>OX421887.1:19243077-21643077 GCA_949128085.1 Cetonia aurata | reverse complement strand
CAGGTAGTCTTTGTTTCATTTTCTCATCTATAAACAATCGTGTAAGGAAGGAAGTCTTCGGCAATGCGAACGAATAGAAAGGTTGCTGAGATGTATTCGTGGCTTAACCATTATTTCAAAAAATAATCTCGCTGACGCAGATCTCCTTATCTCAAGGACAATTCAATATTAGGATGATAAACATATCCTTATGATTATGACCAATGATATAAAAATCATCGCATCTGTTGAAGGCCATTTTATTGTACTACTTGCTAATTGTATTTTTACAAAGCTAAGATTGCTGTATTTTGCCATCCCAGACTTCTGAAGTAATAATATCAATAAATATATCAACAATTGTAAAATAAAATTTTACAAGCACGACCATTTCCTGATTCATTACTAATTAAGTAAAATAGCATGCTAGAATTGTTACAATAGTTCAGAATAGTTGATTTCTTTGTTGTTCAATCACTGCACAGAAATCGCTGACAAGTGCGGGTTAAAACAGTCCAGTCACAAAGAGCAAAATTCCTTCTAAAATTTGTAGAGATAATAAAGTTCCGTTTGAATCCGTAGAGTAGTATTACAAAGTTTCAATCCTTTGGCCAGTTATGGATATCCTAAACCCAGGAGATAGATGGTCCAGAGTTCAAGAAAACAACACGTTTTAAGATGAACTGACGCAGATATTGTAAGTGTAAGGTATGTCCCGATGTGTGTCTAATGATCACTGGTCGAAATATTGACCACTTTAGGAGTCTTGCCCTATAAAAGGATGTATATGAAACTACTAAGCAGAATTGTGGAAGTACTTATGGAATTTCTTACTGAAAATAGTAAGTTATGAAGCTCTCTGAAAATTTTTTTCCCTATCTTTTACTATTTAGATATGGAATCATTTCAAGATGCAGAGGGAACAGCAGAAATAACACAGTTTTTTGATGCCGTGAAGAATTTTCTTATTCGCAACCATGGTGTAAGGAACACAAATCCAACATGCACTTTATTTCTAACATCTTTCAAAACATTTCCATTGAGCAATTTTATGTCCAGAACACGGACAAAGAAGTTAGTGGCTCAAGCGTTGAATTATTCAGTAGCGTGCCGTGTATAATCCTTGGGGAACAAATCAACTGATGCATTCCGTGCTTTGTTCATGTCATATAAATCAATTAGTTCAAATTGTGAAATCACTAACAAATTCTGAGCTAGATAACTTTTCCGATTTCGTTAAGGGTGGAGAAGTAAACAGGTGCAATGAGAAATATGTTCAACAACTTTTTCTTACCAATATCACATGATTACAACTTCAGGAAGTATTTTAGCTTCATACGCAGAAACATATGGGTGTTTATTTTGCAAAATGTTAATAAAATTCACATTGTACACCTGTACGTTTACTTTTATGCATTACATTGTGGACGGAGAAGATGCAAAAATTAATATTCGCTCAAGAGTAAAGGATCCTTTATTTACAACATACAAAATACAACATTTTGCCCACTCCAAAAAAAAATTACCTTTACTTGAATTCGAACCCTTGGCCCCAACAATGTTACTATTTGTGCAAACTGTACAATTTAGCAGTTTGTGGAAGAATAAACAAACAAATGCCTATGTATGTCGGTTTTGTAATTTCACGTTTAACATTGTAAATAAGAGCAAGTGCATTTTAGTAAAAATGCCTGCAACATTAATTTTGCAAGATGAAATAGAAATTGTCTTGATAGTGGGTGTTAATTATAAAACCTACAGAGAGGCTGCGACTATTTTTAATGAAAGGCACCCAGATAGGGCACTGCAGGCCTCTACGGTGAAAAAAATACTAACCAAATTTAAGTATTCTGGGAGCATTGACAATACTTTTAAGAGGCAACATCGAAAATGGGTTACAACCGAAGATAACGAGATAGAAGTGTTGCAAAATGTGGTTGAAACACCCAAAACGTCATTGCGCAGAATATCAGATGGATTATCTAAAGTAAGCCGATCTTCAGTTTCTCGAATTTTGCGTAAACACAAATACCATCCATATAAACCAAAGTTCGCGCATACTTTAAAACCTGATGAGTTAGACAGACGCTTTGAATTCTGTGCCTGGGTTCAAAGAGAAATTGAAGAAGATCGTTCTATTCCAACGAAGATTCTGTTTTCCCATGAAAGTTGTTTTACATCCAATGGCGTTGTTAGTTCACAAAACTACCGTTGGTGGAGTGATGTAAATCCTCACCATACAGTACAAACTCGTGACCAGTATCACTTTAAAACCAACGTATGGTGCGGAATGCCTGATGATTGAATTGTGGTGCCGCTTTTCTTTCGTGATAATATTAACCCGAACAGATATCTTCAGTTCTTACGGACCGATCTTTTACAATACTTAGACGATCTCCCTTTGAATGTAGGAGAACAAATGTGGTTTCAACATGGTGGAGCCCCGTATCGCTGTACCGCATACTAGAAGATGCAGCATTGTACGAAAACGTCAAGTATCCATTGACGTATACAATATGTCAAAGCTTACTTTAGAGTTTAGTTTACGTTGTATATTATTTTACCGTTTTCAAAATTAGCTGGTACACCCTAGTGGCAAAAATCATTGGGTCCGGCTTTACATGTAGAACACCTCCATGCAAAACGTTGACAAATCGTACGCCCGTGCATAATTACACTGGCGCGATACACGCGGTAAGCACACCAATAAAATACACTAATTTTTTTGGCGTCCAAATAAAAAGTTGCCAGCACGGTACAGTCAACCCTCCTATAACGCGGTGAGTGCGTACCGCGTTATATGGAGACCAATAAATACAAAAGACAAGATAAATTATAAATTATTTTTATTGAATTGAAGAGTTCATATAAGGATTAATAAAAAAAATGAAACAAAAACTAAATTAAAAGACTGTTTTCCAACAAAAACAAGAAAGACTTTTGTAAAATTATTCATTTTTCAACACTCATTCTCGCTGTCAGATATGAGTCGCCTAACTCGTCTTCTTTTAATGGGCAAAATGTCTTCCTCACTTGGTTCTTCTTCACATTGATTTTCGATTGTAGCTTTTTTTTCTAACTCCACTAAAACCTCTCTATAGGGAGCCAAGCAATTTCTTAACTCTCTTTTAAACTTTGCGCTGCGCACCGTTGAACGATCAGTTTGAATGAAATGAAGTTCTAATTCTTTAGCCAAATTTAGCCCTTTTTTCACATCTTGTAAATCGAGATTTGGCACCCATTCGTTTTCCTTATTTTCGTTTACTAATGCATTTCAGGTGGGTGCATCAATTAATTGCATCAGTTCTTCCTCATCTAAAATTTCTTCCCCGAGTACTAGTTCTCTTACATCCTGATGGTTTACTGCAAATTCTTCATCGCTTAAACGAGAAGCAATGTTTACTATTTCTGTAACTGGGAGTGAAATTGTAGAATCATCTTGTATTGCTTGAACCATTTGAGGTAAAAGAGGTTTCCAACACGCATTAAGCGTTGATAGTTTAATATCCGCGCAAGCCGATGACACGGTTCTAATACAATCTAAAATAGAAAATTCCATCCACACTTGAGTAAGAGTTTTATTTTCACTATTTTCTAATCTGTCGAAAATGGTTTGGAAAAGTTGGCGTGTGTAGTACATTTTTAAAGTTTGAATGACTCCTTGGTCCAAAGGTTGTTTTAATGACGTGCAGTTAGGAGGAAGGAAGACAATTTTCACATTTGGATGATCCAGTTCTATGTTGTGGCAACCAGCATTATCAAGAACCAATAAACCTTTGAAATACAATTTTTTTTCCATCGTATAGGTTTCCACTGCCGGGATAAAACATTTATAAAACCAATCCTTAAATAAATCTTGAGTCATCCAAGCTTTCTTATTAGATCGCCAGAATACAGGCAATTAATGTTTTTCATTACACGGAGAGTTGAAGAACGATTTATTATCATTGATTTTATCATCAGGCTCCCTGATAGATTGCTGCACACATGAAGGGTGATACGTTCTTTTGAAAGTTTAAACCCCTGAGCACGCCTTTGATTTTTCAGAATGAAGGTCCTAGATGGTAGCTTTTTCGAATATAATGCCGTCTCATCAGTGTTAAAAATCTGATCAGGTGAATAACCTCCTTCATTGATAATTCTAGCCAGTTCCAGCTTATAATTTTCGGCCGCCTCAGCATCTGCTGAGGCCTGTTCTCCTTGAAACTTAATATTGTGCAATGTGTACCTTTTTTTTAGTTTTTCGAACCATCCTTTATTCGCGACAAACGAATGATTTTCTAGCCCTGCATAAGAATATCTAGTTACTAGAGTCATCTATAGGCTGTGCGGAAGGAACTTACGGGATTCTGTTGAACCTAAACCGCGCTGTAAGAGTACCGCGTTATGGGAAGGCTGTCGCAATTTCAGCTCCGCGTTATATGGAAACCGCGTTCTGAGAGTACCGTGTTATAGGAGGGTTGACTGTATATAGAACCTGATTTCAAAGCATCATTTACTATATATGAATATTCCATCATGAATGCAGAAGTTGTTTTGATAACAATATAAATTAATAAAAAAATAAAAACTTAACGTCTCAAAACGACATCACTGCGAATTTACAACCCCTAAGAATAAAAACTTTCCATTCCCTAACAAATATTTTGTTAGTAGGCACCTATTAATAATGAAAATAATGGAGCAAGGCTTTCAATGCTTATGGACAATTTGGTCATATCAGCTGCCTGCCGCCGCTCAAAATCGATAGTTGTTATTTAATTCACTGGGCAATTTAGTAATTAATTTAATTTTAAAACGTAATAATATGTATATGTATGTGGTACATATAATCAAAATCATGCTGAATTATATTAAAGACAACGAACTCAATCCAAGCGATAAATGATAAATGAAATGTTATCATCAACGTGTTGTAAAACCCGATAAAAAAAAACAAATTTAATTCAAAAAATTCCATTTATGTACTTGATATTATTACATTAATTCGTCAGCTGCTTACATAGTTAGCGCATGTGGGTGTGTATATAATGCCCGTTTCTTTTTACATTATTCTCTGTAATGCAAAACTTCAGGCAAGTCTGTACGTACAGACAAATTTAAAATAAACCATGAATATTCAAGCGTAATTGTTATTTGAAGACCGATTTGTGTGTTAACAACAGCGTATAAAGTAGGTGGGTATGTATAACTTTATATGTGTCCAGTACATGCTTATGCTTACATACTTATACATATTACATACGTTCATTCACCGATCTGCAACGAATATCACCGATTCGATCAAAAATAGAATAGTTAACTATGGAAATGTACCCAGCGATAAACATTCTTTTTAAATGACGACTATCAGCTTAATAGAGTAACCAATGAAAATTTCGAGAGGGGAAAGGCTCTATAACATTTTATATTCGCGAGTTAAACCATGCAAATGTTAACGCTTTCTCAGAGTGGAACACAACCGCAGTTTGTATAGAGTACGTGAGACAAGTAAGTATAGCTGCGTTAATGTATGACTTGAACCATGACCACACCAAACAGGCTGCGATAAGCCAGTGATACCGATATGGTTAATAATATTTTTTCGTTCCATTATTGAAACGAACTAAAAATAGGAAATGGCGACGGATAACAGGCGAAAACCTACGTACGTAACATATATAAAGACGGTGGCTCGAATATTCATTCGCCTTTACTCTGCCATTTTGTTGGTTGCGTCAACGACACAGCGTTTTTGCTCACGTCGGTAAGTCACTTACGAAACACAAAACTACCGGCCGACACGCACACATAGACACGTCGTGGCTCCGTAATTTCGAGCGACTGTTGTTTTCCGTAACACATTTATAAATATGGGTGGTTTGACACTCACGAAAAAAGACGGTAAACCTCGGTAGCCTATTCGGCAAGAGATAGCGGATTTACTTATCGTATCGGAAACTAACCAAATCGTGAATGTATTAGATATGTACACAAGCTATGTGTAAATGCGCGTGTGTATTGTTATATACAATAGTATATATATATAATGCATGTCTCTATAGAGCGACTAAATACAGGAAGGAATTCCATAATGATACGTTGATACGCATGTCTTTAAATTCAAATTTTTAGCGGGATATTTGCTTTTATCCAATCAAACGCTAATTCAGAAAGGTTATGAATTTTTAATAATAATCTTCCACATTCTATAAACTGAAAATAAATTAAGACTTCTATGTAAAGTAAATGATTAAATATCATTCATGAACGGCAAAAATTATTTGTTAAATTTGGATGTAAATATTATTTACCTTAAATTTATATATTCTTATAACCAGATGGTTTAGTCTTTAAGGAATTTTGATCTCTTAGCATTTTTTTCATTATTCAGAATCATTAGCAGAATATGAACTAATTGCATAGGTACCCGAATTTGTTATAAATACATGTTCTTATCTTTCGCACCGAATACACGACATGAAACGAATCATATATATTTTAAAATGTAACAAAATAGAAATTCATAATAATATAAACAGTTTATATTTATTCCAAAAGGAATGTACCTACGTTTATGGAAAGTTTATGGTTTCGGATACGTTCGGTTACAATAAGTACAGTCGCTGCATCTTTATTTCGCAAATATAGATTAGGTATAGTCTGAACCTGTATGAATTAGTATTTGTTAGTACTTACTTGCTATATTGACAACATTCACATCTTATACACATTATTTAACTACTCAGTAAGAAATCGTATTCAAAAATGATTTTACAAGTCCAAGGTCATTTCCAAGTAAGCATTTCATGATCGACTTAGAAATGTTTATGGCAGGATTTACGTTTGTAATGTTTCGCCATCTATAGGTGTACAATAATAATTACAACTCCTACAAGATTTATAGGTTTGTCTTAAGGAAAATTGTTTAAAATAGATAGCAATAAAAAAATTGTGCCGTAAAAAGTTAAAAATACTTTCCAGACATGAATTTGAAGAAACAATTTCTATTCCGTGTATTTCCTGTGTCCACAAAATAATGCAAACAATCCGCGGTTAAAGATATCTTGAGCAAAATATTTTTGAAAAAAGCAATTGCCGGAAGGTAAACAATGCTGTAGATTATGAAACTGTAATATACAGGGCGCTGCAATAGTGCGTCAGGCTTCTAAAGCTCCCTTTTATACGAATTAACAATTATATATACGTAGATTTTCTTGGTTTTTGAAGTCGTATAATTAAACAACTATTAGTAGTGAGTAAAACGTTTCGGTTTAATAATAAGAACGAATTAGCAATTGTAAGTCAGGAATTGCATTCATATGCCGACTTATACTGAATTATAGGGTGTATCTCAGAAAAATATTTTCATATTGTAATAGTGGATATCCGGCAAGTAGAGTCCGTTGCAATAGAGAATGGTACATACATGTCGTCACCAAAACCTGCGCTCTCAATCAAGCTACCATTGGTTGTTGCCTAGCAACGAAGACCGATTACCAATATTCGTTCAATGGGCATGTGACGTCATTCTCTATTACAACGGACAACTTTCTTGTTTTAAATGGAACACATGTATATTATTGCACTTTTGGATTCCTCGTTAAATTTAAATGAAACTATGTCAGGCACGCATTGGATCTAATTGTAAGTCACGTGGTTTCTAAACTACATGTTAGGCAACTGTATTCATTTAAACGAACCAACCCCCACACAAAAATTAGATAATAAATGACAACAATATATGGCAACAACACAAATTCTAAGAACTAATACTGTAAATACTATGAAACAAAATATATAATATTTTAAATTCGGAAAATGTATTCTGACGTATATATCGCAAAGAAACAGGTGACTAATTTCAGAAACATCATATGGCAATGGGTTATATTCTTTGACTTTCTGTGTATAAGAGGGTAAAAGAGTATTTAGATTTAATGCTTTATTTTCTTCTGAAATAAAAATAATAATTGATACGTATTGCTGTGGTCTGGCACCCCGGTTTTCGAAAATTCAGTTTCTTTTTCTTGTTCATTCCAATAAGCCTTTGTCAATGTTGCGAGAAATTTCAAATTTGTTCTATTTTTAAGTAAGATTTAGTTAATGTTTTGGATTGTTTAATTTATTTATTTAAATGGTCAGTTTGTTTAAATTAATTTCACTTTTTAATTTGTTAGCATTTGCTCATGTAGCTCATGTCCTTCCTAAAAGTTTGTCTTCTGATCTTTGTGCGTTGCAGCGCACGCACCTGTTATTTGATATGTATACGTTTGTTTAACCTTGTAAGTTGAGTTCCGTTATAGACACGAAAGTAAGTATATGTAAAATTGTATTGCTGCCATTTTGTGATTTTTTATTTCAAGTCTTGAATTCACGTTTTTGATTTTATTTGGTCGATCACGGAACTCATTTAATAATAATTGATATTGTATTTTTGTGTACACAATTTAGATATAAGATCTGTTATTATTTTTACGTGCAGGAAGATATTTTAAGTTTAAAGAGTTAATTTTATTTTGTTCGTTGTTAAGTTTTCTGATTTGTAATTATTTATTAATCACCTCGGGTTGGGTGAATAAAAGCATTGTGCTTGCTTTTATTTTTCATTTATATAAATTACTTGAATTTTCCACATTTATTTTAGTTGTTTTAATATTGAGACCACAGGATTGAATTGAGAAAGAGAAAATTATTATCTTCCTGAACTTTTTGTTTTCTGTTGCTATGTAAAAGGATTTTGAATTGTCCTTTTGTAATTTAAAATCAAATGCAGTTTTGATTTAGACCAGGACCTTTTTGTCCAAGGTTTTTTTTTCTGCAAAGTTCGTAATTAATTTTTTTTATTTTTTTTTTTAAATAATAAAATTATTGAATTTTTATGTCATTCAAAATACTGTTCTTTTATTTTTAATTAAACCTTTTAAAAAAAATTTTTGAGTATTAAAGAAAGTCAGATTTCTTTCACCCACATTTTACTTTTCATGATAGTAACCCTGAGTTTAATTGTTCTTTTGCGCCCTTTTATCTTGTGAGCTCGCTAATTTAATTTTTCATTTTTAATTTCATTTTGCATTTTTGTTGGTACCCTCAGTACACAGCAGTATGTTTGTGATCAGAATAAACAATATATGGCGAGGCTTCAGAATCCGGTCAGGATACAAGGGTTGTTTCAATGAATGTTTTACTTTTCAGAACCTTTAATATAATACCCGAGACTTCGTTTAGATTTATGTTTCCTAATTTAAAATTATCATTTAGTTTGTTTTATTATATTTACACTATTATTTCTTAAAAACTGCGTTAACAATTGTTTTATTTGAGTATTTATTACAGTATTTTTTTACTTCGCTCCTCGACTAGCCTCGACAGATTAACACGTTTAAAAAAGCAAATTCAAAACTGAAGTTTTGAGCAGCAGACGTTGCAAATTTTGTAGAAATGCTTGCAGAACTTTTTAAGAAAAAGGCTTAATGTGTATATCTTTAATAAAAAATTTTGAAATTGGCAAAATTAATTAATAAATTTAAATTCATTATTTGTTAGACATTTATTTTCAGTTAAGTATATTTGTTCATTGTGCTTACTTCTGAAGATCATTTTTAAGAAAACAACAGGTATATAACAGAATCATCGTTTTTAGGACCGAAATTTAGTTCGCTTATTTTTAGGCTTCTGTCTCCATTATTGGCAAAAATATGCGCTGCTCCTATAAAAAATTGAAACCCCGGATGGTTGATTGTTAACTTTTTCGGTAAAACAGAAATATTTTCACTAATATTTGTCCTTATCAAGGTAAATAATAATTGAGTGCAGATAATAATGTACAGAAATAAACATCTTCATACAAGTTTGATGCTTAACAATTTTGGGATTTCCAACGGTAAAATATTATTATAGGTTATGGATAGAAACATGATCACAGCTAATTAAATCCAGATCCAACATACCCGACATCAAAAATACCAACCAGCCCTAAATACGTTTTTCAAACGTATTTCGGGTATGACGAACGATATAGTCAATAACAAACAACACTTCATAGTATAATAACTAGTACAACTTTCTCGACTATTGGGCCTTGCTGACAGCTTAGAAAAAAATGATGAATAAGAGAATTTTTACTTACTAATGTGCGGAAGAATACATAATCCCTACCTCTTCCCGTTAACGCTTTGAAACCTAATTAGGATATGACAGTGCACATACATATATGTCACCCAATAACTATACCTCCCTAACGGAACTATGGGAGATTTTATAAGTGGAATGTCAACTAGCCCCAAGCGTATACAGTACGAGTTTTCATACTACAGTCACCCGATGTTATACGAAGTCCCGCTCTAAACATGGTCCAATATACCTATTACAGTAACAGGGGCAATGGATATATATTAGCGTTGCTTCGCTCTCGCATTTGCGACGATTGCCGAGAGATGATCACAGAGGCTCGCTCTTACAGTATATACCCCATCTCCTTACTATTTCTTTGTTTTTGGGAAGGTAGGAGAAACTGAATATGCGAAATTTCACCTGATAACTTTTCTGTGGCATTTACGAGTGGCTTTTTTAGTACTGTTTCTCATAAGCGTTTCAGTCAAATATTGCTAACCACGAAATACGACATAGTACTAGGAGCTTATTTCTGAGATATAGATCGGGATATCCTGTTTCAATATTACAAAAAGGAAATCACTGACCAAATAATTCGTTTAGATTTTTCTTAGGGTTAAACCGAAGGAAAATATTTTTATTTCTAAATGTTAGAACAAAATCGTTATGTAGATGGGGTATCAAATCGAAATACTTATAAATTTGGACTTACATTAGCTAACACCCATAAGAATCATGTGAACAAATTTTTGCTCACGCAACGTGACATCTGTAGACTATATATTTAAAAAAAAAAACGCCCATCACAACTCCCACGAAAGTTAAGGGCGAACTGAATAACGCTTTAAAGTAAAATTATGTAAGCTAGACTACCAAAACTACGTAAAATTACAGTCACACTTTAGTTAATTAATGTGATAAGTACAGTCGCCACGCAATAAAAGTTATCGTCATTGCAGACGAACAGTTACTAGGAAGTCGGAATGCTTGGCATTGTAAACAAAATTCTCAAAGAAAGTATGTATTTAAGTAGTAGGATGAGACATATTTAAGAAATTACTTTAAACGAAATTATAACCATAAGAGGGATGTATTTATGAAAAATCCACCCAAACTTTCTTTTATTTAGGGAACATGATATCTGAGAAAAAAGAAGTTACAGATTTGATTTATGCATTATGCAAAGACTACTGAAAATATCGATTTGTTAATCTGTTTATAATAGTTGAAGATGTGTTTAATGACGATACTATGACCACATGAAGTCACTCATATGCGTCTCAATAAACTAAAAAAAATGTTTTTCCGTTACGCCCAGTCGTACGTCTCCTCACCGCTACAATCTGGCGGTTATTATAATGGTCAATATCTATAGCAGAAACCATCGCTACGAACAGAAGTGTGCGATTTGTGCATACAACCATGTGTGTTATTGTTTGTAGTTGGAATGGTTCCTGCGGTATAATGAAGAACTGTCAATAATAAATATTCGTTTTGAGTAAGAAACATGGTTTCACACGCTTGCAGTTGCGCCGGCGATGTTTTAAACGTGCACGCTACTGTTGATATACAAATCATTTTATGTAAAACACGAGAGTTTGCACAATGACAAGTCCAATAGTAGTTATACTGAATTTAAATGTCTAATTATATAGTATCTACAACAAATGATGTTTTAAAGTAAAATCAACTTTAATTATTTAATGTGTATACTTGATGTAGTAATTATAAGGACATTTCAAGTAATGCATCATAATTTGCCAGTGCAGTTGTCGATTGTAATGGTTTTATTTTAAATGTCGGATATTAAACATTACCAAAATCCTACAGCAATCTTTCATGGTAGTTTCGAAGTTGTCCTAGGTAACAGGCTTATCTTTTTTTTTTCTCAAATAACGAATGTAGCGTAGTTTAGTTCGCGCCGACGAATGTAAGATATCCTGCATCTTTTGGATGTTGTTCGAAAGCTGGTACCGGTGGATAAAAGAATGTCGTCTGTTGTCTGGCCGAAAAATCAATCGCCGCCGTTGACTGGGTCACAAACACACACACTTACGTAAAGGCACGTACACACGCATACACAAACACATAACCATCGAGTACATTTTAGAAGAGAGAAAGAAACAGCGAAAAGAAGAGAGTAGACTGAGCACGTGTGCGTCAAGCGACCTCCACCTCCGCCGTGGAGGCCGAAGCCGCCACCTCCTACTGCGGATACAGAGAGAGAAAGAGATAGTGCAGGGTCTATATACCTGGTAGTAGTAGCGCACCAGAAATGTCATCAGGGAAGCGTCCATGGCGGTCGATCCCGCACATTTCTACATCACACCGCACTGCACCGAGCCAGACCTTGCAATGCCATTCATCGAGGCCATCGCACCGGCAACACCGCCTTCAGCTATCAGCTGGCGCCGCGCGAGGTTACCACAGCGCATGCCACAACATAAAGCGGAACGAGTTCCTCTCATACGATAGTAGACGTTCGCTTTATTCGCGTCTGAGATTTCGAGCGTTAAGCACGTACTTCGTACTCCGCCGCTTCCGACATTACGAATTTACTTTATATGTGCATACCAGCAGCGGTACAATTCCCACGAAAAAATCTCGTATTGTGCAGAACACAACAGATATTTAGTGCATTTAACACGTATTACGCTACAAAGCCAAATTACACAAACCTGTGCCAGGATCATCGATTTTCCGTGAATTCAGACGGATTTCGTTATCGTCACAGTGAAGTCGAGCCAGCGTTTCACCATCACAACTTTACCACACCGTACAACGAAGAATATCAAACGGTCCTATTACAAATCCAGTCACTACTACACTAATATTCATTTGCAAAGACGTCGATTAACACCGTTTGTATATCCCTAACCGAATGATTTGGAATAAATTTAGCCAGTACGACGCAGTTTAAGCTTTTGCGCTGATAAGGTGGGACTACGAAAAATATGGGTACTTACGCTTCCGATATTTTTGTGCATTTATGTGTTCAACGAGTGCGTGCGGTGAGTGAAGTGTGATACAACAACGAAAGAGAAATTTCAATCACTCCTCATTGGCTAGCATTTTTTTTTTTAATATTTTTCCATGGAAATAATCACAACTATGATTGGCGATATACGGATAACAGCAAATATAATTTTACACAAGCTTACTTCATAGATTCACTAAGTAAATCAAGCAAAAGTATTATGGAAGACGTTTTACATATTTTACACTGCAATGATGTGCTTTTACGAAGTTGCTAATCGAAATAGAATTTTTCAAGCAAAATCATCTGCAAAATAAACGTGTAAGTACTATATCTGCATAGCATACTTGTAGATCACAATTAAAAATTACACAAACGCGACAGTATTATTTCAAACCACAATTAAGTTGAAGAGAATTGACTACTTAATTCTTAAAATCTTTGATAATTTAAACTTAATAATTCATTTAACTTCATCTAAAATTAAATCTTTTCGTGTTTGTAAATAAAATAATTAAGTGTAAAAGTGATTTGATACAATTCGTATGATAAGAATTTACAACATACTCATATGCAGTAATTATAGGAAATTTCAACTCCACTTATATAGAAAAGAAATCGGTAACAATAATAGAACAGCCATCTTGGAATGTGCCAACTACTCAAATACATATGTTTAAACATCGGTATGCCCGACAATTGCTTTCCTACAAAGTTACACAACTCCCTCGATAAAAAAAAAAACACACTTAAAAATCATCAGAAAAAAATAAGTGAGAATGTTAAAAAGCGTCTTACCAGTAAACACAAAAGGCCGTATTTCACCATATTTATAATTAACTCGTTAGGCAATAAATAATGAATAAAATCAGTTCCATGTAAATAATGGATTATGGAGGGGAATTTGGGAACTATGCGTTGGTAAGACTGATAAAGTGACGAACGACTGTGTGTGTTTATGTACACATTGCTGCTGATAATGACGATCAACAAAACCAGCCGTGGCTAACCGCCTATCATTCTAAAATCACACAGTCGTATATCAAGATTGGTCGTGTAGTATGCGGCGAATAGACTGTCTAGTAGTTGGTGCTTATACATATTAGGAATGCATCCGTCTGTACTTTCACGGAGTAGAAATAACCGAAGTATTCATTTCGCAGAAAGTTTCGCAACGTTGCCATTCACACAAATTCGGTAGTACCGTTTTTATTTGACATACAAAACAAGTGCTAATTATTACAACGCATGTGGCGACACCGATTGAAATGTTCCAAGCTTGATGTATATAATTTTTAATAAATGCGTTAGATTCAATCGCGTTATAATCCTAGCGACATTATTTAATAATAATCATTATCTGAATCAGATCATTTTCAAACACTACTTAGTTATCTATAGGTTATATATTTAGATTACCTATTCATAACACCAAAAAATAAAATAAGGAATGTTTTTGAAAAATATTCAATAAGTTGAAAAATAATTATTACACCTGGATAGGTGGGTACCTAATTTGTAAATATTTCTATATTGATTGGTCTGTAGGTTTAATTTTTATTAGCACTTTGATGATTGCAAAAGCCCATGTATCATAAAATAAAGTTTCAAATATATAATTCCTTATAAATATCTTTGAATATTAGGTATTGTTATCAGTGGTTGGAGGTAATATCTTAGAAAAGAATTCGCCTATATTTGTTCTTTCGTAAACAAAAGTGAAATTGGTTTCATGTTATAGTAGTTACGTATTAATTTGTCGAGTTAGGATCAATTTAATTAATTTGAAACTAAAAAATTAAAATTGCTAAACATGAGTCGACCTTTTCAAGTTTGCTCCATATTTTTTTTATATGTTTCAAAAATTAATCCTGAGGATTACTCTCAGAATTAAAACAAATATGTCGCTCAATTATAAATAATAATAATAAAACATTGTAATTTGTGGTAATATATTAGTGTACTTTCTCTTCAGTTTAAACAAAATACATCAGGTCATATTATATTTGAATTTTTGAAACATAATTCACTAAAGCGAATCAAGAATGAGAAAAACCATTTATTATACAATATATATCACCAATATTTTCGAATGCAGATTACACAGGTACCTATAATATATTTTTAACGAAGTTCTATGTTGAACAATAAGTAACAAGTATTCCTAAGTCTGCATTTATTACAATAGTAACAACATGGAGGACAAAAGTATAAAAATAAACTAATACACACGTATAACAATAATACTAATTGATTAAATGAGTATTTCCAACGCCATTAACACACCCTCCTGTAGAGGCAACGACATCTGTGCCTCACTAGCAAATTGCCGACAGGCAAGACAATTCACCAACCATAGTAGTATCATAGGTAATCGGTACGGGACGGACAAGACCGGGGAGTTGGAACAGCAACAAACTCATCTCTTATCCGGACGATTTCAACTTTGCCGATTTTAGTCGATCATCCTATGGATGAGGCCGACGATATCGAAGAGAGACGGCCGCCCGTACGCGAGAAAGAGAGAAACATCGGCCGACGTGTCGAAAGTACGTCGAGGGATACGAATACACAATCGAGAAAGGAAAGAGAGAACCTCCGATCGACGTCATTTGCTTCGCGTTGAAAATTCAAATAATTTTCCCATGAGCCACCGCTTTCATTCGTCCGTTCGACGATGGTTGTTGTAGTTTGCAGTCGGGAGAATGTGAACGTGAAACGAGGTTAGCGTTGCGCACAGGGAATGTATTTTTTCTCAATTTTTTCGCTTAATGGTGCGCCTCTTCATTAACAGTGCTGTATAAAATTAACTTTTATCGATCACTTCTCTTTGTTTTACGATACGTTTTTATTATAAGCAAATCAGATGTAAAAACGTATATATAACGCTGATTTTACAAACTGATTCCATGTATTTTAAACATTTAATATTATCTAATCGTAAACGTTAATCGACAGATATTTATAGCTCTTATATCTAGCAAACATTTAAAAAGCGTAGATAATACACACCTAGCACACTATGAAAAATATCCGGCTGCAGCTATTCCAATTTGGACGGAAAACACAAAGTATACTCATAAATATGATAAGATCGTGACATTATAGCACCATCTCACAAATGTGTGCGTAGATTGTACTACTGCGAAAAACTAGCGTTACTTTATCGTGTAGGTACGTAGATAAAAAGCGGGGAATACATCTGAACAAACATTCTCATTCGTTCACATTCTTAGCATTGCCGGTCATGTATAGACATTCTCCGAAAAGTTTTTAGCGCAGTATAATACAACAGTAGGGGCACAAGCTAAAATTTTGTGCTATCGATTTTTATGCCCACACGCGAACATCAATCGCATCTTCTCAGTATGGCGAACTGTTTTATTTACGTTTCATGAGCGATCTATTAACATTATTGTAATTTTTATTTTGCATCTGTGCATTCCAGTTAGTTTGCGTTTGAAATTAACAGTAAAATTCTTGGTTTGGCCTATATTCGCGATTATTTATTTTCTCATCTTGGGAAAAGGCTTACAACTGCACTGTGCATTTCAAGGTGACTGAATCCGAGGGTTATATCCTTTACTGTTACATTGTGGTTTTTAGGCATAGTACTACGCCACATCTG
The DNA here is from genome assembly GCA_949128085.1 of Cetonia aurata. Classification (NCBI taxonomy): domain Eukaryota; kingdom Metazoa; phylum Arthropoda; class Insecta; order Coleoptera; family Scarabaeidae; genus Cetonia; species Cetonia aurata. The sequence goes on along the minus strand of OX421887.1, from coordinate 21,626,401 downwards.
AATGAATCGCTCACAATATTTACATTTGCTAGTATTTCCGCGCGTTCGAGTTGTATCCATTTTAATATTAAAGAAATTATTTGATTTTAATATGTAATTTAATACGTTTGCTGATATATAGGCTGAGCCAATTCATTCTGAGTAACTAAATATAATTTCCAAGGATGCCGAACACTCGGCGGACGAAATTTTATTGCTCCGAGTATTTCTTTATATAGTATCTCGCGTCCCCACCAATTTGTCGACGCGACTAGGCTGGTGGGTATACGAGACTACTCCGAGCAATAAAATTGACACCTTGAGACATTTCAAATCGAATTGGAGCCAGTGCCTCGTTAGCTCAATTGGTAGAGCCTGCACTTTGCATGTAAATACGTTGGTATATACAACTTTTTTTTTGCTGCTTAAAAAAACTCATTCAAACAATTTTTGTCTTCTAAACTTTTTGTTTCGCTCTTACTACCATTAGCGAATTAAGTGCATATACAGAATGGATTTTTCAGATATTCATATTACCCTCTCACAATCAGTGTTTTTTCCGAAAAAAAAGTAAATCGGGTAGTGCATACCTGTATTGTAGATCACGGTTTAGTAAGTTTTTGAATTTCCGGGTTTGACATCGTCTCTGGTTAGTGTATACTATTTGAGCGAGCGTCCTATGATCACCTAGCATAATCGGCAACGTTCGGAAATGCGTTTAGAATTGCTCTACTTGCTCGGCGTAGAAAGTAGGATTAAGATGCTTGAGTATTGAAAGAAGATAGTATCTGCATGAGTCGATTATCAGTCCCGTCCACTGCGGCCGCTAGAGCCTATTGTAGAGCGAATCGAGCGAGGCCTTTTTCAGGTCTTCCAGGAAAAGGTCAACCTTCCCAAAGATATCATACCTGATACCAGGTTGAGGCGGGGCAGTGGCAAAAGATATGCTCAACTGTTTCTTCGTCCTCCAAACACAGCCGGCATTCAGTCTCTTCAGAGAGTCCGATTCTGTGTAGGTGCTTTCTGAGTTTGCAGTGACCTGTAAACACAGAAAACAATTAGTTTTTAGTAGTTCCTTGGTTCTCACATGATACCAGGACAGTTGTTCCAATGTTGGAGCACTTTCTGATGCGCCCATACATTGAATTGCTGTTTAGCTACCGTAGGTGCTATACCAATGGCAGGTTCTGGTCTCTAGAAATACTTCGCAGCACCCTTTTTTACAAGAGTGTCTGCTTCCGCATTTCTTAGAATGAGTGAGTGCCCAGATGCCCAAATTAGGGATAGGTTATTAACAGTACCCACTGTGTTTAGGGTGTTATTACAGCTCCAGATCAGCCTCGAGTTGCATTTATGCGCCTCTAGTGCTGACTGTCGCTGAGAATATTTATTGATTTGTGTCTGATGTTTTTATCCAAAATCTTTCTAGCACACATCTCAATTGTATAGATTTCAACCTGAAAAATCGTTGTGTGCTGTCCAAGGTTGTAAGAGTAAGATGTTTACTCCTAATTTCTATTTTACAATTGGTAGATTGAGGTAGACAAATCAATCAACCTTATAATAGGTATATTGGACCACGTTTAGATGCAACAGTTCGTATAACATTGATTGACTATAGAACGGACACTCGTACTGTATTGATCTATTTCATTACTAGGTTAATTTTTACATTTTTTATGTAATACTCGAACCGGACCCTCAACTACCACTTCACATTATGACAAAAGTTCACAAAGAAAAAACATTTTTACAAAGAAATTAACGATGCGTCGTTTATTTTTTTTGACGCATCTAATATCTACTAAGTTAATATTTATATTGTAGAACATATGGATTATTGCATATTTATTACATGACACCAAAATTATACATCACTGCTCACGTTTCTGCATAAATATATTAGGACACATGAACGGATGTATAATAAATAGCAGAGACCTGAGCATTACTGTATATTTTCTTTATACTGTGAAATTTATTCACAACCACAGCAGATATTGGCCTTTTCGTTAATTTAAACGTTACTAGATCCTTTAGGCTGATCACAGGTATCGACGCACAGTTGTTAACTTTGCAACCACGATTAAGTCGGCAAGGATTTAATGTTTTTATTGCTGATTAAGGAGAAGACAATTAAGTGATGCATATTTAAAATCGTTAGAAATTTATTCTTTTATTTTGATTTTAATACTACTTCTATTCGTCAATATTTTAAAAGACAGTGTAATATGTGGCTAAGCACCTTAACATCCTTGTACATATTTCAAAGAAAAAATATACCTGAGATTTTGTGTTAAATAGGAGAAAAACATTGTCTTTCTGCAAAAAAGAATCTCAGTAGACTAGCTTCAGCTCGTAAATCTAAATAATTTCTTTCCATAAATTAAATTAATTCCTAAACCAAGAGTTTTACCGTTCACCTTTATTTTCTAGAATACCTGTAAATCGTTATAGTTATTGGACTGTTGCTTAAATGTTCAGTGGTTAAGAATAATCTAGATTAATTCTGGAATTCTTCTGGTCTGTGCTACTGTTATCTTTTTGTTTTGTTGAAACCAATCTTAGTATTTAGTAATTTAATAAACATCATCACTACAATAATAATAAATTTCGTTATTGATAAATTTCAACAAATCGTTACCCTGTTTAATTAAGATGCCGTTAAAAACTGTTAAAACTTTTTGAATTATAGCAAGCAAAAATATCCTCAAAATTTCTAGATAGATATATCCAGAGTTTTCAAGAAATCGATATAGCTGTTATAAAGACCTCATAATAGAAGCACACCGACGGTTTCACACACTCAATTGATAACAAACACTTCACGCCTAGGATCCATTGGGTATTGTAATAAATCGTTGGTTTTCCCTTTGGCGAAACCTCACGTTTAGGGTGTTAAATTTAACCTTAAAGGAGGGAACACATTAAGCGTTCCCGGTTCAGGCACACCGCGGACCATGCTCATCTCGTATCAGATTAGTAGAGACTCTTTCAATGTTTTTAGTGTAGGTACCCGCACTAGACGTTCAAGAGCTGGGATCGTTCGCATTGCGGTCTCGTTGCAAACTTTTTGGAAAATCTATGAAGAACGTGATGCGACCAAGCCCAGTCCGCGAACGTCTTATTAAACAAACCTATGTAAATACGTTTTAATTTTACACTGTTCGCGATTTCGTGACGGCTACACAAAGCGGAAATGATATGGAAGATGAAAAATTAGTATCTTTAGTTCAAAAATACGCCGAATTGTATGATCAGGCTGATGAAAATAATGACGTTTTCTTTCTCCGATCAAAATACTACCTCCTCCATTGAACTCATTTTGATAACTAAACAGTTAATAACAATACCATGGGTGTGCAGAGACCACTCTGCGATCGCCGTATGTGCCCGATTTTATTCAAGACTACGATCAGCACAGCATGGAACGTTCCGCGACGCACCTGGAACGCTTAAAGGTACGGTCTATCTGCAGCGATTAATCGAGTAGCTACAAGTCGTAGGAAGACGCCGCCCCGTCTCACAATCGACTTGCTTTGGAGGCAACTTAAATGCGCGCGTTTTGCTAATCGCAGTACCAGAAGTTGTATGTAGTGTCAAGTTGTGTGTTTTGCCTATTGGATTTTTGGATATTATTATTAAAATATGGCGAAATATAATAAAGGTCACAGATTACGGTTTACAAAAGAAGAAGATGAAACATTGATTAACCAAGTCGTTCAACATCCTATGAAGGCTATGCTAATTTATTCAGCAGTACAAATATCTAGTAGAGACAGTACGCTTTTATCAATTTGTTTCTATTACTTTTATTAATAAAGGTTACTGAATATCAGTTCTAGTAATGTGCCTCATCTGCCAACCAACAGTTCCAAATCTACTATTGAAATAGTCTTTAAAAGCATTTCTGTTTTGAAATGCGGCTACCGAGATGTTTCCATTTCTGTGACGTAAAGGTTTCATATTTTCGCTGGCCATTTCAATATCAACATCATCTTCTTGATTAGCTGTACGTGAACCTCTGAGTAAATTGTGCAAACAACACGAAATCATAACTATGCCATCTGTAAAACGGTCGGCTCTGGTAAAAAGTTATTACTGTGTACGAGTTGGTAAATAGCAGTCCTTTGAAATATTATACTATCTCCTTCTTTGCCATAAGCACCAACATCAATCCATGTGAATTTGTACCTGGCATCAATTACTGCCAATAAGACAATAGAAAAATAGGATTTATAGTTGAAGTATAGGCTTCCACTTCCCTTCGGGCAACCTATGCGAATATGTTTTCCGTCAATTGCCCCACAACAATTTGGAAAATTCCATCTAGCATAAAAGTCGTCAGCTATTTGCTTCATCCATTAAATGTCTTTGAATCAGTGTATTGAAACATCCCTCGCTTATCCTATTGAGAAAAATGTTGTTCGTTTGACATCGTGGTTTACAGATGGTAATCAATAAAGCTAGTTCTGCTTCCTCTTCTATTATGCTATTGCAGCTAATACCATATTGTTCATCATTATTTTCAAATTACAAAGAACAACACTGCATCACATCACGCGGCGTTAAAATAATCGCCTTGGTAAATTGCGTGAACGCACGAGCAACAAATTAATCGCGATCATACGCGACATGGGAATATTGCTAGGCTGAGAGTAGGGGGTTGGAAAAAGTGATTGCAAATAACAAGATGCAGCAGCGACCGGATATAAGCCAAGAGGAAGTATGTTTTTTTCCGATGGTTTATTATGTTGAGTTCTGACGGATAGAAATGTAGTTGTTTCATGTCGATGAAACGAAGTGCTGGAATATGGCTCGCCATATGTCATACGCGCAGATCGTTTCTAAGTTTTCATATACATGGTTCTTTCACGCACTTGCAGGAATTCCAATTTTACAGGTGATTTTTTATGCGGAATCAACTGCTTGAAAAAACCGGCAATAACGACAAAAAAGGACTTGCCTACGTCAACTTCCTCATTCTTGCTGTCTCTTAGAATTTGGAGAAGGGATTCTTCATATGTTGGAGCTTTCCGTTTTTTTTTTCTCTGCGGGTTTTCGCTAATTGGGCTGGGATCTCTACATCCTGATTTCCTCCTTCCATTTTAGTTTCTAACATTCCCGCTATATGTGATTTGTGATGGGCTATAATTGCTCGCGGTTTCCCTCTCGTGTAGCAACGGCACCAGAAACAACATTTGCTCAAAATACAAATACTTTCTTCTTTTTGGCTTAGGGTCATTTCGATTTTGCATATTCAGTTCTCTTCTAAAACTGTCTCTCAAATTTTTCCATCTGCTTTGGACATTTGTGCCTATAAATAATACTATAACTACGTAATAAAGTAATAAATTGAATAACAAAGTACGTATTTTTTTAGGTATTTGGCCACGGGTAATAGTTTTCAATCGTTACACTATAAATACTTAATTGGCGTTACAACGATTCGTGGGATAGTGAAGAGTACTTGTGGTGCAATCCGTTAATGCCTGCAACCAATATTTATGGGTGAAAAAACTGAAGAAGATTGGCTACGCATTGAAAAGGAGTTTTATCAGAACCATTTTTTCTTATTGAATAGGAACAGTCAACGAGAAGCTCTTTAGAGACGCACACCAGATAGTACTGGTTCTAATTTTTTTAACTTCATACCTTTCTTTAGTACTTATGGCTCTAGTAGACGCAGATTATAACTTTGCTAGTATTGATGTGGGAGCATATCTAGTGATTCAAACATTTTCAGAGCAACGAATTTATACAAAGATTTAGAAAGAAACCAATTGAATGTTCCCGATCCTAAAAAATTACCAAACGATGACAAAGGAAAACAAACATACCTATGTGGTTGTAGGTGACGAAGCCTTTGCACTATCTGAATATGTTTTGCGTATTCATGTGTTTCGTGTATTCCCAAACGAATATTTAATTATCCCTTGACAAATGCAAGAAAAATTTTATTGTAGAATTTGCGTTTGGGATTCTTTGCCAAAAATGGTGAATTTTGCACTGTCCGATTGACTTCAGCCTTACCTTTTGTGATGCAATAGTAAAAGCATGTTACTTCATAATTTTATCCAAAAAAGACATGGAGTACGATTCGAGGATACGATATACGAATGTCCTTTTTGAAAGAAATACCGCAATTGGAGTTAGAGGTACTGTTAAGGGAACTGTACTAAGAGACTGTTTGATAGAATATTTCATTTCCCCAGCAGGCTCAATATCTTGGCAGCATGATAAAATTACATTATTTGATTTTGCTAATAAGTTATTAAATGGTACATATAGAATCTTTACATTGTTTGATTCTGTCTGCTGTTTCCAGTGAACTCCATGTGGTATAATCCTTTCACTCACCTCCTTCCATAACTTTTCTTTTACATTTCTGTCGCTATATTCCGCAATGTTCTTATTATATAATGCTGGTCCTTTTTCAACCTCAATTATTATCCTTTTTTACACATAAATACTTGCAAATAAAGGATGCTTTTGGCGCTCGTGCTCGCATACACGTTTATATGTATTTGTTCTATAATTTCTATATAAAATAGAGCAGGTAGCGATAATAATATCGCCGCGATGAAACTGCCACTTAGTGCGCTCATTTCAATTTGAATTAACGTGTTTCATTAAGGCTGTAAAACAATCGCGGCGAGCAAGCGTCGAAAAACCTGCCCGTGCGCGCTAGCCCTTAAGAAGGATCATGTGCCACTTCAAAATCGCTTCATCGGTTTTTGCAGCGTCTGTTGATTATATCAACGTCACGCACTTGAAGTCATTTGTGTTGCAATGGGAAAAAGTTATCAGAAATGTTGATAATCATTATCTCCATGTTGACTTTTCTCTTCTTTCAAAATTTATATCCGCTATTCATATAATGTAACCGTTCATGCAATATTAGCGAAGTTAAAGCATTACCTACTTATTAATTTATTATGTGTTAGCACTGCGGTTTCAGATATTGATGCACAATTTGCAGCGTGATAATTATCCACAAAAAAAAAACTTTGCTTTAATAACTTCGCTTGTAACATTTCATTACGCTGCAGTTGCACGCTTTGTTGCCACATCGTTATTGATTGAATGGGTTATAATCATGCTCTCCGACTACGCGAACTTCGAATATATTTTATATATGTACAGCTGCTCGCGTATTTGCAGCCTTGAGATAACTATGTATATAGATCGCTTTTATTAAATACGTAATACATTATTGTCAAGAGTTGTTAACAGCGCCATGTTTATAATCTGTATATTATTGCGATATATTTTATCGCAAATAATACCGACAGGGTTAATATTAATGAACATTTTGCCGCGGGCCCCAGGGTATTAAAGCGTCCAAGGACAAAAAGTAGAATTTAGAACAAAATACTTGGCGACCGTATAGCGTATAGCGTATACAGCGCGGACGAGTAGCCGAGTAGGTACGCGCCTGTGTGCGTTAACGCACATACGTGTTTATACATACAGGTCTATACAACACGCGTATAGACATATAAAACAACACGAGAGTCGCAGAGGAAAGTGGGAGGAGGATTAGTTTAAGCAGGCAGCCGAGTATGTGTGCATATTATCATACCACTTACAACGCTGATACGCGCACACAGGCTCTGTGGCATTCGGCCGCGTCAGACACACCGTGCGCGGCGCGCTAACATCGGAACGGAACGGCGACGATTACGTATTGGTAGTGGTAAACGTCCTCGCCGTCGCGCGTCCGTCTAGTTGGCGGTTCACGCTCGTTCGATTCGGGGACTTCGATCTCACTGTGTACAACAAGTTCATTGCACGGAACTGACTACTCTCGGCACATAATACGACGCACACCAAGAACTCTAGCGGCAATTTTAGTCGAACATGAATCGCGCTTTCTCGCGCGCGCGCTGCGCTCGTCATCCATCCTTCTTTATTTTGATTCTGTTTCTCTGAATCACGCTCGTTCCGACGGCGCGTCAAACCGTACGCGCTTATCTTAACACGTTAAATGGGATTAGTTTAATACTCGAGATACATTAACTATATTTTTTAGGGACATTTCGCATTCATATATCAAGTATATACAGGTGTCCTAATTAACGTTCTCACCATTGAAATCTCGTAAACTGTATATTGTATGCAGTGGCAGCTCGTCAGGGGAGGCTAAGAAGGCTAAGCCTCCCCTATTATTTTTAATGAAGTAAAAGATGTTTATTATGTATTGAAACAGTGTTTAAGCATTTGCTATATACTAAAACAAAGCAATTTTTACAAACAATTTATAATAAATAGTACCTATAATTATTCATTACTTCATTTGAAAATGCAAACAAATTTTCAATAATGCATCAAATTTTACTGCACGCATATTATAAAAGCAAGCAAGGAGGCTAGCCGCAAGTCTGGTCCCGCATTATAAAAAAAGAAATAAAATTTACAAAAGAAACACATGTCGCGTGAATGAAGTTTTACAAGTTAGGGTATGTGTTCTTATTTCACATAGTATAAAATGATAAAAATAATTAGGTATATTATGTGAAAATGTGAAAATATACAGAAATTTAATACGACTTTTACTATATTTCCATAAAATCACATAATTTTACGTTGGTTTCCTTAAGATCACATAATTACGGTAAACTTAGGCCAGCATTTATGTAATTGCGCGCAGTTTTTGTCGTGCGCATGCACAGTGCATCAAGAGACTCATTATGCCTTTGAAGCGTCGCCGTCGTATATGTCGTTAATGTTAATACGTGAATTCAAAGTGTAGTTTAAATAAAATAAAGGTTTTGGTCAGAGTAAAATATGGCAAAGCAACGTTTGTTTTAGTTTTTTATGCTAAATGTAACATTAATTTATTATTCTGGTGGACTAAATTACATTTTCGCGCGCTATATATTTGTTTTAAAACAAGGAGGAGAAGAACTTCGTAAGAAAATATATGAGTTGATTTTGAGGGTATGGAGAGAAGAGAGAATGCCAGATAGATGGAGCACTGGGGTCATGTGTCCGATCTTCAAAAAAGGTGATAGAACGCTGTGCGAAAATTACAGAGGTATAACTCTCCTAGACGTAGCATATAAAGTGCTAGCGAAGATGATACGCTGTAGACTACAGAGGTATGGAAGTGAAATAGTAGGGGAATACCAAGGAGGGTTTAGGGCAGGAAGGTCTACAACAGACCAAATATTCACATTGAAAATGATTCAAAACAACAGTTACGAACAAAATATAGGTCTGCACATGCTGTTTGTGGACTTTAAACAGGCTTATGATTCTGTTTATCGAGAGAAGCGGTATGAAGCGCTTAGAAGCCTAGGAATACCAAACAAGCTGGTGAAACTGGTTAAAATGACATTCAGCAATACTAGGAGTAAAATTTTAATGGAAGGAAGCTTCTAGAACGAATTCGTAGTCAAAAAGGGCCTAAGGCAGGGGGATCCACTATCGACCGATTTATTTAACCTGGTGCTGGAAATAGTAATGAGAGACAGTAAAATACAAAGAAATGGATTAATATATCATCACAAAGAGCAATGCATTGCGTATGCAGATGACGTAGTTTTACTAACGAGATCCAAAAGAGAAGTGGAGAAAATGTTCAGAACATTTACCGAGACGGCGGAAAAATACGGGGTATTAGTAAACGAGAAGAAAACAAAATACATGGAAATGCGCACAGAGGTTACGAAAGAGAACAAATATATTAAGCTCGCGTCAAAGGAAAAGCAATACACATTTGAAAGAGTGGACCAATTTGTATATTTAGGAGTAACAATAACAAACACAGCTCAAGAAAAAAATGAAATAGACAGAAGAATTTTAAAAGGAAACAGAGCAGTTGGGTCACTGAAGAAAATGCTGCAAGCAAAAAATGTGGCTAGGGCAACCAAAGTTCGTGCGTACGAAACAATCATACGACCGATTGTTTTATATGCAAGCGAAATATGGACAATGACGTTGGAGGATGAAAGGAAATTAGATATATGGGAGAGAAAAGTGCTGAGGAAAATTTATGGAGGTAACAAAACTGTGGAGGGCGAGTGGCGAAGACGTTCAAACAAGGAGGTGATGAAATTGTATGGAAAAGCGAAACTTACCAGGAAGATCCGGGCACAGAGAGCTAGATGGTTGGGACATATTATTCGAATGCCAGAGCAGAGAGTCGCCAAGAAGGTATTATATGAAGGAGAAGGCGGCAAACGGAGGAGAGGACGGCCAAGGAAGAAATGGTATGAAGAAGTGAAAAAGGACATAGAAGAGGCGAGGATAAATGATTGGAGGGAGAGAGCGAAGGACCGCAATAGGTGGAAAGAAGTTGTCAAGAAAGTAGAAGCCAAGGGCCTCGAAGGCCTGTAGCGCTAATAATATATATATATATTTGTTTTATTTCCAAACACCATATTTAAAATAGTTTTCATAAAATTTCAATTGTAGAGAACACTTTTTCACGAATGTACATCTGATAATATTCAAATATTACAGGATTTACGTTACGTAGGTAGGTATATGACATATGATAATTGTTTCTTGCTTCACTGTATGTTACTTCAATTACACATTCTATACGAGAGAAAGATACGCGTAACATTATATAACAAATATAGTTATTTTAGTCATTGCAATGCCTAAATTCACATTATATGTAATGTATTAGTATATCAAACAGCAGTAAATTTAAATAGCGGTTACTACTACGTTATGTGTACTAATACATTTAATTGGCAGTTTCTTACAGTTAAAATTTCATATTACATCAAGCCGTTGAGGAAAATTGATGTAAATATACTTGAGTTTTCACCTATTTTTCCATAAAAGTTCCTAAATAGGTAAAGTAAAATAAGATCTGTAATTTTACATAATACTCTGTAAATTTACATTACATGAATTTAATTTTACACAACCCACTATGGCCACATATAACCCATGTGGCATTATGTGAATTTACAGAAATGTGTTTATAGTGCGCGCCGATGATTAATACCATCACGTATACTTTGTACGGGCATAAAGAATGGGACGGAGCTTGGCTTTTAGATACGTTAATCGTTCAGGCAGAAGTGAGATTTCAAGATATACACAAGTTACCTACGTTTCTTTGATTTATTGACTTTTGACAAATTCTTAATTTATTCAAAAAACTTTCCGTAATATTTCTTAGAAATCACTTTTACAACATTAGTTTTGTTTTGACGATATGCATGATCCTCAAATGTTCGGAGAATGTTAAACGTCAACTGAGATGTTAAATTTTATTAATAATAACGGTTTATATGAATGTATGCCGGAACTGCTTCTTGTCTTGATGTGGGTGCTGCTTTAAAAACGGCTTGTTTTACGTCTGTCCAAAGATTTTCTATGGGGTTAAGGTCTGATGATTGGCAGGCTACACCAGAACCTTAACCGAAGTCTCGCGAAACCAGTCCTTAACCCTACGACTTGCATGTTTCAGGCCATTATCTTGAATGTACACCCATAAGGGGCATCTCTTCCTCGGCGTAGGGCAACATGACTGTTTGAAGTATATTTAGATACACAAATTGGTCCATAGTCTCCTGTATACAAAAGATTGGACCAACACCATAATATGAAAAATATGCCCATACCATTCCTCCATGTTTGACAATCTTTATTGTGTATTTTGGATTATATTTCGTTCTTATAGGTCTTCTAACATACTGCCTTAATCCTTTAGATTCAAATAATACGACCTTACTCTCATCTGACCACAAGATGTTTTACCATCAAACAGCTGGCCAATTTAAATGTTCTCTAGCATATACTTCAAATAGTCATGTTATCCTACGCCGCGGAAGAGATGCCCCTTCGCTAGACTAAATTCGCGGCAAGTATGTTTTTGAACAAGATAGCGCCCCTGCTCATAATAGTAACCTGCTAAGCGATCATCTGAACAGGATATTTCCAAGGCGGTGGATAGGTACTAATGGTCTAGATTAAAGTCCTCTACTCTACTTCCTTTGGCGACATTTGACAAATGCAGTTTCCAATACGCCATTAAGAGATATCGATGATTTAAAAGAGCGCATTAAAATCGCCTGTGCCAGTATATCACCAGAAACATTAAGACACCCAACAAGCGCAGGATTAATTAAGCGATACTAAAAATGTGTGAAATGCAATGGAGGAACTTTTGAGCATTTAATTTAATTTTGCTTTTATATTCAAATATTTTTTTTTCTATTTGTTTTTTCTTTTTAATATAATTTATTTTCAATATTATTATGCATACTTACCATTTACATACATGTCTTTTGTTTGAAATTTAAGTTTTCAAAAATAAATAAGCATTCAGATGCTGGGATACCTTCGTCAGTATCAGCCTTCTAAAAATTATCATTATCTTGAAAAGTACAACAAGTAGATTGGTGGTAGTCATATAAAAAGTTGACACAAATGCGTCGTAAATTCGAATAAAAAGTATAATATAGCATTTACGTAAGAACATGCAAGAATTCGCAAATTTCTTTATATCTTTGATATTTCTGCAAATAAACCCACTAATTATGCTCTTGCTGGTGCAGTCAAAGCCACCTATTATTTGTATTTAGAATAAGACAGTTTTTTTTATAGAAACCTTGAAACACGTAAACATATAAGTTCCACAATAATATATTTCGAAGTAAAAATGCGCCATTTATAATATAAAACTGTTGATCCTATGTATTTCCTTGTTTTTATATAGAATGAGCTGGAGAACAAACATTATTTTTCTCATTTTCGGATCCTACGATTCGGATAGTTTTAGATCCGGATCTAGATAGCCTGAGAGTGTCTTTATTCCCTAGTGCTGTAATGAAACGTCAAACAATAACATTATACGGAACGGATTATATAGTTATTTACGTGTCAATGCTGGAAACTGATGTACTATCGCACGTGTTTGGAGATCGCGCACAGAGACGAAGAACCAAACGAGTTCGAAAAAGGCACTTTCCAGCAATGTGCGTACAATATTTTTTGAACTACCACATGATCTAAATGATGACTAAAATCATCAGGTACTTGCATTTGTAGGGTTCAGAATACAGATGACTCATATTTGACTGACAGATTGTTCGGCAGCTAATTTGATAACCGAACCTAGAGAAACCTCAGAATCTTCGCAGAAAAGTGCGATAAAGTAACGAAAATGACGCGTTGGCATGTACTTATTATATTACATTACTTTACCATCCATAGACGGTAAAGCAACGGAAGTGACGCGCTGAGAATTCAATTCACAACTCAATTCGGTAAAGTGGCGCTTTCTTTCCTCGGATGAGTGTATAGTAAGGTTGTATACTTTCGAATGTGGTAGTCGAGAAGCACTTTAAACCCTTACAAAATGAAGAGTTTTCGTTAGAAATAAAAAATTGTATACTTTTTATAAAAATTTATTTTAGGTAACATGTGTTAACAACACCATTTTTAACGGTTTTTTTTACCCATTTCGGAGATATAACCTCTCCAGTGTATAAATAATTACACATGAAATTATAATCGTCCAAATTTTCAAATTTAGCTAAAGCAGCTCTAGATGTCGGTGAAACATTCAAGTTATTTGATAATTATTTTTAAAAAATCGTCATCCGTGCATAAAGTTGTGTATGCACCACTGGTGTAACTTGCTTTAATGGCTCTGGATGTGTTTTTAGCCCTGGGGTAAGGCTTCGGACTCAAAATAACATATCGGGCCATAAAAGCTTCATTATGCCCTTGGTACATAAATGACTATTATAAATGTATACGTAAGTAAAATAATTGTTTATTACCTATACATATGATTCTAAACATTTCAATACCACTGATATTTGACTATAAATACAAATAAGATATGATATTAAATAATTACACAATAATTGCGCAAAAGAATACCCTTCAATGAAAATTTTCGCAAAGTCGGCAACTAATAAAAACGTTAGCAGTTTAACAGAGCGACTATATTAATAGATACCTATGTAAATTAATCACCAAACTCGTTATTAAACCGGTGATTATATTATTTTAGGTATACAAGCTCAACCTAGTTTATAAAAGTGAATGTGTGATTTCCAGAACGTGACCGACGACTCTAACGGACGCCATATTTGCTTGGATTTTAAGGTATAAAGTGATTGGATTGTATCTCTCCGGTTTAAGGATTGATAGCACGCGATCACAGCGTATACTAATCTGATAAAAACATTTAATCGTAGCCCATTTAACAAAATCGAATGCGTTACAAACGTTGGCAAAAATCTGAAATTATTCTGGAACCGATTATTTCGCATTATAAATTCATATATGTTCATATAACACAATCAGATATTTCGTTCGGCCCGCGCGTAGTAGAGCAAATCGCCATTTTCATCGAGTTAAATGGCAACAGTATCAGAGAGAGAAAGCTATTTCCGTGTTGCATCCGTCGTTTGCGGTGGCCCCCGCGTAAATACGGTTGTTTCACTCCGACATTATCCAGTTACGCACACACTCGCACGCTCTCGCACACACGCTACCTCGCCTCCGTAACGATTACAAAATTGATCCGACGGGCGGGCGAACCAACAGGAGGCCGCTTAGCAGGTCTGTCGCTTTGCGCCTTGTCTGCTGCCTAGCCGTATACCGTATTACTTTTATAGCGGAGGAGAGGCGAACTGTGCGGTGCAGTGTTTTGAAAATTGACCGCCAGGCCGTGCGAAATTATGCTACATTCGAGATGGCCGTTGTAGTTGTGCCGCTCTGTCCTCGTGGTTTATCTCACGCGTCATTTAATTGTCCCGCAGCTGCCGCCTCACCATCTAGATTTTCCAACTCGACACCTCGCCAAATATCACTAAAATGTGATTCGCGCACGTGCAACGCTATCCAGTGACGGATGTAAGAATCAATACGTGAATAAAGTAGCTACTAACCTAACAAAATGCCGATGTTACCTTCTAATGAAAATATAATAATGGCCAACATAGTTTTTTCTTGTATACACATTAAGGCGGAGCGGAATTTCGTTTTTCATAAATTCTAAATGCCTGTCATCGAAATAACTGCCTTTTGAGGTCAATATAAACTGCACAAAATCTTTTGTTCGACTTCATCTTCAGGTTCCTACACCATAGTCAATTTTCGTGATTTTATAAATGTAAGGGGTGGGTTTCTATTTTTATTAACCTGAAAAACATATATTGATAATTAAGCAACCTCTCTGCTTATAGAGAGGAGGGCTTTTTAATACTAATCCTACGGAATATTCAGCCATAGGTATATGTAACTTCACGTTCCTAGACAGGGAACATTATATTGTATTTGTAACGCTCTTACTTTAACATTGTAAGGGTTGTCAGCTTAGTTATGAAAAAAAGCCATCTAATATAAATGACAGGAGTAAAATAAGAAGAGCACGAAACAGGCGTCAACTGGACCTGATGGCAAAAAGTCAAAGTTTTACAGCTCCCGCGTTATATTTTGATGGAAGGAAGAACAAAAGAACTAGCTATTACACAAAAATGATAATCAGAAGCACACTGTAATTATTGCCCAACCAGGCAATCCAGATGTCTATAGGACATGTAACCAGCATCAATGATAATGCTATGACTTGTGAAAAATTGAACAAGATTGTTGCTTTAGAATGTAATGGTAAAATTTCGTAATAAAAAAAATTGAAGCATCCTTAGAGAAATATGTTCGATGGTTTATATGTTTGCTCCATACCAGTGAATTACCCCTTCGTCATTTAATATATGAATTGGATAGGAAAACGAACGATCCAAGAGGATTTATCGGATCTTTAAGGTTCTGAGAAAAATGTGAGCAAATGCCCGTTGTTGCACTTAAAAGTATTGAAATAGAATTACCACTAGTGGATTTGAATGATCTTAGTAATGATCGAAAGTATCTGTATGGCACGAGCGTGGCAATCACCAATGATAATGTACCCTAACAGTTGGTTGAAAGATAACCTGGAAAAATATCACACTCCAGAAGGGTGGTAACCACTGCAAACTAGATAATGAAATCATACGTTGCAACAAAAAATGTATCAGAATCACTAAGAATCTTGACGGAATATGTTGTTAAAGTACATGCTACTGGTTGGTTCACAATTAATCCTATAGGTCCTGTGTATATGGGCGTAAACACTTCTTATTAAGTCACCTCGCTTTTTAAATGAGCACTTAAAAATGTAGTTGATCCCGTTATTCAACGAAATGACTATTTCGCTCAATCAGAAAATATTTCGGTAGGTATGTTAGGCACAGTAGAAAACGTATTCGCGAATTGGTCCTACATTATACACTTAGACGTCGAAGTTCCGAATGCATCAACAGCGAAATCCGTGAATTAAATGTTCCGAAAATGTCGCTGCTAATGAGTACCTACATTGATTGACAGTGCCTTGTTATAACAAACCCTCCTTTAACCAAGCATATAAGTTACGCAGCTCTAAGAGAGAAGATTTTTGAAATACCAGAGGATTTCCTCCGGTATATTGGAGGATTTCCTCTGGTATATTAAAATTTCCGTGTCTTAGTCAAGCCGCTGGATGGCATATAAAAATGGTTACAGAGGCATCCGTTTTAGTTAGCGGATCTGTTGCTAGAGATTGATTAATATAAGAGCTAGAAATGGTTCGAGACAAAAGTTACCTAAGATTGAGGTTTGAGCAGATTTGAGAATAAACAAGCAAAAATGTCATCTCGGAAGTTGAATACATTATTTTTATGTTCTCTTTTTTTACAGTTTACTTAAATCAGACAAAGACACAAATCGCACACCCTGGCGAAATAAAAACGGAAACTTAAACAGTTTCTATATTGCTTGGGCTCCGTCGTAATATACATGTCTCATAATTTAATTGAGTTCCTGCCAGTCGACGATTATTTTATTTATTTTAAACACCATAAAGGCCCAAGCACAAATCCCTTAATACGCTGAGCAAATTCCAATCATCACTTGGAATGTAAGTCGACCAATGGTTTATTAAAACTTAACACCGGGCATCAGTTTCAGATAATACTCCAAATGACTTTTAACCTTATTTTCGATCGTACTACATGCCCTTAAAATCTTTAAACGATGTTTCAAAACAGCCTGTATATCTACGATTTTTTTTTTGAGCAAAATTTTTCATAAAGTATAACATTTCATCGTAGAATTAATAATGAAGATTTGTTTTTTCTTGTAAATCCATTCAGGAACATACTGTATATTCTATAAATTCTATAATATGTAGCTGTATGTTTTACTAGACTTTTCGTTCATATGCTTTATATGTTGAAATGGTTCATATTATAGTCACGTATATATTATATAATGATAATAAATAATGTCCCGTTTTTTCAATCTAAAAGAAACATCAGCTTATCCCTATTTGTAAATATGTTTGCAGCGACTGACTATAAGCTTTTTACAAACAAGCTACTGTGTGGATCTACGGCAGGCGATTTAAAAAATGTATATGTGAACTCTAAGATATAACAGTTTGAAAATAAAGCTTATTTTAAAACGTTTTTATGGTAATAATGCCCTAAAATGTATGTGAAAACAGAACTGAGATATGCATGATCATGAAATGATTATCGATGAGATTAAAATATGAATGAGATAAAACAAAATTGTGAATTAGACATTACTTAGTTGCCTAATAACGGAATACTATAGCAAATTAACTTTAATTAAACCCTTAATTCATATGAAAGTGTTTTTGACTAGTCAATAATTCAATTTGTATATTGTAAACTTTATTTAAGATTTAAATACAGTCAACAACGAAAGAAATTTTACATTTGACGACAAATTATTATTTAAAAGGCTCATTCATTAATTTATTTAATAACCTTTATTACTTTTTGGTATAAAAAATACCCGCTTTCAATGAAGAAACAGCGGTTTGAACTGTAACCTTGATAAATACCTAGTTACCCCTAATTTTTTTATATAATTAAACTCTACGACTGCGAATTAAGTAACAGAAATCAATTCGCAAATCAATTATTAATAAAACAAAATATTGGATATAAAAATAAATAAAAAAAAAAAGAAATACGAACGTTTTCCCCGTAGTTCGTCGCTGCTACTATTAGAGGAATGTAACTAGAGGACTCACCCTCGCGCCCCCGAAGCGCGCCTCTAGGAGGAGCTCCTGTTTCCGGGGGTCGAGCGCCGCCTGGAAATGCTCCATCTTCACGCCAGCGCCTGCAACAACGCTGATGTTACAACTCTGCATTTACAGGCCCTCTATCGTTATCCGTTCAGATCCGAATTAAAATAAAAAAAAAATATAAGTAGGCAAAGGTGAAAAAACAAAATCAAACAAAAAAAAATAATAACTGCAACTGTGACGTAGAAACAATCCTCATATTTTTTATGCAAGATCGAAGCTTTTATGATCATCTTAAAAATGTTCTGAAACAGACAAGGGGTTTAGGTACAAGACTGATATTCCTAATTTGAAAGCAGGTATTTTTAATGCCACCTCGCAATTTTTATCAGAAACTGAGATATGTCTTTTACGGCAGCATGTAAACAATAAATGTACACATATAATTTAACGTATTCCACATCAATTGCCCAAAACACTAAAGAAAACCATTCAGTTTTAGAAACGACATCACCGATAAATCTCCGATTATAACGTAATACATCAGTATCGAAGTGCAACACGTAAGAAGTCCACACCCATCTTGTACATTTCCATTAAAAACAATATGGCGCCCACAGAAAGAGTGAACATGTCCCACGTACACAGGCACTACGTCAGGAGGATGAATCTAGCGTGCCGTGTCAACATTGATCCACTGGGGGTGGCGTTGGGTGATCCAGCAGAGGAGTATGGGATCGGTTTGGTCGGTCCGTTGCTGGGTAGAAGGTGAATACTGAAATTCCACCCGATCCCCAATTACAACCGCCAGATGGAGCCACTGAAAATTGAAAAACTTTCTTCTATACTGGGGACTTGGCGTTTGTGTACTCCCTTTTACGTTTGCGTTTTATTTCTCGGCTTGGTGTGTGTTCTCGTATCACAAGCGTACCACTTTTATGTGGTCTATGTGTGTTTTAATACTAAAATAATCGACCGTCCACACAACAAAACGCTAGGCATATTATTATAAAATTATTTATTTCTAATGTACCCTATTGTGTAACTCAATTAAGGAATTCCTATAGCTTCTACTAAGATATTAACAAAGACAGTTCAATATACTAACATAAAGATACTATTCATTGCTTATTAAAATAATGACAGAAACAATATCAAAAACAAAATTTGTTGCCGAAATTGTTGTTTGTTAGAGGATGGCAATCTTTATTAGTATAAACTTCGCGTTTTCTGAAAACGGTTTGTGCTATCCAGCATCTTTACAGCTTATTAAACATCGTATTCAAAACTATCCAGATATCCAAACCATAGATGCCAGATCCACTTTTCGGATCCCAAATTTCAGAGAGTAACTGTGGATCCGAAGTTTCGGACAGCGGATGTGGATACCGGATAGTAATTTATCCGAATCCGGATAACAACTCTATCCAATTAATAGCAAAATGATTTCAGACAAGATAAATTAAAGATTTTTGTATAATGTAGAAAAAAAATACCAATTTTGATATCGAAAGAGTGTAATAATTTTTAAAATCCATGAATGCAAAGTTATTCAAGAAGTTCCATGCCCGCAATTTAAAGGTATTGAATCCAATCTGCCTTCTAATCACCTATGTGAAAATCTACACTTTTAAACCCCACTTTTTAAAAATAAACTTTTCTTTAAAGAATATACAGGGTGAGTGATGAGGATCGCACCAAACTTCGGGAGCGTATCATACTCATAAAAATATTTAAAAGGAACCCAAATCTTGTTAACCGATATGTTCATTTGTTTTCATGTTGTAGTAGTATTCTCTACAAAATATACAAACTTAACATGTTTTAATGAATTCGTCTAAAATAAAAAGAAATATCGTGAACACCCATTTAAAACAAAGTGTAGTGTAGTTCTTCATGAAAAGTTATTTAATGTTTTTTTTTATTACAGATGGTAAAAAAAAAACAAATGAAGATCGGTTAACAAGATATGGGAGTTTGGTGCGATCCTCATCACTCACTCTGTATTAGTATTTCGTGTGTAGTTGTTTGTTAGTACCAATAACTTCGTTTCTGGTTCTACCCATTGAAAATTATAGAAATTTGAAAAAATTATTAATACCCTGCTTTGTGGAACTGCAAATTGGCTTACGCAGGCATCTTTATAAATATCGGTTGTAGTTGGTTACTACAAACGAAAATCACGACGATTTTCGTTCGTGTGTAGTGGAAATATTAGGAAGTATCGTCATTTATCTAAACAAATTGTAAAGAGGAGAAATTGTTAATAATTGACATATCGCAAATCCGCTTTCGTAATCGTTAGGATCGTTTGTAGTGATTTTTGTTTCGTTTGTAGTGGAAACGTTAACAGATAATGGTGTTAATTTAAGGAAAAAACAAAATTCCATATACCTACATTTGATTATTATTAATTTTTTTGTAATTTGACTATTATCTATAAATCTGAGTTTATTTTACCTAATGAAGGAGTTAATAGCAATAAAATTTAAAGGATCAGTGTCAAGTATTGATATACTTTATCTCTTTAATGATGATTAAAATTTCACCAAATAACCATTTACCCAACACAATTTTTTTTATCACGAATTATTAGACATGTCTTTTGCATGCAACAACATGAACACTTTGGAAATATAAATTTTATTTTTAATTAAAGAATTAGTTTATAATAAAAGTAAACTCTAATTAATTTCAACCAGTTTTCTTCGATTTATTCACACCTATTTGCGCATGTATAATCAAAACAAGAAACAAACATTGTTTTTATAGATTCTATCTCTTCACGTTTGTTTTGCGAGATCAAAAAATACAGCGTTTCTCTTTCTTTTTATGTTTAAAGTTACTATTATATTTTTATTCGACACTCGACCCAAAATAAAACATGGAGCATCACATAGTGTCGGAACAGGTTGGTAGATTTTCATTTCCATTGTGCACTTTAGTATGTCATAAAAACGGACCAGAATGTACTTTTAACGAGACGTAAACGTTTCATAAATGTGTTGGGTTCAAACTGAACTTTCCAAGTACTTATACGTAGAGTACCTATACACAGTAAGTCTCTACGCAAATGTATCATTCATAAGTTATGTGCCCGCTTGAGTTTTCCAAATCATACATATATATTTACGTAACAATCCCAGCAATACTGTATACACAAAATGTATAATTTAAAGATATACACTTTTTGCGTGACCAAATTTGATGGTAGTAGGTAAACGTTTGTAATAACAAAATTGCAATAGCTATCAAAACATGCAGTAAAATTTGAAAACTTAGGTTACAGCACGATTGAGCCGAGTTGGCTGAAGCGCAGCAGCAAGGTGGTGGAGGACATGCTCAATGAAGTCAGACAGACCTGCAGAAATAAGAAGAATCGATATAATTCGCACGCGAGACGATAGGCGCCGTCACTAACTTCGCAGTTCGTACAAAATCCCTGTTGTTCATTGTACTTAATATGTGTCTGCAGTACAGGGGACTCCGCTAGCCGCTTCGAGCTCCTGACGTTTACTGCGCGTAAGGGTGGTCCTTCCGCCAACTCGAGTGAATCACGTTTCAATAATGGAGTAATGTTGTTTTTAAAAAAGAATAAATTTGATTCCTTTTCTTCGATTTATTTTACCGTGTTATATCTTAAATAAAAACTTCATTTGTTTGGGCATACGGTATATTTTTGTTTGTTTTTTTTTTTACATTAATAAAGTTACGTTTCGGATTCTCTTACATTAATCCATTTTCAAACTATTTCTTGTTTAAATTCCTCCCTCTTGGCCCATAACATATCTCATAGTCCTGGGTAATTCCAATTAGAACATGTAAATTATTCGAACTAGTGAAAAACTAGTGTGTCATATGGGGACATTTTTTTTTAAAAACTTTTAATTTAAATAACACTTTAAAACACGCGTCGACATTAAACATATTAACTTGAACAAACCACAACACATAAAATGGTGTAATGTTGAATGTAGGTTGCCAAATATTTCATTCCAAATTTGTATAGTACTTTCGTGGTCGCACTTTTTCGGCATTTCTATTCCATTTCTGAATAGTTGCGCTATGTATAGTGCTGATGGACAACTTAACAAATTTGTAAGCGCTTCACCGTATGGATCATCATGTCGTGTTAACCGCCATGACCATATAGCCTACATGATCGTTTAACTGTCATGATTGGGTTAATCGGTGATTATTTCAGCTATAATGTGTCTATAATCGGTTTTCCAGTTAACTTGTACAATTTTATATTAAATATTTACAATAGCATTCCGTCGAGAGGTGGAATAAATGGATTTTAATTAATGAACTTTATTTAACTTTGATTCAAGTTTGTTGTCGATTTTCCAAAACCATCAAAGTTTTTTCACATAATTATGTTTAAGAAATGTTATTTTTTAACCGCATATTTATCTGTATAATTTTATTCTAATGCATTTGTAACATGAACACTTTTGTCTACCGAAATTGATTGAAATCGCTAATACATTAATAATAAAACATAATACTATGTCCACTCAAGTCTGTCGGTGACAGTATATTGTAATACAGCCAGCTTGTCATGTCCCACAGATATCAGCTGTTGTTTGTAACTGTTTTTTTTTTTTACAAATATACCAAAGAGCTTACATAGGATAACTTCCTATTTGGAATAATCTATTTCCTCCATTGGGAGATGCTACTATAAAACGCTTGTGAATGTTTTATAAATATCAGAAAACATATGTAGGGTCGGTAAAATTAAAAGCTTAAAGAAACCAATACCAATGATGGATTTTGTTTTCCATTCCACCCTATTAAAGAAGTAGAGCCAGAAATAAGCGTGCTCTAGTACAAATTCGAAAAACAAATAGGTACCAATAGACCAGAAAAATTGATAGATTTAACATTAGTACGTAAGTACATATTTACCTACTTCTTCTAAGTTTTATAGGCTTAGTCATATTTCGTTTTGCTTTATTGATTATAACCAAGGATGTGAATTGAGCCCACATCAAACACTCGGTGTTCGAAATTTTATTGCTCGGAGTGTCCCTTCATACAGTTTCTCGCGTCCCACCAACCTAATCGCATCGGCAAATTGGTGGGGATGCGTGAGACTGTATGAAGGGACACTCCGAACAATAAAATTTCGAACGCCGAGTATTCGATGTGGGCTCAATTCACATCTCTGGTTATAACAGAAACAGTAATCTAAAATATAATTTCTATTTCTTCATCACTGTCTCGTCGCTGCTATACTACTCGAAAAGTTGATTTTCTATAAGAAAGCTAGGAAAAAATCTTAAGTCGTCGTTTTTCTGCCACATTGGGACCGCTGGTCAGAATGATACAGTGAAAATATACATATATAATATAAGGTGAGGATTATGTACGATATCGAATGTGTGGTTAACTTTACTTTAATACAAACGACGACGCAGTGCTGAAATGATAATTACCGCACACTGTGCTGTAATGAGATATAACGCACTGGTGGGACCATGGTGGGCCTCTTGCCGGAATGTAATATGCGCGATTAATGTGCAAATTAGAAAAAATACTGTAAAAAAACTCGTGTCACAATGACTTGTAATGCTCGTACATTGAATCACTCGCCGCTACGCGGCTCGTAATTCAAATTTGTACTCACGTACTTGTACAAACGTCATTGTGACGCTTGTGTTTTAATAGTATTTTAAAACACAAGTGTCACAATAACGTTTATGAAATGCGAGTACAAGTTTGAATTTCGAGACGCGTAGCGGCGAGAGATTCAAAGTACGAGCATTACAAGTCATTGTGGCACACGTTTTTTACAGTATTTTTCCTAATTTGCACATTAATCGCCCATATTACGTTCCGGCAAGAGTCCCACTAGTGCGTTAATATCTCATTACAGCACAGTGTGCGGTAATATTCATTTCAACACTGCGTCGTCGTTTGTTTTAGCTTTATTGCAACGTCCAATTAGAAAAAATACTATAATGAAATTTAATGGCAAATAGTTCCTAAAATAATGACTGATTTCTAGAAAGTGTCCCTTCTGCTATGGTATACGTATTAATCCTGTGCTATCTTTGTTGAACTGTTATTTCTAATTATTTACTGCCATTTTTGCTTATGCGAATGAATATGGGTGTTCTTTCCAACGTCAAAATAATCGTGTTGGATGCGACTTAACACAACCGACAGACTATAGCACAGTCACCAGATCAATATCTAACAAAGTCAGATGAAAGGAAAGGTTTCCACGGCATTCCATCATTCTCCTCTGCCTCTCTTCACCCCGTTTCGTTTAATCGGACGGTACTCTGTGTGCAGCGTTCGCATCGTATGCCAAAAAAGGACACATCCATCTATTCGTCCTTTCCCTCCCGCGGGATGGAAAACGGGTGTTCGGTAGACGTGAAGGCCGTCAGATGGTAGAAGAGTAATACCAGGATAACTCGCGAGGTGGAGGGCAAAAGAGGTGGGCGGGGAGAGGTGTTCGCCGCAATCTGGGTAATAGTAAATACTAGGTTTGAGCCGGGATGGTGAGGCAGGGCGTGGCTCTCCGCTAGATAAGCTACAAAACGTAGGATCTTTGGACAAATCTTTAGGTACGGTTTTCAATGTACGTCATTCCCCCAAAACTTTAATATTTAGTACCAATATACTAGTTTAACGCAAATTTACGGCGAACAATGGATTATTTCGTTACGGCAATTTTATCGGTGCATACTTGAACAGGACGGGCCAAAGCTGCGAAGTACGCAGCGGAGCAACAGCGCGACGTTGTTGGCATATCGATGCCAACGAGGACGTATTGATTTTATGTAGAAGACCTAGTGCACGAACGGATGAATGTGTGTGCATCTTACCAGATAT
Organism: Cetonia aurata; assembly: GCA_949128085.1. NCBI lineage: Eukaryota > Metazoa > Arthropoda > Insecta > Coleoptera > Scarabaeidae > Cetonia > Cetonia aurata. Next base: position 21,601,509 of record OX421887.1, on the reverse strand, counting down.
AGAGCTTCCGAGCCTCGAACACATTACAATAATATTGCACTTGCAGACAGGTTTAAATTCGTTCATCAAAGAAATATTAAGTTAATTTAATAATTTCTACGTGCACAATCAAATCTAGAAGTTCCATATTTTTAATCCAAATTTTATAAAGAAATACTATAGGTTAGACATATCTTCCGACCGTTCTATTTGAATTCATATAATATCAGTTAATGGATAACAAATTTACCATTTTAATAAAAACAGTAGACACAATTTGTTATTACATTTATTATTATACGGAAATCCAATAAAAACTGTCATGTCTTCACTGTATTTTAAACAGCACTAAAGTGTCCGTTACTAAGGATAGGCGATAAATTTCCATTATTACTACAGATCCATTAACGAAGCACTGACTAAATAAGTGCGTAAGTTAGTTTTCCAATGGTGTGAAATTATATTTATGGATATTTTTTTTAATTTAATTTTTAAAAATCGAAATGGTGCATTTATTAAAAGAATTTGTTCAATGTCATCACTATGATTAATTAATCCAATAAATTTTGTGATTTTGATTTGAAAGCATTTTCCAACCGCAATGAAAAAGTTTCGACAACGTGTTAATTTTCAAAAACCTCAACAACATAGTGAAGGTATGTCACAACAACAATTTTATATTAAGATAAGATCTGTGAAGAATATATCTCAGCAACAACAGATCTAAACGAAATAAGAATAAAGCAATTCAGTTTTTAAAATTTAAATTAAATCAAAATTATATATGGGTAAGAGTGAACAAAACGACGCACAGAGATAAATGCATTAGACATGTTGTGGTTGATGTTTCGCACCTTCGAAATCCTTACCAACCATCTTTTCTACGCAAACACGACAGACGGTAAATGCAGAAGAATTGTGTAGGGATCATTAAAATAATTATTATAATGCAATGAATGCCCTTCTTATAGTGTAAAATCATTAAATAAATTACAACAATCTGCATACTTGCCGGTCTGTCGGCTTTCTAAGATCTGTATTTGGACATTCAAATTGTGTTGTGCCCGTACACCTGGTTAGCTCAACTTGGTGAATGGGAGATGTAGGGTTCAAATCCTACACGAGGTAAAATGTTTAATATACCAATTGTCTCCTATTAATTACAGTGATTAGCAGGAAAACATTTATTATAATTCCGCAAGGTTTATTAAGAAATACTCTACACATTAGTTCCTGCACATATTTCATGCTGAAAACGTAATGTATACTAATCTAACATGTTTTAGACGTATACTTTACATTTCGTACCCCTTAATTTATGATGATTAAGTAAATGGCAAAGTTATTACTTTACGTTTATTAATTTATTTTTGGCTAGCAATGTTAATGAAAAATTACTACTTACTACTACTTACTAAACACAATAGGTATGTATAAGCTCAATAGGGTAAGTACCCCGTGCTAAAGTAATTTTCCGACTAAAACCCGGTTTATGTTATTCTAATAAAAATGATTATATAAGTACGTGAATTTTTTTTTACTATAACAAATTAATGTGGAGACAAACAAAATATAAGAGTAAGTGGTCGATTTTATCAACTCATAGATACCTACAAAAAATTTACTAACTTTACGTCGTAAGATAAAGAAAATGAAGTTTGAATAATTATACACGGAACACAACGTTAAAGAAAAACAAAGTTGTATTTCCAGTCCGAGTGTACAATAAAAACAATATCGATTATAAAGTGACTATTATTATGTTAATGGCGGCCATTTTATGGTATAGTGGCAGCAGACGTAATGAGCAGACACTCGGTTACACATCGGCGATGGCAACAAGGTCAGGTGTGCGAGAAACAGATCGCTCGAGAAAGCGACGATGTTGTTACTTGCCGCTGCAGACCGCGAATGAGTACCCTCCAGACACAGAGCGGATCGATTTCATCTCGGCATGCGAACAAGCTAACAGGAGAACAGACTGACACTAACAGGAACATGGCCTTTGAGCTTTTACCGTGCATTTCGCTCAATTCCCACTCCGACGCTATAAACAGCCGGCCAACTGCTCGTACACGTAACGTTTATACCGTACTTTGTTCTTCGCTCTTTGGCAACCATTACAGTATCAACATATTTCCATAATGACCAAATATAAAGCGTTGTACATTTTCGGAAATTACGTTAAAATTAAATATGGGGACACGTTTGCACTTTAGCATCTTTTTCTTTTCTATGCTGATAACAAGCTTTACATTGATGTTTAGTTGTATGTGTACCTATATTAATTTTTATTGACATGTTTGTGCTAATAACCTTTTGGTGATGATTAGTAAAAACTCTAATTTGTCATTGTACAGTAAATTTCTTATGGGGTTTAGATATTAGTCTTCCTACACTGCTGCCCACGAAATTTTGACCAAGGCATGATAATCTTAATATGTATTCGTCGAAAACGCACCTACGACTTCCGAAAAAAATTTCTTGCGGTTGGTGGATTTGAGTACCTTAATAATTTGTCTCTAGTTGGTTTTATGCATGAGTTGACGCTAGGCAATTTTACATTAAAATTTTATATCCGAAAAAATCTCACAAACCCAGCGCTCCGATTCGAATTATTGTTTTAGTCAGTGAGCTAAATTTCGCTTGTGACAAGTTAGCTATTTTTTACTTACTTAATTAAATAATATAATTTAATTTAAATAAATAAAACTTAAAGAATCTAATATATAATTTACAATACAAATATTTATATATATGTATATTAAAGAATCAAACATAATCAAGGTTTGTTGAGCAAGACGATATTTTTGTTATAACAGAAAAGTTCAAAACTGTGGCACTAATAATACAAAATACTTTAACACATCTTATATAATAAAACGTCGCTATACTGAACGCGCGTTTCAATAGCCCAGCTATCGTTAACAGTAGTAAACCTAAACTGACTGATGATATCTGGGTTATTGAAACGTGAAAGTTTTTTGTGGCGAGGTGTTTTGAATTGTTTAGTGATATTTTTGTTATTTTTCTTGCAGATATGAGTTACGAAGAAGAACAAACGCTATTACAACGCTTATAGGATGATTGTGTAAGTGATGAAGAACCAGATGACGAAGAAGTTGAACTCGGGCCTCAAATCGTTTTAATATAAGAACGCTACTGCGTTCTTATATTCCGAATAGCGAATCAGAGCAATATTGAGAAATTGAAGACGACGAAAACGATCGCGCTCCTCCAACAAACGCCCAAAGATTACCAGCTTTGATTATTAAGGACGGAACCAAGTAGCGGAAACACTGTGCCAATAGAGTAGTAAGAGCAAGGAAGGAAAACATTATTTTACGCTTACCAGAAGTGAAAATATACATATGGTAGAAATGTGCCCTTTAGATGTTAGTCACTGTTTTTCACTGATAAAATGTTAGTTAGTAGTTGACAATACAAATCTATTGCTAAGAAACCCTTGCTACTTGGCAATTCACGGAAGACACGCCCTCACGCGTATCTACGTCATCAGCTCGGGGAAATGGGCGTACGATATTGCAGATACGAATAACAACAAAAATTAAAAAAAAAAAAACGTGTCGGAGGGTGTTCGCAATATTCACTTAGTTTTTTCACGTTTTTTATTTTTTGACTATTATATGAAAGCTACTATCTTTCAAACATCTAAAGCTTTTCACCTGATGATGGTGTATCACCGAAACCGGTAGCATTTGCAGTTTCGTATAGTAAATTATTACAAATGAGGACGTACGAATTTTATTTACACCATTAAAAAAGTTCTCACGAGCGAGTTATACTATGTCTGGATGTTTTTTCGGGTGAGCCCCACTCCATTGGACACGCCCTCTTGCCATCACGCATCCGCCAGTCTATTTTGCGTAAGCTGGAAACTTGCCCGTACTTATTTTTTTTTTTAATGCAGTATCTTTTTATAAATAAAAAATGTTTGTTACAATCAAAAAGATAAATTACATATTAAAATTTTAAAGAATAAATTTAACACAAAGTTACAGGTAAGTAGATTCACTTACTATATATACAAACAAAATACGAACATTATACTCAATACTCATTACTCCATATATTAATAAAATTTCAAATTACCCGCCAATATAAATAATTAAATCAAACTAACATATGAATGAACACACAGACAAATGCATTCTGAGTTCAAAACAAAATATTGTTTTAACACAATTCTCTTAAAGAGAAAATGAAATAGTTTTGTCAAGTCAGTAAATCTTTTACCACTAAGAAAATTGAAAGTTTTAATTCAAGAAAACTTTTGTTTCGGTATTCCTCTTTCATTGCTTTTGCTGGTACGGTGCTTCCAACAACAGACAATAAAGCGTTATAATTTTAAGGTAAGTATTACTATTCTTAAAAAGATATGAAAAGGATTTAATTCAAGAATTCTAACATTTTATTCCAAGAATTATGCTTTTAGTGCAAGTAAACGATATTCTTAAGTGGAGACTAAAAGTAGTTTCATCCAAGACTGCTAACTTCTTATGTCAAAATTATGCTGTTAATTTTTTTCTTGTCTTAAGAAGTATTTGTCTTGCGAATATTCAAAACGTAGATTTATTTGGTCCAAGACAAATTTATTTAAGGTAAGCATGCATTTTTCTGTATGCAGAAGCTCGGTTATATCAAAAGAACAGAATGAACTATAAATATCTATTACAACGAAATCTTGTCAAATCCTAATGTTAAAGAAATTAAATGTTATATATATCCATTAGAAAACATGATTAAACAGAAATTGACACTGAATGTTAAACACTTTAAATAAAAATTTAGAGTTTCTAAGATATTCTTTTTAAATGTGCTACAACGATGATTTGACGATACCCACATATTTCATGTACAATATAATCAAAGCGAATCAATAAAATTATCGTCGTCACTAAAGTACGCATGCGTGATTTCACTACTCTGACACGTACAAAGAAACAATACATAAATCTGCGAACACACAAAAAAGTGCGCCCATGTGAATCAAAAACGCTTATCGTAACGAACTGAAGCACTTCTATACAAAGATTAGTGAGCAAAAAGTACCTATCGAAAATGGCAAAATTCTCCGCGCAACACATTTGCGACGGAAAATCTACTGGAATAATAATATCGCAACTGGAAGAGGTAAGATGTAGAGTTCGAGAAATGCTCTTTGACCCTTATCTTGGCGCTCGTAGAAATCAATACCTCACCTAGCAGACAGAGAATGCCAAAGGAATAAAATTAACAGAAAATTTATATGTAAGTAGACGCGGAAATATATCAATGAGAACTGAAATGTTTGCGGAACTTAAATGTAATGCGCATATTCTAGATTTAATAGTGCAAATGTCCTTGTTAAACTGCAAAAAATATTTCATGTTGGTTTCGATACAAAGGAGGATAAGAGTCTTCTTTTTAATTTCACGCAAAATAGTAAAGCTAACAGCGTGCTAAGCCGTACGATTCCAATATTTAAGATTCGCTCTATTACAAGAAAACATTTGAATTTTGTGTAAATGGATAGCAGTGCTTAAAATAATTAAAATAGAAACCATACGCTCTATTGACAGCGTCATATTATACAATATTTTACTTGAAAACTTGCCTGCGAACATTGTCGATTGCGTTTCCTTAATAAACGCACAGCCAAATCTCGATCTCCTAAAAGCTGCAAGGGACACAAACAAATACAGTGACCAACGGGGAAAACCATTTGACTACCACGATTTTCGCCTTCAATCCGCGACACCGCTGTAAACTTATCACGCACCAACATTACATAGATAGACACGCATGCTTGCAGAAGGCTGGGGTCACGGAACAGAAGGCGAGGAAGAAGAGAAGAACTCAACACAACAACGGCACGACCACTAAACTGGACGACAGACGCACACACACATACACATAGGTATACACCAAGCAACTAACCAACACAGATCAAGTCGGCAACATCGCCGGGTGTTCTTTTTTAAATACTCATCATTACTGAACTACTATACCTACCAATGTTACATAGTTCCCAGAACAGGTTAACACAAATAGCCCGTAAACAGAAATCGCTGGTTGCCATCACCTGCACTTCGAACGGACAATAATTCTGTTGTTTTGTAAATTTTCTACTGTTTATTAATGTACAAAATATAAACATACATTAAAAAATATGTGATATGTTATTGTTTGTATATTCCTGTTTTATCAAAAAAGTAATGAGCATAATTTGCAATTCTCCATTTCTGATTAGTACAGAACATATAAGGTAAACATGCTAGTATATAGTGAATACTTTTAACTTTAAACGATAAAAATAAGGGTAATTAAGAACCATAAGAATCATTTTTAGGAAAAAAAAAAAAAAACAGATGACATGTGAAAATAATTTCAAACTCCTGTTGCTGGCGTCTGTCACTTTTCGTGAGTCTACAAATGGCTGTCAATGCCCTAAGTGTGTTCCGTTACATTTTCAAGAAGAAAATAAGTTGGTTTTGATTTATATTTAATAATTATTTACATGTTAAATTGTACTAACATAATGAAATGTAAAAATAATTGATTTTCTTTTGAATTCAAATTAAGATTTCATTAACGGAGTATAGCATTAGTGTGCACCAATGAAACCAAATATGTAGTAAATAAATCTAGTGGTGGACATTTGGTGTCCATTACTGCGGTGTAATTGTTTTTTACATATTTGGTGCACCCAACAGAAATATTACCAAGAATAATATATCACGTTTAAAGATATTTAGTTTATGTCATAGTGAGAGCGAGTAACAGACAAACTATCTTCACTACTAATAAGTGTTATGTCCTAGAGGGCGCGTTTGATAATACATCAACGCCCTCAATCAACCGATCCTTAGTGGACCGGAATATTAACCAAACGACCATCAGATGGGTTGACTGCATGCTAAAAAGCAGAGTGGTCAATGCCCAAATGCTAGATAAAGACATCGCCATGAAGACAACTAGAGGGTGCCCTCAAGGGGGAGTACTATCACCACTGCTGTGGAGCTTAGTCGTGGATGATATCATCAGGTCGTTAAACGGCAACGGAATATGGACGCAGGGATAAGCTGATGACATTGTCATAGTGGCTAGGGGGAAGTTCCCGGGCGTATTGGCAGGCATCATGCGTAATGCACTGCGAAGTGTGGAGGAATGGTATCTATCACAAGGACTCTCAGTTAATCCACATAAAACAAAATTGGTTGCTTTCAGCAACATGAGGAAACTCAATGACCTAGGCGGCATTAGACTGTTTGGGCAGGAGTTACAATTAACCAAAGAAGTAAAGTATCTGAGTGGAACCCTCGATGCGAAACTGAAATGGAACAATCACCTAATTAAAACAACGACCAGGGCTACCCAACTGGGGACTGAAGCCGAGGGTGATCCATTGGCTATACACGGCTGTGGTGAGGCCGGCGATGACGTATGGGGCAGTAGTCTGGTGGAAAAGGACAGAAGTATCCTCCGCAGTGAAGCTGCTGACCGCTGTCCAGAGAGAGGCATTGCTGGGAATCACTGGTGCAAACAACAGCACAGGGGCCGCTTCTAACTAAATTTTCATTGACACGACGGAATATTTCGTTCTCATGATAAAATATTATTTACGATCTCTGATTAAGTAATAGCATCATTATTATAACAACTCATTTCCCATTAGTCCAAGGATAATATTTGCTAAAGTAACTATTCAATGACATTAAATAAAATCTATTTCATTTATTTGATGAACGCTGTCCTTCGGACCGATTTTAATGCAAAATTCATGTGAACAATAAATTTTTTCGTTGCCTCTGGACCCATTTTTGGTTCAGGGTGGATAGCAACATCTGCTATGGCTAGCTTTCTACTTAAACAAGCCGATCTGTTGAATAGTGCCCACAACTTGTCGAGGGAGTTAAAAAGAAACAATGATTTTGTAAATGATCATCCATCAGGACATAGTTCAACAGCTTGGTTGCTTCATAATGGATCGCTCAAAATTTGACGATTAACAGAGCATCGTTAACTGATTACAGTTTAAATAAATGGTTCGCAGAAATTTACAATTACCTCAAAAAAGAAAACCTGGAGAAAGTACTGGAAGAGCCAAGTAGAGTATTTAATGCAGATTAAACCGCTTCTCTTTAAACGCAAAAGGACATCGAGTGCTGGCTATGAAAGGCGATAAAACCGTTTCCTAAGAAGTAAACCCAAATGAAAAAGAATGTGTGACGGTCTTAATAAATACTAATGCAGCTGGCCAGTTAGGACCCGCTCTTGTTTTATTTAAGTATCTCAGAATGCCAGAAGATTTGCCAGGCAGTGTACCCAAAGAGTGGGGTAGGATAGATTACAACTGCAAATGAATACATGGACGTATTTCATGCACGGTTGTTAAAAAACCTCTGCCAATATTTTTTTTTTGTCGACGGATACATTAGTTCGCATTTAACACTACAAGTGAATACTGTCACGAAAATGTGTTAGTAGCTGTGTAATGCTACTCATCTAATCGAGTATTTTTTTTTAAGGAGAATTGGAACAAAAAGATCACACTTTGAGGTTGGAGTATATGGATATGACTTTATTAACCTCTATTATTCCAAGGTTTTATATAACCCGTATAGATAAGCAAGAACTGGTAGCATAGTAATAGACACGAAATTCTTCAAATCAAACAAAAAATTAGTTTGCATTTCCACTTAAATGTCTGAAGTTTAAGAATAATGAGTAATAGAATTGATTTCACCATCTAACAGTTAAGAATAGCAAGTGTACCTAAGGCAGCAAAAACAATGTCAGTACAATACCTATACTAAAGAATACATTTTTAAGTGCATTTATGATTTAACGGCTTTCAAACAGCTCTTCACAATTGTCAAAAGATTTAAAATTAGAAAAACTGTATCGCGCAGATTGTGATCCCATCTACATGTTGTAACGAAAACGGGAATCGCAAGGTGAGTGGTTCGCAAACGGCGACTTTACGAGAATATTTAACGACGACATTAAGGGTTTTGTGTTATTTTATGGTGCACATTTGTAATTTATTGCAGATGTTATCATTGCGTATCATTTAAAAAAAAGAAGCGGAACAACTTGTTGATATGTAAACATTAAAAATATTTTATTACCAAAAATCCTGAGCACATTGCTCTATAGCTGACTTTATTTTACCATTTTGAAATTTGACATGCAAAAATTAGAAATTTAAGCAACGTGCAAATCGCTTAGGTTGGCTTCAAATATTTTCGAATAACATGGAAATTTTATTTTGACTATACTAAACCAGAATTTTTTATTGCCAATTTATTATCCACGTCACACAAAAAAGTTTATAGATACCCAATTCAAAATTCTTTTCGTGTACACGGGGTACCACCAAGTTAAGCTACTACTAGCTTAAATTGAAAAATATACCTTTGATAGTTGACAGCAATACAAAATTGGTGGGATGACGTAGATAGCAAGTATGCAATTTCTACCAGTAGGTATACGAAGCATTGTAGGAAGTATCAATTGTACCTTCAATTGAATATGAAAGGGCTGTAGGTATGTTATATAGTTGGTTATTTTAATGATATGATATGATATTGCATGGCCCGTAAGTAAAAAAAAGTTCTTGTAATTGCATTAGCATATTATATGCCTAAAACTACTTACTTTGAAATTTTGAGATTTACACAGATTTATTTTTCACTTGCTTTATGTGCCAGAGATATCGCATTTTAAAACTACCGCGTGCTAGCATGGTTTCACCAAAACTTAGTGAAACTTTCTTTTCATATTATGTAGGGTATCTAAAAATTACTGACATATCAAAGAATTTATAATACTAACATTGTTTCACCAATACGTATACGTAGTAAAAATTTTTCTTAGCTGTTTAAAATTGGGGAGTTCAAGAAAATTTTAAAGTTGTAAAACTCAGTATTTTAAAATAGAACAGCCGTTTGTGTTTTTACATTATTAGATGTAGAATTAAATTCTAGGCTGATTTACTGTAACATTCCCCATACCCATCTCCAATAGTTTACTTTAAAATGCTCGTTTTATTTATTAATGCTTTTACATCATCGAACATTTTACCTACTATAGTAGACTATATATCACTTGGAGATTACAATAAATTATTGCTTTCACTAAAAGTGTCGAAAAGTTTGCACTGAAATTTCTGAAAATGAGTGCATCTTATGGCGTTTCAAAATTCTATTGACAGATATTTTTGAAATGCCCAAACTTTAGAAGCAGCAGGCATCATTCTCAGAAACAAGTTTATCCGTTTTTTCCTGATTTAACACTATACCTGTTCTTAGAAAAAAGGTTTTAAGCTTTCTGAATTTTTTTACAACTATTGCCGGCAAATGGCGGTATGGCAAGTTCTTCTCGCAATTCTTTGGCATTCTCCACGAATGTAAAATAAATTTAAGATATCCAGAACATACCTTCAAGATTTTCCATTATTTAATTTGCAAATTACACAATAATATGCACTTATCTGAGTACTTAAACATATAAAAAACAGTGATTATAACAACAATATTTATGGACAATAATTGATTGTAATATCAAATTTATAGCCTATACTGTACATAAGTAAAATATTATTCGACGATTTGAAAGCACTAATAAATAAAACAAGTATTTGAAAGCAAACTAGTAAAAAATGTTGAACGTAACCAGTGAATGTAACAGGTAATCGTTGGAGAATTAAATTCTCCAACAAGCAATATAAACAGATATTAATTTAAAAAAAAATTGAGTTCTACAACTTTGGTATCTCTAATTTTTAGACAGGCTGTATATAATATAAAAGACAAATTTTACTACGTTTTGGTGAAACAATCTTAATATCAGGATCGTTTACGCAATATGCTAGCTAGGCTAAAGCCGCAGGAACCAAAAAGGGGCGCCGCGAAATTATAAGAAGCGCCATCGAACGCAGCTTGAAAAAACCTACCTACGAGATGGCAATGCAATGTAATTATCGCCCAGTAAACCTGTTTGTTTTTAGTCAACATTTTTGTTAGGAAGGACTTGCATTTAGTGAAATAGTTAGGGGTGCGTCAGTTGAATTTTAGTATAGATGTCCTAAAACGTCCCTGGTTAGTATGTGATAGTTTTGAAATGTGAGACTTCTGGCACATAAAGCAAGTGAAAATTAATCAATTATGTACTACGCTGTAAATACTGTAAATGTCAATATTTTCACAAAAATCGTAATATCTTAGAAACATTAAATAAATGCTTTTCTGCTTAAACTGTAATTGTTAATATGAGGAAATTTTCTATATTAAAAATTTGTTTAATATATATAAATATAATATAAAAAATTTTTAATATAGAAAATTTCCTCATATTAAAAATTACAGTTTAAGCAGAAAAGCATTTATTTAATGATTTCACACTGTAAGAAAAATTGCACTTTGCATCTTAGAAACAGTTTAAGATAGGTATAGCAAAGTTGTAATAGTCATAGAATTTTATACTGAATTCAAAAATGTAATAATATAAAGGTGTTCCATTTAAAATCACAAAGTTCATGACGACTTCCGGTTAACCGGAGGCGTAAAAAACTATAAAATAAAATATTTTAAAAAGAAAGTGAGTACCAAAATATTACAACCCCAATTTTTTAAAGCCGAAGAGTTCCGTTAAGCCCGAAAACTAGTCAATTCCGTGGAAAACACTGTATATAATTATAAATCCCGAATGAAATACTACTATGCACACTGCGCAGGCTTACCTAAATTCATTTAAATTTGCTATGTCACCAGTAGTTTTGAACTAAATCAACTTATTACCTTAAGTTTTTATTACGCGCCGAGGTCATGGTTAATATTAGTACTAAAATGACGTTTCAGCTAGATTTCTTTTTTATTATTCTTTCAATTATCAGTCCTTAAATAAAATACACTAACGGACATCTTAAAAATAACGTAAATATGAAGAAAGTTTGCTAGTCGACCCCGATACTCAAAATGTTCGCCTTTCAGTTGCTTAGGTTCGGTCACAGCCCTCATCGGTTTGTACCAGGAGAAGCGGAAACTCGAGAGGTGGCGTAAGTTCAAAGCGAACGAGATGGACAAACGGCGTTCCGGTATAATGGAGTAAGATGATGATAATAAGATCGATAGCAAGGTTTTATATTCAGCATTGTTGACCTCCGTCGAAATAACCATTGCGGCTGCCACCACTGGATTCCGGATTTAAAATCTTCCGAAGAGAGAGAAGGAAGAAGAAGGAAAACGCACGAAGGGAGAGTGAACCAGAAGGAAAGAACAGATTTGAAATGATAGGCTTTGCTCGAAATAGTATAATATAGAAGCACGTCAGATGAAGAACTCATTAATGTAATTAAAAGTTTGGATTATTACTTTACGTGTTAGTATAAGTACAATTAATATAACAGCAGTTTTCACTGCTGTACGCGTACACAATTGTTTATTTTTATACTCTAAATTAAATTTTGCAAAATATCTATAAATATAGACGTGATTATATTTGGAAATACCTATTTCAAGTATTATGTGGCATACAAAATGTATAGTTATATACATATGAACCACACAAGCGTTTTATGGAATGTTCTCATCTCTCAATCTGTCAGAAGTTTCCGTCACGGACTACTATTACCTACTATATCTAATTTTCAATTAGCATATTTTTGCTTCACAATTGCGCCATAACTTATCAGAGATTTAAAGCAATCGAAATTTCTTAGAGCAAACAATGAATCTTCATAATTATCAGAATGCGAATAATTCGAGTAGAGTAAACAAACTTGGCCAGTTTTCTTTTTTAATTTTCGTTGTAAATGTGGTTAAGAAATGTGCTGATGTCAACTTTACTCATTAAGAAGCACCGTAGTTGTTTAGGGGTTGCTTACCAAAACCAGATCTAAGTACAGCCATGGCATTCTAGAAATTGGGTCTTCAAGTTCCTAAACTCTTCAATCAAAACAGTGTTTTCAGAAATATAAAACACGCACTAAAGTTAAATTCTGTTAATACCGTGAGAAACCACTATAGCACACCATCGGAAAATATTAGGGGAAAAGTGCCTGCACTTCAGTTGCCGTCCCGGGGCTAACGGCACCACACACCGAAACAAGAATTAGCACGAAACTATGTAAGAGGATCCACGAGGTGAAACAGAGAGTCGCTGACGATAAACACAACAACAACAGTCGCAGCAGCATTGGATAAAGATCATGGTCGTCATCTTCGTCGCCACCGGGTGCATCCCGAGACTGTCACTATCGATACATGCGGCACTGTTTCCTCTGTGACGATGACGACGACCGGCAACGAGGTGTGTACGATCCGGTCTGTTATTCGATGACGGTAATGACGACAGGGGATGGTAAATACCGAATGAAAAGAGTAGAGCGGAGCGAGCGAGCGTATACGACCAGCGATCAAACGGGAGAGCAAAAAGGGGGATGATGATATTGTGTTAGATAGAGATGAAATGAACGACGCGACGCACAGAAGACGTCTAAAACGAAATGTGGCCCTCTACGGAGCCCGTTGTTGCTTTCCATAGGTAAGAGGAGTGTAGGTGGAACTGCCGCCTGTCAGCGGACGGACACGACGAGAGTGTGTTTTGTTGCGCTGCTCTGCGCCGATTCGCGACGACCTTCCTCTCTCTCTATGTGCCTCTATTCTCTCGCTACCCTTAGCCACCACCATCCGCCGCCTGCATCCGATAAAGGTTCAAACTAATGACGACCAGAACGACTCCTCTCTGAACGTGTCGGCGAGAGGGTGTATGCGTTTCGCTATATACGCTGACACACACACAGGCAGACACGAGCACCGAAAGCGCGCGTATCTGTGTATCGTATCGTACCTGCGCGATCCGCATATCTGTGTGGCCTTTTCTACCGCTGCAGCGGTTTAGATTTGGTGATACAGCTATGTGAACGATTAGCAACAGCTTTCCATTACATTTAGACATTCGGTTCAGCCCCTTTCCGTAAAATGCAATCCATTCACCTGGAAATTAATTAAACAACTTCTACTGGGGAAGCTCATAATGAAGACGATGCTTACTCTGGAATAAAAATAACAAAATATTCCATTCCAGATTTCTTAAATAAAAAAAACTCAAAGAGTTTATAATTTTTAAGATGTATGCTTCGTGTATCCACCTGATCATCGTCACTGAATATATTGTCATTGCCATGTCTATATATTTTAAAACTAATATCTTTCTATATAAATAATAAGCAACTATATTTCCATGGCTATGATGACCAGGCATTGTAATGATTTTGTTGTGCCGAAGCATAGATTAACGATATATGAACAAGGAGCCTATTATAAATCCATAACTGCCACCAAATGAAATAAAATGCATCACCGATAACAGAAGGCTATTGAAGTTAGTATATAAACTTTTAATAGACAATACCTTCCATAGTTTTAAAGAATATACAGAACGCACTTAGTGTCCTGTTTGTCGGGGTCTCCACTCCTTTTCGTCCATCGCAGCCAGTGTCCAATAGAATCCAAAATTTTAATTAAAATTACTAAAAATTTTAAAGGAAGGTTATAATTTTGAAGACCTTCATTGGATATGTATACTTTATATTTGTGTTAGTTCACTTGCAATGCCTTGTCCTTTAAAGATTTGTTAAAATACATACGATATTAATGAAAGAAACACATTTTAGATATGTATCTAACTCCTTATTTCGCTTTCACTTTCCAGGAATTTGGAGAGACGAATAATAGCAAATCAAAAACATCTATTTGTATTAGTATATACAAAAAATAGGTGGTACCGATGATGCAGAAGTTTCCCTGAAGCCTTCAGATACACAGAACTTTGTAGATAATTTACCGTATTGTGGTACCCAAAAATCACTTTAATGCACATACGAAGACGTGACGCTTAAACAAACGTGACGTTTAAACTGATGTTTTCTCTCATTTGAGTAGTGAAAATGCTAATCTAACGACAATGGCCCATCAAGTGAAACTGAAAGTAAATTTTATTTTTCAGCTACCACATCCGAAAGCACAACCTTACTACACTCGTTCAAAGATATAAAGCGCCACATCGAATTGAACTATGAATTTAAGGGTCAACGCATCACTTCCGTTATTTTACCGTCCATGAACGGTAGAGTACAATAAGTACATACCGAATTGAAGTACCAACGTGCCACTTCCGTTACTTAAGCTCACTCTTCCGATTCTAAAGTTTTTCTGGATTCGGTTGTTCGGATTTGTCATGTCATTCAAATATGGGTCATGTATATTTCTGAGCACTACAAATGCCAGTAAATTGATTTTAATAAGTGGTCATCATGTAGTAGCCAAAAAGATTTTGTACGTACCACGGCTGGAAAGTGTCTTCTCGAACCCGTTTGGTTGCTAGCCTCGGTTCGCAATCTCCACACTCGTTCGACAAGACGTCACTTTCCAGCCTTGATACGTAAAATAACTATTACCTTAGGTCTGTAAAGTGCGAGGGAAAGTGGTCGTATGTGCATACGTGAAAATCTATACGCTAGGATTGGTCATTGGTCTCGACATATTTGTTTTTCCATATGTTCATATAGTCATCCATTCGCAGGAATATTCTGGCGTACTCCAAGAGTTAGAAAATATTGCAACCTTGGACAACACACAACGATTTTTCAGGCTGAAATCTATGTCATTGAGATGTGTGCTAGAGAGATTTTGGATAAAAACATCAGACACAAATTAATAAAAAATTTCAGCGACAGTCAGACGGTGTTGAAAGCACCAGAGGCGCATAAATGCAACTCGAGGCTAATCTGGAGCTGTAAGAACACCCTCAACACAGTGGGAACGGCTAATAACCTGTCCCTAATCTGGGTACCTGGGCACTTACTCATACATAGCAGTGAGAAAGCAGATACTCTTCCAAAAAAAAGTGCGGAACGATTTCCTGGGAGCAGAACCTGCCTACGGTAGTTAAACAGCAAATCAATGTATGGGCGCATCAGAAAGTGGTCAACATTGGAACAATTGCCCTGGTATGTGGTACATACGAAAAGGTGTATTTCTTGTAATCATGTCAGAACCAAGGATCTAGACCGAAGAAACATCAAAGTAATTGTTTCTGTCTTTACAAGTCACTGCAAACTCAGAAAGTACCTACACAGAATCAGACTCTCTGAAGAGCCTAAATGTCGGCTGTGTTTGGAGGAGGAAGAGACAGTTGAGCAAATCTTCTGCCGCTGTCTCGTCACAACGAGAATCCAGGTATGACATCTTTGGGAATGTTGACTTTTCCCTAGAAGATCTGAAAAAGACCTCATTCAAAAAGATTCTAAGCTAGCTTAAGAGCCAGAACTTTTTGGATGAACTTTAAAGATAACATCCGCTCTACAATAGGCCCTAAAGGCCGTGGTGGACGGAAAGCATAATCGACCCATGCGGATGCTATCTTACCTCAATACTCAATACTCAATCTTCTCTTAATATCAATCCAGTTATCCATTTTGAATTTGTTGCGGCTTATGTTTGTTTACAAGTGAACGGGCGCTAATAAATCATAATTAAAATGGCCCTTCTCCGACGAAAAAAATATCACGGAATTTTTATAGCATCGACAACGGTTAGTACGACTGGGAAATGAAAACGCGCGGCTTTTCACAGAAAACGAAGTGTAAATAAATGATAAGATGGTCGCCGATATATGGAGAGCGATTAGTGAAATTATAGGGACTATTAGCGAGATCGTATTTTGTAAATGATAAGATTGTGCGATATGTAACTATATTATGTGAAATTTAACCTGCAAAATTATGACATTGTTGAGATATTTGTAACTCGGGTAATAAATGTTTTCTCATCTGATGTTACAATGAAGCTAAAACAAACGACGACGCAGTGCGGTAATGTTTTATTAACGCACTAGTGGGACTTTTAAGGGAATATAATAACGGCGATTAATGTGCAAATTAGAAAAAATATCATAAAAACACGTGCCAGAATGACTATTGTGATACTCGTACATTGAATCAAATTTGTACTCGTATTACAACAAATGTCATTGTGGCACTAATGTTTTAGAGCGCATTTTAGACATTTTCGAATGAATTTAGTAGGTGATAGCTAAAATATTTTATAACTTTAACGAACTGATTTGGTTGCTCGTCTCGGCTCGCACTCCCCAAACTCGTTCAATAAAGTCTTACTTTCAAGCCTTGGTACATAAATAACTATTACCACACTATTAGGGGGGTGAAATGAACCTACTGTTGCGTTGACTGACAGGTAATGCTATGTTTACAGTTGACCATGTCAAAAAGAGCTATATATTACAATTTGACTATTATTTGCTTGGGCGTTAGAGTGGGGTTATGGATGTTCGTTACCACTGCTTACTCCTGTCTCCTGTCGTATAGGTTAATTGTCAACTGTCATTAAAGTAGTATTAGGTAACAAGTAATATTACGCCAGATGAGTTATCAGTCAAAATTTTTGAGCAATAAGGGATATATGTTGTCCATAAAAATGTAAGGTACCGTACGATGGATATGAAATGCCTAACTCCGGCTAATTCTTTAGCTTCTCTAGAAAAAGCCAAATTATGCAATACATTAATGCACAAAATAAAAACGCACCAATCGAAGAAAGTCATTTTCCGAAATCCAGCAGAACCAAACGATTACGAAAAAGCAGTTTCATCGATACAACCCGACTCCGTTGTTGACATAGAAGATAACAGCACAATAAGAAACGAAGACGTCAGAGAAGAGTTCCTGAAAAATTTCGAAGAGTATGGAAGCTACTACGAACTTGATGTTAATAAGTTAACTAACGACATACAAGTGGCAAAAATTAATCTAGAGAAAAATCTTCTAGAAGGCGATACTTTGGAGCAGACTACAATTAAACATTATTTAGAAGAGGAAAAATCGGAAGATGACGTGTCGATTATACAGGCGCATGAGGTCATAGCGCGTTATAAAAATTATAAAGCCAGCAGAGGAGGTAAAAAACGGAGTGGACAACAAATTCCTAGCAACTACAATCACCAAAATGACGACCTACAAAATTATTTATATTATTCTTTGCTAGCGCTTCTTTTATTAACATTTTGCTTAATCATGGTTTTTCTATGATTAAATACATGTGTTTTGTGTATTTGTTGTAGATCTATCTGCTACCGATTTCTTGTATTGCATTATGTTGTTATGCCACCTGTGTTTCCAAAATATTATCATTATTGCCGTTAAACACTAGTTTTATTTTATTTTTTGATGAGTATAAAATCGTCTTAGTACTAAATACATTAGAAAGGTTTCATTCTTATAATGAACATTCTCGGGACTAAATGTTTCTATAGCGCAAACTTAAACGCCTCTCATTTTCTAGTTTTATAGCGTTAGATATTTTATGATACTTTTATAGACGTTCGCAAGTTTCATGGGGAATGTTCTTCATATTTCGGTCACTCTAAAACTGGCTTTACGTGACGATAAACGTCCAACTATACCTATGGAACTTGGTGACAGAAAATGCAACAAATCCAGAAAAATAACAAAGACAACATCCATTTAAATAAGGGTTGCAAGCATAGCAATCCTCCATATTTAGCACTAGAAATTCTTCTGGACCACAATTACCACATTTCGCCTTTGGTACATAGCGAAATAAACGTCACACATTCATGCCTACATGGTAAATATTAGTTGCTACTAACGGTATCTTCGATAGCATGCTGGGAATGCTATCGAACATCATATTTACTCAACATATAATGGATATATTCTGCACCTCTCCTTTAAAACAGAGAGGAATGGAAATGTAACAAAACTATACTGATGCAAGGGGATCACTGTTAGTTGCCGAACAGATAAAAAATGCAGCAGCAATTGGTGCAGAATATTCTATCGCAATATAAGAGTTAGAAAATACTACAACCTTGCATAAAAAAACAACGATATTTCATACCAAAGATGTACCTCAGAGAGATTTTACATTAAAACGTCACACACAACTCAATCAAAATATTCAAACGGCACTAGACGCGCATAAATGCAATCCTAAACTAACCTAGAACTGCAAGCAGATTCTAAATGCATTGAAGAGGGCTAATGATCGCTAATTTGGATTCCAGCAAGTGCGGAGCGTCCAGAATCCGGCTCTGGGTTAGCACCTACGGCAACTGAGCTAAAGCAGAAAACAGCCCAATATTTGGTCCTGGTTTGGTAGATAGATCCACCTGAAAAAGTGTATCTCACCGAATCATGTCAAAACCAAGGAATTATATTCGAACTTGTTCGTCAAAATAATTCTTTCTACTTTTACAGGTCACAGGAAACTTAAGAAGCGCAGCCTGATGATACTGAATGTCGGGTGTTTTCTTTGGGGGACCAGGATACACTGCAGCATACCATCTGCCACTACTTAGCCACAACCAGAATTAAGTGTATGGTCCATAAAAAGGATGATATTTCCCTTCAGAATCTGAAGGAGAATATGTGAATAAGATTCTAAACTACACTAAGAGGATGTTTGATAAATTCCAGGATAATTTAATACACAAAAGGTGCAGGTCCGTAGCAGAGAACTCGGCATAAAAAGAAAAGAAAGAGCTACATAACAAGTTAAATTTACACTATCCCTCCACAGTAGTGGTTATAACACTGATAAATTCTTGTATTTCGTAATAGGGGTTATCTATTAAGTAGGTTTAACTAGGTACTTTAAGAAAATTGATATTAGACAAATCTTTCCACGTTCTAAGAAGTAAATTGTAAAATTTTATTGCAAGATATCTGAAAGAGTTTCGGTTTTTGGATAGTCTGAAGTGTGGGTTAGTATATTGTTTGTGCCTGGTATCGTATATCGTTTGGTGACAATAAGAGTCTAAGTTCCAGACATTGTAATATATATATATATATATATATTGATTTGTGGTGGTTAAAATTCGTAGGCGTTTGAATAAAAGTCTGCAGAAGCCTCTGTTACTGATATTTGCCATCAGACCACGATGTTCAGAGTCCCCCGATATGCCATCAATATGGCATCAGAGGTTATACTTCCCGTTAAATTTCTTAAAATGTAAATTAGTAAGTATTAAGTTAATCCTAAAAGATGTTCAAACTATCCGCATTATTTACAATTTTATAAAAGTATTAATTAATTATAAGTATAATGTTTTCCATTTCACAAAAAGGGAATAAAATATTTTTTTAAAAAAAAACTCGTATACAGTTGATGTACCTAATAGTAGTGGGGGGAACTTTTTTGACGGAAAAGCACCTACTATCATAGTACACAGATATTATGTCAATACATTAAATAAACTAATTTTTAAAAAGACAACATGTCAATTGCTTTCAATTACATTGGAATTAAATAAAAATAAAAATAAAATATAGAATTTATCAGCCTGCCTATACATTTCAGGTTTTTGGAAAAGAAATATAATACAAATCATAATTACACTATTATTGCACGTGTAAAAAGAAGAAGAAAACAATGGGTAACCAAGAATTTATCCTCTGCATAAGATGAGACTATGTACACGCCCCGCATGCATATATATATACATTCGATAAAATACATACCTACAAACATATCCTAAAAACATCGTCTGCAAAGTGCACACGATCACAGGAATGGACGACTTTACTCCAAACATTGATTTTTGTGTTGGAGACAACAAAACATAGGGCACACGGGAAGGCGGGTAATCGGCAGCTGTAAACCACCTCTTTTCTTAGCAAATGCATTCGTTTTCAAGCGTAAAATATTTTGTAGTCTCATTTATAGGTGTGCAGGATTGATAGTTGTATTCAGTTTGACACATATACATATATACGATAGGAGAACCCAAAGAAAATGCTGTTTTAATATGTTCTCAGTAATGTAAAGAAGCGTTTAATGTGGAACCACGTTGGAGTTTTGAGATAACAACCAAATCTGCTATAATAAAATGAAAGCGTTTATTTATTGCCCAATCTTTAGGTAGGTATATAGGAAAGACATGTGGATAGCATTAATAAAAACTGAAATAAGGAAAAGATGAAGAAAAGAGCTTAAAATTGCCGAGATTTCGCAGATTAAATTGATTTTAATTAAAGTTCGCAATATCTTCCAGTCGCTGTATGGGAACATTGAAAAGGAGAAGGCAGCGGCACCCGCGTTCTGTGACCTAATCTGCGTAGAATTTAATCGATTTCTAGGTGCATGCATGGTGGCGAGCTCCCCCCGGGTTCCCATCGCCACCCACAACGCCACCACTTCCATCTCTCTTTCCCTCTCTGTCTTTTTACCCCGGACTCGTCAAATCCCGTATATTTTCCCCGCGCACCCTTCCCATTCTGTATCGCCCCCCGAAACCCGTAGTTTTAGCTTGCCGCAGCTTCACTCTTATTGACCCGATCCCCGTTAATGGATTCCACAACACACAAGGCTGCCACTCGGACACAAATCCACCATCGTAGTTTCCATTCGGAAAGCTCTGGTTATATAGTTGCGATTTAACAGAAATGCTTCTTATATGTAACTGAAGGAACAATTTCAAGTCGAAATACCTACTTGCAAAAAATTATTTATGTACCCCAATAAGTATAAAAAGTTTCTCCCGACAAATGCTAATGTCATTGTCCGTTTATTATTCATTCAACACGGTTACCTATCGAAAATTAGTTCAGAAAGCTCAAATCTTGTCACTGAAGTACATATACATCAATAATAGTTGAGTCAACGTTTATATATTCTTCAAAGAAACTCTCAAGAAAATCCTCATACGCAGTGCGTTAGGAGGTACATACAGGGAAGGCCAGAATAAAGTACCTGATTTGAATTGCCCACCATTTTGACATCCTACTGTTGGCCCTATCCTACGTCAATTTAATGTTGACAGTAACCAAGCGTATAATGTCCAAGTTTTATTATGTATCGACACTAAATCACCGCAACGTACAGAAATTGTAATTTTATTCATTAACAAGTCACTTATTTCGACGCAGCGAAATTAGCGACGCCACTCGAATCCAACTCCAAAGACAATACATCGTCCAGCTCCACAATTTCGGCTTCGTGGGACAACGACTGATGTTAAAGCATAGTGAAAGACCGTGAACAATACGATCAAATGATAATATTGAGCGTGCGAGAGCAAGCATCGCAAACGATGCAGATGATACACGTTATACAACCTGCAAAAACCGACAACAACGCCTGCCATCCAGTCAGGATTTGCTGAGTTTAAACGATACGATAGATGATTTTCCACACCACAAAACCCTCATATTCTTTAGGAAAGACTATTACATCCTCAACAAATCACGGTAGTGCGGAATTTTTGCGCAAGGTGTGATTGGCCCGTACTTCTTTAAGAATGATGATTGCTGGTACAATCAGCGAAGAGCGCTTTAGGGCAATGCTGGAGAATTTTTTGGCACCCCAATTGGAAGAGCGAGGACTGTAGAATATATGACTGCAACAAGATGGAGCAACAGCCCACACATGCAGACAGACAATGGCAATTTTGAAAAATATGTTCCTTACACGCATTTCTGATTTGGTGATATAACATATCCGGCTAATTCGCCAGATCTGGTGTCTCCTGACTTTTTTATGGGGGTACCTCAAAGAAAAGATATACACACTAAAAAATATTTGCAATTCCTACGGAAAATTCCAGTAAAGTTTTAGGGTAAATTTACCAAAAATTAGAAAATATACCTAAAGTTTTCCAGTAAATTTCCCAATTTTTTGCAATTTTACCTTATACGTTACTGGAATTTTCCGTAGGAATTGCATATATTTTTTTAGTGTGTACGCTAATGACCCTCAAAGCATATGTTAGCTAAAAGATAATATCTTTCAACAAATAGCGACTGATGTTTTGTTTTGAACAGTGGAAAATGCTGTCAAAGAGCACTATTATGCATCGCAGCAAACGCTATTTGACCGATATTATTGTTCATCGACCATTCAGCATAAAATATAATATACAAATAAATGTTCAAACCCTTTTCTTTGTGTGTTTCTTTCAGTATATTATACACAGTGACCACCTCCAACTGGGTACTTCATTATGATCATCCCTGTACATCCAGTGCAGGATTGTTTATGATTTATGACATAACCGTAGTTGGGCGTGTCACAAGATGTACATATTTAACATATAAGACATAAGCACGATAATTTTACAATCTTATATAAATGAACATTTACAAGATTATATTTAGAAGAAGATATTGTGTGACATTTTTACCATATTTAATGCATATTGTTAATTTATTAATTTAGGATGACGTAGCCTACTATCCAAATGGCAAACTTTTTATATTCATTTATTCCGCAAAAATATGTTACTTGCGCTCGAAACTGGGTTTCGGGTTGATTATTTTAAGTGTAGTATATTTTATGTTTATGCCGGATTATTCCCCATCTACACCTATTTTAATCTGCTTGCAACATTGATGGCGTTGAATGATCAAAAACACTTATACTGTTCTTTCGATGACTAAACAGTTCCAAAATTTCAAAAAAAAAAGTAAGAAATTCCTGCTGGAAACTTAAGAGCGATATTACGAGATCACCTTAGATTGAAAAGCAGTAATAACTAATTTCTTAAAAAAGTACGTTCAGATAGAGTATTATTAATTTGCTTTTTAATAAACTTTTAAGAATGTAACCCAAAAAAGGTTTCTGGAACAGTGATGTTAGGTTCCAAAGAAGTAAATGTCAGCCTGAAAAACAGTAATACCCGTCAGTTTTTGTGATGATGTGTTTTTAAAAGCATTAACTAATAAATCAATTTAAAATCATGTCTCTTCAATACATATTTATCAGTAGAGGTTCAGCCTTACATCATACATACATGATATATAGAAAATTACTTTTTCTGTTTATTAGAACTGTTCGTGAAATTAAGTAAATGATGACGTGAGCCTAAACCATCTCCCACTTCTTTATATTATAGTTTTTATACTTATAGAGACTTAAAAGCGATTCAAATAAATAATCATACCTTCGCGCAACATGTACTGACATCTGTGATTCCGATATCTTAGCAACATATACCTAGAAATAGAAGAAAAGAATATGTGAGTGTAGAAATACAAATAAAGACAAAATAAAAAAAATAATTCTAGGTTAATATAGATATGCACATGCATCGCGAGAAATGTGAAGAAGCCTGTTTTAGTTGGAGTATTAGCTTTACTGCAAGGTGTTTTATTTTACAAGAATTTTCTGTTAGTATAAGTTTAAAGTAAAACACAGTTGCAATATTATTAACTTGAAGAAATTATAAATGAAATATAAAATAGCACCATTTTATGTAGAGTCAAGGGTATTTACATACATATACATAGTATGTTCAATAAGTAGTGTCGATTACGAAAGTATATCTATAAGTTACAACTTGAAGGTACCGTATATAATTCACAAGGGAAATATGTAAAAAAAAAAATCGCTCTCCTTTATAAAATCGTAAGTACATACAGTGAAACTTCTCTATAATGGACAGTCCCTCATCAGATGGCTTTCTCCGTTTCAGAAGGGTGTGTAAAAATGTTCATTAAAATTTCGAACGTCGATAAGAAGTCTTGCATCGAACATATATTATTAAAAAATAAACAATAAATCCGAAATAAAATAAAAATTTAAAGATAAAAAAAACATGAATTATGAAAACATATATAAAAGAAATCTAAAGAGATTAGCTTATATTGCCACGGAAAGTTCCACTACATAGAAATAAATAGATTTAAGAAATAATGTATTGTATCTAGAGATTGAAGCTGGTATGTCGGAACCTCGTCAGCACTTTGCGATACATCGGCTGGTGCGAGGATTGCAGGCCAGGTATTGGCATTCTAGTGCTGATCACGGTAGGGTAGGTAAGGTGGTAGTTAATAAAGAAGAAAGTGTAACTGATGTTTTTTGAGACAGACCTCTGACCACCGTTTCGGGAAGTACTCTTGAATAATCTTATGAGTTGCATAAGCTACACCCCCGACACGGAAAGGGGAAGGGTACGTGACATTTTGGTGGAGGCGCCGGGCATTATTTATCATCACATATAAACAAATAATGAATTAATTTATCCAGAGGATTCAATCAGACTTAAAAAGGTGCCGACAAAAAAATATATAAGGATCGTTTCTTCTTTATTTTTGTTAGCGTGAGGGAAATACTTCTTCCTTTTTAAAGTTAAGACAGGAAATGCTCAAAATAATAATAAAATTATAATCGGAAGTAATACGTGTTTGTATACTACATACTATATCAATAAAAAAAAAACATGAAATGGGACTTTTTTTAATTTTCAACGTTTTTCCAGTGTCCGTTCAGGGGAAGTAAATCTATATGTCTTGATGACAAACATTGGGCTGTTCCCTTTCGTTCGAGGGGTGACCGCTGCAAAGATGTTCTAAATACATTGATTTCCTATACCGTCAGACCGGAACGTTTTAAAATTGTCAGCTAGGAGGGGTGTCCTTTAGGGAGAGGTGTTCTTAGGAGAGGTTTAACTGTACCGCAATTATTTAACCGACTCAATTTAATGAACAAAACATAAGTATCTCAGATTTCAAAAGCACACTCCTTCGATTTTTTTTTTAATGTATTTATATTAATTTTGAGTACAGTACTTTATTAAAGGGCATTATATACTGTTGTTCTGAATTCTGCTTGTGCTACTCCTGTTCGCGCAATTTGGATAAGAGTTATATCAAATTCGTCCTTGATAGAAGCAGCAAATGATAAGTTCCAGTCACTTGTTATAAAATCAATAATGAAAGCGACCCGGACTTGCAACGCCAACCTCTAACAAGTGTCCTATTCCCTCTTTCGCATCCCGTTGATTCTAAGTGCCTGTGTTTAGTGTACATCGCCTCGACAGTATGAATCGATTTATCTCGCGAAGCTCTGTAGAGAGAGCCGAAAGGAGCTCCCAAATGATACGCCCTTAATTTTATTTTTATTTGGACAGTATTAAAAGCTAATTAACGTTCTTACATGAGTTTGTGAAAACGGTTTTTTTTTCAAATTGTCTTGCCTTAAGCATATAATTATTAGATTAACGAAACCCAAGCATTAGAGCGTTAACAACAAGATTTTTTTAACATTTTAAACCCATTACAGCCAATAGGCAATACAGGTGCACAAACTATAAACCTCAACAAATTTGTTATACTGTTTTGTCTTTCATTGCGCATATATTAAAAAAAAAAACATTTTCTTGAATGGAATAACCTGTACATTCTGGAATACTTTTGAGCATTACATAGTCGTTTCATCTTTTTACTACATATGCTTTAAACTAAGCTCACATCTTAGAAAGTTCAGCTTCGTAAGTACGTTTCGGGTGTTAAACCAATTAAATTTTAATTAGTATATTTTATAAAAAGAATGATAAACTATAGGTACAATGTAATAATATTTAATTTCGTAAATGTTTCGCTCTAAAAGTGCTAGAAATTATTGTTTGGATAAATATTATACTTTGCGTAACAGAATGGAGCTGTTATTTTTAAATTTAACCGCCTCACAGCCAAAGAATTTATGCCTCACTGGAACTAAGCCCACGACAACTCTTTTTAATAGGTATATTTTTAAACATACATTTCACTTGGCAAATGTTATAGCTCGTAACTGTAAAATCTACTTCATTCATGACTTGTAATTATCATCAAGGGATCCTCACAAATATCTCTGTGGTGAATTGAAAAGGCAAATGGATAAGAAATAGGTTTTTGAGGAAATTAGTTTTTTTAGAAAATCAATTAATGAAAAGAAAAGTTTCCTGAAATAAAAGCAAATGTCAGTACAGTACAAGTTGCATAATATTGCCATATGCCAACTAAGACAAGTTACTATTCACTTATCCCTTCAAATATCACAGTGATAGGTGAAGAAAAATGGTGAAATATTTACCGAACAAAAAAAAATTCGTTTCTTTTGTACATATTTTGTCAATTTTGTTGAGTTTTCCATCGATTACTCGCGTTCCATAAAATGTTTATTCAATTTCATTAAATTCTATAGTTCTTCCATTGAAATTCTTTCAATATACAGATAGGAAAGCTTCGTGGTAATCATATAAAATATTATGACGTGCATTTAGTTTCTACACGCTGAAGTTGCTTTTAATTTTTAGGGGTAATAAAATGCAGGGCGCGAAATTCGCAAAAAATCATTTTTAAGAAGTTCTGAAGAGAAGTCTAGAAACCGTCAAAATATCGATTAGAAAAACTAACTAAGCCATATGTTCAACATAAGAAAGTTTTGTCTGAAATATTTTTTCTTCGATTCTTGATAAATGACACTGATATTCGCAAAAAATAATTTTTAAGAAGTTCTGAAGAGAAGTCTAGAAACCGTCAAACTATCGATTAGAAAAACTAACTAAGCCATATGTTCAGGCTCCCAATGATATCTGAAGCGATTCTGAAGGTACCCGACCGTATCCGAAGTGCTTCCAAAGATACCTAAACCGTACCCGAAGCTATTCCGAAATAGTGTTGCCAACTGTGACGATTTTTCGCCAAAGTGACGATTTTTCATGGATTAACAATTACTACTGATGAATTGACGGAGAATTTAATGTTGTGACGATTTTTCTTAAAAACGCTGAAAATGATTTTATTTTTATAAAATTCGTGTCCCGCTATTGTTTTGTAGTTTGTAGTCCATAAATTAACCTAACATGCTACCCCCCCAAACTGCATTGGCATCCCTGCGCAAGGGCGGACACACACAACACACAGACAAAGCAATAATATCTGACAGAAAACGCAACATACGGCAGACCACCCTAGCACCCACGAAACACAAATTGAAATTTGACAAGGCAGAATGTGAGCTTTAAAATAACTAATAGAATAATGAAATAACATTTTTAAATTGTAGGAGTGACCCCATCCTAATTCCATATAGGAACAGTTCGAATTCCGAAAGCGTCTCCATCTCCCGAAACATCTGTTACATCAAAACAGGAGAAAACACCTAAACTCATTCCAGATGATAATATAAGGATATTTGGACTGAGAATATTTAGAAACGAATGGCTAAATGTTCCAAAATACTCTCGTTGGCTAAACAACGGCGAAAACGATTTAAATAAATTTATATATGAATGTTGCGGACGGGAACTAAACTTAACTGGCGGTAAAAGTTGCTTTGATAGACACATGGCCACAGAAAAATACATAAAAAATGCAGCTGTCAAAAAACATATGAAGTCATGTTTATGAATTACTTAAAAAGAACTCTGAAACAAAACAAAGTCAGCAAAAAGTGGCCGAAGCAGATAAAGATATCTTTGTTTTTTGCATAACATAATATTACAATTAACTTAATGGATGATATGGTTTTGATATGAAGGGTATATAAATGCCGACTCCTTTTAAAAAACTTTACGACGCCTCTGGAATATCTGAATAATATTTGTATGGACAAAGGTTACGCTAATCGCCATTCTCTATGAAAAGGCAGGTACTGTTGGAAGGACGTTCATGTCCTCGTTGAAGGACAAGCTTATAAGCGCAAAACTGTCCTGCTTGCAGGAACAGACCTGCTGTACTTCCAGAAGCGCTTCCAACAAGGCAACCGCTTGTACATTCTATCATTAAAATTTAAACAGTATGCAGCAAATTTCAAATTTGGTGACGAAATGTGACGAATCTTAAACATCTTTCTGAAGAAATTAGCGTTTCGGAAGTTGGCACCGTTGTTCCGAAGGTATTCAACCGTACCTTAAGTGATTTCAAGCGTGATCGACAATTCTCCGAGTGCTTTTGAGGGTATCCAAGGATTCGATGTCGAAAGTAGCCCATAATACCAAAAATGATTTTTGGTTCCAACAATGAAATTAAATTAATTTTTCTATATTATTATGCTAACATTGCAACAAACTTTCTGAAAAAATAAATGAAAGTATTCTGTTTTCGTAAACAATTTGGGATATACAACCTCACAGATGCCAATTTGCTACACTATACGATTTGATTTTCCGCTATAAAATGCGACTAGTGAATAAATTAGGTAAATGAATAATACACACTAAAAAATATTACACTTTTCCTACGGAAAATTCCTGTAATGTATAGGGTAAATTCACAAAAAATTGGGAAATTTACTATAAAACTTTAGGTATTGCATCAAAATGCGCTAAACTTTTCTTGGGGCATGCATGAAGGGTAAAGTCAAATACAGTGGTAAGTAAATCCTTCAAGTTTTAATGATTCCTATCAAGTTTTGCATAACTGTATGCAAATATCCTGATTAAATGCACCATATACCTATTATGTCATATGTATTTCTGCAAAAGGGGTATAGGTAGCTATATTTCAATGGAAAAAATACAAAATCTATACCCTTGTCGCCTAAAAAATTTCATTTCCAATGGAGTGGTGTACAACCTACATTACTACAATAGCTTCTAACTACTAACCACTGTTGCCACGTCGACTGTCGCCGCCATATACACACATATCCTGTCCCTATTTGAATTCAACGAGAGCAGAGAAGCGCACGGTTCTCGCAGGCCGCAACATCAACAGCGACTTGGATATTGATTATATGCAAATCCCTACACTGTGAAATTCCAGCATACGTTTAAATGCTTGGAGGCGCAATGAACCAATATAGGCGGAGTCCAAATTCAAATAAAAGGCGAGTATGCAATCAGATGGAGCAGAAATATTGCAACCAATCATATCATATATATTAAACAATCACCTCAACACGAATTAGGTATGTCAAAATATGAATATTTTTACCAATATATCGGTAATATTGACTACCTACCTAGTGCGAGCGGGTTGTTCTCATATAGAGGGATATTTTTGTCTCTGTAGGCGCAGGGGTTGCGCGTGCGAGTCAAGGTTAAGCGTTGCTATTGGCAACGTCTTTAAAACGCTGAATTTACAGACGAGGCAAGTAAGGAAATATCTAGCTCTACACTGGATCGCCAATCACTACACCGTTTGTTTTAAACAGTTGTAAAAATACAGTTTTCAAGAAAGCGCCATTGACATACCTACATGTACAATCATGAAGTTCAAAGCAAAAGATTCTGGTGCATGAATTTAATGCACATAAAGTAGATATATATATATATATATATATATATATGTAGAATAATTTGAAATAACTCTTAAGCATTGTAGATGCAATAACTCAAACAAATACAAACAAGTGCGAATTGATCTAAACCAAGTGGTAATTTCGACAATAAAACAATTTTTGATAAACTCTAGGGTACAAGAACTATGGACTATGTGCCCCTAAGCATTTATATTTGGAATAAAGGACATCATCAGCGGTACCTCTAATTATTTTTCTTAGGAGAGCTCAGTCACTGGTTTAAAAATGGATTTTTTAATTCGTTCGATTGCGATAGATTTGCATCCTGATTTTTTCGATAAAGGAAAGTGCTTTAAAAATGTCGATATAATAATTAGCAAAAGCGAATGAAACAAGAATTCGGAATTCGAAAGGTTGTTAATTTAAGATTACAACACAAGGAAGGCCTTCATTCACCAATGCCTTTTAAGTTTTAAGCTGTTTCTAGGGAAATAAACAGATTGTAGGTACTCCGCAAAAATCAAAGCCGAACAGAAAATTGCTTGTTCCGAAAAGTCGTGCCTTTGCGTATTCATGTTCCTTTACAAAAAAAACAACTAAATAAAACGAGTTAAAATATCTAGAATCAGACAAAAAAATTCTAGGCGTACAAAAATGTGGGGAAATTTTTGATTTATCATAAAACTTAATTAGGTCCAAATTTTGAGAAACTCTATCGGGGCATCCTTCGTTTAACTGTTTAGTTTAGAATACATATTACAGCATTATTAAATGCTTCATATTTACTAATTCTTCATGAGAACCATAAACATGGCTATATAATCAAGTCAAAGCTCGACAGAAAAAAATTATATTTTTTTAACCCCCTAACGACCCCGCGGGTGCGCCACCTTTACCCGATCTCGATATCTCTTCTGGTTTACGAAATATTGCGAAAAATGTATTTTTGGCGGTAACTTTGAGCCCCCCTTAAAAAAATACGTGTCAAATAATTTTCGGTATTCTGTGTCCCTAACAAAGTTTATCAAAATCGAAGGTGGACACTTGGGTGCCTTTGCTTATCAGTGCGTCCTATTGCGACCAGTCGAAAACGCTAATAGTTTAATTGGGCAAAGTGGCACTTTCTATCTTTAAAGGTTGTATTTTCGGATGCGGTAGTCGAAAAAGTAAATGTTCAAGCATTAATATTTCGAAGACTGCTGATTTTAGAGGTATGCTAACAAAAAATTATGTGACGTCATATCTTCTATCTGCTACAGCATGGAGTAGAGTAGATCGAATTTAGTAAGTAGCACGTGGTAGCCGAAAGAATTTTGTACGCACCACGGCTTGAAAGTAATTTTATCGAACTCCTACTTTCTAGCCTTCGTACGCAAATAACTAATATATAAAATTACTTCTATTCAAGATTATCAATTAATCAAAATTTATGGTCTATATAGTTGGAAATAGAACTTCATATAGAAAAGAATGCTTTTGGTCTCTAAAAAAAAAACAGGCCAGGAGCTTTTACACACTGATTTATTATATTGTTTGTTACGTGCAGATTTCTTCTCCTCTGCTTTTCTCTGTTTCCTCCACAGAGTTTGAGATGCTGCTGCCTCGCGTTAGTTTGGCCGCACATGGATCGGACTAAGGTCTCTTTTTCCGAGTTACCACTTACCTCTAAGGGTAATTTTGCGTATTCGCTCTGTAACGCTTAAATTTAATATCTTTGCTTGGGAGAAGGTATCCGCTAATTCGGCTATAATTGTTCAGAGTGAGTTATTTTGGTAACCAGTTAACCTGTAAGACCCAATCCAGTCCCTATATAGCGGGTTAGGAACCTACCACCTTAAGTTTTTTGTATTGCGTTACTTCGCCCTAATCTTTCTTTATATTAATTCATTTTTTTAGTTTAAATTTAATATCAATCAAAGTAGCTTACTTAGATTCATTATTTCAATTTAATTTAAGGCAAACGTTTTCTAGTTTTTTTTTTAACTTTTAGCGTCTTTTTTTCTTTATTTTGTATGCCGCGTATTTTGTTCATAACAGAGCCTTGTATATATACTTTTAATTTCTTAAGTTTTCTTCTCTCCTGGATACGGATTTAATTTTGCGCATCCTGATACGTCGAAGCGATTTTATGTTGGATCCCACCACCAAAGGGACTATAAGGTGACTGCGTACTGTAGTGGGTGGCGCCCTCCACTCAGTCTGCCACCACTTGCCGCGAGTGGTAAGCTCGATTTTAAGTTACTTGACCTGAACGTCCGTCTCTTGCTGAGCATAGCGGCCACAGTCATCCTTCCTCTACCAGCTTCGACATTCTGCGCACGAGAGGATACGCTAGACTTGTGTATAGGTATAGATCTACGCTGGGAATTTGTGAGCTCTCCTTCCTATACCTGTTCTCCCTGTATATTGTACCTTTAACCCCATTGACTGGAGGTAGCATGTTCTTAAAATTAAAAGTTAAAAAAATACGGCAACAGCGCGGCACTACCTTGCACTCTCTGCCTCTCCCCTCGCCAACATGTGTTCATCCCTCCTCTTCCTACGGGCGGATACGAGGTAAGAACGACACCCCAGTGCGTAATTAACTTTTGAGACAAAATTTCATTTCCTATTTTTTACCGTAAGAAACAATATTGAAATAGTGAGCGATGTATCGATCTGTGTATGTACGATATAGTTCGCTATTCTTACTTTTCTTACGTCGAACATCATTGCGCGCGGGTTCTATTTCGGTAGCGTGTATACGCCAGGATTCTCCTGATGTGACGCAGCGGCAGTCGATCGTCACTATTCTCGAATCGAGTTGGTGGTAGCGGCGGCACTGCTGCGTGCGGTCGTGCGCCCGAGCGCGGATGGGAAAGTATTTACACGGGAAACGCGCCAGACTAGGTTAAAGTAAGGGATTTAAACGAGTAGCGCGGTCCAGGGACGACACGCAATACGAATGAACGCCATCTTAACACAAAAACCGGAAATGCGAACGACACTTACTGTGAAGGAGAAAAGTTGAAATAAAACGGAATCTGTAAAACATTTATTCGGTTTACCACACTACTACAAATACAATTATTTACGATATTCATAATACAATTTCTTTACGAGATACCAAACGAACATGTGGTAAACACAAAATTGGGGTTTTTAATTAATTTATTTGTAAAATGAACGCAACAATACTTCACTGCATAATTACGAATACCTATTTGTTTGTTTGTGTACTTAAACATTTATTACTTCAATATAGATATTTTCTCATACGTTTAATACAAAAACTAAATCAAAATTTTAGCTCTAAACAACATCTTCTATTTGCTGCAATAAATATACGCAAAAAATAACAAAAACATTCGATAAAAACGAAAATATAGAATTTTTGGAAAACGAAGTGATAGAACTTACTTTTTTTGATATTTTAATTATCGAAATGACTTGACAGCTTGTATAATAAATGTTGCAACATAGGGATTTATTTTATATTATTAAAATATGGTAAAATTGTTTGGAGGGATAGGTTCAGCATATTTATTTTGACATATGTCACGTGACATTTATTACGGCGGTAAATTTAAAAAGTGCAATGAACCGGCGAGAAGTAAAATTAGATTACACAAAATCCAAAAGTTATTTGAAACGTTGCTTAGAGTTCAATTCTGAAATCATAATTTTTTCAAATATTTTTTAAATAAATAACATATTTCTATTTTTTCGGTTTTAGTAGCTCAACTGAAGCTAAGAGCCAAATTCATAGACGCGACTTAAGGCTTCCTCATCCTCACCTCATACTCATAGCGTCGATTTCTCACATTTTGGAATTCATAAACAGTTAGCAACTCATCTGTTCCTCAAATCCGACTCATAATTGAGTCGAGAGTGAGTAAAAGGTAAGGCTTGCTAGTAGCTACCTTACCTATTCCTCAGAACCTATTTTGTATTTATATAGTATAAATTGTATATGGGGAATATGGATGATTTCTGAGAATTTGTGAAATATGTAGAAGATAAACCATATATTCGTATACCAAGGTAAAAAAAACAGTTGATATGAATTTTTTTGAGTTGTGACACGTGATTTGGTTATAGAAATATTGCGAGAGATATGGAAAACCCTCTTGAAAAATATAGTAACACAGAACTGTTACAACGGTACCGTTTGAAAGACATTTTAATATATAAAAAGGCATGAATTTGTGTGTTATTTGAATAAACATTTTCTTACCAATTTCTCTGTTCTTTCACAAAGTATTGTAACGTTACGATTAATTTAGGCACATCACAATAGATTTGATTTATTTCATTTTTAAGTTTTTCTTTTACAATTTCCAGCAATTTTGTTCGAATTTTTTGCTCCGCAACCCTCAGCTCCTGCTCCTCAATTTTTAATTAATGAGATCTTTTAAAAAAAACTCTCATCGCTAGTAGAGAACGTTATTTTCGAAGCCATCTCGTTAAAAACTTCTAAATATTGAACACGACTAGCACAAAGTTACACAGAAAGTGACCATTTCCCTCTAAGAAAATACTTAGGTAAAATAAGGGATAATTAGCGCCATAAAATTCCAAGCCCAGTTCAAATCAAATTTAATATTTCACATCTGCCATACAATTGGTTCAACGGAACGAAACGTCATCCATACGTCATTCAAACGTTGACGTAACAGCGCGTCGGTAACCCGACGGCTTCTCATCTTTTCCTCAACTTAGCAAGATGCTTACTCATGTTTCTGAATACCAATATTGAGGTCACGATAAGGTTTCCTTGAGTGAGTAAGAGATGAGCATTAGATGAGGTGAGGATGAGTTTTACTTAAGTCATGACTATGAATTTGGCTCTAAATGTGTAAATTTGGTTAATATTCAGTCTCCGATAGCAGTGCACCCTCCCTTTGGCAGATCTTTGAATTAATCATTCTCACAATTCTTTTTTATTTATTCGAAAATCTTTCTTGACGGATATTGAAAAAGCTGACTGACTTCTTGCTGCGTTTTAGTTTTATTACCATATTCAATCATAGCTAAAATTTCAATGCGTTCTCACTCTACGATCTTATCCATCCTAAACAGTTTTTTTTCTTTACAAACACAGTTCAACCCTCAAAACAAAATAAGTTTAACTGAAAATACAATGTGCATGCCAGCTTGGTAACCGCAACTATACTGAACCAAAAATGGATCGATTAGGACGATCTCCCGAAAAACAAAGGAACTACAGTAACTATAAACCGGGCCACCAAATCAAAAATTGAGATTAAGAAAAGTTGTTTGTGTTAATTCTGTTATTATTAACACTCATTATATTAAAACAATGTCAAAATAAAAATGTCTAAATAATTAAGAAACCAAAAAATGCCACCATGGAGGGGCTCATGGTCTATTGTTGGAATTACCATACCAGCAAAAGCAATGAAAGGGAAATAGTACTATAGAAGCGGACTGGAGTTTCTGCCTACCAAGCGTCACTCAATAAAGACAAACCCACTTTCATCGCGGATAAAACTTGAGATGCGTGTACGTTTGCAAACTAATTTAATTCTTTAAATATTGTTAAGCTACCTTACCGTTGGCGCACTTAAAATTTTCAAAAAAGAATCTGAGATGAGACAACGTTGACTTTAAAAATCTACAAGCAATCATTTTGTTCGTGATAATAGGAAGAAAATATATTTTGGTCTTTATACTCTCGTTGAAAATGTTGTTATCCACTAGGTCTCATTATCTTGTAGGTGAAAATTACATCAATTTTGAAATGAATTTCTATTTCAGTTTAATCGAACGAATTTCTGTAAATTTAAAATTAGCGGTCTTTTCCGCACCGGGAACTTTCGTTTCTCTGTCGCTCCGCGATATTCAAACGGAAGCAGAAAAGCAATGTTGCCGCTACATCGACATTCTGGGTCCGTTCAATGTATGTATATTGGTAGAATTCCATCGTTTCACGCGAGTCCGTCAGTGATGTAGCCGGCGAGTGAGCAAGCGTGCGAGTCCGCCCGATGTGCGCACCTACACTGCCGCAAGAAGAACGGCATGGGAAGTGGCATCCGCCGACCGACTAACTCAGTCGCGAACGTAAAAGCAACAAGTGTTTCACCTATCGATCCGACGGATGCTCTTTCTCGTCAGCCGTGGCAATAGTATGCCGCGAAACGGAGAAACGCACGTCCGCCGCGCCGGTGCGACGGTGATGGTATAGAATGGTGGTAGATAAACAGCATGGGGCGACCGGTCAACCGCCGGGGCTCGTGCCGCGCCGCAAAGGCACTTGCCAAACTGGATATCGGACTGCGGAGCGCCGTGGGAACGGTGATTTTTTCTGGTTGTAATTTTTGTTGTTCCGTAAACGAGACGCAAACGAGTACGTATTAGGTACACATGGGTCAAATGCGAACTACTCTGCAACAATTTCTGTGACTACGTACATTTCCTCGATTGTATAAAGTCGTTTCTTAAAACAAATACCCTTTTTCTACTTCGCGCATACAATGGGCACTTTGTGTAACTGTTTTGCCGAAAAACAGAGTCATAAAGTTCCATTTTGTGTAATTAAATGTGTTGACTTTTATACGAGGTTAGCTGAGGTTGGGAGTGCAGCTTATGTTTTGACCAGAGAACCTATACTTTGTTTTGATATGCCTGAACACATTTTTGTTGATAAAGAAACGCCGATGCGGGGGGGGCCAAATTCGATACTTTTAATAGGAAACTTATATTTCCGAAGGAATTAGACAAAATCTGACCTATGCTTCTGGAGCTCGATTTTAAAAAGAAATCGATTGGTGAAGTCCGTATTTTTATATCTTCCGTAATATAACAGATACAGAGCGTTTTCGTAAAATATGCAATTTTCAAAAGCCCTTGTAACTTTTTAACTTGTGAAAATGCTTGATTTATATAAGAACTTTATTACGACACTTTTTGACGTAGAATTCAATGCTCTAATTTGTTTTTTTTTTTAGATATTATCAAGACTTGCGTTTTTTTATATGGAACACCCTATATATTTTTACACTATTCAAAAGCACATAAAATTGCCTTTAATATGATATAACACACTTGATATTTTATTTAAAGGATTTTCAAGATATTTGATTTTTTGTTTGCAATTTAACAGTATTTCAAGGTGGCTCTGGCTGTAACTAAGCAATGCGCGTATTTGTTTTTTTATTTCTTCGAACCATCGTACTCTTTTTGATTTCATTTCGTTCATTATGTCATCTCCGGCTATTATGTCTGTTATCTCTTGATTCGTCAGTCTTCTATATTTCTCATCCTTTATTTTCCTTAATCCATAAATCTTTCTAATCATCTTTCTTTCGAACACTTTCAATTTCTCTTCGTCCTTTCTTGTAACGCACATATGTATGTAGTTTCCGCAGCGTATAGTACAGTCGGTCTTATGGCTGTTTTGTACACTCTGATTTTTGTTTTCTCACTTATCCTTTTACTTCTCATTATGTCTTTATATCTGTAATATGCATTGTATCCTGATTTTATTCG
This sequence comes from Cetonia aurata, assembly GCA_949128085.1. NCBI lineage: Eukaryota > Metazoa > Arthropoda > Insecta > Coleoptera > Scarabaeidae > Cetonia > Cetonia aurata. Next base: position 21,563,989 of record OX421887.1, on the reverse strand, counting down.
TTGTGCTACCTCTATACTCCTGTCATTTTCATTGCTTATCATCGTTCCAAGGTATTTGAAAGTTTGTACTTCTTCGAACTTGTATTGTTCTATTTGTACCTGAGTCATTGTCCTTTCTTTCTTTTTCCTGTTAATTTTCATATATTTAGTTTTGTTTTCGTTTATCTCCAAACCTTGTTTTTGTACTTCACAGTCTATTTTCTTTATTATTTCTATCAAGCTCTTTTGATCTCTTGCTATCACAGCGATGTCGTCTGCGTATGCCAACACTTGTGAGGACTTCTGTATCAACGATCCCTTTATTTCACATTTTCTTATAACTCCTTCTAGTGCTATATTGAATAGAGCGGCAGATAAACCATCTCCCTCTCTTAGTCCTTTGGTCATTTGTATTGGGTTTGTTATTCCTTCTTGTGTAGCTACAGCAGCTTTTGATTTATCCAGTGTCATTTTTATCAACCTTTGTATTTTTCCGGTATTCCTATCTTTGCTACTTCTCTCATTACTGCTTTCCTTCCCACGCTGTCAAATGCCTGCTTGAAGTCAATATATAGTACATATAGATCTATATCTCTCTCGTAACATTTCTCTATAAGTTGAGTTATTACGTGTATTGCGTCGATAGTAGATTTCCCTTTTCTGAATCCGTTATGGTATTCTCCAATCTCCTTTTGTATAAATATGTTTATTCTTTTTAGTATGATTGCTGCCAGTATTTTATACACTATATTTAATAATGTTATTTTTCTATAATTGTCACATTTTGTTAAGTCTCCATTTTTTGGGATAGGTATTATAATTCCTAATCTCCATTCTTTTGGCATTATTTCCTCTGGCCATATTTTCAGTATTAACTCGAATATCCTTTTCTTTAGTTCTTCTCCTCCATATTTAATCATTTCACTATTAATGGTATCTGATCCTGGGGCTTTTCCATTTTTTAGGTCGTTGATAATGTTATTCACCTCCTCTACTGTTGGATCTTGTACGGATTCTTCTTGTTTGTTACCTTTTTTCTCTTCTTCGCTGGTGTCTTCTATGTCTGTCAAGTTTTCTAGGTTTTGCCATTGGTTTTTATTTATTGTTGTCGTTGCTTTCTTTCTTTTTTGCTGCTTTATCTGTCTGTATATTTTCGTATTATTGTTATTGTCTTTTTCTAGTTCGTCCATCTTTTCTTCTATCCAGTTGACTTTTTTCTCTTTTATTAGTTTTGTTCCCTCCTTTCTTATTTGTTTGTACAATTCATAATCTTCTACATTACTTGATCTTATCCATCTTAGTCTTGCTTCCCTCTTTTTCTTTATCATGTTTTCGCAATCATTATCGAACCAGTTTGTTCTCTTCTTTGTTTTACTTCTTTTTATTGTTTCTTCTGATGCTTCGATTATTGCCTCTTTTATATTTTCGCTTTTTTCTTTTGTTACTAATTTTGCTTTGATTTGTTCTTGGTATTTGTTTTTATTCTCTTCGTTACTTAGGCTTTCTACGTTCCATTTTTTATTTACTTTTATTTTTATTTACTACTGCGACGAACGATTACCTTCACGATAACTACAAATTACAAACAAAAGAAGATTTAACAGCATCATAAAGCATTACGAAATAAAAAATTAAAAAAACCCCACAGGTAAAAGTCCAAGGACGTCAAATCGGGTGATCTGGGTGGCCAGTTCCAGGGTCCCTGGGGACCAATCCACCGATCCTCGAACATCAACGTCAATTGTTGATGTACAGCTAGTGTGGAGTGCGCGGGCGCACCATCTAGTTGATACCAACTGTTTGCTCTCTCTCCTGGAGGTAGAGTATTTAAAAAATCACTAACAAATACTCTAAGTATCTCTAGATATCTAGCCCCATTTAAACTTTCATCGTAGACTTGATATGCTTCGCTATTGTCCATAACCAGACAAAAAACATTAAAGCTAAACCGGTCCTGGTGATTATTCTCCCTTAAGACGTGTGGATTATCTTGTGCCCAGTAGTGAATATTTTGACGATTTATAATTCCTTGCCTGCTGAATTTTGATTCGTCAGTCCAGATAATTTTATAAAGGAATCTTAGATCTTCTGTCATTTTTGTGCACATGAACTGGCAAAAGGCGACGCGTCTTGCCTCATCACCAAGGCGTAAGCCTTGTACAGTTATTTCACAAAAAGGATGCATTTTCTGTTTTTTTAATATCCTATGAATTGAAGTTCTTGATATGCCCAATTCCAGCGCTGCTGCTGGAATTGAACTCCGTGGATAAGCTTGAAAATAAGCCAAAGCATTCACCTCGTTAGCTTCATTATCTATTATTGGCTTTCGGTGATTACGAGTTGCCTTTACACTCCCAGTTTCCAAAAACCGAGCTACAATTCTTGCAAATTTTCCAGGAGTCATTGCTGTTAAGTCCGGATATCGCTCGTTAAATAATCTACATGTGCGTCTGACAATTCGTTCACATTCACCGTGCCTATAAAACAAATTTAGCAGATCATTATTCGAATATTCTTCAATATTCTCCATTATTAACTGTATTTCATAGAATTAGCAAAATAGAATTGTATTACTTTGCCATAAAATCAACAACTGTCAAGTCACTTGTTCTAATTCCTCTTATAATCAATGCTTACTGGATACGATTTTGTAGTTTTATTAGATTTTAGTAAAAAATATGGAATAACAAGAAAACCGTTATAAATAGGTATAGGGAAAGTCATAGCGAATCGATGCAGAATTAAATTCTGCATCTGATCATCCAATAATATACAGGGTGTTCCATTTGAAAAAAATAACTTTTTCAACTTTGAAATTTTGTAATTGGTCATGCAGTTTTGGACATCCTGTATGCGACAAATCAATTGTCAATGTGGATTTCGAAAGTGTCATTCTTGTGCTTCCAGCTACCCTAGAAGTGTTTATTACGAAAATGGGCAAAAGATACTGTGTTGCAAATAACGCTACATCTTTCAAAATTTTCAAAAAAATCAAGATATCTAAGTAGCAGTTGAAAATAGGTATAGGGAAACCTATTAGAACTCATAAAATTTTCTCAGGAATTTAAAAATGAAATAATATACTGGGTGTTCCATGTAAAATAAGAAAGTTTATGGCGACTTCCGGTATAACCGGAAGTGGTAAGACCCTGAAAATATTTTAAAATGAAAGAGAATCTTGAATAGCCCCGGATTCCAAAACTTCAGAGTTCCAGGTTTTTTCTAACCTCAGAAACTTCTAACGAACGGCTACCGTGGAAAACCCTGTATAGTGGTTGTAGGTTGTTAGGAAAATATTTTTGTACAAAAAAATAAATGAATTGACACTTTCTAACTAAGAGCTTACCTGTTTGACTTTCTCATAAATCTATAATTTATATTTCAAGCAATGGGAAGTACTGTGCTAATCAAGCATATACACACTGCTAATTCTTTAGTTCAACAACGATGTGTTCTATCTTACAGCATATATATAGTTCTGCAGACCGATAATCCAATGAAAGTGCTTCCATCCCAATTAGTTTGTACAAATTAGCTCATCGATTCGAAATATAAGCCTATCTCTATTGGGAATGTGTTTTTCGTTTTTCTTAGCAAAGCTAAAACAAAGTTGTTTGACACCTCTAGTTTTCATATGTATATTATAATAAAATTTCTGTTACGAGCACGGGTGTTAAACAGGAAATAGTTTTTCTTTCGAATTACTGTCGCAGTGTAAATGTTGAATAAACATTTTCAAAAAGAAAAAATCGTTTTTTACACTTCCGAAAAATATGAAATAAAAACTAAATAGCATAATCTTATTATATACTGTATTAAGAGGTCCTATGATTACCTCTAGCATAAAAGGGAATCTTTGGAAATTCGGGAGTGAAACCGTGCTGCAACGCTAATATATCTGTTCTGCGTCTGTTATTATAATAATAAATAATGAGTATATTGCACCACGTTTCGATGCGGGGGTTCGTGTAACACCGGGTGACTATAGGCGAAAACTCGTGCAACGTTTGCAACAGGTTGCGGAACTGTTCGAGTTTGAGAGATATTTTAACGCTCCAGACTTCATGACGGCAGCAGCTTGCAGCTGCTTCTATGTTTTTGTACAAAACTACTACATTTGCTTTGTAAAATTTGCAATTTCTTTTAAATCATGATTTAATCCATTTATTACATTAAGTAACCTATACTGGAATCGCTGAAGAAATGCCGCAACATTTCAATATTCACAATTTCATATGTCAAATACTACTGCGATAACTATTTTTTCTAATTCGATGTTGCCATAAAGCTAAAACAAACGACGACGCAGTGCTGAAATGAATATTACCGCACACTGTGCTGTAATGAGATATTAACGCACTGGGACTCTTGCCGGAACGTAATATGGGCGATTAATGTGCAAATTAGAAAAAATACTATACAAAACGTGTGCCACAATGACTTGTAATGCTCGTACTTTGAATCACTCGGCGCTATGCGGCTCGAGATTCATACTTGTACTCGCATTACATAAACGTCATTGTGACACTGGTGTTTTAATAGTATTTTTTCTAATTGGATGTTGCAATAAAGCTAAAACAAAAGACGACGCAGTGCTGATATGAATATTACAGCACACTGTGCTGTAATGAGATATTAACGCACTAGCGGTGGACTCTTGCCGGAACGTAATATAGGCGATTAATGTGCAAATTAGAAAAAATACTGTAAAAAACGTGTGCCACAATAACTTGTAATGCTCGTAATTTGAATCACTGGCCGCTACGCGACTCGAGATTCAAACTTGTACTCACATTACATAAACGGCATTGTAACACTTGTGTTTTATCAGTACATATTTTAAAACACGTGTGACAATGACGCTTATGTAATGCGAGTACAAGTTTAAATAACGAGCCGCGTAGCGGCGAGTGATTCAATGTAGGAGCATTACAAAGTCATTGTGACACGAGTTTTTTACAGTATTTTTTCTAATTTGCACATTAATGGTCCATGTTACATTCCGGTAAGCGTCTCACCAGTGCGTTAATATCTCATTACAGCACAAAGTGCGGTAATAACCATTTCAGCACTGCGTCGTCGTTTGTTTTAGATTTATTGTAATATCCGATATTGACCCTTGAATGATTTGATGTGCCTCTGTGCATACGACATCGGCGTGATCACAAAATCTTTTTGGCGATTTGAGTATAGTATCTATTGTTTATTTTATACTACATATTATATTATTTCTGCTAGTTCCATCCAACGGAGAGCGGCTGAATTATAATTTCGCTAGTATTTGTTATTGTATAATTAAAAAGGAGGCTGTATTAACATTAGATAGGTATTTAGTTCGTAAATTTAGGATGAAATATGGTTAGTTAGTGTCATGTTTGTTAACAATTACGGTAGCATATTGCTAATATATTCCAAATATGGAGCCGGGAAAAGAATACCTTAAAAAAATACTAATATGTCTTGTGATAACGAATATTTAAAGTTGTCAGTAACTGCTATGATTGCCAAGGTTTATTAAAAAAAAAAACATTTATTTAATTATGGATATACATACATGATAATGGTTGCAAAATCTAAAGCGTAGTGTATTTACCTTACAAAAAGAAGACCATAAGCGCAATCTTTTGTTTAAAAGTAAAAACATCAAACACTCCATGAGAGTCTCCATATAGAACTCTTTCCTGACTTATTTCAAGTATGTAGAGCTATAAATACACTAATGCGTAAATAATATGCTAACCATGTCAACATTCTTTTTGTGCGAGACGCTTTCTACGAACAAATCGTTTAATTAAAGCAAACGAAATGCACTAATAAATCTATTTCTTTTCAAACAATGGACTAAAAATACGATAAGTACATATAGTTTCTGCCAGTGAAAAGATGAAATCCAGTAGAACAGTAAAGAAATGAATGTAAAAAGAAAATCGGACGACGATATTGCAAACCACGTAAAACCTGACGAGCTCATTTCGAATACGGTATTGCGCGGCTTCGAGCCTGTTCGACATTAGGAAACTACATGCTAGCAGTTTTGGTGCAGGACGAATGAAGTTGACCCGATACGAAGATAACGATCGGTTTCTGCCTTTAGCCACTAGATTCCGCTAATATAAAAGGAAATCGATTGTGGTTGCGTTAAAAAACTCTGACAACAAAATAACATCTTCAAGTCGAAGATTTTGTTATTTACATGATTAAGTAATTGACATTCAAGGACATATATTTTATATAGAGTGAATACGCGTTTAAAGAAAACAAAAGGGGATTAAACTATTTGTAGAATTAAATGCTTGTTTTAAAGATAGTAAAAAATTCTTGCTTTTCCATTTTGAAAATGTAAATATACAGTAGTGCTCACCTGACTACGTAAACAGACCCGTTCTCCATTCATACATTTGCATGAATAGTACTGTAAATTTTAGATACTGAGTAAATCAGGAGTGTAATGCATTTTTAACAGCTAATGGTTTAATATAATGGCACACTCCTCATAATTTAACATTGTTAGCAACTAATCTAATCCTATACTACTAAGGAGTATAGCCTAGTACTCCCTCCGTCCAGAAATAAGTGTCCGTTTTGATTTTTTTGCTTGTCCAGAAATAAGTGTTCTTTTAAAGTTGTATTTTATTGAAACTTAACTACAAATATTGTTACTAACAAACTTTTAGGAATAATTTGAGTTATTTAAGCTTAATTAGTAATATCTTGTACATGTTGATAAAGCTCAAAATCGAAATTTATAGAAACTGGTAGGCTTCCAGTCTTTGTAAATGGTCTTTCCTCATATGAGGCACTTTTTAGTTGTTACCACCACTTATTTTCATAATTTCTACCATGCACTGCTGGTGAGTAAGAAAAATCTTATTTAAAGTATCAGGAGTTAATGCAAAAAAAGCGTTTTCAACAGCACGGATCAATTCGTCTACAGTTTTGCAAGCCGATTGTTGCTGCAATGACTGGATTGCACTGAAAAAGCCTAAATCCAAGACGTTGGTGTCGGGACTATTAGGTGGCTGGCATATTATTTTGATTTCAAATCTAGTTCTATTCACAGCTTCATTAAACTCAATGTCATCAGGAAGAATGTGTGGTTTAGCGTTATCTTGTTTATCTTTTGCGTGAAGCGCTTCTTGGCCATTGCAAAAATAATGAAACCAATCAGTGGTAGCAGTCGAGAATTGGAGACAATGTAACCATATCGGATGTCGACTGAGCAAGAGGAACGGTGAGTTGCTTTATTCACCAATAAATCCACCGGTTATACTGCATCTCTGTCCGGTACATTAGTTAGATAGTGATAAAATATAATCGGTGGATCCATCTACGGAATAAATAATTTCGTCCGAAGTCTCCGAAATATTATGGCGGTCGCTTTGAGCATTAACCAGAATAATTTAATCTGAATGTCATTCTCTGTGTACTAATAAAAGTATGTAAAATGTTCATAATGGCACTTAGTATCTATTAACATTTTACCTATCATAAAATACAAAAATTTTCTCCCTATAAATCATATGAGTACCAGCGATGATCAACCAATATGAAGCTAGTATACTGACAATAAGGAGTACTATATTATCGATTCCCATAGGATTTACATATACGATATGTATAAACTGAAATGATTCGTATAGGCTGTACGTAATAATAATAAAGATTTGTACGAATCATACTAATCGGATCCATTATTAGTCTGTAGTCTGTAGGGAAAGATATTCTAATTGCAAAACTAGGTGGCGCTAATGGTACCACTACCTATACTTTCATGATAAAGTTAGTTTTACTTAAGAGTTTCAAATAATTATAGAAATAATTTTGTTTTATAAAATAGAAGAAATGTGTTTGTTGCTAGTCGTGTAGTTCAAAGAAACCAATAAAGGCAGCTGTAAACTTCAAAAGAAATACTAGTCGTCCTAGATAATAATAAGGCAATATAGTACCTGTCAAAATTACTGAAAATGCCAATTTGCAAAATTATATTTTGGTTCCCGCTCCCGCATTATACATATACGATAAATGTAACATACTTGTATACTAAGAAAAGCGTTCTTTAATAATTCATTTTTTTTCTGTGATGTTTTTCTTCTTAAATCTGTGAGATACCTTAATATCAAAATATTCTAATTTTCTATTGATGTCGTGTAAAATTTTTGTATTCAATATTAATACATTATATCCGTAAATGCGTACTAAAATTGTAGGAGTACGTGAAAATATACACAAACTCTACATACTTATGTATATAAACGTATATTGTTTATCAATATTTGTGCTTGTAATAAATTGATTGACGTGAAGACCGTGAAATTAAATCTTACCGCCTCCTGTATAATACCAGTTATCTGCCATCCCTCCGCACCTTCTGGCGCCCCATTCAAACCTACGAATAAAAAATACACTAAAAGCTCGGACTTTTTCACATATAAGGACGTGTACGATATCATGCAACCAAATTCTACTGAAATCTTAACGCAGTATTTTATGAAACACTTGTATTTATAAAGTTTTATTATGTACACACACCAACATACGTTTGTGCTTAATTGGTTTTCTATATCAAGTAGAACAGTACTAGAATATAAATGTTTTCGTTCATTAAACTGTCCATCAGTAGAAATCAATTACATATTATCGAATCTTACGACAAGCGGAAAGGTTAGATGAGTAAAAGGTAGCCAGTAAGTACATTATGTATGTGAGCTGGAAAGAATGTAGTCAGCCAGTTATGGGTACAGTTTATACAAAAGATGACATTCTGCATTGAGTGTGTACATGTGCTGTTAGCTATCTACAACACCTGGAGATCTAAAATTAAATATGGCCTACTTAAAAATAAAACTACACGAATAAATCACGGAGAATTTTGTGTCGCCTACAAATTTTAAATGAAGTGATGTTGAATTTGATTGAATAATTACTATTACAATATCTTATATAAGAAGTGTGTATCGAATTAGACTCTAAGTATTGAATTATTTATCCAGTATTCTTAGAATAAACAGAAGAAACCAGAAATGGTTGTGAAAATGTGCATGCATCCACTTTTAATTCAATGACTTTATTAGGAATAGCACAAATATCCGTCGGTAGAATTTTGTACAGCCATTTCCTACTTTCAAACTAATTGAAAGGGTTTAAATACTGTAAAGAATCGTGGTAAAATACTGATAAATATGTTCTTGGGACGTAGAGCACCTGTACAAATAACAGGAAAAAATACATGAATTTCTATACGGAGAAAACAATATTTTTACGTTCAAAATTAATCTCAGAAACTCGAACAACGTGTACGTTAAATTCATATATTAAACAATGCCATGATGGCTCACATTAGCTGTAAAATTTATATTAGAAATGTGACGGTGCAAAGATGAATTGAGGAACGAGCCGATTTAAAACGATATTTACCAGAAACAGGGCTCGATTATCCACCTTCGATTCCTCTATTACGATTCACCAACATTAACACTAGCGGCTTGCCCAACGTGAATCATAATTGACGTGAATTAAATCTTAAATTGTTATGAGAAAAACTCGCGATAAAGATGGCGACCGCCTGCTAGTTACCGATAAATTGTTTTTATTCACGGTCATTTTGTAAGTTTGTTAGTCAACAAAACACACTTTCAACACATTCCGGTCAACGTTCGTTAAACACTTAATAAAACCGAACGCACCGGGTTCCAGCAATGTCGTCGTCACTGTTACAAACGATCAAAATACGTTGATATACGTTACTAGGAATCACAGATTGATCTACTTTGTAATGTTTTGCATAGAAGAGCACGGATGTAAGCAAAAGCACACGAACCTATAGGTGACAGGCCTGTCGGGAAATCGGTGAACGGTGGGAAAATAAACAAACTATTATACCGGCTCAATAGCGCGCGAAACCGCCCCTGCACTTTTATTGTTTCTTTGAATTGTGTTCCGCGCCGTAGTACACACTTCAGGAGAGTTAAATATAGAACTGTTAGGCGGCAAATGGCGACATTTTCATCTCAAAATAGTTTGTCGTCTTTTTTATTTTTGCAATTTTTCGGTTGTTTTTTACAGAAATTAGGCACTTTATTCCTCTAGACTTAATTGCATTTACACCGCCAAGTACTCACACACATACCTACAGACAACATTACAGTTGATACATGCTCATGAACATTATGTAGACGTGCGTGTAACGAGCGAGATTAGCGAAGTTGTGGCGTGTTATATACTGAACGTATATACCTATGTAACTAAGTCCATTTACTTACGTACATACAAATATATGTACCTACTTCCATATTTGTTTTTATATTATTTATGGAAATAATATATTTCAACACTACTATTGGTTTATTAATAACAAGTAAATATACTTGCATTAAACAGCATTAATTATTGGCATTCAACTATTTTTTTTCCCCTTTTTTTATTATATTAGTTTAAACGCCAGCAAATTTTGTCTAATGTATGTCTGAGCTATCTCCTACCCCACGGATCCAAGGTAAATATCCCTTTTTAACAACTTATAAGTACCTATATTTAGCGCCGATATTTCTCCTTATAAAGTTCCTAACAAAAGTTATTAGCTGAATAACTGAAATAACCTTACATACGCTGTATCTCAATAAGGTGAATATGGATACAAACGAAAACTGTTTCTAAAAAGAAAAAATCTACGCTCAAATTGAAATAATAATCTAAAATAATAGAGATAAAAAGTTGTAATATTCTTCCGTTATAAAACTCCACGTTATTATTTTTTTTTTAATTGTACTGCCATTCTTTATCGCAGGTTTTCGATAGCCTCTAGGCTTACAAATACAATCATGTGTATTAATTGGCAATATTTTCAAAAACTATCCCGGAAAAATGTATGAGAGCATGAATAACTGTAGTGTGCCGCTCCTATGACATATGACTTTGCTTATACCGCTATCATCCTTTCTAATGGATAATTGAAAAGAAAATAAAGTGGGGGAGGGGATAAAAGGCTATGTACACGGGGACTGTTATAATAGCAGAATCTTATATACAATATCGACCCAATTACAGTAGTTTTCCCCAACTTTTTATCTCCATTAATTTTCGAGTAAATACGTGGAAAAATAGATGTGAGACACTCTGTATAATGAAATTTCCCTAACGCATCCCTTTTGGAAAATGGCATTCCTTTCTTTTACGTCGAAGTCCCCGTCTTATTAACAATGATGAAGTCTCTATGAGATATAGCCTATACTCATAGACATTTTGCTGAATTAACAGAAGGGAAGTACAGAAATTCACCCCAGCCAAACCAATCAACGAATATTTGTGCTATTTAATTCATAACAGAAACGCAGTTGAACGCAACCAAAGTGCGACCTGAAAAGACGTGCGTAACTGCACGGTAATGCAAGTCGCACAAACACACATCCAATGTGCGATTAGAAGAAAAGTGCGGTTTCTAGTCAAAAGCGTTTTTCTCTATCCACACGCACGAAAGCCATATTTTGGATTATCGGGAGACATTCAGGAACACGTAACGATTTCAATTTTAATAGGGTGCACTCCCAAATTATTTATTTTGAATCCTAACAAGTACAGCCGGTACTGCTACCCAAATTTAATATAATGTTTTCGTGTAATAGAGCAGAATCTACATTTTCAAGTTTGCAGTAAAACAGTTATAAAAAATGATACTATAAATATATATAGTTTACATCTTTACATGTATAAGAAAGTGCAACAGTGAACGCTTATATTCATCACATAATTTGTCTAGAGAAACGTGGAAAGAGGTCCAAGAATTGACCAGTTAAATTAATCTGTCAATGTATGAACAGTATATTTGGTACATGTATATTTTGGAAAATAATATAACACCACATGACCCAAAAGTTGTTGCTGAACTTTTAAATAATTACTCTTTAACTATAGCTATAAATTTAACATTTAACTAGTTGTATTTCTTCAAATACGGATCTTATGTCGTTTCTGGAATTTAATCATGATAAGTCATTTTTCATTGTACCAACAGACATTCACGAAATCGTTACTATAATACGTAATGTTAAAAATAAAAACTCCAAAGGATACGACGATATCTTTGAACAAATTTTATCACCTCAGCCCCTAAATTACTTATTGTTAGTAGATTTAATTAACCTTTCATTAAAAAAATCTGTATTTCCGTCATGTGTAAAGCTCGCAAGAACAACTCCTATACATAAAGGTGGGAATAATTTCGCACTTTCGGATTATAGGCCCTGTATCTGTGCTCTCAACTTTGTCAAAAATATTTGAAAAAATTGTGGATTCAAGACTTAGACTCTTAGAGGGTGAGGGTTTGCTTTCCAGTTGTCAGTATGGCTTTAGGCCTGGGATGTCCACGGCCGATGCTGTTTATGATTTCTTATATGTATCATATTTTTGAAAATATTAATAATAAACAAATTACTTCCACCACGACTTATTTAAAACCTTCGATTCCATTCAATTATTATTTTTAAACTTGAAAGGTATGGCTTCAAAGGTACAGTTAACGACTGCTTTCGCTCGTCTTATCTGATCGCTGTCAATATGTAAGGTTGAAGGTCGATAATGACTTGGTAAGTTCAAAAGTTGACCGATTCGTGTGTGGTGTTCCACAGGGCTCTCTGCTGTGGCCAATGCTGTTTTTAGTTTTTATTAATAATTTAGCGCATTTTGCCCGCCAATCACACGGTTCTCTTGGCTGACGATATTTCTCTTACGTTGCATGCCTCTAATCATCAGGATTTGGAAAATTTAATAAATGCAGGCATTTCTAAAGTCTGTGAGTGGTTTGGTCCTAATAATATCAGCGTTAACACTAGTAAAAGCAAATTATTACTTTACAAGCATCAAACTAACATTAATATTTTTATCAATAACAGCCTACCTTTGCCTTCTTCTGAAGTTAGATTTTTGGGGGTTGTCGTAGATGCTTGGGGTGGACCGTGCATGAGCTTTCTAGAAGCTTATCATCTTCTTGGTATGCTCTCAGAGTCGTAAGCCAGAGCCTTGGTGAGCATGTTGCAAGAACAATTTACTTTGCATTCTTTGAATCAAGTATGCGATGTTGTCTTTCTTGTTGGGGTTTCACCACTACAACAAACTTATTAGAAATTTTTAAATCGCAGAAGCGAGCAGTGCGCGTGGTCAAGGGAGGACACAATAGAGCCCACTGTCGACGCTTGTTTGTTTCTCATAAGATTTTTACTTTATATTCATTCTTATAATACTTGTATCTGCTATAATATTAATCTTCCAAAGAAAGACACATCTCTTGGTAGAAATTCTCTGTGTTACATGGGTTTCTCTTTCTTTAATAAACTACCTTCTTCCATCGTAGACTCTCCTAACTTAAATACATTCCGTCGTAAATTAAAGGCTATAATATTGAAACGAGCTTTCTACTCATTTGATGATATTATTAATTATAAATTTTGAGTTGTTCTCTCGTTGTGAACGTGTGTATTTTTTATTGTATGCTTGTTCTTTTAATTTGATACATATGTATAAGTATATTTTTATTTAATGACAAATATTTTGTATTGTTTTTTCTTTATTAATTATTGTCATTTTTATTATTAATGTCAAGCAACAACTATATGTTTAATAACATTGTCCATGGAATACACTGCACATAAATCAATATGCAGTAATTGTTGCATTTTATTAACATTTTATTACTTATAGACGTTGTCTATAAGTAAAAAAGATATAAGAGGTTCATGGAAAAATACTTCAACTACTCTAAATATAAACCGTACAGAAATATTCTATTTTAAGTTCGTATTAAATCAAATTCGCATAAAAAAAGTTTACGCAAGAGCAGATAAGAGAAACTCGCCTTTCTCAGCAATCGGCTACCCGTTTAGTGCTCTACCCGGATCCGGGATTCCCAGGTATCCGGTCCCAAAACCGAGAACCCTAAATCGAATATTACCCGAAACCTGCTATCACCTGAAACCGGGTATTCCTCGAAATCGAGTATTACCCGAAATCGGGTAGAATCGTTGCCCGCAACTTCGGGCACCCGATTTCGGGTACTCGGGCACCGGTGTACCCGGTTTCGAGCCGCAGCTTTAGTTTCACAAGACTATTCAAAAGAGACTCGACCTCCCATTTAAGATCTTTAAGCATCCAGAGGCATCAAAAGGTGTTTCCCTCGTGCCTAATATATAGTATTTTTTTTAGCTATTCCACATCGTCAAAATAACCGTGTGTGCGCATTAAAGTTAAGATGTGGATTAAAAATTCGTGGGTATACCCTGAAGTTGCCCTTCAGGGGTTCGAAGGTTCAAGGGATATGATGTAGATAGCTCTGTTTTGTAACGAACTTTGTCTTTTGTTGAGCGAAGCTACTGGTTGTGCCAGAATGAGTTTCAGGTAGATATTTTTCACATGCGAAAAATCGCATTAACACGGATTCTACGGTTTTATTTCCTATCCACAATTAGGCACCTCAGCCAGGGATCGAGCCAATGCTTATCAGGTAAAAGGTGAAGAAGCAAACCATTGAACCACAGACACAGTCTTTTATTTGTTCGGAACGTCAAATCGACGTAAAAAATAACGTAAATATATGCCATATATTTGGTTCTAGCTTATTTCTTCTCCTTCTATTGAAGCTGTTTCGTCATAGCACAACAAATTTGCATTCAACAGAGTTAGTGTATAAACTCACTTTTACAAGAATGTGGTAGATATGCCCCAAAGGATAACTCCCTTTCAGAAGGTTCCAAAAATATGTTGATTTCTTTAAATAGTTGTACTCAAACCGGAGACGGACCGCAATATCTATTTTTTTTCACTCTAACGGGCTTACTGCCATGAAAACCGTATCGGTCTATATCTTGGTGGGTGTGCTTTTGGGATTCCCAAGAATATTCAAATTTTTTTAACTGGTTAAAATTATCACAGGGCGGTCAAAATTTGCTATTGGAAGTAATAACCAGAGAATTCTATTTCTGGAAAATTTTCAATCAATTGTTAGTAGAAATAGAGATGAATAATGTAATAGTTTAAGGGTTAATTGCTTGTATCAACGCTCCTATAACAGTTTTAGAGTTCTTAAAACGTTGCACAAGTTGCACCTTAATAAAGCAAAACTTTTGAATAGGTTTTCAATTTTATTTATATTTATGCTATACCCTTTAAATGCGGCAGATGAATGCGATCTGATCAAGAGTTGAGGGGTTTTCATTGTTCAAATCGTTACTTTAACACATATTGCCGGCCACCCAGAAGTTTATTTCGAACAACACTTCTTCTTCTGGCTTTTAAGCGTTTTGTAGTTGTAATAATTATAACAACCGTAATAATAATAATAAGAATAATAATAATAGCAGTAACATTATGTGTACGAAACAGAAAAAGGATACCAGGATAAAAGATTATAATGAAAATCGGTTGAAGCATTTGGTCATAACTAATTAGAACCCGCAAAACGTGCTATCAAAAATGTCAACTTCATTACAAATTTTATTGAAATCGTCGCACACAACCTAGATGGGAGATTTGCATAGAGTATTAGTGCGAAGAAACAGTAAATAAAAAGTGACGGTAGGCCGCGTGTAAATTTGAGAAACAAAGAAATTGATCTGCTGGCAGGATCGATGGACAATCAATATTATTGTGCAAAACATTAAAGAGAGACAGAAATTTTTCGAAAGGAAAGCGACGGAATATCAAAGCGAGACAAAAGGGCGGTGTGGACAAAATTCCGGGGGGATATATATGTGATCAGTTCGAACCCATAGATATTTTACAAATCTTCTTTGCACAAGTTCAATTTGTCTTTTATAATATATGTAATAGGGATACCATACTAAACAAGCGTATTCCAATCTTGAGTACCATCAAGGATTTACTGGAAAAGAATCTACAGTTTCTTAGGATAATCCTTACTGAACGCCTTGCATTCCGAGCAATTTCATCAACATGGCTGGAGAAAGTAAGTTTTGAATCAAAAAGCACGACCTAGGGTTAACTAAACTGACACGTTAAATCC
Organism: Cetonia aurata; assembly: GCA_949128085.1. Lineage (NCBI taxonomy): Eukaryota > Metazoa > Arthropoda > Insecta > Coleoptera > Scarabaeidae > Cetonia > Cetonia aurata. The sequence continues at coordinate 21,548,004 of OX421887.1, read as the reverse complement.
GATTATGGTTGATATGGTAATTATTGATTTTTTAGAGAAACTAATTATCCTAAGTACACTTGTCTATATTTAAAGGCAGATTACTTTTGTCACACCAACGGTTTCGCACTATCAAGATCCATTTGAAGAGATACACAGTCATCTGAGCGAAATATTTTTAAATCACTCGCAAATAAAAGAAAGTTGCCACTAATGCATTCAGCTAAATCATTAACGAAGATAATAAACATTGACGGTCTTAGATCCTGTGGTACCCCAGAAGTGGCGATATAAGGCCTGGAGCTAAAGCAATTGAAGGTTACATGTTTCGGTTTATTCTAAATCTGTATATAATACATCGACTTTGCCCTTATTATCAAGCACTCGTGAAATCTCTTGAGTAAGTACGATCAAGTTAGAAACAGTTCACCTCCTCGCCATAAAACCGTGCTGGAATGATGTAATTTGATTCTTGACCAGAAGATATTTTCCCATATACCTAACACGATTTCAAAAACTTAGCAAAATTTGACAGTATGGCCACACGACGATAGTTAGCTATGTTGGAATCATCATTATTTAGTATATGAGTTACGTTAGTTATTTTCCAGACTTCTGGGAAAGTACAGATTTCCAGAATAAGGTTGAATAATTTGGTCAACGGACCAGCCAAAACGTAAGCACAATCTCTAAGTAAAAATGCAGATACTTGGTCATGTCCTGATATATTGCAATCTCTCAGTTTCCTTATGGTTGCAAGAGTATCAGTTTCAGTTATATATTTCACGCGAATAATCCGCCAAGGAGTTAACTTCCATAAGTGTTAAGTGTGCCAATCTTGCCTCCATTGTTTTTAGTTAACACATTTTTCCCACGACGCTACTTTGTATATCATCTAAACAAGTTTTTTTCATAACATAATTGTTAGTAGCGGTGCTAAGTAGTAGGTCTAACTTTGAGTTGTACTTCCGCTGAAAGATGGGTTTATATTTTTATATTTGCCTTTACTATAGGGGTCGCAATACCAAGCCATTTTTCAATAACCGATATTTTATTGATAAAGTTACTTTATCAATTAATTATCATAAATTTATAGAATTATTGTATCTCTGAAGAAACTAATAAAGAAATAGCGAAAGCTTAGATTAACATATGAAGGAATCTTTTTCATTTGAACAGTTTGGCTGCCTTCCCATGAACCCATTCAGCTCTGGTCCTAACATAGTACAGCCAGTACTTATCTAAAAAAAAATAAAAGTTAGAATTTACAATTAAGATCATGCGAGGAACACAGGACGAGAGGATCACACCCAGAACAAGATGTCAGATACGGAAGGAAGAGAAAGAGCGAGTGGGAGAGAAACAACAGGTAAGAGAGGAACAGTGTGTAGAAGAGGAAGACCAACAAGAAGTAGAGCGAGTTTGTTCAGAATCGACGTCAGGACTGTTCCTGACGTAATCAAGGAGAAAGAAAAACAGACACAGCGATGGAACGAGTCTTTCTAATGATGGAAAGGATGGTTGGAAGAATGGTGAAGGTGGATGGAAAATGGTAAATTTTGAAGAAAATTTATATACAGAGATAAAAAAACACAGGGCAATGTAACTAATGTGAGGGAAGAAGTAAAAGCTGTATGTGGGGAACAGTATCAAGCTTTGGAAGTTACCACGTTTTCTTTACACGATAACATGAATCCAAAAATGGCAAAACTACAACAAACCCAAAGCACTCAAGAACCAAAACTTACACATATATAGGGAAGGCTTAACTCCCAGACAGAGGTCATGCAGATACGATTACAAGATCTAGATCAAACGAAGGACAAGCAGAGACAAAATATGGAACAGTTATAGGAGAAGATAAAGAAACATACTCAAGAGGTACATGGTCTTGTTGAAGGTATTCCTTCTAGTACGAAAGGAAAGGTTGAGAAGTTGGAAGACAAGACGTTGGCTGAATTCAATCATGTTAAGATTGGTTATAACCGGAAGATCGATTTCTTTAAAGGACTTTTGGAAAAACATAAGGAGACGATTGAAGCGCTAGTTAAGGACACGACAGGATTAAAAACACAACGTCAAAAGGAGTATGATAGTTAAAGACGAATGTAGAACGGTTAAAGGCAAATCTTCAAAAGGACCGACTTTTATTTACGGAGGACAGTTACAATCACACAGCTTACTAAAGCCGGAGATGTGGCAAAAATTCCAGGGTCATAAGGATAAGATACATTCTACGACCTATCCTAACAGCATTCTTCGATTGACTGAGGATATACTTAACCAATCACATGCACTTGCTTTGATAGGAGTCACCCTGAAATGATTTGACATGATCTCCGAACACTGCGAAGCTCTGGAGAAATTCAAATGTGAATTCATTCGTAAGTACTGGAATGCGGATGAACAGAATAGACAGAAGATTCATCTTTTAATTGGTAAGTATCGAGAAAACTTAGGAAGTAAACTATGCCTGTAACAGTTATAATAAGTGTAAGTTTATTGACGCAATTACCGAAAAAGAAATATCCAACCAGCCATTGGGACACCTCCTAGAAACTGATAATGCTATGGTTATGGCACAAAGGGTATAAACTAAAGAGAAATTATTGGATAGAGGATGGAAGAGGAGTAGATGAGTACACCGAAACAAGGGGGAATGCCAGACTGGAGTCACATACCACACCATCCTGGTACAATAATTCACAGAATTACACACGTTCGCACAACAGCCACAACAATTACAACTCAAGCTACAACAATAACTATCACATTAAAAATTATAAACACTCAATACATGTACACAAATGACACACTCTACAATCGCTCTCAGAATACATACAATCAGGACGATAGGAATAGAGGCAACAAACAAGATAATTCCAGAGGGAATTATTATAACCGTAGTAATAATTGAAATTCTTCGGCAATAAGAAAACGTGAATTTCTTAAGAAGAGGAACATATCAGGGAAGATACAGGGGTAACTGAAACAGACAACATTATCCGGAAAATAAACGTGAAGATCGTGATAAAGGCAGGAGAGAGCCGTCTAAAAAAGAAATTCGAATTCATAACCCAGCACTTCATCAATAAGTCATAGTTACATTATAGGACAAATTACCCGGACCGACAATAACCTAATTTATGATAATCCGCACAAATTTTTGACATTAGGAGATGATTTTATGAAGTCCACAGAACCGAGTATATCGATTATTTTTTCCAAAATTTGTCATAGAACAGTAACTGCTATCATAAATACAGCCGCCGAAATATTGCTATTGAGTCAACCTATACCATACATTACCATACCTGTAAAGAAACAAAATTTGATCACAACCAACCATAAAGAGATAAGGGTAATTTCTAAGAAGTTGAATTTAGCCATAGAACTATAAAGAAAGGAATGTTTAATGGACTTTTAGCTGACATGAAATACGACTGTATGATTGGAATATATTACCTGTGTATGCATGAAGCAAAAGCAGATCTAGAGCGTTTCACATTGAGCTTTAAGGGAAATGATATTGCAATGGGGAAATTAAATGAATACTGTAACAAGGTAACTCAGGGAGAAGAGGAACTGTTAGAAGAATGAAAAATAGAAGATGGGGAGGTCCTGATGATTAATGATAGTAAAGAAGAAACTGAGCAAGGGGAATATAATTATGAAGATAAAGAAGATATGGGACAATGTTAGATTATATTGATTAAGATAATGAAGATATAGGGAAAATTATTATGAATATTGAAGATAAAGAAGATATGGGAATTATTGTTAACAAGGACGAAATAGTACGCCCGTTAATAAGGAAATTGCTCATTGAAGGAAGCTTGAAGGGAAAATTGAAAGGTTTATTGTTAGACACGCATAATTAAATGTGTAATTAATGGTTTATTGTTAGAGTTTAGAAGATTGTACAATTCCAAAGTTACGTTTGCGAAAGATTATAAACATCGTGTTGAGGTCACAGAAGAGACTCCGTTTCACTGTAAAACTTATCCTATTCCTTGCCAATTCAGAACACAAATAAGTACAACAAGAAGTAAGCAAATTAATGGGAGAAGGTATCAGTGAGAGATCGAATTATGTTACATCAACCCAATTGTGACCGTAAATAATTCTGATGGAAGCCTCAGAATTTGTTTAGATGCCAAGGAAATGAACAAAAGAATAAAGTCAGGTTATGAGAACCCCAAAACGATGGAAATTTTAATTATATTAAGTGTTATGGTAGTAAGGTTTTTTTCAATGTTAGATTTAAAATCTGCATTTTGGCTTATAAGGTTAGGAAATGAATCCAAGAAGTATTGCGCATTTAGTACATAGGAAATGTATACCACTTCAACGTTAGATACTGCATTCTGAGTTAGTCTCTCAGTACTCATAAGATTCTTCAATCGAATACTCAGTTCTTATAATGCATTTTGTACCCCACCCTGTGCAATTTATATGGCATTCTATGAAGAACTTCTCAGTAGATACACAAAAACTATATCAGATGTTACTTGTTCTTTTTCAAAGGTAAGTTTAATGATGATGAGAAAAATCAAATATTTTTAAACATTTCAGGAATATGATCGGAAACTCAAAATTCGGGTTGTTCTTTTTCTACTTATAATCTCTTTATCTTTAAAGATACGAAATAATAGTAAAGAACCCTTTTTTATTGAAATTATTTTTGCTAGTTTTCTAAACAGATTCTATAATCCCTCCATCTTCATTAGTTCTCAAGTTATTAGACAAACGTGAACTAAGAAAAGCGTCATCTTTACGTCAATTTAATATATTTGGTACCGCATATGGGCACAAAATTTTGCTGTAATAACTAATAATATGTGAATCAGTGTTACTCCGTCTATCGTCTATTTCTTCTGGAATAGATCTATTACTTTTTAACAAAATCTATTACTTTCTGCGCTCATTAAAATATGATTATGGCTGTCGAATAGCCCAAGCGGAGGAGATTATTGGGAACTAGGACATGAAGAAATGAGATAATAAATAAATATGATTTCTGATTAGAAATTTCTTTCAAAACATTTTTGATATGTGGATCGTTAGATTCTGCAGTATGTCCCCGGATCGACTTAAAAAGAGGAAACATTTTTTTATTTTTTATTTCTCAGAAAATGTCACTCTTTATGATTTACTCTGCTTGTTTTCAAACCTCCAAAACACAAATCACTTTTTATTTAACTTGAACGGTTCTCGAGATAATATCATTTTTCTTCAAGGCGAATTTCATTGAAAAATACAACTGACAGCAGTTGACAAATCTAATAACTTAGTAGAACTGAAATCTTCGCTAATTTGAACGACATTTATGCTATTATGTTGACTTTACAACAAAGAATTTATCTAATTCAATGTTACGGAACTGGGGAAGAGTGCTACCGAGTTGTTATCAGAAAAGTCAACAAAAAATACCCGAAGTTACCATTTCAAATTCCGGAGCAAAAAACTTGGTGACCAAATTCCTTAAAACAGGTTCGGGTTTAAACATTAAGGGGTCGAAGAAGTTGTTCGATGAAGACGACGCTGCTTCAGTTCTCGCCATTCATTTCGCAATAGAAGCTCCAAAGTTGTCTTTAAGAAGGAGGGCAATACTAAAAATATTTAAGGAGAACAAAATTTTACCATTTAAACCACAATTTAGGCAAACTTTAGAAAATGATGATGAAGCCAAACGTTTGGAAGAAATGGGCTACAGAGTTTTGGAAGATTCAAATTTTCATAAACGAATTATGTTCTCCGATGAATCAATCTTTACAATGAACGCAGTCGTTTCGTCTCAACATTGCCGGTACTGGAGTGAGACGAATTCAAACTTCAGAATTTCTTGGCGCAGACAATATTTTAAAAAGGTTGATGTGTGGTGTGCGGTTTTGTACCATGGCATTATTGGCCCATATTTTTTTGATCAAAATTGAAACCGTAATTCATATTTGGAAATGTTGCAAAATTTTTTAACTGATGAAATGGATGAATTGCCGTTAAACTATCGAATGGAAATGTTTTACCAGCACGATGGGTGCCCTGCTCATTATGCCGGCATTGTTCGCCAGTGGCTCAATACAGAGTTCCATGATAACTGGATAGGAAGAGATGGTCCCATTTTATGGCCACCTAGAAGTCCTGATTTTACAATATTGAACGTTTATTTGTGGGGTCGTTTAAAACAAATTGTGTACAGTGAGCCACTAGATAACGATGAAGAGCAATTAAAAAATAGAATACAAAATGCAGCCCAGTCCCTATCAATCTTAGAAATAAGACGGAGTTTCAATGAATTTAGAGCTCGCATTGAAATCTGTGCAGAAAAAGGAGGAGCGTTATTTGAATGGAAAATTAGTAGTTTAGCTTTTTGAGAATTTTATTTTATTTTACCATTATTTGTTAAATTTATTAAATAAAACTTGAGCCCGATTTGTATATTTTATAGCAAGAAAATGATATTATCTGGAGAACCGTTCGAGTTAAATAAAAAGTAATTTGTGTTTTGGGAGTTTGAAAACAAGTAGAGTAAATCATCAAGAGTGAAATTTTATGAGAAATCAAAAATTAAATAAATTTTCCTATTTTAAAGTCGATCCGGGGACACCTGTATATGAATTCACACAAACTTATTGCAGTTTTCTATAAATTCGATAAATGAGAAAAAAGTGATCTACTTATTACTTTTTCTGAGCATCTATTACATGTTTAATAAAATTCTATTAGAAACAAATTGAACCCATGCCTTGTTTATAATATATCTTAACAGAAACGCAATGAGTTATGGGTATATTTGGGTCATTGACAGATGGTGCACAGGGTAAATGGAATTTTACATTGTCGTAGCGCGCCATCTATCAATGATCCAACTGCAACTAATTCCCTAACCTTTAATAATATACAAAGACCCAGAAATAATATTGGTTTATCAGAGTACATGCATTGGGGAAATTTTATTCAGAAATGGGTAATTTCAAGATCATAATTGCATTCAGTTAACTGCATTTTGATTAGTCTGAAAACGCTTAATTTGTTAAATAAACACTACTTATTGCTCAAATGAATTCAATGGGTTTGTTAAATTTAATAAAATACAAGTAACAAAATAATATGACTGCCTTCACTACATTTTTCTTGTTAGATTAATTATAATTTTCGTTACTTCAACAATAATTTTTGTTAACAAAACTTGTTTTGTTAATTTAATAGCAGTCATTTCCGCATTGCGTCATTATATATCATTATATGTAGAAGATACGGTATTATAAATTATGACGCTCCAAGCTTCACACCGCGCCGGCAGCAGCTTCAAACGCTTATGAGCTACAAGCTTGGGATGGGAACACGATTATTTTCAGCGCTTTCATCAATTGAGTCTAAAGAATCGTTGGAAGGGTTATATATAATATTTTTCAGTGACTTTGAAAATTATGGAGATCGATATTGACCATGCGAACTTGAGCATAGATAAAGTTCGTTTCTATAGTAAAGTGTATGTCGCACGTCACATATGCACTGGACGAATATTCGTAATTGGCGTTCATTATTGCTAGGCAACAACCAATAGTAACCTGAATGGGCGTGATACTTACTTATGTACAGTAAGAGAATTTGATAATCGCGTGAATGTAGTGACGTGCGTGGTGTATATAATCTTTGTGGGATATATTATTTTATACCTGCTTTATTGAATATAAGAAATAATAAAAATAATTTAAATACTTGCCTTTCAGGTTCAAACTTTTTTGTGACATGAAAAAGATGGTATATTTTCAGAAATATCTAAACACAACTATTGTAATAAAGTTATTGATGAATTATTCATACGTGTTCTGGTAAAGATAAGCAAGAGAAAATCTGTGTGCATATATATGAAGGAATTTAGATTTTTCAGGCAATAATAACATATTTTTTCTGTTTGCTATACAAGGTATAAATTAAAAGAGGGACAAATTTCAAACACAGAAGGTGTATTATAAAATTATACAATTATCACCTAGCGAGAAAGTTCCAACCTTTTAGGAAATCGAGATATGAATTTTTAAAGTTACCCTAAAATATTGTTTTACTACCGCTGATAATATCAGCCCTGCGAGTTTTATGTATTAAATGTTTTGATTACTAAAGGTATGGAAATACTAGTGTAATAAATGTACGCTCTCCCACATCTGTAACTTAATTAAATTTTGACAAAGCAATTATACTGCGAGAACTGGTATCTGGTCGTAAATTAAGTCGGAAAGACAGTTTATTTTCTTTTTTAGTTTGAAGTGCAACGTTATTCTCTTCAGCATGTTTTCTTTAGTATTCAAATCAAAGGAATTCAAACATTTAAAATGTATTAGTTACACATATTATTTGACTAACATTGATTTGTATTATTACTTTACAAAGCAAATAGTGCAAGATGGAACTGTTTTCCTCATTATTTATGTTATCCAGAACCGAAAACAAAATAATCTTACTTGTGAAATTTCTGAATAGCGTCTCTTTCTGTTACTTTTCTTTAATTTTCTTTTTGCGGAGGTCGAATCATAAATGCGGTGTGTTTTTCAATATGCGTATCAGTGATTACTAAACTGGGGTTTCAAAAATTAAAAAATACTGCGATTGAATTTAGTTTGGTGATCGATGGTCCCCTTAAAAATTTAAAAAATAGCCTGTATAACCGCTGGGGTCTTACTACTAAGATCAAGTGATTGTTAACACTAGATTGAAACTTGGGTAATAAAAGTGTAGAGCAGTTGAACTATTATATTCATTAAGATGAATATTAGTTTTATATTTGTATTTCCATAATAACTATTTATTGTATTTATTATTATTAATGTTGTTTATGTGTTTATAAGAGAAATCATAAAAAGTAAAACATTTTAACCAGGTAAGTTTGGAAATATTTTGTGACGCGGCAAACTGATATTACAGCTAAATATACTGATACTGATATAACAATAATTCAATTTATTTCTTTTTTAGTATTTAAACATATTGTATAACTGTGTATTTCTACTTGTATTTATTTAAACTCGCCTTTTCCCATCGTATTCTTCGCTTAGATTTGACCGATTCTACTGCCTTATCACAACTGACTCTCTGACAAATCGCGTCGTCCTTTTTAAATAACGCGCGATAACTTCCAGAATGTTCTCGTCGCATCTTGACACTACTCGCATTAATCCCGATTCTTCTATTTACGCGTTGTATACATACAACCGTTCCGCCCTCTGATGGAGCGCACGTGAACTTTGTTGCTTGATGCATCGACCGTTGGCGCCATCTGTGAGCGCACAAAGTAAATTGGCGCTCGTAACACTATGAATATTAAATGCAGCCCCAATATTTGTCAAACAAATTTTGTTTTATTACGCGGCCTATTTTATCTTATCCTATTTGAATTTATTCATCAAGGGTTTTTATTTCATAATTAATATAAAACATCCAGTAATTGGGTTTTGGAACCTTTGGTGTAACAATAACTATCACACTGACAAAAGTCAATGCTAGGTTTTTCCACTATCACCAAACAACATTGTTTGGTGATAGTGGAAAAACCTAGCATTGACTTTTGTCAGTGTGATAGTTAATATAAAACATGTATAATATATTCCACAAAAATTATCATTATGATTCTTTTATATGACGCTTCTTGAAATTATTTTTTACCAATATCTAATGACAGTGAGATATTCGTTTTACAAGCATTTGTTTTCTGTTGCAAATATTTAATTAAAAGCAAAGTTAGGTGATCGTTTCAAATTTAACGTAATGTTTAAATTTACCCAATCATTTATCAGTAAAAATACTTCTACCAAGTAGCAGTAAAGATATAGTATGTTAACCTTTTGGGCGCTCATGTTTTTACATTTTTTTAGGATCTTAAAATCACAAAAGAAAATAACATACGGCCGTATCTATTGCCTGCAATATATGAATACTTTTCATCATTTCTTGTATTCAATAAAGCCAGGCATTTGTACTAGTGTGTACTATATATATGTAAAAATTATATACACGCCATCTCTCTCTTTACTAGCAAGCACCGCGGGTATTTTTTCCTCTTGCTGTACGTCACATTACTTACAGGAGTTGCAGATTTTGGTAATGAAGTGTGCTCTTTACTATTGAAGTTCTAGATTGACGAAATAGAAAGATAACAGAAAGACGACAAAGTGACAAAGCAGTAATGTTACCTCCTATGTACCTACTTAATTAAAATATTAAAATCAAAAGTACGATGGACGATCACTGCAAAATAGTTTATTGTTGGAAAATAATCGTCGAATGTGAGTAGGATACTCTCGAGGATAATAGGAAATAAAAGAACTTGTAAAGAAAAAAATTATTAAATTTGAAAGAGTCCATAATGGAATATGCATGTAGAATGAAACGAAAAAAAAGCAAGCGACATTGTTGATAAACAAAGAACAAGAACAAGACAATGAAACTATAATAGGTACACAAATGAATGAATGAATATGTATGTATTTGTAAAAGAAATCGTTTACTTGAAATATTTCCAACAAATATATTGCCATTCAATTATAAGCGAAGTACAACTAGGGACATCTGTCGACAAATATGCAAACAAAGAAAGTGCGTAAAAAATAGGAACATTTTTTAAATCAGTTCAATTAAATATATAGCAATATACCTACAACGGAATCTTTTCAGTTGTCTGTCACTATTAAAAAAGATCCATTTAAATGAATATACAGTACAGCTAACGCCACTATGTGTATTGATGGTGTAGTGAAGAACATGGAAGGCTACATAGTTTATCGATATACCCAGGCACACCCAGGTATCTAGACCATATAAGTCTAGCATTATTGTGTACTGACCAGAGAAATGATATATATACTAAGGTATATAGAATAAGCATATCTTGATATTTTTGAGGCCAGCATCAATCCCTAGATCAACGGGTGGAACAGAGAAAACTACATATAATAATACTCAGAAATGCGCATGATCAACTGACGATTTTGTGCAGATATGAGGATTATTATATAGGTATCTCTTTTTACATGTTGCATTCAATTTTGCGTGTATAGGCAAGTATAGGGAATGCTTTTTCTATATATGTTAGTATGTCATTTCTCTGGTACTGACCCATATGTAAATTGTATTTCACAAATGTATCTACAAATTAGTGCTGCAGAAATCGTTAAATATTAGAAACCGCCACTGTATGATTTACTAGTGATTTGATAACAATCGTTTAAGCACATTAATCAACATTTTTAGATACTAGGTCTACCATTTTGCATTCAAAATATGATCATGGATAAAATAAAACACATAATATAAACGAAAAATTTATTAACAAGTACGGAAAACAAGGAGATACACTAAAGTATGCGACAAAAGTGCTACTTTGTTAATCTTCTTTTTTTTTCTTTTTAATCGATACAAAATGTTGAAAGGAAAAAGGTAGCAGCTTGTAATGCAAAACATGTGCATCCTATTCAAAATATTTTACGTAACATATGCATAGTAAACATCTTACAGATATATTATAGTAGATGATCCAAAAAAACATTTTATCCGTAGTTAATCTAATGAAATTAATGTTTCTAAAAATATACATATCCATTAAATCAACACAAGTACAGTACACATATGTTTTAAGTTAAAATTTTGTCGCATACTAATCTATATTTCAGTTTTCTGCAGGACAATATACTGAATATATACCATAAGTAGAAAATTTTAGTAAAAAAGATGTTTTTTAATTGCAATAAAGGTACATCCAATTACTGTTCCTACTAATTTCGAAGACAAAGCCTATTACAAATACCTATTTGAAAATTCTCGTTTTTATTGTTAATAATGATTGTTCTATGTAAAAATTAAAAATATAATAAAACATACACACATTACAGTACCAAGCCAAATTGCATAAAATAACAAGATCTTAAGAAATAATATATTTACATTAAACTATCACAAATATATAAATAATATTTATATTATAATTGGTTGCAATTTCCACGAGTATCTTAGGAGACGATACATACACATACCGTATGTGAGATACAAGTATGCACAATAATTGCACGCAATTGCATGATACAGATAGTGCAACGGAGGAAATGATAACAGCAGATGTGTATTAAATTAGGGTGTTATTATAAAAAAAAAGTCCGTTGATATACCAGCCGTACTAGACTCTGTGCGATAGTTCATTAGGTGACCAACTTGTATCTCGCACATGGTATAAACATTATGATTCCTTAATTTGTAAAATTCTCTAAATTGATTATGAGATTATGAAGTAAAAATATTGACTATAACCGCTAATTAAAAATTGATTCTATTAGAAATATGTATTTAAAATTTCCAAATCGACTTTCTTTTAATGTATGAATAATCAATTTAGATTGAGTACAGTAAAAGAAAAATCCTGCATATATATACGATTAATTACATTATGCCTTCACACGTGCACTCGTTCATTTAAATTAAAAATAAAAACGTTACCATAGAGGGAAAAATTAAAACAAATTTCCATAAAAATTGCATTTGATTTTTATTGATCTTACTCAATTTTTTGTTTGAAAAATCGGCAATTACAAAATGCTATCACTTTACTAGAAAAAGAAATGAAATGAAACTGTAAATGGTTAAATAAGAAAAACAAAGTTGTTATAAAAAGAGGTAGCAATAAAATTAATTATCTTAACATAATATCTCATGATGTTCTCAAAATGATATCTGTTGAACATAAATGTTGGGTTTTCATTTTTATTAATGACCTTTAAATTTACGATCACTGAAATAAATAAAGTAAGTATATTTACGATATCATCAACAGAAGAAGTTTAAATCTCTATTAGTTCATTGTTATTAAATATGCACCAATTTCCCCCAAAATCTACATGTGCATTATATTTTGCTCAACAAATTCTGACGATTTGATTATGCAGTCACATGTACACGAATTAGAATCTTTGCCGGTATCAAATGGGATTAGATATTGCATGTATCAAAGTATTTATACCAGTGTCAAAAATGCTGCCTTTACTTCGTAATGTACAAGCAAACAAAAGATCAATGTTTCATTGAAATTGATAATCCTTAAACTAAATGTATTTCACCGGCTTTATGATCAACACAATGATTTTGATTACTTGTATTAGTTTCTTTATCTGCTACCTCACTGACTATAAAACCATTTGGAACATTTTTATTTTTATCTTGATTACTTGCATTATCACCTAAATTACTTTCAATAATTTTCTTTGAATCATTGTTGTCCTCCACTTTATTTTCATTTAATGTATCAACGGTTTTCTGAACAGGATCTGGACTAACCAACAAATTACTCCACCAGTTCGAAAACGCACCTTTTGCTTGGGAAAATGCACCCCCTAGAAATTTAATAAATTTATGTAAATAGTATTAGATTTAGGAATAAATAAGTAATTGAATATTTTTTATTTTTCGTTTCCGTGAATTCTAATGTTATATTAGATATACATACATATAACTACGAAATATCTATCCACTATGGAATGAATAACTATATTTTAGTGTGTTTTCACCTACTAAATTTACAAATATCTGCGTTGTTTTCACTTTGTATTAAGTGAAGTTTTACTACAATGATGGTTTCACGATAATTATACTTTATTATTTGTCCATTCTGTAAAGCGCTCAAGTTATGATCTACATACTAAGAATTAATTGAAAAATGTAAAAAATATTTGAGTAAAGTAAACACTTTTTCAATATTTAATTCCTATTCATAAATTTTAATTTTCACATTAATATTTCTTTGTTTAAATGTAAATTTTTTTAAGGTTCTTCACTTACTGTTACTAGTTAGTTTTCCGATTCATAGATTCATTCATTCAATATCATAGGTAAACATAAAATGAACAAATAATAAATTATAATAAACACTTTTGCTGTTAAATTCCCATGACGCCATCTATTATGCAATTGTAAAAGCCAATTTCACATAGGCTTTTGTATTTGCTCGTAAGTTCAATTGGTCGTTAAACAAGTAGGTTGATAAGTGAGGAGTGCCTCTGTACTTTATAGAAGTACGCCATATAAGTAGTATCGTCTCAGACTTACCAACTGCTTTGCTGGTAGTAGCAACAGCTCTTCCAGTAGACATCATAGCTTGATTTAATTTCCGCCCACTTTCGGTATTTTGCATAGTGCTGAAAACGAGTATCAGATAATGCAGCTTCTTATAAAACAGTTTAAAATATACCCAATGTACTTACTGTGAAAGTCTTAATTTCATGTCAGAAACTGATAATTGGCCAGAAAAAGGATGGCCTGGATTAACCTCAAAAATCTCAGTACAATCCTGCCCACTCCACATTTTGTAGTTATAAGTGTCTTTCCAAGCTAATAGAAATGATGAATTGAAATGATCAAACTCTCGACATCCATCTGCGCAAATTCGTACATCTTACAATCATAATTAAAAAAAATACCGTGGCGTATGCTTTACCTTGTAACATGGATGTTCTCATAAGACATAAAAGATAAATCTTAAACTGAGTTCTGATCCATTCGTCTCCACCTTCCCATCCTACACCATCCAGAAAAACATCATGTTTTTCTTCTGATACATGCTTTACAATATAGTCGGCAAAACTGTAACAAAGCATAAATAAACTAGGTAGCTTCAAAATTTACAGTATAGAAAAGTGAAATTAGTATGGGATCATTCGAATGAAAAATAACCGGTTATTCGGTTTTTGAAATAGTCCAGATAATTAGAATAAAAAATCACGACTGCGATGAGCAGATAAGTTTGTTCGGTGCCCCTACACATCATACAAGCAGCGCAAGCTACATTAACTGCAAATAAAACCGTATAAAAGTTTATATTTTTATATATCTAATAAAGATCAAATATGAACTGTTACAGATGTGGTCGCAACCCTTGTTTATATATTATTATAGTTGGTCAACCTGGTGAGTAACTTAGGTACTACAATTTTTGAATGAAATTTATGAATGAGTAATTATAAAATATTGGAAGACCCCAAACGCAAATTGTTATGAGATTAGAATTTATTACTGTTTACTGTAACTTTATTCCCGCCAATAATATATTAAATTTTATGAATGAGCACACTTTATCCCGTACGTCATCTGTCAACCATCCCGTTGTACCTAACCATGGTTGTATAACTATAATACATATAAATAAGGTCGCAACGAACAAACATAATGTGTTATTGCATTTGTGTTATAAACATCCGAGTGCAAAATCATCTGAATGATCATTCGGTTTTTATGATCATCCGGTTTTTGAAAAAAATCAGTTTGTCCCACCACTAACTGAAATGACTTCCATAATATGGTTATAATAACATATATTTACTGTATTTTATTATCTACTTTCAAAGGTGCATTACTTGTCAGACTGGTGCGTCAAGCAGTAAGATGGGTAAACAGTTGGAGGTTCTTGGTTTGTAGAGCTCGGTTATTATTGAATATATTAGTTTCGTTCGCGGTAGAAATTCCTCTTCTGTTCGCGGAATTCATTTAGTTCATTCGAGATGTATCCATTACGTATCCGAAGGAAAGAGAATCCATACGTCAAAGAGAAGGAATACCTTGTCGTACCGTTCGATCAAAGACTGACATAGAATCCACATATGCACAAAATGATTAACAAAGCCACAATTGCCCGCGGCAGGTGCAGCAGGCTGTGTGGAACAAACTGGGGCCTTAGCCCCAAGATGACTCTGTGGCTATACGGAAAGGTGGTAAGTGATAAGGCCCATAAAAGCTTATGGGGCAGTAGTATGCTGGCCAAACGTGGGGTTAAAACGCAAAGTGGCGTTCAAAAGCTAGCATGGTTATATGCCACAGAAAGTATGAGGTGGACTCCCATTGCCGCGATGGAAGTAATAATTATAACCCCGCCTGGAGTGCCTGGTGGTGAGGGATCGGTCCATAAAACTTCTTGCAAATGCATAGGCTCTTTCTGCTGCCGACCGCAGTGCGGGGTAGTTTACTCCATCCTATTCGAGGTGACACTGTTCAAACAAAAAGCTGCGGTCTAGATTAATGAAGGTCAAAAGGTTTTTCACAGGCAACTATTATACCATGGAAGCGGCGAGAGGTGCAGGCTTAAATGAACGGACCTAGAGGAGGCAACCTTAATAAAAACCTAAATCCTAAGGTGGAGGACAATGGCAATAGGATGCGTGCCTAGATAAAAAAACCAGTCTCGACTAATCTACAAGTCTTAAGTCCATACAGAAGGCACTATGGACGCTGACCAGTCTTAGAAATTTTCACTGAAACTCACAAAACTCGGGCAACCTTCAATTGAGGAAAACCCATCAATCGAGAGACAGAGGAAGGTTTGACAGGGGATATCTCTGTCCCCGTAATAAAGAAATGGCAGCAAACAGCTCACGGTAGCAGCATATCTGCACGTTCGAAAGACGAAACTGCACAAATAAATATAGTCTCAACAATAAACCACATAAAAACTGTTAAGCCAAACCTTTCCAATGCACAAAAACGGAAGCAGACTACACAAACTGCGATAGCGGGTGGGGAACCTATAAAACCTTAAGAAATATTTCATTGTATTGGAAAGAGTACAAACGTCAAAATTTTGACAAAATTGCAAATATTTCAAAAGCTATTAGGTTTAAGGATAGGAGACACTGATCAAAGAAATACATTGAATTGCACCATTCCATTTAAAATAAGAGAGTTTATAGCAACACCCTGTACACCGGATAGGCCATAAGGCCGAAAATATTTTCTTTAAATAGATCATAGTCGGCCATGACTATTCTGCAAGTTAGAAAATTAAACTCAAACTGCAACTTCAAATAATTCTAATTAGCCTGTTCGGTGAGACACCTGTATATGCAATATTTGAAATGAGTTTAAAAGTTGTAATGGTAGCTACAGTATCAAATACTATTTATTATCTTTATGATAAGGTTGATTAGAAAAAAATAAATAATATGGTGATTTTGTATAAATTTCTATTTAGAAAGAAAGTCTAGCTCGATCTTTATGCTATAGTAATCTGTGGTAATGGTAAAGAGGATAGCTACCTCAGTAAAGAACACGCAGGAGAAATTTTCAAAATACTGAAAAAATATGACATTTTATTAACGTAAATATGAAATATGGTTCAAGAGAGTATATTTTATGTTCTTTTTTGTGGCATTTAGTATTAGAGCTATATAAGTTCGTCACCTACATTATTTTATAACAAAAAATGCTAAAAATTATCAAGAGTTAAGTACGTGAGTTAAAAAGCAAACATTTGACGCTTATTTTAAGTTATTGTTCTGCATAGTGTTCCCTACTGACGCAGGAATTCTATATTTTAATCTTAGATCATAATGATCTAAGTCTTTAATGTTAGACATACCGTAGATCTTCTGTTGTAAGATGTAATTGTTTCCTTAATTCTGGATCCTGGCATTCTATTCTACCCACATCAATATCAACTAGAATATCAAATAGTTGCCTCTTTTGTTTAAAGAGTACATTTGTAGCTCCGACCACATAACCCCTAACATTAACATCACTTAATAAATCCATATATGGCAAGGAAAGATAAGGAAGACACAAGTATCCCTGGTAAAACAACTTTAGAGGAAATCCACATAAGTCGTTTCTAAGCTGTGCTAAATAGAGAAGTGTGTTAGGAACGTTCATTTCCTGTGTAGTTTCAGAATTTGCCTCTTGGTAATCCACAGTGGCGTCGTTTTCATCGCGTAGTTCATAGCTGTTGCTTTCAGTTATTTCGACGCCAATTTCGGCACTGCGTTGTGAAGAATGTACTTCACCGATGGATAATCTGTTCTCGTTTTTCGGTAGTACATTATCCGACTTATTTTCTTTATCATCATTGCCATTAGCAATAAGTACATTACTTTTGTTATTCTGTTGGGTATTTGTATCGGTAGAACTAAAAGTGGTAGTCACTACATTACTGTCTAAATTTTCTTTAAATTCCTTTTCTTTTCTTATGGTTGGAAGGTGTCTTGGGCTACATTCTGGCGTTATATCATCGTCTGAGTAGTTAGGCATAGGTGACATTGGTCTTGATAATCTTAAAATATAAAAGATAATACAGCTTATGTTTAAAGTAAAATTAATTTAGTTCTTCAAAATCTAATCTTTAAGTCATCTAATAATTTAAATACATTAAAAGTTATCCTTAACTAGTTAATACATCAAGTTATAATAAGTACCAGTATTAAAAACCAATTACGATCAACCGATTTTTAGTCAAAATCTGTTACAGTTTAAGTTTTGACGGCACCACCAGGTTCAACTGTAAAAACATAAAATTATATACATATGTACCAACAATATACATATATAAGTTTTTATGTTTTTACAGTTGAACCTCTCAAAATATATAATAATAATAATTCAATGAAGAAAATAATTACAATGTAGCAGAAGTAGAAAGTAAGTTATTAATAAGATATTGTGTATTTTAGATATTAGGCACTACTACTACTACTTAATCGCTCCTCAAAATATGCAACATCTGTCGCTACAGGCTAAGCGAAAAGAATAACCTGCCTCTTATTTCAGATTATTTTAATTTTTCAAATTGATGTTTATATACTTCTAACCACAACCATATATCAAAAGTTGTGTTTGTTACTTGCAAATTACTGTATTGTTATTTATCATCACATTTTCCAGGTTTCATAAAAATATTAGAACATAATTTGCAGGTATTGTGGTAATATATAACCAATTTAAGACATGAATAAACTTCAAAACATGTTTGGAAATTCAATATTAACTTAATCTGATTCTGAGTATCGCATTGCATGTTTACCATAAGAAAACAAATATTTACCGAACACATGCTGCCTTTTCTAAACCAGTTTCTATCATGCCAGGATACAAAGACAGCAAACTTAGGATTGTAGAACATAATGGATGAACAGGACTCTTATGAAAAACTACTCTCCTTTCAAGTAATAATAATTTGAATAATAGGACTGCTTTATGCTTCCAGTGTAGCACAAAATCTCTTACAGACAAACCTTAGAAAATATAATTTAATAATTAGATACTAATATTTCATATTTTTCTACATTACACACCTACATACGTTTGTGTAGATATGTCATTATGTAGTAAAACAGAGTTTAAATGATGGTATGTATCTTCTAACAAAGAAACCTTACTAAAATCACCTTCATCAAAATAAGCATGAGTAATAAGAGACATTTTTACTTGTATATGTCCAAACAAAGGAATTGTACTTAGAACACATACTGATTTTTGAACCGTTCCTCGTGTTATATCTGCAGTACGATTTTTTAGTTTCTAGAAACAAGTATACATTAAAGACTATTTCAACTAAGTATAAATAATACCTCGACTGGTATTTGTCGGTAACAAGAAATACCATAAACAGTTTTTCTAGGTTGTGTTAAACTAGGTAAATGGAAAAATACTGTATCCTCATCATAGTTATGTGAACCATCAGGCAAAGCTAATGTTGGCAAATATTTCCAGCCAGGAGGGCACTCATTTGGTGAATCTGGCACAAGAGGTGGAAAAGAATATTCTACCTACAAAAACAATTAAATAGGTACTATTGGGTATTATAGTCACGTAAGGTTTAAGAGGCCTACTTGACAGCCTTTTTTGTGATGGAAACCAACTACAACCACATACAAAATCGGTCCTTGCGTTTCATTCATTGTAATTTCAAAATTAACAAAAAACAAGTCTAACAAATTTCCATTAACTTGTTTTCCCCATTTTTGACAGACACTGACATTTCGTATTCAAATATTAAGCCGTGACAAATGTAATAACAGATTAATACCACCTTTAATTTTAATAAATCACATTTTACTAAAAATCTTATACATATGAAATAAATTATTAATTAGTAATTTTCCATAATCTTATAATATAAAATTTATATATTTAATTTGTTCTACCAAAAAATCAATAATTTTCAGTATTGGTATTAACTAAAGTCTTGAAACTTAAGTATCGAGGTGAAGTTGCATCCGATCTTAATTAAGTTTGTTCGTTTTGGTTTGCCTCGTCTTTTAGCAGCACAGACTAGTAGGGCTACAGTTTTCGCGTCCTAACCAGGAGTGCCAAAACGAACAAATAGGGAAGGGAACCTGCGTATACAATTTAGAGAATCCGACATTAAAATTTTGGGAATTCTTTTGGGATTTGGCGCGCCACCTACTTCTCGGCTCATTCATTCAACGTTCCTATATTCACTATAGTTTAGGCATGTGGCGGAGTTTGACAAGTGATTTAAAAATTTTTATAAAATAACTAACCAGTAAGATTTCAAAATGCCAAAAATTATAAGAAAACACTTTGACAACCCATTTCCAGACTATTCTGAAGAAAATTGTAAAAGCGTTATTTATAACAACCAGGTAAATGCGAATTTTATGTTTTATATCTACATCACAGAAATAATTTTATTATTCAGATTGACAAAAATTCTAAAGTTGTGACTTGTCTTTACGAGAAATGGGATAATACATTAAAGAAATTTAATTACTTAGATCCCAATGATTATTCAGTATACACAGGAACATCTGGCATCGCTCTTTTAAAACTACTAAAAGATCCCGAAGATAAAAGCAACTTATTGGTAGGTCTTTGCTCTCTCACATGCGTTGTATAATTTTAATATATTTTGTATAGGAAGTCAAAAAATTATTAAGGCTAAACCATTTAAAACATCGTCGACATACATTTCTATGTGGTGATGCTGGTCCTCTTGCAATTGGTGCAATTGTTAGTAATAAGTTGGGTGATGTAGCAGATAGTCGAAAGCTCATTGATGAGTTAATAGTGCTTAACTAATGAAAGCTTCTTTATGATGCACATAAATTTTTAGGTTACTATCTATGCAAAGCCCGGTCTTGGATTGCCAATCAGACATGGCAAATGAATATTTATATGGGAGAGTTGGATATCTGTATGCACTACTGTATTTAAATAAACATATTACACCTCCTCCTATTGATGATAGTATTATCAAAAAGATTATTAATTGCATAATTACATGTGGAAAAAATGAGGCACATTCGGGAAAATTTAAATTTCCTCTGATGTACCAATGGCACAACAGTTACTACTTAGGGGCAGCTCACGGATTGTCAGGAATTATTTATTTGCTCTTGCAAGCAGCTCAATATCTTACCAACTCTGAATTAACTACTTTAATAAAACCAACGATAGATTGCTTAACATCAGTGCAATATTCTAGTGGCAACTTTCCATCTTCTTTGGAAAGTGAGACAGATAGATATGTACAGTGGTGTCATGGTGCACCAGGTTTCTTATACATGTATACAGCCGCTTATAAAGTATTTAAAGATAAAAAGTATTTGGATTTGGCGCTGAAATGTGGAGATGTTATATGGGAGCGTGGTATCCTGAAAAAGGGCTATAGTATTTGTCATGGTGTTGCTGGAAACGCATATGGTTTTTTAGAATTATATCAAACAACTAAAGTAAGTGCCAAATACCACCATAATTATTTCTTCCAGTTTGCAAGATATTTTAAAACACTTGATTCTCTATCAGCCCAAAGAAGTAATTTTTTGTCTTTTTGTTACAGGATGTAAAACACCTCTATCGTGCAGTTAAATTTGCAGAATGGTGCGTTGATTATACTAAAGATTGTGAACAATATCCACCGGACCGTCCCCTATCTTTATTTGAAGGCATTGCAGGGCCCATGTATTTATTGCTTGACATACAAAAACCTTTAGAAGCAAAATTCCCAGGATATACTTTATAAATATTAACAGTACATATTTATAAAGTTCAATTTATTTTGGAAATATTGGTTTGTCATTTGGTGTAACAGAATTTTTGATATTAACAATTACTGAAATTGTATCTATCACCGTCCAGAGCAAAATGGGCAAATGATGATGCGTAATAAATAAAACAAGTAACGCAAGATTATCATTCGTATTTATTTAAGGAATGTTTACAAACAAACCATTTATTTAAAAAAACCTACCACCGCTAAAGTGTGGGCAGATCATACTTAACAAGTGAAATCTATTCTATGACAGTACACAAATTAATTCCTTAAAATAAAGAACATTATCTTTGTGTAGGAGCACAAAATGAAAAAATAAATTAATGAAAAAAGTATATAGTACACATACTTGTCGGTGATAAATATTTAAACAAATATATATTCATCATAATCATGATATTTTTCCTTTTACATTGTATGCTACGAAATGCTGCAGCTCTAATACAGAACATCATTATTATTATTCACATCTCGTAATAAATAACGTTATGCAAAGATCGTTTACCATTCATACTAATACAAAATGAAATATTTAACAAAACTAAAATTAATTTCACTAGGAAACATCAACAGCCAAATAATTAATTTTAGGCTCTGAGCAAAATGAATGTGCATTTGTGTCACAAATACCGTATTTGAATACAATACGACTTCTGTAACATAAAAGTGTCACATGAAACCTATCTGGATATAATATATTCTGTACTAATTTCTTGCCTATGATGGGAATCCAGATGAAGGTTGTCCAGGAACCGAATATTGTGGTCTGAAATTTGTGAAATTAGCAGCTGTAGCTGCTGCCTGAAAACCAGGTAAAGTTCCAGCGTTAAATCCGGGAGGGAATTGACTCATCACTTGCGCTATAAAAAATATATCCATATCAGTGTGCAAACTATTGTAATAGATTTATATTTTAGTTTAGTGTTTTTTTTTTTTACTATAGTGAAATGTTTCAAACTGTTATTTATACGTAAAATATATAGATTCAGAAGGAATATATGCAAAAGTAAACCTACTTGTACTCTGGGTATTATTAGACGACGTCGCCGCTAATCTTGATAATATGCTGCGTTCAGACATTTGCAGTCTTTGCGCCACTGGCGGTATTCGAGCTAATGTTGCAGGTAATCTCGACACATCAGATTTCATATCCGATAGTAGTTCCTCCAATTGATTGAGAACCTTATGCAATACAGCATTTGCTGGCTTATTCCCGGCCAGCGATTCCTTGCTCAAATGTTGATGTGATTCAGCCAAACATTCGACTTCTGCGAAACGGGCATTCAGTGACATAGCAGGATGATTTGGATCTTGTGTTAAGTTGAGATATGCAGCTCTTCGCAGTTGTTCCTCTATGACTAAAGCTTGTTCAAGAAGCTAGAAAATAGAGTAAATGTACAATCAATATCCGTTAGGGCGTTGAGTTAGTAAACTTACTTTGAACCTCCTAGCTAAAAATTTGTTCTTAATTTCGAGGAAGTTCCCCTTACCAACATCCATTTTAAATGGTTCATTGATAATTGCAAATCTAGTATCTGCTTGAATATCCTGCCATCTGCCGTAACCATGCGTTACTATACCAGCAAGTAACCAATAGTCGTGCCTTCTATGCCATATTTCATACTCTCGCCCAGGTACTGCAGCCTACAAATATCAAATGAGGCGAGAACAAAATTATATATTTAACATATACTTTTTCTTCGTTTAGCCAAAGGGTGTGTAGTTCCGTGAAACCACCATCTGCTATATTGAACATAAACTTCCTCTTGGTACCATCCTCGGGTTCACTACTCTCGGTTTTTTTATCTTTCTACAAGCAGTTATTATTTCAAAACATACTACGTAATAGGTTTACAAATTATATAGAAAGATACAACATAAATTCACTCGATTATTAATATCTATTTTTCTAGATATTTCCTTAAAATTCTTAATAATTATCTCTTTCTGTACATTATTAAATTAAAATTATTATTGGCTTTAATATTAACCAATAGAAGTTATAAAAATAATGAAGTCGCAGGCATTTGCTAGTAGTCAATAAGAAAGCATTATCATTGGTAGCTAAGAAATATATACTTACTTTGTCATCCGCTGCAATCACGACAACATCGTCGTCGTCATCTTTCTTTTCCACTTTCGTTTTATCCTCTTTCTTGTCAATAATTTCAACAACATCCTTTTTATCCTCCTCCTTTATCTCTTTGTCTTCCTCTTTCTTAAATTCGGCTTCATCTTTTTTCATTTCCAAATCTTCACTCTTTACCTCTTCGCGTTCCGACTTGGATTCACTTACGGGTTCACTTTTCACTTCACTGGTTGTAGAATCCGTTTCCGCCTTCATACTGTCTTTTTCTTTATTTTCATCATCAACTTTAATATCATCCGACATTTTATCTTCTTTTTTATCTTCCAACTAAAATCAGAGTTATAAAGCCAGCGTTTTACAAAACTGTTGTGTATACTACCTCTTTGTCTTTATCATTTTCATTTTGAATTGGCGCTGGACTGGCGGCCGCACTGGTCGCTGGTGTTGCACTTGTGCTTGTTGTGGCGCTTTTTGGCGTTTCAACGTCATTTGTTATGATAGAACCGGAGCCACTAGCAGAATTTCGAGCAGATTCCGAAATAGCTTTTCGCACAGCTTCAGGTATACTGTATTCACCATTTATATGTTCGAATTCCTGAACCTATCATGAAATAATGTGAACACCTCTAGCAAAAATTATTAAACAAATAGGGTCTGTATCTACCTTTTTTCTAATTAAAGACATTACACCTATCCTAGTAAGTACATGCTGACGACTTAAACCTTCGCGTGGAACACCATCTGCAAAAGTTTCTGCATTATCAGCTCCGGGTTCACATAAGTGTCTCATAAAGAGAGAGACATAAGCTTTGAAGATTTTTTCGGACTTTCCCCTAAGATCTCGCACTAACCATTGTGAATTAAATGCATCCTGAGGTGGCATACCTGTGACATATTTTGAAATATGATAACAACAATATGTAGCGTAAGCAATAACTAGAAAACATACCATATCGCATAATAGCATTCAGGAATGCCTTGCGCTGTCGCGCATTGAATCCAAGAACCTCAATATTACCACCCACTCGAGCCAAAAGTGGAGGCAATGGCCTATCTCTTTCATCTTTACGTTCCATTCGCCTTCTGCTCCTCCTGCTAAGGTCATTTTCGTTCTTTTCATCAAAATCGTCATCTTCTTTATCTTCATCTGATCCAGCAGAAAATTCCGAATTGTAATCCGATAAATTTTCTTGCCAGTTGGAATCATCTCGTGTATCCGTCGTCATGCCACCATCATTGTAATTCACTTGCTTGCGAACACGTTTACCCTTGCCCAATGTTCGAGCTAAATCTTCCTGTTGCTGTTCGTAATGATGACGTAGAAGCTTTATCCAGTAAGCTGGATCAGTATTTTCAGCCTCTTGTTTTATAATCTCTGTATCATTTTCTTCTTCATTGTCGCCTTCCTTTGTGACATAACTAGCCACCTTGAATGAACTTAAATATTCGTTTGCCCAATTTTCTTTTTGCTCTATGCCCTCTTTCGATCTATCTAGTAATTCTCCTACTGCTTTGTCATCGTAATGGATGGCTTCATCCTCTTTTCCTTCGTCTTCCTTAAACAGTTCTTCAGTACCAAATCGTAATATATCGTCTAATTCTTGTTTTGTGAAGTTAGAACCTTTACCACCCATACCAGGGCGTACCACCAAATGCGTCAACATCATTTTCCTTTTTGCTACCTATGATGAACATATAATGACATTTTGTTGTTTGTTTAAATATTTAATAAAAAAACTAACCTGAGTGACTCGCTCTTCTACACTATTACGTGTGACAAATCGATAAATCATTACTTTATTTGCTTGGCCAATACGGTGAGCTCTTGAAAAAGCTTGTATATCATTATGAGGGTTCCAGTCAGAATCATAAATGATAACGGTATCTGCGGTAGCTAAATTAATACCCAAGCCACCAGCCCTAAGAATCAGGTAAAATGTAATGAAATTATTTCGTAGTTTTTCAGAGCTATTACCTTGTGGAAAGTAAAAATACAAACTGCTGAGCACCAGGTGCATTAAATCTGTCAATGGCTTCTTGTCGTCCGGATCCCGTGATCGCCCCATCAATACGTTCATATTTATAGCCCTCACCCTCTAAGTAGTCCTCCAAAATGTCCAACATCTTTGTCATTTGCGAGAAGATTAATACTCTATGTGCAACAAACATATTATTAAAATACTTTACCCTGGTGAGTTTTATCCACATACCTATGCCCTTGTTCTCTCAACGTCTTCAGCATTTTTGATAACAGCACCAATTTTCCGGCCGCTTTTATCAAGCTTTGAGTTTCATAGTTGCCATGTGGCCCTAAAGGTGCTTCTTCGGCGGCTGCAGGAAACAGATATGGATGATTACAGCATTTTTTCAGATCCATCATGATATTTAACAAAGACACCGATTGGCCTCCACCTTTGGGATTTAGCGCTTCAAAATTGCGAGTTAAAATGTATTTGTAATATTTCTTTTGCATAGGTGAAAGTTCTACTCTCACTATAAACTCCGATTTGGAAGGCATGTTCTGAAATAATTACACTTTTATAAATTGGTTTTTGCTGTTGATTTAGAGTAGCTACCTTGAGGACGTCTGCTTTTAGTCTTCGTAACATATGCGGCCCAAGCAACTCGTGCAATTTTTTCACTTGATCTTCTTTAGATATGTCAGCAAATTCATTTTGGAAAGCTGCGAGATCATTGAATTTACTACTATTTAAGAAATTTAAAAGGTGGAAGAGCTCTTCTAAGTTGTTCTGTAGTGGAGTACCAGTTAACAATAATTTATATGCAATGTTGTACCCAGCTAACAAT
Organism: Cetonia aurata; assembly: GCA_949128085.1. Classification (NCBI taxonomy): domain Eukaryota; kingdom Metazoa; phylum Arthropoda; class Insecta; order Coleoptera; family Scarabaeidae; genus Cetonia; species Cetonia aurata. The sequence continues at coordinate 21,521,317 of OX421887.1, read as the reverse complement.
CTGAAAAACTACAATACATTTTTGATTAAAACTGTAGCACTTATATTTTATCAATTAATATACCTTAGACTGATTACTTTTTAATCTATGTGCTTCATCCACAACTAAAACAGCCCAATCAATTGAACCAAGGCATGCTGCATCAATTGAAATAAGCTCATAACTTGTCAAGAGTACATTAAACTTAATTGAACTAGAACGGATTTTTGAAGGTCTACTTCCTCTTACAGCGCCCTCTTCAAAACTCAATTCATTTTCACGGATAACTGCTCGTGAATCTTTGTCACCTATAAATAACAACAAAATAATTAGTTGCTTTCCTTACACAAAGATATGCAAGGACTGTAGCGTACTAATATACACTCAAGATATCCGATCACTCCGAGTTACACAAGTTTATTAATTCTGCGCAATGCGGTCTTCGGCTGAAAATGGAAATCCATGAATTTCCGAAACAAGTCTTAAATTAATAAACTTATGTAGCGCGAGGGGTAAGATATTCCATTTTTTTTAGGTAGAACATTAATCGCTTTTTCAGAGGGCATATAAAACGTATACATCTATAATAGACTCACCCACATACGTGATGCAATAAAAATCGGGCGCCCACAATTCAAACTCTCGTTCCCAATTAATAATAGTTGACAAAGGAACACTGACCAAAAATGGTCCTTTACAATGCCCCTCCTTGTACAATGAATATAAGAACGTTATAGTTTGTATAGTTTTTCCTAAGCCCATCTCATCTGCTAAAATAGTATCTATACCCTGCCCCCAGGAATATCGCAACCAATTCAAGCCTTCTAATTGGTAAGGATGTAACTGCATTCCATTTTCGTTTAGATATTCTGGTTGTTTATCATATTTCTTCTTTAGATCGGTGGTGGGTTTCTCAGGAGGTGGTGTATATCGACGACTATAATAGAAAAGTATAAACAATTGGAACATTAAATCTCTAATATTATATTATATTCATATAGCTTTATTTGTTGTGCGACCAGTAACTATCCACAACCGAAGGATGCATGAGTAATAATGCTACAACTTTGTATTTCAACCGTTTGAAATTTATAATTCGGTGTTCGGAGTAGTGGGATTGCAGTTAGAAACAGTTTAGTTCATAAATATTTCTCGTGAATTTCAAATTCGTGCGTGTGCTAGGTGAGCATTTAAGAATATACGATGTTTCCCAAGATATTGTAGCGAGCGCCAGTTTACTTTGAGAGCTCAGAGATGGCGCTAACGTTTGTTTACAACGCGTGAATGGAAAAATCGAGATAATTCCCGATTAAAAATCTAGTAGCGCATAGATATCGCTCGAATGTTCTAGAAGTGGTCGCACGGTATTTGATACGACGCTGGGATTAGATAGGAGTTCAGTTGAATCCAGGGAGTGCACCCGGTTAAATCCAAGCGACGAATACGAAACAAGGTAGTAGTACTTTTTCTAGACATGAAAAAAGCGTTTGACACTATCTCCAAAACGAAATTAGTCCAAAAAATGGATGCTCTGGGGATAAAGAACGCAAATAGAAACTTAATAAAAACATTTATCAAATAGAGAACAAACAACAATAGTCAACAAAATAGAAAGTCTACATCTACAAGCAGAATATGGAATCCCCCAAGGAGGGAATATACCACCGATATTGTACATAGCTTATACAAATGACATCTTTAATTTGAAGATGCACGGAGAAATGTATGCATACGCCGATGATGTATGCATCGTTTGCTCAAGCAAGAACGACGAACAATTGCAGCAACACATTATAGAAGATGTGGAAAAAATAGAAGATTGGTGCTATAATAATCTAATAACGATCAATGAGAACAAAACATAGTACATGGTATTTAGAAAAAAAAAACATATAAACCCACTTTTAACATCAAGATTAAAACACAAACCATAACTCAAAGTTGCCAAATAAAATATCAAGGATTAACCATACAAAATAACCTCAAATGGGATACCCACGTTAATAATAACCCCCGTTAAGTGCATAAGAAATACTACAACAAAGTAAAGTTCTTTCTTAAAAATTATCAAACCAAATTCAAATTACAATATCCATTCAACAAAAGAACTGCATATTGACTTGTACAGCGAACAAAGTTTATAGGAGAACCAAATAAGCACAACTTGAATCGGAACTTACGGGGTCGTTCTTTCGTCCTCATCCAGAAGTTTTTCCTTCTGAGATTTCCTCGGTTTCCCTTTTTTACCCTTCTTCTCATTGACAGTATTACAATATGCAGCTCTCAAATCCTACAAATAATTTAATATTGTTTAGTTCAATTTCACAGAATATTATTAAAACTTACGCTATAATACTCAATAGCAGTTTTAAGGCCAGGAATATCATCCGATTCTTCTTCCCATGTGGCTAAATCGTACGGAAGTTCTCTCCATTTTACAAGGTACAATGTACGTCCATCTCGCATAGTTCTATGATTGATGACACGATGAACTATCAGCCATTCTGGCTTAACACCATACCTGTATAGAGTAAAATAGATGGTTACTATGTAATTTCTAAGTATTAATTCTAGCATAACAGCTCTATAATTGTTTCATTATACCCTTAAATCATATTGTATTTTTTTAACATTACATACCTATAAAATTTTTCTTCAAATTCGTCATCTTTTGATTGCCCTATGTATTGTAACCGTTTAATTCTGCCATCGCCGTCATCTAGTGGCTCTTCTAATTTTGGAGGTTCTTCCATGTCATATTTTCTTATGTAGCTACGAAACATAAGTGGATGATGAACGTCTAATTGTAGTTCTGTTATCCAACTACAATGCCAGTATGAGCGCTAAACGAGTAAAAAGGAAATTAATATCCATAATGGATTAGGTCAAATATTTAAAAACAAGTAATAATAATAATAATCGAATGATACATCAAATGCATTGCAACCTCCCCTCCTAACAGACAATTTTCAATATCCCAAAAGTACAAGAAATCAATGTTTTAGATTTCTTTTATATGTTTCAGCTTTTATAGTTTAAGTTTTTTCATATCCTAAAAATTTTTGATTTGTAATTTATTGGTCAATTTTATATATTGACCTCTTATACGTTGGCGATAATTGGTGAATTGTAATGCGTTTAACATTGCGGTTTCTATGATGCCAATGTCAGTGCCTCTACAAATTGCTACTAACCTCGTGCCACTTAACAAAGAATTCTCTATGTCTTTGTGGTTTTGTTTTTTTATTTGTTCCTGCCACAGCAGTCGGGTCGTCAGGTTTCACGGGATCTTCCACCCATCTCCAAGTCAATATCTTTCTTACTTTGCCAGGTAACGGTGCACACTAGAAAAAAATAAGATTCTGTATTGGTTAATCTTAAAATATCACACTGCATCTTACACCGCAACGAGGGCATTTCCAATCACCATCAGGTATATCTGACAGTGGTGGATTTAAGCAAAAAGTATGATATGCCGAAGGACACGAATCACAACAGAGTAGTTCTCCACCATCCTTACAGACTCTACAAAATTCTTGATGTTCGTCATCGTCTTGTTCAGCGGGTCCTTCATTTTCACAGTGTGGACAGCTCCATCTTCCTTCGGGCGTATCCTCAAGCTCAGGATCCAAACACACCAAGTGATAAGCGCGTGGACAAGTATCGCAAAGGATAATTTCTCCACCTTGTTGACAAACTTCGCAATAATCTTGATGCTAGGAAATAAAAAAAAATAAATACTAAATCTTATTAATAAGTATTTCTCTTATCACTTACTTCATACTGTTCTTCACCATCAGGAAATTTACCAGTGCTCTTAACTTTTCTCTTTTTCTTACTTTTATTGCCAATTTTTGTTTTGGCTTTCCTTTTTGGTACAGCATTTTCCTCAGTTCCTTCAGTGGTTTGAGAAGATCCGCCTTCCTCAGGTGTTTTCGAGCTAGGTTCTTCTGCTGCTTGCAACATTTGTTCAAATTCTACATCGGAGTCTCTATCAGATCCATTGGCACTACCTTCCCCATCTTCTTCCTGCAAAATAAATACTGTTTAATAGAAATAAGTGAAAAATAGCTCTTAACTAACCGAACTGCCCCTTTTTCTTTTACCAAGCTTTATTTTTAATGTTGGGACTTTACTAGCTTTTTTTGATGATTTTTTTATTCTAGAACTGCGTTTCTTTTTGCTTTTTCCATCATCGTCATCGTCTTCCTCGTCATCCTCATCGTATTCCTCAAACTAAATAGAACATATAAAGATAAAAACTAGCAATTATAAATATATTACTTTAATTAGAATCATCATGATTTAGTTCCTTTCCAAAATAAAAAATATTCTTTGAATAATTTTTTGCACTATTAAAATGTATGTCATGTACAGTCGTGGATTTAGAAATGACCGCCCAAGTTCCAGTGAGCGAGATAGCGCTACGCTCACTGCATACGCTAGACACAGTTCGCTGCAATTTAGTCATTCCGAAAGTCCACGACTGTATGTACTGAAATAAATTTCACCTTTGTCGATTCTTTCGGTGCACGAGATCTACTTGGTTTAGAATACTCAGTTTGCTCAGAAGTGGTCGTATCTGAAGTTTCAGTTTGCAAGTTAGGGTTCATATTCGAAAATTCTCTCCACTTAGCGGCCACCAGCATCATTAATTTTGACATTGGAACCTAAAAATCCATTAAATTATACTCAGTAAATGTAGATTAAAGCAAACTCAAACCTTTGGATTTTCTTTTGCTAATAGAGGTCTAACATGCTGTTGAAATAATTTATAAGTTGTTAGATTCTGATAATCTGATTCTGTATATTCCATTTCCACATCAGTTAGACCAAATGTTGAACAAACTTCTTCTATAGTAGGCATTCCTGCTATTAATTAAAATAAAATTTAACTACCTAGTGTACTATTAGTGTAAAAAAAAGCATTTTTAATTATGTTGCATTTAAAGAAAGTTATTGCATTTTTATACATTGTTGAGACGCAAAAATGTGGTTCATTTGAGGGATATAGAGGACAGTTTTAAAATAAGATAAGCATGTATTTATAACCAATCTACAGATTTGTTAGTAACAAACGGCTATCATTTGGCTACTATATAAACTTTTTATAACTTTTTTTTGCAAATGTGATATTACCAGCATTCTTTCTACTATCCGCCTCAGATTCTTTTGAGTTAAGCTACAAGCTCTTAAAAAAAAAACAAAATTGTCCTACTATAATGAAAATATTTACCACTACTCCTCTAATTAATTAGCAATTGCAACTTTTTTAATGTTCGTCATAACAATAATTATCAAATAGATACTATTTGGGAACTGAGCAGTTGATATTTCTGATGTACCTTTTTAATAAAATTAATAGGTTTTCTTGTTTAGTTATTTTGGATAAAATTATGGAAACGAAGTTTTAGCAACCTACATAAATGTCTCAAACTATGCTGGTTTGTTAGTGGAACAGTAAAGAAATGTGAAGCCAGTTTTCAAATCCCTCAGAATATCATTAGTAAAAATTACAGAATAAAAGCTTTACATGCAAAATTGGTAAGGTAACTTTTAAGGTAAACACACCTCCACCAGTAGTAGTACCTGATCCTGTCTCTTGATTTGGTGTTAATGGTGCCGAATGCTTTAGAGAACTCCTGGACTTTCTAGCCTTCTTACTACCGCCTGCGTAATCACTATCTCCATTATCTTCATCCCCAAAGTCACTTTCCTTCAGAAAGAGTAAATATATATTTCAGTAAAAAACCAAACTTGTTCTTAGCATGATAAAACATCTTCTATTATATTAAAATTTTTTGTCTTACGGAATATATATATATGTAGTTTTTTTTAGGTATTTACACAAAAAAATCACTAAAAATTAATCAACAAAATTACATACATCTCCACTATCATTTCTTCGTTTCTTTTTTTTCTTTTTGCCTTTCTTCTCCTCACTCTTTGCTTTGCGTTTTTTCCCCTTTTTCTTTTTCCTTCCATCATCTGGGTCATAATCATCGTCATCTTCCTAAATTACAGTTGCATCTAGTTATTTTACATAATCAATTTTAACGGTTATTTATTTACACTTACACCGCCTTTTAAACCTGCATCATCAGATTCCGGCGAATTTTCTACTGGTTCAGTCACCGCTTCTTCAGCAGTTTCCTCTTCCCCTAAAAATGACATGTCAATATCATGTGCTAAACATGTGGACGTTGGTCAGTGTCATCACAACATTATTTTGGAGGGAAAATATGAATTTTCTAACCCTTAAACGATAGCAATTATTATAAGCCAAATTTAATTATTTGCAATGTGCCGATCTCTTTGTTTGATGGCCTCCATTTTGTAAAGGGTCAGGATATGCCCGCGCGCTGTCACAAAAATAATGAAAACCTCTCCCTCCCCATTATAACTAATATGTGATTATCAAATAGTAATTACTTATTTATTTTAATATTTAAACACCATGATGTTATTTGTATCATGTTGTACTAATTTAGTTGGCGAAATTAATGTTAATAAATTATCACTGATCATTAAAAAAGCAAACACATGAGTTTGAAGTCGGCTTGCATTCTCACCTATGAAAAACTAAACAAAACAAACATACCGGGAAAAGATTCCTCTACTTCTTCGTCCGATGCCATTTCTTAGACACAGAACTTGTTTAACTCTATTAAGAACTATACACAAAACCAATTTTATTGAAAAATGCAATACACATCTCATCAATCACAAAAACCTCAAAACGGTAGCGGTGTTCTTTCTTCCCGACTAGTTGTTCTTTCCCCTTCTCTTTCTATACTAGGAAACTTCTAGTGACGCGCATGCGAATGGCTGCAAGATTAGATACAAAATCGTCTGCGATTTTCTTTCCTATCAATTTATTATAGGATAACAGAAATTAAAAAATCCAATATTTAAATATAGTATTAAAAATAACAATTAGATGCGTAAATACAATGATATGCGTTGTACCGGCAATGTCTATCGACAACGCATTATTAATTATTATATACACCTGCATACGTTTATTGTTAATTCAGGGCATTTTACTTAATTATAAATTTTCTGCAACAATTAATACTCATTAAAAGAAAGTTCTACACAAATAATCATTAATTATAGACTTATTCAAATCGACAGGCCGCGGAAAGTAGGATATTTTTATTGTATGAAGATTTGAAGAATTGGAAAAAAATTGTTACTGCAACCAGTTATACAATGGGGCTCACCAATTTTTTAATTACATATATTTTTCCCTGAAACTAAAATCAATATGTGTTTTATCGAAAAGAAAATGCATGCATATGTATTACTAGACCGTATCAGTTCTACTCGACATATTTAATATTCAACCCATTTTTGTCGGAGGTAATAATTGATAAGATGGTTCTTTTTCTTTTGTTTCTTACAAGCTGATAAAAAAAATCAATAGAAGAAATCTATGAAAGAAATATTACTTTGCGGGGAAAAATTCTGTGTTTAATAAAACTATTTCGTTTTGTTTTAACTTTAACTTTCCTAGTTAGCTTATTGTTTCCTAAAAAAATTGTCGGTTCAGAATGTAAGCTAAGTTTCTTTGAATATTTTGCAAAGCATAAATGGTGGATTTTTTCAAAAACTTCATGGAAACGTAAACAAATGGCTGGATATCAGAACAGCATTTAATGGATACCTATATCATCAGTTATGTTGCCTTTAGATGCTTAGAAAACGTATTCATGGGTTACTCGTCCGTGGACGCTAGGGTCTCATAGGGGCGATAAATTTGAATTTTGAAAAAAATTGTTTAAATTTTATTTAAATAATGTGTTACGTAGGCTACAGAGTTTAGGTAAACTAAAAATGTAAAGTTTGATATTTTTTGGATTTGGAGTACCTACTACGCGGAACTGATTTTCTTCAAGAAAGTCACGTTTACCATTTAGATTTTCATTGTAGAAAAATGATATACTCAATTGATACCATAAGAGTACTCCAAGCTCCAAGCATTAACAAGGAACACATCAGTCTTTTTTTATTGAAATTATTAAGTAGTCTTGATTAGATTGATGCGGTAAGTACGTATGGATTTAGAATTTTGCCTCATCACTCTAAAGAACAATACTTAAAATGTAACGACGTAAAATGCTATGAAAGATTGAGAAGGTCCTGAGTAAACACTCGCAGGTTTTAGTGGATAATTCTGGCGGCATTCGAGCTTTCCTCAATAAATTTGAAAATAACACACAATTAAGTTATCTTCAGTTGGTGTGCATACTTGCAGCTAAATATATCACAGAGCATTTTAAAATCATCAATAACTTCATAACATTAGCCATCGTTTGACTTTATCTTATTTATATCAGTATTAATATTTGTATTTATTAATTATGAATACATGCAGTGTATATATTCATTATTAATGTTGTTTATTCTTTTCTGAATAATCAAACAAAAAATAAATATCGTTTTGTCAAAGTTTATTGTGGGTCACATAATTCTATTTCTTCTGAAAAATAGCTTGTCTAAATAGTGTGGTGCCTGACATGCACAACCTGGAATGGAGTTTATGGGCTTATTTTTAAGACGCTAATATTTCAATTTATTAAACGCATATGTATATTTTACACAAATAAAAAAATAATAATTATACATACATACTTTAAAATATAAATATTTGGCACTGCTTTTAGGAAACTGGAAAGTAAGATTGTAAAACTCCTTGATAAATTTGCTCGTCAGCTTCACCAAATAGGCAGAAAATAACTCTATCAATTTGATCATGACTCTTTTCCAGTTGTTTTCGAACTTCCATTACTGCAACATGTGCCGCAGGTTCCAATGGATATCCATATATTCCTGTCGAAATACAAGGAAAAGCGATTGTGCGAAAGTTCTGTGACAACATTAATTCCAGACTATTTTTATAACACAATTGTAATAAGCCAGGCTTTTCACCCTGTGGACCAACTGTATGGATTATGTATTTTGCAGGTAATCTGTAGCCGCCTGTTAGTTTTGCATCCCCTTCGGGACATCCACCAAATGTTTGGCATTCGCTTTGTAAAAGATTCTTGCCTGCAGCTCTGTGAATTGCACCATCGACACCACCACCTCCTCGTAGTGCTTTATTTGCAGCATTTACTATAACATCAATCTAAAATAACATCATTACATTCAATAATTAGTGTGAATAATGTAAGTTAGGTTATATACCTCTAAGGTTGTTATATCACCTGTAAACACAGAAATTTTATCTGCTAGTACGTTATTTAACGATGCATTTATTTTGTGCGACAATAAGAGTGGAATTGGTTCCGGCAATTTATTTTTTTTTATGTGAGCGTATTCTTTCCAAGTTGATAGATCTTCAAGTGTGAAAAACTTTTTTTTTTCGTAAAACTGGCGTTTATCTTCTACCTTCATATTTAAAAATTTCTGTTTTTCTGCTTGCCATTCATTCATTTTGGAAGCTATACCTCTTTTACGCTGTTGAAATAAGTATTTGCTTTTACTACGAAGTGTGCGAACCGACAATACAGAAAATATTGCCTGCATTGTCATGTTTAAGTGGTTGCAGGTTGAATGGAAACTGCATAGCTTCATTTAAATGGTTGCATGCATTATTTACATAACTTTTAAAATAAATGGCCCAGGATCAGAATTGAATAGATACGAGTAACAGTTTTTAAGATTTATTTTACTCACTGTACGCTTGCTTTCAGCATAAAACTATATTATTGAAGAAAAAATTAGGACTATTATAGGTAGTGCTTTAATTACCACAATGTGAATAAGTTCTATTCTAGTAATCGTTTACATGTATTAGATGTTAGTTCGAATAAGGAATTGTTTACATGATCGAGCTTACAAGAGCGATCTGTCTTAACTTCGAACTAGTGGTTTCATATAAACGTAGTCAATAAAAGTAAATGCTGTATTAAAGACGCTAATTACAAAAATATCAATTCAACCAGTGCCCTACAGATCCAATGACGCCGTCTATAGCGCTATTTTCGGCTACTACATCCGAAAGCACAACCTTACTACTTACTATACAGTCATTCCAAGATATAGATATAGAACTTTATCGAATTGAACGATCAACGCATTACTTCCGTTACTTTACCATCCACGGATGGTAGAGTACAATACCTACATACCGACTTGAAATACTAACGTGTCACTTCCGTTACTTTACCGGAATCTTCTGTGAAGACTGAAATTTTTTCCGGGTTCGGTTTAGTGGTGGGAAAAATCGTTTTATTTCAAAAACCGGATAATCATCGAATGGTTATAAAAACCGAATGATCATTCAGATGATTTTTCACTCGGCTGTTTATAACACAAATGCAATAACACATTAGGTACATTTGTTCATTTGTTCGTTGCGACTACATCTGTAGCAGTTCATGTTTTATCCTTATCAGATACATAAAAATATAATCTTTTATTCCGTTTTATTTGCAGTTAGTGTCGCTTGTGCTACTCGTGTGATGTGTAAACGCACCGAACAAACTTATCGGCTCATCTAGGTAGTGATTCGGTTATTTCCATAACCGAATTATTTGGATTGTTTCAAAAACCGAAAAATCGTTTATTTTTCATTCGAGTGATCCCATTCTCGGTTCTCAAAATACCTGTCAAATAATCTGTTATTCAAATATGAGCCATCTGTATTCTGAACTCTACAAATGCAAATAAATTCATTTTAGTAAGTGGTAGTCGAAAAAATATTGTACGTAACACGGCTGGAAAGTGTCATCGAACTCGTTTGGTTGCTCGCCTCGGCTTACAACAAACTCGTTCGTCAAAACGTTACTTTCCAGCTTTGACTGACAATGCTCTGGAAGCAGTCACTAAAGATAATGCCTGATAATGAGTGTTAACTCAAGTGGGTTAAAGCTCATAAAAGAAATCTAAGTAACGAGGCTGCCTATGAACTGGCGGAGTTGGGGGTTCGCGCTCCCACTTTGTGGGACCGAAACCGGCTTTTCCTATTTCGTCGGCTACACTCAATACCCCAAAAAAGCAATGGACTGCCACTCTTCACGACAATAGATGGAAATCCATAACCACTTGCCGTCAAGCAGGTAAAGCCATCTCTAGGTTAGCACCGAAGACAGCAGCATGTTGCTTGCAACTTTCTCACAGTAATTTACGTCAGGGAGGCTATTGATTGGCCACTGCGAGCTTAATAAACACATGCACTGCAAGAGAACGAAACGCCGGAACATATCATATATAACTGCCCGGTGCTTGTCCAACTCACTGGAAGAGGTATGACATTTCTCTACAGTCGAATTTAAATAGCATTATTAACTCATTTCAGGGTTGTGATCAAATAGAGATAGCGGCGGAGCAGATCCCTAACGCCCTAATTGTCCACGAAAGGTGAAAAGAGGTAATAGGGTGTCACACCTTGGTGGAATCGTAACCTCAGCCTCTGTAGAAAAGAAATCAGAACCCTATTCAATCGAGCTAAACCATCTAGCAACTGGGAACAATGTTGTCAAGCTCCAACTGTATATAATAAGGAGATTAGAAAAGCCAGTCATGAAAGTGTAAACATTAGGTTCGCTAATGCGAGTGAATGGCACATTTATGGACCCAGGAAAGGCAACATTAGAGCTTCTCGTACAGAACCAGTTCCCAGGATACCAGATAATGAATAACCTCTCAGAAGGCACTACAACCCGCAGTATGCAAAGTCCTAAGTCGACTGATTGGCAAATAGCGAGGAAAGTAGTAACATTCAATGCGTTTACCTGGGCGATCAAATCGCTCAAACCAGATAAACCTGCGGACGAGAACAATATATTTCCGGTACTTTTGCAAAAGGGAATCACGATACTAGTCTAAATATTTCGTCTAAAATGTATGAAAAACCTTCATAAAGTGAAAATTATTGCAGATTTGTATGCGGAACGTTAATACATTTTGATGCAAAATTTAATAAGGTTTCAGAATATTGAAAAAAAATTGGGCATTATATATTAAAAAATCGGGTTTTTATTAAGAACATTTTGTAATTTCCTCTAAAATGTATCAAAAACCTTCATAACTTAAAAATTATTGCAGATATGTATGGGAAACGTTAATACATTTTGATGCAAAATTTAATAAAATTTCAGAATATTGAAAAAAAATGGGGCATTGTATTTAAAAAATCGAGTTTTGATGGTCTGCAGTTGCACTAAAGGACAATTAAATTTTGGACAGCCTGTAGATAATGCAACAAATTTAAAAACTTCGACAGAAACGCCAAGGTTTCTTCCATCGATAGTCTTAATTTTAGCGTTCTCGATTAAAATTTCGCGACAGTACATAATGTTAAACATCGTGATGTAAATCCAAAAATTTTCAAAAAGTCGAAAAATCTGCAAAACGGCTGCACTTAGGTATAGGGAATACTAGTAAAAGTTCCTCTAGAATAACGTTTAGATTTCAAAAGTGCAAAGAAAACTATACCATTCCATTTGAAATAAGAAAGTTGATGTCAATTTCCGGTGTTTCCGGAAGTGCCGTCATCTTGAAAATATTTTCAGGGCATAGATTTTATTACACTATGTACGGTACGTATGCAACTCTACAGAAATTAATTATTACTAGGAGGCCCAATCTTTCTAATCTTCTTTCTAATGGACGGTCTCGATCAATCACCCTGTATACATATAGCGTTGTCTTATAACGAGGAAGCGTTGGATTTCCTCATATAAAAAAATGTGCTATTGAATTCGTTTTCATCGACGCCTCGTCAACTCGACTTTTCTCTATAAAAAATTAAAGTTGTTCCGCACCTCAACTGTAATCGCCATATCTGCGCTAGGCCTAGCCCTGCTCTGTTTGATTTAATTGCGAATAATGATTGCGAGTGCACATATATTTATTTAAGCTAATATACGTTCACCTACCCTTGTTTGTATAGGCATCAGTTAATTTTAATTCGATTTTTCACTTATCATTAACGCCATCACAATTTCTAGAGTAGGTATACGGCTACTTTTCCTAATCAAATTTAGTTCAATGCTTACTGTCAATAAGTAGAGTGCGTGCGCGTTACGATAATACTTTCGCAGGTATTTAGTGATTACGATGAACATAGTGTTCTGTTTTTTCAAACTTCCGAATAATACAGTAGCGTGTATGCTAGAATTAAGCTTTTCGAAAAATCGATTCTTGGGTTTCTGAAGTATACTATTGCCCAACTATTCGGGGTTATTAAGGAAAATAATAAATTTTAATATTTGTAAAAGTTTTCGAACAGGTATTGCGAAAATCATAACAATAACTCTTTTTAACGTAAGTATAATTATAATTATTTAGTATCTTCTTTGGCAAACGATGAGAAACTCCATGCAGATATTTTCATTGTAAAAAAAGTAGTTGAATTAATTACGTACCTACTTTAATATGGACTGCTTACAAAAATTGATTGAACAGTCCCGCTGGCACAGTATTATGAACATAAATATAATTTAATTGCTGACACAATATTAAGTATGCACTTTACTATTTAAAGTCTCTAACAAAGTTAGGTGCTACAAAATAATATAGCTTAGTTTTTCATCTAAACAGAAAGTTTACTTAAGCATTGGTTATTTATTGGTTATAGGTGGAATTTCTTGTCTTGTTACTGTCAAATCGTCCGTGTTTTCCAAATCTTCAACTATAATTGTCGTTGCATTTGTAGATATTCATCAAAAAGTGCTACAGCAGACTTTAGAATACCAAAGATGCCAAGAAAATTTCTTTAAAACTTCGTTGGCAACTGCATAATTCTATTTTTCGCATTTTACAAGACCTTAACTGGCAACATTGTTAAATATAATATCTGATTTTATTAAAAATAAGAACCACGTATTTCATTTTAATTAAACGAGATTTTGGATTGCTCCCTAAACAAAAAGAAAAAGCTTTCAGCAATATCTTGCTCTTGTTATCCAATGTATATGATGCATGGCACCACAAACTCAAACTTTAATTGTTTTTCCATTACTACCATGTAGAAATATACCTAATAACTCTTAGTAGTAATTTCTTTCTTATATTCTTATTTATAACAAATATTAACAAATATTAAAATGTCAGTTTGCTCTGCGCTACTTTTTTATCAAAGCGGTGTTCCAATCCATTACATTTTTTAAAAAAAACTCTCTTTAAAAACTCCAAAATTTACAAAAGTTTTTAAACAGCGATTATTAGCACTGGATGCAATATGTTTTATCTTCAATTCAAAAACTGCACGTAACTCTACTTAGTATGTATGGTGTCGGCAGGAAAAGTACACCAAGTCTCTATCTAACATTAGTTTGATCAGCATTGTTGTTGGGCGAAGCTTCAGGTTGTGGAATCCGTGTGGAAGCGTTGACATCCATTGATGTATTGTACCATCCCCACTTTAGGTTCTAATTCCAAGCACATTCCTTACCAGTCGAATTTCATATTTTTTTTTCGGCTACCACATCCGAAAGTACAACCTTACTACACTTATTAGAAGATAGAAAGCCACAGTTTATCGACTTAAACTATGAATTCAATGGTCAACGTGATGCGTTGACCATCCGTGACTTTACCTTCCATGACGGTAGAGTACAATAGTAGTACATACCATTCTGTGAAGATTCTGAAGTTTCTCTGAGTTCGGCTGTCAAAATACCTGTCAAACAATCTGTCATTCAAATATCAGTAATCTGTATTCTGAACCCTACAAATGGAAATAAATTGATTATAGTATGTGGTAATCATGTGTACCTTATATTCGTATGTTATAATAACAGGTTTCTTATCCTTTATATTGGCTATATCTCGACTGTTCACCAGTTTATGTGGTAGTTTACCATCCCAATGAATTCATTCATTTCATTCATTCATTCATAAAGTTAGGGGGACACCTTTAGTCCAGGCACTTGAGCTAGGTGCTCATTGTGCCGTCCCTATTACATCTCTTACTTCCACTCGAGCAGCTTGGTGTTCTCTATAAAGCCCAGTATCTTGCCCAGTGGTAACTTGAGAACCTTCGAGGGCTCCAATAGACCCTTCCCGAAATGTTCCTGCCGGAGTGTTTTCAACTCCTCACATGTGCAGATTACATGTAAACTCGTTTCCTCCTGTAGCTCACATCTTCTGCACCACGGTTCGCTTACCCGGCCTGTGTTGCAAAGATGCTTCTTCAGGGGACAGTGTCCAGTTACCAACCCAGTAATGGTTTTAACTTCTTTCTTGTTGCGTCTAAGTAGGTTATCAGAGAACTTGGCATCCCCATCCCCTATTAGCGCTTTAGCTTGGAGTTGACCTTCTGTCGTCCTCCATTTGTTTGTGCTTGCATTGTCCAGCCAGGCCAAATCTCCCTTTTAGCAGAATCCCTTGTAATCCCACATACGGGCTCTGGACCTATGAAGTGGCTCTTGGAGCCCTCCTTGACTAGTTCGTCAGCTATTGTGTATCCCAATGAATTGTAACAAACTTTGCCAGATTGCTTCCAAGTACGGTTTCAATTTTATTAGATTGTTCGACTTTAAGCTTTTGTGCATCGGTACATAGACAATTTATGTACTTTAAATCATTTACATTATAACCAAATGCTTCTTTTGCACTCAGTTGGCACCAAATACAGCAACTAACTTTTAGTATGTGAATACTTCTTCGACAGAAAACATTTTGCCTTTGTTTGACTGTGTCGGAATCGCTAGTATATCTTCTATGTCAAGTTCTTCATCCGACAATTTACAAGAGTGTTGCACATAATGTTTTGTCTTTCTGTTTCACATTTTTTTCGGTTGATCGCTCTCCTTTCTTAGCAAGTTTTCTGTCTATTCCTGCTAAATAAGTTCCACGCCACGGTTTTTTCTTGTGATTTTCCAAGAACCATTCATCTTCTTCGAAATTAATCATACCAAAAGCACGAAAGTGTGCTATGTTAAATAAACTCACTAATTTTTGCATTAGTATTCCTAATCTGAAGTGCATCAGTTTTGAATTGAAGTCTTCCCATTCTTTATATCGCGTTTTCAAAATATATTACACATTTCCACGCAACTAAATTAGCACTTTTATTTAATATTATTTGACCTTTTCAGTGTTATAAAACAGCACTAAAATTTGGCTATTAGAAGAAAATGTTGATCCTGTAATTTCATGATCGATATTACCTGTTAAAAACATTTTAACACTACTTCATAATTTAAAACACAATTTGCACAAAAGATGAGAAAGAAATTTACACATTAAACAGTCTCTAAATAAATACATTACACGTTTTGTCGCTTATATAAGTACATATCATTATTGCGCAATAATTGCATACACATTGTGAGCATCGCCTAACGACGTAAAGTTTTGACCACTTTCATAATTTCTTTTTGTGAATTTTTGATAACAGAGGACAAAAAGGGCAAGTAAAGCATTTTTCTAATTTTGAATAAATAAATAAACTAAATCGTTAAAAACCCCAAAATGTGCCCTTAATAATTTACTGTAGTGAAACTTATTAGTGATCTATGCGTAACTCTGTGATAGTTTCTACATTGGCATTATACAGATAAGATCCATATGGTCGCTTGCAATTCCATATGGTGGCTTACTTTATTTATTTCATAAAATACTCATTTGTTTATCGCATTTTATTAACGACTATAACCTATAACAAAAATAAGCACAATTTATTTGCAGTACCTAATAGTGACGAATCTGATATGCTAATGAACAATTGATAAATTTTTTCTAAGAAAGAGATTTACATGGAAATAATGTGGTACCTATAAATATGGCGTTCTACTTCATAAATCTAGTTATTTTAAAGTCACAATCAGTGACAATATATTTATTGACGGTAGTGTTGAATAAATTATGGATGCAGCTACAAATTACAAACTGCACTTATATTAATAGAAATATGGTTGCAACTCACAACTCCAATTGTAATTAATGATGACCAAATACATTTCTCCACTACTTATATACACGATTTTATTAATTCGGCAACTATTGTTTCGGAAATTCGTGGATTTTCATCTTCAACCAAAGATCGAATGAATTAAGAAAAAGTTATAATATCTAAACATGTTTCGTTATTTCTACTCTAAAACTTATACCTGCAAGTGCTTTTCTTCTACGTCTACTTGACCTACGAAATTCCAAGAACTCAGAGAGGTGTATATAATAACAAGGAAATGGTTTTACCCCAATAAATCAAAACCGAATGGCACAGTGGGAAATGTTCCCTATTCAATAAATTGTTAGAGTTTCTTCTGATATACATGGTTTCGTAAGCGTCTAATTCCTCCAAGATGTTACATTTTTCAATAGCTCAATGTTCTGAATGTTAATTTTATTACCTATCTCATGCATTGATATATTATGTAATGCTAGATGATTCAAGTTTCCTGTGTTCCTTAATCCTATCTGGTTCCGATGGCACGCTTTGTTTGTCCAAGATAAATTTTATTACAGCTCCCGCATCCTATTTTATCAATATCCGGCCTTTCATTGTCGTCCGGTTTATCTTTCGGGTTACCTAAAGGGTTTTGTATTGAGTTTTGCGGAAATTTGAAATTTTATGAATGGATAATTTGATACATTTTTATTGAGAGCTTCGCAAATAATGTTTATATTTAACTTTCTTTAGATGCCCAAGTACATTCGTAGCCGCATGAACTGCAATTCTCTGTTAAATCTTATTTGATTAAGTGGGGATGTCGCTAATCTATTAATTAAGGAATTAATGCCATCCATTTTATGTTGCCCGCAGTGATTTGAATCAGTCATTATAAATCTATTAGCGTTGGTTTCTTTTCTATAGATATCTATTTCTTCTAACTTGTTATTATTTCTAATTACTCAGTTACTCATCTCACAACATAAAAAGGCAGAATTAATTTCTTAATTAATAGATTAGTAAAATTCTCACTTAATAAGATAAGATTTGAAAGAGTAGTTCATTAAAGAGATCGCGATTTACAATGGTTACTCTTCTACGGATGCAGTTTGTCATCTTAAGGTGGTTTAACATAAACATTATGTGTGAAGCTCCACTACTTTAACTTCAATTGAAATTCTGAATGAGAAATTGTTTGACAGCTATTTTGACAACTGAATCCAGAAAAATTTCAGAATTTTAACAGAAGAGTGCGGTAAAATAACGGAATTGACGCACTGGCCACATAGCGCATTATCGCTATGGGAGACTTGAATCATCTAACATTTCACAATATATGAATGATACATGCCATAAAATTAACATTGAGAATCTTGAGGTATTGAAAAAAACATCTTCCAGGAAATTAGATGCTTACGAAACCATGTATATGAGGAACGACTCTAGCAATTTATAAAATCAGGAACATACCCCTCTGCATCATTCGATGTTGATTGATTTATTGGCGAGAATTTATTAAATCAGGAACATACCCCTCTGCACCACTCGGTGTTGATTGATTTATGGAAAATATGTCGATCGGATAGTTAAATCACTCGACATCATCCATCACGACCAAGTTTCTGTCGAAGTTGGCCAAAGCTAGTATTTTCAGGTTTTTCTTAAACTAGAAGTTCTGCGTACTTCCGAGGTTCACACCAATACCCTCCAGACCCATTACCTCGCCCTTGTAAACCGGTGCCTGTGTGAGTCGAAGTTCTCCATCGCAAAAATTCTCGAATGCTGCATCACCCATACCCATCTAGATTTTCTAGGACCTTGAGTTAATCCTCCCGAACTTAAAGAATACTCGGTTACGGTTCTTGCCCGTCAGTTGAGAATGCCATATACGCTGCATCCTTCTAGGGGCAGGTCACCTATAGGACGTTTCCGCTGAATAATGTGTTTGTGAATTACAAGCGATTATTCTCCCAGACTTTATCCGGTTTTTTTTCCGAATCCTGACGCTGCCTCTCTTTAACTTTTAGAATCCTGTCAAGAATCGATCCTTTTCTTACTATCCTCAGCGGTCAGACACCCGCCTTCCACCTTGAGTTTCTGTTTTGTTTTCTTAGCGGTCTCACTTCTGTCTTGGATCTTTGGGAATCATGGTGACGTAGTCTCTGCTGGATCCACGCACCTTCCTTTATTTTGCTTTACCTTAACAGTTTCCCAATCTGTACGTTAGATATTGTCAGAGCTATAACTGTCTTCTCTGGAATTCGCCTCCAAAATAGTCTCTTCTCTTTCAGGCGTACTAGTAAAAGAAGTTTTGGATGTCCTCTTCTGATATCTCCATTCTGGTTTTGGATTTTATTGTTTGCTTTGGTCTATTTGATTCCCACGAGTAGGCGGGAAAAGTTTTCCACACCGGTGCCCTCTATATATGCATAAAGCTGCGGTTGCTATGGGAAATCGCCCAGTTTTCCAAATTTTTGCTCGAATTAAATGCTTTTCTCTGGTAAAATTTCTTTCTTTCTTTTATATTTAAACATTTGTATTCATTGAAATAAATTAAATAAATGATTAAACTCTCACATCTATTTCTTCTTGACATAGACCAGTATACAATCATCGGAACAAGATTATGTTTTAGAGATGCCGTCATATCTACTTTCTTCTCGAACTATTCATCACGAAAACGCTGGATTTGCTTATAATCAAACATCATTTTCAACAAAATTTTGTCACGAAAAGTCGTTTGATATATACAAGATGTTAACGTGGTAATTGAACGACCTTGATGTGCATTCCATTAGAGAACCATCTAGTTGACGTCACTAGCGTTTAGTTATCACACAGACATAGGTATACATAATATATGGCCTACTCTATTTAAAAATCAAAGTAAATGTAATTATCTACTTTAGGAACACTTTGTATAGGTAGTCTAAAGTATTTCAGAAAACCACAAGAACAATGAACTATTCAAAGATTAAGAAATTGCACATTTTTTTCAACAAGGGGCGTAGCGTTGAGTCCTTTTTAAAGTGAGAGGCAGTTGAAAAAGAAAATTAAACTTAAGAATAAATAAAAAAATTAAGAAAAATGAAAAAATTAAATATATTTCAAGCGAGTTTTCTAAAGTTAAACCGCGTTTAAAGAAATAAGCAAAAAAACAATGAACAATTAAAAAATTAAGAACTTGCGGTTTAGCCGGACAGGGGACCGGCTAAACCGCAAGTTCTTAATTTTTTAATTGTTCATTGTTTTTTTGCTACCTATATTAAGGGCGTAATCCGTTATTTAACGACTAATTAGTTGGCTGGATGAACGGCCCCGGCTTTCTGGTTTTCTTCTAAAATGAAATATGAAACTATTGTCAAAATGTAATAATATATGAAAAACCTTGTACATAAATGATTTGAGGCCCTTTTTATATTATTATAGTAAAAACAAAATTTTCATTATATTGAATACTGCCATAGCTAAACAATCGGACACTAATCGTTTTCAAATGCGCTGATAGATATAGGTAAACAAAATGCTTAATAAAAACCTAATCATGAACAAAGTAAAATAAGTGGATGAGATTAAATTTGATTATATATATATGGTTATCAATGTCATTTCACACAGCAATCTCATATTTTGAATTAGATTACGTACATACCTACAGTATACGTTTATCGATCATGTGTAAAATTAGTAGATTGGGGTAAAATATCGTATTTAACGTTTGATTTGAGCTAAATTCTTAACCACGATCTGCAAAACTTTCAAACTCATAAAATATCTACTTATTTTGAGTAACACTTCATCTCCCCTAAAAATGTATTTTTTCAAAGAAAAAAGTGTCTAACTCTTTTACCTCATAAATGAGACAAAAGTTTGAATGACATAGGAGAAAAGTTCGCACATTATGAGTAAATTTTTTGTGGATTTGTGGTGTTGCAATTATTATAAGAAATATAAACGTATTCTCATAGTAATAATTAATGAATAAAAGAAAAAGTTCTACAGTGAACGCTTATATTCATCAAATAATTTATCTGCAGAAACTTGGAAAGTGGTACGAGAATTGACGGGTTAAACTGATGGGTCAATGTATGAACAGATTTCGAATTATTTCGGAAACTAATACAATACTACAAGACCCAATGTTGTTGTTAAAACATTTAAGCAATTACTTTTCAACCATAGCTATAAATTTAACTAGTTGTATTTCTTCAAATACGGATCCTATATGTCATTTCTAGAATTTAATCACGATATGCCATTTTTCTTTGTATCAACAGATTCTATAATATGTAATATTAAAAATAAGAATTCCAAAGGATACGACGATATCTCTTCACAAATTTTATCTTTCGTACAACCTCAGCCTCTTAATTTCTTAGTAGATTTAATTAACCTTTCTTAATTCTTCAGAAAATTCTTTGAGGTTGAGGGTTTGCTTTCCAGTTGTCATTGTGGCTTTAGGCCTGGGGTGCCGATGCTGTTTATGATTTCTTATATCTTTTTTTTTTTTTAACATTAATAATATAATAAACAAATAACTGCCACTATTTTCTGCGACTTACCTATTTGATTGTGCTTCTCACTCCATTCCTTTCTAAACTGGAAAGATATGGCTTCAGAGGTAAAGTTAACGACTGGTTTCGTTCTTACTTATCTGATCGTTGTCAATATGTAAGGTTGAAGGTCGATAATGACGTCGTAAGTTCAAAAGTTAGCCGAATCATGTATGGTGTGCGCAGGGCTCGGTGCTGGGGCCAGCGTTACTTTTAGTATTTATTAATGACCTGGCGTATGTTGTTAAACAACGTTTAAATTGTGAATTTCACATAGAAATTGATACCAAATGGAATTAGTAATTAGTAATGGAATACATTTGTTATAATTTTGTTATTTAATCGATTTATATAACGTACAGGAAACTTTAGCCGTAACTATCTTATCTTTTTATTTATTTAATAAAATATTGAACCAATTCACAAAAAGAAGTCTAAATAAACAATCTCGATCTGTGTTATAGATAAACCAGAAAACTTATGTGAAAATAGCGTTCCTATAATAGTTTATAAAATGCGTTCGAGATGTTGTATTTCAAGATCGTTTGTTACATTCGAGAACGACGCCGTTATTTGATCGGTTTACACAACCATGAACCCCATAAAAGAAAACTGCTTCTTGTAAACTAGGCCATCTGGCTGAATTCATTATATTTTTTCCTATAAAATTAATATTTTGTAGATGTATGATTTAAGGTAATGTAAATACACATAACACACAGTCCAAATAAAAAAAAAATATGGTATTATGAAAAGATATTCGGCATTCCCATTCTACAGATGTCCTACCGAAGACTGGGTCTTTGATTACAGCTCTATTTGTTATTTTAGAAAGAAACCTTTTCTACAAGAATGTTATAGAATCCAATCCTCCATTACCTAAAAATATTTTTGACTATACAGAGTGTCCCAGAAGTAGACAAAAACATGCTTACTTCGTTATTTTAAATGGAAGACCCTATATATTATTTCATTTTTCAATTCTACGCGGAAAAATAATATGACTTATACAACAATCTTTAATAACAAAAAAGTCAAAAGTGGTCCCGATGCAAAGCATCGATTAAATCATTTGAAAGAGGGAGTTAAGAGTAGAAAAACTGTAGTAATTCGTGCCCTCAACTAATGGAGCTACTACATACACCGTCCAATCATATACATATATTTCTTCTTAAGCTACAAGCGTTAATGTTTTTAGATAATATTCTTCATATCTCAAAAATTAAGGCTCATGCACTCAAACTCGTTTACAATTTTTCTACTCTTGACTCCCTCTTTTAAATGATATACGACTCGTTTAATTTTGTGTTTCGCAGTTCTTGCCTACTCCTTGTTAGTCTGATTCAACATTGAAATTAAAATCTATGTAATTGTATAGGTGCGATAGTCCTTAACTTTAATCCAAGGTAACCTGATTTTTTTTGAATAGAATGCTATATTTTTGCTTGTACTAAATTAACCCTGACCCTTACCCAAAGCCCTTTCAATCCGTACCAAACATTTATCATTCCTAAGGCAGGATTTCATAGTTAATTGATGATTTTAGTAAGTAAAACCAATAAATTTTTAGTTAATTTTTAAGTCACTTTGGTATATGAGCATTAAATAATGGAATGTCTTATTATAGTTTTCATTAATTTTTGTATTCTTAGATAATAGAAGCACCAGCAATATTAATGCAAACTGACATTTCGGAACATTTAGACAATATAAACTAAATGGGCGCATTGCTTAGCTATATACCGTCCATAGCCATCAATACTTGCAAACAGAAATACAAATATTTTAAGAACTGTTTAAATAAACTATCGAGTGTATAATATCATTCTAAAGGTGATTTTATATGCTTTTAAATGGTATAATGGAATACCCTATATATTTATATAGGTGGTTCCACATAATAAACATAAGTCTTGATAATATCTCAAAAAATACGAGTTTTTTTAAAAGAAATTTAGAAGTGATTTCGATTATACCAAATACATGGCACTCGATTTAAAGATTATTTCTCTGTAGCTTAAAAATGTTGAATGTATCCAAAAAGCTGAAGGAATAGGCGTTAAAATTGTATTTAGCTTCATCGAAAAGCAGTCCGTTGGTAGAATTAAACAATAGCTACTGTACTATCTGTCAGTTGTGATTCTTGTGTGTCTCACTGCTTTTCTGTAATTATTTCACAAGATCCTTATCAACATTTCCTTAATATCGGTTTCTGAATGGTCGTATTTACTTGTTTTTTTGTTAAATATTTTCTTTACATTAATTATGGACCAGTTACTTTGTTAGTATACTGTTTTTATACAGTGGGTTTTATGACCCATGAGCTTGCATTTAAAAAAAACTTTTTATGAAAAAACTATGAGAGTGTACTTTGTCACGTTCGAGTAGGCGTAGTTTATAGGCGTTGTATTGACAGTTAAGAAGATTTTTAGGGTATTCGCAGCACTCTAGATCTAAAGATAAAAAATATGCGAAAATATACAAGGTGTTCCAATTAAAATTTATTATATGATAAAAAATTACCAAATAGGTTGAATAATTGGAAATTTATAGTAAAAGATATATTCCGAATTTTATAAAAAAAAATATCTCTAAATAAAATAGTTGTGGAGCGGGATCTATGAGCTGGGACACTCGGTATAGCCACGACGCAATGCACTTCCTTTTCAGTGTCAGAGCAAAGCATCAAGTATTATGTAACCAAGTAACATAACGCAGATAGAACCTAGATACATAAACAGTGGAACAGTGACGAAGTGTTCCATAAGCAATTAAAATTAAACAAACTTTTTTGTGTAACAATATTCGCTAAGATTACGTAAAACTGTGTCTTAAAAATGTCATATGCTCGTGGCGGTTTGAATTGTTTGAATTTCGTGTTGATTGTGATTTTTAGCCATTCAAGCTAAGTGCGAACATTTTGAATATCATTACGCAGTGTTATCAGTTTATTTAGTAGCAACAAAATGAAATGATAAAATAGGTGTTCTATTAAATATAGATAATGAAAGTTAATCAACTTTTAAATTATTGTTTTAAATCCACAATTACGAAAGTTGTGGATCGACGCACTGGATTATCATGTTGCTTATGAATATATAGTCAGAATCAGCTGTATAGAAATTCCTAAATTTCTAGTATGTATCTATTATTAAAAAACCCTTGTAAAACATTCAGCCAATGCTAATTACTAAATTAACCAATCCACACGAACCAGTGAAGCTGGAACGTACCTAGACTTTGCGGAACATGTAGACATACTGACAAAGAAAAAACTTGCTTGAACATAATTATATACAGGAATTAGAGGCAGGCATTTTATCGCTTTCAAGACTTGTTTCAAGGCGATATCATAAGGCACTCCGCTCTTGAGGATGCATTTCAGCCGTTTTTGGGATGCGCTTGGTAAACGTCTACGTTTATTGGTTTCCCCGACCTGTGCCTGATCGGGGTTTCCCTCTATCATAACCGCCTCATCCTCCGAGGATGAGGCGTAAAAGGTCAGTTTCCTCTTCAATGGAGGGCAAATTAGTCAGAAGATGATTCTGTATCTCCACAGATATTGATGGAATGGGAATGTCTCCTATTTCCATCATTACATCTGTTACCAGAGGATCGGAGTTTACACCCGTTAGGGTTTAAATATTTTCTGGCTTCACTCATAAGAGATACCACGAGAAGGGAAGAAGTAAATGTCTATCAGAGCAGTGCTTCCATACCCAGGTAAGCCTTTTTGAATGTGGAGGTCGGCCTATTCACTTGGTCACACAGCCCTTGGCATAGGAAGTGCTACTATTACCTTGAGAGTTTATTATAGAGGTATGTCATCCTTTTGGTCAGAGCGCTTAAGCCAACACCCCTGGACGTCTTTCACTTTCGAGGACTCTGGAGTCCAGTGGTATGAGAGTAGCACACGAAATTATTTCGCTCTACGACCGACGCCGTACTGCTGGTGCAGACCATTAACTACGACACGACAGCTCGCTCAGGAGATTTTTTATCGATCTTTAGTGGTCTAGATTGCAGTGTTCTGCTTACACAGTGGGACAATGGGTAGGGTGGGGTAATTATACCCCGCACTGCGATCGGCAGCAGGAAGAAGCTATGCCTAAAGGTGAGAGAAAACTGGCGAAACATCACAGCATTACGTTGAGATGGGTTTCAAGCCACTCTGGGATTAGAGGCAACGAAATTACTGACAAACTAGCTAGAGGCTGCTAGTCACTACTCCTATTGGAATGGACTTGCCGGCGCGAGACATTGCAAAACCCTCAGGGTTCATGCAGGAGAACAAAGACTCCGCAAGGTAGTCTTTATGAGCAGGAACAGACTGACACTGAACAAGCACTTGCATCGCATGGGGCGAGTGGACTCTCCCCTGTGTAGAAACTGCGGGAGAGCAGATTTGCGGACCCCTTTGTTCGAGTGCAACCAGGTCGAGAGGATTAAAACATCATGGAGGCACAACAGGTCTTCTGGTCGAGTTGCCTTACGGGGTAAACCTAACCATGAATGTCAAAAAAAGGTCTGCTGCTGGGTTTGCCCATATGAAACCTATGGACTTATCCCTCACCATCTGTTTAACTATATTAAAAACTGAGAACCCCCCATGCACAATTATCGCGAGCCGTCACTGCTCTCGATGATAAGCTTATCTATCTTTATTAAGAAAGCAGAATTATAAAAAGGTTCTAGACTAATTAGTCCAATCAGAATTAATTAATTAATTGATTCTGATTGAACTTGTCGGGAGAAACACATATCACAAAACAAAAACAAATACGTTAAACGGATCTACTTTAAGTTTGGCTACGGATACTTACTATACCTATTTAAACTATTTTAGATTACAAAAAGATTTCATAATTGCTTTTACACAAACGCCACGTGTCATTTAAATTAGGATCAGCATTCTGCAAATTTTGTAAAAAGATCTACTCGTAAAAAGTTAATTTAAGCAGTGAGTAAATGGAAAACCATATAACCGTAATATCAAACTTTTTACTACTTAGCTTTTTAAACCGAATTGCAAAGTGTTGCTGCAGTTTCTTTTCATAAGTATTAATGCAAGTTTCATATATTTGAATTTAATATAAGTAATTGAAGCAGCAGCTATTTAACAATTATATAATTTAAATATATTTCTATATACCTACATTCTATGTAAATACCAAAATCCAGTTTAAGAACGTAATACTATCAGGTAAAAAATATTGGATTTAGCCATTTATGTTATGTAACACAAACAGAATGAAAATATAATATAATAGTATGCAGATTTTAGATAGCTTCTACAGAAAATGATATGACTGGATTAATTTTATCCAACGTATTTGATGGGATTAAATGGCTTATATAATAATCAGCATAATATTAGTTATGTCTAGTATAAAAGCGAAATATATTTAAATACGTTTTTCTAATATGATTTTACAATAGAGCTAAAACAAACGACGACGCAGTGTAGCGTTAGTAGATCCTGTTAACGCAGTAGTGGGACTACTACCGGGATGTGATATAGGCGATTAATGTGCAAATTAGAAAAAAATACAAAAAAAAACGCGTGTCACAATGACTTTTAATGCTCGTAAGTTGAATCACAACGTCATTGTGACACTTGTGTTTGAATGTACTATTGCAGACGAGCACTTTATCATGCTTTCATTGCAGTTTGAAAGAGAAATATCCACTTATGATTAATATAAAATCGTTTACTTCCCTGATTTTGTTTTTTGAGAATAAGCTATGCAGGTGCTCCATTGAACTCTAATTGTAGACAGTCCGAAGAATTTTTTTTGCACAAACATGACCTTAGTATAATTTTTGACTTGAAACCATTACAGTCATGGAAACCTGTGCTCAAAACCCGTAAATTTTTTTATGTACTACAAAATGCTTTGGAATATCAAAAGGGGGGCTACATTACATTTCGAGGTAACAACTTTTCTGTATCGAATCCCCAAGTTTTAGTTCTAAGACTGTACATTATATACCTACTTGTAATCTTTTCTGCGAAATTATATACTATTTTTAAATTATTTTTTTACCTTGTTTACGTCTTGGCATGCCTTATACTATAGTACATACAATATACTGAATTGCGTTCATTATGTCGATTACAAGATAAAAATTACAACGTATAATTATATTTAATCGTGCTTAAAGATCGACCTTGTTAAATAAAAAGAAATAATATAAAAAATAACGCGTATTTTTATTATTGGAAATAACTGAATATATTCTTATCTGCCAATTTAAATTGCAAGTCTCTGTATCTTATCTCAGATATTTACTTAGACAACTTTTAAAATAATACCTAACAATACCTATTACTTACCTAAAAAACTAATTAGGTAAATTGGTTCATTATTCCATTATTAAGGACCTAACCGGTAACTGTGCATAATCTAATATTTTAAATATTAATTGAAAAAAAGAAACCATTGACTCCTTCAATTCAATTCTAAAGTTGTTTTAATTAATTATTTGAGTATATTCTTTGATCGATCGAATTAGGTTTAAACGAATCTATGCATAATGCATTTTTATTAATGTCGATTGATGTACTTTCAGAAACTTATTTGTCAACTCATTATCGCGAACAGTATAATTAATAAATTAGAATAAAATTCAACGAGTTAAAAAAAATGCGATAGATGTTAAAGTATGCAAATAATTTATGAATTTGTTTATATTGGGAAACGTTTTTGTATACAAGTACGTACATACCATAAAATCTGATTAATTTTTTGTGTGTTATATAGCTTCCCGTTTCCGTATAATCATCTCAACTTTTAATATATTAATTATTATTCTTCACCATGTAAACTAATGACGACACGTGCTGACGCTAAAAATGTTCATCTCAATTTTAGTTGAATGAGACGAAGCAACGGTTAAATGACTAGTAGTTGAATCGTTTAATGTTGTGCGGTTGCGAATTGTTAGTTTAAAATCAGATAAAGACAGTATACACTTTCAGAAGCCCAAGAATGGTAAATGTTAGGTAATAGAAACTATTAAACATTTCAAGTGAAAAAATGAGCAATTTAACGTATTTGTGAAGTAATGGCTAAAAGTAAAGCTGTGATAAGGAAAGGGTCTCTGAACTTCTTTCTTTTATCGTTGAGTGCGAGCTTCTTTTACTTGGATTATCTGGTGGTAGCGCAGGTAGGTTATTTTCTTTTATTTAGAATATTTAGTTAAAGCGGCTGCTGCAATATCGCGTTTGGATATACGGGACTCGTGTAAAGTCCCGGAACAGTCGATTACCTTATTGCTTATGAAGATAATCCTCTTTTTTTTATAATCTACGTAATTAAAAAAGATTTAGTATATTAATATTTTTTCATTTCAGCTTTTTTATCTAGAGAATCACCTTTCTTCTAATAAAGTAAAATATTGTATAGGTACACACGTTTGTATATCATCGGCTGTAGAATAAACAAACTATAGGTTCAAAAATATAGTAGTTCCATTAAAACTAGTTTCATACGACACATTTTGGAGTACGTACTCAAATGTTTATAAACAAATTTTTTGATGGATAAATGCTTAAGTCTTATGAAACTTTATTTTACTCTATTGTTACAGGGAATAATGAAGTGGTTAATAATGCCTACAAATTCTATATAAAAATAAATTGAACTTGACTTATTCATGATTATTGGACAAATGTGAACAACTTAAAACTATTGCTATTGTAATTTATTCTACAAAAATTGATAGGTTGATAAACTATGCGCTCACTATTGTTTTTCTACATTGTATGCACATATGTATGTAATATTAGGGTGATACACTACGACCGGAAAGATCTCTTGTCTTCCCTATTCTCGCTGTATTTACAGCTGGCCGTCCAGTCTGATTCCTTTTAAAAAGTGCGGAATGTCAGAAGGCCCCAGGTTAGGTAACTCTCCCTCTTCAATTTCACGTGCTCCCAGGTGTAGGGCCCTTGAGTTGGGCAGTGCAGCGCAGTTTGAGAGTAGATTAATGTTTCATCCTGTTCCCCACAAAATCAACATTCGGCCTTCTCCTCTATTCCAAGCCTGCTTAGATGTCCGTTCAGCTCCCAATGGCCTGAAAGGATCCCTGTCGATACACGAATATTATTTTTACTCCAGATTGATGTATTCTGCCGATCTATTCTGGTTATAGGTTCCCAGAAGAGTTTACATGTGGTAAAATTGCATCTTGCCCTTTCTAACGTAGAATTGGAAGAATCCCATCTACTCCTGGTGTCTTAAAAGGCTGAAAGGTGTTCATGACCCATTTCAGCCGTTCGCTACTACATATGTGCCTAGTCATTGTTGTAGCTTCCTTGCTTGGTCTTCTGTGTTCCTCGTGTAAGTTTTCCGAGGTGACTATTTTTTCTTCAGCAAAGTGAGTTTCTAGAGCGAGGAGTGCTCTTTCCTCTTCACTTTCGGTGAAGCTACCATCTGTTTTCCTTAGTGCCATTCCTGTATCGACCCTGACCTTGTATATTCTTGCAGCAGCAGGTGTTGAGTCGATATCCTCACAAAGTCCTGAAGCTATCTCGTTTTGCTTTTCTGATTGCTTTATTGTTTGAGGTAAGCTTCTCGACATAGCTCTGCCAATCTCCGGTACACTTTGCCTTATTAAAAAGTCTCCGTGTATCAGATTTCAACATTGACCAGCAAGGTGCGTCCTTACAACGTTTATTCTGTTGACTAGGACAACTTGATTCGTATGCATCCAGTATGGCCTTATTCACTTCTTTAGGATCATTCTCCAAATCCAGATACATCATCTAGCTCTTCTGGTTTCGATGTGCGATAGATTGTTACTTATGTTGGTTTTATACTTGCCCCTGTTTTCCAGGGATTCCTCCTGAGTGGTGGCTCTGGAGTCTCTAGTCTGAACACAATTATCCTGTGGTCAGAAAGAGAAGGTTCGCTTGATACACTCCAGTCTTTTAGCAGATCTTTCAGATTGAATGTACTTAGTGTGATATCTGACACTTCCTCCCTTACTCTTGTTACAAAAGTATTCCCTACATTGTGTACGAGACGTTTCTCACCTCTCTGATTGGTGTCCTCGCTTCCCCAAACAGTGTTGTGTGCGTTAACGTCGCATCCTCTAAGTAGTGGTGTCTTTTTCATCTGTGTGAAGTGTTCTACTAGCTTCTGTAGTTCGGGAGGTGGTACAGGCCCATCTCCATCGAAATAACAGGAAGCTATTGCAATTTGCTGACGCTCCCTTTTGAATTCGAGGTATGCTCGAATTGAAACAAGGTCTCTCATCACGAATTCTGGAGGACAAATTTAATCAATGTTCACTCTTTTGCAGGCGAGTGCTTTTACCTGATTCCTAAATATCCAGGGTTCTTGGATTAGCGCCATACTAAGATGTTGTTTGGTGAACGTCCATGCTCGTTTGGCATGATGGACGTTCACTTGGGCGATGTTGAAACCCGCCATCTCGCTGCTTCTTAGTTAGCGGTAAGGGTCCTGTCCCCTTCTTCTGAGTCCATAAGGGTGTTGTCCCCGTCTTCTGTATCCTCCTCGAGCTCCATCGTTTCGGATGCAGATTCTCCGCGATACAGGTCTGAAATGTGGAGACTGCCAATACTCTCTTCTTCCTTAGAAGTGCTAGGAATGGGTTCTTCCACATGCTCCTGCCTGAGTCCATGAACGGATATTTTCCCAAACCTATAGTGGATGGTGTTCCCTTTGCTCTTGATGGTCTGGTAGGAGATTTGGTCAATTCCTACCCTTAAGAGCTGACTGGCCCTTCCCTTCATCCTTCAAGCTAAGGACATTCCATAGGTTAGTCCTTAGCTCTTCGTTCTGCGCTTCTATGAGCGCTAAAAGCTTCTCCGGTGTTTGTCCCTGACTTCTAGGGAAAAACAGAGTAGCGGTGTGCGGTTTTGGAGTGTCGTCGTTTGCTGCCTTCCTTTACTCCCTTCCAATTTCTTAACTTCGATACTTTTAGGCGAAGCTATTCCGCCAAATGTGGTGATTCACATTCAACGAGGATTAACCCCGGTCTAAAGTGGTTACCTGTGAATTGGATCTTATGCTGCCATTCATCGAACATTTCCTCTACAATTGCCTCTTCCACTGTCGTTTGTTCGTTCGCACGGAGGGTGGTCTCAGGGAACCCTTTTGGTAGGATGGCAATTCTTTTCTTCTTGAGAGCGATTGCTTCAAGATATTTCCTGAAAAAAGAAAAATAGCATGAAGCAACCGATGATTATTTTTAACAAAAATAATTTCGGAGGTAAGAAACGTTTCTTGTAATTGTTTAAAATGTCCATTGTTAATGATCATCGGCACCAGCGTAAATATTTTAATTGGTTACTTATTTCTTGGCTGATATTTTCTATTCACGTTTAAAATGTTTGCAGTCAGTTAGTTATTAGGTAGATCTGGTAATTCAAGTGTTCCTCGTCGCACTATCTGTTAATGTGCCTGCAACAGCTTTTAGTGGTTGCACTGAAGGAAGATTATTATAATAAAATTATATTAAGTCGTATAACTCTTGTAATGAATAATAATAATATGAATGGGTACTGCATATTAGATAATGTAATCATCCCTGCATATTTATTATAGTTATGTAATATTTATTTATCTGAACGTACAACCTGCTTAGTTTTATTTCAAAAAGTTTCTAAACAAAATTTTTATTAAATTTACTCATAAATTACGCTCCGCACTTCCTTACATATATTGAAAAATATGCATCTAATGGATGTTTATTGAATTTTCTGAATACAGAAGATGAGATCTATGGTATGAAGGCAGATTTATTTATCGTTGCCGGTTTGTATATAAACAACATTTGTTTATATGTGAAAGATTTATACCAGTAATCTTGGATTTTAATAGTAGATCAGGTTGATGTTTTATAAAGCGCATATCTCGTTACATACGTATGTAGATATACACTGGACGATTCAGCTCATTATCATTTCTCTTCTTCCGGCGATTTGTTGCAAGTAGACTGATGCGCCAAAAAAGTTAGTGCCGAAACCCCACCTGCAGAACCATTTCAAATAGTATAGTTTTTATATATCCATGAATTTTTGTTTTATTTATATTTATTTCTTTAATTAATACAATTTTGAGTTTCCTATCTCGACAAGGGAAGTTCGAAAAGTTCGCGACCTGACACAGAGAGGGCGCAAATATGATCAACTGACTATCACTGTCAAATATGACATGTAGTTAGACGTGCTTACTCCATTTGGAATCTACCGATTCACGAGACTCTCTTTTGGTTTTCACAATGCCCCTAGCACTTTCTAGACACTCTTAGACAGATTTAGGAGTAGGATCAAAACCAACCACTTACTCGCATACCTCGATGACCTAATATTCACCTTCGCCGACAACCTGCAAACTATTCGGGAGATATTCGAATAATAATACTAGAAAAGTTCAACTTGTGTTTAAATTGAGGAAAATGCCACTTTGGGTGTGCCCGGGTCAAGGAGTTCGGTGTCATTGCAATTCGCGAAGGCATACAAACAGATCCTAACAATATGACCGCCATCACCCAGACGGATTTCTCAAAAGAACCTGATACAACTACAAAGCTTCCTGTAAACCCAATCTCGAAGCTAAGTAATTGTACGGCAAGTATATGATCAATTAGTCGAGTTTTTGGATAAATATAAAGTACCTAATAGTTAGAACCAGCACGGATCTAGGAAACACAAATCTACAGAAACTGCCTGAGTAGATTTAACGCAGTGTATATACAGTAGTATGGATACGGGTGAAACATGTTGCGGGTATTTTCTTTGACTTGAATTCCTGGTTTGCCACTCGACTGGTTAAATCGTATATGCCAAACAGGAAAATTAAAATTAGGACGAACACGTTTCTTTTTCAGATAGCTTTGATGTAAATATGGGCGTACCGCAAGGCTGAATCATGGGTCCGCTTCTCTCCCTTTTAGCTATAAACGACCTACCGAATGTCATGGATCGTTGGTGTTATTTGCGGATGACGTATTTTTCGTAGGCTTTCGTCGGATACTAAGGAAAGTCTTCTGGTTCTGATCGAGCGGACAGTAAATCACATAGGTCAATGGTGCACCCAAAACAGATTGATTTGAAATAAGTCGTGTGAACCGATATCACACGACACCTACGTTCAAATTAACATGAATAAAAAAATCCTGATAGCAATTAATTGCGACCCCCTTACAGCTGTAACCAATCCTGAAGAAAACAAACCATGTGTTATTTATCGCAGAGACATCTCTTGGTTTAGAAACTCATTATTACGACGGTGAAGATCACTTAAAGCGATTTAATTTTTATTTATTAGGCATTTTATTAGAACCTAAGCATTTTTATTTTTACTTTACTTGAAATCTAAATGTTATACGTAAATATTTATAGTTTTAATAGGATAACACGGGTCAAGTGTTTGGTCACTTGAAAATAGAATTGACTTGTGTTTAACGAACGGTTAATGTAAAAATAGGTATATTTAGAGGCTTTCCTTGATTTCTTGCTGCTTACCAGCTTATTATCTAGAATAAATTATAAAGTGTTTCAAAAGTCTTCTGGATCGTATCATGAAAATTGTAAACATTTAGGTACGTTTTAATTTAGATTGCGGGTGAAGTTTTCTATACAACATGCACTTATTACGTAGCTACACTTATTACGTATATAGGTACAGCTACGGTATGAAATATTAGGACACGCATCGAGGCAAACTTTCTCGTAGCTATTGCTATCTCTTCCTCCCGTTTTACCCCGCAAATTTTGCCGCAGGCGCTATACTACTACCTGCTCGTTCTCATAATCACAAATTTATTATATGTTGAACTTGAACCATTTATAGAAAACGGGAAACAGTAGCGATAGGATTTATGAAGGCATAATGCAGTACAGATTGTGCGTTCGGAAGCTTACCCGTTCCAAAGTTAGCATTGAAATACAATATTTATAATCATAACTATTCATAACATAATGCAATTAATATAACAACGTTCGGTAGCTTAAAGAGATAAGTTTTGTATGTATAAAGTAACATTTAAAAATATGTAATTAATTCTGTAGCTATTATTAAAATCACCGTTTGAAAACAATTTTAGTATTTTTTAAAAACGATATATCTATTTAAAAGTATTAACCGTGTCCTTAATTTCTTATTGTAAAAGTAAGGTATAATTGCATAATATGAAGAGGTGATATAAACTAATGATGACAATTAATCTTGTTTTAGTTATAATGTCTTGCGGTACTTATTCAACATTTAATAAACAACGGACTATAAATTTTAATTGAAAAAAAAAGTTTCCCAAAATTAATGGAATGTAACTTTAGATATTCAAGAAAAAATTGCGGCAGGTCTTGCAATTCTTGTAAGGGCCCATCGAACTGGAACATTTTGTTCTATCTGATATTAAATAAATAATTTTTTGGTTTTTGTTTTTTTCTCTTGATTTAGCGGCTTGGTTTTTAAATTTAATGAATTATTCAATAAAACTCTTCATGACGTTTCGACAATCTTATTTTTTATTGTTGTCTTCCTCAGATTATTTTATATAATTCACAAAATTTTGTCTAGAAATTATGAATGGATTATGTTATTAACATTTTTACAACTTTTTTATGCGTTTTATACTTACAAAATTAAAGACATTCACACAACATTTTAAAATAGTATTCAACATTTTTTTATCTTTTCATTTTTCTTAAACATATACTAACTGTTAATTGTCATTTAAAATTATTATGCATGGCGAAACATTTTGTGTGAACACTGGAGAACTACATTTAAAATTTTAACACACATTCAATTTTAATAATACAAGTATTTTAAATAAAGAAAGAAATTATAAAGCGCGATGTATATTAGAAATGATCCAAATAAAAAAACAAAATAACGCAGTAAACGACAAAACAGAAATAGAAAACTTATCAAAAATTTATGCACCAATCATTTCAACATACTTTTCGTCAGTAATATATATATATAGGTAAATTTACAAATAAACAATTTTTAGTACAACAATTTAGGAGAAAAACGCCCATAGCTGAGAGTGCCTTTCGGTTTATTTTAAATGTAGTTCTCCAGTGTTCACACAAAATGTTTCGCCATGCATAATAATTTTAAATGACAATTAACAGTTAGTATATGTTTAAGAAAAATGAAAAGATAAAAAAAATGTTTAATACTATTTTAAAATGTTGTGTGAATGTCTTTAATTTTGTAAGTATAAAACGCATAAAAAAGTTGTAAAAATGTTAATAACATAATCCATTCATAATTTCTAGACAAAATTTCGGGAATTATATAAAATAATCTGAGGAAGACAACAATGAAAAATAAGATTGTCGAAACGTCATGAAGAGTTTTATTGAATAATTCATTAAATTTAAAAACCAAGCCGCTAAATCAAGAGAAAAAAACAAAAACCAAAAAATTTAATAATAATAATAATAATAATAATATATTTCATTCCATAGATACAAAAGTGTGTGGAACAAGTCAATGTCAATTGGACTTAAAAGAAATACACATATACACACATACACAATATACATCACATTACGATAACAAATAATGTAAAACTTGAGTGTTTGCTAACGTATTTCTATTGCAAAAAAATCTTCAATTTTATATAAAATATTTGATTTAAGAATTTTCTTTAATTTGTTTTTGAAAGTTATGAAAGGCAGGATTTTTAAAGTATTTGGCAAATGATTATAAATACGTATGCATTGGAACAATGCAGTTTTCTGTAATTTAGTCAAGTGCGTATAAGGTGGCACCAAGAAACCATTTAATGTATTTCTGGTGCCATGACTATGTGCAAGTTCAAATTTTTTAAAAAAATCATTATAATTACTTTTGACAAACAAGGCGCACTCAAGTATATAAATAGCCGGAACGGTAAGTACACTAAAGTCTCTAAAAATGTCTTTACACGTGTCACGCCTTCGTATGCCAAAAATTGATCGTAGACACGTTTTCTGCAGGATGAAGACTCGCCCCACGTCGATGGAATTTCCCCAGAAGACAATCCCATATCTCAATCGAGAGTAGACATTGGCATAATATACTGAAAGAGCTGATTCAATGCTCACATTTTGTGCAATAACTTTGAGCGCATAACAAGCACTGCTCAATTTGCCCGATATACACTCATTTACAAGCACGGCTAAGAAAAGATCCCCATCAATTAAATAAATGATGGCGTAGTGTTGCTACATATTTAAACTGTAATTAATTATTCTACGTTTCGGATTTGTCTTTGAACGTAGAATAATAAATTACAGTTAAACATATGTAAAATTTTATTGAATTATATCTACCGTATACCCAAAAAAGGAAAAATAACACTTTAAAATATTACTATTAAAGGATAAACGGTAGAAGAAAAATATCGATGAAGAAGAACATCTCTCGCATAAGTTAAAGAAATTATAAATAGGCAAAATATCTATTATCCTACAGATACTGGATCTTTTTTGTACTTGCGCTAAAAAGCGATGGGACAATAGTCATTGAAGGCGAATAGCTCCAATATCGTTTCATTAGTGTATTTCTTATATAGTTATAGGTTGAAAACAAGGTAAAAAAAAAATAATTAAATTTAAAACAGAGTTTAATAATTGCGCCCGCGCAGCGTCTTTAATATGTTCGCTCTCAGCATTCGCCTAGGAGTGAGGAAAAGCACGGTAAAACCTACACTCTGAGAGTTGTCACCACTAAAAATACATGTCTGAAATTACAAAAAAAAAAAAAAAAACGTTTTTCAAAACGATCAAGCAAGAAAACATGCATGAACAGTAAAAGAAAAAAATAATAACTATAAAACTTATAACAACAATAAAATTAAAAAAATTCTAAAAACTACAAAAACACAACTTAAATCATAACTAAGATGGGTAAACAGTGAGAATATCACTTTTGTCAAACTTCCTCAAAAAAAAAAACAAAAATATAAAAAAAAAAAATCCTCTTCTAAAAAAACAATTAAATATAAAAAATTTAAAAAAAAAACAAATAAAAAAATTATTAATAACGCGTCCAGTACCCGTTCCGATCTATAACCTCCTCCAATCGTCCACGCATGGACGCCACGAGATTCGAACAAGTTTCCCTTCCTCTAAAGCGTTCCCACACCTCGGTAACGTGTTGGTGAAGTTCTACTTGATTTCGCGGAACTGGTGCATCGCGTAGATCCCACATTCTTCCCATAGCCGCCCACAAGTTTTCAATGGGGTTTAGATCAGGGGACTTTGCTGGCCAGGGAAGGACTTCTATTTCATTGCGATGTTCCGCAAACCAATCCCTCACGATCCGAGCTGAATGGACTGCAGAATTATCTTGCACCAGTGTAATCCGATGAGGTGCAGGGTATATAATTCGGACACTGGGAAGCAACACTTCTTCCAGGACACGAATGTATTGGATGGCGTCCATGCGTGCTTCAATCCGGGTCAATTCTCCAGGTCCGGCACTGGACATCCAACCCCAATACGCCAAGTTAATTCGGCTACTTTGCCGAATTCTGACAACATTGCTTTCTTCGAATCTAGTGTTGTTAGGGCGCCATACCAGTTTTCTCGCATCCTGAGAGGTTGAAAATACTTTCTCATCGGAAAATATAACCACATCCCAGTTGCGGTTTAAATTTGCTTGCGCAAAGTTTAGTCGACTCACAATATGGCGCTCCAAGAAATCTACCTTCTTCGCCGGACGCCGACAGTGAATCCCACTTTTGTGAAGAAAGTTTCTCACAAGACGGGCACTGCAATTTAAATGCAGTGCTTCAACTATCCCCACAGATGTACAGATTGGATGTTGTCCTACGTACTCCAGGATTGTATTTCCGACGTCAGGGGTAATTTTCCGTGGATGCCCAGGCCTTGGCCTAGTTCTCAGCGCTACATTTTCGTTTTCAGTTCGCCATCGATGCACCCAATAATGAACGAGTGACTTCTGTAATAAACCAGCAGTATATTAAATAACGTTCACGTGGTGTATAATCAGAAAAAAAACAACTTTTTTTCGTTTCATTTAAACCGAAACGATGTTTGTAAATTAAGGATATGTAAAGAGAATACTTACTGATGAACCTACTTCCGCAGCAATTTGCCTATAAGACAAACCACGCTCCCAAAGGGTAACCACCTTTGCCCTTATTTCTATGCTTGTCTCCGGACCGCGCATGTTAACTACAGTACCACTGACCTCTAACTAACTTGGAAACCTTAGCTGAAAGGCTTATATTTTGTAAGATTTTCAGAAAAAAAAGAATTTAGCAATTCTTAAATATACAATAATCTCTATAATTCCCCAGTCACAATTCTAAAGTATTTATGCATACAAAGAAATTTAATCCTAATATTATTTTAATTGCATTACAATGTAATTACTGAATAATTGCTCTTGGATATATTTATTGCAGTCCGGGGTTAATTTAGAATACCTAAATAATACATAAATACACACATTAATTAAAAAAGTAATCAATGTAAGGGCATGGGTAATTTACACACTTTGGTATTAGGTATTATTAGCCCCTTTAATTCTGGAGGTATAATTCACACTTCCTATTGGCAAACAACAATTGCTCCACTAATCCTACTATAAAAGTTAAAATAAAAGAGAAAGGAATTTTATATTATAATTAAGAACAATTACCCTACAGGAAATAGTACCAATAATTAAAGTCGGTGCAAAGTTTGTAACCGGCAAGGAAATAATGACCACTTACATTTTTTTAAATATATTACATATTTTTGCCAACGTATTTTTTTTAATGCCTATGAATCCACACTTTGCAATTTTAAATAAAATTAATTTCATTAAATGTACTTTGTTTATTTATAAAATTTACAATATAGTTATATTTGTTGTGGAAATCAGCTGTGGGACTAGTTTCTTTTTTATATACATATTTTTTAAAGTAGGAGAAATTTCCTATCGTCATGCCAGTTCATTAATAATCCAATACATAGCTTGCCCCTTATTGTTCTTCGGTTCTTTTTTTTTTATTTTGTTTAAAGAGGTTTGATCCATCATCGTTAAAATGCTACATCAAACTTTAATACGGTCCTACAGCAGATTAGTGCAAGTGTTTATTATTGCCATCCCGAGACCCCTTACAATCCAATAATATATTGCAGTCATTTTATAAATTACTTTTCTCAAAATAGTCATATTCCTACTATAAATGTATATGCTGCAGAAACTACCTCGACTCCAAACGGAAGCGCGCGCTTCATACATAACTCTGTGCATAAGTTTTTGTAGTTTGTGCGGTATATTTTGTATTTTATTCACATTACACCTACAAGCAATTATAAAGAGGTAAACACAAAACCATAAACCCTAGCATTGACGGCTACCTGCCGACTGAGAGCGCTTTATCAAGGTCGACCATTGTATCAGAACTTAGGCGAGGGGGAATGAGAGAGACAACTATAGCTACGAAAAGATTCGGTGCTCGATGCGTGTCCAAAAATTTCTTACCATGATTGTACAATACGTAGATGTACAAACAGTTGAGAGATCGCTATGGCTTGAATATAATATAAATATAAATATTGTACGCCTACTAAGTAATAAAATTAATAAAAATGGTTGAAAGCGTATCTTATTTTTTGCTATGGTTTATTGATATTAAAACTGTCATTTTTGTGTTGAATATTAGGTACCTACATAGATTAAAATAGTTTAAGTATTTCTAAATTTGTGTTTCCTTTTTGGTAATGTTTTTTTTTTTTTTCTTTTCAGTCGTATACCAATTATGTCGATGTAGTAGGAAATGGTAAGTAATAAATAGCATACATAGTTTTATGGGAACAAATTAACCTTCCGTCTTTGAAAAGATACCGATTTTTTGATGGTGCATTCTTGAGAGTTTCACTGTACCTTATGTTCAGGTTATACAACATACCTATGTAAAACAGAAGATCCGGATGCTCATCAGGAAATGCTAAAAACGGTTTTTAAGTGATATTTGTAGATGCAATGAAGTGCATTTTAACATATTAGTTTTTCATGCGTAATCTTGAACCAATACAATTATAATATATTGCCTATATGTATGAATGCAAAAATACCATTTAGCACACACATTTTTCATCTTCATTTTGTAAAATACCTACTATGATATTTAAACATTTTGAATTAACACCCACATTAATTTCTTACGTTTAAATATTTGTTTTATTTTTATATATATATGACTTTTAAAATTATGAAAGGCATTTATTTTAATTTTATTTCGAAATCGCCATATGTATAACATAAACATGATTTTATGCATTTTTTATTAACCATTTCACAAGTTAACAGATGCTCCAGTGCGATAGTGCGAAAGCACGTTGGGCTACCATTAGGAAACTATAATTACCTATAACTCAAATTATAGCGGGCTTTAATTCGAAGATTTATTATGCCTTATAGTAACGGTAAATCTCCTACTTTATACTAGAGATGAAAGAGAGGAAAATGAAGCGGCTAATTTGAGCTATTGCAATTTATTTTCGTATTGATTTTTCATAACAGCAACGTTTCGAAAGTAAAACTTTAACCTTCTTGTTTCAAACCAAAGATGTAACATTTTGTTACTTTTCATTACTTGTATCTTATACTTAATCATTACTCTTGCTATTTGTATTCGTTACTCTGGCTTCGGTACTTTGAAAAGCGACTGTAATGGTAATAGCACATTAGTTAGTAACAATTGAGGCTCAATGCTACCCGGATCGCAATTACTATCGAGCTTTTATGCTCTGAACATATACAGAAGAAAAATGTTTAGTACAATAAATTGTAGAACAATAGGGATGAACACAACTTCTATTAAAATTTCCTACAAAATTGTTGACGAAAATTATTGCATTTATTGCAACAAAATGGGCAATTTCGTTATAGAATTTATATTGACATAACTTATATATTAAAGTAGCATAACATACATATATATATGTAAGTATTAGCTGCATTCGGTTCTTACGTTCGAAGCCACTTAAGGTACGGTTGAATACCTTCGGGTTAACTTCGGGTACCATTTGATATCATCGGAATCACTTCGGATATGATCAGGTACATTCGGAATCGCTTCAGATATTATTGAGAGCCTTAACGCATCGTTTAGTTCGCCTTTCCAATCGATATTTTGACGATTTCCAGACTTCTCTTCAAAATTCACAAAAAATATCTCTTGCGAATTTCAGCGCCATCTATCAAGAATCGGAAAAATGTTTCAGACAAAAGTTTCGTATTTTTATGCGTAAAATTTTAATCTGGAATAAGAAATGGGGGTTTCATTTCAAGATTTCAAAGTTCCACCCGTTCACCCCCTGAGGGTGGGAATTGGGAGTCGTTTTTGATGTCCTTGAATAGATTTCTTAAAATTATGAAACCCTAACAGCACCATGGTTCAAAATATATCCTAATAATGTTATTAGGATATATTTTGCAGCACCAAGTCGGAATAATATTATTAGCATGTATTTGGAACGTTGGTGCTATTAAGCGGTAGACCTATGTTTTTCTGTTCGAAGTATATTTCTCGAGATATTTGACTGTCCCGTAACTTTTGGGACACTATTGTAGTATTGTGTGTAAAAGTGCATTTACAAATAAATATGGACATTGACAATTAAAATCCTGGCTTATAAGGGCAGATAAAAGTAGCGCCGCTCTTAACATTGAGCCCTTGCACTATGAAAAACTATTGTACCTATGCGATGAATAAAAGATTCAGTCTAAGGGAGAGTAGCTAAACAAATCCGAATTAGTGAATGCTGAGAGAAATACCTTCAAAGAGAAATATTTCGAACTCGAAGTTTGTTTCAGAAAAATAATGAGAACCAGTGATGACCAAATAACTGGAACAATGGAAACTTCGACGGACGTAATAAAACTACTACAATAGAATTATCCAAGTTGGCTGGTGCATACGAAGATTAGGTCATCTTCAATGACTGTTTTAGCTCCTTAATAAACAACAATAGTAGAATTACGATCGTTTGCAAGTTCCTTATATGAAATCATGTTTGAAGGGAGATGCAGCGAATGTCTTATTGCACTCTCTTAAAATATGGGCTAACAACTATACAAATGCGTTAGAACTGTTGCTAGACCGATACAGTAACAGACGTTTCGCAACTCTTGAATTGTCAAACGCAACTGTTCGGAGTAACATCTTACGAGTTCTATTGATAATGTCATACTTACACCGATAAGGTAAAGGATTAACATGTTCTAGGAAATTTGTCCATCAATGTTAATAAAATGAGCCAGAAATTATTTATATCCGCTTGAAGCGCTTTGAGTCATAAAAATAATTTATTAAATCGCTAAAGGCTATCGGAACTATAAAGGAAATGACTGATTTGTTAAAAACAAATTATTTAAGTTCCAATAACTCCCCGTCGATGTCCATAAATTATTTTTATAATACGAAGCGATTTAAGCGGATAAAAATTCTCATTTTGTTACCATTGATGCACAAATACCATTAAACATTTTAATCTTTTACTACCTTATCCGTTTGAGTGCAACATCTTATCAATAAATAATACAACTTCGAACAAGCTTTCGAAAAAAAAATTTAATATACAAATAATTTAGCCCTCCGACCTAAGTAATAAAACTCTGGCACATGGAAGTCGCTCCACTTAAAAAGCCAAAATAGATTAAACAAAAATAATACTATTGTTATATACTGATATTATATTTTTTCATTAAAATATCACCATTTATATTTCAGATAGCATCAAAGTATTCTATCAAGGCTATCTAGATGATATTACGGTATCGACAGTGCATAGCAGCCATCTCAACATCCTTCAGTTCTTAGTCAAATGGGAATGTAAGTATATATAAAATTCTCGGAGAAACGCTGTTTTTAGTATGCTTTTGCAAATATGCTCGCTTCATTTTTATGGTTTTACGAAATAAAGTAGTTATCTTTATATTTTACTTATTTCTCCTGATTTTACGAAATTGTAACTATCTTGGGCGAATTAAAAGTTTACAAGATATATAATTCTATAATTAGCTACGATACGCTCTCTGGTGGTTTAGTATATTACAGCCCAAAATTAATTATCCTTTGTATTTGCCGTATTTAGTCTATACAGTAGTATACTGAGATATGCAAGGACTATTAGCGTAGTAATAGACACCCAAGATATCCAATCACTTTGCGTTGCATCAATTTAAATTATTTCTGGACAATTGTTTTGGAATTTCATGGATCGAAAACCGATATCTTTTGACAAAGTGGTAACAGCTTTTCCACTCTCGGATTGTTTCCACTCAGTTAGTACTTGTCGCCATTTGATTTTGATATGCCAAATCAAGTGACTGTGTTAGGTGTGAAGAATTAGGAGGTAGACATATAAACTGGATGTTGTACTCTTCACAAAGTCTAAGAACGTTCAAAGTTACATGGGAACTAGGATTGTCCCTGATAAGAACTTTTTTTCCGTCTTGTTTTTTCAGAAGATGAAGATGTGTTGAAAATCAATCATCAAAAGTGGCGGCGTCGATCTAACCTTGCTCAGTCCTATTATATCGCGTTTCTTCAGGGCCGCTCTCCGTCCATGTGGTCCATAAATGCTCTCCCTTGTATATTACATAAGGAAGCAATGAGTCGCCCTTGGTGTTACCACAGAGCATAACACTTATGTTCGATTTAGTTGAGTTCATTATACGCTCTGGGTACTTGCATCTTCTTCGACAAATTACTTTCTTCCTGCCCGGATCATCTGACATGCAAGTTTCGTCATAGTTCTAAATGTTTTCCAGTGAAACATCTTCGACCGCCTCTTTCAAATTGTTAATATAATCTGAAATTATTCTTTCATCAATCTGAGCGCGATTTCTTTTAACGTTTGATGAAAGCTTGACCGTCAGTTGAGGGTGTTTCTTTAAGAAAAAGGTTGCCCAGTCACGACCTAGATGATTGTTACAAAAACATTGCAGTCCTCCCTTGTCTAGTGAGATAGATTTTCACGATGTATCTCAAATCCACTTCGTCAAGGGGAAATCCATACTTGCATACGTTGTCGATATGACTGGCAAATGCTAGTTCTTCTTCCTGCGAGAAAACTTTAGGGTGGCCAGGTGAACTTGAAAATAATCGTTTCAACTTGTTTTTAATAGTGCTGCGGAGTATTTTGAAAAGATCGGCGGCCTGCCTTTGCGTCATCTCACCAGATATAACAGCCTCTAAACAAGTTTGAAGATGTTCACTGCTGTAGTCCGCATATTTTCGGCTCCCAGGTCGTTTATACTTGTACGGCATCTTGAACAAGC
This sequence comes from Cetonia aurata, assembly GCA_949128085.1. Classification (NCBI taxonomy): domain Eukaryota; kingdom Metazoa; phylum Arthropoda; class Insecta; order Coleoptera; family Scarabaeidae; genus Cetonia; species Cetonia aurata. The sequence continues at coordinate 21,476,651 of OX421887.1, read as the reverse complement.
TGACAACAAAAGCATGCAATAGAGAAACACCCACAATCAGCTACTTAAACTTTTTAGAATTAGTTATTGATCAACTTTTGAAGGCTTACAAAAGTACGACCTACTTTGGCCCGAAAAAAATCAGGGCTAAATAAAGTAGGTGGTATATTTAAGGTTGCCAGAACTGATTTAAACGAATATTAAAACAAAAAAAAATAAATGCGTTGAACAGAGTTGGAACTAAACTAATTTAAAGCATCAAACAATGTTCTAAAAAATGTAGTTACCAAACCTGTGCAACAAGAAAAACGTTTTCTGTAAGTGGAAGTTTGGAAGGTTAAAATAACACGTGCTGCGCATTAGTCACTCAACGTAAGGTGCTGTTTTCTAGCGGGCAATGAGGGAACTACTTGACGTATTAGACGCATTAGACTGTCTGCACAGTGCTGCTACCTAGTAGAGACTGCCGAGACTAGTTCAAAAACTGTGTCAAATAAGTGTATAGAAACCGTTTCGTTCTGTTTTTATTTTGGGCCAAAGAAAGACGCTAGGGCCAAAGTAGCCCGTATTTACGGTATCAAAAAGAAAGTAAATATAAATAACTAATTGGGTAAATGTAGTATCATTTAAAAAGTACCCAACACAGGAAGAGAATATTTATAAGCTTTATTCACTACTGCTACTGTTTTAGATATCGATATATGTTTTTTGAACATATCTAATATAAATAGATAAATTTTAAGTTGTAGATGCATTCTATATACAGCTAAATATAAGTGAAAGTAGATACCTACTTGACTTTAAAGAAATGTGTATTTTTAAATTATCTTCGTAATATGAAGTATGTACCCATTGATATTTAGAAGACAATATAGGATAAATAGCAAAAAAAAAAAACTGATACTTGATCAAAGGTTCAGCTTTAGTAAAGCAATATGGACATAAGTGTCGGTAGCTTTCATGTATTCCACATACAGAGTGAAGTTATAAGCATCTCTTCAAGATGGCGAATATAGATGCGATACAGATCAATACAGAAATTTTAAGAAAATATAAATTAAATATGAAATCTTGAAGTACTATTTTGATGGTATCAAGTTGAAAAATCATGTTCAAATAAATAGTAATGTGATTTACGATCGAAATACTAGATTAGCATCGCCATTCGTTCCGCTTTATTTATATATGTAGATAATATTTTTCATTTCACATTTTTAGCACTTCTCTTTAGCAAACTCTCTGTTCAAATATTTGAAGGATCAAAATGTCCTAATTCATAATTCCTTAACCACAAATTAAAAGTCGCAATTATTTTTAGTAACTTCAACAGAAATGTATTGAAGTAACGATGTAATGCAACATCTTAGGTAACTTAAACCTCAACGTTGAATAACAAGAATAATTGTAAAAACTTTAAATTTGTCGATTAGAGGTCTAATATTTTAATTTGCTGGTACAAACATTCACTGTTTAAATGTAGCATACAGTGTTTTCAGACTTGATTTTAAATGATTCCTAATTTTAAAAACGCAGTCTTGAAAATGCATCTCACGAACACAAGCATTTCCATAAATTCTTGCTGATAAACACCTACAGCACAATTATTTTTTGTTGGCGGAAACTCTGCTCTCACGTGCATCTTACGTCACGAGCTCGAAGTGGCGGGCGCAGTTCGTTGAACGAACAGCGTATTACAATAAAAACAGAATTTCGTATTTTGTGCGAACCTCGGTGATAGTGGATTGTTCTCACATGCGATTTATAACGTTTCTCCAACCTCTTCGGGCGTGCCTCACTCCATTGAGCACGCCCTCTTGCTATAAGCTTGCTATTAAGTGACGAGTCTTTTCTACATTTTAAATGCAGCACATTGAAAACTACGACTTATAATGCAATGTCTGATGAGGGAAAGAGGCACGGAGGTGTGACCCGTGTAGAATGACCATATAGAAAAATTAGATATCAAATAGGATATTGCTACTTTAAAAAATATTATTAATGACCTGAAACCACAGTCAGAAAATAGCGCTTCAAATTATAAAGAATTAAAAAAATCAAATACCAGAGTCCAACAACAAAATAACTTTACTCCAAGATTAAGTTGGAAACTTAACTTTACAATTAAAAAATAAAGACAAGTAGAGTTTGCAATATAAAGATAAATTTAATGAGCTGGAATAAAGGCAAAAGAGAAGACAGATACATGGTGTGACTGCTGGGGAAGGTGACAACCAAGTTGATGTAGCAGTTGCTGCAGCTTTGAAGGTGGGAGTGTCTGTCTAATAGGGGATATAAATATTGATATTCTCATTCATTAAATAGATACTTAAACATGGTTCCTGCGGCTGGATTTGAATGCATTATTAATAATTACACCAGAGAGGAGCCACGTTTGAATCAACAGCATTCATCCTGCATCGATCCTATATTTATTAGATCGAGATACGAAACAGCAGGTGTTGTAATAACAGTTAAAATTTCAGACCACTACCCTGTTGTACCAGAGATTGCAATAACTATTAATATTAGCAAACTGTCTTCAGAAATTTCTACTACTTGTGTATAAGCAGGGGTACAGTCAAAGTTGCCAAAGTATTGAAGAAATCTAAAGACCACTTGATTTGTTATATAAACTTTAGAATTCTGAAAACAAAAAATACCCAAATAAAGTTAACCCATTTTTTTTTATAGATGGTGCTCCAGATGATTATACAGTAAAAGTAAGCCTGGCTTCCGCATGTGAAACAACTGCCACCTTTCTCGAATACTTAAATGCAGTAAGTATTTAATTTAGTGTGTATTACTCATTTATACAGTTGTAAATTCAGTTTAATTTGAACATTGCCCGTATACAAATTTCTTATACCAAAATATCCTCTAATAGTAAGTAAAGGTAGGTACATACATCTTTATTTCCCTGATAATTATATATATTAATCTCTTTAGTTTAGTAATCCCGGCCAGAATAGTTCAAGAACGTAGAAATGACCCCCACATATCTCTTCTTTCGTATAGGTAGATGGCATATGTATATGGTGAAGGTAGTAAAGGTATCGACAGCAAATGCAGAAAGATGATACCATCCCACAGTAAAACGGTAGAGACTTTGTGACAATCAAACTCATAGGAATTATCTTGTAAACTAGAGAGAGTTCATTCTAGCTTACGAATACCTTCTTCTAACGATAAATTTTGTTATAAACCCCTGTTTATTTGTGGAATTTTGCCATAGTTTCACTTTTTTATGTGACTATGTGATCGTGTGTGCGAATGGAAGGCATTGCAATTACCTTTCTTTTCCGCTTGATATACCTTCACATGTAGTATTAACCTCGTTTCTTTTTAGTCGTTCTTTTCTTTTTGAGCACCGATCACTTTTTGAGACGTGCCTTTGTAACTCTGGATATTGGACATTCTCACTTCAAGTGAGTCTTTGTTCGCTTGTGGGTGAATTTGACAGCACAGTTTTTTCTTCTTTCGCCTTTGGGATGTAAGCATCACTCTCTCAATTGTGCAGCTGGTTGGCTCTGCCCCCTTTTCTTTCCGGCGTCTTTTGGTGCTCTTCTGGGATGCTGTGGGGTCTACCTGGGTTTGGGCAAAACCAAGCTCAACCCCAGCTTTGGGATGTAGGTTGCCTTCAGTCAGATTTGCTTTTTTTTGTTTCTTTACTTTCCTAGATTTCCGGGCGATTTGTCAAAGGGTCCGTGTGGTGGTTAGGACCGTTAGGTTTGTCGCTTTCTCGTCGGGTAGTTGTTTATCTTTATTTTAAGTTCTTTCCCTTGTCTCTTTTCAGGTACTGACTTTCAAAAAAGGAGGAAATTTCTTTAGGTGCTAATTATATTTTGATCTTCGCAGTTATTTTGTGACTGTGCCGCACTAGCGTTAAGCAATCTTACTTGTTAGGTTTGATTTGCACGATTGGCCGTTGAGGGCGCGTGATTGTCATCTCTCTGATTGGACGTCGTTCGCACGCTTTTCTCTGGCTAGCGAATTGTGTGGTGGACATTAGTTAATGCCACCCCATTCTGATTTTGTGCTTATCAATTGTTCATTTGGATCAAGTATAGCTTCGGCGGATGTAATTACAGACTGAAGGAGCAGCCCGTTTTGCGTGTGTCATTGTGTCTGGTAAATGCCTGAAATTACTTTGAATCTAACTTTAATTGCTGTCGGTATTAAATATTTTAAAAAACACCACATAGAAAGGCCTTCTATAAAGAAGTATGTCTGATGGACTACGTGGTTAGAAGCAAGTTTATTTTATAGCAAAGACATTGAAAGTTTGAAAGACGTCATTTTCAATTTAGAGACTGCTTCTTAAAACCTAATTTAGTATGCAATTAAATTATATTTTACGTAATTTCAGTCATTTACCAGACATAATACTTACTTTGATAATTAAAGAAGTAACTCTCTCCAATTTCCAAGGTATTTCGATGGGCTTGATTATCAATTAAAACAGAAAAGCTTATAAAAATTAAATACGTTAATCCAATATTTTTATTATACACCGTTAACTGGTATGGATGTTGAAGAACAATTTCGCATATTAAAGTTTTGTTGACCCTAAAGTTACTAAATCTTACGCCTAAACATTTAAAAATGTTACCAATTCTTAGTGCAACTACTTCCGATTTGAAGGCATAGCTTCTACCATTTTCCCGTAAGGTAATATCACCGTCTGCCATGCGTTTGCTGCAGCTATCCTCACTAGACATATTATATCAACTACTACATAAACATAAGAAGGGTTGAGCGGTGGATATTTCTGTAAACTTAAACAATTTTGGTCCAAACATGCAAAGATCGCTGAAAAAAGTATTAATTATTTTTAGGCATTTTTTTTAATCCCGCTAAACGTAATATAGATCTATCATGGCATGGGCTTTATAAAAACATAAAATTTATTGCTTTTATAATAAACTATTTTGTGTGGTTTCAGATAAGCTAATTCTTTTATTCCTTCATAGCATATATAAGGGTTAACCTTTCTTAATCTACTAAGCTGGAAGATAAGCTACTTTGATTTTTATAAATAAAATGAAATATTTTTTATTTCTATTTTCACACGTTATTTGTAAAATGCTTAGTTATCTTATCTGGTTTCCATATAATACTAACGTAAGATTATTTATGAATTTATTACTTAGACTGCTTTTTCATCACATCAAAATTAAACAATACAATAGGAATTTTACAAATATTATTCGATTAAACAATTAAGTGGATCGGTGGCATCTTGGACATCGCCAACAAATTGGTACACAGTAAGAAAAACTCTTTTTTTAATGGTGTAGATAACACCTAAGCTTATCAGGCACTCCGGCGAAGCCAAATCTCTTTCCTAATTATCATTACAACCATGGAAAAGCCGGTTATCGTAATTAGCCAGAGTGAGATTTAAACCCTGGACCTCACGATTGATAGCCATGTGTGCAAGCCGCTAGACTATCAACCGGTCAATGAAAATTTGTTCGTTTCAAATTTTTTGTGTTGAAGTAACATACAATAATGGTTGATTTAACAAACTGTAGCATAAACGAGGATTGTTAAGTGGAATTTTGTCAATATACTCTTGTTAATTGTCCCCAGAAAATCAGTTGTAATGTTGCTGTTTTAGTTAAAAGAAATGGTTCATCTTTAACAAAGTAGAAACTGTTTCGATAATAACTTAACAATTTTTTCTTGTGGACCTTCTGATGGAAGAATTTGTTAATTTTAACCAAATTTCTTTTACTTTATGACAGCCACTCCCCCATGTCTTTAATGGACCCAACCAAATACTCTGAACTAAAACAGTTAAATATCTGCGGAAAGTTATCAAATCGTAGAACATATGCGTAACATATGTTAGCCTCGATAACTGAAAACTCCCATTGGGTGAAAAAAATCGACCAGAATAGGTTGTGGTCTCTTAAAATCATTTAGATTGACTTTACAACAACAACTAAAACGCGTTGAGGATAACTCGAAATTTAACTGCTTCGCGTTTTGGGTATTAAGAAATGTTACAACGCGTTCTGGACTGTAGCTGGTGCAATCACAAAGTAACTGGACATGGGCGTGAAGTAAACAAACAAATTTATTTTTTTTTCTTCAAACATTGAAATTTGTTTTATGCTTCTTTATAATCCAATAGTTGACTATCGTGAACTTTTTGAGGCAAGAATTTTTTATCTGTGTATTCTATAATTGTGATCATTATATTTCATGTAAATTTAATATCAATATTTGATGTTAAACGACGATGTATTAACTGTATTTATAGTATTTTGCCTGATAAAGATTTGAATTCCAAACTAGACGCTAAATAAAAATCTCAAAATTTCATCGTAAACAGAAAACTAAATAAAATTAGGAAGTACTAATCTCTCCTTGCAATTTATGTTTAGTCTGCTTTTTAGCTTCTAAGAGAATGGATCATTATCATCATATAGCTAATAAAATGACCTAAAGTAAGTGAATTAATGAAGACAAGTAATGATCGGAGTATTTTATCGATAGCGACCGATACACAACGTTCTCTAAGAAGAGCCTCCACTTCTTCAAAATTATGAATTATCAGTACACTGAACCACAAATGAGTCCTGATACAATTAAAAAAAATATTTCTCACATGAAGTAGTGCATTAAAATTGGTCTGAAGAACGAGTTTATCAAATCACTGAAACAGATTTTATTAAATAACAAAGAAATTTATTGGGTAATAAACTATTCATTCTATTAATGAAACCAAAGTCATTGAAAATGAAAAAAATGGCTTAATTGGTTCAATGAAATATGTTATTATTATAAGTTAGGAACACTAGTTTTGTTTTAACAACTTTGTTTGATGTACTGAATAACCGTGAGTTATCAATTTTTCAGCGATATAGAATGAACAAAAGCATTATCAATACAATCAACATTCTTTGTTGACGTGCTGATCGTAAGTGGTTTATTTAATGTATGTTGTTTATAATCCTAACGGATTTTAGTACCTACTTGCTATAGAGTAAACTTATAATTGTGTGTATACCGAATTGAACGTGTCACTTTCGTTACTTTACCGTACTCTTCTGTGAAGGTTCTGTAGATTTTTCTGGGTATATATTTATTATCTATGTGGGTACGGTTGTCAAAATAGCTGTCAAACAATCTGTGATTCAAATATAAGTGATCTATATTCTGAACACTACAGATGCAAATAAATTGATTTTGATAAGTAGTAATCAGGTGGTAGTCACTACGGCTGGAAAGTCTTATCGAACCCGTTTAGTTGTTCGCCTCCGCTTGCAATCTCCAAACTCGTTCGACAAAACGTCACTTTCCAGTCTTGATACGAAAATAACGATTGTTTTTTAACGTTTTCACTCCACCTATGATTATAGATTATTATAGAAATGTAAATAACTGCATTTTAATGATTATAATAGGGAATTCACAATTTTCTTTTTCTCATGTCTGACTGATTGTGATCGTCTAATATGTCCGTCATTTTGTGATTGCATCAACTACTATCCAAAATGTGTTGTATAGCATTCCAAATACACAAAACGCATAGCTATCAAATATTGTAGAAACCATGACAAGCAATAGTATGCTACAATCGCATGGGTTTACCTCGCTGTTTATAACTATCGCGCTACAGAAACGCGCTCGATACACGGGCAACAATAACTTCATAGTATGCATTAGGTTTTTCGATATTCAAACGATACTGCTGCATGATTTGTGCAGGACGCAGTAGTTATCTAATATAATATCGGTACGTCACCGACTACTAAAACAATATAAGTAAAATCATTGTCTGAGAATTGATACATTTTTCTGTACGAAAGTCTCCTTAGTTTATTTAAATTAATTTATTTTATACTTATGTTTACAGAGCGTAGCTGAATTGTATATCCCCCCAACCCCTGATTACGAATTCCGTGTACAGGAAAATTGCAGCTATGATATAGAAGTAAAAGTACATGGGCATGCTTTAAATGTATTAAGTTACATTCCAGGTAAGTTTGCATATGCGAAGTTACAAATGGAATACGCTTTTATTTCTCACACTTGTTAAACACACATTCTGATTAATACTATATAGAAAGAAATTAATATCCAATATTTTATATATTTACATATACCTACATGTCTTCATAAGTAATGTTTCTCCATGTCATTTTTCATTTTGCTGCCTGAAACTACAATTTTGTCTCGCATTATGTGTCTCTCTGTAAACTGCTGAACATTGTACTGTTTCGGGAGCTCATTGGCAGATCTTCAAAACACGGGCAACTGTTAATAAAAAAAATACCATTACGCTTAGATACAATTTCTTTCTGGTTATTTATGTTCGCTTGGTAGTTATTTTTAGAATTGTTTATACAGGATGTTGTGATATTCACAGACAAGCACTATGGAATGACGTTAAACATCAATAACTGAAACGAATATACCATTTCTTAAACCAATATTTTTTGCCTTATAACAATTTTAAAACTAAAAAGTGAAACATCTAAACATTAGCAGTATTAGATAGCCGAAAATTTAAGTGTTTCGTAACATTTTATAACATTTGTTTAAAATGTTTTCTGGCAGCCGCTAAATTTGGTCTAAGAAGGTTTGCAATTACTCATACTCATAAAGCAAATGAGATACGCATGTAATTTGTTGATATTTTGATTCTTGTCATTCAAAGCAAACGGTTTTTTATTTTTTTATTTTTAACATTTTAAATAATAATCGAAAACCACTTAAATCGTGAGTATTACGGCCACTGGTGGAGTTGCCTGGGTATCATTTGAGAGAAATATCTACTAATGCCAAGTCAAGGAGAAGACTATGTACTGAAAAATTTCTTTTTCACCGGGTGCGTTACAATACCGTAATGTTTGTCGAAGATCGTCATCTGTCGTCAAGAATGAAAGGGAAAAGCTTTGTTGAATAATTTTACACAACCTTGTGTATAACCATTTGTTTACTGACTTGTTTAATACTGCGTTCTTATTTTTATCTGCATTTAAAAATTTTCCTCATTTTACGTTTGGTGTTTGTTCTGTTTAAACGTCATATCATTTTTTACAATTTTATAACTTTTTAATATGTTCCGTGGTTTCTAAATTTTATGCTTTTGAACAACAAAATTTAAATTCTACAATTTCTCCACAATTGTTCTAATTGTAAGTAAATATTCAATTAATAAATTCATTAATTACTAAAGAAGATTCAAAAATTGTAGTTAAAATAAAGAACAATATTTAATTAAAAATTTTATTACCGCTGTCCAAGAGAGACTTCATTTTTATGAAATATATTTGACAGATGCAGCAAGCAAACTTAGCGGCAAGGTGGTTTGATATAACCACAATATAACGATGTAATACTATGGATTGAAAAAGAATTCTCAATTCGGCTCAACACAGTTTGCTATTAAAATACTTATCTAAAAATAATTATAGTGAGATGACACAAGTTTATTTTGACTTAAAAATTTGATTAAACATAAAATAATTAAAAAATGCTTTAACTTCGTAATATTCTCAAACTGGCATTTATTATCAGCTGTCTAATATTAAAAGTATTTGTGTTTTATTTTTAATTATGTGAAATTGCCGTGAGTTAGAACATATTAGTAAAATTAAGAAACTGTTTAACGTCAGGCTACATCAACTCGTATTCGCAAATTTTTAAACATTCAGTATACATATTTTTATTCTAATTATACAGAAATCCCAGAAATTTAAGCATAAAATTATTTTGTCTGTCGTAAGAAATAAATAAATATACTTTTTATCAAATTTTATTAACGAAGTTGCTGTCAATGGAAACATATTCACTCTCATTAATAAATAAAAATTTAATTTAGTGGTGTTTGTTTCAGATAATCATATCAGTGTGAAAGGAGAAACGAATTCAACTGACATCGAGACAAGAACTTTATTTCTAAACCAAATTTACAATGTAACGATTGGAAAAGTGCAATACGTTTTCAAGTGGAAAGGTAAGAATATAAAAAGCACAAACTCGGTATACATTAAGTCTTGAACTAAGATGAAATATAACCCAAGTAATAATAGTAATACAAATTTATGTTGCAAAATATTTTTTTTTATCCAAATTCAAATTTTAAAGCATTTTATGAAACATCGATTTTTATAATTACTTCTTTAGGTACAGTTCCTCCAAGCGGCTATAAAGTAAAAGTATTCCCACGTGATTGCCAAAGTTACTCTTCTAATGAAACATACGAGGATCCTGCAACCAAAGTAAGTTTTATTAGTTTGAATTAAGTGTTTCGATACAAAAATATTAATATTTAATTATTAATTTTTCTTTTCCTTTAATTTCAATTTTTAAAATAACGTTATATCAAAATGTAGAAATGTTCTAGATCATTGAAGAACTATACATTCCTCCAACCAATTTGTCTAATTTTGAGTTACGTAATAATTGCAGTTACTTTATAGAAATAAGTGCAGATGGACGAACAATAAAGACCGTAAATTTTATTTCAGGTATGTTATATTTATTAAATAACTATTTGTGCATCAGCATATCGCGTTGACAAATTTTGCCTTGGTGTTGAGAGAAGCTAAGGCATTTCATGAAGTACAATTGCCTCGTGTATCGAGCGAGCAATTACATATGTAAGTACTACATTCGCGAAGCCCAGCTCAAGACGTTTTTTACCAGCACCGTAAACGACGCATGTTATATAAAACTGTACTAAAAGTACGTGAAGACATAATAGATAAGTCAAGAATCGGGAACTAATTTTCTATTTTGTGTGTTAGTATTAGTACAATTTTTGGTGATGAGCAAACCGTATTCAAATGCCAAGCTTTTGATGACAAGTTTTGAGTCGCGTCCATCAGGTACGCTTAAAGACGAAGCCTTTTGACGTTCAAGATCGTTAATTTTTCACTAGACTTTTTAGATGTACTATCATGAAACAGCCTTTTGTTTACTATTCGAATTTTGTAATTCAAGGACTTTCATCAGCAGCCTTCTCTTTCTTTTGTACTAAATCCGGCCGTTTTCATTAAGTCTTGAAAAGTGATGTTCGATACAATTTTCTTGTATTTGTGAGCTATACGTAGTTTTAATTCGAACATTGGAAGTTCATCTTCACTGGAAAATTGATCTGAGTTCATGAATTCTTCATCTTCCGACATGCATTGAATTTCACGACGTTCAGTAGACTCACTTGGAGCGTTGCGAAAAGAATTACAGACTCGTCACATGGGTACCACATGTAGTACCAATTACAAATGCATCATGGTCTTTACTGATAGTCAAATTAAACCTTGATTTAGTTATTCTTCTATCTGGGCTTTTTCCCTAAACTTTCAAAACTTCTTGATCCCAGTGAGCTTCAAACAACCTATACACGGACTTATCCAGCCTCGTGACTACTGTTTCTTGGAAGACATAATAACCTTTGTCATGTTTATCAGCTTCCTCCAAATTGTATAGTCACGGATGAGGCAGCCCCATAAAAAAATCAGACGAATTCGACCAGCTAGTTTAAATTTTGATAAATGAGGAATATAATGCATAAATAGCTCTGTTTGGTGTCTATGCATTAGAATCACACTTTCAGCATGCTCAGGTGCAACAAGATGTAAGGGCTTTACACCTTTGACAGCCAAAACATTTTGTTGATGATGAATTGTCAACCTGCATCCCTCTCATCTATATTCGCTCAGGTCTGTTCTTAAAATCAAGATTATCCAAAACTTTCCGTAATTTTTTTAAATAAACTCCAGCTATAGATTTATTATTTTTTTGCGTCCGTACCGAATTTATATTCTGGGCTTTCCGTTTTGCTAATTCTGAAAGTTGTGGTTTAGTTTATTGCTCTCAACAAACTCGATGCTGCAGTATTTGAGAGATAACTGATATCCAATTTTGGCTAACTTTAGAATTCTGCTTACAAGATCTGTTTCTTCATGACAATTGAGAATTGATTTCCGACCTAGTTCTCTATTCATTTTACCACTTTAAATCTTATTGCAGCTTTTTGCTGTGATAACCCACGTTGTATGGCTTTAATAACATTACTTAAAGCTTCTGCGCGAATATTAGACAATTTTTTCCCGTACTACAAACCTAAGATACTTATATAAGATATACTTATTTAGCTATAGTAAAAGATAATGCTTGCGCGCCAAGGAATATGGCCTGCATATCAACATGGGCGGTCAATTGTAAATTTTTAGCCCCAATACACACGCCTTATAATACAACCAATTATGGATAGTTTATAGATCTTTTCAGTTATGTCAAAACAGAAAATACAATACATTATTATTGGTTTTTAAGGAATATTACTTGGAAAATACTATTTTTAAACAAAATAGAATGATATTACCTATTGATAAGAAAAAATTGGAAAGTTCCCTATTGTGTCATTATTTGCCATATTTCAAATAAATATGTTATTTAAATTTCACTTTTTCATTCAGGGTGCTTGGAATTACTTGAAATGCCCAGCTGTATCTCAAGAATATGTTAATATTGACAAGGTAGGGCCCTGGCACAGTGCTAATAGTCTGTGCAACCGCGGACTACATTGACGGATCCGACCCACCTTGTCAAAATATGAATTAAAAAATAAAATAATAATCTACAACATATTGTTGCACTTTATTATAATTTGTTAAAATTACGTGTTTGTTTTTTTAAACATCTGCAAAGTGGAAACTATAGTACTTTAATTTTTGTAGGTAATGTTAACGTAAAAAACGTTACGCTGCATACCATTTATAATGAAAGCATTTCCAAAATACAATACATCATTACATGGAAAGGTACGTATATATTTAGAAATACTAATAAGAAATATCACTTATGTACCTGTTACATTGCTTTATCTAATGACCGGCACCTTTAGGACTCAGAAGAAATCAAATTGAAACTGAAGTCACTATAGATATATGTTTATTATGCGTCTTAAACCTATATATAATCATCATCCGTCATCAGGTGATATAACTGCCTTAGCAACAGTTTTCACTGCCAAAACCAGAATGCGAGTTCACTGTAGACCAAAAACACTAAAAATCAAACACTTAAACAAAAGTAACAAAAAAATTAACAGGCATTTAAAAAGGAAACAAGAATAATGTGGCTTAAATTTAAATCGTAAATGATTCCAACCGAGTTTTTGATTGTTATTATTGTCAACTCTATAACCTACTAGTTAAATAGTAATTGCAATTACGTGTAATCTATAGTCACTAATGAAAACTATTCTTTCAGACGTAGCGCCTAATCTTTATTCTATTAATGTAGTTCCGGAATCGAATGCTAGTTATTGCCAAAAACACTATGATTCCCACGACTTGAATTCGGTAAGGTGCTTTTAACTATAATATACTAGACATTAGTAATAGATAACCATTGGTATTTTGTACATATACTTGCTGAACCTTGATCCCAGCGACCATTGGCGGTTTAACCTTACAATTAGTTTTACTTTCTAGAATTTCTTTTAATGAACACCGTGCCTATATTTAGTAATAACATTGTTTAGTCTTAACCCTAATGCAAAACTTCTTTGCTTTAGGTTTTGGTATCCATATTTTACATACCTGTTGTAAAATCACACTCATTGTCAAACTGACGTAACGATGACTGTTTTACCAATGTAAGTGTATACACCTGTCTACGATAGAGATAAACATTCGATTAACTTTAACATGTGTATTGTATTGGAACAGGGTTGAGACAAAGAAGTCTCTAAGTCAATTAAGCTGACGTAGCTACTTCATATAGCCAGTAGCAAACCGGTTGCAAATTTTGTTGCTAAGTTGTTAAGCAAGAATTGATTTTGTTGCTCCAACTGTTTCCGAGAAACGATGACTACACTAGCTTAATATTAAGTGAAGTCTCTGCTCCCCGTGATCGAAGCGATCTATTGTGAAAGATCCTGATCGAGATTTACCAATCAACCCCCGTGCTTACCGCAAATTTGAGAATATTCTTTGGTGCTGCCATTTACGTCACTTCGGAAGATATTGCCTCCTGTTAGTAATGTAGCAGCTTTGCGGTGCCAGATCTTTGAAATAGCAGAGTATGTGCTACGTAGTGTCGATTTCGCATTCGCAAAACCGACACATATCAGTCTAGGCCTTACCCATCTTTTTGAGATGGTATCTCAGAAGACAATGTCCAGTTAGTAAGCTAGTAAGTAGGCTTAGTTCCGGTTTGCTGAGTCTGAATAAGATTTTGTTAGTATTTAGCATAGGGTTAATCAACCTTTTAGTTACAAGTTGTCCAGAAGTTTGGCTTCAGAGGGATATCGTTTTCTCATGCTCTAATTGTTGTTGGAGTTCACCTCTTTTCGAAATACCCAGGGCTGATTCTGATCCGTAGAAGTGTCTTTACTAGCCCCTCGTTTAGCCAGTTCGTTAGCCACCTCGTTACCTTTAATATGATAATGCACTGGCACCCATAATAGCGCAATTTTGTTTGTCATAGCACTACATTACTTAAGCCCTCCCATACCAGCTCCCTGGCACCCATAAAAGCTCCTTTTATCCCTTTCTTGAGGTTTTCTTGGACACCAACATATATGGCAAATATTTCTGCCTGAAAGATTGTGGACGTCAAAAAAAAAAACAATATAAAAAAAAGAATACAAGGACATAAATCTTCTAATAATCTTACTGCTTTAAAAAAACAAAAACAAAATTTTAAACATAAATTTGACTATGACAACATAAAAATATTATCATTTTTATTGTAAATCTCCTGCCTTTGGCAGGACCAATATGCCTTTTAACATTAACCGAGGTAATTTTTTTTCTAAATGACACTCTACTCTGTAAACCTGTTTCAATCCACGTGATATATACTTCAAACCTAACAAACCCTAGGTTTTAGGTGATATCCTTTATCCCACCCACGTTAACTTCTTTATTATAACTATTTTTGTTATATTTTATTATTATGTAGATTTTTTCTAAGAAAACCCGGAATTATCGTTTTCTGAATGGTTTAAGCCTCATCGGTGTCTATATCCATGAAGATCCTTAAGATACCTAGCTACTATCTTCAGTTATTGATCCTACCGTGGCCTATCACTTACCTTCGCACATCTTCTGCATCCCGGCATTATTTCTAAGATAGGTATGTACACATCTCCACTCTACCACGAATTTATGCTTGGACGTTTCACGGTGAGAAATGTAGCAATAGTTACTCAGGAAATTGCATAGGAGCTGGACAATGGTGAGCAACTGCATTTCGTATATACACATTTTTCACGAACGTTTGATTTCATTGAGGACTCAAAACTTCTCTAAAAATTAAGCGTTTCTGGTTTCGCATCAGCTTTGTTGGGTTTTTCTCATACTTACAGAATAAATCTTACTATATAAGCTTTAATGGCTGCACTACAAACCTCTACATCCCAAAGTCAGGAGTACCGCAAGGTTCGAATCTTAGACCGATCCTCAAATCTCTAAATTTATATACAAGACGGTTTAATTTTGTTGGCTTATTGGTGCAGATTTGACAACCTTAGCCTAAATGTTGATAAATGCACAATTATTGTGTCATATACGACAAAGTAGTATTGATAATAAAACCATTCCCCGTAAGCAGTTAGTTGAAGGTTTGGGCATAGCATTTAACAAACAATTAAAATTTTCGCAGCACATCTCAAAAATGTGTTCCAGTGCGATGAGGTCACCAGGTGTTTTGACAGACTTTCATAACTCTAATTGGTTCATGTTTAGAGAGCAGTAAACTGGAATATTGCGATGTTATTTGGGTACCAAATGCTACTATGCTGTACACAAGCAAGTGAGCGCGTTCAAAGAAAGATCTTGAAATATCTATCCTTTCGAATCTTTTGCATTATTACAATATTTAATATATGGATACCAAAAAAATATTTTTTCAAACAAAGCTTAGAAACAATATTATTATTAAAAATAAACATGTAAGAACTATCTTTTAGTAAACATGTACATTTAAATCGTATTTTAGTTTCCCCGTTTTGGTTCTATTGGGTTAAACTTCACATACTTACAGATTGTTCTTTCCATTTTGTTTGTTAAATTAAAACACTATTATTAAAGATAAATTTAAATAAACCTATGTTTACATCATCGATATTGTGTGCGATTAAATCAAAGCAAGTTTGGAGTCAAATTCAGGCAGTCAATCGTTAACTAGTGAGGTGTTAATAAAATCTCCGCCTATTTAAAAAATGCCATTTTTTGCAGCATGTTACCCAGATTTACATTCCTCCAACAGACGACTATGATTTTGAACTGGAAGGAAATTGCACTTATAATATAACCATAAAATCGGAAGGGGTGCTGACAAACATAAGACATCACATTCCAGGTTAGTAGATATATAATTTTGCTTTGAGATATTTTCAAAAAAAAAATAATTGTAAAGGTACATAGGCGTAATGGTTATTTAATAACATTGAACTACCGAAATACTACTACAACTTACAACACAACATCAGCATTTATCCATTAAATAACAAATACAAACTTATATAAAGACTATTATTAATAATAAACAAACTTGGATAACTTATTTAACATAAAACTAACTGCTGAATAATTTTCATATCTACATTTGCAGAATGTGTTGGCGTTCGCTGTAATTGTAAACTATTAGGACCTAATCCAGTTAGGAATACCACCCCTACAATTGAAAACTCTAATGGTAAACTTAATATATCATGGTCCTTTTCGGAGAGTAAGGAAAATAATATTACCGATATTGGATTCTAGTAAGTGAGACGTGATAAATCTTAAACGAATTATTCTGATGATATTTGTAAACCTCGAACGTGAAATAAATTCTGTAATAAAGCACACTGACTCATTATGTTTAGAGTAAAAGC
The DNA here is from genome assembly GCA_949128085.1 of Cetonia aurata. NCBI lineage: Eukaryota > Metazoa > Arthropoda > Insecta > Coleoptera > Scarabaeidae > Cetonia > Cetonia aurata. Next base: position 21,459,820 of record OX421887.1, on the reverse strand, counting down.
TTACATCTTCCAACCTGAATAGAAGAATATATTATATATATATAAAATCGATCACACACATCTGAATTACAGAATTTATGGCATATTACAGTTACACATTTATTTAGTAAAATATCATTTTAGTTTAATTCTCGATCCCACTTGCAATAGCAACGAAAACACAAGAAAAATATATCCGGAAACACCACTGCAGACAATGAGAGAGAAGAGTTATGCTATACTGAATGTTACCGACGATGTAACTGATGAAAAGTATTGTTTAAGCGTCAGTTTTAATAATACTTATCATTGTACTTACTCGCATGCGTACGACTTCATCGAGCAAGGTATGTGCAAATATATTTCTTATTTTAAATATAAAAACACATTTCTCGTTAATAAACATTCTGTGTATACAGGATGATTCGCGGAACCTATCCATTAAAAGTTCTTTAATTTGCAATGATATCTCGATTTTGAAACTTCGGCGTTAAGCATAGTTGGCTATGATCGATTTAGAAAAAGTAAGTTAATTAATGTCGCACTTCCGGTTACATCGAAAGTCATGGCCAACTTTGATATCATAAATAGACACCTATATTTTTAGTTGCATTTTTAGATTCTATAAGAAATTTTAAAGCCAATTTTATTAAACATCTTCTTAGCTATCGGTTACCGTTTTGGAGTTATTTTGATTTTTGTGAAAAAATCCAAAAAAAAAACAACATGTGATGCATTAATGGCGTGTGACAGCTAGGGCTGGGCAAAATATCGATACATCGACAAGTATTCGATTCCATTAATGGTATCGATTCTTCGATACCGTGATTAGCAAAGGCATCGATGTATCGATACTAGTATTAGTACTCGTTCTAGTACTGGTACTAGTACTGGTTCTAGTACTAGTATAGAGTATCGATTCCGTGGTATCGGATCGAGGTATCCAGCTAGACGATACCCACAATTTTGGTGTCGTATACAATACTTGTCTTATTGTTAGTATCGCTACTTGCTGAAGTATCAATTCTACACCTCGTATCGATTCCCAGTACTAGTACAACTAAATTTAAAGAATAAACTGAACATGGAATAAAGAAAGCTATTGAATTTGTTTTACGGAATTTTTTGTTTAGAATCATTATGATTTTCACTCATTAGCAGTCTTTCACTCCTCTCTTCCACTGATTCTATTTTTCAAAAAGTAATCCCAATTGAATGGGGGTATAAATGCTGGAGTAAAGTTTGTCGCTCCTATGAAATAAAACTTATCATCATTTCTAATGTTAAACTGATTCATGTGACAACAATAACGTTACAAAATGGATACAGCAATTAAAATAGGTACAAATGTCTAGTGTTGTGTCTTCAAATATTTTAATTGTTTAATAAATGATATGATAATATGCTTAAGTATATATTAATTCTCGACTATGCCCGCTAGGGCTGGGAAAAATATCGATACATCGACAAGTATTCCATTCCATTAATGGTATCGATTCTTCGATACCGTGATTAGCAAAGGTATCGATGTATCGATACTAGTACTAGTACTACCGGTACTAGGACTATTAGTACTACTAGTACTGGGTAACGATACCTAGCGTAGAATCGATACATCGGCAAGTATCGATACCAAGACAAGTATCGAATACCGATACCAAAATCATAGGTATCGCCCAGCCCTAGTGACAGCTATACAGTAAAAGGTATACAGCTTTTATGTAAATTGTGGAGGGTACAGGTACTTTACTATTTAACCACGGGATATAAAGCAATAAAATTATACGGGCTGTCTCACAACCTATGGTTGATTTGGCGTAACTTCTTAGTACGAAAAGTATTTTTTTTTTTTCAAATAGAACGCCCTATATATTTTTACGCCATGCGATGTAGAATTGAATTCCCTATCGAATAGTTTTTCTGTGTGTGTTCTTATACCTATCTCAATCGCTTCTTTCAGACTTAGTGAAACGGTAACCGATAGCTAAGAAGCTGTTTATTAGCTGCTTATTTTGCCCGTATTGCAGTTTACTTTTTATTACAATATTGCGGTGGAGTACACACAACACTACATTAACCGCAAATTTAACCATATCTTATTAAAAAAAGAAAGAAATTTCGAAATCCTAATCAATATTAAACCGTCAGAAGCGAAAATTACTCGCAGCCTGAAAGTCACTGGTATATCTTCTAACTTCGTCAAATTATATCTCTTGATTTAACATTCCAAATGAACTTTTATTTTTCAGTTCCGACCCAAAAAGTAAGTGTTTACTATAATATCAATAACGTGATTATATATTTTGAATATTAAATACATGCAGACAGAACAAGGATTGGAATGGGCACAGTGGTTGATAGCAATGATATTGTTGATACTCGTGACTATCATGGGTTATTGCTGTATCCGTTCGTATCGTAGAAATTTCATGAAGAAAACAAAAAGTGGGCAATCCGAGCAAACAAATAGGAACGAAACCTTAACCGGGTAAGGGAACCTTTGTGAACAAGGTTCTGAATTACTGTTATTTGTTTATGAATTTGGAGAATAATAGGTACACCCTTAAAGAAAATAATTGATTTAATAAAAAAAAACACTCTTAGAGAACCATAGTCATAAATAAGCATTACATGTTCTTAGCAATCATGAATTTTTCAGAACTAGGAAGAAGGAAACCATTAATTTACTGTACGTGGAAAAAGAAATTTTAGTAAGTATCATACTGCACTATCCTCGTTGTTTTAATGGATATATACCTATTCATATATACCGGGTGTACAAAGGTGGATTACCTATTAGAAGTATATGGAGAAGGATTAATCCAAATTTTGTATATGCAAGTTATTTGAGATGTACTACATTTCTAAAACATTTTCATCCATGCAGTGTTGTCACTTGTACTTAAATCTGGTAATAACTTTTTTAATTCACATGGAATGCCCTGTAAATCTACTAAAAAATGCAATATACAGAGTTTTGGATCATATTTACAACAGATTAGACAATAAACAAGTAACTGCCGGTATTTTCTTCGATCTAGCCAAGGAATTTGATGCATTAGACCAGTGATTCCCAAAGTGGTCCAGGTGGACCCCCAGGGGTCCACGGGAGACTCGACGGGGGTCTACGTTAGCGGGGGTTCACAATTCGTAAGCGGGGGTCCACGAAAATTTATCTGGTTCCGATAGTGAAGAACTAAAATGTTGGCTTGAGTTCACCTATCAATGTAGGCAGATAATATTTTAAGAAGCTCAGCGACTGTTACTTGTAAAAACTTGCATATTCCATATTCAGTACAACGTGTCGAGTTTCTGGAAAGTAAAGATCCAGATTTAAAAGAAAACCTGATCAATTTGAAAGCAGACATCGCGTATTTGACGGATTTGTTCAAAAAATTTAATGACATTAACTTACAATTACAAGAGGACAGCCTCAATTTAATAAAAACAAAGGGTGTAATTTCCGCTTTTCTTGGAAAATTGAAATTTATGAAGCAAAATATTAGTCGGCGCGAATTTTCGCAGTTTCCAAACTTGTCTTCACACATACGTTCAACATTTAATTGCCCTGCATGATGACTTTAAAATCAGATTTGAAGATATTCTGACGATGGAAATCCCAGCATGGATGAAACTTGATGAAACGGAAGTGGAGAATGTGATATTATAAGAGGAGCTACTCGAGCTTAGCACTAATGAGGAACTGAAGGTGAAATTTAAAAGAGGGTATCAAACATTTTGGCTGCAGGCAGAAATACCCGAAAAATATCCTGGACTGTGGGGAATTGCGAGAAAGCTTTTGATAGCGTTTCCCTCGTCATATCTTGCCGAGAAAAGTTTTAGTGTCGTTACAAACCTTTTAACATAAAAAAAGGAGCGGATTGAATATCACAGAACGGGGAGATTTGCGGTTATTCCTAACAAAACTGAAGCCAAATATTGATAATTTGCTGTCAATCCATCAAGTACATCCTTCCCACTAAAATACTATTTTATGATTGTCGTTGTAGAAGTTACGTTACGTTATTAATATTTAATTTTAATTATATTACGACTGTAATATGATAACAATAATAATTAATAGTGTAATGATTACATATTTGAATAAATACAACACAAGGAAATATACTATTTTTCTTTTTATTTTTACCACTCCGAATGGGGCGTTTTCTAAACAAAATATGTGAGAATTCATTGGTTTCTTGTGCTGTGAGTAGATGTCAAAGGAGTAAAGTTGGATGGAATCACTTTTTTGAATGGCTAACTTTACTTTTTTGACATCCATTCACAGCACAATCCATTAATTAATTAAGCAATAATTCAGCCGCAACGCAAATTTCCATAGTTAGATCTAATCTTCACATTTCTTGTGGAGTTTTGGGAATATGGTAGAAATGTAGCTGCAGAGGGTCCACCGGAACCAGCAAAACTTTCAAAGTGGTCTATGAGAAGAAAAAGTTTGGGAGCCTCTGCATTAGACTATAATCTGTTGTTGAGGAAAATAGCATTCGCGATATCGCCCTCGACTTGTTCAGGTCGTACCTTTCCAACAGATATCATGTAACTGCTATAGTTGGCAATAAAAACTCAACCAGAAGAGAACATGTTTCTAGTCCGTTTGTGATTGTCAGTGGTGTTCCGCAGAGCTTCATACTCGGGCCCACCCTGTTCTTTCTGTATGTTAATGATTTGCCGGCATCCTTAGTGAATTGTGTTGCGTCTTTATATGCAGATGACACTACTTGTGTGGTACTGTATTTATCTACGTAATTACTAAGTAGGTGTGTTATGGCCTATATACCTAAGTGTATACTAAATTATTGTAAAATGAAATGTATTGTTGACAATTGCTGATGTTCATTGAAATTATAGCAAATATATATTATTTATTTATTTATTTAACACTGCATGAATAAAAATATTTTCGAATAACTTATGCACATACAAAATTTGGATTAATTCTGATGATTGGTTCTCCATATATTTCTAATAGGCGATCTACCTTGGGACACCGGTATATGTGCTTATTACGTATTCGATAAAAATATATATATCATGGATATAAGGTAGAATAATAACTCGATTGTATATTTTAGGATGGTACAAAGGATAGCTATGAAATTCCCCGCGCTAGGGTAATTTTAATTAAAGAAATTGGCAAAGGAGCTTTTGGGGAAGTGCTTTTAGCACACGCGTATATTGATGGTTTAACAAGATATGTTGCTGTTAAAAAATTACGAGGTAAAAATTGTATTTTTTTTTCTTTTTTCTTTAACCGGTTGATTTTAATATTTTGTTTTCTTAAATGAGTAATGCCGATTACAAGAATTTTACACATTTTTTATATTCTTTAAAATATTTGTTGTGAGAAATATTATTATAAGTACACATTAATTTTTTTTTCTTAGGCATAAATGGCATATAAATAGATTTCACATCTAATTACACAAAAAACGCCATGAGAGAGAAGCTACTATTCATTTTAAAAACTTTGTCTGTAATAGTTCTTTTTCGCAAGATCTCAAAAAATTTTGAAAGAAATCTTACCTGTTCAATATTGCAATAATGTACTCGAGGAAAGAAGATAATTTTTCTGGTAATGTTGTGCCAAATATTTTGATAGTGTCGATTTAGTACGCGGTACAGGCTGACGTTAACATCGTTTCCTTCTGATCCGAGTCGATACTGTGCGCGTGATACTGTACGTAGTTATAAACGGGTAATATTTGGGAACTCTAGCGGCTTCACACTTTCTTTGCGAATTCTATCCATTGTCTTTATTGTAAATATACAGGTATATACCACAATTAATGAGACCGTTATAGAAGTAATAATTTGTGACATAAATAATTTTACTTTATTAGAAAAGGCATCTCACGAAGAATGTGAAGATTTTTCTGCCGAAATAGAGATACTAAAGAAAATAGGCTACCACCAAAATATAGTAAGACTCGTTGGGTGTTGTACTTTAGAGGAACCATTTATGATGATTATGGAATATGTGCCTTGCGGGGACCTCAAAAGGTACCTTCTTGATTTACGAAATCACTGGGATAAAAACCAGAAATATCCGGCAGATGTTTCTGTTTTCACATCAAGGTAACGCATTGATTAAATATTTGAATAATAGGTGCTGTAAAAACAATAATTATTTCTAGATCATCGGCTTACATAATTCCTGATACTCCGGATTCTCCAATATCACCGAAATCTAAAACGTCTGTTAAAAGTGAGTTTATTTATTTTTTATTACATAAATTGGTTGCTTTTGCCATTGATAAATTGATGAACCATTCAATGTATTATTTTCCGTACCGATTTTGGATTCTTATAGCGAACCCATGCGCTCTATAAGATCCACAAAGCTGATTGGCTTAGAAATCGAGCCTGAAGTTGTTTGTTCCGTCCCACTTAAATAATATTATTTTTTTTAGATTTACGACATTTTTATCTACACGTTTGATCCACAAACAAAAAGAACCTTTGTAAATACCGTATTTTAAAATGAATTGCATTTAAGATTTGTAAAAATACACATTTATTAAATGTGTTGGCAAAATGCTTTTAAATTTATGTAGTAATAATAACTATATATTAAGTGGCAAAAATATAATTATTGATCGATTCTGTTAATAGTATTTTATATATGTATACGTGTTTCAATTTACTGTGTATACAGGATGTGTCAACTTGCTATTATAATTCTTTGCAACGAAAACGTTTGTAATCCTTCATGATTTAACATTAACAATTAGAACTTAATTTATTTGCTTGAGGTTTTTTTCAACACCGATTATTACAAACAACTTAGGGGCAAATAATAGTAAATAATGTTGATAAAGATATAAGATATACAAAAACATTACTGCAATAACTAACTACCAATTGTCATTCTTTAAAGCCGAATACGTAAATCTGGATAATATAGATTCGCCACGTTCCAACACTAGTTTCAATTTCGAAATAGAGAGAGTTCTAGACCACAAAGAACTACAATCATTTGCCTTACAAATAGCGAAAGGCATGGCTCATTTAGAACAAATTCCAATTACTCATAGGTATGCTTTTAGTTGGTTTCTTGGATAAGTTTTTATTATGTTAGGTACGTTTTAGGGACCTAGCGGCGCGCAATATTTTAATTAGTGAACAAAAGGTTCTTAAGATATCTGACTTTGGTTTATCCAGAAAAGGACCCTACATTAATAGCAAAGCAAAGAAGTTACCACTCAGGTGGATGGCCCTAGAATCTATTGAAGATCATATTTACGATAACAAAAGTGACGTTTGGTCTTTTGCAATTGTATTATGGGAAATTGCAACGCTAGGTAAGATTTAAAAACAAAAAAGTATCACTAAATAATAAGGTCAATTCTATTACTTGTAAAATGAGTGTATCACAACTAACTCTACTTATTTTGTTATTACAAAACTCTGTTTGTATATATTTGCAGGTGGTTTCCCTTACGAAAAAATACCGGACTCTATGCTACTCTACTACCTACAGAACGGTAAACGCTTATCGAGACCTGAAATTTGCACAGACGACCTCTACTGTTTAATGTTAAGATGTTGGTCAAGAGAGAAATGTTTAAGACCATCATTCGCCGAACTTACAGAGCTATTGGATGTGCAGAAGAGACGTGTATATGTAGACTTCAATCAGTTGAACCCGATGTATGTTTTTCCGCCGGCTTCGAATGATACGGATTTCAGTGCGCCGTCGATACAAGAAAATGCACCCAAATACTTGGAGTGCGCTTAAACATTAAGTAAATCTGAAAAGTGGAAGCTTTATTTATTTTTCATGTACCTTTTTTTATTTGAGAAATTATATTTAATAAATAAGTGGTAATTTTTGATGTTTTCTAACCCTTTATAACGAAATCAACCCATCACTAAAACCATATCTAAATTTCATAAAACTATATATGCTTAATGTGGCTCTTCAAATTAGAATGACATTTAACTGTTGAATAAAAATTATGTTTAAATAATATCTTTGACTGTCCCACTAAACTGGTTCATTAGAATTTTGCTTGCAGGAGCTTAATTTTAAAGCTTACCTAAAGGCTAAAATTATACCGAACTGTATTTCAAGAAAACATTTTCAGCTTTATTGCACTTTCGACATACAGGCGATTGCTGTAGTCCTTAATATGTTGAGGAGCAAACGCAGATAGTGATACTGATCAATATCTAGTTCCTATGATATTGAATAAGAGAAGAAGAAAATTTGAGTAGATACAACCAAAAACCTAGACCAGCGTCGAAGATATTTGACATACCTAAGCAAACTAACAACATTCAGATATTAGAGAAATTTTTGATTGTAAATACACTATGAAGATATGTGCATAAATAGCGATACAAGCCGCACGTGGAAAAATATCAAACGAAATATTACATGAACAGCTGAAAAGATCATAGAATATATAGCATACATATAAGGGGATTGAAAACTCTGAAAGAACGACAAGATATAAGGAAAAAGGCATAAAGAACATATGGGAGGAACACCATAAGAGTGGGCCATACAGGTTTTTAAGCGACAAATTCCGAAAATAGAAAGACTATCCGGATATAAATTTTTCACCCCAATTCGCTAGCGCCTCATACCTGCCATAGATTTTAATTAATAAGTATAGAAAGAAATTTAAAAAAAAGAATAAATGTTATTTAAAGAATGTGACAAAAATAGAAAGTTAAAGCAAAACAACTACAGTAGAATTAACCTGAGGTAGCAGAAATTACGCCTCTGCGCGCAGTACACGCCACGAGCTCGAAAGCTCCTAGGGGGTGGACGGAGACAATACATACTGAATTACGATTTTGAACGAATCACGAAGATAGTGGGAGTACCTATACTTCGGAAGCGATTTATAACGATTCTCTTAATTCCATCGGGTGTGTCTCACTCCATTGAGCACGACCTCTTGCTCTAGTGCATCCAACAACTCTTAATTCTATTGTAGGCGCCTCTGTTCACGACTTCTTCAGGTTTAAATATTGTTTTACTACCCCAGATATTGCAACTGAATTGCGGCTTATTTATTAAATAATAAGGTAATGCATAAATTTGGTGGCAAGTGGCAAGTAGAAATAATAGCTGCCTTTTTTATGGACTCTATGGACATATTTGTATAGTAAATGTATTTTACTTATCTCCTACATCTGTTATTAGATGAAGTTTCGCTAATAATTATAGTGGTGAGAGCTATTTTCTGGCCGTAAATAAAATTTACCTGCGCATTCCTCTTCTCAAAAATATATTCTTTAATCAATTAAGTGCGTTAAAATATTTAAAACATAAAAATAAATCTTTATTTGTGTTACATATTTATCTTTTGCTTATAAATATTGTTTGCGCTACTGCCGTCAAATTGGTCAAATCCCCACTTACAAATCAGTTTTGTTTCCTTAGAGATTTGTACACGGAGAAAAAAAGATGTTACCACGTATTATAAATATAATGAATGATATTAACTCAAGGACAACAATACGTTATCTAGTATTCATCCATGTATTACTGTTTATTAGGAAGATGGTACGCTCTAATATAATTATAATACAACCAACTATAAAGTTAGTTGTCCCTATTGTTACTATCTATTTTTCTCAGTGTATGTACCAACCCCTAAATGCCATCCAGTCTTTTTTAAAATATCTTTAAGTCGAACAGCTGTGCTTTTATCCGTTACGGCTATGTATTGGGGTAGGTAGTCGTTTTTTGTACATTTGATGGAATAGAGGCTAAGAACATGCTTATGTTCCGCATTGACAACCTTCCTCGAAATTTTGTATTTTCTTTCTGATAAGTCGAAATCGTGGTATAAGGCCAATACATTTGTAGATGTTAAACATTACCTGGGAGCAACTTTTGCTTTTGCAGAAGAATGTAAAGCAGACGCAGCGAAAGCCTTTTCTTTGTTTCTATGGAGCACTCTTCGAATTGCTTTTATGGTCACCAACGAGGCTTTTAGGGGCAGATCATGAAGCATGGAGTTCTAATTTTCTAGTACTCTGGAAACGCAAAAAGCAAGCGGTACCAATTTTGATTATCCCTTATGAAGCAATGGCCAGATACTAAACAGATAACTGTTACTTAGCGTTTCAGAAACCGGATATTATATAATGAGCAAATTGGGGCAGGATATTTCTTTCTGATATTGTAGAGGATAGTCTAGTGAACAGTTTAAGCTATAAATCTAAATGGAAGGAAAAAGTAGTAATACCAGAAAAGGAGGATTCACTTTGAATAACAAAAAAATTCTGTGACGAAATCTAACGTGTGTTGTTGAAAAACTAAATTCGAATAAAATAGATCCTTTTTACCTTTTAATTTAGATATTACAACAGAGAACATCTATAACTAATTTAAAACAAGCTTGAATGATTTAATTATAGCAAACAAAAAAATTAATTTGTTTATAGAACCAGCTATTCAATCATATTCAATAGCCGGCGAATGAAAAATCGTTTCCTGAAAGGAGTGCAACCTATCTACTTTCGCATAATTTGATATTTCGTGGACATAGTTTGTAAGTTCTACTAATCGAACAGAGATGGTAGCAGTATCAGGTGCTACTTGAATATAGTGCTGCGGTTGTGCCATATGTAATGTTTAAGTTTATTATCGCTTGAAAATAAAATGGTGTGGAGTGGAGTGCAGTGATTTTCTGTGGTGTGTAATCATAATAACTTGTGATATTTGTATATATTGATTAAATCATATTTTAAGGTATGTGTCAAAATTAAGATAAGATATAAGTAGGCTAAAAAACGCGTTGAACAATGTAAACAGTAGATAATTTACGAAATAATATTTTCGATAAATATATCAGCTACGGTTACGAAATAATATTTTCGATAAGTATATCAGCTACGCTTACTGATAAGGATTATCAATAATTCTTTGTGGTTCAAATTTATACAATAAGTAACATACTACTTGATTATTATAAATGGAACAGTGTGGGTGTTAAATATTGCGTGCGCAGCTTGCTTGACTAATTTGTATTTGCTAGAATTATGTCATTTAAATTTTAAGAAAGGATGTCGTTTTAGGAAGGTTATGTTATTTAGTCGTGAAACAGCAGACAGTCACTTCTAAATTTAGTATGATATTCTGAGAAGGTTGTAAAGCTATAGCTTTCTTTTACAACTAAAATTGAATATACGTATATGTATGCTATGCAAGATGCATCGATTTTCCTTAAAAGACAGTTGCGGCAAAGGGAACTTGATTTTTCGCCGATCCTTTAACGATTAGGTTATTCAACTCTCTTGAACTACATGTGTTTCTAAGAAAATAGAATGAAACTTTTAACTTCGCCTAAATTATTTCAATTCATTATTAAAATTAATTAGGTGTATGTACTGTTATAAATAGAATATGTGAATCACATCAAGTAATCCTATTGCATGCCAAGTGCCAAATTATAGCTTACTAAGAAGTTTATTTTTAAAAAGTGATGGAACACAGTACAGATGGTTTCATTACAATTTTTTACTTACTATCGCTTTTAATTAAAAAAAAAATACTTTTCATAGTAAACTAGTATCACTCCTGAAATTATTAATTTAAACTATAAAAATATATACATAAGTTACTACTAAAATAAAAAAGAAAATACTTATTGTCTGGAAAGCGCTGGACATAAAAGTAAATCATAAGGTTTGTTTTGATTAACCATATTTGGAGGATTCTGTTCTGCCTCAAGAACTCCGCACTTCATATTGCGCAAACTATTCAGCTACGTTTTAGATGATTTTAGGAAAACCAAAATATAAAACTTGAAACCCTTGAAACAGACAGATATGCCAGACCTCGGTCGATAACAAAGCAACCGCTTTTCTTAGTAAGGATGTTTTATATTTTATTGAATTTTCGATTACATACTTTCGAATATTTAATTATTTATTTCTGTGTGCTATATTTGACTTCGATTCTTCTGATTCGCATTTATTTAACGCCAAATTTATGCGTATGTTTTTGTGTTACTGCGGAGACTTGCTTGATACAAAATTTCTGTCGGTTTTATGATTATTTTTGGTTCTTTATTTGCATTTAGTAATAATATATTTGCAATTTTTGACCAATAGGTACGTTACTAATAAGTTCTATATAGCACAACCCATACGCCCCTGTTACCCCCTCATATAATATAATATGCACAAAAAAAATGTGATGAAAGGCTATAAATTAAAAATTAAATCGGCGTATTGCCTTTTATAGTGACAGTCAGACTGCCCTTAAGGCTCTTAATAATCATAGAATCACTTCGGGCTTAGTACTGCTAGACATAGTGTCACAATGCCCTAGAAGCGGTCGCTATCGATAATGCCTTGACACTCAAGTGGGTTAAAGGTCTTCACGAGAATAGATAGAAGTCCATAACCACCTGCCGTCAAGCGCGTGAAGCCATCACCGAAGACAGCATGATATTACCTGCAGCTGTTGTTGTGGGGCTTTTGACTGGCCATTGCAACCTTACCAAACATGCACTGCATGGGTTTATCTAACAGCCCACTGTGCCGGGCAAGTTACCAAGAAGACGAGACGCCGGAACACATTTTATGTGACTGCCCGGCGCTTGTCCAACTCAGAGGTTCCATCCGGGGTGAGTACTGGCCCAGCATGGCCGAGTTTGGCAGCGCCTTGCTTGCTGCTCCTTTCGAACTTATGCTCAGTTTGGGCAGGCTCGGATAGGTTGTGGGCGAGCGACGCCAACTAAGGGAGGTAGCACAATGGGCCCGGTAAGGGTGGCCTAAATGCACGGTGCTACCAGCTTCCCTGACCTAAAATCCAGAATCCAGTTACTTATTGGATAATTGTCCGATTGTTTCCGCGGGTCCTGGTTATTTTTATAACTTAGTATAGAAAAAGGCTAATAGAAAGTATAAAATACTCCTTGAGAATTTATGCCTATACTGAATGCCATAATCAGCAATACTTTGTTCCGTTTAAAAAATGCGTTTTTCATCCGCACAAATTATAAAAAATCTGATTAGCCAAACAATCAAAATCCTAAACAAAACAAAACAAAAGAAAAGCTGTTTAATTTTATTTTGCTGCTTATGAGATTTTTTTACAAAGCAGACATATTAATTAATTCAATGATATAATCGACATGTACAGGATTAGTACCAAGCAAGCAAATATCTAGATACAATTTGTTGCTCTTTCAACTTGGCAACAAATCAATGTATCTTCTTAATATTATTTTTTTTATATTTTATGCGAGTAAATATGTCAATACTGTACTATTTTTCAGATTCAAAATGCACTCCACCACATACATCCACACTTTTTATCTTTTAACGTTATTTACATTAGTAAAATGCCAAGTGCCTGAAACGATGATTTTAAACCCCTGTGTTTCAAAAACAACCTGCCACGAATGTATTCAGTCACCGTCATGTGCCTGGTGTTTCAGTCCTGTAAGTATTACATTTCTATAGAGAAGCATTGATATCAGAATACTTAGTATGTGTTGTATTGTTCAAGACGTTTGATCGAGCTAGATGTTTCCAACCATCCAGTCCAAATCCTCAAAGTGTAGTATGTCCAGAAGAGTACATATACAATCCGGACAATATTCAACAGATCCTTATGCAGAAGAAACTTTCTGAAACCTCTAGTTCTTCCCATCAGTCTGGGAGCTTTGGATCGTCCCAGTCGTCTTCGCATTCTTGGAGTAGTATGCATTCTCACTCGGAATCGTCCTCGTCATTTTCCAGCAAGCATTCGCAATCCGGCTCATCATCATCTTTTGCACAATCGGAAATTGTGCAAATAAGTCCTCAAAGAGTTAACTTGAAATTAAGAGCAAGTGAGTATATGGTTCAAAATAATGAACATTATCTGTTTAATTAAATTAGTAACAATTTTATGCACTGAAGTAGCCAAAAGCATTTATTGCTCGTTGCACTATATTTTAAGTAATTATGCTCAATTTGTAAGTATGAGATAGCTATTTACAAGCAAGTAATTGTTCAAGGTTCAAGGATCTCATTTGGCGTAAATTTATATTTGCGTATTATATTCAGCATCGATTTTTAAGTTTTCTAATAAATTGAACCAGTTCTTATAAGCACCACCTGTAACAGTTGTTTCATAAATAATTAAACTGCGCAAAAGCGGAAAATAAGCCATTCCTGTTGTAGTCTCTACAATTTTCATAGCAAAAAACTAAATATTTTCACTTTTGGATTATGTACTCATATTTCACATTATTATTAACGTACCTATATTAAAAGAAATAGAGCTTCAACTAAATATTAGTTTATTTTCCTTGCATACATCAAAAGAATATGTGCAAATATAATTCATTTGTCATAAGTAAAATTTCTTTCTCATTCACCAAACAATAATAATGGTCTTCCCTGTTCTTCTTCTATCTGTGAATCCGAGTTGAGCTGAAATACTTGGCCTTGAAATACGGAAGATATAGTATTTATAGCGGTATTTAGTCGTCGCAATGAAGAAATATACGTAGATTAGTTAATTTCTTTGGATAGGTAACCTCTGTTATGGGAACTAAAATGCGGTACTACTGGGTTTAACACAAATTTGACTGGAAATCTGTTTTATCTTTAGGACAAGCATATACTCTAAAAATGAGCTATAAGCAAGCAGAAGACTACCCAGTGGATTTGTACTATCTTATGGATTTAAGTAAGTCTATGGAAGACGACAAGGAGAAGTTATCGAAGTTGGGCAGCCTTTTGGCGGAAACAATGTCCAACATTACTTCCAATTTCAGACTTGGATTTGGCAGTTTCGTCGACAAAGTAGTGATGCCATATGTGAGCACAGTACCCAAGAAGTAAGTGCTATTTATAAAAGCTATTTCATTTCTTACTATTACAAATTAAATTGTCCATGCTATGATGAACATCTTTGACAAATTAACTTGGTAGGTTAAAACAGCCCTGTACATCCTGCGAGGCACCTTACGGATTTCGAAATCACATGACTCTGAGCACTAACACTTCTCAGTTTTCAGTAAGTCTTATTCATAATGATACCTCAACTATTACATCTCTTTTATCTTTGTATGGTACTTAAACATTTCATTTCATTAGCATACCTATGTACTATGGTTATTTTTCGTGATAGTATGTTTATCTGCCATACTCTCCATTATCCAACAATTCTTAATGAAACGATCATTGTTTACTACTCTGTCATTTACATACAGTCGCTTGTTTTTTACACACCTACACAAGAAAGTAGAAACTAATGTAAATCTGAATTGTAAAATTTGCCTTTATGCTTACAGGTGCGACTTTTATATTACTTATTTATATAAGATAATACAAACAAGAAATGTTTAATTGAACAAAACAAAAACGCAATTTTTAAAAAATTCTGTATACATTAGTTCCTACCTTGATTGACGTACTGTACTATAAACGTAGGTGTAAATACCGACAAATTGTCAGATAACGCTAGATAACAGTTTAGAGGCTAGACATATTACTAAGGCTATTAGGTTCTGTCAATTGCTTATTCCGAGCATAATGGAACGAAGTGGCATTTTCCTGACCAAGTAATGCTAATTATTTAAAGTATAAAACCTATTTTGGTAGCTTTCTAATTTTTAAATAAAACTCCAAAGGATTATTGGAAATATCAGCTTTTTTATTCTAAATTTGTTTTGAGATACCTCGTCAGTCGTAATAATGATTGTTGGGGATCATCATCAAATAAAAAGTTTGAGGAAAGATATTACAAGGATTGCAAATAGAGGACGGGAATGAAAAAGACCAACATAATTAATATTTTAACCAAGATGTCAATCAGAAAACTTGTAGGTACAAATAGTAGCTTATTCAAATAAGGTATTCTAACGTCATGGAATTTTGAGAACGCTGGAAAATGAAGGTATCGGAGCTTTTCAAAACGTCCACATAATAGAATACTACATGCACAAAATTATTAGAATAAATATAATACTTATTTTAAAGAAAACAACCGTATATTGTTGAGGAAGTAAAACGAAAAATGAGCCTTATTTATTCAATATAAATTTGTAACTATTTTAGATAATTTGTTGAGAAATCCGTTCCCAACAAAGTTTTTTTTGCTAGTAAACCCTAGTTTGTTCCATTGTGCTGGAGATATATTGGTTGCTCTTAGCAACCAAAGATAGAAGACACCGCTTACGCAAGTGCTTATGGTCGACGCACGGAGTGGTATCAAGTAGTCGACAGGATGCGGAAAGCCTAAAAAAATCATATAGCAACTGGTATTTTTATTTATGTAAAACTGAACTATTTCACACTGTTATCAATATTGTTGTTTGTGTATTGACTACTCATAGGTATACACTGTTTCATTAATTCTTTGTTGCGTATATTCATATGTATTTTCTTAATACAAATCACAAAAACATTTCTGACTTTTTTATACTTCTTGTGCACTATATTCAACACTACACAGTACCCATCTTTCTTTTCTGTACTGGGCAGTCGTCTTCTACTTCCACTCCTTTTGTCATTTGTTTCTTCGTCCGAGTTTCTGCATTGGTTTAGCATGGTGTATGTATGTAGACACCTGTAATGTAACTACACTTTTAGAGATCTGTATAAAGGCAAAGCAAAGAAGAATATACATACATTATATATACTTTTATATTATACATATATTAATTACTGTACGGGTTATGTAATGGCATGGAAAAGCATGGTTCAATTTAGTACAATATATTAGAACTGGTTATCCACACTGCGTGTAATTAAAGGCATTTGAATGACTATAACGTATACATTTTTAATAGACACTCTAATTTCAAGGCACTCTTTTTAGCTCTTTTATAATTTAATTAAAATTATAATTATAGTACCCAGGATTCCATATTTCAAGTAAAAAATATTTTTTTGATCAAGACAAAGGTGCACATATGCATATTATTGAATCAAAAAATGTATTATATATTATGTATTTTAAAACCTATAATATTACTTTATCAACCAAAGTCACAACCAATTAAGTTTTTTTCATGAATTTTTACATTTTCAATCGTTATTGTCTGAATTTAAAACTGGAGGTGTTGGAATAATTATTTTTCGGAATAATATTTACGAGAAAGATGGTGCTCCTATCTTGGGATCAATAGGTAACAAAGAAAATATGTGTTAAACAGAAAACTATTTTATAAGTACAGATAGTAAATATATATTTCTACATTATGTAATATTTGCAAGGTCACGTAGTACACGTAGCGGATTGGTGAGGCTTCGATCGACTTAGTATGTCTCACCATTTTCCTGATAACAAAAGTTATTTAATCTCCCGGATAAAACATGTACTCACTAACCCTAATAATAAGTACTAAACTTATCTTACGTAGACATATGACTACTTTGTGTAAGCAATGTACTATTAATAAGAAGCTGCAGCCTTCTCCTCCCACTACACAGAGAATTTGTTGCGGTTTTCTTCCTGGAAAATTGGGCCAGTCAGATGCATGGTTGACTATTAAACAGCATGAACCATGATGGGAATCATCTGGTGACGAGATTGATGCATTGCATCTTACCTGCTGGTTTTCCGTTGCCTAAATCCAGAAATTCCAACGATTTGGTGATCCATTGCTGAATAATTTTATATCATCACTCCACAGAACAATTTTTAAAATATCAGGAATGGGCATATCAATCTTCTCGAGGAATTTTTTCTTCGACATTTAGATGTAAACCATGGTTGTATGGATGATAAATTTTTCCTATGGTTTGCAACTGTAATAAAGTAAAATGCCGTGAACGAAGTTTTTGTTCACTCCAGCTACTACTGGCTAGGTGACGGATAATAGTACTCTGTTTGTCCTCAAAGTAGAGAAGAACATTCAGGTAGTTATCATCAAACTATATGCATTTGTTCCTTACATGAAGCCAAATATCACAAGTGTTTCAAGATCATAACGACTTAAAATATCAGCCACTATTTGACAAACCAGCGTTACACGATTGAGAAATCTTTGGAGACATAATGCTCGTTTTTAACTGTTTCCTACATAAAAAGAACAAGTTTTAGTGAAACCTTACTTTTCTTTTAGAAAGTAGATTTGGTAACAAAGCGTGCCTTAAAAATAACAACGTTTTTCTAATCCCAAACGTGTATTAAAATGTTTAGTGTTAAAATACTCATAGGTACCAATTAACGATTGAGATTGTGTTTGCATATATCCTCTGAATATATTGTGCGCACTCCAGGCACAACGATAAATTTTCCATTACCTTGAAGTTAGATGTGTCTATTTTTTCGATTTTCAAATGTCTTTGTTATACGATGGTGGCTGATGCATGTTGGTGTTAGTTAAACATTGTGGTTGTAGTGTACTGGAACCTTGCTCAGGATGTGCTGCACCATACGGTTTCAAAAACGTGATGCCGTTATCGATGGATACGTACGAATTTTCTGTAAGTCAAGTGTTACTAACCAATCGCACATCTTTGGTTTACCTACACTTTGCACTGTCGCATTCTTTGGCTTGGCTTTTGTGTGGTTTAGGAAAATAATGCTAGTGGTATTGCACTGCTTATATATACTGGTAGTCGCAGAAAAGAGTATTGTCATACTCAGGCGTCCTCCTGAGTTGAACAACTGACATTTACACGTTCATTTAATATTAACATGAAATAATATCACTTAAGATGACTAATTTAATCGAATATCGTGAAAACCAAATTGGTAAATTAAGGTATTAGGTAGAAAGGTTCAAACACGTGATAATGCACGTTTTATTCCGTCCATCACGGACAACAACTTTATACCACTTGCAAGTATACTGCCGACAGTTCTAATGACGCTCTCTACAACGCAGTGATTATCAAAACTATTTACGATTGGTTGGTATAGATTTCTGCAGGTAAAAGATATCGAAAGAAAATGCGTGTATTGTTTCACAGCTTGGAAGCGATTATCAATTTTTAATATTTAAATAAATGTACAAATGACAAATTAAGTTCTATCGATTACTATAGCTATACGTAGTAAAATATACAAAAAGAAATAAAATCAATACATTCACAAAATTCAGTGTTCACATTCAAGAATCTTGTGTAATTAACTTGTTTATATATTTGAAATATATGAATCAAGAAACAACAATTAGTTAGTAGTTAGTGTTTGTTGAAGGTATGGTAAATTTATGAAGCAAGACTCTATTTTATTATTTCTTTCTATCTTCCCACGGATCTACTTCTTCTCTTATTACTGTCTGGGTTTCTACAAACTACTTTCATTTATCTCGCGTTAGGCATTCGTTCTGTGTGTCCAAGTCGTTACAATTTTGTTGTTTTAAGTGCTCTTACTATGTTCTGTTCATTAAACACATCATATACTTACCTCATTGTAATACGTCTCAGTATTATTCTTTCCATCTTAATACATATGGCCTCTTCAAGTTCTGTTCAGTACTTAGGTCTCTCATCCGTAAAATCCCATAAAATTGTTTTATAAAACCTCTTGAAGTGTTATATTTGTCTTTGTTTTATTATCTTTTCCAATACCATGTGCTAACGTGTCTGAATAAGAACAGTATTCTTTGTTATCTAACCGTTTACTCTCTTCCTTAGTTACAGAACACACGACAGACCTCTAAAAACTAACTAAGGTATATACCGGGTGTTTTTTTTTATCTTGAGCCAACGTCGTATCTCCGAGGTTACGCATCCGATCGAAACTATTTGTGAATAAAATTTATTCAGTTCGAAGGACCCTACTTCTTCTTACTCATCTCGGTCGCCTAACCCCACCTACTGTAGGTGAAGATGGAGGAATCTATCAAATCTCAAATGGTAACCCCCATTTTTTGTCACGAATTTGGATTCTGCGCGAAAATACAAATTATTTGACATACATACGTATTTTTCCCGCAGAATCCAAATCCGGGGCAAAAAATAAGGGTTTCCATTTGAGATTCGAAAGTTACCCCCACCCTCACCTACAGGAGATCGGGGTGGGCGGTCGAGATTGATATCATTCACTAGGCCCCTCTAAGGTGAACAGATTGTATTCGCAAAGTTTCTTGATCTGATGCGTAGTTTTCGAGATATTGCGTTGTCTCAAGATAAAAAACAGTATAAGAATCTATTGAACTGTTTATAACTTATGCAATTATTATTCCTTTGACGAAATCTTTGGTATCCATACGTATTTTTTTCACAGAATCCAAATCTGTGACAAAAAAGGGGATTCCCATTTAAGATTGTAAAGTTACCCCCACTCTCACCCACCGTAGGTGCAGCTGGGCGGTCGGGATTAGTATTAATGAGTAGGTCACTTCGAGCTGAACAAATTATATTCACAAAGATTTTTGAATCGATATCTAACTTCCGAGATATGACGTCTTTCTTAAAAAAAACACTCGCTATATTTTGGCGGGATCATTTTCCAACAATGTTCACCAAAAAAATTATAAAATAAATCTAAAACTCTTATTCAACACCACGTTGAACAACAAAGGATCACTACTATGCACTTCCGTTTGAGATGAGGTAGTTCATCTGATATTTGTTCTTCTGCTTCTACTTCCTTCACATAGCTCACCCCCTCTTAATTTTGCGTATTTAATACTTATCTCATAGAAATATTCCTTCAATCTCACTGCCATTTTGTCTTTTTCTCATTTGAGGCTTTCAGCTCTGCCCTTAATGACAAAGGTTTTCTTTTTATTACCTTTTTTCTTTTTTTTTATGCCTCCGTAGACATTTTGATATCTTTTCTTTTAACACAGTTCTCTACCTTCCTGATGTTTTCTTCCTGTTGGTGTCTCTTTTTTTTTGTCTACGTTTCCGTCGGTTAAACTGGACGAAAAACTGAAGTATTTGTTTTTCTGTAACTGTAAAAATCAGTATCGCTCCAACTTGCAACTAGGTTTTGATATGGGCGAAAACCGACGCTTTTCTCGACGGGAAAAATATCTGCCCGATCTTGATTTTTACTGTGTACGGGGTATAACTGAAGAGGTTGGCTGGGCATCGAAAACGTAGATCGTCAACCTAGCACTTATGCGGATAGTTCCTAAAACAAACAAGCAGTCACACTCTAACTACTGCATTTCATCCTTTATGGTTTTTTGCTACATTCCAAACAAACAGGCAAAGGATTGTGTAGTACTCATGGAAAACTGCATTGTATCCGTTACACCACTAACCATCAAGGTAATAAGATGTGAAAGTGAAAAGTAACAGTACAATGAACGAGATTCTAATTTTGAATGATAAAATGAAGTGAAAAAGATTATTTCTTTTTTATATAAATAAAGTGAACATAATGGAATGTAAAATTATGAAGCATAAATAATATTAGAGCCCATTTCAATTAGTAAAGTGTGTATGTCGTCATATGCGCAAAAAACAAGAATTGGTACTTTGTTACTAGGCAACAAGTAGCAGTCTGATTTGGCGTGAATAAGGTTGTATTCCACGCAAATTTTGTGATGAAATATATTCTTGACTATTGAAACGAGTTCGACTATTGAAACGAGTTCATTAGCGTCAGCACCGGGTACCTACACCCTATTTTTTTAGTTCTGAAAAAATGGATCACTCATTTAACTTTTGAATGTCCAAAATTATTCATAAAATCAGCATTATTAGTTTTCATTTGTATTAACAGTATCTTATGCCGTAAAACATCAAATTTGTAATAAAGTATCCGTTGCATGTTGTTGTATGTTTACATGTATATATGTATCTTATATTCTCACTACTTCATCTTGTAATCTACGAATTATAATTTCCCATGTAATAGATCCTCCTTAACCATTCTATTAATCTAATCTTAAATAGTGCACAAAGTACTTAATATATAAATAATTGATTCCTTAAACAGACGCACAAAAAAATATCATTTAGATCATTATTTTCCTTAACAGCACATGGTAAACGAGGCCTCAGTTTCCGGAAATTTAGATGCTCCTGAAGGCGGCTTTGATGCAATCATGCAAGCAATAGTATGCCGTAGAGAAATCGGTTGGAGAGAGAAGGCACGTAGGTTGTTAGTATTTTCTACAGATGCTGGATTTCATTATGCCGGTGATGGCAAACTTGGAGGCATAATCACACCGAATGATGGCGCGTGCCATTTGAGTAATAGCGGACTTTATACCCATTCATCCGTACAAGACTATCCAAGCATATCTCAGATCAACTTAAAAGTAAAACAAAATGCTATTAATGTAATATTTGCAGTCACTGAGTCACAGATAGGTGTATATCAACGGTTACATAAGCATGTTGAAGGGTCATCATGTGGTCAACTATCCAGTGATTCTTCTAATATTGTGGAATTAGTCAAGAGTCAATATGAAGTAAGTACATATTTAGGAACAAACAATCTTGTAGCCTACATTTTTTACTCTAGGACACAATCGGGGGACCCTCCCCCGTAAAATTTGGTCTGGGCCCCTTGCCTACTAGTATATATTTTTAAAATATTGCTGATAAAAATATTGGTACTATTTATGTCTCCATTTTTTTAATTTTTCACTGGTTTGGTCAATGTAACACCTGTTAGTCAGAGCTTTGAATGTGATGTACCCACCACGTTACATTTCTCCAACTTGTCGTAGTATGTCCTTAAATTTTGAAAACTGGACGGAGCCGCAAAAAATAATTATAATAATAAATTGATTAAGCAGTTTGTTGCTATTTTTATCCTATCATTCAGGCACCAATCTAAGGACATTAATCAATTATAATATTTGTTTAATTTCAGCAAATCTCATCAACTGTAGAATTAAAGGATAACGCAACTAGTACAATAAAAGTCACTTATCATTCACAATGCTTAAATGCAACTGGACCCGAAAAAAAGACAAATAAATGTGGGAATATAAAGGTACGTACACAGTAGGTACTCTTCTTATTTATATGAAATAATCCAATAGAGAGAATATGTATATTTGATAAATGACGTTAACCGCTAAATTATTCTTCAATAATCATATTAAAACGATAATAATCCAATATAAGAAGTAAATACCTATATGGTAATATAATATGTTGTTTCCTATTTTCTATATCGTTTACTATTATTGTAGCAAAATATAAAATACTTATATGTATATTATAGCTTAATTCAGGGTCCATGGTTGCTCAACTTGAGACCTGCTTCATATTTTCGTGAGTTATTATTACCGTTCCAGTTCTCTACGATGTAGTTCAATGTATATGGCCGCTATCCCCTCTAATGCCAAACTGATCCATATCATTACAAGTATATAGTTACATCAGAGATAATTTACACTGACAGAAACGCCAATGGACAAATGTCAATTGTACAATTTGAATTTGACAGAAACCATTTCTTGTACAACTTTTATTATTTGTGCAATATTCTAATGTTTATAACCCAAAATTCTTTGCTGGTTATTGTGTGGATTTTAGAATCATAAAAATTTAAAACTTGAACACCTAAATAAAGCAATAAATGATTAACAAGAAATTTCTGACAATTAAAAGTTCTCCAGTACTTAACGCGAAGTACTCGAAGTACTTACAGCGAGTACTTTCAAGAATCGAACTTTCAATTCTTAGTAATCGAGAACTCCCATTACCAGTAAATACACTTTGCAGCAGAGATAGGAAAAAATGAGATGCAGGGCTTTTTTCTCTGGTAAAATCATTGGTGAGATCAGATTTCCATTTTCAAGATATTTACGAAATTTTTTTTTCCAATTTCGATTATACGATATAATAATAATATAATACATGTCATTGAAATTATAGCTGTTCTCCTAACTAGAAGTCTTATAATTCTTTCATGCTTCTACAGCTTTTGGTGTGTTCTTGCCTGGGACACAATTTTCTTCCATTCCTTTCTGTTATCTATTTTGTTCTTCTACTGTTCCACCTTTTATGTTAGAACAAAATCTTCAACTTGCTCTCTCCATCTATTTCTATGGTGTTCCTTTTGGCCTGTTATATCCCCATTCAGTAATTTTCCTGACCATAGAATTCTTATCCCTTCTGTGCACGTGTCCGTATCAAAAATTCTCGATTCTTAAAAGTACTCGATTCTGCCCAAATGATGACAGTATAGAGAATTTATTTTTTACTACTTGCCATCTAATTTTTGCACAGCTTGAAAGAAAGCAAGATTCGGAAGATGACAAACCCGGCGAAGCCTATATATTTGGTATCAGCCCTTCAACCGTGTAAAACAAGTCAAGTTTCTTGGATTATTGCAATTTTGAAATACACGTTGTTTTGCAATTCGCATTCCTAAACTAAATATTTTCAGGTAGGAAATGTAGTGGAGTTTAAAATCGAGATTGAAGTTACATCATGCCCAGCCGATCCAAAAGAATGGAACCAAACGCTGCAAATTTACCCAGTGGGCTTAAATGAAAGTTTAATCATTGATATAGAAATGCTATGTTCTTGTCCATGCGAAAGACCAGGAAACCCGGTACTAGAAATGTACTTATACATTTGGAATATAGGAAAATAAAAACTTCTCGTTTAGGGCTATGAGGAACGTTCCAGCAAATGCAGTGGCGCGGGTACTTATAAGTGTGGTGTTTGCGAATGCGATTCCCAACATTTCGGAACAACCTGTCAGTGTACAGCACTCGGAATGAATGCTAATATTATCGACAATTGTCGTCCTCCTAATTCGACAGTGGATTGTTCGGGGCGTGGCGTCTGTTCATGTGGTCGTTGTGAATGTTACCAGAAAGACAACGAGGTAAGTTAAGGTATAATAAAAGTTAAATAAAATAAATATTGTGTACAAAAGAGTCGATTGGTGGTTTAATAGCTATAGTGCAAAAATTTAAAATTGGTACAAATAAAATTGCAGGTAATTTTTCCGAAAAAGAAATTAACGAGGAAAACCCTCACTATAACCGGTTATCAATTATTCAAACTATTAAATTAGGTGTTCATTAATCTAACGTATCGCAATTATAACTATTTTCTGATATTAAGTAATTATAAATCGAAGTATTCAGTAACGTACTCAGACACACATGTTATTTACAGAAAATTTACGGAACTTATTGCGAGTGCGACGATTTCTCTTGCGATCGACACGAAGGACTGATATGTGGCGGACCTGACCGTGGAATGTGTTCGTGTGGCCAATGCATTTGTAAAGAACCTTGGGGAGGTGCGGCATGTCAATGTAAATTATCAACTGACACCTGCTATGCTCCAGACGTGACTGATGGTGAAATCTGCTCTGGTCGAGGAGTATGTGAATGCGGCGTTTGCAAATGTAGCAGCACGGATAAAGTTAGATATTCCGGTCGTTTTTGTGAAAAGTGCCCGGTAAGTATTTTGTTCCTAAGCCGTGTTTCAAATATTTTACAAAAAGATTAGTAAATTTTAGTTAAAAATGTATGTACACTCGCGACACAATGATAGTTACCGACGTGAAGCGAAAACTCGGCGAATGCTTTTGCTTTGGTTAGTACAAATGAACAGCTGCGAGGAAGTCAGAATGCTTGACAGCGTAAAGTTCTTATTACGTCATCAAAATTATAAAATAAGAATCATGGTGCAGATATCGTGGGCAACAGCTTGTATAAATTTAAAAAAAAATAGATGGCTATAAAAGTTTTAAACGAAATGAATAGGTATCATGTTTTAAGTATATAAATGAAAGAAGCAAATAATATCATTTAAAACAGTTATAATATGCTACAGAAATTACAATTATATAAATTGCATTCGCATTGTAACTTTCCAAATGTTCAAATTTATTTTATTTCTTCACTAAAACTATTTTATTTCATTTAACATCTGTGGTAAAGGATATTTCATTTTAACAAACTTATTTGTGTCGCGGGTGCACCTTCCTACTAGAAACACTTTTTTGCAATTCTTTCTAAAAATTGTGTATGTGTTACATTATTCATATTATAGTTTATAAGTTGTACTAATGCATATTTTATTGTAGACATGTGCGGACAGATGTGAAGAATTTAAAGACTGTGTTCAATGTCAAATGTTCAAGAATGGACCTCTGAAAGGCGCGGATTGTTTAAGTAATTGCACGAAATTTACACCAGACAGTGTTGATTATATCGAAAGTGAGTTAATATTATAGTTGTCTAATATAAAATTTTGGAAACGTAAAAATAATACACTGGCTTAATGTTTGACTGTAAATTGATAAGCGGAATAAAACAATCTATTTTAAACGCGTTGTATTACAGAAAATCAAGAGAATGACGAAATTTTATGCACATTTATCGACGAAGATGATTGTAGATTTTATTTTGTGTACTACTTCGACGACCAGAAGAAGATTCACGTTAAAGTTCAAACGCACCGCGAGTGTCCACAACCGGTAACACTCAATATTAACTACCTCCGCTTAGAATTATACTTCATAAACACTTTATTTAAGGTTGTGCTGACTGGTATTATATTCGGCGTTATTGCCGCTATCGTTCTTATGGGTTTGGCGATATTATTATTATGGAAACTGTTGACGACAATACATGACCGAAGAGAATTTGCCAAATTTGAGAAGGAACGAATGATGGCGCGATGGGATGCGGTAATTCGATTTGCCCGTTTACTTTGTTCAGTAACCGTTAAGTTAATTTGTATTTTAGAGTGAAAATCCAATTTATAAACAAGCAACTTCGACATTTAAAAATCCAACATACGCAGGAAAGGGATAAAAGAATGGTTTTCTGATAATACCACAGAAATCTCCTGACATGATGGGCAATTATATTAATCTCGAACTCGAATAAATTTAACCAAAGCTATGTTACTGCCTACTTTTGTACACAAAAACTGCTTTCTCTATGATATTTAAATATCCCAAAAATAAGTTGTGTTTTAAATTTGTTGTAATTTCCTAGAATCGTACCGTAACATATTTTTATAATTTTATATAACAGATGTCCATTAATATGTTCATATTTTATATTATATATAAGTAGTATATAATCCAGTCGTATTTATTTGAACAAAATAGCAAAATTATTATTTTATAACAGTAGTTACAATGATACCAGCAATTAGTAAAACTTGTAATTCTCTCTCGATACACGTACCTAATAAACTAAAAATAGAATATCAAATAAATGTAAGATGAATTCTAAAAGTTATAACTGCAGTACAGAGTCGAGCACTACGTATACTTACGCTAACCTGCGTATATTTGGATAAAATTCGTGTAAACAAATTTCGAACAAGTGTTTTTAATTAATTCAGAAAAAAACCTTGTAGATTAATCGATGCTCTACTGTTATATAAAAATTTATAATATTATGCTACTTATTTTGTTATTGTGCTTTATAAATTATAACACTGTACTTAATAAACAATGGAAATATCATATTTTTAGATATAATATTAAAATATTTAAAGTAAAGTAACATTTTTAATATTTTCGAATACTGTAAGTACGTTTAAATATATGTTATTTATGAATACAAATATGTTTCATTTAATTAGATAATCATAATTCTAAATAATATACGTAAAAAGTTGAAATGAAGTTGTGAGCACATATACACGTTTAGTATTATATCAACGGAGGCTATGACAATGATCGTAGTTCTTCGTATGCTCTCGTCAAATACGTTACTATATGTTTATGTGACGAAGTTATACGAAAAGCGAGAAAGAAAAGCACGAGTCGCGCCTGTCAACCAGAATTTGAAATTTTGTGCGGTAAGTATACGATAGGGAGCAAATCCAGCAATGAGTTCTACCCACACCAGAAAAAGCAATTCTCTTCTGTTAGGCTTTACATGTGTAACTTTTGAAGAATTGCCATTTGTAGGCGCGAATGCGTATATACTTAGCTCCTATAATAGCACGCAAATGTTTCTTTTCTTTACACGTATTAATAAGAAACTACATAAAAATGGCGAGTGACAAGGCATACCTTTAACGCCAATCTGTTAAAAAGTGTATAAAGCAAAATTGCTTATGCTCATCATCAATTCGATATGACGTACAGATTTTTCAAGAAACATTTGTCGGTAGAAATAAAGTGGACAGAACTCGTTTCAAGTACGTGCGCCAGTTTTAATTATGAAAGCAGCTATTCTGAAGATGAGTGATTGCCCAAAATTCAACTTGATGTATTACAACTGGCACAAATTGCAAAAATAATGAAACATTGTAATTTATTTATTCTTTATCATCAAATAACATGTTTTCGAAAACTGCTCAATATATCGTTAAAACTGTGAAAAGGCGAATGACATTATGATAACGGAAATATAAATATATTTATATAAAACACCTATCAGTTAACCAAAGTTAGGTTAAAATAGCAAATTGAGAGTATTATAATAAAAAAACTGTACCCGTTATATGATGAAATATATAATTAGAGAAAATTTATCACAAAATAACAGGATATGGGAGCTTACAGAATTCAACATCTTATCAAAAGTTATAATTTTATACTGAATTAATGTTACTTAATTCTCAACACTCAAAGCTTTGAAAGTCTCTTATGATAAGGAGTATATCCCTTAAAATTACAGGCTAATTAAACATTAACAAAACGTGAAAATATATCAAGAATAAACCATCAATTATCAGAGAGTATGAATTAAAAACAGCATAAGTAAATGCAACTTGAAATATCACCAAAAGTTGAGATATGAAATTTGGATACTAAATACCCGATTAAATTTGTTTTAAAAAAAGGCAACCCATATTGCACAGAAGAAATAAAAAAAAATCGCTCATTCCTTATTCCACTTATCCCCAATTCATCAAAAGACATGTTTAAAAACTTTTACAGGGTATTGTATACATTGTATATCCCACTTTTCATCTTATGTGACGTACGCACTGCTAAAATAACATCGACGGATCAGGTGATTGCAGCCGAATATTACCGAAATACTAAAATTCCCCAATGAGCTGCGAAAATCCTTTCAAAATAATAACTTCGCAAAATTGTAATCAACGCGTCATAAAAAATGTGCGTAGTTTGCTTTTATTTCAAGTAAACAATAAATACTCATTATAAAAGCTAGTAGAACTACATATCAATTTATATAAGCTCAACACAGAAAAAATATAAGATTATTGTTATTGCTTTGTGTTAACTAGGTTTTGAGAAAACTGACCTGAAACAAAGACAACTGAAAGAATTACCAGAAATATGGAATATCTTCGACGCACACTAAAGGAATTTACTCACAACATTTTTAAAGCACCTAATCAAGAGGTTGTTCTCGAAGTTAGCAAGTTGGATGCATATTTTAATACAATTTACAAGGTTGTACTATGGAACGATCCTATACTTAGTTGGATAACGGTGGGAGTTTTTCATGTCTTGTTCTGGTATGTCTATTAAATTTATTTAAGCGTAGTATCTATATTTTGTTGCTATTGCAGGATTGTTGTGCAGTTTCAATTACGACTCTATGGCATAATTTTTTTAACGATATTGGTTGGATTTTTAGCAGATCTTTATTTTGAAAGAATAGGATTACGTGCTCCTAGAAATGAAAATTCAGATGCAATCAGAGATATTTTCAAATTCCTTCTGAATGCATTCTTATATTTAAAAGTGTTACGTAAAGATAATCCACCTATGGTCAGTACAGATATATTATAACGTAACCTTAGTACTATAACTATATAACTCCAACATGAATAAATTCGAGTTAGCTAGTTGTAGTATTAACGTACAGATAATCTAACTAAAAAAAATAATTTCAATTTCCAGTTTTGTGGAATAATGTGTACCATATTTCTCACAATGAGTATGTTATCAAAAAACGTACCTGGATATTTTTTAGCATATATTATCTTGATAACATTATTCTTTGGACCGTTAGTAATATCTAAGTTACCAACTCAATATAAAAATGGTATTGCAAATACTATACAGGCATTACGGGATAATAATGGTATATTTTACTCAAGATATTTATAAACTTCACAGGATCATATTTTATATTTTATAGGAATTTTAGCTGAAACAGAGTTAATTCCATTTATTTCTAACAAAGAAATGAATGAAAAAGATGCTGAATTAGAAAGTTTGCTAACTGATAAAACTGTAGGTAAGACAACTGCTATATAAGAATGATATGTGTTACCCAAGTTAATGATAAAACTGCACAGCTAATGGAACATATGTATATATGTTGTACATACAAATTTCATATTTTGAAACAAAAAGTCTTGTTTATAGCACAATCAAACTTATAACAAACTAGTCATTTCTGTTGGAGCATTTCACTCACTCGCGGTAACCATGATTATTTTACTGCTTCTACGAAATTACTGATTGGAAACTGTTAGTAATTGCGTCTGCGAGAAATGCTAAAGGCAGCCACAAACATATTATATCATATATAGGTACAAACTAAAATCTAAGATTGACGGCCGTATTCACCATACGATTTAGGGGACTGTTAAAATTTAACACACTGTTATTTCGCTAACTGGTATTCACCAATGTCTAGTTAGCGTTAACTAACTGTTAATTAATCAGCTAATTTAACTGATACATATTTCTGTTACAAGTTCGACAAATTCTAAGCCAGTTCGATACAATACCTGTGTACTTAATTGAAACACGTTACAGTTATGCAATGTATTGTCAGTCTACACTATATAAACAAAATATTTATTTCATGCGTTATACA
This sequence comes from Cetonia aurata, assembly GCA_949128085.1. Taxonomy (NCBI): domain Eukaryota; kingdom Metazoa; phylum Arthropoda; class Insecta; order Coleoptera; family Scarabaeidae; genus Cetonia; species Cetonia aurata. Next base: position 21,429,233 of record OX421887.1, on the reverse strand, counting down.
AAACAGCTTTAAACAACTACATATAACTAGAATACATTTGAATTTTGTTGAATAGTTCTAATCTAATCACCTAAATATAAAGGCATTTGAAACGGCTGAAGCTGATAAAGAGTGTAGCTTCAATGTAAGTAACGGGAAATCGCATGCAATGTTGCATTTTTTATTATTATACGTGTTGTAGGAGTTTACTATAATTATTGTAAACAAATAATCAAGAGATACTATTGTGAATCAATAGCGTTGTTATGTTGGGTTATAGTTTTTTTTTTTTGTGGGAAACGGAAGGCATACAACTGGGAAATTCGGTTGGCTAAAGTAGCACTTCTTAATTTGAAGTTATATTTACAAAAAATCATTTCTCGAAATATATTACCCTCTGTAATAATCTTAAATTGAATGCGGTTCGTTCCCTTGTAAGAGGCCAAATAATATATTGTTTCGTTAATATTGCATTTTTCTCCTAAAATAAAATTCTGTTTAATTCATACATATTTGAAAGATGACTAATTTCAATACATATGTAGTTTGTAATTAATTTTTTAAACGTTTCTCAAATAATTTCAATTTTGTATTTTGGGGAGGGAAAGTTATTAGAAAACAGTTTTATGAAACATTACTTTTCTTAATAATATAATGTATAAACGTTATTTAATAATTTTGTTTAAATACTTTGTAGATTCAGTTACTAGTTCTTTAATAAACGGAATAAATTCTATGCCATCTTATTTGGAAGCAGAAGGCAGTTTAGACGGTCTTGACGAGGAAGATTTAGTGCCGAATTTGAAGCCATCCTGCACTGCATATACCCCTGAAGATCATTCTAGCGATTCAGACTCTGATCACAGAAACATGAAATTTGATACAGCACATTTCAATGGAGACAGTTCTTCAGATGACGAGAAACACTATACAGCTGGCCTGCGTTTCTCGGAAGTCCAAGAAGTAACGGATTCGCCAGCAAAATTGCAAATACAAGAAACATTAACACAAAGTTTAGCATTAGGTTTACTCAATAATTTAACTGCTGTCGGCAGTAGCATAATGTCGAATGTAATGAACAGTGCAAGTACAGAAAAGCCAAAGAGAAAAGATAGTGATAGCGACTTTGAATTTATAAATGCTGAAGAAGCTAATGAATAATATATAATTTATTCTGTTAATGTATTTGTATACCTAAATGGTAAGCAACGCTTAGATCAGAATCTAAGCGCATTCTAGATGTTTCCAAAACCCCATCTATTATTTGAAAAGCAAAAAGGATAAAGTTAAAAAATATCCACACCATATTCAATTAGACCTATAAATATATTTTTAGAGTGATGCCTACGGCAACACTTTCTTTTTTTTTTGACAAGGATATAATTGTTTTTTAGTTGCTAATTATAGAATACAATAAATTACGTAGAACCCGGCGCACTAGGTGACTTTTTTACCATCTGACTCGATTCTAAACTTTCATATAATTTAAAGTGTTGCAGAATAACCAAGTAAAAGTTGCACTAGTTACACTAAACACCTGTGCATGGGCAGCTGAGTTTGCACCACACAATAAGATAAAAATTCTCATCCTTAGCTATAATTCCGTAAAGGTTTAATATTTTTTAAAACGCGTGTCTAACCTTAGTCCAACTTTTTTCATATTTATGAAAAATGTCTATATCTAAAACTATCGGCGTTCATAATATACCTGTCCCAGGTATAATAACTATACTTACAGTAAAAATCTTCATACTGTTGAAATTTACGATGACAAATACATTTAACGCAGTTGCATATAAGAATATACTTTTAAGAAGAAACGAGTTCAGTTGCACGAGGTGGAAGATAATGCCTCTACAGCTATTTCTTTGTTATCAACAGTATCTTGATTTCTAGTGTTAGTTCCTTTGTGATATATGTATATTTTTGATTAGAATTATTTTAATTTATTGAAATGAACAATGAAACATTTGTTTACTTAACAATATATTTAAGCTTTTTTTCTAATTTTTAGTTCTATTAACAATACTTTACTAACAACTAACAATTATATTTATTTAATTAAATTATAAAAAGATCTAACTTTGTCTTATTTACAATACATTAACAAACATTATTTATCAGTTTCAACATCCATCTTGCTGTCTTGTTCTGTTTCACGGGATGATGTTGGTTGTATGTTAATGCGTTTTGGTAGAACGAGCTCAAATGCTTCCTTAAAAGTTTTTCCTTCACTGACTCGCAAGAGTATTTCAAACACTAAAAAAAATGTGATCTTATTTGCAAAATGCAATTATCAATCAAAATTCTCTAAGCTCTATATAAAATAAGAATTCTAATCAACAAAGTAAATTAATATTACAATCAGAACGCTTACATTTTAATATAATAAATGAAAGTAATAACAAACGGAATTATTAGATAAATAATAATAGGTAATAACACATATTTACAGTGTTCAAGAAAATATTCAAAACAGATTTTGTACTGTACAGAGAGCGTATAGCTGTTTAGTAGATGTCTTAATACTTGCAAATTACTACATTTTACTACACTGTCAAAGATGGCACAGAAATGGATTGTTTTCGTTAGTGTTGAAAGAGGTAAAAACACTCTTATACTATTCGATAAGCACGTTGTATATTATATATACAGGGATGTGAATTGAGCCCACTTCGAACACTCGGCGTTCGAAATTTTACTGCTCGGAATGTCCGTTCATAATCTCTCGCATCCGCACTAATTTGTCGATGCGGCTAGACTGGTGGGCATACGAGAGACTATATGATGGGACACTCCAAGCAATAAGATTTGGGGTGCCAAATGTTCGATGTGGGCTCAATTAACATCCCTGATTATACATATATATCATGTGACACAAATAAAAGAAATATTGATCTAAACTTCGTATTATACAAACCTATTTGCGTGTAGAGTTGCTAAGGTGCGGAAACACAATGACAAAATAACATTTAATTTCTAATTTATAGTAATTTTAGAAGTAGCATTGTTGTTCTCCTTCGAGAACTTGCCATAAAATACAAGATGTTCGCAACTTCCATAATTAATAAACATGTAATTTAATAACGCGCGATATACTTGAAGTAATTCACAAAACACAAATAAGAAAACTTAAGTGAACTTATTTGATATAAAAAAAATACATAAAATAAAAATTGTTTTACCTTGATTCACGGTAAATACTTTTCTATATTTCATCTGGAAGTACTCTTTTATTGGTAATTGTCCATGAGCAATACCTTGTTCCAAAGCCTTTTTGTAACATATACCCTAAAAATGTGTCATTTCGATAAATATATTTATAGCAATTGTTATATAAACCTAAGTTATCATTTATCAATACAAATAAAAAAATTGCATTAGCTTTCTTCAAGTACGGGTTATCAATTATTGGAAATGGTCAGAGGAATGTGCGCACACGGCTGAGTATTTGAGTCAAATCTGAAGATTTCACAGATCATTTAACACGCCTGTGATTTCCAATACATTTGTTAAGAAATGTTACCTCCAAAGTCACCAATTAATACATAGAGACTCACCTCTTTCTACCATATTATGATTAGTGCTGTATAAACCCTGAACAAACTAGTTCAAAAGAATTATTCAATAACAGGTATGATCAGGCATGATGCATGGTTATAATGAACTATCTTTCTTCATTCACTTACTATGTTTATATGCAACCACTTTATTCAAACAAACATCTAAGATCGTTTGTCTCACACATGTAAACAGTTACTAGAATACGACTTATTTAAGGTTATATTAATGTAAACCAGTTTAGCTCGATCCACTCAATCTTAGCATGCACACAAAATTGGTAACTGATTGTCCGCACTTACATAGGAGGAACGTAGATGGCATTGTAAAAAAACCTTTGAGACATTTATAAATTATTAAAATAATGTAATTAAACCGGTATACTAAATTGAAAAAAAAAAACCTAAAGGAAACGGATATAATATTGACTATTACCTTATGCGCATTATGGTCAACTAAACCTCCAATTATGTATACTTTCTCTTGCTCAAGTTTTGTTATAACATTATCACTTTCACTTGTTAAATACACCAAAGAATTTTTAGGAAATATGGCTAGATAATCATCTGAATGGAAGTTTAGATCCCAATGTTCATAACCATTATGTTTTTCCATTTCATTTTTCGATTTACCAGTAAAACTGGTAATATGTAATTGCATTGGTGTTTTTGATCTCCTATTCTCTGTGTACACCCTTAAAATTTGTTTAATTACCTTTCCCAAATCCTACAAATGTAAATTATTATTATAAAGCTACTTTAATATTATTCATCCCTAACCTTATCTATCATAAGATCATCAAAACTTAAATCAATAACAATGCTTGTTTTACATGGGCTGTCACTCATTTTACATCGCTTTAATTGCTTACGACTCGGTCCTAAATCAATGTTATTCATTTTTGCAAAAATTTTTTTTCTTTTAGTTCTCAATTTCTCTTTTACACGCTTTTCTTTTTTTGACTCATTCCATTTAAGCATTCTTTTATATTTTTTTAACTGCCGTTTAGTTAGTTTTGTTATTTCAATACCATTAAAATATTTCACATCATTTGGGGCAGTTCTACCATTTAATTCTAATTTGATTATTGAGTTTTTGGATAAATTACTTATACAATTTTCTTCATTATGTTTCGTATCTTTATTCTCTAAAGATTCCTGTTTTTCAGAAGGTATTTCTTCTAACGCCTCCATTCTTCACTTCTCAATCTCATAAATGGTGGAAACAGGTGTCGATAATGTAATAATTTCAACCACAGACACGTTACAGGTAAAATTGGGTATATGGGTATAAAGCTAATCTTCCTCCCTCTCTCACTGGTAGTGAATTATTAACAAATACAGCAAAAATATTTCAATGTTTGCTATAATGTAATTAAGGTCTTTCGTCTTCATCCTATTTTGTAGATACATGCTTCATGCTTCACATGGAACCAGCAACATACACATAACATGGAAATAACTGTCAACCTTGTCATATAAAACATACAACTCCATGACAACTCACATAACCAATAACATAGATATAGATAATGTTACCCAACTACCCAATAGGCTGTGGCATGGCCAACAACCAACCAAAAATACCAAAATCTACTAAATAGTGACATCTGTATGCCAATAGCCATAGGAGAGATAAAGCCAAAGAATAAACATACAGATGGGCACATCCATAGGGCAGATCGCAGAATTTGTACACTGATTCCAAATTGCCATTTTGTAAACCCCCGTCTGTTAAATTTTTATTATCAAAATTGCATCCAACTTTGTACACTCATGGAGACCCAAAATGTCCGGCGCCGTGTGCAACTCGGGTGCATGGAACGTTGGCCTTACACTGTGACTTAGCGCGGACATTTTGAGTGTCAGTGGTTGTACATTAATAAATTAATATGCATATCCGATATGTATTTTTAAGTACGCCTTTCTTGTATTGTATGTAAGAATAATTGAAAATTAAATACCTAAATTTCTATTTAAAAAAAAAAACGTAGTCATCCTCAACCTCAACTTAATATTTGGCATAGATATTTTGAAAACACAGCACGTGTAAGAACATGACGGGTCAAAACGAGACTCATCTCATGAACATTGATTATAACCAGGGATGCTACCCACCACTACTCTGGCGTATTTTATCTTTGCTCTGAATACATTATTATCAATACTTATATAGGATCACTTCATTTTTGTTGTAGTATCCATTCATCATGGTCACATGGAAGTACAATAATATAACGTATAAACGTTGATGAAAGAATATATAAATATGAAACATTTGTTAATAAGAATGATTCCTACTAAAAAGTTGGTTGTCTCAAGAAGATATCCCGCCATAATTTAAAATCACTTTACTTTTGTTACTGTAAACAGAATTATAAAAACAAATATTACAGTGACTTGTAAAAAAAATCCTTGTGTGCCCACCAGCCTGTATTTTCCTCATTTTTACGTTATGTAGTACGTTTCCAAATGTATGGAATACTGTACAAAACTTAGTGTGTCAAATACTTAAGTGGGGAATTTTCTTATTTTCTTCATACAGGTACAACAGGTACAAATAAAATACGAAAAATTACATGTTGAATATAACGGCCATAATTGTACAAAACCGAACATAAGACATTTATATTAAATTTTTCAAAATTTACTTAACAATTATTCAAATTACCTATAAATAAATAATAATAATAACAACATAATGAAGGAGAATATTAATTTACTAATATATATATATTGCTGCTGTAATATTTTCTAAGTATTATATGTTCATATTGAAATCTTTAAAACCCTTAGATGCATAGTCTCCACCTTTGGAACGATCAGACACTTTAGGATAATCTGGATCTCCCTCAACAACCGCAGTGCGGCTTTCAACTCTTCTCCAGGCAGTTTTGGCATACCAACTGTTTTCATTATATTTAAAATAGTATGTGCATGCATATGCAAAAGCAGTTAACATCAGCAATTTTCCTGTAAAATATCGAATTTTCATAGCTCTTTGTTGACCAAGTGCGGGTTCTATAATTTTTCCAAATGCATCTAATGGGAAACGATATGCCCTTCGAATAGGATTATATTCTTCCCTATACAATTCAGGTACAAAGCGTGGTTCATTTGGGGCAAGTTCTTGTGCCTTTAAATATTCTTTTCGGAATGCTCTTTCAGCATCTGTCATACCAGCTAAACGTTCACGTTCACGACCAAGGCGACCCACAAGATCTGCAGGCATGACGCCGCCTGTAGCCGATGATTTTACCATTTTTCCTAAAAATATATTTGCTAATATAGTTTAAAAGTTTCTATTACATAATCTGTAATGCCAACAAGATCACTCTTACCTAGTGAACCAATAAGTATAAGCTATTAGTCAATAAATTCCCTCTCGAACTTTGTATTATAAGTTGCAAAGACTGTAAGGCGATCAATGCGACAGATGCAACTGAATTGTTATTTGGATTATTTCTCTTATTTGACAGACCGCACATTTAAATGGCGTTTGACAGTTGACAACATCATGTCGATCATGTCGTTTGTTGCCAACCAACCTACCTGTAATAGCTTTCATTTAGGAACTTTCAAGTTCTTGTGATTCAATTGGTTCCTACTAAGCTGACAAAGCATAAACTGGCACAATAAACCGCGTAATGTCATTTTATGATAGCGCTGGAAAGAGTAAATAGAATTTTGCGGAATATATTCACCTTTTCATTTTAGAGACTTCATACTAATAGAAACAACCCGATTAGCAATGACGGTCACATACAAGGTAAGATATTTATAAATCTTGATTAATAAGTTATGGATTCATTTGTTTATTACATTTAATTATAACCTGCATATTTGTCAAAATTTTACATTTATTTTTCTTTTTCGTATATTTAATAATGGGTACCGAATATTCTTTACCAGGCCCATCTGATATTGAGACAAAAATTCCTTTTTGTGTTCAATCAGATATAGACTCTATTGAAAGTGACGTTCATATACCATGTACAGGAGAAGCAAAAGTATTTGGTACTTTTAAATTTAGTACTCTTAAAATATCTTTTTTTTTCAGATGGATGTAGATGGCCCAAAAGGGGAAGGATTCCGACCTTATTACATTACTAAAATTGAAGAATTGCAGCTTACTGTTGCGGAAAAGAGTCAGAATTTGAGACGTCTACAAGCTCAACGAAATGAATTAAATGCAAAAGGTAGGCTATCAGATTAGAGATGGGTAGTCTCATTCTCTTCAGTTAAAAATTTGGGTAATTTGTATGATATGACTCTTTGTTGAACCAAGATTTGTATTGAGGGATTCGTATCGTCTTTATTAGTTCATACCATTTGCTGTCTGCAGTGAGAATGGTATAAATATACCTGTGAGGAAGTTATTATTATGATACTGGTTAAATGTATATAGTCCTTTTTAATTTTTTGTCATTAGAATAAAAGAAACTGAAAATATAATCAAATCAAATTTAGATAGAATAGAAAAGACCAATACATGGAGAAGTTAACTTAGATAAATATAAACTGTAGATCTATGTCTTACTTTATTATATCTAAGGTAAAAGTTTTAACACTAATGCAATAATAATAATAATAACTTAAAACAAAAGTTGGCGACGGTCGATGTCAGAACAATGAGAAATGTATTGATCTAACTACATATGTATAATATGCAAAATAAACTCTATGGATTACGAAACGCGAATACGATGCAATGTAAGAACATTTTATTAAATTTATTTGCTCAGAATTGTAAAATCGTTCGAATTCTACCCATCTCTATACCAAATATATTGTTCTTAGTACATGCCTTTTGTTAACTGATTACTTTTATGGTGTAATAGTACGAATGCTTCGTGAAGAATTGATGCTTTTGCAAGAGCAGGGCAGTTATGTTGGAGAAGTAGTTAAACCAATGGATAAGAAGAAAGTACTTGTTAAGGTTCATCCAGAAGGAAAATTTGTGGTTGATATCGATAAAAATATAGATATTAATGATGTAACACCTAACTGTCGCGTTGCTTTAAGAAATGAGAGTTACACCTTGCATAAGATTCTACCCAATAAGGTACTGATATTCAATTTCTTCACATAGTTTAAAATGAACCAATGATCATTTATAGGTTGATCCACTTGTATCACTTATGATGGTTGAAAAGGTACCAGATTCAACATATGAAATGGTAGGTGGTTTGGACAAACAAATCAAAGAGATAAAGGAAGTAATTGAACTACCTGTTAAACATCCAGAGCTCTTTGACGCCCTTGGTATAGCACAACCTAAAGGTGTATTATTGTATGGACCACCTGGTATGTATAACCATCAATATCAAAAATGACCAATACAAAATATTATAATTATTATTATTTATATTTAAACGTTCAACGTGCATTTTTTTTTTTATGAAATATCTAGTACATATATTTGGTAGAACAGAAATTTGTCTCATTGAATTATTGCCTACAAGAATATATGTCATTTAGCATACATAATAAAGTACAAAATATGATTCTAGGGACAGGAAAAACATTGTTAGCACGTGCTGTGGCCCATCACACTGAATGTACATTTATAAGAGTATCTGGTTCTGAATTAGTGCAGAAATTCATTGGCGAAGGATCACGAATGGTTCGTGAACTTTTTGTTATGGCTAGAGAACATGCACCTTCAATTATCTTCATGGATGAAATAGATTCAATAGGATCCTCTCGTATTGAGTCAGGGTCTGGAGGCGATTCGGAAGTACAACGGACAATGTTAGAGTTACTCAATCAGTTGGATGGATTTGAAGCAACCAAGAACATTAAGGTTATATAATATTCTAATGAAATTATATTAAAATTTTAAGTTTTTTTCCCTTACAGGTCATCATGGCAACAAATCGAATTGATATATTGGATCCTGCCTTGTTGCGGCCTGGTCGTATTGATCGCAAAATCGAATTCCCACCGCCAAACGAAGAAGCTCGTCTTGATATATTAAAAATACATTCGCGAAAAATGAATTTAACACGAGGTATTAACTTACGAAAGATAGCAGAACTTATGCCGGGCGCGAGTGGTGCTGAAGTAAAGGTAAAGATGTTTTTTGGCTTTCTTTAGCTTCAGTCAATATACTTTGGTTAAATTGTGCTACTCAAATAAAAGAAAAAAAAAAACGTGTAACAGCAACGTAAATAATAATTTCATTCAGTTTATTATAGTCATCCATAAAAGCGCTGCTTTTTAATATACTAATGTTGATGAATTTATAATACAAATAATTTTAGGGCGTGTGTACCGAAGCAGGCATGTATGCTTTGAGGGAAAGACGTGTACACGTAACTCAAGAAGATTTTGAAATGGCTGTAGCCAAAGTAATGCAGAAAGACTCTGAAAAGAATATGTCTATAAAGAAATTGTGGAAATAAGTTCGTATTATTTATTAATCGAATAAATAAGTCTATATACTATTTTCTGTTGTATTCTTTTGATGCTGTGTATCTGCGTTACAAGCAGTATTTTCTCTTTTTAGTATGTGGTACATAATACATTTTGTGTAAAGTAAAGAATGAAGCGCGTCACCGCCATGCACGAGCAGAGTCGTATGGAACAAGTGTAACAGCGATTCTAGCTTCGATAAGCAGTGCGCTTTCAACAGTGAAATAGAGTAGATATGCTTTAATTCTAGGGTCGTGTCGAATTAAGATTTTTTTAATATAGCAATTGAGCAGTCATTCAAATGTGGAGAGCAATCGTTGGGTCATTTATCTGTGATCTGAGAGCATATTTTTTGAAAATTATTTTGATAATCCTATTAATACGATTAAGGGAACTGATGAACACGAGTAATATCCAGGTATCTGGTCGGAGTTATAGCAGAATACCTTACTGGTAGAAAGATCTATATCTGTCCAGACGAAACAGTGGCAGTAAGTGCGGGTGTGCCCCAGAGTTCAGTGCTGGGACCGGCGTTGTGGAATGTTTTGTGCGATGGGGTGTTGGATTTGGACCTACCGCGGATGCCACGTGTTGATTTCGCGGACGATCTAGCGTTAATAGTGGGGGCAACGACGAGCATTGATGAAGAATACCAACACATGTCTGGAAAAAATAAGTGTATGGATGAAGGTGAAGGATGGAGCTGGCACTAAATAAGGCATTAGTAATGAAAGGGAGAAGGGAAAGGAGTCACGTTAAGTTTAGCATATGTGGAGTGGATATTAAACCCTCCAGGACGGTGACCTACCTGGGTGCCACTTTGGACGAAAGAGGGTCCTTTGGAGCACACGTGATAAGGACAACCAATAACGCAGAGAAGAAAGTGGCCTGGCTTATGCCAAACTTCAAGGGCCCCAATAGTGGTAAATGAACAGTGTGTACTTGTACAATAAGAGGCAGGAAGATCGAACAATAACAAAAACACTATCCAGAACAACAACACCAAGGGCTTGGCAACAGAATTGGGAACTGGAAGAAGCGAAGACACAGTGGGCGAAACGATTGATAGGGCGCAAAGGATATAACATGGGTCTGCTGGGAGCATCTGATGTCATATCTACAACAGTTCCAGATCCTACAGAGGGCATTGATGGGTTTTAGTGGGTAGGCTGCTTGCAGAGCGTCCCGCACTTCCGGGGCGCGATAGAACCAAAGCGGCCGGAGGTGATATTACAGGCAATCTGTGTAAATTGAACGTATTTTTACACCTTCATTGTCATTCTAACATTTAACTTCAAACGATTAAAACAAACAAATAAAAGCATCGGCTCCGATTCGAACCATCTTCCTACCGCATATTATGCCTGTGCTTCACCACTACGCCACTAGTAGCTTGCAAATCTATCTCGCATCCGTGTGTACTTCAGCAAGACTATAAACCACTGTAAACTTTAAAAAAATCATAGGAAATAAACACTTTGCCATGTATGGCTATTATTTTACAAAAGTACTCCAAGGGGAATCTACTACCAACTGGCAAAGTAAGATTCAGATATACAAGTTGGAAGGCATCGAGGTGGTCGCTGTATATGAAATATTTGACTATCTAAATGGAGTGGACATATCAATGACATTTACCAACTACACATCGATACGTGATAATAGGACCGGCGTTTTTTCAACTGCAACATTGTTTTTATTTTTTTATTGCTTACAAAGAGATTTAATTCGAACATAACTCTTGATTTTACATATTCTGCATACATACCTGCTATCTATTTTATGTTACTGTCTACGATCTAGAAATGGTGCATAAATACCTTTCTTATTTCACAAAGACACTAAAACACGTTAAATTTAAAAGCAAGATAAGGATGAAGGTATACGGGCAGTACAACATGTAGGAAGGACCAAACGACTAAACCAACGACGCCTTCGATACCATTAGTTCGAGAAGAGTGCACCATCTCGTATGCTCGGATGAAGAATGAAGGCGGAAAAACAGTGCATGGCAATGCTTGCTATGAGATGCAATTTTTTTTTGTAAACTGTATTTGCCAGTTGCCGACGGCGATTTAAATAATCAATATTATATCAATATTTCCTCAATACGCGTCTGGTTTTTAGGTCCGGTTCACCTTTAAGAGCTCTGATATGATGTAATGAGAACTTCGCATGTGTGGACGGAACTTAATATGTGGTATGTCTAAAGTTTGCGCCTTTATAATTTTAAGTTAATTCATTGGCCCGCACCAGTATTTGCATTGTAAAAGTATGCACTGGTTGAAGCCAAAACTCTGTTATACTTCTTCACCTTAACAGAAATAACCATTCAAAATAAAACTTCAAGAATATCCTTATTAATGAAATTTGTTTATTTATCTCATAAAACATATGTACTTGGAATGTTAGTTTATTTATAACAAATTCTAATTTTTATTATTCTTTTCGGTTCATAACAAGCATATTTATATCTGACCAGCAGTTTGAAGATGTCACTAACTACTAAAATACTAAATATATAACAGAATAAATTCTGTACATTTTTTAGATATGCATGCTTTAAATATTTTTAAGAGATTATTGTTTGAAGAAGTAGTTTAGTAGTATACTAACTTTAATAACATTACAAACAGGACACTAAGTATAATGTGTGTGTAAAATGGTGAATGTACCAAATAAAATGGCACATTCTACAAAACGATCAATGATAAATATATATAATATGCCGCATATGTATATATTGACAGTATTAATGTATTTTACAATCCTATAGTACTTATAAATCAATGTAATCTGTTTTAAAAATAAGTCACACACATATATATATATGTTTTACACACACACTATGTACATATATATAGTGTGTTATAACTACAAACATTTAATATCTTCCATTTTTAAATATAACGACTTTCGAAATAAGTATTGTCAAATTATGAAATCAACAGTATATAAAAAAGATCTTTACAAATAATAAAGGGAAATATAATTCAAGATTGTAATAAGAGTTACTAACTTTACTGTTGTTAAAAATTGAGCTGTAATAATAAGTAATATTTACCTACTATCACATCACTAAGAAATATTGGTTTTTTGGTGTCGTCTGTCATATAATTCAAGACATTGAATGTATTAATTTTATAAATAATAATCCATCAACTTTCAAAATGTTTGTAGAATACGTGCTCATATTGTGCATAAAGAATTTTTCTTCATATGAACAATATTAAAAAATCTGGAAAAAATTCTTTAAGTGAATATGAATATTGATGGGCATTTTGTCAGCTAACATTGTCAATACTTTTTTCTAGTGAAACTGGAATTTTTAAATTATATTCACTCAATAACTGTGAAATTATTTTTAATCGAAAGGGAACTAAAGCATGCACGCAATAATTTTTTGATTATTACTGTTACAATGTTCTTAACTTATTGGGCACATTTCATATTTTATTGTCCGAAGGCATTTTCTATTATGTCTGCAGATTTACTTAAGTAAGTTTTGAAATGAAAAGCTAAATTTTAATTTTGTAATATCCTTCACTACAGTTTATCCTTCAAAAGCAGTTCAAAATTTCTGGTACAGAGGTGTCGTTGAAAAAAATTCTTGAAAAATCTGCGAAAATCGGTACTTTTTCAATTTTTTATGTTACTTTATTCTAGGGCATTTTAGCACAGTTATTTTATGACTTCTAAATAACAACATTTCCTACATTTTAACGCCATTTTAGCTCGTTTTGAGAAAAAAATTAGCTAAAATGAGACAAAAACCAAATGTAAATATACTACTGGTCAGCAAATCACTATTTTTCCATGAACGCACACAAGAAACAAATAATTAGCGGGAAACTAAAAAAAGGTACCGATTATCGTTTTTTTCCCAAACGGTACAGAGCGTGGTGTGAGCCCGAATCCGAGAACTGAACTTTTCACTGCTTCAATATCCTATACAACGAATACAGAACTATCTGATCTCTATTGCCCTATACAAAAAATGTAGAACTACTCATCACTTTCTCTTTTTCCGACTTTCGTTCATAGTGAATAGATACTGTTTAAATAACTCACTTACTGTTAGTAAAGTGGTCGAAATCGATACAATTTAGGGGTGGGTTATATCTTATTAGAAATCACATAACATCACTAGCGGAATGAAGGAAATTCGTTGTATTACTCAAAACAACCAACAGCATAATATTTAAAAATACACAAAATCAAAGGATTAATTAAACTCTTCAAAAGTTATAATTCCAAATCCAAATATATTCCGCTTGTTTAAAATGAGTGAGGTTACACATAAAAAATGACTTCAAATGTTTGTGGTTACACTTAAAATAATTATGTAGAGACAATTTCCTTCTCAAACTATTGATGCTATTATTCGTGAAAAACTAGCTCTGCATATTTTATACATACACCGTATTTCATCACACGTTGTTAGATAATTATAACAAATACCTACATCAAGTTCTGCAAAACTAAAACCAGTGTGCACATCCGATCTATAAATTTTAAATACCAAAATATATACAACACTAAATTGCGTGTAAAACCTATCTAAATAACACTGGTTATTTCTAACCATCAGCGGCGGTCGGTGCTTACGTCACACGGAGGGCTATGACAATAATCGAAGTTCTTCGTATGCTCACGTCAAATCGTTTCTATCATTATAATAGCTTCCTAGTGAAGTAAACACGAGCTACTGCTGTTCGAATCAGAGAGCCACAAAGGAATAGAAGAAACAAATTGGGTATTTTGTACAACTATAATAAATGGCTATTATGTAGAAATAAATCACTGCCATAAGTTGTGTATGTCATTTAGGCATATATGCAGGCACATTTAAAGAAATTTCGAGTCCGGGAGGTTACACATTACGGGTCCCCTTCTTATACCCACTATTTTTTATTGTAATTTTGAGTTTCCAAAATAATTAGTAATCTCGAGCCTGGAGGAAATCACCCCGTTCACTCCCACCCCCTTCTCCACGGGCCTCCATATATGTACTTAACAAAGAGACTTCCCTAGAGTTAGTGACAAACGCTGTATTACAGCATTTTTGTATAATATACGAAGGAGCCTTTTTATTTGCTAATAAATGAAAGTAGTAGCAGCTCTTTTTTTTATGAAATACAGGTGCATAGAAAATGTACGTACAATTATGTTTGAACAATAATAACGAAAAAATATTTCTTCTAAAATGCTTAATACTAAAACAAAAAATTATTGCAGTCGTTAAACGAATTTTATAGGTATACTAGTAAGTATACATATAAGTAACCGATACCATATTCATACACACTTTACATAATTAAAATCTACTTTTAAAACTGCACCCAATTCGCATTCGATGGTGAAGGTTGTGCTGGGGCACTGAAAAAAAAGCATGTCTATAAATTATTGATATCAGCATGTTAAATAATATGTGATGTGTAAAACTGCTATTTTGCGTTAGAAGCTGCTTGCGCAACCTGCTTCTGCTACTTTTAATTAGCAGTTTTTCTTACATATTGCGATATACTCTCTTCAAATATTTTTATAGTATCTACACTCATGTTGTGAACTGTATGTGTAAATGTCTAAAATCATGTTATCTTCAACCCAAGCTCATATGTATTTCTCTATACTTATTCTTGATTGGCAGTGAGGAGTATTCTAAATATATTATGTTAGGGTAAGATTTCCAGTTTCGTAGTCGGGAACTAAGTATACATGGCACCAAAATGTTACTTTTAATAAAATTAAACTGTTATAGACTAGAGGAAATTGCTATAAATCCACTGGCATTGCATCATGTAGTCTATGACCGATCATTAAAACAATGACGCCGCCTGCTTTTATGCGTGTCCCGACATGTTTCACACAGGCCCGCCGCCAGCCGCCTGAACGCCCGCGTGCAATGTAGACTAAGCCGCCCCCACCCCCTCCTCTTGTTTCCCCAAATGAAGTTTCACATAAGGACTTTTAAATTTGTTACATATGGGCGTATAAAAAAGTTCTTTTTAAAATCAAACAATTTATTATAATTATGCACTATGTCTCAATTAATTAAAAGCATCAGATTGTACGTGATATGTCAAAAAATGAAGGTTATTTAGTTTAAAGAAATCGGACAAAATCACACATAGGTGTAAAGATGCAAAAACAAAGATTTTTGCTGCACTCCAAATTAAATACACAAATATATACAGGGAGATACTTCACAATATTTTAACATTTTCATTATAATAATTTATGGTTATATACATGTAGTAACTCAAAGCTCTCGTTTACTGGGTGTAAAAATATAAAAATGAGATTGTACATAAGGAAATCAAGTCGTTGTCCATGCTTTAAAAGGACAATAATTCCTACACATCAGTTTTAAATAATAAAAAAACCAACATTAAAGATTTGTTTAAAATCTTCTTTTCTTGACCAGTATAAGTATTTATATTTTGTTCTTGGTTCTTTTGGTCACTTAATAATAATAATAGACTTTAGAAATACGACGTTTCGGTTTATTATTAAAACTTTCTCGAGTACATTTATAAAAATATTTTAAAAAAATGATGTTAAAATTGTAAATAAACTTGTTTGTTTGATAAATGATAAAATCCTTGTTTGTCTTAATATGTAATTTTGAAAACTGTGTTTCATATAAAGATTGCGCTATAAAATATTCTGGTTTGATTTTTTTTTTTGTAAATATGAAAAACGTTTTTAAATTTTATAAGTAATTTCCAAAAAAATATTGTGTTTAATTATAAAATTAAATTACATATATAGTTTGGTAAAATATTGTGTATCTGTTTTATCATTAACTGCACTTTTATGTTTATAAATTTGAATTGTTATGTTGTCAAAATCAAAAGATTGAGTTATTTCATGTTTCATTAGTGCTGTAAGATTTTCGCTATATTTATGTTCTTTCGTTCTGTTTTCTAAATATTGCATGCAATCTTATATGCAACGTGTGACGTTTTATTTTTTCAATTTTTTATTATATAGATTTGGTTTAGAAATTTGTTATTTTGATTTGCGATTCTAAAATTATAAGGCTTGAAAATTTGATTTATTTTTTCGGATAAATGTTTTACAAGGAATTTTTATATATTTTGCAATTGTTTGATTATTTTTCGTGTTTCTTGTTGATTTATTATAAAAAAGGAAAATTCTTTGTCTGAATATTTTGTATATAATATAATTTGTGTAATTATTGTATTTTAAAATATATTTTGCTTTATTATTTGGCATCGGATCGAAAAATTGGACTTTATTTAGAAGTTTAGAAATAAACCGAAACGTCGTATTTCTAACGTTTTACCTATTGTTAGAAATGAATATTTTAAGGTATATATCAAATTAAATAAAAGACGGAGGTCTTTACAATACGAGTTTTAATATATAACTGCCTTTGTTACAATTCTCAGACACTTCTATCCGAGTCGCCGTAATGTTTATAAACAAGGGCCACGCCGAAGTTCGGGTACGCCGCCAATCAAAACATTCTCTAGACGCTGCATATTAAACCGTTCGCTAGTAGATCGTCGTAGAAAATTCCGTACACTATATTATCCTTAAGTGACCAAAAGAATCAAGAACAAAATCTAAATATTAAAAGTTTGTTTCTTCAGACATACCTTTTGTAGCTCTTAGAAAACATCATTCAAAATTTACATTGAGAGTCTCTAATGAATAATATAGGTACACATAAATACCAAAGCCGGTATTTTGTCAGTCGCACGATCTACATTGAGTGCCTAATTAATAACTATTATCGTCTTTATTTGTATGCATTGCGTTTTCTTACGATATCTGTATATTATCTATATAAACAACTCGAAATTTGTTTATTAAACTCGATGTGGACGCGTTAAAAGCTCTTACATAGACGTTTTAATAATGACTGTATAAGAAATTTACAAAAATTGTACACACGTGATAAGTGTAATAACATTCATATTGCTGTTAATGCTGTACTGATTATAACCTAAATTTGCCGCCCCCCTGAGCATGCCGCCCGCGTGCGGTGCACGCCTTGCACGCCCGCTTGCGGCGGCCCTGGTTTCACACCACCTGTGCAGATATCAGCTAGTCACAATAAGGAATGCACTGCCTTATTTGATTTTTACGTATAAGTTATCATTTCTTGGCGGAAAGAGTTATACATCCAGACAGAGATTTACGATATTTAAATTAAATTTCTGCCGTGCTACTTCCAGGTAAGACCAAATTTAATGAAACGATAGATAGATGTAGATAGCTCAATATGCCGAGGGGAACACAGTTATCTCATGAAGAGAAGTGTGTTATTGATGCTTTATACAAAAATGGTGTCTAACAGGAAGATTGCCAAGCAAATTAATAGAAGCCATTATGTTGTTAATTCGTATTTAAAATTACGGGAGAGGTATGGATCTATTAAAAGAACTGGTCGAAAACCGATCGTTAATAGCCGCGACGAAAGGACAATTTTTAGGCTGGCAACAGAAAATTACATGGTTACTTCCCAGATTCGTGCTCAATTACAACTTGAGGTTACGACGAGACGTGTACGCCAAATGTTGCAGAGTAATGAAAATTTAGAATGGCGCAAAAGATTAAGTAAACCGAAAGTTACTGTGAAGCACATCGAAGCTAGGTTGACGTTTGCCAAAAGGCATATGACCTGGGATCATGAATGGGAAAGAGTAGTTTTCTCAGACGAGAAAAAGTTCAACTTGGATGGTCCTGATGGCTGGCCATGCTACTGGCACGACTTACAAAAAAGCGCAGAAGTGTCAATGAGTCGGAACTTTTGAGGAGGCACGGTAATGGTCTGGGGTGTATTTTGCTTTCAGGGTATATTTCCTATTGCTTGGATTACTACGAAAATGAACTCTGCTGCATATGTGGAAATACTAGAAACACAATTAATCGACAATCCGCCTGAATTCTTAGAGGAAAACTTTTTTTTTCAACAAATAACGCGGCGATCCACGCTTCAAAGTTCACAAAACAGTGGTTTGCACAACATAATATCGAAGTTCTAGAATGGCCAGCGTGCAGTCCTGGTTTGAATCCCATAGAAAATCTATGGGGTATCATTTCCCGACGAATTTACCAAAATGGTAAACAATTTGCAACAATCAATGAACTCAAAAATAGAATTCGTGAAGTTTGGGCCAACATAGAACTAGATGAAACGCAAAACTTGGTAAAGTCAACGAAAAACAGAGTTTTTGACTTAATAAGACTAAACGGGAGACATACGCATTATTAATTGAATTTTTTGTAAAATTACATGGATTTCTTTTATGTGGATTTACATTTATTGCCTGTTATAAGCAAGTTATTTTAAAATGCATTCGCTTTATTTCTAAAATTAAGTAGATGTAATTACCTTATGAATGCAAATAAAGTAAGGTTTAGTTTCTGTATTATGTTGTTTTTTTAGCGATATAGGTTAGTAGTTAAAATATAGTGTGGATGTATAGTTATTTCCTCCAGTGTATAACTCAGTAAGCGAGACCACCTACCTAGACTCATTTATGACCTTCCCCATGATTAATTTTACCTCCAGTAAATTAGTCACCGCAGATGCATTTTGTAAAAAAAACTTGCATAATGTTATTAAAGAAGTATTCAAAATAACTGCCCTTGATTAGGTTTTGGTTAATGGTTTTATGATGAGAACAGGCAAAATAATATATTGTATGCATTAAGTCAATGCTCAGTAATAAATTAAATGAAACATAATAAGCGGGAGGCTTTTGATGAAATTTAATACAAATGGGATGGCCGTGATAAACAAATCCAAATATGTCGTATTATGGATATTTGTAGATAAAAATGTGTATGTACAATTTATTTTAGAAGAAATAAATTAAGAGGAAAGTCTTTGATAAACTCTAAAACACATACAAAATGTTTACAAATAGAAATTCAGTGATAAGCTGTATCATACAAAACAGAGGAAGTTTGATAATTAATCACTTTGTACGTCCCACGCCTGTTTATAAATATACATACTTTGTTGATGCTGAAGCAAATTCAGACCAGGATTCACTAGATAAATCAGGCTTAGGAACATGTGCTGGAGAGTTGGCAGGTGAACTACCTGGCGGTGCAGGCAGCTTGTTTACAGATCCTGGTGGTGGTGGCAATAGTCCTAATCCACCTGTAGTCCTTAGTTTGGTTTTAGAAGCTGTCGAGTCGTTACCATCCTTTTTCTAAGTGAAAAGATATATCTCAAACGACGGGCATCAATTTGTTATTTACTCACCGTTATTTTCATATTGATTTTAATTGTTTCTCCTTCTTTAAATTTCAAATCTAACTCTGGTTGATTGGGTTCATTTACAATTTGTTGCTCCTTCTTTTTCCATTTAAAATGGTCTTGTAGTGCAACATTTAAATCAAATGAATCTGACCTATCGCCAAAGCCTATACCAATAAAAGCAGCTCTTCCTAAAATACAACATTGTATCATAGGTGGTTATTCAAAGTAAAACATTGCTTGCCAGTATCATCTTGTATTCTAAGAACAAAATATCGAGAAGAGTCACTAACTGATTCAAGTGCGGGTCCTGGATATGTTTCTATTGGACATCTTGCAAATAATTCACCAGTCGTCTTGTCTTCTAATTTGATATAACAGTCTTCACCTTTAGCAAGTAATCTTAAACGGCCAACCCATGCAGGTTCGGCCAAGTTCCAATCTGCAGCTCTAAATATTTGAACTATGTTATAATATAAAAATTTACAACAAATATCCTTAGACAAGAATTTATTAGATAATTATTTAGGATTCTGTAAAATATTTTACACAAAAAATGTACCTATAGCCTCGATTTGTTGTTCGAGGAGGAATATTAAAAACAAATACTTCTTGTTTCACTAGCACTACACTTTCGTAGACATCCATTTTTCACTGCTAATATAGTTCAAAATAAAAGCTGTTTCTGGAACCAATGTATTGAGCATACGTCTTATTCGTTGTGAACAATTCAATTTATAGATTGACAATCATTTGACAACACCGACAACACACTTGACACACAACACATGCCTGCCAACTAATCCAATGCAATTTTATTCAAATAATTTCCTAACAAAACCGCTAATGATACTGCAATACTTCATACTACTACCATAAATTAGTACCATTCCCAATATAGAGATGGCCCTATACTTTGGAGTATGTTCAAACTTAATGATTCGGAATTTATAAGTCGTATTCGACTCACATGCAATGCGGCAATAACTTTTTATAGAATCAAAAATAAAATGTTGTTTGTGTATCTGTTTCTGTGATTTTGTCGGGCCCATTACGGATTATATGTGTATATTAAAATATGAAAATATTACACCAAATTTAAAACAACTTATTAGTTTATTTGTCACATTATTTGCCGTTATATTAATCATTGAATTGTATTCTAGGCACTAGGGAACGAACGGTATCTTACTCAAAAAAATATGAAGCAGGGGTCCAGATACGCAACCATGATTACTGACGTATCTCTATTTCTTTCTGATACATTACGATATACCTGATAAAAATAAATGTCAAAAAACCCTTCAAATTGTCATAAAACTACAGTCGCAATCTAAACACATATACAAACATGAGATGAAATGAAACAGATTTACTATCTTTGTTGGCTTCAACGCCTAAATATTTACAAATTTAAATATTATACAGAATACAAAGGCCATTCCAGTTCGGATATAGTTCAATGGTATTAATACGTTGGTTGAGTCATCTATATGTAAGGTTCTGTACTAAACAAATATATGAATGAGTTAACACCGGGTTAACACGATGACTTATCAATTTGACATGGTAGTTTTGGGGACATGAAATATTCCTAATATTTACTGATAGTAACTACATCCAATTTGGAGAATGGTTTGACGTGGAAGAAAATGATATTTTGTTAATTTTAATGGAATATTAAACAAAAACCCTAGTACAAACTGGTAAATGACTATATGCTATAACCTTTTTGTAGTATCTTTTATTTATTTTACTTACTAACTAAGGTCAGAGAAATGCAATAATAATTTAAACATTTATTTGCAGAAATATTAATTAACTATAATGGATGACGATTTATCAGCACCGAAAAAGAAAAGCGTTATTTCACAAGCCTGGACTAGAGTATCACAGGTAAGGAAGTAAAATATATATACTGTAAAATCTATATTTTCTACATGTCTACATATACTTCACTGAGATTATCCTATTGTAAACTGATAACCAAATTAGCATGTCATGTTATTATAGTTTTAGAGAGCATGTGTACCTACAGGTAATTTGCATCTTTGGATTTGCTTTGATTTATTTACAGTTTAAAAAGCGGAAGCTATTTGACCTATTGCAAACCAATTTGTGAAACATTAAAAGACTAATGAGAAAATCAAAATTCCAATTAAAGGAAAATACCCAGCTAAATAGAATACAATATTGAAGAAAGGCATTCATGTTTTTGAATTCTATATATCTATATATTGGCCCTTTCCCTGTACTCAGAAAATGTATTATTTATCTATTTGTACCTATAATATCAATGATGTACGTAATTTGGTAGCCTAACACTTTTACATTTGGACCATCAAATTTCTGGAAACTCTTTTTCTAATTGTGACAAATTCAATCTAATTACGATTAGGTATATACTTTGAACAAAAAGTATTGGAAAGAATTTTTAGAAATTTAGTTATTTGGTACTACTTGTTTTTGTGGTATGCTGAGGTTATTAACATATAATAAAAAAGAGAGGAGGATTAAACTCACATTTTGCTATAATTACTAAAGTAAAGATTTGAATTTTAAACATATAAACAAAATTATGCAGCAAATATTCTCTTATTCCTACATTGATGTGGTGATTATTGGTTCATAAGTGACGCATTGAATTTGGGTAGTGATGAGCATAATCGAATGGCAGAAAACGAATCATTTGTTAAACGAAAATGAACGAATATTCATGAAATTGTATATCAATAATTGAGCAAATCATTTATAATCCATTATATTGTACCTTGTTAAATTTCACTAACAATTTTAAGTTTGCATGTTTAGTCCTTTTAGTAACAGTTTAAAGGACAAAAAAATTGTTCAATTATAAAGTTTCTCACATTGGAATGGTACAGTTCTTATAAAAGATTTGTAGTTAACTATTATATTTTTGTGTATAGATTTACCAAAGTACGCTTGATAGATGGACGCCCTATACAAAGTGGCGATGGTTTTCCACTTTATCTTTACTTCTCTCATTTGGATTGAGAGTATTTATTAAACAGGTATTATTGCAACTTTGTTTTAGTGGTACCAAGGAGTGGTGGATAGGACAGTACCTTGGCAAATAACCAGATGGATATCAGCTGTGATTCTTGTAGCACTATTTATGCTTAGGGTGCTTTATGCACAGGTATTTTCATTAATTTTTTCATTTAATTACGCCCCTCTCCACCACTTTAAGTGATCCATTTAATTCTAAATGTATAATCATTTATGACATACATGTTATAGATGATCTAAATGTGTCATCAGGTACATGTTATGTTATAGATGATGTAAAGATAATAGAATTTTTATTTCTCTCGATGCTAAAATTTATATTTTTAATTTTAGGGATGGTATATAGTAACATATGCTCTTGGAATTTATCATTTAAATTTATTTATTGCATTTCTTACACCAAAAATTGATCCAGCAATGGATTTTGATGGTAAGTATACCTAAACAATCTAAAAAAATAATCACTAGAATGAATAGTTTGTGGTTTATAATAGTATTGACTGGTAATATTGATTTGATGGTCATACAAAGCTTGTAAAGATTTTACCTTCCACAATAGATATATACAACAATAGTTCAAATACAATAGTCCCAAAGTGTGTCCTCTTATGGTGGCCTTGACAACGATCAGTGAATTGCTGTGCCTTTCTCAGCATGTAGGTATTCGTTCAGAGATACATAGCACTATGGTTTTTATGATTTTGATGTAAACTAGGATTTTTAGCTGGGTGACTGGTGTGTAAAGGGGAGAATCTATTTTTTACTCATATATTTTAAGTATTCACTTTTCTCTGGATAGATATAAATTTTGAAACAAATTTACTCACTTTTTATTCATATTCCCATCGCGTCTTGTGGAATCGGCTTTATAATATTTAATCTAAATATAATGTTCTACATTATTTTGTATATATCGATTGCTTTAGTGATAAAGGATTACTGTATCATATATAATCATTGGTGTGGGCATCCTTGCCACGAGAATTTAATTTTCCATTATTTTAATATTTGAACATATATATTGCAAGATAATTTTTAAAAACTGAATCTAAAGTTAGTATTAATTTTTATTTACGGCAGCTGATGAAAATGGACCAGAACTTCCAACAAGGGCAAATGAAGAGTTTCGACCATTTATAAGGCGGTTACCCGAATTTAAATTTTGGTACTCAGTAACAAAAAGTACATTAATAGCAGTGATATGTACATTCTTTGATTGTTTTAATATACCTGTATTCTGGCCTATATTGGTCTTATATTTTATAACTCTCTTCTGTGTAACGATGAAGAGGCAGATCAAAGTATGTAATCTTGTGTTAGTTGAATCGAATATAAAAGTTAAATTGAAAATATTTTTGTTTCAGCACATGGTCAAGTATCGTTATTTGCCATTTACCCATGGAAAACCAAAATATCAGGGGCACGAGGATACTGGAAAGGTTATAGGTTCGCCAAAGTGACATTGGAGTTGTAATTAGCTATAAGGACATAAAACAAACAATTGTGTTGTGCGTTCTTATAAATTGTTATTAGTGTATGATAAACATTTAAATGAAGATATCTTTGTATCCGACGGCGTATTACATTTCTTTTTCTTAAAAAAAAACTACTAATAGATTTCAATATAATTTTAATATTTATTTTTCATGTGTTAGAAAAATTAAAAAGTATTGTACATACATCAATTTATCGATATTTAGTACTTTTTCAATATAGCCCGCTCATTTTGTGATCCAATAAATTTTTTTTATATAAAATTTTGTGTTTGATGTCGCCATTAATCCTAGTTTTTAAAATACGACTGATTCATGTTAGACACAAATATGACAAACAAATATGTGAGTTAGTATCTACATACCTGTAATGTTAACTATCAAGTTGACTTTGATACGATAGCAGTCAAAGAAAATACAAGAGATGAAAAACAAAAAAGATCAAATCTTGTAGTTGATGCCACAGGGAGGTTC
The DNA here is from genome assembly GCA_949128085.1 of Cetonia aurata. Classification (NCBI taxonomy): domain Eukaryota; kingdom Metazoa; phylum Arthropoda; class Insecta; order Coleoptera; family Scarabaeidae; genus Cetonia; species Cetonia aurata. The sequence continues at coordinate 21,404,034 of OX421887.1, read as the reverse complement.
CAGTATATAAATGACCTGTACCTTTCCCCTTCTATACTAACCATCCCAATTGGAAAACGCAACCAGAAACTTTTAGTGTCCATATATGATAACTAAATTTTCAAAACATATAAACATTTTGCTTATACAGTAGCCATAGCCTCTATTAAAAGTATAATTCGTATGTTGTCTACTTTGCATTAATGCAATAAATTAAAGTACCGATAGTTAAGATTTGTAATATCAAAATTTCTTTAACACTGCATGTGCGGGTTCTGTGATGATGGGTTCGAAAATAATACATAATAAAACAAGTCTCTCGTTCTTTTTCTTTTTTTTTTTAATTAGATATCTATTTCACATTTTAACGATTTAAATACATGACTTGGAAACATAGATATGTTCCACCTTACTGTCTCTATAGAACTTTTCTGGATCTTATTAGAAAGTTCATTTTGCAATATGCAGCGTAATCAGAACTACTCTTTCAGATAAAATAGATAGTCTCATTCACTCTAAAAAATGATCGTCAGTTAAGGGGTCAACCTTTACCTCAGCTTTGATACTTTTGGTTATGTAGTATGTTGACATCAATGATATTTCTTAAAAAATATCTCATATCATTGATAACAATTTGCATCAGGGTTTGCAATCTCTATAATATAAATAGAAATAAATAATTTGGTTTCATATAACATATAAGTTAATAAAATTATAAGTTATAAATCTCTAAAATATAAAAAAAAATAAATAACGTAGTTATATGAAAGTTTTGACTAACGAAAAAAACGGTAATATTTTAAAAACTATCAATTGTTTACAAATGATGTGAGTAATTCATTATATCGACAATAACTACCATTCCATTTAAAATTAGTATTAAAATAAGTGGATGTCAACACCCTGTATAACTAAAAGTGGTATAAAATTTTCTGAGTTAGTTCAATGAGACAGCTAGTACACATATTTATATACCTACAGAGTCTTCATTTTACCCCGAAATTCACATAACCAAAAAAGCAAGCAATTCAAATAACTCTAGATTATCAATGTTAGTAATTTTTTCTTTTTTAAATCACTGATTGTGGCTTTTAGGATAAAATAGGAAGACTTGTATTTTTGTGAATTAATAAAATAAAAACAGCCTTGTTCTTTTGTAGTATACAACAAATTTAGGCAGTAGTTTCGTATATGGGCCAATTAAATTGGCGATTTGTATGTGCATTGATCTAAAGATGATATTTGGCTGAGTTTAAAATGCCTATTGTTCTTTTCGGACGTAAATGAAAAGTACTAACAAATCGATGTAAAAAGTGCTACTTCTAGATTATGTACGTAGTATTTTTGACTTTTTAAAAATAGCAACTTCTGCATTTATTTTCCAGTACTCAGTATTCCTTTCTGAAAAAAGCGAGTAGGCATTTTGGACTCGGCAAAACATATACTAAACTCTTACCCAATTTTATTCTGCTAATGCTTTTAACAATTTCTTTTTAACTCTTTCCAGTAATAAAATTCTTAGCTTTGTAGCATACAATTGTGCTCCCAAGTCTTCAAATAATGGTCCCGACACTTTAGATATTAAGTGTACAAGGTTTAGGGTTCTGTACGCTTCATTGTGAAGTTCAGCTAAAATATCCTGGCATTCATTATTTTCTTCATGCTTTTCAATCTCTTCTTGGGCCAATATATGGGGCAGTTTGACTATTTCTAAATGAATAATTCTCTCTCTATTAAATATTAAAAAATATATGTGAGCATATCACCTTGTAAGTTATAGTGTTCTAAGCGAGAATTTTTCACTATCACTTGAACATCACGTCTTTCTAAAGCAGAATCAGCTTGGAAGCATGTTAATTGAAACTGGTTGCCAACGGAACCTTTATCACTTTGATAAACAGAGAATATTAGTCCAACAAATAAGGGATCCATTGTTTGGTACATCGACTGGGTACGAATATCTATAAAAGAAAAATTGACGATTATGTGAATCACTGCTGTGTGAATTAACATTATTTTAAGGTGTACATACCTACATGACTTGGCCATACTGTGATATGTGGATGGGAGTGGTACCACCCTAATACTCTCATTGGTCGTTTTAGCTTTTGAGTTAATTGTTCAGCAGCAGTAGAAGCCGTACATAGTTGTTCTGGTGATATTTCGACACGGTCTGGTTGTTTATCACTTCTGTGTAATATAACGCAAGCAGTAATATGGGAAATATTCTTCTTATCGACCTAATTAGAAAATTTTAAAATAGTTAATTATATTCATTAGTTAATACAATAATGTCCATCATATTACAGAAAAATGGATCAAAATGAAAATAAGTGTGTAAATCCCGAATGTACCTCTCAAATAATAAAATTACTTAAATAGTATTAACCGAAACTTAATATTGTACAATCTAAAAATTGCACGGCTAGCTTTGCTCTACAATTTTAAAAAAAAATTCATGGCATTTACTTCTCCAATTAAGAGTCCCATTATTTCTTCTTTCTCGGTTGTTAGAGCATGTTGTATACACACGGCATACACATCAGCTGATAGGATAACCTCATTTAAGCCCTTGGACTCAAAGTCACACATTGCAATTCACAATTCCAAATATTTTCTTATTATTATATTATTCTTATTTTCCGTTTCAAACTTTCTATTGTTATTTGGGAAGTCAAGAATAAACTAACAAACAATAACAAGTGAAAAAAACAGGGAATCACTGCATCGTCCGACCATGTTCGTTTGTATTCGTTTTATAGTTTCGTTTTGGTTTCGTTTCAGAGTTGAGTCACAGTATATACACAGTATATACTTTAGAGTTTATACCAAATACTGTGGTTGAGTCATCAGTGAAGGAATTATAAAGAGACGCAACGGACGGAACTAATAGCAGAGCTAATAGGCAAAACGCGAACTCTATATGCATCCTTTTCTATTTTCTTTCATCGATAGAATATTACTTGCGGGAAGTGCAGCCACAGTATATACGTTATTCTATGGTATATACTGTGCCCGGGCTATTCCCTGTTAGTTCGAGAATACCACATTTTTAGTAATAGGGATTTATTCTATTATTTTTTTTAATTTATTTTTCTTTTGATATTTGTGTAAATAAAATGAGTTGAATCAACATTCAAGATTATTTTAGAAAAATAGGTTATTTATTTTATTTTGGGAATTTAATTTGGGTTTATTTGGGGCATATCAGAATATATTGTTCTCAGGCTGCCTGTAGAAATGAAATGAAATTTCTTGAATTAGTATGAAAGTTTATTTAGTAATAATAATTATAAATAATGAGTAATTTATATATGATTAACGTTATAAAGCTAAATTGCCTAATTTGTAGTTGATAAGGTTTTTTTTTTGTCGAAAAATATGGACATACTCATGTCATCACTAAGGGATATCCTTTTGTATTTTGAGTAACTTTTTTTGGTAAGATATATCAGGACGCTACAGCGAGAAGTGTTTCGATAAAAAGAATAAATAAAAAAAAAAATAAAATAGAGAAATCGATTGTGAATTCATTCGATTATTGCCCACCCCTGGGAAGTAAGTAGGTACTATGGTACAAAGTTAAACCTGGACAATCGGCAAGCGACGAGATAGTATCGGTGGACACGTTGCAGGCGATATTGAGCCTTATGCGATGTAAAAGCCGACAGGAAGCATAATAGAATACCTATATCTGTTTATTTCTGAATAATTTTTGTAAGAGAAATTTTTTAGCGATAACAAATTTTGTATTTCATTTTCACCTAAAATATGAATAATTCCAGATTAAGAATTAAAACACCTCTTTTAATTTGCTTGTAAATATCTAAATAAAATAAACTCCAATAAATAAAATCAAGAATCAATACACATTTTTTTGCAACATAATCACTCAGGTTCGAAATAGTTAAGAGCAACAATGACGTCATTTGGCAATTGAGGTCGCGAAAATAATCGGTTTGCTTAGATTTTACAAAATAACAGACATTGTGTGCGATTTTATTAAATCTTGTAGAATTAGAAAATAGCAGCACTGATGGGTGCAATAGTTAAATTATTCTTGTTTATCATTTCAATAGCTGTTTCATTACTGATAATCTGATAATTGACGCTTCTGCATCATATTTGATATTATGAGAATGTGTAGTACCTAACAATTTGGATATCAGTGTACCTCCAGAATTTACAGATAGTAATTGTTATTTATTACAGATTTTATGACAAAGACAAGTTGTTTCTGCTTATACCAACATAAAGATAATGTCTCTAAATTTGGATCACTCCAAACTCTGCGTCTTGGATTGGTTAGTGCGTTTAACAAACCAAAGTAATTGAATTTAAATTTACGTAATCAATTTGTCGCCAAAACAAACATTTTCTAACCACATCAAATTACTTCAAACCGTAATCGCTAAAAAAAGATGCTTAATGCAAAAAGAAATATACCTAACTGACCGGACATAAAGCTGTCATAGCAATTACCAAACAAGCATATCAAACTATACATATATGCATTGAGCTGTATCCGAGACAACTTTGAGTCGGAACGGTTATGATCCTGTTACGGAACGGTCAAGTGCACGGATATCCTAAAACGAACGTTGAATAACACATACATGAACTGTCAAGCCCGAGATCTAAATTCGCAGACAGAGCTAGAAAGAAACGGATGTTTCGTACTCTCCAACTGAAACTATTGCTCTGATGTGTTGTGTATTGTGTTAAAAAAATGAAAATAGTCATTTGTTGGACTAAGATCCCATTATGCAGCATATAGTTTGAGTTTCGCTATATCATTACCTCAATTTGATCAGACGAATTTGAAAAATGTATTGGGGTTGTTATTTGTTCCACATACCCAAGAAAAACAAAAGATTGAATACAAGAAATACACGAAAATAAAATTTACTGGACGAATAATATTTCATTCATTAGTTAGTAATCTATTTATTAAGACGAATATTGTTTCCGCATATGTAGGAAGATACCTTATACCAATATTATCAAAATTTCCTCTAATATCGTCCAAATCGAAGAGTACATACTATAGTGGCCGAAAACATTCTGATGCTTTCCTTTTCCTGCATTTTATTTACACAACGCGTTAGAAGGTATAGCATCGAATTATTTCGCAGCTCGTTTAAATTTAAATACTGAAGAGATAAGCTGCATAAAGTAAAGTGTATAGAATGCATAATACTGCAATATGTTCCGAGATTTAATGTATCTTATTCGTTTGTAAAATACGCAGTCCTTTTCCCATTCAAATATAGTTATAGTGTCCCGATAAAGCGATTGCCAATCGTTATAATATACTAATGGATTTATATAGCCGTTTACCTACTGTAAAATATAATTATTTAAATTATATAATTATAAAATGTTGCGCGCTTATTTAATAGTAGAGCGAAAAGTTCAAATGTAATCAACTTCCTAGCGTCGCCACTGCAATGCGCGGTAACTAGAGCATCGCTTTCTCCCTCCACAATGGCGTCGATTTAGTGCCTGCTAGAAAATATAATGCTAACGTAAAGAAATCAAAAGCAAATACAATTGAGAAATGTACCTGTCAATTTATTAAACACAATTTAATAATAATTTCTATTAGCCAGAGGTGAGTGTCACTAATATTGTTTATATTTTACACATATTTTTAATCCTTATTCCACATTAGACAGCATGCATGCTGTATCATTTTCGCAATTTTTATTGTTTTTTAAATTAACTATTTCCATAATAATACGAAATGTGCAAATACTTGTTTCATAATATCGAATGCATCTGGGCTTTTTTAAGTTGATAAAAGAATTTTCTTATGTGTAATCGATATATTTTCAGGTCAGTAGGTTATTTTTTATGATTTGTATTGTGGGGGATGCTTTTTAGTCGCTATTATAAATCATTGCCTCATTTATCTATCGAATAATCTAGAAGCTCTTGCATTGGTTATTTTCCTTCTTGGTGAATTGCTTTGACGTTGCATTTAAGCTTTCTACGTAATACGAAAAGAAGGCGTGACCATTATTTAAAAGGATATTTTCCCAATTAGATAGTTAGTAAAATAAAATAATTGGACAAGGATAACAGAATAAATCATGCCTCAAAAGTCATTCATTTCACTACTATATTCCCAAATTAGTAATTATCGTACATTTCATAAGTTTTAATAAAAATTACGTTCCCGTAAAAAAATTATTTTTTAATATTGAACTTTAAAGGTAATGGAAATTATCCTAGCTCACAAAAAGAATTGCTATGCTAAAAAAAAAAGACGCATTTCATTTGTAATCACTGTTATTATTCTTATTATATTATATATATATATTTCTTATTCTTGCTCGATGCTGGAGGGTTGTCACTATCATATTTATTATTTATATTTTTATATTCATTTAGAGCGAATTTTTCGAATTAAAATTGTTTCACAAAAATATCATTCTAAGATTGCACTTTGTTTTTTCTTCTTTTCTAGTTTTCCACGCTGATCGTGAATGGACATAATATACAATCTTCCGAATTGTTCGCTGCTGTTGCCAACATTACTTCTACTACTGTACTTATGACAACGGTAGGTGTATATCTTTATATTAATTATTGCGCTAAATGGTATATGTAACTTAGGATTTTATTGAATTACATAAAATCCAGCATATTACTGATAGTCCACTTGTAAATGTTATTCAAAAAGAAACAGGCAGTATTATATTATTTTACTGATTCGTCCCTTTGTTTTCGTCATTGCGCTTATTTGATAGCCACACTAACCATAATTAGTAACAATTATCAATAATCAACCATTAATAGTGGCAGTCACCACACTATTTGCACTTTCTTCCATAACATAATTTGAGATGTAATTTCAGGTTAGCGCAATAAAGAAATGTGTCCAATTGTGCCGAAAGAGTAACTAAATTTTATACAGACAGTTCATAAGGTGATCACCAGGTTGGATACTTTTAACCTTAAAAAGTTATCTTTTTAAAATGGAATATCTGTATGCAGTATTTTTTATTACAACATTCGAAGCCGAAAATTATCTATCAAGAAATATTGGAGATTGGTAGATCTATCTTGTTTAACTATAAAAATGTTTATGCATTTTTTTTTGGAATAGTTTGATGTTAGATCATCCAAGCAATAATAAAAAAAAAACTCAAGTGTAAAATTATAGGTTGGTAAAAAATATTTTCGTAGTTAATAGTATCATAAGATATGTTTTAAAGCACGAAATTAAGTTTGAAAACCGGTTTTTTAAGAAATTAGTGATTTAAGTATTCTATGTGTTATTATGTTATTTTTTCTGATTTTTTTTTTAATAAAAATAAAAGATATTTGATAATTTTTCTTTTGCTGTGCGTGGTACCGTCTAACATGCAGTCCCGAGAAATAGTGCAGTCTCTTATAATAAATTATATAAGAAAAAACTAAAATTATGGTAGGCCAGAAAGCAGTTTTTAAATAGATGATTATAGAGGATAAGCAAATCAAAATAAACAGGATAACAAAAGTTATACTACAACAATATTTTTAAAATATATGAGAAAAGTTGATATAATATATATATATATATATATTGCTGTTTATACAAAATGCAGCTAAATTATGAAACTGTTAGGTAAACAATGAAAATATTAATTAAGTGTAAAGATGGTATTAAAATTACCTTAAAAACTTATAATAACAAAAATTATAATGGGCAAGAGAAGTTTTTAAATAGCTAATTATATAGGAGAAGCGAACAAAAACTAAAAGAAAGAAGTTAACAAGTTAAGAGGAAAATATACTACAACGATCCTTAAAAAAAAAACCTACGTGAACAATTTATATAAAGGTGACAGCTGCTTATACAAAATGCAGCAAAAAAAAGTTTGAGTAAATAATGAGCATTAATAATTAAGTGTATGGATGTGGTGTTGAAGGTGATCTAAAGCAACATTTACAAAGACATTCAAGAATCAAAAAAAAAAAAAAATAAGTAGCATACAAAAAAAGCGGCAAATCTATGTCTCAGCAGTAATTAAAATCTACATATCCAAGTAATTACTAAAGCTGCTATAAGGTTCTAAATTAACTAGGAGATTAAAAATTTCGTTCTTAAATAACTTTAAATTATTTATGTTTTTATACGTTGGGAAGTTTATTGAAAAACTTTATACTTGAATAGCAAGGCTCTTTCTCAGACATGGACATTGTATGGAAAGGGTAATTATAATTTATTTGAGATCTTGTATTGTGATGATGGCTTGGCAGGCGATGTATACATGTTTTTCTTCATATTTGAAATTTAAAATCAGGCACTCGTATGTCACATAAGTTTTGGGAAAAATAATTAAATTCTTTAAAGTAAGTGTAACGTAATTTATTCAAATGACCACTTTACCAACATTTTACCTTATATTTAAATTAATTAAAACTACAATTAAAATAATGACAAAGGGCCATGGTCCTCAATGGCACGCAGTTTTTGTCTAACTTGTCCCATCATGTTTTGGACGATGTTTATATCAATTTCTCTTATCTTTTGATATATTCTTCGCCTTAGTTGAGCTTCATTTTGAGCTTCCCACCCATTATCATATACTTTTCTGGTCAATATTCCCCAAAAATCTTCGATGGGTCGAGCTTGTGGCACATTTGGCGGATTGTCTGCTCTTGGCACAAAGGGTATGTTGTGAGCTTCTAACCACGTTCTAGTCGTTCTTGCATAATGGCAACTTGCTAAGTCCTGCCAAAACATTATTTCTTCACGTGGTAATAAACTATAGCAACTGCGGTAGGCATCTTTAGGTATAAATGTTGGCATTCACTGCCTGGATAACTTTCAGCATGACGTTCCAACGCGGTCTTTTGCACTTTCACAGATTAGGTTGGCGCGATTTTCGGTCAACATTCCGGGACGTCCGCTTTTTGGTAAATTGAGGCATGGTATACCTTGTTCACATTCTGCAATTGTTCTATAAATGGTTGTCTTTGAAATATTTTGATTCCAAAATATGTTTACAATTTCTTGCTTGGGTACATGTCCAACCAGGCTGTAAATGCTTTTCCGTATTTCAAGTTTGTACGACATAATTGGACAAATTATTTGACATCTATGAAATGTCATAACAAGTTTGAGTATTAATGAACATATGTTTATCATGGTTACTAGATTGCAAGTTATTTACAGTTGTTTTTACGCCGACGAAAATTTTCCCAAAACTTAAGTGACATACGTTATACACTGCAGCAACTGTAAACAGCCTATTAGATTTAAATTTATCACAACATGATTCCCTAAATGGAAGACCAAAAATTTAACGCAGAATGTGTTTTTGCACTCGAAAGACTTTAGTAATACCTGTAACCGGTAGTATTGGTCCCTGCTATGGGGCAAATCTTAGTTTAGATATAAACACTCCATATTATATAGTAATTAAAGCGTTCTTTTCACAATAGCTACTTAAAATTTTGATGCAATAACTGAGTTGATTTAATTTTTATATTAACATATCCAGGTGGCAGCTCCAATTTAGGTTTTCATCCACAGTCAGACCTAGAAAAGTTATTGAAGTACTTAGAAGTAAATTATCAAATGTCTTAAAATTGTCAATTGCTATGTTAGATTTTTTTGTATGAAATATTATAAACCATGTATGACCATGTTTCAAAAAGTTCTTTATTAAGCTGGTACGTCACGCTCAGCCACCAGAGCTGTTTTTTTGGCAGGAATTTTCATGTTTTGAATTTAATTATTTTTGTTTGTCATTATTATAGACTCAACAAAAACAAATCTATCAGAAAAAAATATTATGAAAAATTGGAATGTACCCTATTAAGAAGGTTGCTAAATTCTTTAAGTTATAAAACGAAATAACCTCAAACTGTTATATTTATTATTATTAATATAATGTGATCACATTACACTACGTTGATTACGTTGACGGCCTTTATGTGCATAATAGTATTTTAAAACACAAGTGCCACAATGACGTTTATTACATGTCATTGTGGCACACGTTTTTTACAATATTTTTTCTAATTTGCACATTAATCGCCTATATTACGTTCCGGCAAGAGTCCCCCCCCCCCCCCCCACCACGTTAATATCTCATTACAGCACAGTATGCTGTAATAGCCATATCAGCACTGCGTCGTCTTTTGTTTTAGCTTTATTACAACATCCAATTAGAAAAAATATTTAACACGCGTCAAGAAAGTTTTATTTTGCTGAGCAGCATAATAATTATGTATCCATATTATACTTGTACTGCGCAGTAGTTTTCTGTTATAGCTGAACTTATATATTCTCCTAAATATATATTAGTTTTCCAAAGATTTTGTATCTTTCGAAAGACTTCAATACTTTACATATATATTACATGTATATGTAAAGCAATATATTTTATATTTCAGCAAATTATGGCAAAAAATTGCCCTGGCGGCCATGTTTGCCATCCACCGAAAGAATGCTGCCGACAAGGTTGTTGCTACTCTCCAGATTATATTCTCAAAACCACAATCTCTCCGACAACCGGAAATGTATTTAGTCCTATATTCCTTGGTCACTGGTAAGTAAATTAAAATTACATATATGTGTTACGTAAAGACGCAATTCGGCAGTACACTGTAGAAGGCAACAACTGTAAAAGAAATTTAAGTTGTCCGGATATAACAAAAGTTTAATTATTAGGTACATTCTTTAATTAAATTTATTGTTGATCGAGTACTGCAGGGACCGAAAATGATGTATCAATAATATACTCGCTAATAAGAGTACATATTTTACACTATTCATCTTTGTATATGTTTATTACATATGTTAGTTGAATCGATCAAAACATCAGCAATTTTTTCATAAAATCTCAGAATTTAAAGATACGCAATGACTTTAGATAGACACACAAGATATCCGATCACCCCGCGCCACACGATTTTATGAACTCGGGACAATTGTTGCCGAAATTCGTGGATTTCTATTTTCAACCGAGGACCGAATGAATTAAGAAAAAATTAAGAAGTTATGAAATATCTAAACATGCTCCATTATCCCTAGCAGACGCGTATACAGCTTGTGTTTATGGAGGGGGGTAGAAAGTAGTAATTACTAGAGATGGTGATTTTTGTTGACACGCAGTGGCGCTGACTTTATATACCTATTACAATTTTGTTCCGCAGAATCATTACCCCCTCTTGTATACGCGCGTGATCCCTATAGTCTAAAAGCTATATATCTACAAGTGCTTTTTCTTACGCCCAGGAATTCTAAACCTAGCCCAAATAGGAAAAATTTGTCGCTGTACCCTCAGAGGAGGAGGCGGAGGGGGAGAAAGAGTGTCAAGTGGTTTAGGTATCAACTCTAAGATTGTACCTGCTTAATTAAAGGGTCACTTTGAATTTTTTAGATTGGAGAGAAACGTCTACTTTTAATTTTTACAAGTATTTTTTCTTAGTAATTAGCGGAAGTTTCTCATGAGTAAAACGCAAAACTGAATACATATATGCAATCTTTCTCGAATGCTGTTTTAAACTTAATAATTTCTGTGCAAAACTTATTAAATTACATATTAAAATTTTAAGTTCTTAATGTTTTCAAATCTCTTCCTTAAACATATGTGACATTATTTGTAACTTTTGTAAAACTCGGAAATGTCAGGAACAAACAAGATCTAAAACCTTTTAAATAATTTCTAGTAAAACTACTTTGAAAAATATACATCTCTTTCTACGGGAGTAACTAGTTAGAAGTTTTCGGGCCTAACGAAACTCTTCAGTTTTAAAAATTTGGGGTTTGCAATAGTTTGCTATTTACTTTCTTTTTAAAATATTTCCAAGTTTTTTACCTGCCGGTTAACCGAAGGTCGCCATGAACTTTGTTATTTTAAATGGAACCTCTTATTATTATTACATCTTTGAATTTGGGATAAAATTCTATTAACACTACAACCACGATTTCCTATTTTAACTGTTCCTAAGATTACGATTTTTGTGAAAATTTTGACATTTATACCGCAGTACGTAATTGATTATTATTTTTCTATTGCTTTAAGTGCTAGAGGTCCCGCATTTTAAAACTATCATATTATACAGGATGTCTAAAAATTAAAAATATATCAAAGAAATTCCAAAGTTGTAAAACTCGCTTTTTTCAAATAGAACATCCGGTATCTTTTTATATTGTTTTGTGTAGAATTAAATTCTACACCGATTTGCAGTAACATTCCCTATACCTATCTTCAATAGTTCTATCAAATACTCGTTTTATTTATTAATGCTTTCAAATCGTCGAATAATATTTTACCTTGTAGGCTTATGGCTTGATATTACAATGAATTATTGTTGTCAGTAAATATTGTTCTTATATCACTGTTTGTTGCATTTAATTGCACAGATAAGTGCATATAATTGTATAAACATTAAACAAAATATTAGAAAAAAGCATACAAATACAATTAAGTGAATATCTAGCATGTAATAACATCATACATAAAAATCAATATGCTTTTCAAAAAAACTCGGGAACCATATCTGTTACAATTCACTTAATAAATAAAATAAAGAATGAAACAGAGAAAAACAAGACGGTAGTTGTACTTTTTCTAGATATGGAAAAAGCGTTTGACACTATCTCCAAAACGAAATTAGTCGAAAAAATTGATGCTCTGGGGATAAAGAACGCAAATAGAAACTTAATAAAAACATATTTATCAAATAGAGAACATCTACAATAGTCAACAATCCAGTAATTGGGTTTTGGAACCTTTGGTGTAACAATAACTATCACACTGACAAAAGTCAATGCTAGGTTTTCCACTATCACCAAACAACAATGCACAATCTCTCGACGCGCGTTTCGCTAACCAAGTTAGCATCATCAGGAGATTATTAACCTGATGATGCTAACTTGGTTAGCGAAACGCGCGTCGAGAGATTGTGCATTGTTGTTTGGTGATAGTGGAAAACCTAGCATTGACTTTTGTCAGTGTGATAGTTAATAGTCAACAAAATAGAAAGTCTACATCTACAAGCAGAATATGGAATCCCCCAAGGAGGGAATATACCACCGATATTGTACATAGCCTATATACAAATGACATCTTTAATTTGAAGATCCACGGAGAAATATATGCATACGCAGATGATGTATGCATCGTTTGCTCAAGCAAGAACGACGAACAATTGCAGCAACACATTATAGAAGATGTGGAAAATATAGCAGATTGGTGCTATAATAATCTAATAACGATCAATGAGAACAAAACAAAGTACATACATGGTATTTACAAAAAAAAAACATATAAACCCACTTTTAACATCAAGATTAAAACACAAACAATAACTCAAACCTGCCAAATAAAATATCTAGGATTAACCATACAAAATAACCTAAAATGGGATACCCACGTAAAAAATTTGATAAAAGGAAACACCATGATTATAGCAGGAATGCAGAAAATTAAAGACATAGTAGCAGAATATCTGAAGAAGTCTGTATATCACAGTACATTTACGTCCCATATTAGTTATCTAATAAACATATGGAGCCATACAACTAAACAAAATTAAATAAACTACAAAGACAGCAGCACAAGATACTAAAGACACTGTATAATATGCACAAATGGACACTTTCAAAGGACATTTACAAGAGGACGCAAGAACTAAATTTACAACAATTAATAACATTCAGAAATCTCCTTACAATACCTACACAAAAACAACAAGTAAATGAGAACTGATTGCAAATTCACACCTAATACAGAAATACACACACACAAAACACGAAGGCATTCACATCTAAGAACAGAAAAAAACACAAGTTACAAATATGAAAAATTTCCAATACCTGATGCGATCAAAACATACAATAAACTACCAAAACACACAAAGACACTAAAATACGTTAAATTTAAAAGCAAGATAAGGATGGAGGTTTACCGGCAGTACAACATGTAGGAAGGACCAAACGGCTAAACCAACGACGCCTTCGATACCGTTAGTTCGAGAAGAGTGCACCATCTCGTATGCTCGAATGAAGAATGAAGGCGGAAAAACAGTGCATGGCAACGCTTGCTATAGGAGTTGCAATTTTTTTTTTGTGTATATACATACATTTTGTAAACTGTATAGTTTGTGTTTGTTTCATCATTCTTTCTTATTCCGTACTCATTATCTCCTATCTTCACAGGTCCTAGAATTGTTCTCAATATTTTTCTTTTTACGATTCTTAAGTCCTCTTCGTCTTTTTTTGTAAGTGTCGTTGTTTCGGCTGCATACGTCATCGTCGGTCTTATCAATGTTTTGTAAATTGTTAATTTAGTTTTCTTTGTAAGTAGCTTACTTCTTAAAAGTTTTTTATTAGCATGGTAAGCTTTATTTACTATCATTTTTCTTTCTGTAGTTTCTATTTTATTGTCTCTGTCTTTTGACAACATTACTCATAGGTACTTGAATCTATCCACCTGCTCAAATTCATAGTCCCCTATCTTTATTCTTCCATCCTTTTGATTTTTGTCGATCTTCATTATTTTTGTTTTATTTCGGTTTATCTTTACCCAATTTTTTCTCCTTCTTTTACTATTTCCTCTAACATTTTAGCCATTATTTTTCTTTGCTTTGTAATAATCACTATGCCGTCAGCATAGGCAACTATTTGTCCTCCACCCGTTCTGAGGTTCCCTTTGTTTATATTCCTCATCACATATTCCAGCGCTAGATTAAAGAGAGTTGCCGAGAGTGAATCGCCCTATTTAACTCCTCTGTTGATTGAAAAGAACTTTGTGTTACTATGCTAGCTTTTGAATTTCTCATAGTCATTTTTATCAGGTTTCTTAGTTTACTCTCTATCCCCAGTTCTTCTAATGCTGTTATTAATTTCTCTCTTTTAATTGAGTCGAAAGCCTGTTGAAAGTCTATGAAGAGCATTTCTACCTCTATCTTATGTTGTAAAGTTTTTTTCAGTATTTGTTTAACTATGTGAATCGCATATGTTGTTGATCTTCCTTTAATAAATCCACATTGATATTGTCCTACTATACCTTTCACTCTCCTCGCCAATCTTTCCTGGATAATTGATGTTAAGATCTTATACGCAACATTCAATAACGTAATTCCCTTATAGTTATTAGATATCTGTTGGTCACCTTTTTTATGTGCTATTATAATCTTTCCTTTTGCCCATTCTACAGGCATTTTCTCCTCGCTCCATATTTTTTTACGAGCAAATATAAATGCTCGTGCAACACCTCTCCTCCATATTTAATCAGCTCCATATTTATCCCGTCTTCTCCGGGGGCTTTTCCATTCTTAGATTTCTTAATAATTTCGCTCACTTCCTGTTGTGTTGGGTCTTCTACATCTTTTCCTTCACTTTTTCTTTCTTCTGCGTCATCTTGCGTCACATCTACTCCTGTCTCCGTTAAAAGTTCTTTAAAGTGATCTATCCAAACCTGGTTATATTGATTTTCTTCTTCCACAACTTTACCCTTTTTATCTTTCCAGTTATTTTATTTTTGTATGTTTTATTTAGTTCGCTGATCTTTTTAAAGTATCTCTTTGTGTTCTTGCTTGTTTTCTCCTGTTCAATTTCCACTAAATTGTCATCTATCCCTTTTTGTCTTATTTCTTCTCATAGTTTTGTTACATTCTCTTCTAGTTTTTTTGTACTCCTCTTCGTCTTCTTCTCTATTCGATCTAAGCCACTTCAACCTTGCTGTAGCTTTTTTTTTGGTGAATTTCTCGACATTCATTGTTGTACCATCCTTTTTTGATTTCACCCTCTTCTCTTCCAATCCATTTTTCTGCTGCCTTCTCTATACACTTCCTTATTTTATTCCATTCGTGTCCCACAATGAATACATCACATAGCTTAACGAAAAAGATTCTTTTTTGTTTTTCTTTTAAACAGTTATTTGCGCATAAACTAAAACATTACAAAGTTAAAACTTTCTGGGATTCAATATTCTATATAAAGTTACTTTAGAAAAAAAAAAATAGCCAAATCTATGCGAGGATCGAATTCACTAGCTTATCCGGCTATAGCCTTCGTTCATCTGATCGCACAATGACCTGGGCTCGCGTCTATCCAACTTTAACGAACATTTTAACGATAATAAACAATATGCCCTAGTTGAGTAAAGATGAATTTTCGTCCCCTCTTCTCCTCCCACCGGATAAAATACTCCTAACGTACGAGGCGGTTCGCCCATGAAGCCTTTGGGATGCTTTTTCTCTAAATACACGCAGGAATAGGCGTACGTCACTGTATCAAACTTCAAAATGATTATAAAAATCATGTAGGTTTCATTTTTAGACGTATATGCATTTTCCATATTTTTTGTCGAATTTAAAGCATCATTCGAGGTGTCAGTTTTACATAGGATGGAATATGAAATAAAAAATAGGGGTTCTCATTTAAAATAATAAAGTTGATGTTGATTGTGCATATTTGCGTATTGCACACTTGCATACATTTGTCAAATTTGAAATCTACATAAAAAATTAAGGATAACTAAGTGGAGCATTCAGTATAGAGGTCAACTATATCGATAATGGCATATCCTTTACATTTAAACTTAGTTTCTTATCAATAATATTTATTTACCGTATGCAGTTACTATATTAATGCCCGTAAAATTCTAAACAATTTTATTTTGTAAGAAATTGTGTGTTAATGTTATCGAATTTGCATATTTATATACTATTTAGGTATTTCTGGGCTGCGATAACGGCTACATTGGCGGGCATACTGTGCGCTTGTTCTCTCTGGAAAAGGCACAATTCCAACAACTTATTTTGCTGCAGAGATTCAGCCAGAGACGAGCGTGCTTCGGAACCTGATTCAAACGGTTCCTGCTATAATCCGCCGCAGTATAGCAGATGTAACAGTTTTTACCAGGCTCCTCCACCATATTCAGAGGTAATATTCATTATTATTCTTATAAACAATATAGTTTTAAATAAGTTTCTCTGCGTTATATAAATGATTTTTTGTTAAGTGAATATTGATTGTGGCGCGGTATGTGCTTACTTGAATGCCGCAATGTCTGGCGACACGTAGTCTGGCTCGGAAAACTGTGCGAAAAGAATTTAATCAATTTAAAGCTTATGTATGTATATACTACATATATGCATGTATGTATGTATAAAACAATTGAACGAAGCGTTTCTAAAATAATTACAGATTAGGTATCTATTTTTTTTTAATGAACACTACATATTTTTCAATATTTGGAAACACCTTAGAAATTATAAATATAATATATAAAAGACAAGGATATACTTAGTTCTTCTGCATAGAAATGGTAGCAGCCTTGCTTATTATGTTAATGAGTTATTGCTAGGGTAATGATTTAGATTGACAGTTTTCAAATCTCATTTTATAATACGATTAATTAGTGATTTTTAGTTCCATTAGTTGACATTTTTTAGTTTTCTATGTTGATCTGCTATCTATGAAATTTTATACTTTCCTATTTACTCATTTTCTTTGCAATTTATTTATACAGAGAAATGTGACATGTTTTAACCATACTTTGCTTGCATTATAGCCGAATATCTTGCAAAATATGGACCTCCGTCTAATTTTTCATTTTCTAAATTCCGTTGTCAAGAGGTATAGGTAATGTGGCCAGTAAAATAGAAACTTAATTTGAACGCTTATTATGGCTAAATTTATTTTTATAATAGCTGTAAATAATTTTCATCAATCCCTATTTTGTTAAACTTATTAGAGTTCAGCCTTTACTCTTTTCTTTAATCCAAATATTTTCCTTTTTATTTAAAATTAAGTTTTAGTAATCAAAATTATATCTTCAGAATCCATTGGGGAACCATCGAGAAGCTATTTAATTGGTGGATAGTTCAAGTTTTAATTTGCCTCGTGCAATTTTTAAGTCAAAAATTTGTGTATTTAGCAAAAATTAAAACCTACCGCAATATTTTTATTATTAAGGCAATAGTGTGCATTAAGAGTTTAAAAATATTCTAAAATTATTAGGAAGCGAAATATCAAAAGCATTAAATTTCTAATCAACTCCAAAATGTTTCGTTCGATGGTTTTTTTTTCTTAACTGCATTATAATCAACATTAAAAATGCTGAACCTTAACTTACTAACTTAACTGAATTTGTGAGCTTAATAATAACATAGTTAACAATAGTAGGTACACCGATATCGGTTAATTTTCATACAACTGCAAGATCATATTCATGTTTTACAAATAAAAAGAGACTCAAAATACACGATTTTCTATTTATTGTAATATTTTATCCTTAAAAGAAATCTAACCGCTTTCCGGTTAAGAAAAAACAATTGCTGGTTTCATTTTTTAAATTAATACTATCCAATTCTGTATCATTGACCAATGTTAATAAATAAGCAATGTGAATAGGTCAAATAATATTTTGAAGTCGGCATGCGGTTTGAAATCACTTGCTTCATCATCACCGCATATCTTGTTTTTTGCTTCTTATATGAAATAACTGATGTATAAACCGAATACCAGGGTAAATTGCTTTATATGTTTTAAAAATCTCCTTCTCTTTTTCCATCTTTAACTATCCGCTTGTCCCCATATACAGTAGGACGTCGAAAATCCGAACGTGAATAATTCGAACCGTCAAAAATCCGAACTCCTCAATAGTCACGTACTACCAAAACTAAATATCCTGTGATTTTTGCCAAGTAAAATAAAGCTTACGTTGAAGTCGGTTAATGCGTCATCTAATAACAATCGCCGCAGCTGTTTCTTATCGTAATTCGATAGGCACGCACATAATTTACTATATTCTTAAAGTTTCTTTTATTCATCATTTAGTTTTGCTTACTCCGTCAAAAAGTAGGTACGTTTTATTTTGCGGTATCCTTCATCTCTTGTTAATTTGAATTTTTGCACAAACTATATATTAGCTGTGTGAGTACATATTGTGCATGTAGTTTAATTACATTCCCTACTCATGCTTTAAAATTCAACATTATGGCATCATCATCGGCTTCTAAAAGAAAACAAAAGTTTTTAACTATCGAGTCAAAGGTTGAAATTTTAAATAGACTTGCAAAGGGTGAAAGCGCAACATCGTTAGCCAAATTTTACGATGTTGGAAAATCTACGATAACAGATATAAAAAACAAGAAAAAAGACATTTTACGTTTTGCTTCGAAGCTTGATTCCGATGATGGGTCAAAAAAACGTAAAACAATGCGGACAGCAAAGGACGCAACCCTTGATGATGCAGTATTTCTATGGTTCACGCAACGACGTAGTGTAGGCGAGCCAATTTCTCGACCTTTGTTGTGTGAGAAGGCTTTGGATCTGAATAAAAAAATGGGGGGTCCTCCCGAATTTAAAGCCAGCACAGGTTGGTTAAAAACCTTCAAATCACGACATGGAATCCGGGAGCTCCACATTGAAGGAGAAATTTTATCTGGCGACTTTAGTGCAGCAGAATCTTTTAAAATAAAATTTAAGCACTTCATTGAAAAGGAAGGCTATTCAAGAGACAGTGTCTATAATGCCGACGAAACAGGGAGTTTTTGGAAATCTCTTCCCAGAAAATCATTAGCGTCTAAACGAGAAGAGTCTGCTCCTGGATATAAAGTCAGTAAAGAACGAGTAACAGCTATGGTTTGTGCAAATGCAGACGGTACCCATTCTTTGCCGTTGTTGGTGATAGGAAAAGCAAAGAAACCGCGCTGTTTCAAAAATGCTGCATGTCTTCCTGTGACTTATAAAGCACAGAAAAGTGCATGGATGAATTCCAATCTGTTTACGGAATGGTACATTAGCAATTTTATTCCGTCTGTTAATAAATTTAGAAAAGACAATAATAAAAGTGGAAAGGTTCTGCTCCTTTTGGATAACGCTCCCTCACATCCTTCGGCCGAAATACTGAATAGTTTGGATGATAATTTCAAAATAATGTTCCTTCCACCAAATGTCACAGCAATTCTCCAACCAATGGACCAGGGAGTGATAGAAAAACTAAAGAAACTTTACAAAAAGCAAGTCCTCCGTCGTTTACTTTTGTCTGAAAATGACTGCGAAAGTGTCGTAGCCTTCGCTAAGAAACTTCACTTAAAGGACAGCTGCCGCATGTTAGCTGATGCATGGGACTCACTCACTGTCACGAACTTACAGAATGCCTGGAAAAAATTGTGGCCAGTCGTAGAAGCAGGAGAAACAAGTGACTCAAATAGAACTGATAGTGACGAGAAAGAAATTTTAAATGAAATGACCGCACTCTTTAGCACAATTAACGGATTTGAAGAATGTGATGCAGAAGATGCAAAAGAATGGTTAAACAATGACACCAATTTAACAGGATGTACTATTTTAAGCGACAATGATATTGTTAAAAGTGTAAATGAAGCTTGCCCTAGTGACAATGACTCCGATGAAACAAACCAAGATGATAATGATACTGGACCTACCCACGCTGAAGCCTTTACAGCATTGGACACAGCATTAACTTGGTACGAACGACAAGCGGAATCATGTTCTACGCAATTACTCTTGTTAAAAAGAGTGCGAGATCTAGCAGCCGCAAAACGTTGTTCAATAATAGTGCAAAGAAAAATTAGTGATTACTTTCATTAATATTTTCCTTAAAAATAGAGAGTAGAAGTATAACGTAAATGAAATATATTAGTGTAATATCGTTCAATATTTTTCGTTGTATTTTAACTATCAGATATTTTCTAATGTCATAATATAATGCATATTAAGTGCTCATTATATGAATACTTTATAAATTATTGATAATGACGTCGTATATTTTATTTTATAAAATCCGAACAAATCGATAATTCGAACACCACTAGTCCCCAATTAGTTCGGATTTTCGACGTCCTACTGTAGTTGACTTCCTATATTAGTGGCTATCTTATTTTTGAGCTAATTGAGACATGGCGAAACTTTGAAAGGACAAAGGCGGTCACTACCTTCCTAGCACATATTGATAATTGAAAGTATCTACTGCACTTTCAATTATCAATATGTGCTAGGAAGGTAGTGACCGCCTCTGTCTCAATTAGCTCAAAAATAAGATAGTCACTAATATAGGAAGCCAACTATATGGGGACAAGCGGATGGTTAAATATGGAAAGAGATTGAAATTGAAAGATGTACGGTATCCACCTCTGTTGCCAGGTTCAATTAAAATCATGGTTATCACCCTTACTTCGTTTACTACAGCTTTTATAATTGGTTTGAGCATTGGATTCTACCTAAAATTGGTATTCCGTGTAAACAATCGCATTTATAATCGGTAATCCCCCAATTGGTTGAATAACTGTAACCCAGTAAACACAGATACATTGGCAAAACATTGGTCCGATTAGGGCCAACGTTTACAGGTAACGTCGGTCCAACATCGTCTCTCAACGTTGGCCCTGAATCCCCGCGTTCCTCTGGCCAACATGAGGACCGATGCATTTTAGTCGATATTCCCTTCATTTGACAAACATAGTGCCAATGTTGAAAAGATGTATGTTTGAAACATGTTCCTTATGTTGGCCCAATATCATTTTTTTTTTAAATTTTTATAGCCGATATCAATTTTTATACATCTAAAACAATACTTGTGGCCCAATGGTGGATAGACGTAACAAAGTGCAATTTGTATATTATAGTATTGGTGTAATGTTGGAACGACATTCATTAATGATGCTCGATATCGGGCCAACATATCAGACATTGGTCCGCATATTGGCCAACCATATGGTATTTGTTGGGAAAGAAAATTAAATCTGTCTGCTAATTCTTATTTTGTTGTAGGTTACATCTAAGCCAGATTTATATCCCTTAGTGATTAGTTACAACGGTGATGCTGGCCTAAAAAACAATGGCACACCAACAGGATACCTTATGGTACAATATATTAGAAACTTTTTAGTTAGGCCGGTCGGTAAGTACCGTATATTCAGATATAATATAGTTATAAAAATAGTTTTTTACGTATCAAGGCTGGAAAGTAATGTTTTATCGAACTAGTTTGGAGATTGATTAGAAAAACCTTAAACTCTAACGGGGGAGGTGTAAAACCCGATCCTATGGCAACGGAGGTAATGATGGAAATAGGGGGCATTCCCATTCCAGCAATATCTGCGGAGGTACAGAATTCTCCTCCGACGAATTCGCCCTCCATTGAAGAGGAACCTGACCTTTTACGGTCATCCTCGGAGGATAAGGTGGTTATGAAAGAGGGAAACCGCTCCAAGTCTTGGAGGCGATAGAGCGCCTTCGAGCTGAAGGTGGCAACACCAATACAGCAGGCGGAAGCAAGCGCCCAAGATCTGAGTCGACCCCGGAGTAGGCGACCAAGAGGCCGAAAACTCAACATGTGTCGGTCTCATTCAGAGCTGCTGCTTCTTGAATAAGAGTAGGAATCATCTACCCCCACTATGCGAAGGATCAGTTTAACGGCAAAGAGCTGGAGCTGCTTCAATGTTCACTCATTGAGGCAGTGGATCAAGGAGCACAATCTTTGCAAGTAAGATTTCAAAGTTGCTCTCTTCGGCAAGGATGGCTTCTTGTCACCTGTGCCGATAAAGAAAGCGCCGAATGGTTAATAAGTGCTGTCGACAGCTTTATCAAACCATGGAAAGGTGCTAAACTCAATACGGTCCTTGTGTAGAATATACCCAAGCCGCACATATGCATCGCTTATATTCCGGATGACAAGCAATGTTTCAACGAATCTTTCCAGACAATTATAGATTTTCTTTAAACAACTTTTTAATATCTTCAAATTATTAATTATATAGTTAATTTAGTAAGTTTATTTATGTTTTTGTCTACTGAAATCCAGCATAGATCGCATAATATTATTAATACGTAATATTCTTATAATAATTTGTTTATTATTTTGTCATTAGTTTGTTATAGTTGCCCACTACTTGTGATTTATACATTTCATAAGTTTTAAACCGAATCTCTTTTTTGAAAATTAATTAACCTACTTTTCCAGGATCCATTTCTGCCACCAGTACCATAGATTCGTTAAGTTCAAGCTTCATCTGTAATGCAACAAATGAGGTAGGTATACTAACTTTTAATGTTTATATCTTCGTCAAAGTTCTGGCCTCCTGTGTATATTGTAATGCCGAACCACTTTTAAGGTTTTTCCTTGGACCTTTTCGACTTTATTCTTAGAGAAACGTTTAAATGCAGTTAAATGAAAATTATTTCATTAAAATTTATTGATTATAGCCGTAATATCATACATAAAGGACTTTTTACTAGAATTTCTATTTTAAGAAGACCTTTTCACAGTGGGCCATTAGTGTAAAATTATTTTATATTTAAGTGAACATAAATCAACATTATTGATTGCTTCTAAATTTGATGCTCTAACAAATTACGGTTTTTTTTTTTTTAATTTCAGGCAAATACGATTATACCTCCCCCGTATTCCTGTATGGGTAGTTTGGAGGAAATAAACGTTACAATTAACAATCCAATAGCAGTAACCCAGCTTCCAGTTTCTATAACTTGTAATGAACTGCGTTTACCTAAAAATAGTTCCAGCATACATTCTCAGATTAGCACAACGAATTTCCAATCTTGTCATCCTCCAGCTACTACAACTAATACTAACAGTCAGAGTACCCAACATTCGCAATTTCAAGAATTACCAAAAAAACAAGCTTCATGCTCAATACAAAATGCGCCAGCCGCAGTGAAGAAATCGGCAGATGTATGTCATAAAGGGACAACATACGAATCCAAGAGCCCGACGTTAGTAACTAATCAAAAATCAGGTGACGTTATCTGTGATGGTTTCCATGCCAATACTCAAGTTCATATAGTCAATAAGAAATTAAATATACTTGCTAAAGATCGTAGTGTAGATTCTGAGAGCCAAGAAGATGAACATAATTTTTCTGATTTATTAAACTTGTCTGTCTGTTTGCCAAGTAGCGTCATTCATTTGGCGAACGGAATGCAGAGCCACGCTATACAAGACCTGCAACAGTCCTACAGTGTCACCAATAGCATGACCAGCTCTGATATAAGTAGTTTAGCCAACTTAGGAACGCCAGATTCACCACCTCGGGCTACCAGTCCCACAGTAGAAATGAGAGAACTGTTAGATAAAATCCAACAGCTACCTCAACAGAAAAGTCCGTTACCTGATGTATACCATCATTCTACACAACAACAACATACCAAAGTAAAATCTTACTTTAATAAGGCTAAGGCGAAAAACTTGTACATGCCTCTACAAAACGGTTCTAATGTTAGTCAATCGAAAATCTCGCCAAAAGCTTCTTCTGCTGTGACAGGCATCTTTGGAAAAAATTCTAGAAGTTGGCTTTCCCGATCTGCTCCGAATACCCCTTGCAGTAACTTCATACCTAGTTTTTCCATACAGAAACGGACTACTGGTAGCCAAAGAAGCAGCAAGGTAAAGTTAAATGACGGGAGCCCCTTGTTGCACAATCATGAGGAATCCGACGAAGATCTTCATAAAGACGAATGCTTATGATTGAATAAATACGATTTTTTTATACAATAATTCCTACTGCAACAATAAATTAGATTAGCATATATATATATATATATAAGTCAGATTATATGAAATATTTTTCATAAAAGATAGATGGATGTCATTATTATAAATGTGTATACTTATATTGTTTAGTAATTTCTAGGCCTATCCTATTTTTCTTTTGTTTAGTACTTAGTGCAACATGTTAATTTGAAATTTTGTGACGAAAACGAAGATTTACAATAGTTTGTAGTGTCTCGATATGTGCATATAGTATATGACAAATGTTTTTGAAAAGTATTGCCTAATCTCGTTTATATGCCTAGTAACAGATTAACTTCTGAGTACTAATTATATGCATGTATATATGCATCTACATACCGTACATAACCGATTACTGCGATAATAGAAAGTCAAATATGGCGATGTAATTGGCTTACAGCCAGGGTAACAAGTGAGCCAATCATGCTACAACAGATTACTTTCTGCTATCGCAGTAAGCTGAGGTCCTTCGTAGTTATAAAATATGATTGTTTTAGTACTACATTTCTCTTTGGATTACCTAAACCTTGACTATCGTCTTGAATAATACCAACTACAGATTGCAATTACAGCAAAATTAGTTAATAGTTTTCTACCCTTCTAGTGCAAAATTAGACAATACCCTTGTAATACTGAGACACACTCAGTACTTTCCGTTTAATTGCAACAATATTTCCATGTGCTTAAATATATTTAGATATATGAATACTTTATTCCGTTTTTTTTTTGTATATTGTATTTCTGGCACAATGAACAATGAACCACATTTATATCTAATGAAAGAATGTTTACTTTTCCATTTTCTATTGTACTATTCGTAATTTAAACGTAAAATTTGAAGTAACTTGCTCAGCGCTTAGAATTGAACAATATATCTAATATAATTACAAAACTTGGACGATAACAACGATAGATTCTTCGAATTATATTGCCGTAATGTCATGAGCAGAACAAAATCAGTCGAATTTTGTCGTGATGGAATTTCCAATTGCATTATTTTATTATTTCTTGTAATTGCTAAGGAAACAATCAAGAATATGATGCCCAGATAACAAGTTTACGTAATTATCTTAAAATTCATTTTATTGGCCTAATTCTTACATTTAGGGTATCTGATAATGTGCGAGTGATTTGAAAAAGTGTTATTTGTATTGTTAGTTTTACCACATATGTCAATTTTCTAATTCTTATTTTTTTGCAATGATCAAGAAATAGGGAGATAGAGTTTCCCTCATCATTTTTTCAGCTTTAACAGCATTTAATATATTTCGACAAGATATCTGTATTAAAAAAAATGTGAAGTTTAAATTTTGGTATTATAGTTAGTAGTATTGACGGAAGAAGCTATATGACGTTATTCGTAACCGCACTCGCGTATGTAGACTAGTTTGATCAGATGTGTTTTCATCGTGACCTAACCCAGACAGCACACAAACGTTCTCAGTATATGCAATAAATATCTACATGAGCATTTAAAAATCCGTAGAATATTCATACAACAGTAAGATATTTCCTATGAACGTTCGGTAAATGTCACAAATAGACTGTTTCAGATATTCTATAAATATGCTGAATAGGTATAACATTCACCGTAAATACTCTTGGCGTATTTTCGGCAGTTCTACTAGAATATTCTTAGCACATTCATACTAAAATTTGTATATATAAGTGTTGGGCAAGGTAGGAGAAATAACTAGGGACCAATAAGAGCTAGACAAACTCGTGTTTTGCCGATTCTCGGAAAGCAACACGAACTCCTTTCCCCGAAACGAATAAATATGAGCCTGTCTAGTCCTTGTTAATTGATAGTTATATCGCCTATATCTTGTTCAACACTAATGATGTATACTACGGTTAATTATCATGCACAATGGCAATGTTTTGAATTGTAATTATTAATTTCGAAAACTAAATTATCGCTTGGCGGGTGAAATTATTGTACTACTGATGACGCCAACCTAGTTATCGAACTATCAAAAATTATCCTGGAGTGCGTTCAGATTTCTATGTTGGGTTACCCGGTGATGTCATTTTGACGTAAATAGGCATAGCTGACCAATCACAAGTCATATATGTGATTTTAACGTCAGTCAACGTGGTCCGGACAACGCTCGGCGTTAAATCTGAATACACCGTTGTGTGTGCCTGTGTTCCATACTCTTTCACGTGAAAACGGGATACAGTACATGGACGTCCATAATGCGCAGTACGAAAAAATTATTTCATACATATGTATGCTGCAGATTTTCATAGAATATTAGAAATTCGAACATTTAGAATCTTATAAAAATACTATTGCCTATTCTATAGACATCCTTGGAGAATATTCTAAAAATTGAACGTTTGGT
This sequence comes from Cetonia aurata, assembly GCA_949128085.1. Lineage (NCBI taxonomy): Eukaryota > Metazoa > Arthropoda > Insecta > Coleoptera > Scarabaeidae > Cetonia > Cetonia aurata. The sequence goes on along the minus strand of OX421887.1, from coordinate 21,377,195 downwards.
ATGTTATTAGAATATATTTTGAACGTTGGTGCTATTAGGGACTCTTACGCCGTTCTAGTTGGTCTACTTATGCCCGCGGGATCAAAAGCAACGCCCTCGAAACCTACATTCTTTCATCTCTGGTTATTAGCTACCAAGCTAAATATATAAAAACCACAATTGTCTATATTAATGATTCCAGCCTAACTTCAACTATTTTATTTTAAACTTAATTTAAAACTAATTTATTAGAAATCACTAGAATCACAGAAAATTGTTATAAACCAGCAACAAATAAAAAAAACTGTTAACTGTAAAATTGGAGATTTTATTAGGTAAACATAATTTAAAATGATAGCTTAAGAAATACAATATTTATATACTTAATGCGTTTTAGCTTTTTTACTTATCAACAATTAGTTGATATTTTAGGTAAGAAATTACTATACGATTAACTAAAAATAGATATTTATAAGTATAATGTGAAGTTGATTGTTACGCGGATTTAGTGTTTTTTTTTTTTTTTTTGAAGAAATACAAACGATTTGTGATGGTATGGAATTGTGTTTTAATACTTTTGCCCTGTGTAATTAGTGGCCTTCTGAATTAATAAAAGCATCACAGTGATGATAAGCTTGGACTGCTAATGCGGTTTAAAGATTCTGGAACTATGCCTGTGAAAAATAAAAATTATAATAATCCCAATACTTAATAACCGTATAATTTTGAACGTCTGGATGAAATGTTGCAGCGAACCTGCTGATTTCACATTCGTAACACGTATCACAAGCTGCACGTGTGAAACGGTAGACTTTAATTTTACGAGTTATACTTAGATTGTTATTTCAAAATTAGCAATGTAAGTATTAAAGCAAATTCATTAAAAAAATGCGAATAACAAGAAAAGAATATGAATGCATTTCTTATATTTATTGCCATTAATCGAACTTCAGCAGTGGGAATAGCGTTGTAATAATTAGTGTACAAACAGTTGTAAGGAAACTCTTTGCAACGAAACTTTCTACAAGGGATGCCACTCGCTCACCGGAAGGAAAGGAGACTCCTTCTAGGAGTCAGAAGTTATTATTAAAGTTTGTTACGTGTAACATTTCTTCTTGTTGAGTCCTCTATACCAAGTTATTAGCTATATTTACAAGGTATATAAAATTGTGTTTATTTATTTATTTATTTACTTTCTTAGGGATAGCAACGGGACGAACCCAGAACCGCTATCCACAGAAATGTTTAACAACTTAAAAATATACATTCCACTGGCTTAATGTAATTACATTTAATTATGAAAATACACTTAAAAAAAAGATAGAAAAAAAAACAAGTTAATAATCCAGAAACCCACCAATTCCCCAGACAACTCAAACCGTTATTGCGCATTAATTAACGTAAATTTTAAACATTTTCCAAATGAAAACAATTTCCAAATAATATTAATTTTCTAAATTATTTGTTTAATTGAATAAATACAGGAATATTTCTTGATTTCACTAATAATTTAGTGACTAAAACCAAATGTATGTTCATATTCGGTTAAAAATAAAATTGTTTTTTCTTTGACTGAGACAATAGATATTTAATATTATACAATCAAAGATCAGTGTTCGTGTCAATAAATCTTTATTCACACATATATAATTGGGTAAGATATAATAATGTTTACAATAAACAAAGAGTGTATAAATACTTTGATGTATATATACGGACAAAGTCGGAATATTTATAGGCCTTGGTACTCTTTAGCAGCAGAAAGTATTCTTTCCCGGGATGCTGGGAAAAACGTCAATAGATGTTCCCAACTATTGAAATCGAGGGATAATATGACTGTGCGTTTCATACTTTTAAAAGAATAATTGTGCGGCTTTCGATGACGTAGACCTTGCAGAACGCCAAAACTCTCGCCATTTGTTAACTTTTGGACGTAATCGTCTTTGTGCATATATTCGTCGTATAAAACACCCACTTCACCTTGTAATATAAAATACATAGATGAATCAATCGATCCTTTAAATTGTATAAAGTCGCCGCTGAAATATGTTCTGTTCCTTAACCTTAATATAATTTGTCTCAAACAATCTGGATGGCATTGTGTAAAAATCGGATGGAATGCAATAATATGATTGTATGCATTATTTAATATAGCATCTTGTAAATATCTAGGTGCCGTATCGATCGCCTCAGAATAATTGTCCCCTTCTTGTTTCAACCATATCAGCTGAATATAGCCCTTAACTCTCTGGGTAAGAGAAGCCGAAACATTTTCAGTGTTCAGGTAGTAAAATATTCGTTCGGCGGTGCTGCGAAATCGGCTTTTTTCAATGTTCAAATCATATATTATAGAAAATCCCTGGCAAATGCATGTGACATGGATCACTTGTCCAATCAATAAAAGAAAGATGAAAATAATTATGTGAACAGTTCCTTGCGGATAATAATTAGGTTGAGAAGATAGAGTGAAACAATTTGTCACTATATATAAGAACGTTGTGAATAAACTAAACCTGGAAGAGAAACTTAGAGTTTCTATTTCCGAACACTTAGCAACTGACGGGTGAATATTATGCACTTGGATAGCGCAAGCTGTTAAAGCGAGGAAGGATGATAAAGTAACCAATGCAAGTGTAATCCATACAACCATGTACTGCATTCTGGTAATATACGCGTTTACGTTTAACTTTTTATTTTTAGTGGAAAAATAATTGTATATGTATGACAACCTTAATAACCGATTCATTCGGAAGATTGCAAACGTTCTATTACGGAAATGCGTGGGCAAGGGCAATATATATACAATCATATCAAGTGGCACCATACTAATCAAAGTAATCCATAACATTTTCCTATTCTTGCGGTTATGACTTTTAATAGATTTTAAATCAGTTATTGTGTTACCGGAATCGTCTTCATATGCAATTCTATCTCTCAATAGAAATTGGATTAAGAAAAGAATATCGCATAGAAACTGGATAGTAATTGTTGGAGTTGAAAATTCAAATACGCCAGATTGGTACATATCTATTAGAATGCCGATATAACATGGGAAAGCTAATGTTAAGTATTTCCATATCAGCATAGGTTTACTATTAGGATCAAACGCTCTTAGGAAATAAGCGCTTCGATATACTCGGTTATTTAAATGCTGTGATAAATTCGTGACTGTGACATTATCCACCGTTGAGGGTATATAAGTTAAATAGATTCTTCTAAGATTATGAAATTCTTCCTTTATAGAGTAGTGAAGATTTAAAATTTCTTGAAACTTAGACGAATCGATAGATAGGATCTCTGCATGCGACAATGTGACGATGCTATGACGCACTCTTACATAACGTACATCTTCTAGATTTCCAAATATTGTGCCAGCATACATACTAACCATTTTTGTGCCATCTGGTAGCAATATATCCGCTACGCCTTTAAGAAGAAAGTATGTCTTCTTTTCAATATCGTTAATAGTATTTAAGTATCCCCCTTTAATCACAACATCGTGCTTCATATATAGCAATAGATTTCTATAGAAACTTTTCTTTCTGGATTTAAATGGCGAGAGATTGTACAAATCGTTTCCATAATATTGAAATAACACATCGCTTTTTAGGCACCTACTAAACGACTCCATTAACACGAAGATGCTCTGCCCATGCATTCTTCTCCATCTCAGCTCATAACATTTAAGTGTATACGTTCTCAATGCATAGCTGACGTTAGCCATTGCAAAAAAGTTTTTCAAGTGCTTAATTAAAATTTGAGTTTCTATTAAATGTACAGGACGCAGTGTATATACTACGTGAATATATCCGCATATTATAACGATGAGATAGAATCCAAAAATGCTTAGAACTGTGAAGACGTTAAAACATAAATCTGAAGTTATTGCGAAACCTTGGAAACCAGTTGTTGTCATCACTGATGTCGCAATATATAAACCAAACCATTGCGCACGCCATATGGTGATCGGCCTTTGGATGTCAGACGCTAGCACAAGTGAATCAACTGCGCAATTGCTCTCACCGAAATTCAGAATCCAATTTCTGTCATATGTACATTCTTTGAACATCACGTAACTTCCACAAATGTTAGCCAAAACAATTATTAAGGGTACATAGCAAAATATAAGATATTTACTAGCAGGCTTAATCATATTAGTTTGCAAGTGATATATAAGATGAAGATATCGATGCAATTGTAACAATTTGATGGCGTTTAACAGATAATACGAAACGTAGTCATCTACAGCAGCAAAATAATAAAATGGCAGAGCACCAATAAAATCAATCAAGAAACCAGATCTTAGGTAGTATCTGGCTGTATTTAGGGGATGTTTTATTAAAAGTCCATCTTCGTTGTAATAACACACATGCAACCTGATGTACAAATCTAAGACAGCACATAAGTCTAGAATAGTTAAGAAATAACTATAGTGGCCTATCACAGGGATTGTAAAATGCATAAACGCTGAAATTACAGCGATCGTCGATCGTGAAATTTCCCACCAAAAAATAAATCTGCCGTCTGGCATAATAGTAGATCTTTGCAAGAAAAACCGAATCCATGAGAATGGATATAGTTTGTCAAAAGGTATATAATAATCGTATTCCTCAAACGAATCTGGCTTTAAATTATAACCGAAATGGTAAAAACAACGGCGTCTCTTTTTTGTTTTAATCCATTCAGTATTTTCGTTAATAGATTGCGAAAGTTCCATAAGACCATGTTTTATATCGGTACTTCCTTCAATTATTTCTTGGAATCTCCTTAACTGCTGTGGATATCGCACAAGCGTTTGAATAAAATCTTTATGGTTCAATTTAAATACTCGACAGTAAGTGTCCGTTATACATGTGTTAATGTTAGGTACGCCCAGTACAATTTCTAACAAGTTTAAGTCGACAGATTTATCTATAACCTTCGATATATTTCCCAGATAATTTATTATTTGACAACTTCCGACATGGGTAATAATTATTTCCTTTGATATGTCACCGGCCTTGATTATGATTTCATTGGGTGGAAACGACATTAATTCAAGTTTTCCGCAGATATCCAAGATAAAATCGTTGCTGAAATTTTGAAAGAACTTCATAGAACGCACGGTATCACCTACTGCAGCGTCTATAGTTTCATTGTAGATTGTTTTGGATATGTAAATGCTAGAGAACATTTGCTCTTGAAAATGGTAACACCTATTATCTTCCCATTGAGTTGAGAGGTAGTCTATGATCCGTGTATTAAACTGCGAATATAGCTTCCTCGTCTTAATGTGCTTTATAAGATCGGAACTGACCTGTTGTATTTTAAATAAATTTAAATTTTCCAGTATGCAGGCGGATGCAACGCTTGAATAGAATACTAAAGCCATCAGCGTGCACGTAACGTGAGCTCCCATGAAGAAGAAATTGTCGGAATCGTAATCTTCCGCTGTCAACGCGACTCTAGTTATAATCTGAACGGTTATAAAAAACAATAACTTTACTTCTTGATGTATTTCTAAATTATATAAAGAAGAAAACAGCATAAAGGAAAGGTATAACATGATACATGTATACTTGACGAAACGTATAATCACAATATTGGCGTTGAATTGCTGTTCCCAAAATCGAAAAAGTCTAATTACGCGCCATAACTTTAATATTCTATTCAGGTGCATTCTAGCGTGCATTTGACTGGTAATCTCGGTAAGAACGACAGAGGAAAATACCTCGCACGGGATACAGGAAAATATGTCTATCCAGAACCCTGCGCTATGCATTCGAGCAATGGCGATTTGCTTAAATTTTGTGTATACTCCTTGTCGTGTCCTCAGACTAGTAGATAACTGAACATACAAATCACACCAATAGATAATCGTTCCAATATATAGTATCGGCAAATACCATGAGGAAGACGTATCGTGTATGAAGGCATAAACTGGTATAGCAAACGCCAGACATGTCGTAAAACAAATTACTAATATTTCCCACAGGATTATAAGTATTGATACTGGTTGTAGTATACACGGAAATGATGTTCGCACAAAAATGGTATCGATGTCAGACTGTATCCTTTCGGTGATGACAAGCATATCCAAATATATAGCTGTAAAGAGTAGCTTGTGAATTTTATCTTCATTTACTTCATTCAATAAATAGATATTTTGAAATTCATGTCGGTAAGTCGATTCGGCATCTTTCGACATTAGTCTATGTAAAGTATTTTTTAACCAAAATATAGTGTATACGTCAGTTTGACGATTGCTGCGCTCAAAGTTTATTTTGGCAATATTGGCAAGGCCGCTACTTACTTTAGCGTAATTGTATCGATCTGCAATCGTATTTTGAAGGGCTTTATACTTAACAGGGAATTTGCGAAATATATTCAGAAAATCCTTTTTTTCCAGTATATGTAATTCGCAAAACGTTTGGCACCGTATCGTATTTATTGACCTATAGTTAATAAATAATGACGATTCTCCGATACAGGTACCACTTGCTAGGGACATTATTGGTGATTCACCATCCTCCTCCGATAACAGCTGGATAATACCGGATACCACGTACACCATTTTATTTTTCCATTCATTTTTTCGAATCAAAAATTCACCCGGCATATAATATTGCTGCTTCAAATATTTTGAAATGTATCTTAAAAAGGGTAACTCCATATTTCGAAATATCTTTGAATGTTGAAACGCAGGCCAACTTACATCTATAAGTATTTCGTTGTGAAGAGCTGGCGACAAGACGGTCAAAAATGTAGTACTCTCGTCATATCCTCGACAATTCTTCCATGTAAGTTTAAATACTTCCTCGGAGCCCTGTCTCAAATATTCAGGACTATTAAACAATTGGTGTCTTAATTTTATGATATTAGATCGATGCAAGTATTCAACTTTATGCGAATCGTAATTGATAAAAAATACAGTAGCTGTTGCTCGCCCTGTATTTAATACGAATACAAAAACGAAGATCGAAGTGATTGTACTTGTCAATTCCCAAGGAACATCGACGTCAAAATAACGGTTTCCAGTAATAGTTAGTTTGGTCATAATTACTGTAAGCATGTGAGCACTAAAACAGGGATGATACTGGCACTCCTTATGGAAACATTCAATAGTGCAGTACATCGTGAAGCTAATAAACACCATAAATAGTATTCCCATACTCATGCATACAAGATGCACAAATAAGCTGGTGTCGATCAAACTGCAGATTTTAAAATTGAAATTTACAACTCGAACCATTCTTAGAGCTCGGTTAATGCATACGAAACAGTACAAATCTTCATGGTCAATTGGATCTATAAATTTTTCTAATGGTACTAGAGACACTATTTCGCAAGCTAGGATACTCAACGGCCGTGTAGCGATATGCATATCCTTTGTTTTTAAGCTGGGTATGAACTTGGCGACGATGGTGATCACAATATCCACTAGATACAATCCGTCTAGTAGTAATAGAACAGCTGAAACAAAACTAAAATATTAACAATGAGACGCAACAACTGAATTTTGTTAAAATACCCACAGTCAAATTTACCTGAGTTGGCGGATACGCGATAGCAAGAGGACGTGCCAAGGAGATCGCCAACCCCAACTATCTTCGCGATTCGTACAAAATGCGTAATTCAGTTTTCATTGTAATATGTATGTGCTGTAGCACTTCAGTACTGAACGCCGTGCATTTGCTAGGCTCCGCCTTCTACTTCGAGCTCGTGATCTGTAAAGGCACAGTTTCCACCAACTCAGGTGAATTTCATTGTAATATATGTATGTATATCGTTCTTGCAATAGTGACAGTGTTATGTAGATACATTTTAAAATTGGTTTTCTTCATTTTGTTGGTTGGTTGGCTCGTTGAAATTTCTATGTAACGTATCGTTTTCTTCTGGTGATCATTAACTCCCGTCTTGCTGGATTTGCACACCAACAGAGATACGCTTTTTCTAATTTCAACCAAGTGTAACATCTAGACAAAAGGTTTTGACATTTTGCTTTAATTGACGAATTATATATTTTACGATTTTAAGGTATCCACGAAATATTAAACGTTCAAATATTTCAATTACTGTTGATTGGCACGACAAATAGCACACACCAACAAAGAGAAACAATCTTTCTTTGTCCAATTGAAATACAACAATAACGAGATATTTAGAACTGCATCCAAGCCACAGCAGCCATATCGTGTAGCATTTTCATGAAGACTTGGACATTATCCTTTTCATTGGATATATAATAATATATATATAATACATTGCCGTTGGATCTAACATCGCTACCTCTTAATAAATTTCAACAAAGAGTGAGACGTAAACTTTTGGAGATGGAATGTTACAGCCTGAACGAATATATAAGTAGAGCCTAAGACATCTACATCCAGTTTGTTTTTGTATGTCTTCCCAAACCATAATAGACGCCTATCTCAGTGTACAGACGAGACGGTGAGCGCTATTCGCAGTGTAATATCAGACCTAGACCTAATTTCGCTGGTGGCTCTATTATGGTTTGGGGAGGCATCTGTTTAACAGGTCGTACAGAGTTAGTACCAGTAGACAGAGGTACACTGACTGCCCACAGGTATATAACGGACATTTTAGAAGAACATGTAGTACCATATGCGCCAATTATAGGAAACGAATTCATGTTAATGCACGATAATTCACGACCGCATGTTGCAATAATCGTCCAGGAATACCTTAACGATGTTGGTATTCCAGTTTTAGATTGGCCTGCGGTAAGTCCGGACATGAACCCTATCGAACACGTGTGGGACCTCCTTCACAGACGGATACGAACCCAAAATGTTGCCCCAGCGGACCTGCATGGACTAGCAAATGCTCTCCGTGACGAGTGGGAGAATTTGGATCAGGCTTATATACGGAGGTTAATCGAATCTCTGCCAAACCGTATGCGAGCGGTCATAAGAGCCAGAGGTGGCAATACTCAGTATTAAAAGCTACTGTTATGACATTTTTCTTTCCAAAATTATAATTTCTTGTTTTAATAAAAATCTCAAGTATGAGTTCTTGTTTTTATTTGGCCTGTATTTTATTTAAACAATCATAGAAATTATATCTTAGAGCGCATTAAAGTATATTTACAACTTTATGCTACAAACAAAGATTATGCGATACTTTTATGATTCAAAACTAAATTATGCGATACTTTTTTGGCGGAGTGTATATGTAACATTTGTTTTTTACATCTGTATGTACTTTTATATTTGTAAAATTGACTCGCCATAGTCATTTTTTACCTGGCTTTGTATGTTTTTTTTTTTATCTTCTTTATATATATATTTGACAAATGTAACATGTGACATGTTTGACTTTAATTACCTTATTTGTAATTGTTTTATTCCAAATAAAAGCCGAATTATTATTATTATTATTATAATAAACTGAGTATTGTTCTGCCCAATCTATATTTATTGCTGAATGATATTTTTTGCAACATATTTTACGCATGAACAGAGAATCTGAGAATCTTATCAGGTAAAAAAGAGACAAGAAGACCACATGCCGCTTCAAGCGTTTGAATGGGTATTCTACAAAATCGTTCTTAGGATCATTTATGTTCTAAAAAACATACTTAAGCATTCTTTGAACATTATACAGTATTATAATGTAATATCTGATATATTAATATGTTATATATTATGAGATTATTTATTTTATATATTATATTAATATGCACAATACTATCTACTAGAGACTAGAGTAGGTAGTTTTCCTTTTTTCCCCAGGAAGAAACTGTCTTTATGTACTGGGGCATCCGTGTTAGGTTTAGGTTTAAAATAGTAGTATCGCTGGATGAAGACAGGAAATGAAGCGAGATGGCGTAATTGAACCATCGACTGCGCGTGGTAAGTGGCCAGTAGTGGTGGTGGAGAAGGACGGTTCAACAAGGTTCCGCGTAGATTTTCGATCCTTGACTTAAAGAATGGTTATTAGCAAGTCGAAGCGGAGGCAAAGGATCAGGCGAAGACCGCATTTACGATCGGTCACGTAGTATCCGAAGATGGAGTATCAGGAAAGATAGAAGCGGTTAAGCCTTGGTCGGTGCCAAAGGACAAGCATGAAGTAAGAAGCTTTCTTGGGTTATGTACTTATTATTACCGGCGATTCGTTCCTGGAGCCTCACACGAGACTACTGAAGAGGGCAGAGACTTCATTTGGGACAAGAGCTGCCAGGAAGCATTTTGAAGAACTGAAACAGATGGTGATCTCTGCGCCCATCTTGAGCTATCCATAATCTAACGGAAAGTTCATATTGGATACAGATGCCAGCAACGTCGGCCTCCGAGGCGTGCTATCCCAAGTTCAAGATGGGTATGAAAAAGCGCTCGGTTACTTCAGCAAAGTGTTGTCAAAACCTGAGCGCAACTACTGTGTAACCAGGAAAGAGCTGTTGACCGTAGTTAAAGCCATAGAGCACTTCCATAAACATCTCTATGGCAGGAAGTCCGAGCTGACCAAGAGCCTGACGAAGTTTTAAAGCACGTAGTACAATGGAAGAGGCAAGAAGAACGACCCAACTGGAAATTGTTGCTCCAAATTCGCAAGAGTTAAAATCTCATTGAGCACAATGGGTTTCGTTTGTATTAGAAGATGGTCTACTGAAACGAGTATTAGAAGACGAAGCTGGGACGAATAAGAAGCTTCAGATTATGGTGCCGAAAGCAAGAATTCTCGAAATTTTAAAACTTCTTCACCGACGGAACATCGGGAGAACATTTGGTAGTTCGCAAAACGTTGGAAAACATCGGGAAACGATTATATTCCGTGAATTGTAAAAACAACGTTAAAGACTGGTGCCGGAAATATACCTACAACTTGCATCGCTGTCAATTGGCCTTTCCAAAGGAAGAGGACCACTGTGAGGCAATACAACGTCGGCAGTCCTTTTGAAAGGATTGCAATTGATATTGCCGCACCATTTCCACGACAGAAGACGGAAACAAATACATTTTGGTTCCGATAGACTACTTCAGTAAATGGGTGGAAGCCCATGCATTGTCAAACCAAAAAGCTGTAACGGTCGCTGAGACGCCAGTTAAAGAACTGTTCACTCGTCCAAGTTTGTCACTGGAATTCCAACGACGATGGGATGGGCTTTACGGATTGGTAAAGCGAATTAATGACGTTATTTATCGCACCAGAAAGAAAGAAATCCAATATACACGGTCAAATCGAGGAGTGTAGGTACATGGTGAAAAGTGAAAGTAAAAAATAGTATAACTAAATAGTGGAAGTAAATTAGTGAACGTAAATAACTAAAGTTATTTAAGTGTTTTATTAGTAATTTGTGATTAATTAGTTTGTGATTTCTTCGACTCTATTTAATTTTTAAATAGACTTGAAATGTGTAAATAAATTAATTTAATTTAATATTTCGCCGTGTTTTTGAACTCCGACAACGTTTTAATATTCGAAAAACGTTACAATATAGTGAAAATTGATATTATAAAATCTAGTATAGATACTTTAGTTTATAGCATACTATAGAAACTAATTTCAAGAATAAGTATAAATGTTTTTAAATTACCTGAATAAAACTCAAATATCGGCCATTTCACGCACATTCCATCTACGGAAGTGTATAAATGATACAAAACATTGAAGTAATTCAGTATTATGATTGTGAGGTACCAAACTGGCTCAGAAGTCAAATCAAATATCTTTTGCCACAATACTGTTTCATCAGCGGTATACGATATCTCTTCAGTGGTTTCCTTTGAAGCCGATCGTTTACCATCTCTAGAAATGCTCATTTCAATGACAATAATTTTCTTGACATTTCTTGATAACTATAGAAAATGCATGTCACAATTATTTACTCTTTTGTTCTCATTTTAGGCGTAAGTGCCTTTTATATTAGTTTTTATAGTGTATTCAAAAGAAACAAACTATGTAGACTCTTGCACACTTTAAAATATAGTAGAGTCCCCGTATCCGTGGAGTTTAGTTTCGCTCTCTTCCGCAGATACCTGAAACCGTGGATGTGTTTGAAATATGAAGCAAAATTAAAATAGGAAAGAATGTACTATAAAAAAAAACGTTATGTAACTCAGAAACCATGCGACTTCTAGCCAATGTATGCTGAACAAAGTGCTATTTGAATTTAACAGAGGGGGAGGGGGGTACAGGAATGGAAGCCTGACGCACTATTGCAGGACCCTGCACACAAGTGTGTTTTGTGTATTAAAGTTCAACAACCAATACCATACTACTAATCATTACGTAATGCCAAACAAATCCAACATGGGGTTCAATGATCTAAAACGGTTCAAACATATACTGACAATTTTAGAAAAGGATGTCTTAGCCAATGCTTCTTCCCTTTCCGAGAATACCCTTAACATTTGTATCTTGTTGTTCACTGTTGTTTCGGTTAACTGCAAACTATAGATACAGGATAGATATCTTGATCGCAGTTTTACAAATATTATATACATTTTTGTCAGAAACATCCACCTTTATAAGAAATGGTGATTGAATGATGTCAATTGCACAAAAGTTGCAACACAATGTTAACCAACAGAAACAATTTATTAATATTGATGATTTTTTTTAAAGAAAACCTTCAATCTTTTAAGCAAAAGATAGTAGAGAAAGAATAGAGTTCACTTTTGAAGACCATCAAACGCTTCATGCTAAACAACCTTTATGCAGTACCTACATTCTTAGTTTAGTCAATAAGGAGTTCACAATAAACCAACACGGGCTAATTACAACACCCAATTATATTTATTACCATCAAAAGTTATTTGCATGTGGTATTAAAATGTATACATTCAAAACGAATTTAAATGCAATATATCCTTTGTAGAGGAAACCTTCTGAGCATTTGTTTCATAGCTAGCTTTTTGTCGTAGAATATGATGCTCAGCCATTTTATCTTGGCATTCACGCGTATATCTAAAAAAATACTTCATTATTGCCTATTTTTTACATTTTATAGATGTTTAAAAACTAATGCTTGGCATTTGGAAAAAAAAAATTAAAAAAAACCAAGATGAGATCTAATATTAAATTTTTATTTACCTGCAGTAAATTCTCCAAAACGCATCAAACTACAGGCGTATATTTAGGTGTATTTAATGCTTCACGCCCTTTTTGTTCCTTTCCCAGTGCTGGTAACATTTATACTCTACAATGATTTGCCAGTTATTTTAGTTCTAAAATTAAATATCTTCAAATTCCTGATCCAAAGTGAAACCCTTCAAAACAACTTCATTTTAACTATAGATCTTGTTACATACCCTTTCTAATGTTTATTTTCTTAGGTTCGTTTAAACATTTATATGATGTATTGCATGTGGATAACTTGTGTTTGATACATATCAAGCTTCAATTGCTTTGCGATTACATTTAGCCAATCCTATTTTTGTTTTATAGCATTGAATCGGTTTGGGGCTAAATAAAAAGTGCTAATCATAAATAGCTTTCTTTAGAAACAAAATATTCCTAATCAAGATAGGTACGGGAAGCTTCGCCATCGCTTGATAAATGTTAAATGAATAATAAGAGTTGCAATTTTTGTATATTATTTGTCGGACAAGATTTCTGCTTATTTCTAGTAATGAACTTATTTCGCCTAGTGAAGATACCCCGTGACGAATTAGGGTAATATCATCTTCATAACTAAATGTAACTCGGTATAATCTGCAATAGCACATTTCTTCGCTTTTACTTAAGTTACCTTTTAGTTTCTTTGTACATTTGCGTTTGCATCTATTCCTTTGGTCCCAATTTTCAGTACAGAAATCTATGTTATTGTAACAAATTTGATTTACAATTAATCTATAGCAAGTGATACATTCTGCACTATAATTAATGTAACAGCCATTTAATAAGAGCAATTCCATGCTTTCATCAAAACCATATGATTCATACAAGAAGCAAATATCTTTCAAATATACATTTACACCGTAACTAAGTAATACCGTTAGCATCTCTAGCTTCTCGTCAAGCGTTAAATTTCGATGCCTTAATATAATGTGAATAAGGGAGTCATTATTTCGGTACTGCTCTCTTTGACACAACAAATCTTCAATATAATGAGAATCTAGCATAATATATAAAAAACTGAGAAAATGCATATTTGTCAACTTGGAATGTTTACAAAATTCGTCTAAAAACGCCTTTTGCTTAAGAGACGTAAAGAATAAGCTAAAATCAGTTTGCAACCATATACTTTGTAATACATTATAAGAACTGTGGAATACACAAGCTGTGTATAAGTTGTGCTCACCATTACATAATTCATTAATATTAGATTTATTTAAGAGGTCTATTGCAATATGTAAATCATAAGTCAATGCCATATGTAAATAGGTATAACCATAAATGTCTTTGATGTTAAAATCGACAATGTAATCTAGCAAATCCTCAGCTATAGAGTCAGCATATGATGCTAGAGCATTATGGAAAGGTGTCCTTCTCAATTTATTTATTTCATTGACAGATGCACCATAACATAACAATGCACATACATATTCTTTGTTTCCATGAGATACACCAGCATGAGGGGAGTATCCTTGTTTTTGCTCTTAAAGTCAACATCAGCTCCACTCTCAATTAATTTTTCGCAAATAAATGTAGATTTTCTACAAGCTGCATAATGTAATGCAGTATGACCCTTATGATCTGCAACGTTGATGTCAAAACCATAATCTATGAGTGCTGAAATAATTTTATCACCACTTTCTTTACATAGACCATAAATCAATGGAGTTTGACCAAAAATATCTCTTATTTCGATTGAAATTATTTTATGCCATTTTAATAGTTCTTGTATATTAGCAAATCTGAAACAATGATATCTTCATGTGATAAATACTAAGAATAAGCAATATTTAATGGATTTGGAATAAATTTTCAAGATTCCATTTCAATACTTTATAGTTCAAATTTCCTCAATACTAACTAAACAGGGTAAAGAATTGAAATAAATTCAAATTCACGTTAAAATATAAAAAAAAAAAAAACAAAAAAGGGAGCTTTGTGTTTTATAGACTACTAAATTTAATCAAGAATATAAGGATGCTTATGAAAGTTAAAAGTTGATAATTTGTGTTAAACAAGATTTAGTCTCTTAGTTTTAATTTGGAACTGTGTAAACTTGTAATTAAAAAACTAGCACGAACTGCATAAAATAATTCAACATTTCATTTTCGTATTTGGGAGTAAAATCAATTCAAAGAATGATAACATTCAAATTATGTGTTAAAGGCGTCATAACTGTTTTGGCCAATAGCAAACTAGCATTTTTTGACTATGCTCAATGCTTAAGTGACATTAGTATGACAATTGTGTTTATATTTGACATGAACTGTCACATTGCACTGGATCCTGCAAGTATTGGGCATTAAATCATCTAAAATGCCAATGTAAGTTTTATAAGACCATTATTGTTTATAGGTTTTATTCACATATGTCATTTTAGACTTGTATCCCGACTTTTAAATGGCTACTGGCCAAAATTTGCCATCAAAAAACAAGTTGTACAACTTGCACAATCCAATGGTACTAAAATGAACAGTTTTCCACTATTTTCATTTCTTTTGTTACAAACTGGTACAAAACATTTCTTCGACATTG
Organism: Cetonia aurata; assembly: GCA_949128085.1. Classification (NCBI taxonomy): domain Eukaryota; kingdom Metazoa; phylum Arthropoda; class Insecta; order Coleoptera; family Scarabaeidae; genus Cetonia; species Cetonia aurata. The sequence goes on along the minus strand of OX421887.1, from coordinate 21,361,622 downwards.
GTTAACATATTTTTACAGCAACGTATATGAAGTCACACTTAAAAGCTTGACATATTAATTGACAGGATGCTGACAGTACAGGCAGGTCTCAGACACTCCAATCAGCAAATGCAAAATCGCTTTTAATTGGCCGAAACAGAATCGCTAATTTTTTAATAGCCAGAACAGTTAACATTTTCAAAAAATATACATTTTTAAACTTTTTTTTTAACTACTAATCTCACAAGAAACCTATAAATTCAGTTGTTTGAAACTTATCTTTCCAATAAAAAACGAAAAAGAGTGGTTCCTGACCCCATTGAAACAAATGATTATAAACCTTCTCACCTGCCTTGTGCAACAGCCCAATGTAATGGTGTACAACCACGATTATAATCCTGAGCATTAATATTTGCACCATTCTCTATCAGCTTTGAAACTATTGCTGGAGATCGTCTTTGAACCGCAAGATGTAAAGGTGTTACACCTTTCTTATTTGGCAGATTAACACAACAGCCATGGTTTATTAGCAAAGATACAAACTCGTCGTTACGTTTATGTTTCAAACTCAAGAATAATGGTGTTTCTCTGTGGTGATTCAATCTGTCTAACTGAATATTTTGTAATTTCAATAGTTCCTTCATGTAGTCAAAACTAAAATATGAGAGAATCAGTAACACATTAGTTGCTGACGCGTATTAATAAATTCAGGCGTTTATAAAATGGAATGTACTTAATCTGATTAAAAATCAAGTCAAGAAGAATGAGAACTTACTTTTGGTTCATAACTGCAATGTGAAGATCTGTATTTGCGAACATGATATAGAAAGTTAAATTTATGAAAATAATGTTAACAATGATAATAATGCCCACAAACAACTGAATAACCTATGTTTCAAGATTCCTAAATGTGCTCCGGTCCAAGAATACAATCATATGATGGATAGCACTATAAAGTATGCATGGCATGGCCCTTCATCGAATCATGATCGAACCAATCGAACCACAGCATGAGATGTTAAATTATACGTTTATTATATACGCAACCATACATACATAAACTACTCATAAAACCACAGTAAATATATAAACTTCATAAAGTATTATATAACACAGATGTGTTGATGTGTTCAAACAATTTTTTGCAGTTGGCATGGTTATCTGACATTATATAGATTTTCGCGGAATTTAATGTTTAATTTTTTATGATGGCCGTACGTTGTATTTAACTTCTCGATTTTAGCGTAAGAGAATAAGGTCCTTTTTTATATTTGATTTTGGGATTGTAGTTACATTATGATTAGCACAGAGTACAGAGGTAATCTGTGATATTAGTTACATGTGATATATCTTTTTTATGGTTGGTGGTAGGTTTTCAGTGTGCTTCATTAAAAACCAGCGAAAAGCCATTTAAATTCAAATAAATGGGCGCGTTCAGGGATGCTCAGCGGCTAAGATAGCCAGAAATAAGCTGAATGTCAGCACAACGCAAATCCCTGAATGAACCGCTGTTTTAAACATTACTCCATCTGGCGTTGACATTTGAAATTCGATCGAAAAGTAGGTTATGTTTTGTGGAAAAATATATAAATAACTAAAACCATGTGCTAAAGCTTTATAATAAGCGGTAATTTTGTCGCCCATTCTATTTTCCTGAATGAGATGCTAACGTTCAGTGTGCTAAATTGTGTTTTGGTTATATAAGTGGTGTGATGATTTCAAACACTTTTAAACCTAAGAAACATGGATAATAATACAAATAATATAATGATAATTTTCTTAGCACTGCTCATTTCTATTAAACTTATTTAATTTATAAAACTATTTTTATATATTTTATAAGTATAACCTTCAATTTTATTTCATAATTTCCCCCACCTCTCTATATTTGACAGCGCTGACAAACTAAGCCTATAATTCAGGTGCTGAGGAAATATTTCAGCGGCTGTCTCTCAGCGGTAGGTCAGCGGGTCTGTTCAGGGAAATTGCTTACTAAGCCTCTCAGCCGCTGAGCGTCCCTGAATGTGCCCAATGAAAGGTGTCCGTTGAGGATCCGTTTTGAAATAATGGAAACCATAGAAACTATTAACAGTAAATTATTTAAATGTAGGAAACATATTAATTCTCTACCTACATTTGTGTATAATATTCAACATATAAGTAATGTGACTAATTGGTTTCAAGTAAGTTACTATTTAGTTTTAGAACTACTCGGTAAAGAAAACTGGGTACTTATAAATATAAGCAGTATTTTAATAGAATTATCGAAAATTTCAGGAGCTATGTAATCTAGTTGCAGACGTTATATTAGCAATAAGGTCTTATATTAAAGGCACTCCTGTACAAATGCAAAAGAATGACATAAAATATTTGCTATTATATTTAACTCGATTGATAACATTACTCTCATTATTGATTCAACTATTCTTAAATGAAAATGAGATCAAAGAGAAAATAATGGTATGTATTTGTATAAGTATAATTATTTTATTATCGCTTTACTTACTCTAGGAAGCAAGATATTTTATAGTTAAAGAGTTACATTGGTGTATAGATGGCCTACAATCAGAACTAGAGGGAAAATACAGAAACATAGAGCATGAATCGTTTCAGAAAATGATAGATGTATCTCTTCAAAAATTAGGTGAAATTGATGTGGCAGATAACAGGGAAATATACATGAAGCAATATCATGTATCACGAAAACATGTTGAAGATGCATTATGTTATTCAATGTCGATTGCACAAGTCACTTATGAAGAAGATTCAAAACTGATCAGAGGCAGTTGTAAAACTGTTGGTATAATTAAAGATAAATGGTTTTGTATTGATAACATTTTTTTTTTTAGGTTCTGGGTGAATTAGACGCCATATATACAGAAATAACCAAGCCAAATATTAATATAGGGCTGTGCAACTTATCAATTGATTCTTGTTATGACAAATTGTGCTCCTTAGAAAGGAAATTAAATTCATGCGTTTTAAAATTAAGCCTGCAGGTTTTCTCTCATTACTTAAAACCATTGGAGGAACTCATTAATTGTTGTTACAAAAAATTGATTAAAAGTGATGAATTAGATGATGTTATCGCTGAATTTGATTTACATGTCGATAGAATAATGCAAATTGGCTTTTTTGCAACAACCTCAACCTGCAATATTACTTGTAAGTGTCTTATTATTTATTTATATATATATATATATATTTAAAATAAGATGATGTAACTCTTTGCGTATCAGCACCTACTAAGGTGTATTATTAGCGGGTTAAGTATCGTGAAGAAAGATTACAGTTTCCACAGAGTGCTTTAAGAAACAAAAATATAGAAAACAATATGTGTATAAAATCATATTTTTTTTTCGTGATCTATGCGTACTAGAGATGGGTCGTATCCGTATGATTCACCTCTTTGGTATGAATCTTACTTGAGAGTCAGATGGTACGAATCCCAACTGATAAATGTTTTCGTATTTTGTATATACCGACCTTCTTGTATTGGCATCGGAATAACGTTCGTGCGCGTACAATTCAAACCGACAGCAAACGGTACGAAATGGTACGAATGATGCGAATCCCTCGATACAAATCTTGCGCCGTGATAGTGTCGTATCATACGAATCTTTGAAAAGAGTCAGACTGCCCATGTCTAGTGCGTACCTTCACAAAATATAAACATATATGTTTCACATGTGATACCTCCTGGGATATGGGATTTCCCGATAGATCTGCTGCATTCGCTTTAAATACATATTTTCTTTTAGCTATTATAAAAATGAAGAATTGTTTAGCTAGTTTGGAAGCTTTAGAAAGTGAATTAGTGCCGAATTTAAATGCTATTTTTAATAGTACTGCAGATCATAGCAAACATTTTTCTCTTATTTTAATAAATCATTGGAAGCAGCAGGCTGAAAATTTAAAAAATCTTGTTTTTGCAATAATTGATCCATTTACCGTTTGTCAGGTAAGATTAACATAACTTTAAATAACGTAAAGAGGAGAAGAGATATTCAATCTAACAGGATTTGCAAAAGTGCCACTTACAAAATTGAGAAGGTGTTAGCGGGCCATTCGTACACACAAGTGCGCACACCCATTCTACATTCGGAAACCTATACTTAACATAGTGCAAATTAAAATCTTTAGGTTTCTATTGAACGTCGCGAACATGAACTGTTTTAATCCTTCTCTTTACAAGAATCCTTGAACTAAACAGGTGCAATAAGTCAATGCATTTCGACTTTCCGGTGACAAAATAGCTAACCTTAATTTTTTTGCACATTTCTTACCTAATAAATATAGACGTATATTACATTTTCTAAAATTTCACACACTATCTTACATAGCAAATCCTTCTTGGTATAGACAACAAATTTTACTAATCCAGAAAAATAAATAAAAAAGTTATAGATTTTTGAGATGTTATTCGACGATCTGTCCCACTGTGCGCTGTTAAGAAAATGAAAATTCCTCCATTATGTTAGCTGCAAATTGAACACTGCAATGCACCGAGAATTTTGCGGGGTACGGGATTACATCTGCCACAGAGTCAGTGTAATTCCGTATACCGTAAAATGCTCGACTGCGCTGCGCTGTGCTGCGTTCAATTTGCGGCTAGCCTTAATATCTCTTCTCCTCTTTACATTATACAGAGTGTACCACCAAACTAGCTCATTAATGTTTCTCGAAGTTTCAGTTGAAATTTGATTTTGAAACTTGCAGAGTAGCCATGGCCGACCATGATCTATTTAAAGAAAATGTGCTCTTTAAGGTCCATCCAGTATACAGTTGATGATATCAACTTTCTTATTTTGAATGGATGGCGCAATTTTTAGAAATTTGGATTATTTGTGATCAGTTGGTATTCATGTTCCCTATCCGTAAACCTAGTAGTTTTTGAGATATCAGCAATTTTGTAAAATGTTTTACTTTTGCACTGTTTTCAACAAAATTAAGTGTTTCATAGGATATTAGACATTAAGATACCACACTGATGTGGGTGTAAGCACATGCTCATGGGTATTAATCGCGGCACCAGTAACCACAAATTCGTGTACATTTTATTGAATAGAGTGCAACCGTCAAAATTTTGACGAAATTGCAGAATCTCAAAAACTATTAGGTTTACGGATAAGGAACATAATACAAACTGATCACAAATGATCCAAGAAATACACTGGATTCGTCAAAATGGCACCATTCTATTTTAAATGAGAAAGTTGATATCCCTGTATACCGGATGGGCTATAAAGCTGAAAATTCAATGATAACAACACTCCAGATATACAACGTTTCGGTTATTATTTCTTACATTTTTCAAAATGTTCATATTAAAAAGAAAAATAATGATTTTGTCTTTTATAAAACAAAAAAGTTTATTTACAATTTAACATTGTCATTGTATACTTACATTATATTATTATTTTTGTACATGTACTTAAAAAAGGTTGTATATCTGAAGTGTTGTTTCACCCAATGAAACGACCCAAAAACCAAGAAAAAATACCAAAATATTTAAATGTCAAGAAAAGAAGCTTTTAAACAAAGCTGAAAATATTTTCTTTAAATTGATCATAATCGACCATGACTACCTACTGTATAAGTTTTAAAGTGATTCATTGACGAAACTCTCACTTTTTTATTTTTCTTTCTAATTAGATTGCATACGAACAAATGAAATTGTATATAGATTCTATAGAAGACAATTTTGCTCAGAAGGAAAATTTATCAAAGACTGTTTTAAATAATATTGTTGAGGAATCTGCTACTCTTATAGCTATAATAACTTCCTCAATTCAAGATGTAAGTTTAGATAATGTTCCCAATGTAAAAGAAGTATGCAAGGATATAAAAAACGGTGAATATGTTTTTATCTAAATTGCAATAAAACGTTATTTACAAAAAATATATATATTTTCAGTAATTTACGAAACAAGGTGCGCAATCGACTTATTTCTGTTGAAGAATGAACCAACAAACACTGGAAATGCCAGAATTATCAAAAGATGCAAGATTTTAAAGGGATTGATTAAAAAACTTTTGCTTTGCTTTGCTGCAAATGAAATATCTCAAGGTAAGTAACGCTGTAAGCGCTGCATCTAACACCTTCACTTCTAGGATTTTTTTTGAGATGATATGTCAACAAAAATCAATTAATTTTTATTTTACTCAAAACAAATTTGTAGTGTTCTATATAGAGAACGATGCCAAACAGTTGGCACGTTTTTTTTTTTATACATATGGCCCTTTAGGACTGCGTTCCGAATCGTGTATAAAGATGTGTTTTTAAGTTATTCAAACAACTGTTCGTGTACCCGTGTTGAAAAAAAAAGCCGTTCTTAAAAACAGATTGAATAACTTAACCCGCATCTGAAAATTGTTGCTGTTCGAGTGACTGTTTACCAACTTATTGTTGATATTGATAGTGATATAGATAGCATCCGCATGGTTCGATTAATCGCCCCGTCCACAGCGGCCACTAGGGCCTATTGTAGAACGGGTAGTATCTTTAATCCTACATGTTCAGATCCTTGAGTAGTGATAGGCAAATCGCATTCGAATGATATTTCAAAACACGTCGTTCACTGAATGATCATTCGAATGATTATCGTTGAATGGTGATAATTTGTATGCGATTATCCAAGCGCGAAGTTTGCATTTTATTTGCAATTGCATCTTGTATTTGCGTTTCTAACTAAACGAATGCACGTAGATACCAGTTCTTTCGATACATGCCATCCTCCAATGGTGTTGAGCAACCTATCAGAGTATACAGTGTTACATCAAGCGCTTCTGCCCGGGATTTTTTAGCAAAGGTGAGTTGCTGGCCTATACTGACTACATACTTCTAACACATTAAAAAAAAAAAATGAACGGCATGAAGACTCGCGTTGCTGTCCGTACTTCGCCATGCTGTGTTTACCTATTATTTCTTGGAGCCCCCTATTCTTTGCGTATGCAATTACGCCGCGTATTATTGGAGGTGGGCACCTGTTGTCCCCTGCGAGGAAGTACGCCGAGCGGATTATTTAGCTTTTGGTCCCTTCCTCCGCCTTGGCTAAGATAATACCTGACACCACGACCTTGGTATTAAAGCACAGGAATTAGTGTACATGCAACCCTTGAGCTGTGCGCTATCGCTCTTGGCCTTACTGGCTCTAGAGTGTATAAGGCTTTACCTTGATGTGGCGTTAGGCATGCAACTTTTCGTTTAAATAACCATGGTTCCTGCAGTAGTGCCAGGGCTTTCGCTGTCTAACCTCCTAACAGCTTTTCTGATGTGGATTTTACGTGTTGGAGGTTCGCCTGCAGGACATTCTCTTCGCTTCTGCAAAGAAGAATTCATTTTCGTGCAGGTCCTTCACTCGACTTTGTCCTCCTCTATTGGAACAGCTCCCCCAGTGGTGGCCAACATTTACGCTTACTTCGTTCGTGGGGGATAGCTGCTTGAAGGCATGAGAGTCTCGAAGGTCTAAAGCGTCTCTTGCTTGTCTCTTGTTTCTAGGAATCGCTATGATGTCTTGGAGAAAGTTGGTTTTCCTTTGCTTGTCTGATCTACAGATATTGGAATACTCATCTTTCGTACGCCACTCAGTTCCACAGTTGTCCTAGACCGAAGTGTGGTTACCCATTCAGCATCTTGATCTCCTCCGCTAACTCCTTGTCTGTAGAAAGAAGTACCTTTGTTTTTCTTTGCTTGAAATCAAAACGGTCTAAAGGCTTGTTTGAAGGCGCTAATTATGCAGTCTTAGGCGGGTGAAAATCTCCGCCTGTAACTTTTGCCCATCCTCATCCGGTACAAAAGTTGTGCATGTCCTTTCTTCCAAGAGACAAGAGAGTTGCTCCCTGCCATGGCATGAACCATTGCGCATTATCGTTATCGGCGCAGTTCATGACGAGGTCTGAGCAATGTTTACATCTCAGGAAATGGACTTGATTGAGGCCTTATTGTAAGATATTATCATATGCTTACAATATCGAACGTTGGACTACTTTTAGTTTCTTTGGTTTCACTTGGATCGCTGGATTACGTTCGTAAATTTCCACAATCTTTTCCGAGGCAATAGACTAGTTGAAGGATAAATCCTGCGTTCTTTACATTTTACTCTGCTTCCTTTCGACCGTAGTCGTTTTTGTTCGGAACCTTCGCGTGGACTTTGTGGCATCTCGTGTCTTACCAGTCTTCTTCTGTTATCTCCTGTCGGTCTGTGCAGTTAAGCTTAGACTCTTAGAGTTTTCCTGGTGCAGATCATTAGATATGACACGACAACACGGCCAGGATTTTTTTTATCGATCGTTACTGATCAAGACCGCAGTGTTCTGCTTACACACTGGTACTTCGAGTAGGATGGGGTATTTATACCTCGCATTGCGACCGGAAGCAGGAAGAGACTGGTTGAAAGTCACTCACCACAAATTTGTTAACTAAAAATTACCAAACAATTTATACATAAAGCAGGTACAAAGAGAGGGTTTGATGCCGCAGAATGCCTAAAGATATACGCAAAGATAAAAGTATCCTGCGGAATCAGACCATCTTTCTTGTTCTTTTCATTCTGTCATTGCTTAATATTTAAATTCGAGTAATAGCTTGTATATTGTTTATTTCCAGATAATATAGTTCAGAATTCAACTGCATTGAGTGGCGCATTAACACCCGAAAATGAAGCATTGAACAACACTTTAGAACACCTAGCATCTAAAGCAAAAGAAATGGTTAAACAACGAAGCATGCTTTGCAGAACCACATCATCAGTGAATCAGATTGAAGAAAGCGGGAATTCTACAAAACTTCAGTGTAAGTAATTCTCGATAAAAATATATGTGAGGTAAAGATATACGGCTATTATTACTGTAAATTATATATATTAAGTACAGAACCTTGATGTTATTGATTCGAGAAGCACGTGATCAATGATTTAAAATTTGCTTGGGGGGATAGGGGGGTTAATAACATATTAGTTAGTAGTCCATAGCATCTAACTAGATTTATAGTTGTCTTTGAGATCACGTGGCTTTCGGGATTCAAATCTAAAAGTAAGTCCCACTACATATTTCAAATTTACCTATAAATAAATACAATTTCGACCCGCATAGTATCTATAATCTTGTACATTTTCCTGTTTCTTTACTTTCCACATTTATGTTTTAGGCACTAAGAAACCAATACCCCTTTCAAAGTTAGTACATTTAAGAAATATCCAATTTTCCAATTGTTCTAAAAGTCATAATGACACATCCTTGGATTTACAGATAACAGGTTCAGAAATTTAAACAGTTATATTCAACAACTTATAAATACTATTTTGCAGCTATTTTGGCGGATTTGGAAAATCTTTCAACACTAAGCAGAACTTGAGTTCTGGTATACCAATTAAGTGTACAACAGTAAAACGTGTGTGTACGCATACCGATAGAAAGCCGTGATAAAAATAGATAAATAGGTTTGAGACATAATTAATTTGCAATCAATCACTATTAGCAGACATGTTTCGTCTTCATAAGGCTCATCAGTATAAATCTTGAATGGGATGCAAGCATTAACCGTCCTTATTCAGGCTATTTCGAATAATCTTGTATACCTATTATTTCTTAATCCCGCATGACTGCTTTTACATTGTTTTATGGGTTGAGAACTTGTAATATATTCAAATATTATCGTACTAAAGCAAAAACAGGGTTTTGCTATTGCTATAGTGTATCTGATGAACTAGGTATATATGTCCACATATTTTACTTGTAATCTGTGTCTTTTTTCTTATAGTGAAAATAAAAAGTTTAATAATTTGTTTTAATATATGTTTTAATGACATTTTCCTTCGCTTTACTACGTTATTACTTTTTACTTCGAAACGATAGATGGTCAATCGGTCGGAATATCTTTAAAAATCTTAAATCATATTATGTAACAATAGCGTAATAAGTTTGTTAGGAACCGGGTTCCGGGCTACCCGAGTTCGGTGCTAGAATTGGATATGTAGGATATAATAATTGTACCTATGCTCAGAGTTGGGCATAATCGTATCGCAGAATACGATTAGGCAGTAAAATCATATTTCTTATATAAAAATTAAAATAACAAATAACTTTAATGTTAGACGTCTTTGGACATACTTTTGGAATTAAAAGTGTTTTATTGCAATACTGTTACAAAAATAAATAAATAACTAAAAATAATCTAAATTAGTTAAAAGATAACAATATTGAAATGCGCTTATATACCCTCTCCTGGGTATATAAGTATCTTATATTTATTTTTTTTCCCACAACTCCCAAAGTTTTTAAAAAATGGCGAGTAATAATGGACGGGTATGTGCTTGACATTTAAAATAAACTCTAAAGATTTATAGAAAAAACCACATTTATAGTGGATACCTATTTAATAAATTATAATGCACAAGCGCGTGATAGATCATTATTAGCATGTCATTAGTTGGTAACGCAGATGGTGGTGACAACAGATCTTTCATTTCATATAAATTTTGAAAAAGTAGTCAATTAAGTTTTATGGTATCAAATGAACCCCAGGTGAATGGCGATTTTTATGAAGAAATATCTTGACGATTTGCGATCGCGGGAGAACAAAAAAATGATTCAATATTGTTATATAATAAAGAGTGTCTCATTTGGAACTATAGGAAATGATTTTGGATAATGGACTAATGTTTTTTTATTTTTCAACATAACTTCTGGGCATAGAATAACCTGCTTCTGGACTTCACTGCTACAAATAGAACAGTAATTTAAGTTGTAACAACGGCATGGTTGACATATGGCGTACGGTATGAAGTGTGCTCATTCATAAAAGTTAATATATTATTGGTGGGAATAAAGTTATAGTAAACAGTAATAAATCTTAATCCATAACAATTGCATTTGGGGACTTCCAGTACTTTACAATTACTGATTCATAAATAAATTTCATTCAAAAAATTGTAGTACCTAAGTTACTCACCAGGTATCAGCACCAGGTTGAACAACTATAATAATATATAAACAAGGATAATATTTAGTAAAAAACGGAAAACCAAGTAATAAGTCTAAAAAGCATCAACGCACATTTAGGTAAAAATGACAACGGAAAAGTTGTAAATTCGACCGAAAACGTACTTAATACGTTTTCGGTCGTCTAGAAAACTCATGCAAATTTAAGTTGGTAGGGCTGGTTTGTCATTTGTCATAAATCATAATTGTCATTTTTTATTTTTATAGCAGGTTGGAAGTTACCGGTGTGGTGATGTACAGTAGTTGAATATTTGGTTGAACTATTTGAGTAATAAAAATATTGTGAACTACTACAAGTTTGTATATATTATTCTGCAAAATATTTATTTTGTTTCTAGCAGTAATAATAATAATAGTTATGACAAGATCAATAAAGTGGTAGTACAATTTTGGAATTTGGAATGATTAATTTCTAGGTAATAAATATCTAATATTAATTGTAATAATAAGCAATTTTTTCTATAATTTCAGTATGTTTAATAGCGGTCTCATACCGGTTAAGTTCTTATCATTAACAGCTCATCTTACCATTTGTATAACATTACTATGGAGTGTACAAGAGAACGCGAAAGTTTGTTTGATGGAGAATTACAGTCCAGATGTACAACATTCTCAAAACCATCAGTAAGTTAAACATAAATACATCTGGTAGAAATATACTATATACTATTGTTAAGTACTGTGGTTATGGGACATATATATATGATAAACTGTATTCTCAGCTCAAATCTTTATACTAGGCATTTCCGGAAATATGAATCTCAGATCAGTTAGATTATTAGCAGATCACTGTATAGCCCATATGGGTTTTGTACGTTTAGTTCGGTAGAAGGATTCGTTTTTGAACGATGTGATCAATCTTTAGGTCATATTATAGCTTATTTATTGATATTATGTTTAAAATGGCTTTAGCAAAGAGCAAAATTCATGTAATAAAATATTTGAATAACGTGGAAATGGAATAGAAGGGACTGCAATATTTTTAATTAATAAAGTTATCAAAAATGCAAAAGGGACAAGAAATTCAATTTTACATTACAATCATACTTTTCAGAGATATTCTGATTGTAGTGGATTTTCAGTGCTATTTCAGAGTATCCAGAATATTTTAATAGAAGAAGTGTTCTAAATTAGAAGTAACATTTCTTTTAGGGTCTGTATTTAGGGACACAAACATTCCTCTAACAAAAACCTTTCCAAATTTATTTTTTCAAAAAATCTTTTCAAATATTTAAAAACTCATTGTGGGGTTTTAATCTTTCATCATGTTTTCTGTTACATTCCAAATTCTAATATTTTTCATTATACAATGAGCACAGTAAATACTTTGCTCATACATCAGATGACCTGCAATAATGCAATTTTAAATTTAAAAAAAAAAAATACAGTTAAAGCAGAAAAGCATTTATTTAGCTTATGACCTTGTATTTATCTAGAATACGGAATGCATTTCCATCTATATTTTAAATGTATAACAAACCTCTATAAGTATGTTTGGTTAGCAAATAGCTCGTGAAGATTTTACTTTTCTCAAAATTTTCTTTTAAATATCAATTGCAGATCTAGGGCTGCAGTTCCTTTTGAAGAGTTGCTCAAGTATTTTTGCATAGCCTGTCTGTTATATTAATTTGTGTGAATTTTCGTTTGCAGGTTGACTGTTGGTTTGAGTATATCTATAACAATGATTGTATTTCAATTATTAGCATTTCTAACTGGAGTGACCATGTTTAATATAACCTCATCATTATTTTGTATCCTTATGTAGTTATTTTAATTTTCTTATGCAAATGAAACTTACTGTGCTTATTAAAGATGCAAGTTTTGTGTTATAATGTAACTATGTTGTGAAATATTAGTATAAGGCCGGCCGCAAGTTGAACGCAGCACAGCGCAGCTGAGGATTTTACGGTATTCGGAATTACATTGACTCTATGACAGAGTAACTGCGTTCAATTTGCGCTTTAACATGAAATCCCGTACAACGCAAAATCCTCGGTTGCTCTAGTCTGTGCTGTGCTGCGTTCAACTTGCGGCCGGCCTAAGGGTTGCCATTCAGCTCGATACGTCTAGACCTGTCACTGTTTAAGAGTGGTATACTAATTACTGAAAAATGTCATTTCAGTGAGCCTTTACTAGATTTTTTTTTAGATATGTATACAGTTACATATCTAAATTATATAACTGCTAAATGTTTTGTACCTAGGATATTTTTGTTATCTTTCAAATCAATTGCTTAATTTAGAAATTGTATGTTTCAATATCCATTTATTCATAAAAAAGACCCGTTCTTTTTCTGATCGAATTGATCCTAATGGATCTTCGGGAAATATGGTAACCCTATGTTGTGCATGCAAGTATTGCAAAACATGCCGTTTGTTCATGAATTATAGCTGCTACAACTCCCTAGTCCAAATGCATAATGCTTGTATAACTCCTTAACTAATTTTAGCTATTGCTGGTCATGCTTCCGCCTGTGCAACGTTGCTCTTTTTAATGTTTGGTGTTTGGTACTGCAATAAATACTGGTGGATTTTTTCAATTTGTTCAGTTCTACCTGTACTATATGATATATCTGTTGTTTTAGATGTGATTTTAAACAAAAAATATTAATGACGCGCTGAGAAGTTTCCTATTTTATTTACCACCAGTTATATTTAACCATGAATTATTAACACAACACTTAAAGGTATACTTATGCTTTGTACTATCAATAACAACAGAGATAATGTACACTTAATTTGGACTATCAATATATCGAATGAATTAACAAAATGTTGGACATGTATTTAAGTTTGACTTGGTTCCAATACTTAAAACGTTGATCCTCTTAAGATGTCACACCGATTTTCTTCGCAAATAGGTCCATCAACTGCGAAACATCATGGTTAGGTCAAAACATGATATATGAAATCTAAAAAAAAGAGCGGTAGAATTTAAACCAAAAAACGGTAGGGCGAGTACTGACTACAACACTGTGGCCACCTTCAATATATGAAATACTTAAAAGTCCACCGAAATTTATACTATCATTACAGATTCTCAAAAATTATGTAAAATTTGCGTGGCGGAAGACTGTGTGAACTATGTGCTGAAATTGGTCTTTCTTGTAAAAAATAGTAGTACCGACGGATTGAAAGCGTACTGAATTCAGTACAATTTTACCGAAACGGCGACACGTACTGACATTTTGAATGTGCTCGTATTTTGTTACACACTTAGTAGATGATGCATTGATCTGCTTTTTCTGCGTTGCAGTAATTTGTGACGCCATTAGTCTAATCCTTCGTGCAATGACCTTTATATTAATTTGTCCCCATGTAAACAATGAGCGATAGATTGCATGCTCAAAACTATAAATAGAAAACCAGATTTAAATTTGGATGTATAATAAGCAATAATTGAATAATTTTGATTCATTCGGTACATTGTAACATACACATGTCAAGGTCGATAAAACATACGCGTGAATTTGGCGACGAAGTTTGTATCGATTTTCCCTTTTATATATAATAGTGGATAATTTAGACATGGAAGCGTGGTTAATAAATAAATTTAAACTAAACTGAAATATGTATTGGGTGTATATATATATAAACTCCTATATTCTGCACTGCTAAGTGGTCCTTTAAATAATTTATAGACTCAAAGTAAGAAAACTTGTCGAGGTCTTCAGTGTCTTTTTTTTTTATTAGCCTATTTTTTAAGGTTAGGTGTAATTTGAGAAGTAACACAAAGGAGGAGTACTCTATTGTTTTCGGTTTCTCGACATATCTACTCCGTCCAAAATACCACAAACAAGAGGAAATATTCTCACAGTACCAAGAATTAATTCCTATAGAATTGTATTTCAGGCACCGGTGCCATCTGGGTGGAAAAGATTTAATGACGCTCATCAAAACTAAGTTGTAAAAAAAGTCAGTTATGTTAAGTAAGGAACGGTGAATAAAAGTAAACAATAATTTGTTATGAAGAGAGAAAAAAAAAGTAGCTGTCTAGCTGACATTGTCTTCAGTCTCGTTCACGACTAGATTCGACACCAGAAGGGACAACACCATACCCTGCGGACATTCTCTTCCGATCCAAGCCATCAGTGTTTCTCCCATAATGGTTGTGTAAACTGATCTCCTTTTAAGCATGTAGTCTATCCACCTTTTCATTCTTTCATTTATTCATTCATAACGTTAGGGTGGACACCTTTAGTCCAGGCACTTGAGCTAGGTGCTCTATTCACCTTTATTCCTCATTGCTTTGGAAATTGACGTTGCGGAAGTATTATCAAATGCTTTCTGTACATTCAGGAATATGCAGAAAACCACTACCTTGATTTGTAGAGCATACTTAGCCTTTTGTACCAGCTGATGTAATAGCGTCTTAGATTTGCTCTGGTACTAATTCCACGTCTGTTGTGTTGTTTATCTTTCGTTGAATTCCCTTTATACGGAAATCTACTTCTGCTGTGTAAGCTTTCTAGTAATTTTTTCGGAGATCACGATAAGTTTTAGTTCCAGACTCATGACCCCCTATATTAAAATTGATGTGCCTGTGATCTGCGCAATTCCATCCTCATCCTCGTGAGACGCATGCCAATAAAATATGTCGTTTTCTACATAGGCCAACATTACATCTATTCCCTTTTTCCTTTCTGAATTTACAATAGGTTCACTGCCTACATTTAGTATCTCTAAATTATTTGCTATAATAAATTGTCGTGAAGGCTCACCTCTTGTGTTGTTGTTGCTGCTTGCCCAGATGTGCATTCGCGTCACTGCCAAAGATGAGTTGCCATCCGCTGCCTTCAACTTATTAGGTCTTCCAGTTTTCTGGTTGGTGGTAAGATCAGGGTCATCAAAAGGAAGATATGCCCGTCCTGGTAAAAAACTGGCTGCTTTGACAGTGTGTTTAATCCCTGTCGTTTTCTGAGTGCATATGTGCATGTTAAATTTAAAAACAAAAACATTATGTAACGCACACCGATTAGGTGTTAAACATAAATTATGAAGTAAGTTTTCTGAAATTATTACATTTAGAAAAAGAGAAAAATGTGATTAAAATTACAAACAGTTTATTTACATTTTTCTCTATATTGTTGGAAGAAGGAAATATCATGAAGAATGAAATTTAATAAAAAAAAAATAATAAAACTGACATTTCCAGAGAAAATAAATTAAAACTTATGTAGTATTTGTAATAACAAGCACTTGGTAACTTTTCTGCATTTTCGAAAGAACCTGTGCATGCTGGAGAAAAATTTTATCGAAATGAATTTAATTTCTATTATCTGTTACGCAGCACTTAAGATTCTACATTATTTCTAATTATATTTAATTCAAGACTTAATTTAAAAGTTAATTTAAAAGGATGGATAAAGAAGTCTTTTATTATAGCAATCTTAATTGAATATGATAAAGCTGACATCCGTTGATTTACGGGTAAATTATAAATTCAATCTTGGTTCGTTAAATAGCTGTGTCACATTGCTCGTGTTCTACATTTACTGTGATATTTTGAATAGAGTCAATCTGTGCATCATGCATACCAAAGAGGTAAAATATATCCGGTTTATTTATTTTGCATTTTAACATAATTATGACGTACATACCTAGTTTTAAGCGATGTACTATATTAGGGAAAAAATATTGTTTATGATGAGATTTCTTCTGATTTTTACAATTACTACTCTTTGCTTTTAACTAAAAATCGAATGTGACGAGCAAAGTTCACGTCATATGATAATTTTTTTTTATTCTTGAGTCCTTCAAAGAAATTTTATGGCAATATTAAATTAGTGCTTGTTTATATAAATTAAAGTGTTGTTTGAGAGATATGTTTTGTGATTGTTACTCCAGAATAAAACAGATCTTAATATTACAAAATATAGGCTAAAGAATTCTCTATTTTAATAGTCAACTTTTTGATTTCATCTAACCTCAATATCACTAAAAAAAATTAATATACAAGTAAATTATTTATTTAAACTTGTAGGTTAAATGGCTTCTATGCAAGGTGACTGGTTAGCGGACGTATTGTAATGTGAGATGGCGTCTTCCCTGAAAAATGAACCTTTCGCCATTAATAATTCAAATTTATAGAAAATAATGTAGTTTTCTATAAAATCTTATGCACTACCCCACAACTTATGTGAAAAGAATCCGGTTCGATATCTTCTTAAAATAGAAAGTTTACACAGCTTACACTTCCAAATAAAAATTCTGTAGTTTCATGTAATTAATATTTTTTCGGGAATTAGGTGAATTAAATAAATAAAAATCCAAAGTTTAAATGTTCAAATTTGTTTACTGCGTTTCATCGACTATTGTCAACATATTCAGACTTTTCTAATTCTTCCAATCTGCGTTCAGTCTAATAGAATACTCGTTTGTTTATAATATAGAAAAAAATAATAAAAATATATTTTTGAGAACAAATAAATATTTTTAAATCGCCGAAACTATAACTGTTTCGATATTTTACAAAAATACATATAATTAACGCATTCAATGTACTCCTAAGGTAAAGAACGCAAATTATGTTCAAGTGCATTTTGTACTAAACTTACCTTGCTTAAGTTTAGTGCGCAACTTTTGCCACTCACATGTAAGAACTTACCAAGAATCCGCTTTCTGATTTTGAGCGCATTGAAAATTATGAAAATATATAGAAATCACTGATTTCATCTGAGACGCTTTTGATCTCCCTATATTAATAAAAAGTATTATCTATAGCATAATTTTATTTTTTGTTGTTTTTTTTTAGAATAAAACAGTTGAGATCCGCGGTGGTTGGACCAAGTTACTGGTTTTAGCTGGATTTGTTACAACAATCGGGCTATCATTCCCGGTTGGGTATAACATCGGTGTGGTAAATTCTCCCGCAGAAGTAAGTTCATAAAAAAACTACAAATATTGGGGCTTTCTTTTGTTTCATGCAGTGGTTACTGTTCGGTGATTTAAAGTGGTTTCTTTTAATGTTTTTGCATGTTAATTAACTGTACTGGTGTCCATGGCCATTCTTTCAATAACTATCATTAATCACGTTGTCACTTGGAACATAAATGCTGTGATAATTTAGACTGTTTGTGGTATGTGAAGTGTTGATATGAACAGTATATATTCCGTAGAAAAAAATGAATAAGGAATATGTAACACCAGAGTATTAGTGCTCATCTAGGATTGATGGTTGCAGTGATGTCATCTTATTCGCATATTGCAGAGATTATGCACATTAATCTCCATACATCAAGAAAAGCTTTAACATTCATATTTGGAGAGGAAAAGTCACCGATAGAAGTTGTTGATAAGTTCAAGATAACAAAACTGATAAACTCATTGTGATAAACGTACGAGACTGAATGACTGAAAACTTGAGTGCTGTGATTAAACATGTTAACCATAAAATAATCCATTCAAGAACTATTTAAATTTAATTTTTAAAGCATGAGCGCTATTCAAGAAAATAGGCGAAGACATGTTCTTATAAATTTGGAAGATTTGTTCTCTATTAACGAAAAGTGTTTTCAAAACTGTTGAATTGAAATTCTCGAATTGTTCCAGTTGGGTGTTGCAAAAAAATGTAAAGATTAACTTGGTACAACCCCTTTCAAAATAATCGTTTTAACATTAAAAAACTAATTATTCTTTTAGAAATAACTAATCTTATGTACTTTTACTATTCCCTAAATAAGAAGAAAATATAATTACCAATTCAGAATTGTGGCCTTTATTTTCAGAGCATAATTCTTATGAAAAGAACAAATAATTGGGGGCTGGCTTTTAACGACACCTTTTCTTGCTAAGGTTTATAAACAATCATCAAATTTCTTCTCGATAGTTTTGGAGTACCTTTTAGTTATTTATAGCAGTTGCCCAATTAAATATGAATATGCAGCGCATAATATGTAGAGGCATATTTAAAAAATACTTCTAGCGGAAAAATCATTAATTGAGAATATTACATTCATTAGCAATTATTTTCAACTTAGCCTATTTTCCCGAATTAAAGAACGATAACAGTTCCTTTTTCCCGCATAACGTTATCTTCCAAAAGCAGAGATGGAAAGAATGATCATTAATAAAACTATGAAACAAGAAACAATCAGCGGGGAACAGGACCTTTTAATACTTTTTTGACTGTAAGCTTTAGCAATAGAATCTATATAGCATAAAAACTTGATAAAACACCGATTAAGTTGTTATATCTTTATTTAACTTTGCTTTTGCATACATGCATATGGAAGCGCTCAAATTTTGCCATGCTAGAATTAAACAAAAATCAGTAAGCAAATTGGTAATATTGCAATCTTTCCAATATACAATAAAATGTTTAGAATTATAACAATAAAATTGCGAATGTGTTTCAAATACTGAGTATTTATTGCAGATTTCCATCTAAAATGAATATATTAGTTTCAACATTTGTTTTAAGTATTGAACGTACCCATTTTGCTGATTTTATTAATGTAAAGGTCTTACATTTATAAGATACTCCATCATATTTTTATTAATTCGAGACAAAAGTGCCCGAAAGAGTTTTATTGCAATATGGGCTAGACAGTTGCTTTACTTTGTCTAAAGAAAATTTAGTAAACTGCGCATATGTCAATTTCCATTTACAAGGAAATTTTAACCCTTTGACTGCCTTGAGAAGCCACCAGATACCATACCGAGTGTATCTTTATCTCGGAATACTGATTTTCCAATTTCAGAAGATTTTTGAAATGCTGCAAGCAAAGCCATCGTTTATCCATTTCTTGACGATGAACTTAATTCTAAATTGTAAAAGCAATAAAGAGTAAAAGTATTTTTTTCTATATAGATCTACAAACCGAGAACGTTAATTGCGATAAAATGGTATTTCAATTCTTCTCCAAAAGTAAGGTGGAAGAAATGAAAAGTGGGGTTGTTTTCTTGTGATAGGTTGATTAATTTGTTTCGGTTTGCTCCGAAATAGCATCCGCATGCTTTGATGATTGGTTCCACCCTTTGCGGCCTCTAACGGACGGATGTTATTCTAGAATCAAACAAGTTTAGATCCTTAATGGTGGCCTAGCATCTTGTTCAATGAGAATATCTTCCAGAAAAGTGACGACCTGTTCCTGATTCTAGCGGCAGATGGTGTGCACTGTCTTTTCGTCCTCCAAATACAGCCAGGGGTTGATAATTTCTTTATTCAGCACGTTTCGCAGAGAACAAAAATAGAAATATAACAAATAAACGAAAATATTATAAGCGTGCTAAGCCTTAAGGAGCAATTCAGATAGGTAACATAACGCTACCCCCTGTTTTTAACCTGTATCCTTAAAATGTAAGTAAAAAATTGATAGTACAGAAGAGTCAATGCTACTGTACAAACATAAATGCCTAACACTACAACTACGCTAAACATTCTGCGATGTAAAAGGTAAATTAAAGAAAAAAAAAAATGCAACGAATAATAATAATAATAGTAATAACAAAAGAAAAGAGAGAGAGAAGCAAACAAAGCAATAAATTATTGTCTTTGATACATGTATCGCAAAAGCGCAAGTTGGAATGGTCGCATATCTAATGTTTTGAGATTGGCCGGCATTGAATTGTACAAAGCATACACCTTAAAAGAAAAGGATCTTTCATAAAACGTAGTCCTGTGCACTGTTGTCCTATATACACTGTTGTACAACAGTATAGAATTGCTCAAGGTGTTTTGATTGCAATTATTTTACGTTTGAGATGAGCTCTATCATACTTTTCATGTTCGACAAAGACCGTTGGAATTCTTTGTGTACCTAGTAATACATTTCCATAATGTGTTGCTTACACTATTTCGTGTGTGTTGCTGGGCAAGGGATACATCTGGTGTTCTTTGATTCTTCTATAATAACTGACTCAAAAGGGGTGGTATGAATAAAAATAAACCAAGCACTTGTCCTCAGAAAAGGGATGTTTACCCAGATATTATTGTTATTAAAACCGTGGCAGTTGAAGGGTTAAAATAGGTTGTCGATAGTTGTTATGGAAAATTGTTTACTATCGATAACTATTGATAGTTGTCTACCGATAGCTGGTCCCACTATAAATAATTCAAAATACCGAAAGTATCCAACACCAGTTGTAAATAAACAAATTCGAATTTGTTATTTCAAGTTTTAGCCATATTAAGATTATGTTATCAATGTATTTTGATAATGCTGTCAACTTAAGTTAGTATTTATATTTTATCATGGTTTTTTTTTACTGCATATTATTATCTTGAACCAAGATTGCAACTAGTTACCATGCATATTTATTTGAAACCAAGTCTGGGACATAACACTTATTTAGTCTCAAAGCAATCAAACCACTGAAAAACTTTCCCTGCAACACGAAGAATAAATTTACTAATCCACGTGAGGAGAAGATGACTTCAATAACAATTAATATACTTAATTACGTTTTTAACAATTAGTCAATTCAAACCCACCAGCTTTTTATTACCTAGATGAATATGTTGGTTAACAATTTGTATGTTGTTGTTTTAACATATTTAGTTAATATACTTTAGCCATAAAGAATTTCTAGAAAAAATATTCTTTTTTTTTGTTTAATCTACATTTTTTAGTAGTAATTTTGAACTCTGGCATATTTTCATTTCAACCTATTAACCCTGCATTAGTCGCGCATTTCTTATATGCCGCAAGCAGACGCGCCTAATGGAGAGTTAATAATATATTACTTTCATGAGGACACACAAGTAAAATAATAATAATAAAAACAATATGGATAAAAATCGATTTTTTATTTATATTATTTTGTTCAAGAACTAGAGTTTTTTCTGGGCAAAATTGTCAAAAGATTTTTCTTAGGTGTCAAAAAGATTGTGTGACTTAGGTCTTTTTTACCGAACAGAATTGCACTTGCGTACCTAACTTCTTTTTTACTTCGAAAAGGACTCTAAATTTAAACTAAATCTCTGTGAACATTTTGCAAAAGGTTACATTCAAAGCGGTCCTGTACTTTTCGAGAAAACGGGTTGCGAAGGTAGCGAGTTTTCCAAAAGGATAAGCGCGCTTGTGAATCCTCTTAGAAAGTCTAAAAACAAAATCAATTCTCGACGTAAGTATTTAAGCATTATTTGTATCTTACGATTTTGATATAGTAAATTACCTATGCCTATATAAAGCAATGAATAAGTGATCGTGATGATGTTTTATATAGTAGTGTTTCTTTATGTAAGTGGTGATGGTAGGTTTGAAGTGATGAAGTGAAATTAATGTGTAAGGTTTGGATAAAATAGAAATGTTACCAATGCAACCGAGAAACCTAGCCGGAATAATTTATTTATTGTTTTTCTTTTAATGTCACAGATTATAAAAAGATTTTGCAATGAAAGCATTTATAAAAAGTACGGCCATGGAGTTTCTGATGATCAGATGAATGTTCTGTGGCCTGCAATCGTTGCGATCTATTTGGTTGGTGGTACGATTGGGTCGTTAACTGGATCATGGATAGCTGATAAAGTTGGAAGAAAGAGTGGTTTGATGGGAAGCGCAATTTTAGCAGTTATTGCTGGTGTATTGTTCTTTGGCACTAAAATAGCGAATTCGGTTGAAATGTTGATTATAGCCAGACTTGTCATTGGATTAGCTTCAGGTGAGTTTTTCTTTGTTGATCACATCTGCTTGCTATACAAGGCACATAGTTTAAACTTTAAACAACAAATTAGATAATTAGTCCTACCTACGAGTAATATATACGTATCAGAGTGCTACATGGCTCTACTTGTCGAGTTAAGAATTACCCCGACAAATGATGCGAATTATTGTAACGGATATTCCCAATGAGTTGCGCAAACGAATACTTACATTAATTGCTCCAATATTCTAAATATTTTGCTATTTTCAATTACACCGTATGATGGTTGCCTATCTGGAGCCCTGCTTCACATTTTCGTGACTAAGATACCGTTTCAGGTCCCTAGGATATAGATCAATGACTGACGTACATCTATTTCTTTCTAACACATTACGATATACCTCATGAAAATAAATGTAAAAAACCATTCAAATTAACATAAATCTGCAGTCGCAATCCAAGCATATACAGGGTGATTGGTCGAGACCGTCCATTAGAAAGATTGGGCCTCCTAGTAATAATTAGTTTCTGTAAAGTACATAGGGTACTAAAATCTATGCCCTGAAAATATTTTCAAGATGGCGGCCGGAAACACCGGAAATTGACATCAACTTTCTTATATCAAATAGAATGGTATAGTTTTCTTTAGACTTTTGAAATCTAAACGTTATTCTAGAGGAACTTTTACTAGTATACCCTATACCTAAGTGCAGCCGTTTTGGAGTTTTTTCGACTTTTTGAAAATTTTTGGATTTACATCACGATGTTTAACATTATGTATTGTCGCGAAATTTTAATCGAGAACGCTAAAATTAAGACTATTGATGGATGAAATCCTGACGCTTTTACTGTTTAAATTGTTACGCACACCTCGATCGTAACCCTGGATTACCCTACACTCACATCAACAGCTACCACTCTGGTTAAAACATTAGTGTAACGTCAAATAGGCACAACGGCCGCACTGAGCAAATGTACACGGGACATCTGAATCGTACATCTAGCGCCGCCATGTGGCAACGAGGTGAGACCGCACGCGAAGATTTAGACATACAGGGGTCAACGTAAATGTAAGGAGGTGAAAAGGTACTAATAAGTAGTAAGCATTAGAAGTACGTAAGTAAAGAAAAAGTAGCGGTCGTTACAACCGTATTTTTTTTTTAGTATGTTTTCTAATTCTGTCAAACTTATTTCCTGTTCTGTTTTCTTCGCTCGGTATTGTAGTTCTGGGAAGTATTGTTTCTATCGCTTAATTATTTCAATTTCTTCCGTTAAAATCTCACTATTTTTGTTCTTTATGTAAAGCAGATGTCATTTCTTTTTTTTTCCTCACATTCTTTAAATTCTTAAATAAAAAAAGTCGATAATATTTAAGTCGCACTATTATATACACGTTAAGTGTTGATAGAAATGTAAGCCTGCCTTTAGTGACCTATTGTGCACTCATTATTCATCAGCACAATAATATTTAACAACAAACAACATTACTTCGATTCAAATCATCAAAATTGGCTGTGCGAGTGAGTCAAATGAGTGGCTCGCTTACAATAGATTTACAATCCAACTAGATACTTTTATCGGTAAGCGTTAGTACTACTTATAGTTAAAGATTGCAATAATTCATACATACAATTGATGAGTTGTTTGCGGTAACTTTTGAATTTGATTATAAATATAGTGCAATTATACTGGTACAGCGCAATGATACGTATACATTACTCTCATAACTTCTGCACTGCGTGTGAGGTGTTTGGTGAGTTGATCCACTAAGAGTATTCTTGAAGTCGTATCACTTTGATGAAAAGGAAATGAATGAAAGGAATGAAAGAATTAATAGACTTTAACAAATCTAACATCTCTGGAACCGTAAAATTATATTTCAGGAACCATAACTTGCATTATGCCAATGTACTTAACTGAATTAGCACCATTACATCTGAGAGGAGCAATGGGTGTTATGTGCCCATTGGGTGTCACGTTTGGTGTATTACTTGCTCAAATAATGTCACTACGGAATGTACTTGGTAAGTATTTAGATTCACACTTTTGTGCTATTACTTAAGGTAAATAATTTGTGAAATAAAGGTTTGCTCCATAACATGTTACATTCATTGGCTTTAATATATTAAGTGCTGGGATAAACAAAGATGTTATTACAACAATTACTGTCCCAATAAACCATGTACAGAATGATTGATAAAATTCTTTCTCCAAATAGAGCAATGTGAAGTAAAATTGTATTAATTTTATATTTTTCGAATATTTGTTTCTAGCAATGTCTGTTTTTTTTTTCATTTGTTTTACTTTGATATATCAAGGCTGCTTGCAATTCATAGTAAAATTCCTTCACTTTATATAAAATTATAAAACTATTCTTATGATTTCTATATTAGACAACATTCAGTGGATTGAAAGAGTTTTGCATGAGGAATAATCTGACATAAATAAAAGAATCGATCGAAAGATCGATTTGCTAAAAAATAAAATAGGTGTGAAGTATTGGTCACGATATTCTTAAGCAGCCAATGTGTTTCCAGCAGGTTATTGTTTGATAGAAATGACGAGAAAGTTTGTTTGCGAGATAATTTAATACAAACTAAATCGTAAGAGTAAAAGGAATATAGACTTAATTAAATTAAATTCGTTGCTCTTGTTTAAGGTGGTAGTATCTGTATATATTTATATGTTCTAGGTACTGAAAATATGTGGCCTATTCTTTTATCTTGTTATGTAGTATTAGTATTCTTATGTTCAACGGCGTTTCCGTTCTTACCAGAGAGTCCTAAGTATCTATATGTGGTAAGAAAACAGACAAAGGAAGCAATTACAAGTAAGTGTATAATATAATCTGAGTAAAAAAGTTATAACTGTATCGCTTCCTTTGGCGTCTGGCTCAATTCACTTCAGTTTTGTGAGTTAAACTACGAGCTACACACTATTCAACGGCGAAACCTCCCGACTAGCCCTTACTAGTAGCCCCGACCAGTAGCTTAACTCAGAAAACTGAAGTGAGCTGAGCCGGACAGTAAATAGAACGCAACAAACGTAATAGTCTAGTATTTAAGAAGTCATTGCGTAACTAAAGGAAGCTTTGATGTACATTTTTAGAACGAATTTTATTTATAGCGTATATGTTTATGGGTTTGCACAGAAAACATACAACAAGCAGTTTAAATTGCCGGTAAAGGCGTACAATTGCGCTTAAATGCTTGAAAAAGGCGAGTTTTAGAACCGTCTGTATACCAATTTGAGTTCGCTCCTATTGGAGGGTTTTTCTCCCAGTTTTTTTTTTATCTTATATTATAACCTGATAATTTCTATCAAGGTTGATATTGTGAACCATGGCGTCACTTGGGATCCCCATAAGAGGCGCCCCTTAAGTTCATATATGCAATTTTTGATGGTCAGCACCCTGGGATTGTGTTATCGGTGTATGACTGTGCATAAGTCTGTATAATAGCAATAGTGGCTTTGTTGGTTATTTTCTCAATGTGTGTGTTCCATGTGAGTCTTTTATTAAACCATACATTCCTTTCACCTTCTAACACTAGTTGTTGTAAACAGTTGCTCTTGTTTACTCCAGCTATCTATCTCGTATTTAAAGCGGTTTTGGGTACGTTCTACCATTACCTTTGCGAGCAGCCTTCTAACGACTATTGTAAGATCATCAGCATACCTCAGGCAATGAGAGCCCTTTCTGGACAGTTTCCGGATTAGGTCGTCCACTAGGGTAGCTCACAGTAAAGGAGACAAAACTCCATTCTGCGGGCGAAGCCGTTATGACTATCTCTTTGTCTTTTGACTTTCATATTACTCTGTTCAGATCGTCTAATGCCACTTCCGTAGATCTATTAAGAGTGTTTGTAGCGTTGTCGGCTCTACACGCCAAATAAAGGTACAGTAAGTAAAAGAGAAAAATGAACTTTCTTCGTCTTTTATAAAATCTCGTCATTTGTGTCAGGTTTATTTTCTCTTCGGATTCATAACAAACCCAAAATTGGACAACGTTGTCAATAAACCTGCCATCTACCTATAATAAGCGAGATCCCTATGGAAAGAGCCGAAAATGAATCAGCCTGTATGACTCGTGCAGTTCATTGTATTGTTTTTTCAAATCCAAACGAAAATTTTGCTAGCGGGATATAGAAATGTAGATTGTATTCTAAAATAAACGAATCTTATTTTTGTCTTTTTTTTTCTTATTACTTTAACAGATTATGGTATATTTTGGTATGGGTAGTTTAGAAAATAGATTTTTGGCTTTTCTTTATTTAATTGTAGTAGGAAATAGGTACATAAGTGTTTTTTATTTAGGTTTAGAAAGACTACGTTGTTTAAAAGCGTGGGATCTAGAGGATGAGATTAATGAATTAGAAATAGAATCCCAAAACAGTGAGGAGAAAGGCGGAAATGCAATTGGATATTGCCACGTTCTTTCCAATCGCGCTCTGCTCTTACCATTGCTTTTAGTATGCAGTATGCAAGCTGGTCAACAATTCAGTGGAATTAACGCCGTAAGTATAGCTATTTAATAATTTCACCTCAAATTACGCTACAGATATTTCGCGTGTATCTATCTCTCGTTTTAAC
Organism: Cetonia aurata; assembly: GCA_949128085.1. Taxonomy (NCBI): domain Eukaryota; kingdom Metazoa; phylum Arthropoda; class Insecta; order Coleoptera; family Scarabaeidae; genus Cetonia; species Cetonia aurata. Next base: position 21,334,467 of record OX421887.1, on the reverse strand, counting down.
AGTCAATTCCAGATTTGTACCAATTAGTTGTGATTTTGCCGAGTAATTTTAAAACTACTGATGTTGGTTGAATAAACGTAAACACCTTAAACCTGTTTGTCAGAGTACAAACAGTGCAACCAATGCATTTTTATCAGACAATAAGACAAAATGCACTACTTAGTAAATACAGCGCCATCTAGCCTGGGTGAGAAAAGTTCAATGTAGAATGTACAGGTGGTAATACTCGAGTAATACTGGCCGTCTCGGTGGCTGAATGGCTTGCATGCTCGCCTTTCACCCCGCAGATGCTGGTTCGATCCCAGGCTGAGGCGGTGATTTTTAATTGTGGATAAAAAACCAGAACATGCCTTCTTCTCGGATTGGAAGTAAAGCCGTAGGTTCCGTGGCAATGCGATGTTTGGCACGTAAAAAATCCCTACCGGATATTTAAATTCCTTCGGGTTCGGCAAAATTTCAGTGGGATTGGTACAATACGTCAAATAGATGTTAGTGCTTAGAAGTGTCAAGGTGTATTTCACAACCCAAAGCTTCGCCCAGCAAGAACATACATACATACATACCCCCAAAGTCATATAAAGCCAGCATAGATAATAAATATATATACGTAGCCAGTATTTTTTTTTATTACACTAATAATGATTGAGTGTCAGAATCTTAAAATAAAATGTGTCACAATTTGACACACATATGCCACGCGTATGTGTAAATATGAGAGCTGTAAATAAATGTTAATTATTTTAATATTTCTATATCTTTTCTGTGTGATATATCTGGTGTCAGTTGTTTTCTACTTGACCGCATTGGTATATTTTTTTGGAAGAATACATAGGCGTCATAGTTAAACCGCGACACAATATTCTTCATTAATAATGTAAATTTCGATGAGCAATTGAAAAAAACCAATGTAAAATAATATTTGTTTTAGGTATTTTACTATTCCAAGTCAACGTTTCGAAAAGCGGGGCTATCTGGACAAAATAGCGAATACGCTACTGTAGGTGCCGGAGTTGTGAATTTTCTCATGGCGTTGATTTCCATATACATCGTATCACGTTTTAATAGACGTCCTACTTTTTTGCTAAGTGCATCGTGCGCAGTCGTTTGTTTACTAATCTTAGGGATTGCTATTACGTACATCGTAAGTACCTACGCAACAAATAAACGCATAATAGGCATCATAAAAAACGTACTTTCTAGAATGCTACTTCTTGGATGCCATACATTTGTATTTTTGGTGTGTTAAGTTATGTATGTTCCTATGGTATTGGACTGGGTCCTATACCTTATTTCATTGGCTCTGAATTGTTTGAAGTGGGACCGAGGCCCATAGCGATGGCCCTTGGAAGTATGGCGAATTGGGGAGGAAATTTTACAATCGCCATGATATTTCCAATTCTACAAGAAAAAATTGGACCGGCCTCATTCTACATATTTGCATTCATCACATCAATGTTATTTATATTTGTCAGGTACTGTCGAGTTGTAGATTTGTCTTACGTTTCCACCACTATATATTTCATAAAAATATTTAAAATGGTAAATGTAAAAAAAATAATAAGATGTGCTTCTTGTCTGCAGGTTTTATTTGCCTGAAACCAGAGGTCGTGATCCCTCGAAAGTGGCGCAACGTGTGAAATTAGGGTTCAAATCGCGTCCATTAGCTTCTTCAACGAATTCTAGCATAGCGGATACTTTAACTAGAGAAGAAATGAAAACTTAAACTTAAAATTTTATTTGGCATTATTAGCTCTCTTGCTATTTTTCTTAATTGTAAATAAAGTAAGGTGAATTACCTTTTAATACGAAATCAGTTTTATTTATTTGAAAATGTTAGCATAGCATTGCTGACAGCAGTTTTTCTTTTGTAATAAACAAGGTTGGAGTAAGAGCTTTAAAACTGTATGTTAAATCATCAATTTATTCAATCAGTCTAATAATAACTTTCGGAGCAAAAATATTGCACGATTAGATGTATGCAAAATTTTTTATTATCCTTAAAGCAGTTAGTAATGGGCAAGTAACATTAAATTTAGTATGATTTTAGACCTTTACTAAGTTTATGATATTTTACGAACTGTTTATTTTTAAAGCCTGTTTTACTTTATCAATCTGGTTAGAATTATTACCAGAAAATCATGGATAGTTTAAAACAAAATATGTTCAGGGATACTTTTTCTAATCATAAAATTAGAATATATTTATAAATTCTTATTGTTAGAATTATGGTCGTATTTATAACCATATACATTGACAGTGTAAAACGTGTTTTGAACAAAATAGTTTCAAGGCTAGATTTGTAACCATAAAATTATGTGTTGTATCTTTGTGGGTGTAAAAGTATTATGGTTAGAGTCATGTTTTTATTTATAACCATAATTATTGATAGTGTGAAATGAGCTTTAAACATTACGATGCTATTCAATTGTGAAATATTTTTGTTTACGAATATATAATATGCTTCTTATAAAATTACATATAATTTATTATGATAGTTACAAAACTATGTTTGAAGCCAATCTGCATATATACCTTATCTCTGATATATACGTATATACTTACATAGATATTATTTTAAAAGGTTAGGTAATGGTTATTTGTTTATTATTTATTACATATTATTATCTACATTTTAGAAAAGTTACTATAACAATTTTGAACAATGAAATTAATTACCTAGTTTAAACACAAAATTATATGATGTATAACAATCAGGGATTGTCGGGAAATAATACTGCCAATATAGAAACATTAAGATTCATTGTAAATTTCGCAATAAAGATTTTAGTATATTAAGCGTTTTATTAAATGTTACCCCATTTTCCTAATCAGAAGCGAGCGCTGAAGAAGAACGCTGTCTTAGGGCGCAAACACATTTACAGTACATGCATTTTTAGCTGGCAGATGCACCATCGCAAGACGGCGTGCTCAATAGAGTGAGATAGAACCCAAGAAGTATGGATCAACGTTTTAAATTGCATGCGAGAACATAAATTGCATCAGACTCGGACTACTCATCTGGTAGAGTACGATATTTTATATGCTTGAAATGTAATAAGTTTTCAAAATTTATCTTATGTTAGTATTCAAATAATAATAAAGATGAAATTTCATTTGGGGTTTAGTAGGTCGGCAAAAAAATTACCACATCTAGTTAACCGTCTAATTAATATGTTTTTATAAAATAACGAATCAGAATTCAGCTTGATTGTGTTTGCAGAATTTTTGAATTGTGACATTTATTCTTGTTGACGTAATTTGGAGCTTTAGGTACCGCGACCAAAGGCTGCCGCTTAACTATGAGAGCCGACCTGTGAGATAATTATAACACAATATAGTAAGAATTAGTAATTAGTAGTAAAAACAAGCGCCATATCCAAAACCTACTTTAAATACTTACTTCCGGGTAGTTTAAGGATTTTTTATACTTGTTATTAGTTATTACTGTGATAGATATAAGCAACTATATATTTTTGAAATCCTCAAATTATGCTTAATCGAAGTAAAAAATGATCTACAGGGTGTTCCATTTAAACAATTATAAGTTTGATCTATAACTTGAAAACTATTACACCTAGAAAAAGACTAACTACACCACTGGATTTTACGTAAAAGGTTGGATAACAGTCCATTTTTATTTTTCACTAACTTCCAATTCAGTTGATAGTTACGAGATGCGTTTGATTCTAAATTGAAAATTTTCAATTTAACTCTTTGTTACGAAAACTAAGGAGGTTACGAAAATTCCGTTTTGCGGCATCTTTTCTTTCATAAAAAGTAGGATACTGTCACGGAAACCGCGACTCACTTTCTTTATTGGTATACCCTGTACATACATTAATGAAACACATTTTAAGATAAAAAATATTTTTTTGGTTCCTAGGTAGGTACTTACATATTATGCTGCCAAGTTAACGTAACATTTTCTGACAGCAAAAGTTATTTATAGGTACACGTGATATATTAGTACCTAACATGACACCCAATATGAAAAAAAAATATCTAATTCATTGGGTATATCTTTATTTATTGTCTAATCGCACTCGCATTAACATAATTCAGACTCTGATGAAGACAATGTACTCTTCTTATTATATTTTAATCCTTCTTTCAGCCACTTACTATTCACCACTTGATCTATAGTAGCTCTATGGATTACATCTGGTTCAAGCAAGTACCTGTAAATAATTAGAAAAAATTCACACCGCGGTTGAGGTGTGTATATAGTTACACATCTCACACTTGTATGAATTTCATATACAGTTGTTACTGATAAATTCTACTTGTTATTCGCAGTAAAATGAAGTAGATCATTCAACTTCGCATTGCCAGTAGGGACGCGGTATCGAAAGAAAAGTATCGATACTCGGTATCGAAAGAGTATCGATGCCGAATATGGATGCATATGCGTACTTAAAGAAAAAAATCTTATCTATCGTTGACAGTACGTACTTACTATCTTAGTGAAAAGAGTTTTGTCATATGAATCGTAAATATAATAGAAATAAGTCTATTTTAATAAAACGAAGATGCGATTTTAAACATTTATTATATTAAAATAAAAACTATATTTAAACCTCTGAGTTTTTTAATAATTAACCAGTAATCTCTAAGAACTCTTTTAAAGATTACTGGTTAATAAAATCATTGGTTTAGTTTCTTAACAATAGAGGATAGGCGCGTTAGAAAATAAAGTGACTGCAGAAAGCAAGAAACATCCATTCGATGTTATTTTAGTAAGGTATCGATTAGGGCTGGGCAAAGTATGGATACATCGACAAGTATTCGATTCCATTATTCATATCGATTCTTCGATACCGTGATTAGTACAGGTATCGATGTTGTTGCCAATGCCAGTTAGGTTAGACATATACGCACTCTCATGTGAAGTTGAATGATCTTTAAGTAAATATATGCCCGCGCTCTAAGAGTGATATCAGACTTATCGGTAATCAGACCTTTGACTGAAAAGGTAACTATGTGTTGGATAGGTGTAAGCAGAGAATTTTGGCTTGTCAAAAAACTTAGGATTTGTAGGGGAAGTTTTTGCTTCACAAGGATTCAATTTTCTTTTTTCGACAACGCGTCCGAGAGCGGTCTTTCTCGTTCTAAAGGATGAAGAACGAGAAATACAACGATTTTCCAGATAATTATAAGATTTAACAGCATTAACCGCAATTGTTATGATATCACAATATTAATTTGGTCTTGTTATCTCGGATTTGTATATAAGTATCTCAAACAAATAGCGTTGAAATTGATAAAGCTCATTTTAAGAAACCAATATTTCCGAAACATTTATAGTAATATTAAATAAGTACTTAATATTTTCAAAGATGTTAGTATTGTGCATAACTTCTATGTTGACGTAATAAATATCGAGTAAGATAGAACAAGTAGGTATAGAAGAATTATAGAGGGAAGATGACTCGGGAAACAAATGTCACAATTCCCTATAATCCGCATTAATGAATTTTCTAAATATGTCTTGTTTTTATTTATAATACAAAATATTCTTACGCCAGCAAACTTTTTAAATGATGACAGTTCCTTCTCCAGTGTTTGAATGCTACGATACACAAGGACCTGCTGAGTTGAGATTTCAACATTCTTTTGATATTCGTATCGTCAAACGGCATTGAGGCTGTTAGCATTATATAAAGAATACATCCTAAGGACCACATATCGTACATCTTCGGGTCGTAAGGTATTCCCTGAAAATCGTAATATTATTATTGAGTCATAATTGGTTACACTTTAATGTATAAGTATCTGGTTATAGATGTATTAAACAAATTATTTGGTGTGCAATACATTCCTAGTGTAGGAATTTTAGAGTGCTTTGAGCCTGAAGATATTAAAAAAATATATACGCGGAAAAACAGTAGGTAGAACTTTTGAAATTTAATGGTTGGTATTCGAAAACTTCAATACAAAGGTCAACAGGCGAGTTTTTGAAAACAAGAATACTTAATATTTTTGAAGTGATTTTGTGAGCCAATTCTGTTATCTATGAATTATGGATCTATAATTTCTTCTTGTATTATTTTCATTGCACATTTGCTATCTTTGAGATCTCCTTTCAAATACCTTAGGTTCTAAAAGTAATTTTCAAACTTTCTCTTTGCGATTATATCTATCTTTTACCTTGTATTAATTTTCTTTTTTTGGAAAAAAATATTTTATTGAAAATTTAAAAGTGCCTGAATTATACTGCCAGTTTCGGGTTTGCTAAATTCTGTAGTACATGTACAGAAAAATATAAATCATATACGAAGAAGTTCTACGATTACTTGTTCGTGTCAACTGAAGCCACAGAAAGACGATTTTTGTTTAGTTTTTAGTCAACATATATGGTGGTGTAGGGAATCGATAAATGGGTTTTTTAAATTGTAATTCTACACTAAAAAACGAGCAATTTTTGCTCGTTAAAGTTCTGGAGTTGGGTCTTTAGTGAGCACTTCAAATAAAACTGATCCATATATGGATCGAAAAAAGTTCACAAGCAGGCACAAACTACAAATAACTTACAAATTTTACTATTCGTCTTTTCTGAAATATTAGTTAAGTTCAATACGAAGCAAAAAATACCGTTTACCTGCAAAATTTCTGGAGCAGCATACGCTGCGGACCCACAAAATGTATTGGATAAAACAGACTGACCAAGTTCATTGAGGCAATGCCTAGCAAATCCAAAATCGCCGAGTTTGACGCTGTTACTGGTAGTTAAAAACACATTTTCGCATTTCAAATCTCGATGTGCTATATTTAACGCATGTAAGTACCGAACTGCACTCGTTAATTGCCTATAAGAGAAACAGATCATAGTTCTGAAAGGATTAGGTATATGTGCATATGCAGAAGATGTGGGCGGATGTTTAATTGTATTTTAAGATTAATGGAAATTTGTATTGAGGTGTAATTCCTGTCAACAGAAATCACAACAGCAATGGTTATGGGTGATTTACAACCAATAAGGCTATCATTGTTCTCGGTAAGTACAGGAACTGAAAATCTGAACCGTTACCCCTAAGATGACTTTTCGGTTATTTTATTTGTTTGTTGTTTGTTGCTGGGTGAAGCTTCCTATTGTTAAATACACCTTGATACTTCTAGGCACTGACATCTATTGACAAATTGTACCATTCCGACTGAAATGTTGCTGAACCTGAGATAGTTCCAATCAGCGAAGAGTTAAGATAAGAAGGGTCACTTGTCATTTTTAACGGATTGGTATGCACGACTTCAGCGGCAATTACAGCAGTCGTTAATTTACATAGAGGGCGTCACTGCAGTTATTGTTCTGACGGTGATCACGAAAGTCGTTGAGAGTTAATTAAATAATTTAATATAAATTTAGTGACACTTAAGTTTTAATTACAGTTCGTGCGAGATGATAGGATCAAATTGTTTTGTAGTTGAAAGTTTTTCATCGTCAAAAAGAAAAACTAACGAACATATCATAATTAAGTAGTTAATAGGTTAACCTTTTACGCGCGTGTGTATGTATAACTGCCATTTTGAGTCTAGTTCCTTATTTAGCAATCGTTATTTATGATTGGTGTAAATTGAAAGAAGAAAACTGAGGCATCGGTTCGATGAGCTTGATAATATTTGTTCTGCAATGGGCACTAGTGACAGCAGTGGACGATTAACTGAGCCATGCGGATACTATCTCTCTTTTAACTTAACTCTAAGTGAGATGGTTACCATAAAAAAATAACTTTGGTCTAAATACTTAGCGGCGCGGGTGTGAAGGGGAATGTGAAGGCAAACGATCTGATAAAGTTCATTAAAGAATGGAGGTGAAGAAACCCAAAGAATGGTGACAAAACTCACCAGACAAAGACAGATTAAACAGTAAGAACAAAAACTAGAATTCATAAAAGGCCTACTCAGCTAAGACAGGAATTCGTTGACATGATAGACTCACTGACCGCTCGCTAAATAAACACATCCTGATAGTTGGTCTTACAAACGAAGCCAGATGCATGTTCAGTACGATGGCACAGTGTGTGTTGCTGACTCCGGAGAACCCAAGAAAAAACGTGAAACTAAAAGCGTCTTCTAGAATAACGCTCTAGAAAAGTCATGGCAAATATAGGTTTATATGGCTATGCTAATCCAAATTTAATATTTTCGTTCTTCGGACGACAGGACTAGGTTCTGTGTTCTTTCATACTATTTAGCTCTGAAACGCTGATTTCCAGCTCTCACGTCACCGGTTTGAGGTTGCTTGGCAGCCTAGGGTTGCGCCATCTTAGCTAATTGGTCGTCAGGAATTTTTGTTCACGTGACACCCCCAATTCATTTTCCTCACTATACCTCATTTTACTACATCAATAAACCCGCACTTGGTTCTTATTTCTTATCTCCTTACATCTCTTGCTATCATACATTGTGTGTCCGCTATCGATCTTAGCCTTCGTATTTCCGTTATTCTCAGAAGCCTTTTGGTTATCGTGGTTTCCACTCTTATTTCTGTTCTGTAAGATATTGGTCGACTACATGTCTTATATTTTTGTTCTTCCAAATATCTCTCAGGTATTAGCTGTCGCTTTTGTTGTTTGGTCTCGTGCTTCTTCCTAAAGGTTTCTGTTGGATGTTATATTTGCTCCTATTAGTATTCAACTTTTATTAGCTGGTTTACATTTATGTAGGAGTCTATGCAGTCCTCATCTTTTGAGAGTATTATCACGTTGTCAGCGTAACATAATATTTTTATTTAGTTATTTTCTGTTTTGTACTTCCTCTCACTTTGTTTAGCTTTTCTGGTGATCTAATCTAATGAATAAAAACTAATAAACGAACTTATGTTAAGGAAAATATAGGGTCATTTAGGCTGCAACTTTAAGGAACTATCAAGTTAACCCAATTAATAAAATAATAAAAAATAATAGTGCTAGGCTAGACATATTATGCAAAATTTGATATTTTAGCTCAGAGAGAGAGTTGAAAATATTTGACGGAAATATTACCTAAAATATCTTCTTGCTTTATCTTCACATAGTGGTCCATGGTTTTTAATGTACTCGAGAAGATCGCCATTTCTGCAGTAATCCATGAATACATAAATGGTACTGTTAATCTCAATAATGTCATGCACAGATACAATGTTGGGATGGGAGATGTAGCGAATGATTCTACAACGGGAAACAACTGGGAAAATGCATTTTAGGACAGGTTGTCGAAATAAATACTTTAATTCTCTAGGTAAGAACCTCTTTATAAAATCTTGTCCGGCATACTTTCTATTAATAACTTTACAAGCAACTTTCTCGGTGCCTAACCTTGATGACATGGTAGCTAAGCACACCTTACTATACGTACCCTCGCCGATTAATTTCTCTATTGAGTATCCCATTTTCTGTAATATTTCCGAATCGTTCGACTAAAACAAAATCAGATCAATTTCTATTCCATTTAAAAATACACTATAACATGGTAGCCGTACTTCTGTTGAGAATTTGTACTTCTTGAACAATTTTGCGATATTCATACTCGACCGGCGGTTACAGCGTTAACTTAATTTTAAGAAAATACAATTTTCACCTCCGCCCCACAAATGCTTACGAACCAAAATTTAATTGATTTAGGACATTTAAATTTGACATTTCATGTCATTGACGGATACTATTGCCAAATACTGGGAGTTTCTTCTTATTAACTATGACAGTTGTCAGACGTTGCGACGTCACTGCATACGTCAACGTTCTATGTTCTTTCATGTAGGTTACCACCCGGTCGCCACTGTATTACATTTCGAAAATTTTATAACAGTAAAATATGATTACGTATATATATAACTGCCCTAGTAATGGACACGCATATAGAAGGTTTGGACACGCAGAGAAAAATCTCGCGCCCGTCTGTCAAGCCAACGCTGGCTGGGACAAAAGTCCATAATTTTTTAAGGTAAAAAAATGTATTGTTGTAATTATGGAAATTTAACATTTTTATAGCAGTTAAAGTGTATAAATACGGGCAACTATTGCCAGATGCCCAGGTCGACGTTAGACGATAGAACGCATCAAAGTTTTCAAAAATTTCGAAAAATGTCAACATGACGTATAGCTGGCTTTAAAACGAATCGCATTTGACGGCCGTTTGTAGCTATGGTTTGTAGGCTTGGGATACAGCGTTCCTAAATTTCATAAAATGCTATATTTTTATAAAGGATAATGTTTCATTTTTGTGTTTATAGCAATCATTTAACCACGTAATGGTCTATATGTTAACAAAAATCCTCTCTTCAAGCAATTTTTCTACCACAGAAAAATTTTGCAACACTGGAAGAAGAACTACTTAAAAATAGATATCTAAGCAAAAATTTAAAACTGCTGATATAACGTTTAAGGCAAAAACAGAATTTATTTCATCGTATTAGGTCCTATAGTAGCATTCTTTCCACCGTCTGGCTCAGCTTACTTCACTTTTTTCCCTACTTACCTATATTGAGTAGATCCGGGCAGGTAGCGTTGACTTCGAAAGAGTCTGCCAATGATTTAGTCCCGATTTACGCGTCTGCCATTTGAAGGTTAGTTAATTGTGGCCATAGACAATCAACTCCCAATTTTTATAACTACAGAAATAGAAATTTTTGATAACTTTGCCGCTGTCTGTCGACTTTCTATCGTCGGCCTAGGCGCCTGGCAATAATTGCCAGTTTTTGTACACTTTATTTGTTATAAAAACGTTAAATTTAAAATAAAGTGATTCTTAAAAAAATTATGGGCTTTGATCTTCCTCCCACGCTTTATGCCTCAACGTTGGCTTGGTAGATGGGCGTCTCTCGTCTTTGTGCATCCAACTCGATGAAAATCATTGAGTTCCATTGAAATCTGTGTTGTAGCTAGCTCTGCGTCCATAAGGTTTATTGAATTACGTGAGTTAAAAACAAAAAATTTGGCGCTCATTGTAAAAGTTATTGTTCGGTGTTCATTATTGTCACAGCATTTTATACCCAAAATCTTTATTTATTTATTCTTGTTTACGACGTGAGTATCGTCTCCGCAAACGGTACGTCCGATCACGCACGCCCAACTCCCACCATGCCGAGCGCGTGGGGCGCCGCTGTAATGTATATAAACCGCGCCTTTGGCGATAAGAGAAGCTTGCTCCCCAACCATCCTCGGTCTGGCAGTTGGCGTCGGCACAGCTTCTGGCGCAACGCAAGCATTCTACCAGCCTTCCTCGCTCTGGCCGTCGCATCGGCAAAGCTCACTGAGAGCTCACCCAGAGATTTATTCCTAATCATTTTCGTTTCGTAAAATTGGCGCCCGCCCAGGTTTCTTGTCCAAACCGTTATAACCGTCCGCGTATTTTTGATCTGACCTCGATTTATGGATTTTATATACCGGGTGTCCAACCTAAGATGCATCGGTTCCTAGGCAATTTATTATTGCCTTTTTGAAAAAAAATTTCAAATAAATGTTGCCTCGAATCATATTCTACGTATGCTAAAATTAGTTTCAGTAATGGCGGACTTCCGGTTGTACCGGAAGTAGATACTAACTTTATTATTTTAAATGGAACATCCTGTATATTATTGCACTTTTGGATTCCTTGTTAAATTTAAATAACAACACGTTAGGGATACATTGGGGCTAAGTTGTACCGTTTCCGAATTACATGACGTTTTTCGAAAAAAAATGACATTTGCTGGGTCTTCGGTGTTTGGAAATACCTCAGGAAATACGAAAGTTAGAAAGATGCGGTTTTCGGTTTTCGCTTAACCATGAAACAGCACACGTCTTTTACTTTAACATTGTTGCGTTTAAATTACAGCGTTATTAAATAGGGATCTGTAATTTTCGAACTCTTAAATCATAGATAACTTGATTTTTTTAAATTGAACGGTATAGCAATTTTTACATAAATGGATGTAAAATTTAATTTTCTTTCGATTTTATACGGGTATCATTGTGTCTATCTCCAACGGTTTTGGAGATATTCGCGATTTTTCAGATTCTCACGATAGATACGCGTTGCGAAGCGCCGCCGTCGGCCACCTTCCCTTCGCATTTCACCAGGCTTGGGACTGGCAGCATTATAGTACTGGCATGCTTAGAAAATGGCCAACAGAACACAAAAGTGGCCAGCGGCGGCGCTTCGCAATACGTATCTATCGTGAGAAACTGAAAAATTGCGAATATCTCCAAAACCGTTGGAGACAGAATGATACCCGTATAAAATCAAAAGAAAATTAAATTTTATATCCATTTATGTAAAAATTGCTATACCGTTCAATTTAAAAAAATCAAGTTATCCATGATTTGAGAGTTCGAAAATTACAGATCCCTATTTAATAACGCTGTAATTTAAACGCACCAATTTTAAAATAAAAGACGTGCGCTGTGTCATGGTTTAGCGAAAACCGAAAACCGCATCTTTCTAACTTTCGTATTTCCTGAGGTATTTCCAAACACCGAAGACACTGCAAATGTAATTTTTTTCGAAAAACGTCCTGCAATTCGAAAACGGTAGAACTTAGCCTTAATATATCTCTGACGTAGTGTTATTTAAATTTAACAAGGAATCCAAAAGTGCGATAATATACAGGGTGTTCCATTTAAAATAATAAAGTTAGTATCTACTTCCGGTACAACCGGAAGTCCGCCATTTCTGAAACTAATTTTAACATGTGTAGAATATGATTCGAGGCAACATTTATTTGAAACATTTTTTCAAAAAGACAATAATAAATCGGCTAGGCACCGTTGCATCTTAGGCTGGACACCCGGTATATTTATCAGCAGAATTAAACCGTTAAAATTCCGCGTCTAAATTTAAAAAACCGTTTCGAAACCCTGCAAATATTTGTTTATGTTTGCAACTGTATATACATGTGTTTTGTCACTCACCTGTTTTTGTCATTGTACATACTCGATGTTTTTCACAGCTTTTTTGATGGTAACAAATTCTTGATTTAAAACACGCTTTCACTGTTTAAATTGTTGCACACTCCGATCGTAACCCTGGGTACAGCCACTGGGGTTAAAATATTATTGTAACGGCGTAGAAGGCGCAACACCGATCAAATCAACTCAAATTGAATGAAAGACGTTATCTCCACTCTACATGTGAAAATTATCAAGCAACCGGAAAAAAAGATAAACAAATCTTTACGAGTTTCAGTTCTATATATAAATTTACAATTAGTTTAAAATCAAATATTGGTTTCGACTTCGTTCTGATTAAAAAAAAATTCGATTGCGAAGTTCGATTCACGCTGCAAAAAGGTTCCAGGCCCATGATCGAAACAATAACCGAAGAGCAAAAAACATTTTCCAGAATTAATGTTTTTTGTATAAAATAATTAGATTTGGAAGTGTTTATTGGTCAAGAATCTGTAAATTATTAGAAATATACTGAAGCATATTAATTAATTCCTATAATTTTAAAATAAATACTTATGAAATATTGCTGAAACTTGAGCAGTGGAGTTTGAAAACATTGTAAAGGTATATAAAATATTTCTTAAATATATTGTGTTATGTGGGTGTTGGAACAAAGCGGCCTTTTTTAGTGAAGCAAATTTGTTATTGGATTGTTTGCCTCATTAGAAAAAAAGTATTAGCTCTAGCTAGATATGGCATGAAAAGTAGCAGAGAGGCAACTCGGCTAATCTTCTGCTCAATATGCATTTCCGAACTCAACTTTGGAAATGTGTATCCAGAATGAACTCCACAGGATATTACGTTGAATAAGATCTATGCTTATTATTAGTTATAGAAGATGCAGTAGACCAGTAGACTATAACTAATTATCATAGAGGTTTGAATAGTATTGGATAATGTGTTCAAAAATAATTTACTACTCAGAGACAAAGCTAACTACCTATTTCCACTAATTTAAACCTCAGTTGCGTGACGCATTTCGCTAATAGCCAAACGTATTATTGACCTTTACGCGTTCATTCATTTAAAAATAATAAACTTACAAATGCGTTTAAGTTACTTCAAATTCTTTGCAATAGTCGGGTGGTAGACGTTATTTACCGCGGTGACAATATTTATGTAAGTAAAACTAAGCAGTTGTTGTAATAAATGTACTTGCGTGCACATGCGTATAAGCTAGTGATGCGTGGTGAGTTTAGTTTTATTAGAAAATCAAGCACGATTTCTAAAATTATAAACCTACAGTACAAAAAAAATGTTATTTTAAGTACTCTACTGCTTCTACATGTTTGTGCACACGTAATGTCTTCTACTTTTTAAAAACCATTTTTGTATTCCGTACAGATCGTTATTTTTTTTTTAAGTTTTATCGAGTGCACAAGTTTATCGTTTAAACATTAATCGTAATAAACATTTAGCAAACAGTCGACTAACATTAAAATTACGTTTTAAATTATTGCAGCAACAATAACTTTCTTTGTAAATTCAATATTATTGAACTGTAGGCAGTGGTCGCGAAATTTTTAGACAAAAGAATGTATTTCGGTTTCTAACTTTAAATTATTTACCTGTTTTAATTGTTGAAGTACCTATCTAATCCTCATTTGTTGTATTTTAGTGGTTATAGTTACTTATCGCTATTACTCACTGTATGTTGTTATGAAGTCGGTTTCTATTTTTTTTTAGAAGGTTTTTATTTCACTTTTTTTAATTGCTTTTTTTTATGTAAAGCTATAATCACATGAACGTGGAGGTCACTGAATTTATGTATTTCGACTAACTAAAGGCAATAAAATGAAAGAATGAAGGAAATAAACACATTTGAAACGCTAAAGCAGATTAATTTGTTTGTCAAAACGGAATTATTCTGGCAATTATCAAGTGTAGGTACAATTACAAGGATCTAGTTACGACTTCCCTTTTCCGCTCTGTCTTATTGGTATATTTTTATTATACATATATTAGCTGTTAGTTTGCAAATAATGCATTAATCAGTCAATGCAGATTTACTCCTACAGAAATTAGTAATTGTTTCATACGTGCTACGAACTGTTTGCGCTTTTTTTAATTCTGTTCCGGAAAATCAATACTTGCAAGTATTGATTCAGTATAAGGATTGACCAACCTTTGAACTACAAGTTATCCAGAGATTTGACTCAGAGAGATATCGCTTTCACATGCTCCCATTGCTGTAGCTCACCTCTGATCTGGGTTTTGAAAAAATTCAGAACTGATTCTGGTCCATAGAAGCAGCTGCTGGCCCTCGTTTGGCTAGTTGATCAGCCATCTCGTTATCTTTAATGTGAGAATCCTTTTGCACCCATGACTTTGTTTGTCATAGTCAGGCGTACAATTTATTTAAGTACTCCCATCCCAGCTTACACTCAAAGCTATTTGCTTTTAGAGCGCTTATTCTCTTATTCTATCACAGGTAACTTGATGGCATTTTTATATAAATATCCGTTATAATCATTCGAGCTCATTAAAATATCTCAAAAAAGGCAAGACTTACAATTAGTTATAGGTTTGTTTGAAAAATATTGACCTATTTTTTTTTAAGAGGAGGAATCTTCATAAGACACAAAAGGGGTTCGTACCACCATGCGTGTGGGATCCTTGTGACGGGCGTGCAACCACGAGCCTATTCACTAAACTTCCCCTATTTCACACGCTTTGTTTGCTCGGAACCATCCCATTGGGACATATTATTATTATTATTATATCATCAAACATACTGAGCAGTCTATATTCTTCCCCGGATGTCGATGCCGGCTTGCCTTTGCCACTTCTCCAGTTCCTTAGTAGCCATCAATTCCTTTAGCCAGGTGTGCATGGTCTTCCAGCTCTTTTCAGATTTTACCATCTCTCCAATCATGTTTTCATATGTTGAAGTTGTGCCTATTTCAAAGTTGACATGCGAGCTATTGCCAAACCATCGCCTACATTCAAACATCAGTGGTATCCTTCTTAAACCGCTTTACATATGCTCTAAATACCCCATGTCCAGTCGACACTTGGGTTATGCGATAGTCTACCTTCTTAAATTTACAATTCATTCACATCCGCAGGTTTGGTATTGATCTCTAGGTTCATTGTACTACTCTATCATTCTGATCCCATCTGTTCTGCCACATGTCCATTATGATACTCTATGCCATATCTGGGGCCACATTACCACCATTCTCATACATGTACTTTCTTTTGTACGCTCCAAGGCCTATAGGAGCCGTTGCCGTAATTACTTTGTAGTGCTTCAAGTGACGTCGTTCGGAAGGCTGGCGCTACCCTCAGCAACATCTTCCTCTGCTGCCTTCCCACAAAATCCCCGTACACTTCTTCTGCAGAATCGTATGTCAAATTCGTGCACCATACAATAGTATGGAATGTGTAACCCCAGAGAGTAGTCTTCGTTTCTCGTTACACGGGCCACCTATGTTTGGGATTATGCGGATGAGTATAGCTAGGATAACTCCCAAATATTTGAGTGTCTTCCCTGGCACTATCCTTGTTGTTCCGATGTTAAAAGAAATACTATCTTTCTCCCGCATAACTTTCAGAATTAACGCCTCAGTTTTTTCGGGTACAAACTGCAATTTATTTTCAACCAGTCACATATTAATGTTACTAAGATTTTCAATTCTTCAAGTCTATATCGATTTTCAGCAGCTACCAACAACGTCAAATCATCCAGATAACCTATCACCTCGGACTGTACAGTCAGTTGTATCTAAAAAATATCATCAAACAATATGTTCCACAGGACAGAGCACTGATGGAAGCCAGCCCCCACCCTGATTTCCTCTTTTTTTCTCAATTTGGAGTCATCTTTCGTCAAAGTAATTGGCTATTATATTGACCAAGTACTTTGATATGTCTCTGTCTATTAGTTTTCGCACTCTACGATCCCAACTAGCATTATTGAATGCGTTTCCAACATCTAGCGTAATAAGCACACATTTTTTTATTGCAGATTTTAATGTACAGTGGGTTTGTCATAATTTTTAGTACAGCCAGATGTAGATTCATGAAATTTTGCTGTAAGATTAATTGACAATAAACATTATATTTATGTATATGAATACAATATAACGTATATACTGTGGCATTTTGTGTTTATAATACCGTGATTACAATTGTGCAATTAAAATTTCTATTTAAACTCTGAAATTAGATAACAGAAGTAAACATATTTTTAGACACATGGAAGTTATGGTAACCATATTGTGGCTCCTTGATTATTTAGATTAACATCGAAGTATTATGAGAATCATTTGATAAGGAATAAAAAAAAAGCAGAGTGTTTTTTGTATTAAACACGATGATACAAATAATTATATAAATATGAACTTGAGATATAGCTGCTGCTAATTAATCAAGTAAAGAATTTTTTTAATTATTAATCATTAGTAGAGTTGTAAATACAGGCCACATTGGTTATTGTCCATATAAAAGCTTATTTAGAGTGTATTCGGAGTGTCTGGCAAATTCTCTGTAGTAGTAGACAGAGAGGTGTTTATCTACGTGCTACAAAATTAGACGTGGATATGTAAATAGAATATACAATACGAGTTGGTGTTGTTTGGACTATTCCCATCTGTGGATTGTGGAAATCCCACGTTTCGGCAGGTCTGCTGTCGTCATTAGGGACTGCTGGGTGGTATGATAATTTCTACTGTTAGTGCTAAACCCATAGTTGGCTATGAAAATGTACGTATCCTCGGGCAAATTGCCTTATGTTTGCTTCTGTAATATGCAGTATACAAACTACTGTATAATACAATCGTATAGAGGTTTCCCCCGGGGATGAGCATACATATACAATTCATCCATATACCTACCTTAAACATGCCGCAAAATACACTGAAAAAAACGCTGGTCGTTATATCAATTAACTACATTTTTAACAATATAGTTGTTGGACCAATGTAAAAAAAACCAATGTATTATAACAAATCATTTTACATTGGTCCGACGACTATATTGTTATAGTAACTATTCTTTTCAATAAATACTTTTGTTGATAATACGAACAGGAAATGAATATGCGTTGTTGTTTTTACGTACAGCTTATTCACCATATGAACACAATAAAGTATTAAATGATGTCCTTTCCGTTGTTTTAATGGCTTGGAATTTGTTGCAAGAGCGAACAGATAACATACCCTAATGACCTTCATTCAAAGGTTGAATGAATAGTATTTTAAAACACAAGTGTCACAATGCGAGCACAAGTTTGAATAACGAACCGCGTAGCGGCGAGTGATTCAATGTAGGAGCATTACAAAGTCATTGTGAAACGAGTTTTTTACAGTATTTTTTCTAATTTGCACATTAATCGCCCATATTACATTCCGGTCCCACCAGTGCGTTAATTACAGCACTGCGTCGTCTTTTGTTTTAGCTTTATTAATATCCAATTAGAAAAACGTTCATTATAAAACTAACATTCTTTACAACAATAACATATTTCATTGAGCCGATTAGGTTATCGTTTCATTTTCAATGACTTGGGTTTCATTAATACAATAAATAGTTTATTATCCAACAAATTCCTTTGTCATTTAATAAAATCTTTTTCATTTATTTGATGAACTCTATTCTTCTGACCAATTTTAATGTAAAATTCGTGCGAACAATGAATGTAACAATAATGTAAATATATACAGCGTGTTCTATTAAAAAAAAATAAATATGCCTAATTTGAGTTTTGACTTTAATGACGAACACCCAACAGGTATATTAAAGTACAATTAGAAACACATCTGAAAATATAAATGGATCTGTACTAAGATATTTTAAAATTTGGTTCACTTATTCTAAGTGGTAACGCAAATTTTCCTCATTGCATCGGCGCACTTGATGGCAAACGCATCAGAATAGTGAATCCAGAACACTCAGGTTCTTTGTATTTCAATTACAAACAATTTTTTCACTATGATTCTATAACTATCGGTTTATCTGGGTAGACATTTGCGCTTTTGGAAAAGGCTCAGAAAATTTCAGAAATTCCATTCTATATAGTAAAAGAAACTCACTGAAAATCTCTGAATATACCAAATCCAAGGCCTTTAACAGGAGACGGTACTTCCTTACGTTACTGTAGCTGATGAAGCTTTTTGAAAATGTAAAGAAGATATTTAATTATAGGCTTACTTTAGCACGTAGATATTGTTATCAACTTACTCATTGATTAATTGGAAAATGTCTGAAATGTCATCCTGAATGGGTTGCAAATCGTCAAAGGAATTTATAGACATTCTGAAGTAATTAAAGAATTTAGATGTCTCAGTTTAGGATATAATGTTACAACAAAACTATAAAGAGTCTATTTTTTAAAACTTGATGGATTCAAAATGAATGTTCCTGCTTTCCATATTTTTTTTTTATAATATCTACATTGGCAAAATTATAGCTTCCTCCACGTCAATTTTCTATGCTCAATCGAAGCAGACTGAGTGACAAGCATGCTGACGAGTTGATGCGCGACCATCTGAACCTAGCTTAAAAGCATTTATGGCCAGCAAACGCGTCTGTTGTTTGTGCTGACACCATTTAACATACTGATGTCGATGAGTCTTTAAAATTGCTACTGAAAAACTTGTTAAATCGCAAATTAGTATGGTTTTTAGCCTGCTGTTAAAGGCACCAGTTGACTAACAAATGTAAATTTGGCCTAAAGAAGATGATAGTCGAATGCAATTAAAAACTGCTAACTCATTACAAAACCCGGAAGATGATAACGTTATCTATAAACAAAAATGTGTCCCTAGTATGGGATTTTATTTTTATTTCTATAGTATACCTGCTTATGTAAAATCTTAAGTGGGTACACAATTAATTATATGATAAGCGTAATAAACCAACAGTATTTGTATTTACGTACAAACTACTTAACTTACATTTCTATACCGTGAGAAGGTTCACAAATTTTTCAACAGTTTTTATTAAGCGTGGGCGTTTTAGCATTGTTCTAACAGCGTTCCGTATACGGTTACATTAGATATTTATTTTGTAAGTGGTGCAGTTTTTAGGTAAGGCTTAATTTACATATTCATCATTTATTTAAAGAATAAAAGGATATATAATAATCAATAAGCTGGCATAAGTACACCCACAGGTTATTTTTACATAGAACTATAAAATAGGTACATTTTCAGCTAAGTGCACAGTTTGACAGTTATACAATTCATTCAAGTTAGAAAAGCATTTTCTTCGAAAATCTAAATTAATTAATGTATCTAATATTCGAACAGTTCTTGTGTTAGCTTACGACGGGAATCAAAACATCATTTGACTCTACTAAGCGAAAAAATGTTATCAAATTAAATGTTCACACAACAACCGAACATATATATTTCATATGTAATATCTAATCATTGTGTGTAAAAATCGCTCAGGTATAGGCGATTGTGGGTACAATATTTTTTATTTTAAATCGAACACCCTGCATATTTTTCAGTGTTTCGAAAAACAATGTAATTTGTTTATGAAAGTATCCGCTAGGGTTATTTCAGGAACCGGGCCGGGTGCCCGAAATCGAATACCCAAAAACGGATATTTTGCCCTAATATCGTTTTCAGATATTCTATTACTCGATTCTAAAACTGAATACGGGTATTTGTTTTTAAAAAATATATATATATATAAGAAATGCAGAAAATTGAAAATTTCAATATCAAGGAAATCAGTCTCTCAGCAGCGAAGAATTATTAAATGAAATTCACTTAACTTCGATATTTCGGAAATATTTATTTCCATGAATGCAATGTGTTTTAAATAAATAACTGCGGGCTTTCACGGCCGGTATCTGAATTATTGTTAAAAGTAAGTTCTTTCGGGCTAGTAGGCTTCTTCAGGATGATGTTACAGGTAACGTAGCTCTACTTATCCGACGACTACGCACCTGCACATCGTCCCGAAGATGCCAGCCGCAGAGTTTGGCGAAATGTCTACTAGTTCAAGACCACGGCCTACTATCCCGGAAGAATATACTTTCTAAAATGCGTGTTAAAGTTACATAATTAGCAATAGGTAAATGTTTTAACAAATTTGTTGGTTGAAACTTTGGAAACTTGGAAACTCTTCTGGACCTACCACCCTTGCACATTCTTGTCAGAAGGGAGGTCAGATTAAGTGTACCTATAGCATATTGCAAATCAATCACCACATACTCATATATGTGTAGCTAACAACCTGCTGGAATCGGTCACTTCCGACAGTATGGTAGGAATGCCATCGGACATGATGTACCTATACTTAACCAATAATCGATTCAATAGAAATAGAGAAATTGAGATGCAACGAAAAAACACAGACGCAGACAGACATCTTCTGGTCCAGGGACGGTTCGAAAACAGAGCAGGGTGTTGACGCAGGAATATTCTGTCGTAATCCAAGAGTTAGAAAGTACTATAACCGTGGAAAACATACAACGATTTTACAGGCTGAAACCTATAGTTTTGAGATGTGTGCTTGAGAAATTTTGAATAAGAGCGCCAGATACAAATCAATAAAAAAATTTAAGTGACAGTCAGACGGTGCTGAGAACACTAGAGGCGCAGAAATGCACCTCGAGCTGTAAAAACCCTAAATACAGTGGGAAATGGGAACGGCTAATAACATATCCTTAATCTGGGTACCTGGCCGCTCACTCATTCATGGCAAGCAGGGAGCAGACACTCTTGCAAAAAGGGTGCTACGGAACATTTCTAGGTACCAGAACACTGCCATTGGCATAACACTTACCATAGCTAAAAAGCAAATCAATGTATGGGCAAATCAGAAGGTGTTGACATTGGAACAATAATTGTCTTGGTTTGGTACATGCGGAAAAGTGCGTTTCATTTAATCATGTTAGAGCCAAGAAACTACTTCAATTTGACTGTATTTGATTTTGGCTTTACATGTCACTGCAAACTCAGAAAGCTACTACACAGAATCAGACTCTCTGAGAAGGGTGAATGCCGGCTATGTTTGGAGAACGAAGAATTGAGCAAATCTTCTAACACTGTCGCGCCGCAACGAGAATAAGATATGATATCTTTGGGAAGGTTGACCTTTTCCTAGAAGACCTGAAAAAGATCTCATTCAAAAATATTCTGAACTACTTCAAGGGCCTGAATTTTAAAGATAACATTCGCTCCACAATAGGTTCTAGTGACCGTGGTGGAGTTAGTCGAACCATGCGGATGTTGTCTTCTTCCCATAGAAACCTGTTATCCGGTTGGCTTTAAAAACAAAAAGAAACTATAACCGATTTTACGAACCAGTTTTGAAAACGATTTATAAGGAAGTTCTAAAATAGGTTTTGAAATCGATTTAAAAAAACCGGGTTCAAAAGCACCAATTTTTACAATCGATTAATTGGTGTGGGTGAAATGATTTAACGAAATATCCGCTAATCGGTTTCTTTATCTGATGATTTCCGCAGCGTTGTACCAAGCAGGCTATATATTATATATATCCACCACAAGTTCAACACTCTCAACTTAGATCTGAACAATCTATAATTCCCGCAATCTCTGTATATCACATAAAATTATTTGAACAACCTTTGATAAGAGCAAAAGGCTATCAGACATTAATGTTTATTCTAGAGATGTGATGATACTAACTTCTCACGGATATTTTTTTGTTATGAATGATATTTAGTTTTACAATTTATTTATAAAAATTCAAAAATGTATTGCGTAATCGCCACAATATGTCATATAATATATATCATTTCAGATGAACAGTGTTGTTAAGTATTCATTAGGTTTTATAATTTACACCTGACAAAAGTTGGAAGAGAAATGGAGTTTGCACTTGGTGGTTTAGCAGCAGTTGGAGCTGGTTTCTTCACAAATCCACTGGAGGTGATTAAAACACGGATGCAGCTACAGGGCGAGCTAAACGCTCGGTCGAAGTATGTAGTCCAGTACAAAAATTTTCTGCACGCCGGTTACGTTATTGCCAAACATGACGGAATATTATCGTTGCAAGCTGGTCTTGTACCAGGGTTATGGTTTCAATTGTGCCTTAATGGTTTTAGGCTAGGTTGGTATCAGATTGTGTAATTACGGCTAGCAATGTAATTAAAATCTATTGCTCCAGGAGCGTACGATATTATAGATTCTCTAGGATTTTTGAGAAATAGCGAAGGAAAATTGATATTTTATAAAACTGTTATTGCGAGCTCGTTAACTGGGGTGGGCGGTTCGTTAATTGGAAGCCCATTTTATTTAGTCAAAACACATATTCAAGCCCAATCCGCTAAAGAAATAGCGTTTGGTCACCAGCATAATCACGATGGGATGTTGAAGGCATTCAGGAATATTTTCAAGGAACATGGTGTAAGTACATAACATCTCCTTAGTAGGTACGTTATTTGCATTAACTTTGAATCTTTGGAAGCACTCTAATGTGCAAATGGTAACGATGCTAAATGTAATTGCAACATCAGTAATTTTTTTATCCAGCAATTTTCAATTAAAGAACTAGTGGAGTATCGTCTAAAGAATTTATAATGGTGATAATGTGATTGAGGGTAAAACACTTATAATATGGGTACGTAATTAATTCGTTTTTGTGTACTTATACAAACTAAGATCTAGGAACCATAATATTCCCAGAGATGGGAACATTTACATTTCTTAGGAAGGAACTTTTACATATCATTTGCTCACAATTGCAAAGGCTCACAAATTGTTTTGAATTTATTTCTGCTATGGTCATCATGATGGTATATCTTTAGATTTTTCCTTGTATCATTTACTGCGGTTGAAAATAATAACTCCGTTTAAAAGATATATTTTTTTTTCAATAAAAGTTTTTCTAGGTCAAAGGATTATTCCGAGGTGCCACATCTTCAATACCACGGGCAATGGTTGGCTCCGCTGCGCAACTCACGTCGTTTGATTACGCTAAACAATGGCTAAAGAGAAATGGTTATTTCGAGGGTTACGGTTTATTCCAACTTTTCGTTGCTAGCATGATTGGCGGTATTAGTGTAACTGTAATGATGACGCCATTTGATCTACTGGCGACTAGACTTTACAATCAAGGTACGTTGCTATTATACATATGCATAGCAACAAAATTATACAATATCTCTCTTTTGCGACGACTAAATGTGCATATAAGTAGTATATTATCTCTAAACTAAATATCAATACTATCTTCTGCACGTCAGGACCAAATACTTAGGCCGGCCGCAAGTTGAACTCAGCACAGCACAGGCCAGCGCAGCCGAGCACTTTGCGTCATACGGGATTACATGTTAAAGCGCAAATTGAACAGATTTGCTCTTCCACAGAATCAATGTAATTCCCTATACCGTAAAATCCTCGGTTCTGCTGTGCTGCGTTTAACTTGCGGGCGGCCAACCATCAGGTAAAGAAACCGATTAGCGGATTTTTTGTTAAATCATTTCACCCACACCAATTAATCGATTTTCAAACCAAAACTCAACGAGGAGACACCCTGTATACGGGAGCTCAGGGCGTGACAGGTGGAAGAGGTCAAAACTCTAGATACCATGAGTGCAATGAGGTCGACTCCTACTGTCACAATTAAAATAATTTCAAACCTTCAACACATTTAGATACGAAAAATTGCTGAGTCTGTAAACTACAGACAGATGCACAGCGACGCAGCAAGAAGTATTTCGCACGGTGCTAAGTATCAAAAGTTACTACACTAGAAATATAATCTTGATAAAAATTATTAAGTTACAATAGTAGATAGGAAGGAGTGAAAAAAGGCCCAATGGTAAAAGCGGACTCGATAATAGTGCAGAGTATATGAGAAAAAGCACAGAACGAGTATCTTAGTTAATTTCAGCGCAGATACGACGGTATTCCAGGCTGATGTTGCCGAAATTTAGCATTGTGGTAGATAATAGAGAGACGGAATGACGCAGGTAGAGCCATCGCTGTATTTTCTGACAGCCAGTCAACACTTATAGCGATTGATTTCGCAAATTTGACTTTAAATGTGTGTGCATAAGCGTCCTAAACGAGATGGGGGGAAAAATAACATTAGCCTAGGTGTTAAGTCATACGCGCGTGAAGAGAAATGAGGTGGTAGATGCATTGGTCCAACGAGGATGGTCGAGCAATTCATTGAAGCTGGCCCTTCTTTCGGCATTATCAAAGTACGTGTAACTCAGTTTATCAACAAATGTATCCATAACAACAGCAGTGGTGCTAAATGTCACCAGGACAGAAAGAGGTAAACCGTTTGTAAAGAAATGGGGGCCTAAATTTAGAATGGGCCTACTGAGTAGAACCAGACAGACTGTTACTGTCACTGTAGACTAAATTTTATTTACAGATTCTGCCAAGATAAAAAATTCACGTTCTGTCGCAATGCATTGACCTGACAAGGATAAGGTTTCTACTACTGGGCCCGAAAAATGCCAGAGCAAATATTGCTACGAAGGGCGCAACTCCTAAAGATGATAAGTCTGCGTAAATAGGCAAAATTAAACAGCGTCTTTTAGGATAAAAGAATTCACAATAAATCTGAAAAGATCATAGGGAAACAATACTTTATGGCTTCTCCAATCTTAATTCAACCTAATTTAATACTTATTCATTTGTATATCCTGCCTATCTTTATTCTGGTACACTTTTTGCAATAGGTATTTTTATTATGTATAAATCCAATTAATAAAGTTCATGGATAGTGATATGTGAAAATAATTCTCCAATTTGACTTCATCATTACTACTTGTGCATAGCTATTGACTTACATATGTACACTTGACTACGTTAAGCCTTAGGACACCGCTTGGCGCTGAACCTTCCTCAAAACCATTGCTATCACAAGACAGCAATAAGTTCAGGCAGATTCACGTCGAATGGTGCCCTAAGACTTAATGTAGAGTATAAATAATATACCTACTTGTTTTGTTAATTAAAATTGGTAAATACCTCAAAATGTAAATATAATTAACTAGATGTCAAAATATGTCTATACTTTACTTGGAACTTGTTTATAGGTGTCGATGCCCATGGAAAAGGATTATTATACAGCGGCTATACGGATTGTGTGATAAAGATATGGAAAAGTGAAGGGTTTCTAGGATTCTATAAAGGAATTGGGCCGCAATACCTAAGGCTTGGACCACACACTGTCCTATGCTTAATGTTCTGGGATGAATTGAGAATTCTTTATGCAAATTTTAACACAAAATAAAATGTTAGTGATACTTATTATTATACGTATGTAGGTACACAACATATAGGGCTGATTCGTTCACTTATCTAGTAATTAGTTACTGCTTGACAGTTACTTGTGATACTGAATCTTTGAATTTATTCGTCAGTTTGAACAGCTGGAACAGTCACGCGTTGAAAGTATATGTTTTTCCTTCAATCCAACAGTGAAGTGATTGACCCAGTTCTTACTGTATAAATATTTTATTTACCATCATAGCAAATTTTGAAGTTAAGATCGATAGCTATACCTTTAAGTTGCCATTTAGCATAAAAATCATGTAGTATCTATAATATAACTTATGGGGAACTAAGGTGGATATTAGCTGTCTATTATGTGCATACTATACGAAATATTACATATTTAATAATTGTATTTTTTGTTATAACATGATTCTAAAATATATGTATTTTAGGTAACCTTACTCGAATATAAATTATATTTTCTTTGTGAAAAAATTAATAACAATAAAAGGAATCAGTTTCTGATCATTTGTTGTAAACTTGTGTTTTATTGTGAAATGTAATTTGATATTACAGTACAGAGCGACCGATAACAACTAACTGACAGTTAACTAGGAAAAGTCGATTAAGACTGCATATACTTCTGTATGAAGATTATCTTTATTTTTATAATTTCTTCAACAGTTTTACATCGGTGCTGTAAGTAATGTAATAGTTAAAATGCAGAATATTATTTGGAAAATGCTTTGAGAATGCTATGTTTGAATAAGCTTTGTGTTAATGTTTTACTAGTGTTTTCCAGTTATTTTACTTCGAATTAAGACGCGCGTATAGTCGTGCATAAGCACATCATGTATTCTGCAAACGCTATTTTAGTTTCTTTACATAAAGAAGAGAACCACACCAAAATAAAGTTTGTTCGTCTTCCTCCCGCATGTATTTGTTTATTCTCGTTTCTTTGGCGCCCCGCCAGCTAACCAGATGATCTGAGTGCCGATGCTTTTACGTGAACTACAACACACTGTCCAAGGTTCACGTCTATAATTAAAAAGTATTTTCCAATTGGAAATTTCTTGGGTCGCTTTTCCGTAAGCGACATCAGTTTGTGAAAAAGACACAGAAGGGTAAAGACGTAAGATGATTATAAACAAACATTATAGAGCTTTGTGTGATAAACTTCAATACTGGCCAAATACTAGTAATCAACAGCATTTGTTTAGGTAAGTTTGTTTATTAAGTTGACATAGAATGATTTTAATTTCTACATTTATTTGTTCACACTTGAATAACATTGGAAGTTTTATTAATATAACTTAATGCATGTAAATAATTATTAGGAGAGAAATCAATCTAAAAATCTGTTTCTTTTTTGGAATTGTGAAAAAGTAGGTTGATACTATACCATCTCAAACAACGAAATTTTCTTTATTTCAAACTTTTAATATTATTTTTCAACAAAATGGGTGTACTTGCGTTATAATCTTCTACAACAAAAGTCACCATTAATTCTTGGCCATCATTGTGGCAGAATTAAAATAAGAAATCAGTTGGGAAAGGCATGATGTAAACATGCTTGAAGCAAATCAAAGCTGTGATTTATTTAGAGTCTATTCAAAGCGTATTAGTTTTGGCATAACCTTCTATGGAAATTTTTAATCGGACTCATTAAATGCCGCGGTAGTATTTATGATAAAATCTTTGCCTTGTATGGCAACGAAGTAAAATGTTTCCATTGTATATTACAATTTTGATTCCGAAAAGAAAAAAAAGAAATATCGTTTTTTTTATGATAATTCTATCTCTAAAATAAATACACACTACTGTATATAACCAATTCGAAACTTTTTCTAAATTAGTAGTAGTACTGTATTTTGATTGTGAAAAAAAATGAACCAAATTGTATTAATTCAGAAATTGAGATCTGTTGGACGAAACAATTTAGTAATAAGAAAAGTATATAGGTGACCCACCAAAGATCAATAAGAGAGGCAGGCGGTATTTACTTTGCACCCAGAAGCACTACAGTTTTAACTTGAGCCTGGATTATCTGCAGATACTATTTATATAATGACAAAACTTGATCTCATCATTTGACTGTACGGTATCAATTAAATGAGCAATCTATAAGAAATGCTAATTAACTTATCAACACTCAGCCTAACGTAGGAATATACAATTTAGGAGATACATTGGTTTTATCACGTAGGCACCCACTAAGGAATGATGTTTTCGGCTTCTATTACGTTGAGACAAAAATAGGTGCACATATGGAAATAATTATCTTGTATCTTTATGCTTTTGAGCGTAGGGAAACCGCCATCGTTGATAAGCTAGGTTCGGCTTCGTTTTACCACCAAATTGAGGGATGGATTTTATTTGCGCGCGGGTATACCAAACTAACTATCCAAAATTGAAACCAAAAATAATACATTGAATAAACCAGCAATTCATCATTCTTTTACAAGTGCTCGGGTTCCTACTTCACTTCTCTTGATGTCTTTATTGGCTTTTGTTCTGTCCTCTCGCTTGTTCATGGCTATTTCGAGCAATTCTTAGGGTTACAACAATTGATTTTAAGTACGGTGTGATTATAGTAATCCAGGAATCTTAATCCATTAAGGTTGCTGGGTTTAAACTTTTGACATTCCTGGGCATTGTGTTAAATGTTTCGTGACATCTCGAGGCATCCTAAGCGAATAATAGTGTTTCTTGATGCGCTGCAGTGTCGCAATGCTTTTACGATCAGGTAAGGTAGAATCACAGTACTTACTCGACAAATACTCTTTTTGTGCCCTGCTATGGTACTACTCATTGGGTTCCTTGTTCGTTGTTCTCAGGATCATATCTGTATAAAATTCCATTGGATAGAAGATATCCACGCTTTGTCCATCTTTTGGGATCCATATTTTTTTGTGGACGATTCCAAGGTTTCTATTATTTTTCGTAGATCAGGATGTGCTATTTGCTTCACCTGAATTAAACAGTTATCATATCTACTCCTGTATATTCCTCAACAAGCATCTCGAAATGGTGTCGGTCAAAACATTTGAGCGGGTGTATATTCTATGATGCGACTGTCATATTCCTGGCGCGACAGAACCCATCTCGCTAACTTACTGCTAGGTGATTTTAGCGGCAGTAGTCAACTTAGAAGTTGGTGATCGCTTCTTATAACAAAGATTGCACCTTCTAAATAGTCTCGAAACTGTTCTACTGCCCAAGCTATTCCTGCAACTTCTCGTTCGGTGTTGCAGTTTCTTCTATCACCCAAGAGTCTGCTGGCGTACTTCACTGGTCTTTCGTCAGCTCCCTTCTCATTGACTAACGCTGTACCTATGGCGTAGGACTGGTGTCGGTGCTGTCAAAAGCCATTAAGACTTTCAAAAGACCCTTCCTCCGGTGTTTCCGATTTTGTCTTTCACGTGATGGACAATATTGTTGTGTCCTAATCCTGCATATCTGCCACTTCGTAAGTTTTGCAATCTGAGATGCCCCTGTATCTTGCTGAGTTATAGCAGTTTGCTGTTGCATCTTTGTCCACCGTAATGTATGTCAAATACATCAAAATCCCCGTGTTTTTCCATGGGCTCTTCTAGCCAACATTAGTGTTATCTCCGCCCTGGTTTTAATAATCTAAAGCTGTCAGTTCTGTTACGCCCCGCTATCACTAAGGGTCGTTTTTATGAAATTAAACCTTATGCGTGCTAATATTGAGTAGGGATATTAATAAATCACAAAGCTGAACTTAAATAATCTAGGTATAAAAGTCAAAATTTGCATTTTTTGTCTAAAAATAGTAAAAGAAATGCAACGATTAAAAAAATTAACAACAAATAAGAAATGAAATCGATTTATTTTAAAAGAAAAAGAATCAATTTCGAATATATACAGGCTGTTTCAGACCACTCGTTCACTATCTTTTTCTCGCGATATATGACAGCTAGATTCATGCGACAAAAAAATTAATAACAAAACCCTATCTTAAGAATCACCTGAAAATATTTTCAATTTCCGGAAATATTTCATTATACCGGGAGTCGATAGCAATTTTCTTATTTTAGATGGAATCATATGTTTTTTATTATTTCAATCAATTCTACACATTATTTGAATACAATGTTTACTGAATTTCACTATCTCTACATTTAACCGTTTTTGAGATATTCACGATTTTGTGAAAGTTTTGCCATTTGCATCTCCGTAGTAGTATTCTGTATTTTATAAACTGTTGGAGATGATGGTCTCATTTTGGTACGACATAAGAAATATAGTCTTGCATACCAAATACTGTCATAGAAATCACCACATTTTATACAGAGTGTTCATAAATCTATGATCAACTTCGACACTTTTAGCCTTAGAAAACTAATTTTTTTTTTAGGTATTTAAAGAATTATTTTCATCAAACTATGACAGACAATGAAAATCACACACAAAAGAAAATCTTAAGCAACTCTTTAATGAGACTGAAGGAGCAGGAAAAAATCTATGTAAATAAACATGTTGTTTTCACGTTTCAAGTTTCTAAATGAACAAATCTGTAGTAAAGTTTCATATTTTATTTATTTTTGACCTGAAATATGTAGCGATATGAAGTTATCTTTAGAGTAGCGCCTACTTTGAAACTAGCAATGTCACTGTTAGTTATCAAAATTGCTACAATCCATTTTAAGCAAAATTTCCTGAATTCTGAATCCTTAACTTAAATAAATTAATTTTAACGAATATTTCTTCTCTTCAATAGGAACTGGCTTTGATAATTGGGTAAAATGGATTTTGCCATCGCTGGATTAGCAGCAGTTTGCGCTGGTGTATTCTCGAATCCACTAGAGGTGATTAAGATACGAATGCAGCTGCAAGGAGAACTGCAAGCTCGAGGTCAACATCCCGTACATTACAAGAACGTATTCCACGCATCATACATTATTGCCAAGCACGATGGCGTTCTTGCTCTTCAAGCCGGCCTTGCACCCGCTCTTTGGTTCCAATTCTTCCTTAACACCTTTAGATTAGGTATGCGTCATAGCACTAAATATATAACCGTAATGCAAGTAATATGTTACATCAGCATATTCAATTAACCAAATCATTAGAAATTTTTTATTTAAGGGCATGAAACATGTAACATAAATTTTTTCTCAAAATTGTAAAAAGAACTAAAATTAATTTATTCATTATATCCAAAATCCACCATTTCCAAGATGGAATGTAGAGGCAAATCTTTCGATTTTTGACCAACCCCATAAATTTTTCATTAGAAAGTTTAGAAAACGATCTTCTAATTAACATTTTTTTAAAATCGCTTGTTGTTTATTACCTATTGCCTACACGGAAGCGAATACGCTATTTGTTTCTAACACAATTTTCTTTGCAGGTGGTTATGACTACGTTTGCAGAAAAGGCTATACGAAAAATGGCAGAGGAGAAACAATATTTTACAAAAGCGTTTTAGCTGGAGGTTTAGCTGGGAACGTTGGAGCATTTATTGCTAGCCCATTTTTCTTAGTTAAAACACATATGCAAGGGCAAGCAGCTAAACAAATAGCTTTTGGTTATCAACATCACCATACTAATATGTGGGATGCGCTTAAGAAAATCTTTAAGGAACACGGGGTAATTATCATCACCACTAATTATGATCCTACCTCTGTAAAGTTTTTATTTCTAACGTAGATAGATCTAAATCCTTTTAGAATTGCTTCCGTACATTGAATTTGAAATTTGTACTGGCATTACTCGTATTTTAAAATAATATTTACCTACCTCCAAAATAAGATAGGTATAGTGATTATTGTATAGTATTATAAAATTGTAACTAAATTTTGGAATTTTCATGTTTGCCATTACCTATATAATTTGCGCGATATTTTCTGAAAGATGGACATATTGTTTGGAAATGTGCGTATTTGGTAACTATTTTTGTAAAATAACAATAAAAACATGATAAACGTAAATTAACTAGAGTATCTCCAGTATGTACATAAATAAACAGACACTCATATACAGAAGTTATGTTCCCAAAATGAATGTTGGCCTTTAAAAGGCAGTAATACGATAAATTGCACTGTATGTGGGCCATTCTATTGGTACCATACGCATCTCATTTAGAGAAGGCAAAGAACACTAAATTTTTTATCTTCATCTTTATTACCAAGAATAATTGATTGAAACTTTTCGTGCTTTCTGGCTAAAGTTTCCTGATGATTAACGAATTCATAATGTTCCAAAGCTGATATTGATTACTAATGATAAAAGATCAGCAAAAGAAAATTGGAAAATAAACAAAATAAGAACTATATGTCAAATAATAGTCAAATAGTGTTATAGAATCCTTTTTTTTTGTTTCACAAAAAAAATATTTTTAATGTTATAAAGGTTTTATTTACCAAAGAAGAATATGCCGATATGCATTTAGCTTATGGGAAAATATAATGTAGGGCTGCAACAGTACGTAGATATGCTGAAAGAAATTCCAAATGAGAGACATCTGTTCCACACAGTAACAGGAAATAATAGAATTAGAAAGTTTTGTATAAAAATTTAATAGCCATTTGTCAAGAGGACCAGTTAATGCAATTACTATTAATCAGATAGTTAACCATCAAGTATTCTTATAGTTCTTATTTTGGTGTGACAAGTTGCAGTTTCTTAAGTAACAGCATTTAGAAGATATAAGAAGAAGATTGAGATTAACGTAACTTTCTCAGAAAGCATACTTGAATAAGATGATTTGATGCCAGTTGACATAAAGCCACGTCTAGAATCTGTTGTTTTCGTTCGTTGGCAGCGTTTCTGTTCACTCTGTATAATTATCTGCGTATTATAAATTCAGCTAGTTACTACAAACATATAACATATCACAGTGTTACAAAAAACAATATAATTAATATGTTCATTAAGTAAATTAAATTAGAACAAAAGCAATTCATAAAATGTGATGACTGCAGAGGATAGAAATTGCAATCATGCTGAATACCGATGCGTTAGGCAATGATATACACATATGTGTTGAAGATATTCTCTAAATTTAGGCTGTAAATTTTGCTAATACACAGTATTTACGAATGCTTAGGATTAAAAGCGATTCATGCTTCTCTTCTGATAAATACATCGATAATAAGAACGGAAAATTTCAACTAATTAGCTTATTTCTTCATCTGAACATAATTTTTTGTGTTCGTTAAATGGAACTTCTTATTTTTTTTACTTTTAAAATGTTTTATTACTAAATATTAGTTTATGACTTAATTTGTATGTTCACACTTTACAGTCCGATTATAAATGTTGTTTTTCTCGTTTAACATTTGTTTGGATAATAACAATAACAATTTTTGTTTGTAATTTTGAAGTTTCAAATGTTGTGTATTTCAACATTGTTAATTGTTATATCCAAACTTACGTAATAAGCTATTACATGTTTATTGAAATTTTACTAGTTATAAAATTGATGCACTTGTAAAGGCTATTCGGGTTTTAAAACAGAAATGCAAGGATTCAGAACTGGTTATCCTGTTAGTAAATCCGTATTATATCTATTCATTGTAAATACGGTACTAGTATCGTATATAGTATAGCTTTTTCAAAACATTAATCGACATGTTTTATATGATTTTTCTCAAAAGTATTTATTTACGTAGCAAGGCTTGAAAGTTTATATACACATAACAATTTCTCACATTTTATTGCATTAAGATGGAATTTTGTTTGCGGCACAGAATTGATACAGCTTATACTTATTTACGTATATTCAAGGATCTCGCGAATTACGAATGCACAGAGTGTACATATTTTGAGTATCGGTTTTATTAATAATTTATATAGACAATATCCTCCAATAAAAAGTTTATCAATCGACCGTGCGTTATTCGCACGTGAGTATTTGCACGTGAGTCTATTGAATATTTTCGTATCGCTCTGTTAATAATCTCAAATTATTTGAGATTTTACAATCATTTAATTTTCAAATGAAATTTGTATGACCTAATTATAGATAAATATAAAGATGTTAGAAAGCAACAAAACAAGCGATATCTGCTTTTGTCATTCCTATTAGAAATAAATATACGGATATTGATTTTATTATAATCGAGTAAAAACCTTGACATATATTAATTTTTACAGATACGAGGATTATATAGAGGTTCTACATCGGCTATACCTAGGTCGTTTTTAGGATCTACAGCACAACTTACTACTTTTACGTATTCAAAAGAGTTATCGCAAAAATACAAAGTATTCAGTAATTATCCTTTACTGGAGACCTTTGTCGCTAGTATGGTTTCAGGGATTTTTCTTAGCGTAATGATAACACCATTCGATTTGGTGTGCATTCGATTATACAATCAAGGTAAATGAGTAACATTCAACAACTTTTAATTAATTTATGTAATATAACTTCAATCTATCAATAACAAAGATACATTCATAGTCTTAAATAAGTAAAATCAACTGCTTATTTTATTCATTTTTTTTTTTTAGAGAAATACAAACAAATAAATATAAAATCATTTTTATTTTACTCTTTTGTGTTGTCACAGTAAAAATGTAGGATGCACTTTATTGTTTCAGGTGTCGATAACAACGGGAAGGGTCTTCTTTACAAAAATTTCCTGGACTGTTTTATTAAAGTGTCTAAGTCCGAAGGAATTTTCGGATTTTATAAAGGCATAGGACCCTGTTATTTAAGACTCGGTCCGCATACAGTTCTTAGCCTCGTTTTTTGGGATTTGCTGAAAGATTGCTACGCCGGATTTTCGCAAAGAATGACGCTAGCGTGAAAGCAAAAATAATCGATTGAATATAATCTGCGCAAATTATATAACCTTAATTGCAATGACGTAAATCGTTCGAACCAGAGAGATATCAATAAACAAATATGTGATAATAAACTATTTATAAATAATATTAAGCCTTATCTACATATGTATGCCCCAAGAAAAACGGACACTATGTATCCAGGCTAAGCTCCATGTATTTATAATATTAAGAAGTACTTAATTTTCTTTTTATTACACATTAAATAAGTATGTAGGTATAATATTTCTAGTATTTGCGTTTCAGCTCACAAAGTAAGTAATATAATTCGTTTACGTTTGCATCGAAAACAATCACATTAGTGGTTCATTTATCCAGAATTCTCTTAGCTTCGAAACAGACTTTTTTCAAATTTAATTCTTTTCTATCTGTTAATTTCAGTGTAGTTTCAGTGTGAAAATATTTTGCAAATTCTTGGTTAAGATCACTCATTGATGATTTCACAATTTTAAGCAGCTTTTACGTTCTAAGAAACTGATATTTAACACATCAATTTAGTTTGCCGACCGGGTCTTAAGTTATTATTAATTAACTTTACCTATTTGTTTAAAAGGATTCTTTTGGGAGCCATCTCACATAAAGTCTCCAGAAACACTGCAGCCTCTTGCCTTTTTATATTATATCTCCTATATTCCCTTTATCCATTAAATCCAATATCCTGGTGTCCTGTACTAACCTGTACAGGTCCCTGGCTGGTCGATCGAAATAATTCTCTGGGTTCATATTTGCCTTGCCAAAAATTTGCTGCCTTTTCGCGTCCAGAGGCTCGGATTCACATAGGATGTGGTATGCGGCCTCTGCGATCCTATTGCATAGTCTGAATTAGGTATCTGGGGTGTTGGTCCCCATTTTCTGTAGATACCCTTTCAATCCAACATATCTGCCCATTGGCATTTCTTGCAATCTGAGATGCCCAATTCTCGCCTCCGCCATTACCACCAAATTGACAGGAGATTAATCGAGAAGGCATTCCATTGTAGCTGTAGAAGTAGCCCTCATTGCTCTTGTCCTTCCTAAACAGGCAAGCCTCTGTATCTTGCTGAGTTCAGTTATAGCAGTTTGCTGCTGCATCGTTGTCCACCATACCAGAGATGCATAAGTGATCATGGGTTTGACCACCGTGATGTAAGTCATCACATTTGGTCTTAACCCCCATGTTTTTCCATGGGCCTTTTTAGCCAACACAAGTGTTGTCTCCGCCCGGGTTTTAGTTCTCTAAAGCTGTCGATTCCAAGTAAACTGGGAGTCAAAAATTACACTAAGAAATTTCATTTCGTCGGAACAGCTTCATTTCTTGACTCTGGAGTTTTAGCGGTACTGGACCTACCTATCTTCCTCCTCTTCGTGAATGCTATTGTGGTAGTTTTAGAGGGACTAATATTTAGAAATTTAGCTCTGCGAGGCCGCCTGACAAGTGTCTCATTCCTTAGGCTTTATCTACCCCACTTTAAGAACAAAAAGACATCTTTCGTTACTTTATTGAAACTTTTAACTGTATTAGCTTTGGAACTTATTAAGAGAGGAAATACAAATACTAAAAATTTCTGTTATATATTATTATTGTATACCTAAGATATCCTTATTTTTGTGGCAAATATACGACGAATAAATACTGATAAGTACCCTGTGAATGGTTTGTTTATATGTTAACATATTTTATTCACAAACATGTACATATTTAGATAATAATATCATTCATTATCAATTGTAAGGCTATGTATTTGTTTGTAATTTCCTAGAAAATTTTGTATTTAGATTTAAATATTTATATCAACATATTGTCGTCTTTAGAATGGATAAGTAAACAAAGTTTCATCCAATAAAATGCTAAAACATGCATTTTTGATTTTATTTAAAAAACTTGATAACCAGAAACCGATAGAAAAAAGCATATTTGTAGCAGTGAGGACTCTAGGACTGCAAACAGCGGGTTAACGACAAATGTTTCTTTTACTTTATATCTCAGTGATTTCATATCGTAATGGCATTCAACATAGTTTAAAATGTATAACTATGGAGTTTTTTCTTTCCTTTGTATTATTTAAACTCTAAGACAGAAATAAAGAAATTGAAAAATAATCACAGAACTAAAAGACCACCTCTCGATGTTCAATAGTTTTTGCATTATGCGCCAACATACACAAACCGTGTTACTTGATCCTTCTAGCATTGCACAACATATTAACGATACAGGCCATAAAATTAACATTGAGAACCTTGAACTATTAAAAAATGGAATATCTTTGAAGGAATTAGACGCTTACGAAACCAGGTATATGAGACTTTTCTCATTTCTAACAGTTTATTGAATCGGAAACATACAAGTTCATAGTGTGCGTCTTTAATACTTGAATTTTATCTGATATGCAGCAGTAATTAATGCATTTATTTAAGCTACAAATTTAGCTTAAATAAATGTGGGCGTTGTAGTGGGCGTGTAGAAATAAAATAGCTTACAATGTTCTGTTTTTTGTTTAAACGCAAATACATAAGTACAAAGATTGATTAACCATGTTTGGATCTAATTAGAAATGTAAATACACACATGTAAATGTTTATATAAATTGTATGTACATATATGTGTACCTGAAAATTTGCAGGCTCGTAAAATTATAATTATTATAATCAAACATCGATTGCTATCAACTTGATATAAATTATTACGTAATCAAGTGGCAACATGAGATATCCGATCACTTCGCTTGACACTAATTTATTCATGTGCGACAATTGCTTGAAAATTTCTGGATTTCCGTAATAAATGTTCCAAATTGTTTTATTATTCTATTACTGGCCTTACTGCATGCGTAATTAAATACATAAGATATTTTAAAAAGGAAAAAAAAGAACAATAACAAAGCCTGATTTCGAAGTATAGAAGCTGAAAAATGTTTTAAAATAGTTCTTTAATGCTTTAATAAGTTAATTGATGTTTACATAATTATCTAAATGGTTTAAATTTTCCAAGGAACAGAATTTTAAAGAATCACATTCAAAAGTAGATAAATTCTAAATAATTTACTGAAGTAACTGTATACAAGCTATACATTTCAATATTAAATATATTTAAAGAAGTAAGTACACAATAATTAAATTCATGATTTAGAGATAGATATATACGTTATCCTTCAAAATTTTATTTATTGTCTTTATTACAAGTAAATAGTAAACTGTATGTATCGAAAGTCGAAGCGTGTAAATACGCACGTCTAGGAGGAAACTCTTAATTATCGCTTCGCGGTATTTAGTCATCTTAACTGCTTTCTGTTAACATTGTATTATGTGGATATAAACGGGTCAAGCACGCGGCTCTACCACGAGGGACGGATCGCCAAAGACATGCAGCTATTCACGTACACCAAACTTTGGGGAAGGTACAGCACTCTAAAATGACTCTAAACATATCCACACTCGGTTAGTATAAATCTACACCTACATCCTGTGAACATAGTGGTGGTAACCAAGTTGTGTTATACATAGTTGGCATTTTTTATCCCATTAAAGGTAATTGAAACAGTAACTATTTATTATTTAATTTAAAAAGTTATAAGGTGAATTTTGAAATATGTCCAATATACCGTTTATTATTAAAACATATATAGACATTTTATTTATCACAATAAAGTTCAATATAAAGAAATATGAGCGATGGGTCAACAAGCTGTATATAGGCTAATTTTAAATAAATATAAATGCATCTGTTAGATTTAATATATAAATACTATTATTATTGTTTGTTAAATAACATAGAAATAGAATTGCAAAGTAGAGAGATAGAATGATTCAAAAATATTTACGTACATAATATTTTATCTTGAAATCACAAACGTTTTATTTATCGTTAACATTAATCTTAACACTTTATCGTGTTAAGATACCAAAACAAATTACATATGGATATGTAGGTATGTTTATGTATAGGGTGCGTACGTGCGGACAGCCGTGTCGCTTCCAGACATTAAAAAAATAAGTTTCTACTTAGCTTCAATAGCTATTAATTTCGCTATTAGGTAAACCATTTTTTTTAAATGACAACACGACTTTTTGAAATTGAACGAGAAGACAAATACAAAAACAAAGCCAAATTAATTTGAGGTATACTATAAAGAAAAGCAAAAAAAAAAACTACATAAACATGCGTAATTTTTTTAATGTTTAGACATCAGATAAAATATCATTATCTACCTATATAATTAATTAATCTGATGTTTACTTTCTTTTAAATAATTTTGTATGTATTGCATATTCCTACCCATAGCAATAAGATACTTTATTATCTTTTATTGCTTGTTTTATCATATGTGTGCCTATTTAGTTTTTGAATCGGTTTCTCTTCCTACATTAGAACCTTCTAAAACAATAAAGCAATACTATTATATAGGTATGTAGTAAATGAAACATTTTATAGTTAAGTAAATATATAGAAGTATTTATATAATCATGTATTTGTAATATTTGGTTGTGTTCATCTTTGTTGGATGTTTGTTGGTCTTTTACTGTTCTTTTGTATTGGTATTTGTATGTTACTATTATATTCTATATGTTTATTTTATTGACGTTTCGTGTAATGTTCTAATTACATTGAATAAAAGAATTATTCTATTCTATTCTATTCTATACTTTGGTAATCGCGAATACAAAATGTAGCTCGCGGGTGTCAATATAGTAATAGTGTACAATATTCGTTATTATGCGATTAAAAAAAAGGGCTGCAACAAGTAAATTTTATTTTTACAAAAGGCAGTGTTGAAAGTAATATCTTATCATAAAGATCTATATTAATAGACCAAATAATTTAAATAATGAAAGGGATCAAGTTCAAAACGAAATGGAAGTTATCATCTCAAAATTATCTAACAATCCATTGAAAGTGCAAGTTAGGAGGCGTTTTTCAAACAATTACTGTTATTACTTTCGCTTCAGATGTTAGGTAAAAGTATTCCATTGCTTCGTGCATTTTTTTCAAGGCACACCCTCTACTTTATGAACAGTAGAGAAATGGTCCAGTGTTGGACATGGTACTAGGAAAAGAGCAGAAAATTTATTCTTATTGGAAAAAAGTGTCATTATAATTAAAGTACAGTTGTTACCGAAAAAAGGTTAACAACTACGCGAAAATATGTGTGGCGAGCACATGTAGGACGGACTATAGCTTTTACTACGGCTGCGGCTTATCGGCGTAAACAAACTTTATGTATGATTCATTGTGTATTTATCCGACACAGGATTTCTCATTTCTATCATTTATTTTGTATCAAAATACAGATATGCACACGTTGAAATGATATTCTGATGTATTCCTTAGTAAAATAGATTTTCTGTTTCTGGATGTTCTTATCGGTTTATTAGAATATCTTATTTCGTATATACAACGTGTCCCGTATCATTTTATTCAAACTTTTGGAGGGAAATGTAGACTAAATTAATGACTAAAAACAGCAAAAGTGGTAGGTAAATTTTGTTTCGTTACCAACATACAAGGTGTTTACCATTCGTACACTATCATTTTCTGGAGATCCCTTGCAATTTGATTAATGGGACAAACATTTTGACAACAAAACCCCACCTGGAGAATTATTTAACATTATTTTCAACTTTCGGCAATTTTTAAATAGAATGGCGTTGTTTTTCTTACTATAAGGGATTTTACACATTCTTTAAAGGCAGTTTGTCCTTACGTTTTCTATCTTTAAATTCAATTCATTCATAAACGCATCCTCAAATTGCATAAGTTTGACCATACATACATATTTTTTAAATGCTCTTTATAGCCATAAAATACAGTTCCTAAATGCCGCATCCGATCAGTTTTAATCTGATCAACGGAGCCTATGTGCCTTATGTTCTAAACGGCTACTGCGAATACTGCACAAATTAAATAATTAGACACTACGTCACTATGTGTATTTACCATACATATACAGTGTATATATACTTGTCTGACTTTAATTTTACTTTGGTCCCTGATTTTTAATAATTTCGACCTTCAATATCGCCACAAAAAATCAATTTTATTGGTGTTGATCAAATTATTTATAAAGTGCTTCTTATATTTTATTGTAATTGTATCTGTACCTACTTATCTTGTAGACTTTATGCAACATTGCAAACAGTTATTTTTATGGACAAGCAACAGCACTTTGTTTAGTTTTAGATTACTGTTAAAATTGTTTAAGGCGTATATTACAATATAAAAGTTCTTTAACAAAGATCTTTTATAAAACTTTTATATATATAACTCCTTTTATAAAAGATATTTCACCATCAAAAGTTTTTATATTACACTATCTAAAATATTTTTTCTAATTGGATCTTACAATAAAGCTAAAACAAACGACGACGCAGTGCTGAAATGATTATTACCGCACACTGTGCTGTAATGAGATATTAACGCACTGGTGTGACGCTTGCCGGAATGTAATATGGGCGATTAATGTGCAAATTAGAAAAAATGCCGTAAAAAATTCTTGTCACAATGACTTGTAATGCTTGTACATTGAATCACTCGCCGCTACGCGGCTCGTTATTCAAACTTGTACTCGCATTACATAAACATCATTGTGGCACGTATAAAAGATCAGTGTTGATGTGTCGACTTCGTTATATAAAAATTGTTCGAGTGGTAGGTATTTATTTATTACCCGCCATTTTTGAAGGACATTGGTAGTTGTAGGAGAAAAATAAATGTGATTTTCATAAGTGTGAGTTTTTTATCGGCTTCAGGAGCGATAATATTTAAATCTTCGTCGGCAAATTTAATTATTACTGTCATGTCGTCCTACCGATGCACTTCATAACAGTAGCGGAAATTTTTATATAAATATTACCCGCCATTTTTTTGAAGGAGTTGTCGGGGAAAATAAATGTAATTTTTATAAGTTTGAGGGCTTGTTTATCGACTTCAGAAATGACAACACGTAAATCATGAGGGATTTCGAAGATGTCGGTTGATAAAATTATTACGTTCACAAATCACCGATGTCATTTAACCTCAGTGCTACCACACAGTATAGATCGCATTTCCCATCTGTCAAATATCTTTTATAAAATATTGGATGAAGAAGCAAATATGATAAAAGAACTTTTATAAAAGAGTTTTATCAAAGAACTTTTATAGTGTAATACGCGCCTAAGAAAAGGTTCATATAGATATAATGAAATGAAAGTTTAAGTCGCATTATATAAATGATGTAATGTATATGATAATAAAGCAGAGCAAATCTACAATTAGGAATTGAAATTACATCTTATATAACGATTGAAGTAATGATTTTGTATTTAATATGTTTGTCAGAACATATAAATATGTTAAAATTAACATACAACAGACTTACAATAGTATATTAAAACATTAGTGTCACAATGACGTTTGTTTTAATACGTCAATGCACTGGTATTTATTATTTAAAATTGAATTTGTCATCAAAGCAGAGAATTTTAATATTTTTATATTGGTAATACAATCTTGTTATGCGTACTTGTTTTATGCGCCATTGCAAAGTTTAAAACTCAATTTTAATGATTAAATAAATGCTTTCCTGCTAATCACCGTAATTAATATGAGGCAATTTTTATATTAATTCTTCTTTTCATATTAATTACAGTGATTAGCAGGAAAGCAGTTATTTAATGATTTCACACTGTAAGAAGTGCATTCATTGCTCAACTTTAATGGCTTACAATAACATTAAATTCCTCCTCTGCTGTAATTTGTGATTAGCGGGAAGGAAATCGTTTGCCGTTTCTCAATCAACATAAATGTGTTTCGCCCAGATTGGTTGGCCTCGGCAAGTGTAGGTTAAACCTTCTGTGCTCAGCACAAAAAGTGCGCTTTCTGCTCTTAGTAACATAATATACTATTGTATTTACTTGTAATAAAATTAGTAAAAAGAATATATGACAGTATACTAATCTGTAGGTAGGTTCATTACTTATGTAAAAATTCTATTATATATATACATATGTATGTACATATATATCTCCGTTAAGCTCACAATGTAATTGTTGTCTTATTAAGATAGAGAGATAGAGATAATAGAGGCAAGATAAAGGGGTCTTTATCATGATCGTCGCAGGGGAGTATAGATTTTATGGCATATTTCAAGTATTTTTTTTTTATTATCGACACTAATCATGCTAATCATGTTCATTGTTTGTGCATACATACAATAAAATAAATTCAATTTTATTTTTGCAACACGACAGAACATGCGGTCACGTAATTTATTTTAGCCTACGGATACAAAAGATTAATTTTTGCCTAGGCAATATCGAAGTGCATTTAAGAAATATTTTTCAAAGTATTTATTTCCTCAACTTTATTTTTGATGAGTAGCTCTTGTAATTTTTGACACTTATAATTTAGAACTAAAACTTCTTGTCGTATTTCGGCATTTACTGCGTGTATATCAGAAATATTGTTATAGGTGTTTTGTAATTGTTCTTTCAAAAAAGCGATCTCCCCGCCGGCTATATCTGGTTCATTAGCATTCATTGCGTCCTTATATCTGCATTGACATTCCATACAATCCCTGCGGGCTCGATCTAGTTCCCTCTTCAAGGGCCCATTAATTATTTCCTTTAGCTGTTTAAGTTCCAATTTGGCATCCGCCAGACTGTCCTCCAAAAGGTTATTTCTAGTAATTAATTCTTTGCTTGTATTTTTAAGCTTTGTTAACTCTGGACTTTCTTCTGTCGGAGTAGGATTGTCTCTAAACATAGTAGTGCAAAATTCCATAGCTTTTTTATAAGTTTCTTCTCTTTGAGATAGGTCATTTAATTCCTCTGTCAATTGTTGTTCTTCGCCAGCCATTTCGCGAATGGCGTCTATAAT
Organism: Cetonia aurata; assembly: GCA_949128085.1. Classification (NCBI taxonomy): domain Eukaryota; kingdom Metazoa; phylum Arthropoda; class Insecta; order Coleoptera; family Scarabaeidae; genus Cetonia; species Cetonia aurata. The sequence continues at coordinate 21,290,755 of OX421887.1, read as the reverse complement.
AGCCATATCCTCAGAATTAACTGATTCAGATTTCGGAAGGTTGGGTAATGTGTCTTCATTGTTGTATTCCGTATCCTTAACCGGATGAGATTCATATTCTTTAGTTGTCAATTTTGTGTTGCATAAGTTCCGTAAGCAAGCAGACAACATCTTTAAAATATAGTAAAATTTTAATTGTTACTATAAATTTAGTACTACATTGGTATTTTAAAACTGACGAAGGTTTATGACAGTCTAATTTTGATAGCTGAGTTGCACAACAATGCTATTCAATGACATTGTCAAGTCTTAGTGCAAGCACCATCTATAAATCTAAAAAAATTCACATTGAAATGAAAGGAGGTAGTAAATTACAATTTAGAAACGATCATATGTATATAGGAAGGTAATTCAAAAGAAGATGATAAAAATTTTTGAAGGATAATATAACACCGTTGAATAATGTCATAATGACGTTTGTGTTTAATATTAATTTCGTCAATCATTCCAACTATACTTTCTATTTCTAAACTCAATTTTACTTAATTAGTAGGTAAGTACCTACTTATAAATGTATTGCAGACATTTCTTCATAAAGCAGAATATGTTAAAAGTCAAATGTACAGGAATAAAAGATATGTAACCATATGCGTTGATTGTCAGGCATGTGACAGGCAACTAACCCTTCTCTATGGTGACAGGAGACAGAGTTTGATGTAAGTGGGGTCTCAAATCTTATAGGAAAAGATTCTCTGAAACGTGAAGGCATATATTCAATAGTGTCGCAATCGTGATCATCTTATACTGTCTACATCCATAACTCTTTAAACTCAGCATATTACAGAGGTTGTCCACTATATATGAAAAATGATAACAGAAACATACTTTCGTGGAATCACAATCTCAGCCTCCGCAAAAAAACAATTCCAAACTTTATTCAAGCACGCTAAAACATCAGACTAGAACCAATATCGGCAAACTCTAACGGAGTATAAGAAGGATATTAGAAGAACCAAAAGATAATCATGCAAAAACTTCTGCCAGATGTTGACAAATACACGCGAGACAGCTGAATCAACAAAGCACTAAGTTCGCTAAAGTGAACGCATAGAGACATTTATAAACTCGGGAGTTCTTGACCAGAACCACTTACTTTGATGTCAAATGATGAGTAGAGGTACTTGTAATACCCAACGCCCTAAGTGGCCTGGTTGGTAAATAGGGAAGTAATAACATTCAATGCGGTTGGACTAAATCCCCCATCCGCCTGATCTCGTTTATTTGCATTCTTTGCACTTTAGAGAATTCTTCCCCTTGGTTCCGTTGACATATAACAATATACACATCAAGTGAACAAATCTACGGATCAAAATACACAAAACAATCTAATCTCCAGGTTTTCGAACATAATAGAAACCAAGAAAATATCAGTCAATGTTGGCATTTGTGGACATAGAATCTTCATTAAATAATGCAAGTCCTTCAACCTTATGCGATGCGTATAAATCACAGCAAGCTGATTCGCTGGTAAACTTACAAAGAGGCTTATTATATCGTCAGGTTCAAGATGGATAGAGAAAATCCGTGGGAGGGATTTTATTCCCACTGCTGCGGCCACTATTTGTAGACAACTTTCTGGCTATCATTAAAACGTTTGGCAAAATCCCAGTGAGGATGGTACAATACGTCAATAGATATTCACAACCCGAAGCTTCGCCTAGCAACAAAAAAAAAACAGGCCTATGTGGATGACATCATAATACTTTCAAGAGGATTGTGTGAAAAGGGAAAGCCTTCCAACAGGTGAAATAAGGGAACTGGAGCATTAACCCACGATGTACTGGTCACGAGGAAGAGAAAAGTGGTCTTTCATTTCGAGATAACGTAAATCATCTAGGTGTCCTATTTGAATGGATTAACCTCGAATTCACACTTGGAGATTACTCGCGAGACTATCCTTGGAGATGTGAGGAATCTTAAAGGCTATCCCCAATAATAGTCACTTGGTTTTATGTGTTGGTAGTACGTCCAACCATTACCCATGCCGCAATAAAACTTACATCCATACATAATAAGTATGAAAATAACGAAAAGCAAGTTGCTGAAAACGCTCACTTCCGACAGCATGCTGAGAATGCCATCTTATCGATCACTACCTCCAGTCCAAACAGATAGGAATGGAAGTGCAGCAAAGAAATGCTGACGCAGGTAAGCACTTTCTAGTTTATGGACAAGACAGACATAAATCAATAAAAAATTTCAGCGACAGTTGGTGTTAAAAGCACCACTTAGAAGTGCATAAATGTAACCCGACGCTGATCTGAAACTGTAAACACATTCTTAATATGTCTGGGGCGCCTACCAATCTATCCCTAATTTGGGTACCTGCATGGACACTCACTTATTGGAGCAATTGCTTTGGTTCGGTATATGTAAACGAATGTATTTCGCACAACCACGACAGAACTAAAGAACTACTTAAACTTGACCGTAAGACATCAAGTAAATTTTTGTTTTTTACAAGTTAGTTCAGATTCGGAAACCACTTATATAGGATCCGCCTCTGATCAGACCAAATGTCGGCTGTATTTGTAGTACCAAGAAACAATACAGCAGCACATTCCCTGTCGCTGGCGCAGCCGATACTAGTCTCATTAGGTACCTGGTACCTACATATGTGATCTTTGATAAAGTTGATCATCTTTGGAAGATCTGAAACCAGGCTACCATAAAGGACTGAAATTATTAGAAGATCTTTAAGAATAAAGCAAACAGATTACAAACGATAAATCAGTAATAAATTAGATGCAGCGATCCTGCGCAGATAAATGGATTGAGACTGCAGTAAAATTTCCAAGATTGTGTGCTATCTCGTTTTATTTTATTTATTATACGTTTCATTAAAAATCATAAAAAAATAATGAATATTTAGCAGAACTGTAAATGATACGCTTGCAAATCAAAAGTGGTGACCCGGTCCCTAGACGCTTGTCTATACGTTGTAGTTTACTCGACAAATTGAAATGACCTTACTCGTTATTGAGACATGTGTTGTGTTACTTTTATCTCGGAAGATCAAAAATGCTGTTGTTTATGCAAAATGTGTTTTCAATAGAGTTTTTCGTACAGTGCATATTTGTCAAATATTTGTACTAACGGTTTAAATTGCAATTAATACATAAGAACATCATATATGTGATCTAATTTTGCAATCGCTTAAAATAAAACTAATTAAATACATGAACGCAGGTGATAACTCTTAAATATTTTAAACTCATAAAAAATTATTAATAGCAAATTAATTCCAGCTACACATTTCTTTGTACGTAACTGTACCATGTAGTTGTCTATCGCATTATGTGAATTTCACGTGCTACTCGCGTGATTAGAACGAGGACAATCTTTAAATGATTTGAAATAAAAAAAACGTGAGTGATTAAAATGTTGTTTATGTTTACGTCGTTATTTATAGCGCAGTTGTTGTTTGAGATAGATATTAAAATGGATTGGGAATATTATTCACATTTAATATTTCTTTTTTAATTTACTCGTAGGATTTACTTATATATATGTAGTTATGTATCTTTTATATAATAATTATTGATAATTTGTGATCTTCATATCGTTTGTATTCAATCACCAAAAATTAATAGCTATTAATAGGTATAAGTATCTGGATTATGTCGTTCACAGTTGGGGCTGTTGGTGAATGAAGATGCCATTCTATCTATATATAATACACATACTGCGGGTATATATGAATTAAACAAAAATATAATAGGTACAGAAAAATTGATTGGTATTAAACAACAATTAAATTAAAAGTAAATTACGCATTTTAAAACGGTCAATATCTATAGTCGCCGTCACGATACTTTAAAATGACATCAATTTGTACTAATTGCAATATAAGTACAGTATTTGTCTATTGGGGGGTATTCTGAAAAATTTATAAAGGGCTACAGGCGCTGTTTTAAATAATTAAATAATAATATAATCAATATAATTAAACATAATTAAAAACAATCCATAGTTACTACACGAATAACTCATTAGTTTAAAAGTAATATAATATATGTAATATTATAAAATTTAATTACAATCCCTAGCCGCTTTTAAATTTTTCGGAATACCCCCCATTAGACAAATACTGTGAACGATTATCCTTTACAGGTAAGCACAATAGCGAACCCTTATCATCCGGTTAATAGGAATTGAGGTCATTTTAAAATATCGTGACGGCGATTATATTTATTTCTACTTGCCAGACTTCAGGCAAGGGGTCAGATGATATTACAGAGAGATACAATAGAAGAACAAATAAAAATATCTTTGTAATAATCTGTTTAGTCACTAAGTAGGTTCCTTGAATCTTTCAATTTGTTAATTTCGATACATTCTAATAAATTTAATTCTATGGCTTTTCTAATTTATTTCTGTATAAAAGGGGGTTTAATTTCCTAAATTAAGCTTTATGCTTTAAAGCCGAAAATGACCGATATTCGTATTTAATTACCTTATTACTGGAAAAGTACATGGTGCCTAGATTACCTGCAGATTAAACAATTCTTTTTGCAGGGCAGGTAGAGTCATAAATTTAATTCCCAGTTTAGAGCCGCCGCATAATAGATGTGTATCACAGGGTACATTGCAATAATGGCACATTTTAGATTAATAGTAGAATAAGGCTTTAATTTCTGTAAACTTTTAAACTGTATTGGTCTAACTTTAATGTGAGAATGTTATACGTAACGTTCATTCAAAAACTCAGGTCAACGTTACAAAATTTTAATGGAACTATTACTACCACTTACTAAATTAGCTGCACGTGTAAATGAAATAATTTGACATGTGGCTTACGTAAAAATTAGAGTGATTTATGTACGTATGCGTATCAGAAATTCGGAAATGTATGATCTGTTTTCAAGCAATTATTAGAAATTACTAGATCCCCATCTCTCCAAACTGACATGTGAACGTGTTTATTTACATGTTATCAGGCATGATAAACGAAGGCTAATCAAACTCACATTCGTTTTATATTTACAGCGCTCAACCGCAAGAGCTACAGTCTCGATACGACAGAAGAAACAGCCACTTCATTTGGAAACGTAGTGGAGAACTGGTAGCAGCACAGTTAAAGTTCCCTCCGTTCGATTGTAAAATGGCATCTTCGAAACTTTTCGCAAAGTTTCACATCACAGTGAAAAGTGTTAGTAACCATACGAAAGTATTAGTCAATATATCACCAACTCATAACAGAAAATGTAAGTACGCATTCACTTTTTATTTGCTTTCTTTAAAATTTTGTCTTTTCTGCAATAAGTATGTTATTTCAGCAGTATTTTAAACACTAAGTTCCGAATACGATTAGCTATTTCGATTTTTTAAAGTTTATGCTATTAAATCGTATTTTCTTTTGAACTGAAAATGTTTCAATATCTCCAGAATCCATTTAAAACTAATTGTTATTTACTTAAATTGTTCATAAATACACAAATAACACATTAAAACATTACGATGATTAATGAATTTATCACTAAATATATTATTAATTAAATAATTTTTATAAACAATTTTTTTCGTTTATTATTGGGTTTAAGACCTTTAGAAGAAAAAAACCGTAAAACCAGTTGAGTTAGTTACATAAATAAGAAATCACACATCCCGAAGAAACTTTTGCGTCGTTTTTGCTGTTGGTGACCTCGAACCAATATTCGCATCGCGCAAACCGTTCGCTCACCAAATCTACAACACACCAAAAAAAATTAATTATTCATGACGGATATAATAAATTAACATAAAAATTTGAATTACCATAACCCAAGCATGTTTGAATCGCCATTGCGCCAAGACAGTTTTGTCGTGTTACACTTATTGTTAGCACAAAACTGAGATCTATTTTACACCATAATATAAATATATATTTACAATCACATTTAACTGCGATACCTATTAAAATGGTTTGAAATCTTTTATTACTTTTTCGCTGTGCGGAAAGAGAAAGTGTGCTGCCTATTTGTAAACCTATTACGAGAAAACAAATACTTAAATTACAGTAACATGCGGAATTTTGTCATGTGTAATTATACACGTGGATCTTCTCTTTGCTTTATTTCCAATGTGTATGTGTAAACACACTACTGCAGCAAGCAAACTGGTTTCTGCATTCTTATAGTTATAATACTGCAATCAGAATTATGCTTCTTTTATGCATTCCGTTACATTGGCATTGTTCGAACCATCGATCCAGAACTGTACTCTAGCATCCGCACATTGATTTGTTCTCTATGCGAATTGAAATACCCGCAATTTCAAATTGTCCATTCGAACCGTTAAAACGATATATTTACGATTCCTAGAGCTTCTATACTAATTCTCACTAGTATTTGAAAATCTTCTCGTATTTCTTCACATGCTTCTAATACTTTACACGAAACATTAAATTGCAATAATATTGGGAAAGCACTTCTTCAAAAATAAATATGTACACCTCCCGATTAAGTATTGTCGTCATCTAAAGTGATGATCAAAACTACTCACAATTTGAAGAGGTGTGCGTTTGGTTGGCATCGGTTTCTACTGGTAGGAGATTTACTGTGGCACCTACCTGTAAAGTACCGGGCAATTACCTATGCAAATCAGGTGGGAGAATTAAAATTATTTAGAATTCAATGAAAACGTATATATGTATTTTACAATTTAAATATGTTTTGAAAATACCCTTTTTACAACTTGGAGGCGACGAGTAACGTTTCAGAATAGTTAAGTAACAGTGCAGATAAAAAATTACATAGGTAGCATTAATTATTTCGGTACTTTATATAATAAAGTACCTATCCGGAAAGAAAATTGATATGCACAACAGAGTAATACTTCATAAATTCAATTGAAATAATTATTATAATATTCTGATATTTACGTCACTACCAGCAGAGTAAAGTAGAAGTACCGCCTTGGCAAATTTGTGTTGGTATGAAAAGAAAAATATGTTAGGTAGGGTTATATTATTTTTATTTTAATGTGCATGCTCACTTTGAAACAAACTTATTTTACGTGGCTAATCTATATTCGTGAAATAGTTGTAAGCAGAAATTACAATTTGTATTTATGTAATTGCTGTTATATAAACAAAAGCCCACACAAACAATGAAGTAAAATGTAACAGGACAAACAGATTATTCTGTAAAAATAAAGAAATAAAAATGTAAACTCAGGCTTTCGCAGGTAGAACTTCAGTCATTGTATCGAATCGGTTCAATCAGTTGTTTTGGAGGATTTAAAATTAGAAAAAAATCAGAAGTAGAATAGGTTTAAAACCTAACTAGCTGTTGCTTTGTTATGTATGTTTTACAAAATCTAAACTGTTTTTAATATATTTTATTACCACAGAAATCGTTAATTTTCTGAATAGTTCGAAATTTTCTTGATCAATTAATAATTATTGATCATAAATACATACAATAACTAAGATATAATCCATTTCACAAATATTTCGCATATATAATAACAGCTTCATCTGAGTCAACTAATGTGCAGAATTAAATTAAATTAATTTTAACATTAATAATTAACTTTATAATAATTTATTTATTATTCCTAGAATATTTATTTTTCCTTTTTGTTAAGAGTTTACCTATATATTTAGTTTATTTTGACAGAATTAATTTTTTTTTTCTTATTAGGTCTTATATTATTGTTGTTTTAAAGTAAGCATGTTTACTTAAATAAATAGGGTCAAACATTGTTCTTATTTTCTTACGAATACCAATTTTACGCGTTACTTATCTGTAGGTAAGTAACGCAATGGTAAATCCTAATAATTAAGCATTATTCACAACGTAATCTAAAAGATTAATAGTACATACTGATAAACTACAATAGTGCTGTAGTAAATTTATGAAGCATTACTCCTACTTGCTACATTTTTAAAAAAAGTTTTAATATACATACCAAATTTGCTAAGCGTAACAAGTTAATTTTTTTTTTTGGTACAGTTTACTATGCAAAGTAAGCAATTAATCTAACTCAATTTATCATCTATCTACACATTAACTTAATTAAGAGTTAAGTTTTAGGAGACAATTGGGTACAAGCCGTGAAACAATTTAAGACGCGATAACACCGCCATATACAACGTTTCCTGATATTAAAGAATTTATATTTTTCTAACTTATTTGTATAAATCTGAAACGTTTTACAACTCTCTGTCCCAATAAACCTCTTACCCAGCATCCGCCGGTGCTTACGTCACTCGGAGGCTATGACAATAATCGTAGTTGTTCGTATGCTCCCGTCAAATACGTTTCTATATGTTTCTATTTTACGAAGTCAGACGAAGAAGTTCGATCATTGTAATAGCCGCCGAGTGACGTAAGCACGAACCGCCGCTGCTTTTACCAGAAAAAATGGTGAGTAGTTTTGATAATTACAGCGACGACATTGCTTCAGTAGGAAAGTGTGCATGTTGCACAAAATATTCGATGGTTGGGAAGAGGTCAAATTTCTTACGTCTGCGTATCCATTAATAGTACAGTGTTTACTTAAAAGTTCATATAATTAATATTACTGTACTACCAACTTAAATATAGATAATTTGTCAAGTTTTGTGTAGTTTTAATTATCCTTGCCTAAATAAGAAAGACATACTTGTACAAAGAAAAACTAGGACATACATCAAATATTTGTTCAAACACTTTAAAATGAGATAATACGCTATTACTATATTAGTCATTGTCGTAAGGCGCGGAAATTAAAATATTAAAGTTTGACGATGCTCTCTGCATGTTTACATAATCGCTAGCCGTTTATAATTAAATTATAAGCTTGCCGATTTAAGACAAATATGCTACTGTGTATCAATACAAATATCTCTAAATATTGACGAAAATATTTAATGAACAATTAATACTTTGAAATTTTTCGCTTATCTCCTACATGATTACATATATATACCATTTTCAGAGGCAAGCACCTAAATGAAAATGTTATGTTTAACTAACTACACCAATTGATAACGTCAAAGCAAGACCGCCAAAATTAAATTAAAAGTATGTACTTATACCTATATATAATGATAAGCAAAGAATGCAGAAAAATTTATTCAAATGTCGTTATTGACAGACATGCATGTTTCACTGTAACATAGTTCGTCTGTGTCACAATTTATTGTAATTTTACGCTCAAAGGGTGTGTACCGGGTGTCCAGCCTAAGATGCAACGATTCCTAGCCAATTTATTATTGCCTTTTTGAAAAAAATTTTGAAATAAATGTTGCCTGGAATCATATTCTACATATGCTAAAATTAGTTTCAGTAATGGCGGACTTCCGGTTGTACCGGAAGTAGATACTAACTGTATTATTTTAAACACCCTGTATATTATTGCACTTTTGGATTCCTTGTTAAATTTAAATAACAATATGTAAGGAATACATTGGGGCTAAGTTGTACCGTTTCCGAATTACATGACGTTTTTCGAAGAAAAAAAAATGAAACATATTTCCAAATCTAAAATGGCAAATTAGCTAATATTTTCGCTAAAATAATTAGTTTAAGGTCATATAACTCCCATACTCTCACCTATATATGTACATATATATATTTAATTGGAGTTCTTTTTTCGTCGGTAGTAGCGGCTTTATGTAAAGTTAATTAAAATAAAACTTCTTCTAACGTTTCGACAATTATATTTGTCTTACTCATAACTAATCTATAAAGAAATATTACATTAAGAAGAGGTTATTGACAAAAATGTGTATAATACGGACTACAGCTGGTTATAAAAGTTATATACTTTACATTGAAACGTCATAATAAAAAATCAAAAATAAAAACTAGGCCGAAAATCGATGTGTTAAATTTTGAAGATACTTAATTATAAATTTGATGACATAATTTTATGAGATATATATGATTACTTGTAACTAATAAGTAAGATTTTAAATTACAAAGTTTGTTTTCGTTGTTTCATTGATGAGAGTTTTACAAGTAATGCTTAAATATACGAACATATTTGCCGTTCCTGTCAACACATACGGTTACTTTTTATTGGTTGTAAAAGAATTAACATATGTAGGTAAATAGATAAGTGAAAATACAGTGGTATTGGAAACTAAAAGTCGGGATAATATATCGGGGTGGTAAAAATAATGAAACAGAATAGTTGAATTGGTTGAAACATGTTACAGGATGGAGTAATAGATTTTGGATAGGTTTTCGATGTCCGATCTGTCGTTTACAGCGTTACTATGTTTTTTTATATGTATTGATTCAATTATATTTCTGGCTTTGTTGTTAATTTCTTTATCTAAAATTTTGACTTCATTAAAGTTGAATGTGTGGCCTGTGTTCAGGGTGTGTTTTTTTAGTGCTGTGATATTTTGTTGGTATTTGTGTCCCTTTATTCATATATGTATATATACAGTCAGAGACAAAAATGAGTGGGCATAGTATTATATTTTATTATTAATTATTTGTTTTGTTAGTATGTTTTCGGATATTATTTATGTTTAACTATTTGATCTGCTAGAATATCATATGATGTTGTATATCATTAAATAAGTATGAGTAAAATTTGTAGTTTAATTAAAAATCGCTTAGTGTCCACTCAATTCTGTCGCTGACTGTATATACATCATGAATTTATTAAAATTTTATTACTATACGGAAATGAAGAAATACATACATACAATTTTATATATAATACGTGTAGAATCTACTGTTTTTTAAAGTGAAAGTTCACTAAAATAAAGGGTTTTTATTTTAATGCTCCAAAAAATATATAAACATAGAGGAGGACCCATCATATATAAAAATTTAATCACAAAATATAAATAGTAATCGCACATCTCAGTAGTTTTTTTTTTATATATGTATTTACGTAATCGTGGCCGTGATTTATCCCAAAGGTTGAGTAGAAAAGAAATAAAGGACAACATGTCATATAGCCTTAACAAAGCGGAAATGCTGTGTCTAATTGATAATGGGAAATAATGTATTACAAAAGTAGAGATAATAAAATTGTGTTATTTTTTTTAATTAGTAAATTTATTGTTAGACCTTGCATGTTTACACTTTTAACGGTTGTACTTGTCCTTCACACATTTAACATGTAAACAAACATATGCGGTCGACAACCCAGACTAGCAATAATACATATGTGTATGAGTAGAGTGCCACGAGAGTAGTGTGTTATTTATTATCGTTTTGCTTATCTGGTAACACTGATGCACGGTTTCTGAAACGCTAAACCAGCAGTTATCTGTTCAGTATCTGAAAAGTTAATAGAAATTAATTTCTCGAACAATAAATAGTGACGTCACGGCAGATATCTATCCTCGTAAACTATCTGCTCCACGTTCTGGGGTTAAGTTCACTGGCAGAGCTAGAATGGGTGGCATACCGGGCGGATATCGATGGTGTTACCCCAAGAATGAGATTTGTTAAAATTAAAACTGCAGACCAATCTCATTATTAAATAAAATATTAGAAAAAAAATATACAAACGCACCTATCGGATTATCTGAAACAAAAAAATTAAATAATTCATGAAAATCAATGTCTTCCAAAAATATTCAGGAACTACTTCAGCTACTATCGACCTGTTGAATTGCATTAAAGAGAAAATAGAAAAGGGAAATACAGTAATAGCTATCTTCATCGATATGAAAAAAGCATTCGATACCGTATCCAAACCAAAATTAATACAAAAAACAACAAAAATTGGAATACTTGGAAATGAGAAAAAACTGATACAAACTTATTTATCCGGAAGAACACAAAAAAACACTGGTTAATAAGCAAGAAAGCGCCGAACAAACTCCCGAATATGGAATACCACAAGGCGGAAATTTATCACCCATACTATACATAATGTATACCAACGACATAGTCAATAGAAAAATCACTGGGAAAATATATACATATACCGATGATACCTGCATTGTTTTATGGGGAAAGAATCATGTAGATCTACAGCAAACCATAAACAAAGAGGTTAGCACACTGGAAGAGTTGTGCCACGAAAATAGTTTAACCATACGAACAGAAAACAGAGTACATGGTGTTCTCAAGTAAAACAAATACATCAAAATACAACATAAAAATAAACAACAAGGAAATAAAAGAAGTAGACAAAGTAAGATATTTGGGATTATCAATACAAAACAATCTGAAATGGGACATCCATATCAATGAATTAACTAAGAAGAATTCAATTGCAATAGCATACAAAATAAAACAAATAATACCAGAATTTGCTAGAAAGTCTGTATACAATGCGATGCTCGCCTAACACATGAATTATTTAATAAATGTATGAGGAGATACAACAAAGCAAAATATAACCAAATTACAAAGACAGCAAAATAAAATACTAAAACTAATATATAAAATGGACAGAATGACACCAACGACAGAAGTATACAGAAAGACGGAAGAAATGAACATACAACAAATAATAACATTCAAAAACCTACTACGGATATACAAAATCAGAAAGTAACTGATAAAAACAAATACAAAGTTAAGTACTACCCGAGACACCGATACGGAACAAGAACAGTAAAACAAATATGAAAAAATTCCAGACGCAGACACAATAAATAGATATAACAACTTACTAAATACAATAAAAAACCTAAATTATATACAATACCGGAAGAAAATAAAAGAGATAATACTTAAAGGCACACCAAAAAAAAGAGCAAGAAACAACATAGGAGTTCTTCAAACCAGTATTCCAGGCTGAGATTGCAGCAGTCCTACACCATCCGAGGGGAAGATCTAGGACCGAGTCCATTTCCTTATATACATATGTTGTAAAATACAAGTTACGCATCTATAATTTATAATAATAAAGATTGTTTTCGTTAAAAAACAGACAATGTATAAATAATTTTTGTGGCAATAACTCTACCTACTGGAATTTTTGTAATTTTTATTTTTTTTCAACGGTCGGGTGTCACCCCAAACGGGCGGGCTGTCCCCCACCTAGCTACGCCATTGGTTAACTGTAAGATATCGGAGAGCTTTGGTAATTTTGGATTGTTAGAATGCATACGTAGGGAATGCAATGTGTCCGACAAAGATATGGGAATCGGTAGGGAATATCGATGTGTGATAAGGACGCAGCAAACCATACTTTCGCCAGTACAATAGCACAGCAGAAAAGCATGTTTGCCTTTCGTTTTTCTTCACTTTAACGTATCAAGTACTTGCGAGTGTTTCGATGGTGTGTTGAATAAAAAGTAGTGGTAGAAAGTAATGAATCGACATTAATTATGAACAATCATTATATACCAAAAGAAAACATCTACAATGCAAACTATTAAAAACAGTAGTTTCTAGTTACTAGATGTTTATGCTTTCTTGCAGAAACTTTATTTAATGTAAAAGGTTCCATATTCGATAGCTACCTATAGAAGATAACTTTGATATATATATACATATCTGCAAGATATCTCTGTGACTGCTTGGTGATTTTCGATGCATTTCTGTTCTTTAAATATGTTTTTCTCAAAAATAAGTTTTTTACACTAGTACTTACCTTTTCCAAGATTGCGGTTACCGCATAGTTATGTATATCCGGTCCATTATATCTCAATAAAATAATAGTTTAATAGGATAATATTTATACTATTGACACATCCATTATCGTCCTTAAGATTATATTAAATTAATGTTGCATAAATTTTACTCTATTTAAAATTGCGGCCAATAAGAAATACTACTATATAAGTTCTTTAAATTTTATCTTTTAGCATAGAAATTGTTTGAAATTCTCTTTAATCATTGTAAATTTATATTGTCAGTAAACCCACTTTTCACTAAAAATTTTCATAGATGAAAATTCGACTGTTTTCTTTAAAATTGTCTATATGAATTGTTTATTATTGCAGATTCTACAAGATCTAAAATCATTGTCGAGAAGCCGATTGTTGAAATAGGCGGAGATGAAATGTCTAAAGTTATCTTTGATAAAGTCAAGAAAAAACTTATTATTCCGTTTGTAAATTTAGAGAGAGATTATTACGACTGCAGCTTGAAAAATAGGTAAGCGACTTTTTCTGAATTTTTATTCAATTTCCTTCTTGGATTGCAAAAAGAGAATGTTATGAATTTCGGCTTATAACTACTGTCACTCTACTTATAACTAAACATTAATTCTAAAATTTAAAGAAATAATCTAAACATCTTCAACGAACTTCAGTCTCAGAGCCATGAACGTTGAATATCGGTTTATAACTGGTCTAATAAATGCAAAAATATTTCATTGAAATACCGTGGATATTTTATCGTTTGTTATATTAGAAATAAAGGAAAATTAAATGTTTATTTAAAATGGTTGCATTTTGTAATTAATAACGGCTATTTAACGTTAATGACGCCGACATTCTACCGTTTATTATATCTATATATGACGCACTATGTTGCTTAGGTGGTATTTTTGTCATTTAAATATGTTAATACAATTGACTCGAGGATTACAATTAGTCAAATCATTTCATTATGTGATGGTTCTATCAATGCGTAGGAAGATCCTTAACAGGGTATAAAATCATATTGCATAAACTTTACTTGTTAAATTAGTATCCTGAGACAAGTTTCAACTTAATTTAGATAATTTTTATCTGTTCTTGCAATGATCTAATTGTAAAACAAATCGTGATCGGTAAGTAGGCTCATACATAGGGAAATAGGCTATTAGTTCCTTTAATATACTATATATATATATACACATATGCATATACGTTGAGGTCATGTTTAGATGTTCTAGGCGGAGCGAGAGCGATATACTAAACATGCTCGTCGTGTGACATTATTAAGCGATAACGTCATCGCCTTTAGTTCTTTGTACGTTTATAAAAAAAATTGCCGAACTACGTTATTTTAATTTACTATCCTTTGAAAAAAAAACTGCTTGAATGTTTAATATATTTTAAATTATACCTACAAAACCCGTGGTAAATCAAGATATGTGAATAGTAATATATATAAACAGTGTGGGCACAAGCGAAATCAATAACTTAAAAGTATCAAGACTTCGAATAACAATTCCGAATGATCTCTAATCTTAACATCTTATAGGCTCTGCAAATACGTATAGAATCCCACCACAATTCTCACATATTTGGTGCTGAAATTATCGATTTATTTATTTAAAACATTTAAAAATTATAATGGGTACCGTCTTTTTTTTCTCTTTCTTTTTTTCTGAAAGCATATATATAACAAATACCTAATTCTTTCTGAAATCATCCATTGTAAGATATAAAATTGATTACAGGAATAGAACCGAAAACGAAATAGTTTTAGAAGCTATTGACGCAATTAAGCGGTATAACGTTGGTATAAAATGTCCAACCATGACGCCCAATGAAAAAATGATCAAGGGTAAGGACATATTGCACCCCTCCCTAGTGAAGTTTGCTCATCGGTTATAACTTTCACAGATCAAAATTTAAAACAAATCATCTTCCCAAGTCCCAATGTGATGATAAGGAGCGCCTTGGATGGAACTCAATTAAGGGAGCCAATAATTTGCAAGGGCGTGAGTAAATTTGTGCCCAAATGGAGTCGCCCTATAATCATGTGCAGGCACACGTTCGGTGACCAGTACGGAGGCAAGGATATAGTTTTAAACGAACCAGGCACGGTATCTTTACTATATACAACGGACAGTGGTCAGTTTTACAAATACGATTTTAACATACCTGGCAAAGGGGTTGCTATGCTAACTTATAATACCGAGGATAGTATTAAAACATTCGCCGATTCTTGCTTTAAAATAGCTTTGGAGCGAAATTATCCATTGTACTTCACCAGCAAATTTACTCATCTGAAGAAATACGACCAAATGTTTGTTAATGTCTTCCAGGAGTTATATAATAAGTAAGCAGATATTGATGCCCTTGGTGTTATTTTATTGTAATGTTTTCCTTATTTTTCCCTTAGGAAATACAAACCAATATTTGAAAAAGCGAAGCTGACGTATGAGCATCGACTCGTAGATGATATGGCGGCATACGCCATCAAATCTACAGGTGGTTTTATATGGGCTTTAAAGAGTTATGATGGCGACGTCTTATCCGATATAATTGGACAGGGTTTCGGTTCAATGGGCATGATGATGAATACATTCCTTTCCCATGATGGCAAGACATTATTAACCGAGCCAGCTCACGGCACAATTTCTAGACATTATAAGTAAGTTTATTATTATTATATTATCTAGTTAACGTATAAAACATCTATATTCTCTGACGCAAATTAAAAAAAAAAACTGTAAATAAAAGCACGTGATCATGACATGCTAGTTACAATACTATTCAAAGTACTTATCAATGGTATTTCTGTTTTTTGCATTTCTTTGATATCTTTAGTTGTTTAACGACAAAACGTGACCTTTATTCAGCCGCTGTAGATACCATTAAATGCCTAAGTGTTTATGCCGGTTATTTATATTTTACTTACGCATATTTGTTGGTTCTGAAGTCACGGCGGATAACAGTCAAAACCGTTTTTGTACCGCATGTGCAGGTGACGTGCTTATGCTATCATACATAATGCTTTTGTCGAGTATATACCCGACGCAAACACGCTCGTGTGATCGCACCTTTAGACATTAGCAGCCCTAAAGATTGTTTATGCCATTAGATCCAAATAGTGAACTTGCATATAATTCAATATATTCTTTTTATATTGTAGGAGATATCTTAAGGGAAAACCAACATCATCCAATCCATTGTCCACAATATTTGCGTGGACTCGTTGTTTAAATCATCGTGCAAAAATAGACAGCAATCACGAACTGCTTCTTTTTGCCAACACCGTGGAACAGTGCAGCAGAGAAGCCGTAGAAGGGGGTCATTTGACTAGGGATCTTGCTTTGTGCACTTATGGACACAATTTCCAAGACAATATCTGTATTAGCACGGATGATCTTATAAATGTAATTGCAGAGAAACTTGAAGTGAAATTTGAAAAGTTATTTGGACAAGATGATGTAGAGGTCGAAGTCGCCTCCCCCTAATATTATTTATTGTGTATGTCTTTCATTTTTTGTCTCTAATTTTAAGTATTATATATTTTTTTTATAAAAAAAAAGTATGTAGTTATAACTTTTATAGAATAATAATAAATATGCTCCTAATAGTAAATTTGGTTTGATTAAGAAAAGACGACGCAGTGTTGAAATGAATATTACCGCACACTGTGCTGTAATGAGATATTAACGCATTAGCGGGACTATTGCCGGCACATAATATAGGCGATTAATGTGCAAATTAGAAAAAATACTGTAAAAAACGTGTGCCGCAATGACCCGTACTTTGAATCATTCAAACTTGTACTCGCATTACATAAACGTCATTGTGACACTTGTGTTTTAATAATACTATAGAAACAACTGAAATCATATTCCGAGTGGCTATGAAAAAGTGTGTATACCTATTAGAGGTGCGATCGGGCCGGGTCGGCCCGCTTTAGCCCGGCCCGGCCCGAGAAATTCCAGATGCCCACCGGGCCGAGCTTTCTTATAATGAAACGGGCGGCCTGCAAGCCCGCTCGGCCCGTCAAGCCCGCCCCAGAAAATTGCATTTTGTACATGGAGAAAATAAAATCCATTTATAAAGAAGGTTATCTATTTCATGCGTTTATCTATGAACATTCTTCTTTGAAATTTGCACTTCCTACAAAATTTATTTTTTGGCAAACATAGTGAATATGAATACCTATTATATGTATACCTTCAAGTATATATGTTAAGTGCATCTTTAACTTCATAGCGAGTTATATTCTTTTTATAATAAAATGCAATTCATATGCTTATTGGAAATGACAAATATTATATAAATTGTCTAGCCTATTCTATTATTAAGCCACCACTAGCTGCGAAAGTGTATTATAGGTATTTGCAGTTGCGCATAAAAAATCTAATTCTTTAAATTAAAACATTTTTCCTAAAGAAAGATAAACTTTTGGAAGGACAATCGGTAATTCACACGAGCTGACGGGCTGAAGAACAGGCTCGGGCGGGCTGGCCTAGCAAACGCGATGGGCCGAGCCGGACCCGTTTTAGAAAAGAGCGGGCCGGACCCGTTTTAGAAAAGAGCGAGCCGGGGCCGTTTTAGAAAAGAGCGAGCCGGGGCCGTTTTAGAAAAGAGCGAGCCGGGGCCGTTTTAGAAAAGAGCGAGCCGGGGCCGTTTTAGAAAAGAGCGGGCCGGGGCCGTTTTAGAAAAGAGCGGGCCGGGGCCGTTTTAGAAAAGAGCGGGCCGGGGCCGTTTTAGAAAAGAGCGGGCCGGGGCCGTTTTAGAAAAGAGCGGGCCGGGGCCGTTTTAGAAGAGCGGACCGCGGCCGTTTTAGAAAAGAGCGGGCCGGGGCCAGTCAGGCCGATCAAAATTCAAGGTTAGGTAATTTACGGGATTTTTGTAATAGATACAAAAAGAAATCAAAAAATAAAAAGAGTCTATATTGTGTGTATGAAATATTATTATTGTTACAATATATATATATATATATATATAAATACAACAATTGCTTTATTGGAATCTCGGCATATATTTATTCCACATTTGTTTTCAAACGTTTCGGCAACGATTATTGTCTTGCTTAGTGAAAACAAGACACAAACAAATAGCATAGATTTTAGAATTATTCCTATTCTTCTTTAGTGTGACATTCATATTTCGCAGCCGGTAAATTCGGGTACTACCTGTACCGCACTGTTCCCCGTAAATGACTAATCTGTGATTACTACGGGGCAGTAATTTCTGTTGCCATGTATTCTCGTCCATTCATAACATTTTACTACGTACCTGTGACGTATAAGGATCTTAAAAAAATTATATTTCAAAAACTACTTTACATGAAACCGTCAAAATTTCAGTGTAAATATATATTTAAGTCATGTACAAAATAACATTATTTTGATGCGTTTTGAAAATCCGTGTATATCATATCCATTTGTCTTTGCTTGTCCTACACTTCTGAAATGTGATGACGGATCGTTTGTGCACAAATCTATGCTGCGACGGTGATAATCAAATCTCGATGCAATTGTAAATGTGACTGTATACTATAGATTCCAACTCCTTGAAGAATGAATAATTAGTTTTTGGTGAGTCAGAGATAATAAGCATATGATTATTATATAAATACATATTACAAATTATTTTTTTTTCATTCATCAATCAGAGATGATCAACGAATAATCAGGGTTTTTCAATAGTTTCGCAACGACTTTAATTTTTGACATCCAAACCGCCTAAGAAGTCAAGATTCCGTTTGTACAATTTATCTCCTTATACAATCTCCTATCACCCTCCGTTTGTATTAAAAATACACATTTTTTTTATTCTGTTATGATTTACTGTCAATATTTTTCAGAAGTTTTAATAATTGACTTTTTACATCCACCATAGTAGGCCTAACATTCTTTCGCTCCTGTAAACACTTCAGAGCAATTTCATATAATTGGTTACCATAATTTATTCCATCTTTTTCCCACGTTCCTGCTCTGGAGTCCAATAATGAGATTATATCTCCTTGATCTTCTAAATAATCTTGTATAAAAGTCACCTAAAGAATGGGAGATCAATTAAAGCAATTAATAACATATAATGTACTTACAATGTCATTCCCATTGCGATCATAGTCTACGGGTGGCAAACCAGTTATCAACTCCAACAGGACCACACCAAAGCTATAGGTGTCCATTTTTACTGATACGTCTCCTCTAAAAACGTAAATTTAATTTAGATGGTATTTATATTGTACATAGTACAAACCTGTGAGCTTCAGGTGGCATATATGCGGATGTCCCTAATATTTGATTGGTACCTGTTGTAGTACTTGTGGCAATTCTTATTATCCCAAAGTCACATAACTAAAAATCAAGAAAAATTTAATATAATGTTTTTCTCATGCCCAAAAATCTGCGAGATCCATGTTTCTTTTTTTAATTATGTGTTTATACAAAAATGACCAATAATAATAGATATTTATGATTACTTTACCTAAATGTAAATATTCTCATGACTTTTTAAATATACAGTCCGTTTGATTTTAGCTGTCACCTCGGATATCTCGACTATTGTTAGAGATACGACAAAATGTTAAAGAAGAAAATTTGTTCTACATCTAATTCCCTATTATATGACTCAGATTTAAAAAACAATTGAGCATCAAATGTGTTAGAAATAGGAAAGACATATAAAATTTAAACAGAATGTACTCAACTTTATTACCTATTTGAAAACTCTAAAATATTCTCTTTACAACGATATATCATATGTCATAGCTATCTAATCATTTAAAAACATAAATTGAAAATTATGGTACAAATGCACGCTTTGGTAGATTAAAGCTTTATTTGAAAAAGTAGGCGGTGAAACAAATAAAGTTATTTGTCAACTTCCAGTTGAACAATGATCCTTAATACTTTCTTGACAACATATGCTATTCCACGTAAGTATGTATAACCACAGACAAGAGAACATAACAGACCATCAGCTAGATAGGGGGACTAGAATTGTTCATAGGACTGATACCAGATGTCGCTATAAGTAACGTCTGTACATAATTTTATATATCGCTAAAAGAGCGCCAACAGCATCACGCCCGGGCACAGTACAATGTTGCCACTGTTCTTGTAGACGGCGCGTCGACAAAGCTGTTGCATCTAAGGGACACCGCCGCTAATCCTCTTATTTAAAATACGTAGTATTTTTCTAATTTTTTCTAAACGAAAATGCTTATAACTTGTTCTGCAAACGGTTTGGCAAATGACTTGGCAAACGGTTTGGCAAGTGATTTAACAAAAGGTTTGGCAAACGATTTGGCAAGTGATTTGACAAACGATTTGGCAAAGGATTTGTCAAACGGTTTGGCAAATGATTTGGCAAACGGTTTGGCAAACTACTTCACCGCCCACCTTTTTTTTAAGCAATTTGTTTAATTTGTCTAAACGTGCATTTGTACCAAACTTTTCAATTTATGTTTTTAGATGATGAGATAACTATAACATATGATATATCGTTGTAAACCGAATTTTTTACAGTTTTAAAATACGTAATAAAATTGGCAACATTCCATTTAAAACTTTGTATGTATTTATTATATCTAACACATTTGATGCTCAATTGTTTTTTATTCTAAGGCATATAATAAAGAATTTGATGTAGAACAACTTTTCTTCTTTAACATTTTGTCGTATCTCTAATAACAGACGAGATATATGTATAATACTTACTTTGGGTTGATTTGATGCGTCAAGTAAAATATTAGCACTTTTTATGTCCCTGTGAACAAGAGGTGGGTTACTTGCAGTATGCAGGTAGGAAACAGCATCTGCTGTACCCATTGCCACACCAAATCGGTCCCTCCATGTCAACACATTTTCTGTACACTAAAATAAATCTCAAATTTTAATACTAATTTCAATGCTGTTTTAGTAACACTACTGTATATTCATATATATTTCCATGAATTATTAAAGCTAAGAAATACAATACTACATCAAATAATTTCTTCACTGTCCGATTACAAATATCTAAAGAAACATCTGAACAATTACCACAAACCTTTAACTTAAGGATTTCATTGGCAACTTAAGACAAAGAAATAGATATATAGAATTTAAACAATTACCTGCAATTTATTTGTAAGATTTCCTCCTTGTATATACTCATATAACAAACAATATGCCATACCATCACAAGAATATCCAAGAAGTGGAACTAAGTGGTCATGTTTATACTTGTAAAATGTCTCCACTTCTGTGGCAAACTGTTTCGTAATAATATTCATATTTTTCAAATTTAAACGTTTTACAGCAATGGGTTTATCAACTAATCCAAATGCTAGATAAACTGAACTAAAAGCACCAGAGCCTAAGAGTCTCCCACATGATACGCTGGATCCCTCAGATTGCGCAGTAACATAGGGCATATCATTAAAGTAATTTGTTGCAATTTCTAATTCTGCGTAGGGATAATGTTTCAATAAAGTATTTAATGATAAAGATGGTAGTGGCGATCTCGATATTTGTGGTACAGAAATACCTCGACTTTCAGTTAAAGATGTGCTGCTTCTCAAAGCATCAAAATCTGGTAGGTTACTATTGACATGTGATATGTTGTGCGTTGAAACCCTGCTATCTAACATAGTTAGGTCAGGATAATTTCTACTTCTTAATTGAGATGCTTCATTTAATAAAGTGGAAAAATGTGGGACAAAGTCATTAATTGAGTTTTGAAAGCTTTCATTTTCACTCTTTTCACTCTCTAACAGACTAGAGAAACGTGGAATTTGCTCAGAAGACCACTGTATCATATCTGATGCGGATTTAGCTACATGATTAGCATGAAAATTGCCAATATTTTCAACAGAATTACTTAAACCAATATCAATATAAGGTGTATTCTGAGTACTAAAATTGCTTTCACTTATATTAGATTCCCTTGTAATTGATGGATACCTTACTTCATTTGAAACTATAACATTTGAAGGATCCATTATCTGTTTTATTTCTTCCGTAGTTAACTTAACTTTTGCGGCCGGTCCAAAGTTAGGCCTTTGAGGAGAGCTCCTTCGAAGTATTTTTGCAACATAATCTGCAGCAGCATACAATTTACATTCTTGTAATATAAAAAATAAATGTCCCAATGTTGGCCGTACACGTCCAGATGAGCCCCATTCCTCAAACAATATATCACAAGGTAACCTTTTGTCAGTCAGTGATCCTTGCTCCACCAACCTAAAACAACATGGCTATCAAACTGTGACCATTCTGATGGTATTTTGCAATAGAAAACCAACTCAATAATGTTAATGAATTACTATCAGAATAGTTTTGCTTACCAAACTCTTTTTTCTAAAATGATTTCTCCCATTGGAATCAGACATAGTACATACATGTATGTATTAATATACATACATGTATGTACTAGAACCAAGTGCGGAGTGAATGAATGAGGTTGTTTTATAATAAATCTTTTATTTGACCCCAATTTAGGCTTTATACATACAGAACTGCTGTCACAGTATTCATTTTCTAAATGCTTCTAAATATAATACTTTTAGATTGATACAATGAACATCTATTTATTACATTAAATATGAAATATGAAATTAGAATGTAATATTTCTATGTAAATTGGGCTAGCAAATGCTGTTTCTTACATTTTCACATATTTCTCAAAAATCAAATTTTGTGACTACTGGCATACTGGAAATAAACTAATTTGCACCCTAAGTTCTAGAATAAATAAAACTTTCTAAAGCTATTTCATCAACTTTGTTGATGAGGTTCACTATATGAAAATGCCACCACTATTTTTGGGTGCGCTTTTAATTACGAACAATTGTTTGTTTTTTCAGAAATTTTTAAATAATTTTAATACTTAAAAATTACTCCAGGACTTTCTGCAACGAATATGTACGCATTTATTGCCAGGATTGAGTGTCGACATATAAATGCTAGCGGTGTATGTGCATACTATTCGATTCAGGGTTCCTTTTTCAGTCGGTAACCACTGCCAGTTCTCCCATAAAGTGAGTTATCTGTAAGATTATCTGTGCCTATAGTCATTCATAAACTTTGTAATAGTGCAGAGTACACACGTATATTTCACTCAGACAGCAACAGTAATTTAAAAGCACACCTTTTGACACAGTGTAATGCCTCATTGAATGGTAAATAATTGCAAGTCTACAAAGAAATCTGGTATCCAAGAAATCTATTAAGTAGAAAAATATGATAACACTATAATTACCTGATGTCACTGGAGTTGTATTTAGGTGGGTTGCCCACTCGAACTGCACTCTCATAATTCTCCTTTTCCAATGTTTCGGGTACTTTACTCATAAGTATTTTCCAATTTTCATGCAATAACCTAGCAAGCTCCATTTTATCTATTGGGCTTAATTTCCGAATTTCAGTTGCTTCTGATAAATTCATTTGTGTACGTTCGTGCATACACATTAAATTACCGAAAAGAACTCCACTAATTTACTCATACAGAACTAAACAACACCACAACCAACCACTAGGATGGCAACCAGCACAGATAACATACCCATTGATGGGCAACTCTGCCTTCATGCGAACGATATATGCTGCATAGTTGTGACTAGTCCCGCTGAAGGTGTTGAAGTATGCCGGCGGGTATTTCAAAAGCAAATTCCATTTAAATTTTGGAAATACATAAAAGTCGTTTTGCACTGCGCTATTTATTGGTGAATTTTAGTATATTTCAAATATTCACGTAAATAATACTTCGCATATACAATTTATAAAGTATATGCAAAGTATTATTGACGTAAATTATTGAAATACACTAATAAATTGGCCAATAAATAGCGTAGTGCAAAACGACCTTTACAATTATAATGAAAAGTAAGGAATAATACGAATAAATGAATGAAAGATTGATTTATTGGTCGTAAGAAATACCCTCAACAGGTTACAGAAATACTATTTCTTAAACAACAAAATAATAGAAAGATATATGTTCACATCTTTATTGCTGTATGTGCAAGTTGATATACAACAATAGAAAACCATCTTGAAATCAAAATCCAAGTCAATTCCACAAAACAAAAGACCGATAAATACACTAGCGTTACCTGTCAAACTCGCAAAGTCGCACAAGATCACTGAATCGATAAATCGACACAATCGACTGCCAATGAGTCGCATTCGATAACCACAGAATTTATATTTTAAGAGTATTATATATATGATTTTAAGCGTCTGGAAACGGCACACCAACGCCGTGGGCGGGACTAGTGTTAACCAAAAACAAAGAGCGGGTGGAAGATACCCAGCAATACCCAGTGAAACGGGCATGGTTATCGTCTCTGTCGTCGTTATGCGTGGTTATGCAGTTATAACAGAGATAATACATCCATTATATAAGTAGTTTCACAGTGTTTACCTTGTTTTGAGTTGGGTTTTGTCGGTTCTGTCACGTTCTATTAGCAAAGAGAGTGATCCGATGTTGTGCTGTTATAAATAGAGGTAATAAATATTTATGTGTAATAAGTAGTCAAAATGACTATCGCCTTGTATAAAACAAGCATTGTTTTGAGAACAACTGAGGTTATGAGATTATAATAATAAAGATATTTGCGAAAGCAGTGTTTCCAAGAACACTGATCAAATAGGTGCTCATTTTATTACAAAATTGTTTTTATTGTTTAAATATACAGTTATTCCCAAAAGTATTCGTACTTCCTCATAATTTGAAGAAAAACCAATATAATTCTATTTGTGCAGGTTCAATTTATTTTAATAAATATACGTTACAAAGATATACGTGTAAGTATTGTATAAATAAAATTAATTCATATTGCAAAATTATACGACGCAAGTAAGTTTGTAAGATATATAACATTGTACGGTACGTTCATTTACGGCACTCCAATTCTTTCAGAAAACTGAGTTGTCGCGCCGTAAATGACATCTACCGCACTCTGATGTAAATAATTATTTTCGGCTACCACATCCGAAAGTACTACCTTACTACACTCATTTGAAGATAGAAAGCGCCACTTTATCGAATTAAACGATGAATTGAGCGGTCAAGGCATCACTTCCGTTACTTTACCCTCCATGGAGAGTAGAGTACAATTAGTACATATATCGAATTGCAGTGTCGACGCGTCACTTCCGTTTCAATACTGCTCTGTAACCAATGAAGTACTGTTGTAATGCAGAACGCTCTACATGTTGTACAAGAATTATTAGTCCCTTTAAAACGACCACAATAGTATTCACGAAAAGGAGGAAGATGGATGGTCTACCACCGCTAAAGCTCTAGAGTGAAAAAATGAAGCTGTCTGAGAAAGTGAAATACCTTGGCTCCAAGTTTACTTGGAATCGAGGGGGGGGGGGGGGTAACCAATGACAGAGTTAGTTTGGGGCAGGTTTCATAGATGAAATTTCTGCCAGAGAATTGTAGCTGCGAGAAGCAACTTTAGCTAATTAGAGAAGTGCATAATAAAACTGTACACACTGTAATTGTAAAAAGACGTGTTCCATGACTAAATGCAGCTGTAAACGCAAGAGACTTTTGTGTAATGCAAAGTGTCATAACAGTTTAAGTTGTTGCAACAGATAAGATTGTACAATGTTAATTACATTTTTTTTTTATCAAAATCTGTATGCAAGATTATTCTTTCTGATTTAGAATGTGCTGTTTATTTTAAGTTTATGTTATGTTGCTTAAAGTCCTATTTTTCCATATATGTATCATGTTGTAATAATAAATTATGACAAAAAAACGTTATTGTTTTAATTTAGTAATAATAGTGTATTGTGTTACTAGGAGTAGAAATAGAAAGCGTACTTTTTGTGTTGAGCGTTCGGGTGCGACCGAAGCATTAGCCGACGTTAAGCAATCTGGGCGAAGCACAAGAAAAAGCTTTCTAGTGATATATATTATTTTTTCTTCAAACACTGACTGACAAAAATGCGTTTATCTAGATAAGGATGTTAATCAATAAAAACGACAAAGCATTTCAATAGCTATTTACATTAGAGTGCGGTAGGTGTTACTTGCCTGAAAAAGATAGAGCGCTGTAAATCACCTAACGCAGGACATTTGTAATATATTTTTTGCTGAAAAAATATTTAGAAAATTTTATTTAAAATAACATGTCGGTGTCTGTAGATGTGGATTGCTACCACTGCATTTTGACAACTGTACGCTAAGTAAAAATTAATGTTATAATGATTTTTTTATAATAACAAAACCAAGAAAAATACGGGTAAATGTGTTTTTTCGAACTAAATTAAAGGAAATTAGCATATTTTACATTGGAAGTAACTGTGACATGAGAAAAAATGTAGTGCACGTCATCACAGGGCGGTAAAATTAACCTACCGTCAAACACGCCCTTGAAGTGCACATACAATGTTTCCAACTGTCTGAATTTGGTTTTGACTTTGTAATAAAAATAACGACAATGGGAACCACTACTTGTGATGCATTTTCTCTAACATTATATTACTAGTAACATAATCGTTTCTCTTCAATGTTGCCATTCAATTAAAACCCTTTCTTAAATTTTATTGCCCTCATTTGCATATTATAGACCACTATATCGCTCTGTGCTCTCGTTGAATGACAATATGCGAATAACAGCAAGGAACAGCTTAATATAGCTACGACTTCGGGAATATTCGGCTAAAGCGAGGCTTGTCTGTGGCGTTAGATTCTCGAGCTGAATGTTCGGATACATTATTCTTTCAGTTTACGTTTCGGTAGACAGTTGCTACCTTTGTCG
Source organism: Cetonia aurata (assembly GCA_949128085.1). Taxonomy (NCBI): domain Eukaryota; kingdom Metazoa; phylum Arthropoda; class Insecta; order Coleoptera; family Scarabaeidae; genus Cetonia; species Cetonia aurata. Next base: position 21,263,483 of record OX421887.1, on the reverse strand, counting down.
AGCTATTGGTACTGCTGCCATTCATTTCTTAATTGCAAATAGTAATTCACACATTTTGCTGTCTTTGTCGGATAGTTTTGATTTTTTATTTTTTTCAATTGCATTTCTTTAACTTACATCTGGTACCGGTATGTACTGTTTTTTATTTTATTATTTCACAAATGGACAAACTTTCAAATTTTACGAACACGCATTTGAAAATCTGACACAATCATTTTATATATACAAGCAAAATGGCATTCTGTGTATGGAGAAAATAGATTCCATTTATAAAGAAGTATTTGTACTTGCCAAATTTTAGTATTTGGGAAACAGTGAATATAAATACGTTATTATATATATAACTTTAAGTATATATGTTAAGAACAAACATATTTAACATAGTTCATAGCGAAAAAGTTATAAATAAAAGTTATAATATTTTTTTTATAATAAAATGATTTATATGCCTATTGGCAATGACAAATATTATATAAATTGTTTATCCTACTCTACTATTAAGCCACTTCTAGCTGCTAAAGTTCATTATCGATATTTGCAGTTGCATGCACATAAAAAATATAGTTCTTTAAATTAAAACGGTTTTCGTAAAGAAAGATAAACTTTTGGACCATGAATCACACGGGCTGACAGGCCCAAGGGCGGATTGGGCTGACAAACGCGACGGGGCGAGCTGGGCCGATCTAAAAAACGAGATAATGCAAAAAATGCACATCTGCAATTTAATATACTTTTATTTTAAATTATTTGTACATTTAATTGAAAGCTATGTTATAATGTTCTACTAACAGTTAATAAACTATTCTTTTGCAATAACATACCATTGGCATTAAGTGGAATTGGTATTCGTGATTGCAGAAATCACGTTTATCCTTATCTCGAATGCAACCGGCATGGCACTGTACGAGCGTCTATGCCAAACATTGAATTGTATCCTACCAAACGATAGACGTAGGCTATTCACAGGCCAATTATTAGAACGTACTTGCCACTATATACATATCCGACCACTAAGCTAAGAAGCTAGCGTTCCCAATGCGTTCGAACAACCAACGTATATACTTTTTTCTAATTAGATGTTACAATAAAGCTATAAGAAACGACGACGCAGTATCGTAATGAGTTATGTGCAAATTAGAAAAAAAGTACTATTAAACACGTGCCACAATGACTTATGTAATGCTCGTACATTGAATCACGAGCTGCGTAGTGGCGATTGTACTCGGGTTACGACAAACGTCATTGTGACACTTGTGTTTTAATATACTATAATATACGCTTTCACGCGCATATGCACATTTCTATATTGTTCGCCCATACGCATTGGGAACATGGTAACGCTAGCTTCCTAGGCTAGTGCTCGGATAATGGGTATGTTTTTCCTGCACGTTAGGTGTTATTAGATCATGTTTAAAATCATTTTATAGGATATATTCTGGGGATTAATGGTATATAAAATAATTAATGAATATCAAACAGTGTTGAATGGATTTTGTGATTGGTGGTCTAGCAGCATCATGTGCAGGATTTTTCACGAATCCTTTAGAAGTAATAAAAACTCGCATGCAACTTCAGGGAGAATTGCAAAAGAAACACAAACATGTTGTACATTATAGGAACATTATACACGCTGCCCACCAAATTATCAAGCATGATGGTGTTCTCTCTTTACAAAAAGGAATTGTGCCTGCGCTATGGGTTCAGTTGATAATGAATGGCTCGAGATTAGGTGTGCCGAACTTACGCGGCTCTACTATTTAACTAAATTCATTGTTTAAATAGGATTCTATGACTATGGTTTATCGCGTGGATATTGCAACGACAGTGACGGCAACGTCGTGTTTTATAAGTCGGTTATTGTTAGTGGCTGTGGAGGAGTCATTGGGCATTATCTATCAAATCCTTTCTACCTAATAAAAACTCATCTTCAATCAGAATCTGCCAAGGCCATTGCCGTTGGTTATCAGCATCAGTACAAAGGAACATGGAATGCATTAGTTAATATATATCGTAAAGGAGGTGTGAGTACAGCATATTTAACATGTTTATTGCATTATGTTTGAGCCTTGAATTATTTGTAGACGGAGTGTTCAAATCACTTACATACCTAAATGGAATGATTAATGTAGATTTTAAATGCATGCAAACGTTTTTGTTTTTAATCTTCAACTTGCACCTTCAGGAATACAACGAGTGTTCATTTAAAAACGCCATTAAGATTTTTTGATAGAATAAGAGAGCGGAAAGAAGAAGTCCTGACTTGGTCCTTGCAATTGTCAAAATAATTCCATTTTGACAAGCAAAGTAACCTTATTTGACGTTTCAAGTATGTTTATTTCCTTAATTCTTCCATTTTATCGCCTTTTTAACCTATTTTGTACAAATGAGCTGTCATAGTTAAACAAGGGATTGCTATTGGTGCAACCTCAACTTCCAGCTTGCAACTATGATTGTTTTCTTTACAACAAGAACTTTCTTAGATGAAAACTGAGCTACATTCATGGTAATGGCACTCGTATATTGAAGGAGAATGGGTTTATTTTGCCCAAAATTGCTTAGAAGAATTTGAAGCACAGTTTCGAAATGTTGCTGTTGACTACATGTAGTTCGAGTTCTTTTTATGGACTTACACAAAAAAACAGCATTTCTGAAACACCTGTAAATAATTTAGCTAACTTGCAGCAAAAAATGGAACAAGAAAACTATTGAAATTAATTCTAAACCAGCGTAGTTGGACAATGTTGTCGGAAATTTCCATCTTAGAGTGTTGAAATGCATAAAAGTCGGTGGTAAGCATTTTCAGCAATTCATGTAACTTCTAGTTAAACTGAATAATGACATTTACATTGAGCTTTGATGTTTCTCATTTTAATTATTTAAAAAATTTTAGACCCTACTTGATGACGTTTTTAAATGAACACCCATATTTTATAATTTGTTTTAATTTTTGTATAATTTAGAATGTAATATGTGTTTTCGCTGATTTTATTTTGCATATAGGCACATAGGATCTTTCATATGAAATATCGAAGTGAATTTCCGTTTACCTATTTTTGGAGCATTTCTTATTTTTTAAAATATGTGTAGATTATGGAACTTCTATTAAACTTTTATAGAAAATATTCTATACATTATTAATGCTTCTGCGCTCATAGTCTACCTTGTCTAGGTTTTTAAAGTTGGAAGTGTGGTGTTTTTGGTGTTTTGTTGTTAAATGCATAGCAAAAATGTAAGCCCATTCATTTTTCATTCAACCATACATGTTATATTTCAGTTGAAGGCACTCTTCAGAGGTGGTGTAGCTGTAATCCCGCGTGCATTTGTGGCTTCAAGTTCCCAGCTAATGTCATTCATTTATTCTAAAGAGTGGCTTCGAAGGATGGAGTACTTTAATAAGCACCCAATTTCAACGTCTTTCGTTTCTAGTATGATTGGAGGAATCGCGATTAGTGTAATGACTGCGCCATTTGATTTAATACTAGTTAGATTATATAATCAAGGTACGCATTTTGTATGGTGCTTCTGGTGCTACACTGATAGGAAGAATTCTTTAAACAAAAAAAAAAAACGATTTTTTAAGTGTTCTATTTCTTTGTTCCAGGCCAATATTGTTTAAATCCAAAGGCACGTATTTCTAATGAAAGAAATCTTTCCGATTATCCCTTTTGTTGAAAGTATATGTCATTACGTTCAAAAACCTTCGGACTTTTTTTTCTCTATGCGGAATCTTCGGAAACACTGCAGTCCCTTAACTTTTTATATTTAATCGTTAATTTTCTTTTATCTATTAAATCATACCAATCTTTCCAATATCCTGGTACCCTGTTACTAATTTGTACAGGCCTCTGGCTGGTTTGATCGTAATAATCCTCTCGGTCAAAAATGTTCTGTCTTTGCGTCCAGACTATCGCTTTCACACAGACTGTAGTATGTGCTCTCTGTCACTGCTAACTCATTCCATTACTGTTGTAAGAGTAGTCCTCATTGCTCCTGTTATTCCTAAACACACAAGAATCTATATCATTCTGAGTTCAGTTATAGCAGTTTGCTGTGGCATTTTGTCCAGCAGTAGTGCTGTCTCCGCCGTGGTTTCAATTCTTTGAAGCTGTAGATTCGAAGTAAGTGTGGAGTATATTTTACTTCCTCGGATAACTTTATTTCTTCACATTGAAGCTTTAGCTGACCAAGGTAATCTCACTTAATCCTTCTCGTGCATGATATTGTGGTCGTTTCGAAAGGACTAGCACCTATTAGCCAGGTCGCGTAATGCGCATTTGCATTACAGCCAATGATAAGCTGCCAGCTCTGCTGTTCATTACCTGGTCTTCCTGGTTGGTGGTTGGTCAGGGTAATGAAAAGGAAAATATGCTGACTCGATTGTTAAATGTCTTGATATATATCGTTGTTGCCTGACCTTATTTTGACTACGACCAAGATTCAAAGTTTATTAAGGGCAAGGATGTGTTTTTAGGTTTTTCTTAACCAAGAGGATACCTCGAAGGTTCTACTGTATACAGCCCTGATTCAAGATCTTTGGATTCAACTGTAGTTAATTTTAGGTCTTGCCAAAGATTCGCCATAAAAGTCACAGCTTTCATAACTCAAACGTTAATAGTTTGATCCTGACAGATCATCCATAGGACTCCTCCACTGAAGACCATTTGCAAGGTATTAGTGCTTTCACTGGAGGCCTCCATTACTTTCAGCCGTTCTTGTATCACATCCACTTGCTCTTAATTCAAAACATTTTTTTTTCCAATTGGTATTTGTCATTGACTGCCGCTCATAATCTTGACGCTGTGACCCTTGGTTTGCGGTGACGTTATAGAATTTTACCCTCAATCGTCTGTCTGCCGCCATCCATCTTAGATCATTTAGAATTATAGTGATGTGGTCTCTGTTCGGTCCACGCACCCTTTTGCACTTCTCTTTGCCTTCTCAGTTTTTAATCTGATCGCTAGACATTTTTCCGTTGCTGCAGTCTGAGCAGCAATATTCCCAGAAATATCACTGTTTTGTCTTCTATTCACCTACAATACAGATGCATCATTTTTCGGAGTCTCGATAGAACAGCTTTCCAATTACTCTCATGATGCTGCCGTTTTGGTTTGTTTGTTTTATTGCTATGGACCATGTTTCCCGTAGGTAGGAAGTAAAGGGTGTTCCGCAGTTGCGGTGTCCTCTGCGGCAGGTTACTCTGGGAGGTTCGAGACCCTTTTTTACCTTTAGTGCATCCCTCGGTATGGATCGAGAATTGGATAGCCCCACTGGAGGTAGATACTCTTTAGCAGGTTGTTTTTCATCCGAAGCCAGATGAGACCTCGTTTTTTAACGAGGTTGATACTTGTACACACCCTTCTTTTTCATCTTAGCTAGGAATAGATATTGCCGAAGTTAACCTTTGGGTTTGATGCAACAGTAATAATTTATTGAACGGGAATTAATTTTCTTACACTTAAAGAAAATCGTGTTTCGTTGACTTATTAAATCCAATTAAAAAATATCATTTCTTTGAAGTAAAATATATTGCTTTAAATGAAGGAAACCTTTCTATCAGTGTACATAGCCCACTGATACCACTAAATAGGATACTCATTGCATTATAACTATTTTATTTTCTAAATATCTTAACAATTTTTCGAAATACTTCTGAAACATTGGAAAAATAGTATTTATTAAGTTATGGAACCCTATAATATAGTAGTAGACAACTGAGGAGTAAACTAGAAATTTGTAAATTATTTTAATTACTAATTACAGATGTTCTTTCATAATGCCCAATTGCTTTATAGTATGTATAGCAGTGCCTACTTAATTCCTTTTTAACCCCTACTACTTTTAGAACTTTGTATTATTTAATTGCTAGGGTACATAGTTATGCTTAATTCTCTGGTTGTAGGTATAGGTGATAAAGGTCAAGGGCTGTATTACAAAGGGTACTTCGACTGCATATTAAAAGTTTATCAAACAGAAGGCATAACAGCATTTTACAAGGGTGTAGGACCTATGTACTTTAGATTGGGTCCACATTCAGTACTGTGCTTAATGTTCTGGGATATGTTCAAAGAAATTCGCGCTAATTTGACACAACGCCCAGTAAAATAATAGTAATAAGAATTTGTAAGTAATGCAGTCGTATGTTAGATCTGAAATACACTTTATTTTGCGTTTAAACATGATTCTCGCTGTGTAAAATTATATATAAAAAAGTAGTTTAATAAAGCATATTTTCAGTGTTTACAGTTTTTTAATACATTTAGAATAGCTTGATTTAGTAAAAACAAACGCGAAGCCATTTATAATCATGAGAAACATTACAAGGTAAGTCGAATGTAAAATAGCAAGATAAAGACCAGCAAAAGCAATGAGAGGGGAATAAGTCTAGAGAAGAACTTTCTTACGCTAGAGATGTTTTAATAAGTAATAATAGGATTTGAAACAATTATAAAAATTAAACAATGTAATTAAACAATGTATTGAGTACATACTTTATAATTTTAGGATATCTCGCAATAAGTAACGCAACTTAAGCGGTCGGAATCTAAAACAGAAATGGATTTTGTTATCGGAGGTCTGGCAGCTAGTGGTGCAAGTATATTCAGCAATCCCCTGGATGTGCTTAAAACCCGTATGCAATTGCAAGGAGAGTTAAAGGCTAAAGGTCAACACGCTGTACACTATAAAAATGTCTTTCATGCTGCTGCTGTCGTAATGAAACACGACGGCGTTGTAGGATTGCAAAAAGGTTTAATTGCGGCGATTGGCATGCATTCTGTAAGAAATAGCATAAGGTTAGGTATTTATCAATGGTTCCATAAACACGGATACCTCACCAATAAGCAAGGCAAAACGCTATTTGTTAATGGCATTTTCGTAAGCGCGTTTTCTGGTGCAGCGGGAGCTTTTGCCGGAAGTCCTTTGTTTCTAATCAAAACACAACTACAATCGCAAGCAGCAAGGACGATTGCTGTTGGCCATCAACACGGACATAGTGGGGTGATCCAAGCATTCAAGGATATTTACGGCAACCAAGGGGTATGTTGTTTTTTGTAACTAGCATTGTCTCAACATATACATCATGCCTACAAATGAATCAAAAAGGAAAATAAAAACTCCATGCTACTACAAAGACACTATAGCACAATATTTAAGAAATTTGGTTCAATTTTTTTTGGTTTTTTTGAAAAATTCTTCAACATGACCTATTCTAATACCAATCATGGTTTATTGGTATGCGTTAACAAAGAGTGGCATGTGTCACTACCTACCCTACATAGGGACAACTGTCTAAGCAATCTAGATTAGGGGAAAATGTAACACTGGTTATTAGTTTTATTAAGTCATTGATCTATAATATAAAAATATGTATTCTACAAGATGACTACTATCAGATTTTATTAATCCGTATTATAGCAAAATTTTATACTTCACGATAGAAAACACGATAAAATACATTATATATTATAGTAGTTGTCATAAATTATGTAACTTGTCCAGCAGCTACCGCCACTTACAAGCTCACATGTAAGTGTCAGGAACAACTTCCGAAATCGTACAATGCCTACATTTTGATCAACTGCCAGATCTGTATAAAGTACGAAATTTACAGTTTTACAAAAATTTATGTTTCCTTGTGCAATGTTGATCTTGTACAGTATCGTGCGTACAAAGTTTGTTTGTTTTCAACATCATTTTTTTACAATTTATAATTTTATATGAGGTGAGTTGAGGTAACTTCGAACGTATTTTTGATTAGTTATTATTACAAAATATGGTACACAAATAACAACTGAATTTGACGACACTTCAGAAATAACATTATTAACATGTAAATTACATACTTACGGTAATGCCATTAGGTTTCAATGTAATTAACCCTTCCTAAAAAAATATTTATATACGTAATACACGTTTCCTAACTTGCCCCAGTAGCGGGGTAACATCGAATACAGTTGTAGAATTTCCTATAACTACTTTATAAGTAGATGCGGTGCTAGATCGAATTCGAGATAAACCCCTAATCAATTTGGTATCATTTCTATGAAAAATCGTACCTTTGCACTTGTTTTTTATATGAAGGTATTCGAATCCACTTAAACAGTATGAAAACAGCAAACAATAAATTTATGGTATTGTAGACGTTTTAAGGTCTTGCCGATTAGCTTAACGTATGCGCAAATGAGCTCTCTTGAAAGCTAGGTGAAATGATTATACATTACAAGAAACACTAACGCATGATCTGCCAATCACAATTGGCACAATCCTTTTTCAAAATCTACGAAGCCTTCAATAAAATCTCTCCTCGAGTAATGTAATCCTGGTACAAGTCACAATTTGTAATGCATAAAAAAATATGTTCTTTCTTGAAGGCTCCTCTAAAAAACCTAAACAAACAATACTCGTACTAAATGTTTTATTAATATATTACCTGGCATATTTAAAGTTGGAAATGAGTTTCTAATCAAATATTTAGACATTCTGTAATAAAAGAAACGAACAAACAAACTTATTATACATCTTCATTCCCAGAAGCAACGTTTTGGTGCGTGTTTATTATTGAACATTTCTATAAGAGACCAGAAAACAAAGCGTAATCTTTCGAAGATGGTGTCAATTAGGCTGTTTTTCGTTAGTAACGACGGTTATTTTAACATAGCAACAACGACAAGAAGGAGATAACTGTATGAAAAGCTCTGCTAGTACCAGTAATACTCAGCAGTAAGCACCCTAATAAAGGAGTCGAAACCCTCTGAAAAAGTCTATGGTTTCGCTTTGAGAACATCATTTAGTTTTCCTTGAAGTGTTGCTCGGTCATTTTGAAAGATAGTTATAACAGATCGTGCCTCATTGAGTTATATTGACAAATGCCCTCTTACTGAATTAGTTGTATTTGCAGATTCGTGGATTATGGAGAGGTTCATACGGTGTAATGATTCGAGCAGTAGCCGGTTCATCTGCTCAGTTGGTATCTTTTGCAAAAGCGAAGGACTACCTCGGGGAATATGGTTACTTTCAGGAACGTATGGTGCTGTGTTCGTTAATTGCAAGTATTATCAGCGGTGTCTTCCAAACACTATCTATGCAACCTTTTGACTTGGTGACTGTCCGTTTATATAATCAAGGTAAGATTTTTAAAATTTATAAAAACAATTTAAATTTTTACCAAGAATATTAAAATCTAATTCCTATAAATTTAGTTGCTAAGTATATACTAAGAGTCTGATGGATTCTTTGATACTAATGCGAGCTTGTGTAAATATCTATCAGTGAAGGGATGCTTTCGTGATATTTATGTTAAAAATACATGTGAATTCATATTAATGAAACTGTTTTAGAATCTTTCACTTCAGTTCCTATTAATTCCCTTAATTTTTAAAATTGACGATAAGCAATAATTCTAAATAAATTTTAGGAGTGAATTCGGCCGGAGAAGGTCTCTTATACAACGGAATCGTTGATTGTTTCATCAAAGTGTTCCGGACGGAGGGCGTTTCAGGATTCTATAAAGGCACTATAGCCAATTACATGCGCTTAGCACCGCATGGAGCATTGTGCTTAGTTTTTTGGGACATTCTAAAAGGCTGGCAGGAAAAATATTTGGGAGATTCTCATCAACAAGAAACAGTAACATAACAGAAAACTACAATGATTACGAAATGTATACTGATGCTTCATTCCTGTACATAGTAGAGTATTTACTGTAATTTATTGTTCACTATGTAATGAATAAATGTTTAAGTTGGTTGATATGTTTGATTAAAGTATTAATGAAAAAGTAGCATATATAAGTCCTCTGGAGCTATTCACGGTAATTGTTTTTTAAGGTGGTAATAAGTAATATTGTTAGGGATTTGACTTCATAAATTATCCACCAAAGCGCAAAAGAAACATTTTCAGAAAGAGAAAAAATAGAATCAAGTCTATTGTGAAGTCTGTATAATGTAAGATAAGCAAAATTCTAATGTCCTTACGTAGTATAAAATTTATATATATATAGTTAATTAAACAAATACATCATTATTTACTGTAAGCTACAGTAATTGTTTGCAGTGTAATATTTCAACTAACACCACCATGAATTTCACAGACCCGCTGCCGGTCGTACGAAAGCCCGCAAGCAAAAACGACTAAGCCGCGTCTACCCCCTCCGTTTTTATGTGGGGTTGCGCAAAAAAGACTTTTATTTTTGTTATATAGGTATGGACATACAAGAAAAGCGGGAAAATGCCTTCCAGAATCAAACAATTTATTGTAATTACTATATGTACACACTGAGAGAAATGAAAACGTCATTTTAACGAGTTTTACAGTTTCAAGTGTTTATGCATTGATATAAATATTAAATGGTAAAATGCTCTTTCAGGTTTAATCTTATGTGTCGATGATCTGCACACGATGGTTCTGCCGATGGTATCGATCATCGTAGTCGAGTACAGTGTTATATCAAGCACTTCTACCCAAGATTTTGTGGTAAATGCTGGTTTCTTACCCATATTGGCTACTTTTAATCCTTCTGAAAAAGTAAATTGTATGAGCGAGTTACCTGGTATGTTGATGGTTTTTATTTGAAGGCCAGCGACTACGTCACTTATTATGGTATGTTATCCCCTTTGCAGAAGTAAATCTAGCAGATTAACCCGGTTGAAGAAATACCTGTTGAGGCGCTCTTAGCCTTACTGACTTTAACTTGTTTAATAGTTATATAGTACTTTGTCTTTTTTGCCAAAGTTCCTGTATTAGTAGTGCAAATAAGCATTGCCGATGCAGCTTTTGCATATTAAAGGTTCGCTTGCGGAATTTTTAGGACTCTCAACACTCCTGCCAAGAGGAGTCCGTTCCCATAAAGTTCTTTCCTCGGCCTGAGGACGGTAGCTTCAAAGATCTATAGCGTCTCGTACTGACCTCTCGTTCTTGGAAACCGCTTGCGATGTTTGAATTACCTGATCGAGTGGTGATTGACATAAGGACTTACTTCACGCTAAAAGCTTTTGAAGATTACTGTATGAGGACGAGAATTAAACATACGTTGAATACCTGCGGCATCCGCAAGCAAATGGGTTAGTGGAAAGACTAAATCGAACATTGGTTTCGGTTATGATAAGTAGAATTGAGACAAATAAAGAAAGACGATATTGGGACGCCCAAATAGAGGAAGTCGAAACTGACATTACACCAATGTGAACAAGACGATAGAACAAACTCCATTCGCGGCTCATCTGTACGGTTTTAATCATTTCATAGATGGCGATTTACGAGTTCTGATAGATGACTATGAATATCAGTCACCAATTACCCGAACAGAAAATTTAAGAGAGAGGATAATACAAGACGAGACCGCGGAAAACGAAAGTGCGATCAAACAATCTTCAAAACATTAAAAATTTAAGTAGAGAAACTGTCACAGAGTATTTAGTGTCGCACAAGAATAAAAAACGTGTAATATCGACATTATACCATTTGTAACTTCCATCCAAATTTTGTGTTTCTACGCTTCTTTGGCAAACCCAAAATTACAGAATATAAGGAAAATAATTAAGAAATTATGGTTTTTGAGAAAGCTGTGTTAAATAATCTGTATTATTAAAAGCAAAGTAGTAAATATGGATACTGCCCATACGTTTTTATATGACCATATACGGAACAATAAAAGAACAGAACTGAGATTATGGTAGCCCAATGAGCGAGAGGAAATAGTAATTTTCCGTATGTTTCCTCATCCTTTGATACCTAAATGTATACAACATCTAAAGTATGTAGGAACATATGTGTGCCATGAACCACATTTATATTTGTACGAGGGTTCTATTTTTAAATAACAACGTGAGTTTCACGCGAACGTCATTTGAAAATGGTTACTTATCATGTAATGTGCACGGCATTGAGTTTTGATTTAATTGAAATGCATATTTCAAGCATCAAAGAGCAAAATGTTGTAGTTTCTTTATAATGTTGTATTTACAAGATCACATAATGTAAGTATCACAGAATTTCTTTGTGTGTTGTGTTGTTTAGTTATCTTCTTAATCAATTTCTTGGTTTTTTTTTAAATCATTACCATATAACTATAAATATTACCAGAATGAATTATTTAATCATTTATTAATATTTAGTTATTAATAATTAATATTATCGCGAATGACATCAATTCTGGGAAAACTGGAATCTTGGGTAATATGCCTACCTAAGATCCAGTATTCATATATAAGTAGCTATTTGTTAAAAGAGTTATACGGTTTATATATTATATATTATTATTTCACTTATTCAGTTAATAACTTTTATTAGGAGGTTGAAATACTGGCCCTTAATATAATTACAATATCACCAACAATAAAATTTACTGTGACTATCATTATTACCTATATATTTTTCTCAGTGTTCATTTAACTATGGATAAATTCACGTCGCTGTGAGATTTTACCTGCATATATCTTTTACCAATATCGATTCCTAAAGACATAAACAACAAATGCTAAAAGAAATTTGAAGTAGTCTTTCCTCCAAATATTTACTATTTTTTCCAGTTTATAGAGTCATCATTACTAACTCAATACTAAAATGACGAAATATTGAAGGCAGGAATTTCCATTTTATTGATAAGATGGATTTTGTAACTGGAGGTTTAGCTGCAGCAGGAGCCAGTTTCTTCAGCAATCCTTTGGATGTCTTAAAAACCCGCATGCAACTACAAGGAGAATTGAAAGCTAGAGGGCAACACGCCGTTCATTATAGGAACGTATTCCACGCTGCAGCAGTCGTTGTTAAACACGACGGATTCTCAGGGCTGCAAAAAGGATTAGTTGCTGCAACTGTAATGCATTGTGTACGCAATAGTGTCAGATTGGGTAGTTATCAATGGCTACACAACAATGGATACCTTACAGATAATAACGGAAAAACTATTTTTGTTAATAGTTTTTTGGCAAGTGCTTTTTGTGGTGCGGCCGGTGCCTTTTTTGGTAGTCCATTATTTTTGATAAAAACACAGTTGCAATCCCAAACAGCAAAAACCATTGCTGTCGGTTTTCAACATGGACACTCAGGCACATGGCGGGCAGTTAAAGCTATTTATGATGCTCACGGGGTAAGTGTCTATTTAAAAAAATAATCCAATTTTTTAATAAGAAGTCATGCATGTAAGGCTGTACATTTCCACCGGGATTAAAGCCACTCCTATGGAGTTCGACTTTTAAAGTGGAGGTGGTTGATCATTCTACCCATCTTTTCGGACTTCTATCTACAACTTCTTACTCCTTCTCGCTCCCTGTGATATACTTCTCCATTCTTCTCTATTCTTAATATTCCTCCTCCTCTCTTTTATCCCTAGGCGTTGTATAGTGTATCATTGATTACTTGTTCCTTTCAACTTACTTTAGGTCTTCCTCTCGGTGTATTTGCTAATGGCGTCCACTTCCTGTTTAGATCTACATGTTGGTTATTACCTACTTTAAAAATGAGAAAGAATGGATTAACGGACGTTGACTGAAATATACCTGCGTATGGCGACTCCCCTTTTTAAAATATAGATCTACCCCCAATCGCTTATCGTAAAACGAAACAACATAAGGTCAAAACTGTTCTACTATTTATAAACTTCATGTTACTAGTGAAACTTAACAAAAGTGTCATCAATCCCCTTAAAAAAATTTAAATATTCATTTAAGTACCATAAATTTTGAAATAAACAATTAAAAAAAAAAGGTGTGAAAAGTGCGTATCTAGTATCTTGAGTTAGAATGGCAATTGTCGACCGATGTCAAGTATCAACGCAACTGGACACAGATAAAAAAAAAAGAGGGTTACGCTCTAGTCTGAGCATGTAAAAGATTCAAAGATTTCATTTTTGGATTCTCTTAAAAGACCAAAAGGAGAAGAATCCTACATCCGTTCCCGTCTTCATTCTCGATCTATTTGTATAGATGGTAATCAAAAATGGCAAAGCATCTTTTGCGGCGCCAAGGAAAGGCACCTCGGCGTTGACCTGATCTCCCTTTTATGATGTCTACATTGGACTTTCTAGGCTTTCTAGTTTTCTACATATCTGGTTGATTTTGCTTTACTAAATAGCTTTCTTTGTTTGGTTCTTGTCTTAGAGAGATTGCGACTCCACCATGGAGTCTTACTCTTCTCCGTTGTAACTTTAGGTGGGCATGATCGTTGAAAGGCGTTCACGACCGAGCGACGCCTGCACACCACAGCGGCTAACTGGCGGAAACTATTAATTTGCAGACTCTTCCAAAAGCCCAGCCCTTGCAGGTTGACAGAAAGAGCTTCTAAAAACTCATTTGATCAATCTGAAAACAGATCCATCTATGATCTGACATCGATGTTTCATCAGATACCCGCCAGTCAAGTACGTTACTTGAGATACTCACCGATATCAGTGCGATGCCGATTACTGTCTCACATTTTGATGTGAGCGTGTACTCTATTGAATAGTCATGTTAAGGTTGAATGACGAGATAATTTCACTAAGAAATTTACCGTTTTCATTTATCTAACGATTACCCCACGCTACCTGATGATATGTGAATCACAGTTTATTACGAAGTGTTTGTTATATTTATCACAATTGAAGTACGTTGCTGTAGACTTATAACAAACGTTTCTAGAAAATGAAAATACTTTTTAACGATGTGTCAAATAAAATTTTGTTATGAATTTTAGCAAACACGGGGTGAACTGAAACGGCTTCTGCATGTATAGGTACATATCCAGCTACATTAATAAGTTTTGTTTAAATTACAGATTCGAGGTTTATGGAGAGGTTGTAGCGGTACAATGATCAGGGCTTTGGCTGGGTCATCAGCACAGTTAGCTTCGTTTGCTAAAGCGAAAGATCATCTTAATGAATATTCGACCTTTATGAAATATCCATTACTTTGCTCACTAATTGCCAGTATTATTGGTGGAGTTTTTCAAACCATCTGTATGCAACCATTTGACTTAGTATCAGTGAGGTTGTATAATCAAGGTAAAGATAAATGTATAGGTATTATAAATAAATAATACCGGCATAAAAATATATTATTGTAATATTATTACTATTTATTTAAAAAATAAATTTTCTGCGAGTTTATCATCTGTATTCAATATTATGATTTTAAGGCATAGTTTTATCTTCGGTATTAAAGTCCGATGTATAATTGCAGGTGTGGACGCTTCCGGAAAAGGTTTACTATACAACGGTATTTTAGATTGCTTCATCAAGATTTTTCGAGCAGAAGGTATTTATGGCTTTTATAAGGGAATTACCGCGAATTATATGAGGCTTGCTCCTCATGGAGCACTATGTTTAGTGTTTTGGGACATTTTAAAAGACTGGCAAAATAAATATATAAATAATAAACGAACAAGTTGACGAACATTTAGAAGTTACTTTAATAAAAATGCTTTTTATATTATTTTTATGTAAATTAAAATATGTATATAGTGCGTATATATTATGTATATTGCGACAATGGGCTATATGCACCTACGTTTTATGATACATATGTTACTATGTAAGATGAACACTTTTCTATAAAAGATACAAAAATAAAATATTTTGTTTTAGTTGTAGTAGGTTTTATTATGCTACGAAATAATACAGCAAAATAAAAAAAATGTTATAAAAGAATACTCTGTATTTCGAATAGATT
This sequence comes from Cetonia aurata, assembly GCA_949128085.1. NCBI lineage: Eukaryota > Metazoa > Arthropoda > Insecta > Coleoptera > Scarabaeidae > Cetonia > Cetonia aurata. Next base: position 21,247,842 of record OX421887.1, on the reverse strand, counting down.
AATTTTTACAAGTTTGATAAAATTAAAATGGCTATATTAGGTATATTTTTATAATGTGTGTACAGTCCATCCAGCCTCTAATTTATGCAACCATTTTAACTTGTAATTAGCCAAGTCACACACCATCGCAGTTCAGGGAAGTAAATGTAGATGGCAGGTGGGTAATTTAGTATGTAAGTTTGTGTTTCGCGCCTATTTTAACAGTTTTAGCAACTTTTCGTCCACACTACCAGTACCACACGTAATAAACGTCAAAATCGGGTTGAACATAACCTGGAAATACACACTTTTCAAACACCGTTTTTATAATTTTCTATTCATTATAACGAAAATTTAATGTTCATTTTGGAATCAGGCAGAGATGCTCTATCCGTTAATATGCATATAACCGCTGTCTATAGTAGGAGGTTCAGCCAAAAATAATTAAAACTGAAAAATAGCTAATGTAGCCAATAGACTTTTGTAGGTAAATGTGTAGAAAAAGCAGTTAAAAGATAGCCCAATCGGCAGTTAGTATCCCAATCTGGCAACCGTGTTAACAGTGCTGACGGCCGACGATTAACGAATTCGACGATTGTCAGGTAATTCTCGTTATTCTATGATTGTATTTGACAAGTCGCAACTGTGGTCACAACAAGTCATGGATATGAGATATGAGAGGTTATTCTATGGATATGAGGTATTTGAATTGATTTGAATCATTTGAATCATTTGAAAAAGTTGCGTTTTGCTTGATTTACTTTTCAACATAGAAAAGTTTTTCAGTGATTTGCGAATAAGTGTTGGAATTTGCGTATATTCGTATCTCTGATATATTCTGCATTTAACAGGCATTACGCTAGTACGTTTGTATACTGCAATTCGCTTTGTTTGTGGTTAATTGGTTAATATTTAATAAGTTCAGAAAGATACCAAAGAACATATTCAAGTATTTTAGTAGGAATGAAAATGGACTGTAAACCTTCTTATAACCAGTGGATTAATTTGTATAATGCAGATATTGAAGATGTTTGGTATTCTCAATGTACAGAGCTACGAAATGCAGCTATGCTGCTAAAAGCATTAGAAAATGAATGTAAAAGTATGTATTGTTATTTTTATGTGCATTAAAGATGTAAAGATAATATAATTTGTCAAATATTAGGAATATACAATAATGCAGAAGAAATTTTTAAATCTTGTGAAGATAAAATCCGAAGAACACTGTTGGATGGAAAAGGTTAGCTATATTTTTACTTTAACCTTTCTTTACATACTATAACATTTTGCAGAAAATTTAAGTACTGATCAAACATTGGACTTTAGTAGCCCGGAAATATTTTCTTGTAGCGATTTGCCAGAATTATCTACATCAAATAATAAAGAAAATATTAGTAATTCATTCCAAGATAATCTAAATCGCAATTGTGTTAGTCCAAAACTAGATAGAATTAGCAAAATTTCCAGAACGAAAAGATTAAAACGATGTAGTGCTTTAAATTATTCTTCATTAGCTTATCAAACAACACCCAAAACTAAATTACAAAAAGACATTGTAGATTCAACATTAATTGAAACAACACCTGATATATCAGACATTGCAAAGAAAGGTAAACTCAGTAAATGCGGAAATAAAATTAAATCGAAGTTAGAATTGGATAAGAAACCTGCTTTGAAAATTTTATATACAAGCGACACAAACATAGATGAGTAACTAATGTTCAATTAGAGTTATATAATATGATGACATACTTAATATTTTCTAGTCGTACTGAAGTGGCATGTGAAAATAAGATATCTAGTCCTATTCGCTCACCAAAAGATGTTAAAGTAATTCAGGAAAATGTTTTTGTATTTAAAGAACTCCCAGTTAGAGGGAAAGCAAGATTACAATTGGAAGGATGGGAATGTGCAGAATGTAAAAAGGTAATTGAATATATCTGTTAATCTGCTCTTTAAATGATGTCACAAACTTTTAAGCATAATATATGTAGATCGCTAAACTAAATTCAACCGTGGTATCTCTATCTCTAGCTAACTAGCAGTAGTTTCTTTATTCACATCAACACTTTACAATGATTTAAGTTGGAGATTCAACCTCCACATAAATAGTTTAAAAGGAAGTAATAAGCAGACATTCAGAAATTTTTCAATAAGATTATTTTGTTTACTTGTTTTAACTAAAATTAAAAAAGAAATAATAGAGAAATAAATGTCTTCCAATATTTGTTTTGTAAAATTATAATACAAATCAATTTGAATCATTTAACATCATTTAAAAGTTTCCATACATATCGTACATTGCAAGATTTTTACAAATTTAATATTATTTTGTTTCATGTAGTTATGGATTGGATTTTCTCACATAAAAACAAAATAAGTGGAGGCAGATAAAGACTCATTTTCAGAAACAGCGCAACATTCTTCATATGATTGTACTAGTAATTATGGAATCAATTTAAAGAAAATTCAAATTATCCACTTTACTTTCGATTAGTGTAAAAAAAGATAGCAATTCATAGCTTTCATTTTTCTAATGCGTTTTGTTCGTCTTTAAAGTATGCAACCCTTTCCCCATTGCAAAGTGTGCCTGTGAAAGCGTACGCTCCTTGTATAGCGAGCTATGTCATACTAACATCAATTATTGTTGCAGTTTTATGATGAGTTGGCATTGAATACACAAGAAACTAAGAAGCTCCTGAATAAATGTTCAAAACATAGGAGCAAATTTAAGCCACAAAATTTTACGCCTAAAGGTATGGAATATAAAGCTAACATTTATGGTATAGTAACCTTAATAAATCGAAGAAGCTATGTAGAACTCGTTCAATCTTTATAGTGAATATTTTTTTGAGGTACTGCAGAATTAAATGATTGTAATAACTTAGTTTGCTGTTAATTTTAACAATAAAAGAAACTCACTGCAGCTTTGCCTAGTTCATTAAATTTAGAAATTTACTGAATGAATGTTGAAGACGTTACTAATTTCATAATCACACCTTTGGAAGTTAGTCGAGTATTAATCACTGAATAATACTCGACCAATCTTCAATACGCTGCTGGATTTTCTGTACGCTTTGGAAGCGTAGTAAAATGTCCCGTGAGCAGCCATAAATGAATCGTGGTGCGCAGCTCGTACTTCTCTATTCGACTATCGGCAGAATCGATGAAGAATCGTTCAGCAGTAGTTCATGTTGAGACCAGTTGAGGTGCTGGTTTTTAGACCTATCTACAATCGTACCTATTCAATGTACAAGCATTAGAATAGAGAGAAATAACATGTTAAAGTTTAAAATTATCGCAGTTAAAATATTCGTTAGCATATTATGCATGACAACCATTACTCTTTATTCAAAAGCTTAATATTTCATTGTAATTAATATAATGTTTCAGGATTTTGGGACCTCCATTTCCCAGATTCACCAGAGCAAGACAAAAGTCGTTCTACCTATTTTCAGTATTAGAACATTAGCAACACATACTACGAGAACTAATGCAGTGTTAAGACATACTACGTTTTAGTGTATACCTTATGTTTATATTTTTATATGGAAATTCATGGTTTATATGCAAAATAAAATTATTTATAGCGCATTTGTTAATTTTCTACAGTATACACAATTTTCAGATGTACAATTACTTAAACAATAAGTGATCACTTTCGTGATACCATAAAAGAATAAATATATATAATAGTCCACTATTTTATAACACTTGACTTGTAAAAACATATATCTAGGTATGTATATTAATGAAATCGTAACTCGCTTTGCTCTTGTGCGCGCAAAAGCAAATTATCGAAAAAACAAAAGATGATGCACGTTTTTTTTTAAGGGCAATAGTAACAACTGGTTTACAATGTGATTGAAACCACATTTAAGTTTTTGAATCTTCGCACAGCAAAAACAAAAATTCTAACTTTGCTCCATTTCGACCGCTTCAATTTATTTATTTATTTATGAACTAGTTCATGGATTGATAAATGAGACATCCGCGTCATTTTAGATAATAAAATCAGTAGACAATATCATCGGATTACCATTACCGGAAATACTAAAACTAAAGAACTAGAAACAAAAGAATTCGGTTTTATGGCAGGAGAGATTAAAGTATCCATTTGGATACTTTAATCCCTTTTCTTTGTTCATTAATAATAAAGCAATTATATCATTCCTTTTCTATTATTGTCATTGGGTAATGAATAAATATTATACCTATATGTCATTGCAAAACCACATAATTATAATTTAAAGAAGAATGGTGCATCTAGAGTACAGTATAGAGTAAATGATAATAACAAGCTTATAATCTTCATTGCAAAATCGAAGATGTAACACGTACATTAATAAATAACAAATGAAAAATGTATGACCTAAAATTCAACAAAGCGTGCTAGGTACTATCTAAAAATAAAGTAATGAATCGGAACGTGATAAAACCTAGTGGATCTCGAACCAACAGGTATAAGTGCGAAATCGGGGAGTAATATACTGGGCAACTGTTTACTATAGTTTGTCCACCCATATAACAATTTGTTTTTTGAGAATTATCGGGTATTAAGGGTATTATGTAAATAAGGTAAAGGGCCGTATTAGGAAATATTAGGTTGTCTTACGCAATCCATCGCTTACAATTTAAAGTTTATTATTTTAAAATAGTAAAGTAATGAATATGTCCCTGTAAACAACCAGTGTTGGAAAGAGATTACACAGGTCGAGTAATATTTCTTTTTTGAAGATCGTGTCTTATATTTAAAGTACCTAAATAAGTCTTGCTTCTGTGAATAATGAAAATAACGTGATATATAATAAATATGGGGATGCACGGAAATTATTTTATAACCTATGTTTGAAGTGCGAGTAGAGAAATGGCTGGAAATACGTTTTTAATAACTATGTATTTATACTCCCTGCGATTTATATTAGTATTAATCAGCTGATTACGAATACATTAAAATTATATAATATTTTCAACAAAGGTTTTTCGCAATCTGGACCATGTCCACATTATGGCAATAATACGAAAACTAAATGTTTCGTGTTATATTCATGCATTTTAAGATTCACCCCTGCTGTTTCTGGAACAGATAATTACTAAATGTATTTATAATAAAATTGGGTCGGTTCAATATCGTACAAACCGCTGTATATATCCCAACCAAATTTCCTTCATCACTGTTAGAAAAAATACAAAAAGCTACAGATAAAGAGAACCGGAAAGTTCCAACAGTTGACCAGTTCAACCTTCAATATAATAGTAATCGACGATAAGAGCTATTGGAAAAAGTGGGTGATTCAAGATATTATTTTCTGATAGTACATACTACTCAGAGATGCTTCATGAATGAACAGAGTCCAAGAATTCGTCATGTTACACTTTTACAACTTCCTCTGTTGGTTTTTCGCTTTCACATTTGTTTATTCTGCATGTGATTGTGGCATTATTAAATAACTACTTTCTGTACTCTAAATTGAAAAGTAATGAACTTAGCAGGGAATGAAATAATGTTGTCATTAATTTCACATATATGACAACTTGTGATTGATCAGCTACTGCCCACTTGCATTAAATTGATGTCACCGGGTAATGCAGATTAGTTTAGAGCCTAACAAGTTCGCTCGTCCTAGAAGTTATCGTCATACTATTCAATGTAGTAGTAAATAATACGCATCAAACAGGAATCGGAATTGCTGGCAACTGTTTACTTCTACTGAATGCAATGTTATAGAGAAACGTTATGCAGAATACAAAAAATGTGAAACTAAGTCTGAGCATTCGCTCGCCTTTATTCAAATCATCGATTGTTTTGTTTCAAACACTTCTAGAATTCTAAAATTGAAGAGAATATATTCAAGAATTGAATTGTGGGACTTGGAAACATCTTTTATATTTTCTCTCATATTTTAAAATGTATTAACACTTTCTACATTAGATTAGATGTTTGGTTATATATGGATAATCAATTTTTATACCAAATTAAAAGCGTTTATTATCATCATAGAATGAATAAATATAGTAGATAGTTTATTTTCAATTTCATAATCTAAAGTTACACTCTATCTAAGGCTTCTAACATCACAATACTATTCCCACGGATTACCTGAAAGCGATTTTATAAATAACTAAGCATATTAATAATGGAAAAATTCTTACAATCATTCCTATACTATTTTTTGACCCATCTTTACACTCTTCTATGGTTTCATCAACTACCAGGTTCATAAATGGATCAAAACCTCTCAGTATACCAACAACTTGCCGGCCACCATTTAACTTAAGACTAAGTTTTTTATCCATAAACCTGAAAGTTTAATTTGTATTTTTGATATATAATCGTGGAAGAGATGTATAATTACTTTTTTAATTCCGGAGGGTGTGCTTTAGACATTTTTAAGCTGAAATTAAAAAATTAGTGAAACTGGCGAACGAGTTAAAACTTTTGATGCTTGTGTGGCTTGGTTGGCTTGGTGTCGCTGTGATTGGCTTCTATGTGTTTCTAAACTGTGAATGACTATTGAATATTTAATGAAACTATCATTTGATCTATTACGCTTTTGATTAACGTTCAACGTTTGATTCTATGCGTTCAACTTTTGAATGGATTAATGATATAATCAATCTGTATAATCAAAGATTGATGCGAACTTAACATAAGTGGTTGGCAATAGTGATTTTATTTGTTACTGCTTTGATTTGTAACTAGCAAATGTACAGGAACTGCGACTTACCTGTGATTCTAAAATGTAAAATAAGAGCAGAACTCAAATTTATTGGTCTATTAATCAGAAATTAAACAAAACAGGGATATTGTCTTGGAACAAATAAAAATTATAATAATTGGATAGCTTATTACTTATCGTTATTATATCAAAGAGTGTTTTTTTTACTGGTTTTTGTTTATGCTACAATTACAGTCGCAGAGGTACTTTTCGCAGTTCTGAAAAGCAGTTGGAAACTGAAACCAAGTTCCGCCATCTAGTGACATATCTTTATATCTAGACTCCTGTCAATACATCTTGACAGCGACTCCCGCGTTTTCTGTCAATACAATTGACTACAGTGAAATGAGTGAAATACAACTCGTTATCTTGTGATATAACTGTATTTGAATGAAATACGATGGCTATTTAAAAAGATCGGCTTAAACAGATAGATTGCTTTAACATTTTATTAATAAGTGATCATTTTGTTTTTGTTTATATAGGTATATGTATATAGATATTTATTTTACTATATTATTTTGGACCACAATACCTCAGACTAATGCTGAATTTTTAATACTATAATTGTGCTGCAACGGTGAGTGTTTGTTTATAGTGATCTAACTATAGAAACTTGTATTTATGTATTGTAGAAAATGGATTCAATCAAATTAGAAGAACTGGTTCATTTATTAAATTTAAATTCAACAATACAAGCAAAAAAGGAAGTGTATACACAAATACAAATATTTTTATGTAAAGAAAGTAATGTGTTAAATTTCAATGAAAAGTTACTTCCATTAATTCAAAAACATTTGAACCAAAATAAATTTGTTAATGAAGCTTTAACAACATGGATCTTGTATGCACAATTATCTAAATCCTTACCAGAAGAACTTATAAAGGTTGTTTATCATCACAGAAAAAGCTTTGATGAATTGATGCCTTTATTTTGTGATTTAATAAATAAAAATTTATTAGAAATTGATCAACTTTTTAGTTCCGTTGATAATGATCTGAATAAACAAGTAAGTTAAATAGTTTTGACTTGATGTAAGTTATTTCTTTTTTATTTTAGATTTTAATTTGTCTTGGAAAAATTTGTGATAATTTGTCATTTAAATTATATTTTGAATTTATGAATAATAACATTTTGAAAACTATATTTAGTACGAGAAATGATCAAGTTAGAGATCTATTAATTGATTTTGTGTTGACGAAGAAAAGTGCCATCAGCTCTTATAGTAATGAAGAAAGAAAAGAAATTGGAAATTTATTTAAAAATAAGTAAATTCTACATTGTTTTATAAACATGATCTTTATAGATAATATTTTTTGATTCTAGTTATATTGGATTGATTAATGAGTTACGAGAAGAGAATAATAAGAACTGGTATGATTTGTGTATGTTTGCTATGAAATACTGTGGCAGACTACTTCACTCTGAAATTGAAATAATGAACATGATACTTCATAATGTCGAGGCTGGCTTTAAAACAAAGACAGTTCAAGATCGCTTATCATCATATGAATGTTGGAAGGTTTGCAAAAATATTTTTTATTTGTTGATAGAGTTAATATTGAAATATGTTTACTTATACTTTTAGGTTTTAATAGACACATGTAATTTAGATCATAATTATATGTCCAGTAATAAACAGCTTCGATTATTAGTAAAACCATTAAAGGTGAAGCTTTCAAAAAACGATGAAGTGGTGCAAAAACGATTTGAAGTGTGGTTCTATTTGGCACATCTCTTACAGGAAGAAATATTGGATTGCTTAGAAGAGTTTCTCAAATTTTGTTTTGAACTTCAAGGCGAAAATTTTATATCTGAAATGTGCATTAGTAGTGATATTATAAAAAATACTTACATACAGAGGAATGAAGTTATCAGTGCAATAATAGGTGAGTATCTGAACACATTTCTAGTTTACCGATCTTCTTAAATATCTTGTATGAATTAGGTCATTATGGTCATAATGGAAGCTGTGTACAGGAATCCAATTTTCATTTTACAAACCCCATTGTTAATAGTACAAACTTTCCAAAATTTGATGTTTTATTATTGAATTCTGTCTATGTAATGTCCAAAGTGATATCTAAATGGGACAATGATTATAACAAAATACTGGTAAGAGGAAAATATAATTTTCATTTAGTTTTATTTATTTGTGTTTTACAAACAGAAAGTGAAGTGTATGTGGGGATCCATGTTTAAAATTATTCAGAGCTTGAATGAAACATCGAAGGAATGTGCTTTACATAGAGTATCAAAAATAATGCAGTGTTTACTACAAGTAAGTATCAGATAAATAAGTGCAGTCAGGCATCCATATATCACCTGACATTTGTATTGTAATCTCAAAGTTTGTAGTATGTATTTAAAAAAAAGATATCAACTTCAATAGAGGTATATGGTTTCAGTGATTCAAAAAATGTTGCATTTATGCCACACTTATTATGTGCAGATGTAATTTATGAACCAATAATAATGGCACAGCCGCCATGACCTCTGTGCCAGAAGGATTTTAGAATTCATTTGAAAATCTCTGTGCTAGCTCGAATTCGGTGACATCCTTTACGTACGCATTACAGCTTCTTGATATCATTTACAGGTATACATTGTACTTTTCAAATATCCCCAAAGAAAGAAACCAAAGAGATTTAAACAAACCACCTTGCAAGACACAGTTTTGCCTATTCGTATGAAAAGTTACATGTAAGTGTTCTCTAACAATAATGGAAAAATGCGTACCATTATAATGAAACCACATTTGCTCAAAGGAACATCGCCTAAAGAAACATCAATTGTATAATCACCTATAACAGCATTCGTTGTATAACCACGAAACAATTAAAGTTATCGACCGTAATATATTGTAACGTTTTTCGATGGGGGTTTGAAGAAACACCAATGGCGATATACATTAAGTTAAATTGATTTATTTACACATTTAAAGTTTATTTCAAAATTAGATAAAGTCAAATAAAACACTTAAACTAATTAATCAAATTAATCACTAACTACTAATAAAACACTGAATAATTAAACACTTTAATAAGTGAACAATTATTTATCATTATATTTATTTCTAGTATTTAATTTCACCTGTTTTCACCGTACTTTTAGATTTGACCGGCTTTACAATCTCGAATCAACTAACTCTGCTCGATCGCAGCTTCGTATTTAAATCCCGCGTGACCACTTCTAGAATTTTCTCGGGCCGTTTCGACGTTTCTCGCATTAATTCCCATTCTTTTATGTACGTGCAACCATTTTTACCCCTAATCCCCCTATCATGCAGTAACGTACTGCTATCTAGGGCAAAAAAAAACAAGATGCGTTCAGTTATTTTTTTCTTAATACGTTTCGGTTTTAATTTTATCTCTGCCAATAATTATGAAATTTGAATAAGATATTTACATTTTAGATTGGGTTAGAAAGAACTCAGCAATTTGATTACTATTTTTATCGCAACATTTCAAATATTTTATTTTTCACTGTTTTTATTTTTATATATTGCCTTGTTATAATTTCTTGGTAGAATTTTTCACGCGCGTACTTAACAGGAAGTTCACTGTTATATTACATGTTCCTAAATGCTAAATGTATGGTTTTTAGTAATAAAATATGTGGTTAAGGTATATAATGTAAATATTCTTGAAGGATGCACCCGTAAATTTGAAACAATCAACAGAATAGTTTTAGTATTTTAATACGTTATTAATTAACATTTTTTATTGTCTTTCACCGATCATATTACATTGTTGTCGCAATTTTAAATCTGGATGATTCAAAACTAACAAGAGAACTGTTTTTAAGGATAGTGTTACTAGCAAGAATTATTTTGAGGATATAATGGTTCCTATTTTTTCGCTTCTGTCATCTTTTCAAGAACCTATTTGTAATGCACTGCTTTTGAATGAAATTCTTGTATTCCCCATTATTCGTTTTATGTTAATGCAAGAGCAGGTAGAACCTTTATGGTAAGTTATTTATTTATACAAAACATGTTTTTTAAAATAATTAATAACTATATTTATTAGGACGACAGAAGTAATTGCTTTAGTTCACAATGTACCAAAAACGGGAAACAAGCTTTTCTATTTTAATCGAGTTTGTGAGTTGCTGAAAACTTCGCCGCATACAAATAGTACATTCTCTGTGCACTTTTGGTTAAGATTGGCCGACGATTTATACGACATTTGTAAAATGCCAAGAGAAAGTTTTAACGATTTTAGACAAGATGCATTGTTCTTTTTAACATGGATGTTTTCTTGTAGTAATATGGAAGAAATGTTAAAAGTTAGTTTAAAATATTATAGCCTGTTTGTGTATACCCATACTTTTCTGTTTCAGCACGTACTTTGCACTTGGAAAAAAATATTTTCGGAAGTGTGTACAATATCAGATACGTTTGGCCAAGACTTGTTAAGAAGTTGTGCAAAATTGATAGGAAAAGCTCCAGAATGTGTGACTAATTTATTATTGTTTCTACCAGACATATCACAAATACTATTATCTTGTAAAATGTTTAAAAGATATGGTATGTATAATTGGTAAACTAAAACTAAACTAGATTACTAAGAGTAATTACCGTTTGCTCTATTTTTTATGTAATCTTTTAAAATTAAAGATATGACACAATGTCATTGATTTGCTTTGTTCATTTAAAAAATTATTCATTTGATGCCTTGTGCTTTAAATTGTAGTGCACCTTTTGTAAATTGAAGGTATGATATCCTTTAAATTATTTTTTACTTCAATCTAAATTGATCAATCTTTTACACACCCTTTGTTGTTATACTTGGTATTTTTTTTAACGTTTAATATTGTTTTGTCTGTGTGTTATAGCTACGCAAGTGTTAAATATCACTTCCCTATGCTTGCAAAATCCTTGTATACCAAAGGATAGAGTAATAGTGGCAATTCAAATAATTAAAAAGAGCCTATCTATTAGTACGACTGGTGACATTATTGAAACGGATGGTCTCATGTCTAAACTCTATGAGTGCATGGAATATCTATTAAGGCCTCACCAGGTATGTATAAATTAGGAGACAATACACTTTTCAGTAAAGTGCTCTTTTTTATTTCTGTAAAGCAATTACTAACATTTTTAATAATACTAATAATAATCTTTAGTTTAAAATAAAAATTACCACATATCCTAACAATTACATTTGTAATAGATGTAGATCAATATAATAACTCTAACAGAGGAATAATGCTTGCAGGTTTTTGAAATACTTGAAGTTTTCAAAGAAATGCTTCCCAAATTAAGCGACAACGTTAAGACAAAAGTTCCTAGTTCACTAATGGATGTTTTTAGTGATTTGTCACGGCATTCTGATATTATTGTTGCACAGAATGCTGGATTTATTCTCCAAAAACTCAATATTGAAGATAAAAAAATTGACTCACAACAGTTCGTTCGTCCATTCATATCATCGCGATCAGCTAGGATCGCTGACATGGCTAAAGGGAATATCATCCAAACATCATTGAAGGGAGGCGTATTGAAAACCTTACCAAATGAAACAGATGTACGCGTTTTCAGAAGAAAAAAGAATGCTATAATGAAAGCTATACCTTCTCGAAAAAGTAATAGCATTTGTAGTATTGATGAAGACAGTGCTGAATTTGTGATAGTTAATAAGGAAGTAGAAGTAGATAAGAGCAAGTTAAGTAAACATCAAAAAGAAATAATGAATAAACGTAGAGAAGACATTCCCGCATTATACCAAGATCTTTCTCAAAGTCAGCATAGCAACAGTACTGAAGCGAGCAATAGTTGCGGCACAACGCAAAATAAATTAGATTTAACAATAAATGATAATTTTAAAGATATTATTACAGATTTAAAAAAGAAGACTGATATATTGCATGAAAATTTTGACGTAGAATTGAATACTTCGTTTGAAAGTAATCATTTAAAAACTGATATCTGCGGTGAAAATAGTCCGACTAATAATGATTTGAACTTAAAGTTTGAGAAGAGTATGGAATTTGAGAAAAATATGGAAGTGAACGAAAGGTGTAACACTGACACTAATTATGGAACTCAAGCAGAAAGTGACAAAAATAAAACCATTGAGAAAACTTCTAATAGAAGTATACCAGTATTTTGTTCTTCAAAATTTGAAGAGAATAATGTAAAGACGGAAGCTGCTCAAGCACCGATTTTTCCAGATCACAATTTGGTTAATCTGGGCGTCGCTTCAGAAAGAAGTATTAGGAAAAAACAAAAAAGCCACGTACCAAAAAGTAAATTAGTAGGAGGTAGAAGAATGAGTGATAGCCATATTGTACTGCAGAAAGGCATTATAGATCTATGTAGTGTAACTGATGATGATGAGAATTGTACGGAAGAGGATGTGTCAACTAGTAATAGTCCCGAAACGATCTCAAAACATATAAAAATAAAAAATAAGGAGTTTAAGACTAAAATACGCGAGAAACACAAGAAACACGTATCTTCAAATAAACAATGTAAGCTTCGTCATTTGGAGGACAAAAGTTGTGAATCTTGTGAAAGTAGCTTTTTATGTAACTCGCAAGGAATTTTAAAATTCAAAAAGAAGTATAGGAGCCTCGATAATTTAAGTGATATAGATGAAAAGCTAGATATGAAGAAAGGAAAGAAATATTTTAAAATCATTCCCAGTGATGTACAATTGAATAATTCCATAAAATTGCGGATATCAATCACCGACGAAGCTAACGATTCAGAGCAAGATATTATCGAACAATTAGATACAGAAATTTCAAAAATTGATGCCAACTTACAAAATAATTCTCGCTTTTTAAGTAAGAAAAACGTTAACTTAAACAATAATTCAGAGAGTATTTTTGGAAGTTTGGATCTCATGAATTATCCCGAAGAATCAACAAGCTGTAATTTTCTATCAGATGAAGATAAAAATCCAATAGAAGTTTCAACGGCTAGTACAAGTGATGATCAAAATTTTGTAAGCGAAGCAGATCAAAATGCTCCTCATATTACACCCGCGCCGGAAGATGATAAGACGGAGCTTACTATTCAAAAGAGAAAACAAAGAGAACTGGAAAGGATAAAAATGGATATTGTGGGTATGATGTTCACTGTTACTTTTTATATTTTAATTTTCTGGAAGCTTAGGTATACAGGGTATTCCACATAAGTGGTTCAGTAAAAGTTTATGATGTTCTACAATTTACTTATATTTGAGATTTTGGCATCATTATCTGTTCGATTGGCACTATAAATGTGAAATACTTTAACCAAAATATCACCTCCGGTTGACCGAAAATTGATTTAAATAGAATGATCCAATTTTTAAAAATTTTTGGATTTTACTACCATAAATAAATCGGTTTTTACTAGGTTTTCCTATAATTACATGCTCCGTTTTTTGAATTAATTAAGATTTTCTTTTTTTTTTTTGTTAGTAATAATCATTGTATCATTTAGAAGTTAATATCTCGATTAATATTGCAAGTAGAGACTCTAAATTTGGTACATTATGATTGTAGATATTAGATATAAGTCTAGGAAACGGTACGCACATTTCATATTCTAAGAAATCGGGTGTTCAAAACTGAGAGACAAAGTGCCCTCACACATTTCTCAATATTTGGAAATGCCCTGTATTTTTAAAGAAAAAAAAGTTTAAAAATATATATTTTTTGAAAACGTCAACTGTTGCGCATCTGTTGCGGCTATTAAAAAAAATTAGCGATTCTATTTCAGCCAATTAAACATTAGCGATTTTGCGTTTGCTGATTGGAGAGTTTGTATCCTGCCTTGTCAGTTAATGAATTATATTAAGTCATTTTCCTTACAATTTGTTGGAGGAACTATTTATTAGTTCCAGTGGCTGCAATTTTTGAAAATTTACCGTTTTTACTATTTCGTTATTTATTCAATTTGTTTGGTTGATTTGGTTTTATATTACAATGGATTATACTCATAGAGAAAATGTGACATGCTTGATGCATACTTTGCTTGCAAGAGCAATTGCGGACATTTAAAAAATACTGTGTATAGCCAGAGATATCAGAATATACAGGAACTTTAAAAAGCCATTCGAGAAACCTAGCAAGATCTAGACCACCGTAAATGTGGGTTTATATATATGTATATAACATGATCCATTTTTTTTTTGTACAACCCAACTAGACATTGGCATATCGATTTATTCCAGATTTTATTGCACTGCATTATACAATACAATGTTCAAAATGCATTGATTGAAGCTATCCTTATTAAAAATACAATAAATTAACAAATAATTTCAGGTGCGGACGAATTTCTCGTTACAACGCCTAGGAAACGCCGAACGCCTAAGACACTGGAATCTAGTCAAAGTGAAACTCCAACCACAAATAAGCAGTTGAATCTATCGTCATCTTCAAACAAATTTCCTAAAAAGAAAAGCGCAGCTGAAGAAAAATCTGTTATTCAAGCCACACAAAAGGTTAAAACAACCAAACCATTAATAGACGATAACTTACAGAACAATACAACGATTAAAAACAGTAATACTGCATCTAAATTAAATGAAACGGGTACACGCAAACGTCGCAGTAATAAAAAGCAACCTGCAGAAAACCAAGAAACAGTAAAAGACGTACAATCTGCTAATGAAGAAATAAGTAACCGTAGTGATAATTCTCCAAATCAGAATAAAAAGAATACGAACAGGAAAAGTATTATAAGAAATGTTAAGAAGCAGTTAGGGAAAAAATCAATTGTCTCTTTAGAACAGCAGTCTCAAATTACATCACCTGCCGAAAATCTTAATAATAATGGTTTACGTACAAATGGAAGAAAGAGATCCTTGAGAAGTAAGCTGTTTCCTGAATGCACACAATTACCATTAACTCCAGTGAAAATAAGGTCAAAAAGAGGGAATTTTGAAGAGGGTTTAGTTCAAATAAATCATAAGCATGCAGCGCAAGATGAAATAACTGTTGAAAACATTGCTATACATTTGGAGACCGTGAATGATAGTGAAGTATTGGAGAGTAATAAAAGTTTAATCAAACCTGAATGCATTGAAGAAGAAAAAGAAGTTCATGAGAATACAACACATGTGAATGGGAGCTGTAGTAAGTGATATTCTTAAAGTATCTTACTTTTTAAGTTATAAAAGTAGTAAAGATAGCATTGTGACATATGAGTTTGAATTAACAGATAAAATAGATATTGTTTAATTAAGCTTATTTAAAAATATAATTATCGATCTTAAGGTATAGTCACATTAGTGGATACCATGCCCCCCTACGGCATTTCGTCAACATATTTACCATTGTCTTTACCAAAACCAACTGAAACCCTGACAAAAGAAAAAAAATTATTGGTATTTTACTGAAATTTAACTGTCCAAGAGAGTTATAGATAGATTTATTGTAAAGCAAATATCAAAATTGCAGATATCTTACATAACAGTTGAGGTTAAGGATAGGGAAATGTAACTACAAATGACGCGAGTACTACACTGGAACCACAAAAGTTATATTATTCTATATAGAATAAAGAATGGCGTAACCGAAAGTACTATAAAAATGCAAATATTACCTTCATAAAGATGATGATTAAGTATGTACTACTACCTTGTAAGTTTCAAAATCAAAGTTTTACTAGAACCTGCAATCCTACTTAAGTACTTTACTTTAAAAAGTAATCATAAAACACCACCTCCATATAATCCAAAAGTGAAACTTTTTGAACGTCACGTGTTTTGGCCATAATATTCCGTGCCGTATAGCGTGAATGACACTGTATATATGATAAATATTTTAAAGAGATTTGGTGTTACTTGGGGACAATAAAAAATGATAATTAGACTTTAAACCGGATTTATAACGTTTCGACTACATGCATGTAGTACAATTATCATTCCTCATTATCTCCGATACTATCAAGAAAGAAGGAATTTCAACCATAAAATATTTTCTTATGAGACACATACGAATATATTATGCGTACTCAAAGTTAATTTGAACAATCTGTAGAGAATGTTTATATTCTAAATAAGAGCGTCAACAATCCATATTCAAGGAGGTATAAACTTCCAATTTTCTATTTTAGGCAAATAACAGCTGTGCGGCAAAAAATATTTTTGTAATAAAAACAACTAGAGATTCGGTACTCCTTCCACACTTAGCCGTCCGTCTCGGGCCGTACACCTTGCTCCCCGCAAACATCTGCATTTCATAAAATCGAAATATTGCACCTTTGTATTACGCAGTCCGTGTGATTTTGTCAATTCTGCTACAGTGAGCTATCTGTTTACTTATCTGTGATATAGCTAAAGTGATGGTAACATATTTTTCATGAAATAAATAGCAATAGTCCAGCAATAGTCGGCAAGTAACTATTACTTGCCTGACAAAGTTGTTAAACTAACTTATTGCTTATGAAAATGAGCTCCTCATTTATTTGAATTTGGTATATACTTTATCTCTGCAAAATATTAAAATTGAAAAAATTAAGACGAGTTTAAACCAATGACACAATTCTAAGTTTTGCTAATTAATATCTTTGGTACGCTATCGTTTTAAAAAAATAACCGAAGCTAGAAATCTATTCTTGTAGTAACTAGGCTAATCTATTAAGAGCTATTCTAAATATGTACACTGAAAATGACTACTAACACACTATTTTAAAATCTTCTTTAATTCTGCCAATATTTTTGTAACTACGATACAATTATAACTATGCTGTGATCTTTTTTGTGTAGAAAATTATTGCAGATAGAAATTTCACTGCGGCTTGATATTTTCTTTTACTTAAATATGCATTTTATACGAAATAAACAACATTATTTTCAGAGTTGCAACAAGATGATGACTATAAAGCCACTGAGAGTACTAGTATGAACGAAAATCAAGAAAATCTATTTCAGTTTATTAGCAGAAATTGTGAAACCATTAACAAAATACCACATAAAGATTCTGATAATTTTATTTGCGAAATCAACGGTTTAGTGGTTAATAAATTTAGCAGTGAGGCTAGCGACAGCACTACTATGTGTGAATCATACATTAGCACTTCAAATGCGGAAATTGTTGATGAGAAGACAATTAGTTTAAACCTTGAAATAAGTGAAGATCATATGGAAAAAGCAAATATGGATGCAAAAGTTATTATTTTCGACAGTGATAGAAAAAAATGTGAAAGCATTTCAATAAATGGCTCAGAAGGCATAAGTATTCAAGATAAATATGTATTAGACAATGATATTAATAGTGAGCAAGATTGTACTTCTGGTAATGAAACGCTCTCTTGTGATCCATACGTGGATATCCAAAATGATGAAGATGTCATGAAAAAGGTAGACAAACATTACCCAGGAGCTGTTCGGACTATAATAAGAGATCTAAATTTTGACTCTTTGCCACTTCTGTTTGATACTCCTAAGAAAGGGAGTATTCCATGTTCACCAATATGTGATGATACACCAGATAGGAATAAGGAACTGTTAAACAATACGTCAGATATTAGTCCTATAAAAGTAGAGCTTGTAGATGCAGAAATGCTTAAGGACTCTAAGCCATTAATAAATGAAAAATCGTGTATAAAGAAAGTTAGTTCTAGATCCGCAAAATTGTTGAATCTTGTGCCTAATTCTGGGGATTTAGTTTTGACCAGAGTATCACAGCGTTCAGTTAAGGCAGCACGTACGGAAGTATCAGCATCCCCAGCACAACGTATTCAGAAAATGATATCAAATTGTGATGAGGCGCATACACCAAAGAAAAAACCAGACAATGCAACTGATGCTGCTAACGACATTTCCCGTTTAGATGACGTACTTATATTCACCAGAGAATTACCAAGTCCGTTTGCCACTCCTAATTCCAGTATCCTCAAAAAGCGGAAGTTCACAGATCTGGAAAGTAGCGCATCTCCATATTCTAAGGTATAGTATTTGTGGTTGATTTGTTATTTCTTAATTATAAAGTTTTTTTTTTTTTTTAGCGTAGGAAAAGAGTTAATTTTAGTGATCCTCCTACAACTAGTCAGAAAATTTACTTCATGGAGAATGAGGAAAATTCCGAAAAGGCTGACGGCTCTGAGTTATCGATTTCTTTATCATCTGAACTCAAATTGGTAAAAGAAGATTGTATCTACCCAAAATTGTCTGCCTGCCCAATAGATATTAAGAATATAGTCGATTTACTGAGCCAAGACCTGGTGAAACAGTTTCATTCAGTCAATATTAGAACTGTAGGCGATTTAGCTGAACTAAATAATAATCAAATTAGTTCCTTGGATTTTCTGGGACCATCACGCGTAGATAGAATTACTGAGGTTCTTGATACGATTTATTCCAATTATGTCAACCATTCCATCTACCCAGACTTAGTGGATTGTCGAGACCCCATACGAAATATTTTAAAATTCGTCGGTAGCTGTCATACTGTCAAAGAATTTCGTTCGAACAATATAACAACGATAGGTGATTTAGCGGCAATAAGTAAAACGGAAGCATTACAGTTATCTTTTAAGTTGCCGAATATTTTAAATGCTTTACAAAAATATCGGAGAAAACTAAACAAGAGCCAGAAATTAGCAAAACAAAAAGAGGAAGAGATGAAAGACGACATTGAGTCGAATAGCCTAAACATACCAAATGAGACTGATAATATTGTTGCTTCAGATGCAGAAAATCTTCAGAAAAGTTTGTTGGAAGGGCGTATTCAAATGGACAAGGTAAGTTTGTTATAAGGCTAATAATAAGATATGTGCTGTTATAACACGTCTTAAATTCGGTTTTACATGCAAAAAGCATGGAGAGTTGGCAAATCGTAGGCTCATACGCGGATGTGTACAATCCAGTGGCGGCGTGTCAGGGGAGGCTACGGAGGCTAAGCCTCCCCTATTATTTTTAATAAAATAATGTTTAGGCATCGGTTATATACTAAAATAAAGCAATTCTGCAAAAAAATATATAATCAATAGTATATTTATTCATTACTTAATTTAAAAATGCAAACAAATTTTAAATAATGCGCGAAATTTTACTGTACGCACTATAATAGCGAGGAGGCTAGCCACAGATTTGGCTCCGGACCGATGATTAATGCCATGGTTGAAAGCAATGTGTCTCCGTAAGTGCACGTGCACTTTATACGGCGAATACGTATGATTGGAGGCTTGCCGCCGCAGTGAGATCCTACCCGATCGGCATGTTGCGTTATCGGTCGTAAAACGTTGCTGCGCAACTGCATGCGGCTCCCAGCTCCTAGTACTAATAACTTAAGAAGCGTTGGGTGAGTTTTGTTAGCTTACGTACACAAAATGTATAAAATGAACGAAATTAGAATTTGCCAAGATATTGTCCACTGGTTGGTAAGAAATTCTTTTAGTTGTTTAAACATAGAGACGAAATTACACATCGTACAAAACATTGAGAAACCACGGCCTAATTTATCTGTAGTATCTAACGACGGCAACCGGCAAAATCGTGGTTTTAGTATGGTACACTAAATGTGGTTGGTTAACTGGTTCAATTGAACGGGAAAGATTATTTTGTTGGCCATGTCTACTTTTTTGTAACCAAACCGAAACGTGGTCGAAATTAGGTTATACAGATTTAAAAAATCTACCGCGCGCTATTGAACGGCATTCTAAGTCTAAAGAACACATTTCATCGTTGTGCAAATTTAAATTAGTTGGAAAACAAAATATTGCTACTGCTGTAGACAGCGCGCGCAAAGATGCAATTATTGCCTATAATAAAGTAGTTAGAGAAAACCGCAAAAATTTAAGAAAATTAATAGACGTAACAATATTTTTAGCATCACAAGATTTAGCTTTTCGCGGACACAATGAGACTTCAGATTCTTTTAATCGTGGAAATTATAAAGAATTACTCGAACTCTCTAAGTAATATTTTTTTGGGTACATCTGAATCTGTACAAAATGATTTAATAGATTGTATTTCTTTTGTATTAAAACAAGAAATAGATACAGAAAATAAAGAAGCTCCTTTATTGGCAAGTAGATGAAACCACAGATATTTACTGTAAGTCTCAATTATCAATCATATTACGTGTCGAGAGCGGTGAAGCTATTGAAAGATTTTGGAGTTTTTTGACGTATCATCCGGTCGAACAGCTGAAGATTTATTTAACCTTTTATCAAATAACAGCGAAAAATATGATTAAAAAGAAAAAATTCGTCGCTCAAACATATGATGGTGCATCTGTTATGGCAGGGCCTTTAAATGGTTTACAAAGTAAAAAAAAAAAACAATTGCACCTCAAGCTCTTTTTGTACATTCTCATGCTCATGCCTTAAATTTAGTTTTGAGTAAAGCTTGTAATATAAACAAAGAATCTACAATTTTCTTTTCTAATTTAATTGTTATTGTTTTTATTTTAGGTTTATTATTACGTTTATCAAGAGTTTATTTTTACGTTTTTATTACCTTTTTACCTACCACCTCGTCCATTTTCCTATCCAGGCAAGATTTCACTCTCACCTCTACGTTGTTCTTGCTAGACAATAATTTATATTTTATGTTAGTCTATTTTTTTTTTTAAATTTTTATTCTACGCTTAGAATGCTACAATAATAACTATAAAAATATAATTTATTGACCGAGAAGGGTTACTTAGGCTACAGTAGCCTCCCTTGAACAAAACGTCACGAGCCGCCACTGGTACAATCTTAATCTGAGCAAAATAAGGAGCGGAGTGGTATTTCTTCTAACAGCGATGTAGAGTAGGCGCAAGTACTTCCAAGTAGTAACATTTAGCCAGAGAAACTCCTTGCATTTAATTTTCTGGCTTCATATAGATGGTCCAATTTATTCCAATATATTTCATATATTGTTTTCATGTCATTTATACTTTTTTCACAATCGATTTTTTTCATCATCAAAATTCATTTCATGAATGTTTCATTCTAACTTAGGTAAAATCTCCATGATTTAAAAGCAAGATTAGCCTATCGTTTGAATGATCTACGATTTTATCTATTGGATAATTATTAATGAATTCACGACAATAGTAATCCTTGTTATTTTGTATTGTCAAAATTTGTTAAATAACCAATCTACGTTTTTCCTTGCAGCTATTGAATGGGGCAACAACGAGTTGCAACAATAAAAATGAGTATTCTAAAAAAACAGTGGAAGAGGAACTAAACTATATGAAGATGATGTATAACAGAGATGAAATGTGCGCTATTTTTTATCATTTGCAAAATATACTATTTATGGATAAATAGATATAAATAGCAATAAGACTAAGCATTATTATATTGTAAGGTTGCTTGTATTATTTATAAAAGAGTACACGTTATTTATGATTCTTTTTTTTTTTGTAAAAAATAAAACGTTTTTGATATAAGTGTATTTATTTTGTTTGGTTGTACAAAACTATACCTTAATTATTGAGCATATCAATTACTAACTAACAGCTATAAATTAACACTACGAATGTCATGATAAGTGAAACAAATACAAGAAAAAGAATGAACTATGCACCTACTTGGTACTTTTGTACCAATTGAGAAACACTGGTATTGGCAAATAAAAATAAAGAAACCATTAAATCAAGTACATAACACAAAACATCACACGTCTATGCACAGAAAACATATTACGAACTATCAAATCTAAAATATTTACAACTGAGCCATATAGCCTTCTGGAGCAGCCATTTTTGCATATTCTCCTCGACTTTTACATTCAACCATGTGTGTTGCAAGTACGGTAACTAAGTAAATTAGTCTATTATTTGCATTTAATAAAACATTTAAAGAGTTGTAGGTAGTTGGTTAAACTGTTCTCTATTCTTTAGTTTTATGGTTTGACAAATAACTTCCTACTAAAAATTAAATAATGTCGAAGTAACTATTCTATGGAAATCTTAGTTCTTTAATATACGAAGGATGTTGTAGATTGTGATAAGAACTAGATCGAACTAGTGGTGGTGGTCTAAAGGAACTCTGCTCTGGTGGCGAATATCTTCTTCGGTATCGCTGATGGTTTAATATTTCTTTGGCAGATTGGGCTCTTTCACTAAATTTCTTCTTATTTGCTTCAATCCTTTCCTTATGCTGGTACCAATTTTGTTCGGAATTATTTCCATAAATATCTAGAACTAAAAGTGTTACCAATTAAACAAGTTAACAAACGTGTGTCGGCAAGAGTTGTTATGAAATCGCTAAGTGTGGTTTGCGTTCATATTAGTACCTACGAATGCATACGTATAGTAAACATAAACGGAATGTCAATGATGAAATTAGTTATTGAACTTATTTTATGTGTACCTAGGTAAGGATAGCTTATCTCTGACCTAGGTATAATCTAAAGTATATCGCCAGGAGTGTAGTTGGTTTAGCTATATGTTCATACTCCTTAGATGCTCGTTAGTAAATGCTAGGGTTCAGCCTGTACACACCGATGTGCGCGTAACGGTTCTTAAATATTTTATGAATTTGTATGTATTTGATATTAAAGCAACTTCTCTATTTTAGTTAGATTGAGACAGAATAACACTCAATAATTGTAGGTACCTTAAATGTATGCAGAGTCTGGAACTATCGGACTAACCGCCGAGGTTGCAGCGAGTCGCAGTCTATTCGATATACCACAATTTAGGAATATTGGACTTTAAGTGAGCAATTTGATGATGTACATTTCTGTTCTAGAATTCAATTTCTTTCATTAATAATATTAATATCCATAAATAATTATTGTTAACAACGACATCTCTATTTAATCATTCTTTAAATAATATTTGTTTTTTCGCGAATATTATTTTCCTAGTATTTCTTAATAACAGGGTCAGAAACCATTTTTTTAAAACTTTTTATTCGAAAGATAAGTTTTAAATAACTATGAATTTATAGGTTTTTAGTTTGTGAGATTAGTATTTTTAAAGAAAAAAAGTTTAAAAGTGTATATTTTTTGAAAACGACATAACTGTCAAAAACTAGGGATTCTGTTTCGACCAATTAAAAATTAGCGTTTTTGCGTTCGCTTATTGGAGAGCCGGTGTGCTGCTTGCGCTGTCAGCATAAGTATAGGTTATCTCTGGTAAGCATGCTGTCAATTAATGTGTCAAGGTTTTAGTTGTGACATCGTGTTTGATCTGAATAATGATTTAAATTATAAGGGGTGAAAATTAAGACGATATATAAGAATAATTATTTAAAGCTGTTGAGGTCGTACCTTGTGACGAATGAAATTCACATTGAGGATATTCGGTAGAATTTTGCGTCCATCTCTCCGTATATATTCTGTCATTAAGTTCACCTTCCGCTGCTTGTTTATTATGAGAGCGATTAGAGCTAGATTCACTAGAGTTTTCTTCAGACGTACCCAAGCCAAGATCTTTGTCGATTTCTCCATAAGCCTTCATGAGTTTCTTAATAGGCGACTGGGAATTCTTCATTTTTATATTTGGCGTTAACTGCATTGCGTTTAAAGTGAACTGGGGATGCGGAATACAGTATGGATGCGGCAACACTTTTTCTATTGGTGACAGCTTTCGGTCTTCAACTTTTCTACTTTTATATGTGCAGGAGCCTGGACCAAACAGGGATAAGAGAACAGGTAGTAAGAATAATCCGTGCATAGCGCCAAAGAATACCACCAAGAACACCATTTTAAAAAATACTGAAAATATATAATTATCTGCCAATATGAGGGCAACCATTCCTAATATTGTGCTGACTGATCCTTGGAATATGGGAAGACCTAGCGCGAAGAGGCATTCCTTCACTTTCTCGTCTGGCGTTTTCGCTTTGGAAGACATGTAGGCGTAACATATGTGCGCGGTAAAGTCAACGCTAAATCCAATGCACATTATTAGATTTATCATTGATATGGAGTCTAGGTTGACTTTCCATAACGCCATGTAGCCTACCACGCCAGTTTCTATAGATATTACACTAAACGCCACCCATAGCGAACAGAAGATATTTGGTATGAAAATAAAAGATATAATCATCATGACCACTGCTCCTATTACCATGTTTTGGATAGACATTGGACGGACCAATTCAAACTGTAATATCAAAATTAATTATTATTAAAGGCAAATGTATTACTTAAAGATGAGAAAATGAGGAAATATAAATAATTAAATATATAAACAATCGCAAAATTATCAAGATAGGCTAAATTCTGTTTAAATATAAAATTTAGTAGTTATATAATGCTCGTGGATAGAATGATCCGAAAAGCATTATTAATAGGTAATACACAGTAGTTCATAAGACCGACAGTTTCGATGATGCAAACATCTTTTTCAAGACTACCTACCCGAATTGACACAATACGTTGCATCTAGTATGTACTTAAGTGCAATAGATTTAAAGGATACGTAAATGTGACGCGCGCCAGTTTAAACTGTATTTTCGATGGACACTCATATGGGGCCAATGGACAATGAATTGAACCACAAAGTTTACGTATGAAACATCAGAAGGTGCTAATTACAATTACTAATAAAACACTTAATTAACTAGTCACGTATTTACGTTCACTAATTGTGTCCACTATTTATTTTCACTCGGTTTTCACCTAGAGTCCTACATCTTCGATTTGACCGGCTTTACTATTTCAAATCAACTGATTCCTGCGCCGTATTTAAAACTCGCGCGGCCATTTCTAGCAATTTCTCGGGCCACCTCAACGTTTTCTCCCATAAATCCCGATTTTTCTTTTATTTTTATGAGGTATATCGTAATGTGTTAGAAAGAAATAGATATATGTCAGTAATTATGGTTGCCTATCTGGAGCCCTGCTTCACATTTTCGTAAGATACCGTTTCAGTTCCCTATGACATAGTGCAATGATTGTTCATTGTCAGTTAAAATAAAGGTAAAAAACAGGAATTATCGCCTCCATGAAGGTACGGACATTTCCCTCCATTTCTACACAACGATTAGCACCTTAAAGTCCGTCGGCGTCACCTCCCTTCTGCGAGTCGCGGGTTGTGACTGCACACCAGGCACTCTATTCCTGTATATCAGTAAATGTGGTAGATCATGCTCTTCACGACCCTCCAGTTCAAGCCATCCAATCCACAACCTAATTTTCGTATACTGATCTTTTGGATTCCCAGCTCTAATAGCTGCTCTCTCAAACTTATCAGGCTGTCCCTCATCGATCGGTAAGTCGGCCTGCCAATTGAGACCTCTTGAGGTCATCAAGTAGAACAAACGTCATCGCTTTTCCGATACCTATAGCACCTTACCAATCTCAGGGTTCTGACTTTGGAGATCTCTGACACCTTCAAACTTCTGTTTAAACACACTGGCTATACTCTTTCCCATTCTTAGGTTTTGAGCAAGAAAATGCGTTAACGCGCACCCTTCAACAGATTGTTTTACTGTGACGTGCTTTGTGGCTTTGCCCTGTGGCCTGACCTCCACACATTTCAGAATTTTCGTGATTCTCTGCTTCACGAAACCTTAATTTAATGTATTCGCACGCTAAACTATTTGTTGGGTTTCGCCAGGTTGGGTCAGCCAGGAACCCATCTGCGGCTAGATTATCATGCACATCGTCTGAAACCGTTGAGTACGCATTCTTATCAAATGAACGATCATATTCTTGTAGAATCTCGTTTGACCTCTGATAGGAATTCTTCAACTGCGAGCGATATACTTTCTGCAGATATTTAGTACCAAAAATGGATCTCCAGATCATTAACTAATATTTGATAATTTTGTCATTCCGTTGAAATAATAGGCTGGAGTAGGGGTCAGAGCATCGCCGCTAAAACCCATTGATAACATGGCTGCCTTGGTAGCTTCTGCCCTGCCATATACTGTAGCCGTTGTCTCTAATAATCTTAAGTAGTCAGTCAAGAGCGTCTTTTCATCAAAGGTAGGCAGCTCACTTTAATATCGATGCTCACTACTTTTTTTCCTGTTTCCATATGGCTGCTTCGCATATTGGTAGAATACCCACTATATGTTCATTCTACGGTTTAGTTCCAGAATGAAATCGTTTCTCTAGCATCTTCATGCGCCCGTGCCAGAGTACGTTGCTTCATGTTATTAATTTTCTCATTAACGAGCCTAGAATTTTTAAGTAATTTCTCTTCCACACCCGCAAATTTCTCAGAAATCAAGTGTCTAAAATTTTGTTTCTTCCAGGTTTCTAGAATTTTTTATTACTTTCTTTTCCACGTTTCTAGAATTTTCCATTAGTTCTCTTTATAGGTTAGACAATTCCGCCAGAAGTTCGTCGCCATTTCCATCACGCACTTCAAACAAATATTCCTCGGGATCTTCACCAGCTGCTTCTATTACTCTTCTTAACCGCAACTGAAGCTCGGACTTCTTGCCATTTTTGTCCTCACCCCTTTCTTCTAATTCCCGTCTGAGAGCTACCGCTTTCAACTTCATTAATTTACACAATTTCGTTGACATCATCTCTGATTGTGCACTATTAGTCCACTAATTTAAGCTTATATTCACGAATATATCGCCAAACCCCACACCTGACACCAATTGTAACGTTTTTCGAATATTAAAACGTTATCCGGGTTTAAAGAAATAACATTGCCGATATATTTAGTTATAAATCGATTGATCCTTGTTCAGTATATTGTCCGTTGGCGTGCCCATCGAAAATACAATTTAAACTGGCGCGCGTAACAATACCATATATATATATATTAATACAGACTATAATACAAGCTTAAATATTTTTGTGCCTGAAAAGTGTTTTAGGTGGCTCTTACAAAAAAAAAAGAAAAAAAATCGTCGATATCTGGCTATAACAATCGTCACGTATGTATATTTATTATATATTGGACACACACCTGATCAAAAAATACGAAGTAGGGATGAAACACCGTTACATTTAATGGCGATTGTTTACAAATTCTTCTTAACGCACCGACCATCTCTTTCTCATGTTCGGTACCAGATATATTAACAGCTTGTATGAGGAAGCGCATTCCAACAATTGTTTTTCCCGTGTCGTCAAACTTTACATCCAGGGAAAATGGATTAGCTGGGAATAACCATAGCTGCAACAAAATTTTCTCTTTATATTGTTTGCTTAGGCACGTAGAATAAAAATGTACTTACTTCTTTAAGCGCAGCCACAAAATCGTCTGGTTTGCTTATGGAGATGTTTAGGTAATCCTCGTTTCGTTCGACGTACTGTATAAAGCTTCGTAACCATGACTCTGTATAGAGAGCATTCGAAATGTACGATGTATTTTCAAAAGTTTGTGTCAAGTTTTCGACCATCTTTTGAATTTTTACGTCAGAGTAGTCATATTTGCCTTCTATAATAACTTGAATTCTAAAATAAAACGATTAATATCAGGTACGCAGTTATTTTTACGTTCATTTAGTTGTTTAAATAGAAAAAAATTATATTTTGTGCAGATTGTGATTCTGGAGATAATAAATCAAGAAATCATTTTTTTGAACAATCGTTAATGATTTTATTTTTTGAGAATTTAACCTCAATATGACCTTATAGATAAGAGCCTTGTTTCATAATTTTCTTTTTACAAGCATTTTATTTTAAAATAAATGTCTATGACATTTCACAAAACGTTTGTTTGAAGTTATATATATTTCCCTTATGACTATGAGGTTCCTAACTGGTTTCTCTCAGAAGTAGTTTAGTGTACGTAATTTACGTTATGCAAATTAATCTGCTTGAATTGCTGCAATTTGTTTCATTCCTATGAATAATTAAACCATTAAAAAATTGCGACCTTGCTGTGTTAAGTGTGGATCAACCAATTAATCGAGACACTCAATGTAGAAATTGTTCAATTAGTGAAGATGGGGTTATGGGTTTTGGAGAATATACATACATAGTTGAAACTATGTGTTCTTGTTAGTCCAAGAGTAAGTCAATATGTATAGTTTGTTTCCATTTGAAGTGTACATTTATACACTGTCTTTGAGATTTACTTTGAAATATCTCTTGGTTCTAAAAGTAAATTTTTTTCTTCGGCGTGGTTTACAAGCGTGCTCAAATCAAAGCTAAATAAATTTAATACACAGTGTGTTTCAAAAAGAATATACGTATTTCGAGCGCATATATTTATTAAACTGCAAGAGATACAACTATTAACCTTGGTACACATATTTATGGGGTCTTCCTAGTGTGACGGGTTCAAAAAATCGAACATTTTTTTTGCATTTTCTTATAGTTTAACATCTTGAAAACAAAATCCCAAAGGGATTTAGCCAGATTCGAAAAATTGGAAAAGTTATAGGCTTTGAAGCGGAGCGGCGCGTAGGTAGAAATCATGTACCTTTGATGAGTACGCGAAACTTTAACCGCGTTTTTCTCAAAATGACATATTTTGAAATGGCTGCCACGATATATCAAGAACCAATCGACCAATTTACTTGAAATTTTGCAGATATATTCAGTAGACGTGTCATTCTCGCCCGAACTAGAATCAAGTCGATAGTCACAAAATTCGCAATGTACGACTTAAAAATTAAGCAATTTTTTTGGGGGAAAATCTAAACTTTTTTTGAAAAGCCGTCATTTTGTTATTTTTCAATTTTTTTCATTTATTCTAGTTCGGGCTATAGCCACATTTAGACAGATTAAGAATCTTCTTTAATTTTTTAGTTCAGACAACCTGGACAGCTGATTTTATGGCAGCCATTCAAGGACATTTTTTTTAGACCCTTCCATACAACTGCTGTAACGTCTAATAAAATCGATATTTTTACCTAAAAAAAAAAACATGATATTCCTCAAATATAGCTAAACAAATTTGCAAAGTTTCAAATTGATATGCAGAGTAGCTTTTTCAAAAAAAAATTCACACACTAGGAAGACCCCTTAATAGGTGGTAGATATTATATATTTGGTAAATGTCGACTCGAAATTCAATGTGTCACATTTTGTAAAAAAAATATGATCAATCTTTGACAACAAACACATTCATTACGGTTTCTGTTACGATGGCACAAATTCCCATTCCTAGCAACGAAATTTCTTGTAATATTCTGTTATTCTTAACCCTTTTTTGTTTCCACCGCGTGAGCCATGATTTCTATGTAGCCAGCTACATGTAAATAGCTTTTTATTCGATGACAGCAGGTTTGTTGTCAAGAGAATTTACAGAAATTTCAAGCTCTTCACATTTTGGAAAAAAATGGTCAATATTTGACAATAACAAACACGTTGAAATTTGAAATGAAATTTGTTGTGATATTGCGCTACCCTCAACTCTTTTTTTATGTTTCAAACTTGCGAGTCACAATTTTATGTATGCAGGCTAGATGCACATAAATGGCTCTTTTTGGCGATATCATGTTTGTTGTGAAGATGTGGTAAGTTGCAGTGGTGAAGAACTTCTATTCGGAGAATCGTTACTTTTAATAACGTATACAGTATGGGCCAATACACTAAACTACTTTAAAAAGAACTGCGTTAGTTCACTTCCTGTACATTTATTTTTACACAACGTTATTTTTTTTAATGGAATAAGTAGTTAAATCTGCTTCGTTTAGATTCTACACACTACTAATCAGTTGTGGAATAGGTACCTACTGATATCGTACAGTTAGTGAAGGATAAAATGTAAAATTAAAGCTCGGTTCCTTTTGATGCAAGTGATTATAATATTAAGGAAATAATGACACCTATGCAGGTCTTTTGATTGTTACGGTTGCGCAAGTAAGATAACCCAGCAATTCCTCAATTTTCAATCTTATTACAATATTTAATCAAGTGTATCTAGGGATACTATTTTATAATACCTTTTCTACTAATTTTAAAAACTATAGTAGGTATAGTATTAATTACATGTATATATATGTACCTGTAAGGAAACTCTCTGAAATAATCGTCTTCTCGGTCGAAAAATTCAATCGCATAGGAACCAGTTTTTGCAACTTTTCGTCTCTCTAGTCCTTCTTCGATCTTAGTAACCCCATATCCAGCACCAACCAGATATAAGCCAAATGTCAACAGTATAAAAATTTTCACGAAATTGTTATTTATGAAAACCGCGAACACATCCCTGAAAAACACCATAAATCCGTGTTCTTTATTATCTATGGGATTGTTTTCGTCATCTGGATCAACTCCTCCACTACAAAGGGCCCGATAAAACCACGATCGATGTCCTGAAATGATTTAAATGAAATATTTGAGCTCACATCGTTATATTTTTTATAAATTAATCATTAAACAGATATTTTACGTTTGTAAGAAAGTTTCAGACTAATTTAAATAAATAACAAATGCATTCAAAATATGTACATATATTTAACGTGGAAACAAATTATATTTTATGTTTTTATCGAAGATGTGGAGGAATGTTTTTTTTTTTAAAGAAAGTTGCACTGCCTACACAATTCACTTCAGTGTGCAGGAATAGAAGGTTTGTTATTTGGAAATTTAATAATCAAACTGTTTAGAAAGTTTTAATAATAAGAGGTCACTATAATGTTGAAGATTAATTCGTATGAACCGTATGACATGTGCATTCACTACGTCGGTCGTCGTATCCTACATATTACATATAGCGAAACACGTAAATATAATTTAATCGTACAGTGTATACATAAATTAAAGGCATTTCGATTTTATCCCATTTATACCAATAACATTCTATAATCAACAAAAGATAAGTTGCATAAACTGCAAAACATGATAATTAATATCAGATAGTCAGGAAGCTAATTCATTTCCGGAATTGTGTTACTTCATAGTGAAAGTCTTGTGTTGCTTCTATACACCTAGAAACATACATATGGATGAATATATTTTGTTATATGTAAGATTTTGGAACCAAAATATGTGTATATTATATGTTACAATTATTGGTATTTTATTAAATTTTACTTAACGTTGATCTAATTACGTTAGATCAAGCAAATCTACACAATACTTATTCTTTCGAAAGTTTGCCAAAATATGTATATAAATTTTAATTTGTACAGCATAAAATATAACAAGTTTTAGGTTCAAGCACATCTTTTCGGTAGAATTTGCACTCAACAGATGTTAAACATGTTGGCGATCCACACTCGATAAGTACTAATTACACGGATGACACTTCCATACTGATTGTGGAAAATGACTTAAGTTTTTTAATCCGCCAGGGGAGATAGCCATATGCAGA
Organism: Cetonia aurata; assembly: GCA_949128085.1. NCBI lineage: Eukaryota > Metazoa > Arthropoda > Insecta > Coleoptera > Scarabaeidae > Cetonia > Cetonia aurata. The sequence continues at coordinate 21,216,069 of OX421887.1, read as the reverse complement.
GTGTGGAACATTGGCTCTCCCAAAACCATTTGAGTATTAACCACAACAAGACCAATGTAATGTTAACAAAGTGCTTATCCTGGTACTATTATGCTTAACAACTTCGCATATCCTATTCAAAATAAAATTCGTGTGTTAGGTGTTGTGATAGACGATTCTTTAAAATGGAGAGAACACATAGACGTTATTTCTAAAAAGCTAGACAGTGTCTGCTATGCTGTTGGTCGGCTGAAAGATCTAGTAAGCAATAATATCTTATGTATGGTATACTACAGTTGCTGTCATTCTCAGTTGAAATATGGAATTATTGTTTGGGGTGGCAGTAGTGACTTACACCGCATCTTTGTCTTGCAGAAACTTATCTTAAGAGCTATGCTACAACTCAAATATACCGAATCATGGCGCGGACATTTCAGGATGAATCATATTTTAACAACTTTTGCAATTTATATTTACGAATCTTTAATTTTTCTTTTAAGAACAAACACATATTTCAAATTAATACTTTTGAACATATATATCCTACTAGACATAAGGGCAACTACCGCTACCCTAAACACAGACTGTCATCAGTCATCAACACAAATTAGCTTAGCGTATAACTGTTATAAATTTTTCAATAAATTACCAACTGCTGTTAAACAATAAATAATCTTACAACATTTAAAAAAACAATCTTCAAATATCTGTGTGAATTAGAACCCTACATCGTTGACGATTTTGTTAATAGCTTATTATGATATTTTTTGAATACCTATGTATGTACTTTGTTTTTCTTGTTTTTTCTCTTGTATTTTCTTATTTGTCATTTTGCTGCTCTAAATTTATTGTTTAGTTTTATATTTAATTGTAATAAACTGTTTATTTATTTATTTAATAATGCTAGTACTGCGAAATATATATTTATACATACTTATAACTGCTTATAACAAAGTATCGTAAATAAAGAAAGAATATTTGAATATAATGATCGATATGGTTGATCTTGCGATAATAAATCATCTATTTGACAGTTTCACTATAGCAATGATTTACAACGTTTGAGATCAGGTAATATAGGTAGTAAAATGGTGGAAGCGCAGAGACAAGAAAATATACAGACTCATAATTATTAAAGGGGTGGCACTTACTTGATTTGGACACTGGCTCCACTTTAAAACAGAACACCGAATGCCAATTCTTGTGTTCGCAATATCCTGAGATGGCCACGCAACCAGCAAAAAATGTCAAATGCCAGACGAATGTAAAAATTGTGGCAACCCCTAAAGGATAATAAAAATAAATACAGTATAAGGAGTATTTATATAAAAATTAAAAACAAAAACACACAAATAACATGTAAATGTAAAATCAATGAAAGTAATAGAAAATAAATTAAAATTGATTACCTTCCTTTAACTTTTTTTTTTATTATTTCTTATACCTATACTTGCAAAAAATGAAAAGAAAATGTTTACGTTCATTTGATTGTTAATGCGAATGAGTAAATTAGCAATAAACTTGAGAGTAGTGCTAATTAATAAGGTAAGATACGTTGCGACCTATTGTGATTTTTATTAGATATAAAAAGCCTTTTTTTTTTTTAAAAAAGAGAACTATTTAATCTTCAAATGATTGAGAATATTGAGATTGAAAATGATTAAAGTAATTAGCTACTAGAATCATAAAAATATAAAAATCACTATTGAAAAAATGCGTTCATTCGCATTCATTCTATTTATATGGAAAATTTAAAAACCAAACTGAAAAATACACCATAAACTTGGTATTTGAACTTTATACCGTGTGTCCACACTTAAGTGTGCACTATTGATAACTTTGTTATATTTGGAGGTACAGAATCGGTCAAATGGACAAAGTAGTAGTATTTTTTATGGCGCTAACAATTGTGAAAACAGAAAAACAATTGAGCGTCGCGTTCTCTAGATATTCGTCCAAAATTATTTTTTTTTAATGGAACGCCCTGTATATTGTTTTGCAATTTAAAAGAAAATTCCAAACTGAACAAAAAAGTCTTAGTACACTATTATAAAAAAATATCAAATAAAATAGTTATTGATAAATCTTTATCTTTGTTTTGTTTGCATGAAATCGATATATCCATGGAAAATTAAAGCGTCATATTATTTAGTAGCTGTCAAATTATTTATATTTGTTGTTGTTAAAGTTACTGTGCGGAAAAAGTACTGTTTTTACAATTTTTTCAACCGTAACAATGGCATTTACTCATTTGGAAAAGTGTGATATGTTGGACTTGTACTTGCTGTTTAACAAAAATTCAGATAGAGCGCTAGAACGTTATATTCAGCAATTTCCTGACCGTGATGTACCAGACCGTCGCTATTTTTTAAAACTTTATCGAAGATTAAGAAGCAACGAAACAATTTTTATAAAGAAGAGGAAAAAAAAATGATTTTATATTATCACCAGAGATAGAAATAAATGTTTTGGCATATTTTCAGGTACATATAAATAATAAATAATTCTGTAAGGGATTTGTCCAGAGAATCAGGTATTTCTCGTAGCACGATCCATAAAATTCTGAACAAATATAAATATGTTCCCTTTAAATATCAGCCTGTTCAAACTCTACTTTTGGGCGATTATCAAAGACGATTAACTTTTGCTCAATGATTTATCAATGCTTTTGAAGAAAATCACAATTTCTTTAGACACATTTTATGGAGTGATAAATCTAACTTTTCTAATCGCGGGATGTTCAATAAAAGAAATAATCATTACTGGAGTCGTGAAAACCCATTTGCTGTTTATCCTTGTAATCCCCAACACCGATTTAGTTTAAATGTTTGGTATGGTATAATCGGATCCCGAATTGTTGGACAATTTTGCTATCGGGGTTCTTTAACAGGAGAAAGATATGTGGCATTATTGACAGAAATTTTAGAAAATTTTCTGGATGAATTAAATTTGGTAGACAGACAGATTATTTACTTTCAACAAGATGGAGCGCCCGCGCATAATCACCGTGACACAAGTGAGTTAGAAAGATTATTTGGAAATAGATGGATTGGCACAAATGGTCCTATTCAGTGGCTCGCGCGTTAGATTTCTTCTTGTGGGGAGCAGTAAAAAATCAAGTGTACAAACATAGATATACAACAGTGGATGAGCTTCAGGAAAGAATTTCCAACATCATTGACGACATCGACGGTAGGACAATTTTAGGAGCTACTCGTAATGTTCACAGAAGATTGATAAAATGTATTGAAATGGAAGGAGGTGTCTTTGAACATTTAATTTGAGTAATTTTCTTGACTATTTTTGTATTTATTTTTATTTGTTTATTAAATTAAACGCTTTAATGAATGTGACGCTTTAACTTTCCATAGGTATATCAATTTCATGCCAACAAAGCAAAGATAAAGATTTCTCAGTAACTACTTTATTTGACATTTTTTTATAATAGTGTACTAAGACTTTTTTGTTCAGTTTGGAATTTTCTTTTAAATTGCAAAAAAATATACAGGACGTTCCATTAAAAAAAATAATTTTGGACGAATATCTAGAGAACGCGACGCTCAATTGTTTTTCTGTTTTCACAATTATGACCGCCATAAAAAATAGTACTACTTTGTCCATTTGACCGATTCTGTACCTCCAAAGATAACAAAGTTATCAATAGTGCACACTTAAGTGTGGACAGCCCGTATACTCGGTATGTAATAAAATAGATGTGCGGATATAATCAATCTTGTCGGCATAACAAATTCAAAGCAATATTTAACTAGCTGGTGTAATTCCTCCGTTTTTGGATGTTTTCGCTATAAACAAATTGTCCTAAAAAATTAGTTATTACACTGCTCTTTTTTATAAAAAATTTCTGAAATTGACGAAAGTATCATAAAAAAAAACATGGGCTGAAGATAGTCCTACTTTTCGACTTAAGGCTGTGAAAAATATACGTTAATTTTGACAGTAAAATTGTATTAATTTCATAAATCTTGCTTGACAATTTTTTTTTATTGGTCGATATGTTCTCTCTAAACACAGCACTCCAACGTAATTTGTTTGTTTTGTAATCTATATACTTATATAAAATTGTTAAAGTTGTAGGATATTTCAATAAATTAATTTAATCTGTTTGGCTGGATTTCAAAGATGTAAACGCAACGCAGAATGTATACCTGAATATAAGCAAAATATTGTAACAGATGGAAAAGGACTGAATATTCCAATAAAAAAGCTAACCATATCGGTAACAGAAGTGATGGTTATTGATACCGCTGCTTCGCTTAGCATTAGCGCCATTCTTTGCGGCACACTATCTTTTATGGACGTTCTCCTCCATGCCGCGAGCATAACAAATGTGTCATCAATTCCTATTCCTGTAAAAATCTTAAGTTAAATAAATCATGTTGGGTACTTATATGTATAGACAAACAGGATACATTGTTTGTATTGGTTTTGTAAAAAGCAATTGTCAATGCTTCTTCAGATTATTTGACACTCAGAATTACTTCAAGATGCTTAGTTTAGCTAAAAATTAGGAAAAAAGATATTGCTTAAGTATAAATCACCAATAGATGTTTTCGAACATAATAAACATTTCCATTAGAAAAGGATTTTAACTATAATAAGGGTTTTTTAAGGGGAAAATATTGTTTTAGATAGGTACCCTTTTTACGTAGATAAATCAAATACGCTAGGTAATGAAATCAAATAAAATTAGATGCAAAGTTGATCTCATTTGTACAGATAACTAAAAAACCAATTTATTGCGATTTTTATTACGTAAATCGATATATAAATTTAATTTTGGTGAAATAATGATGAAAAAGTACTTTCAATAAAATTTAGTAGCACTTCTAAATAATACAATACTAAGGTTAGAGTAACTACCTATTGTAGTTTTTTTTGTTGCCCAGAATTAAAAATTACTATCAATTGTCTGTGACTTGTGTTCGCCACATATCAAGACAATAATTCATTTATCTCTTCGAGAATTATACATTTTTTTTATAATCTTTTGATTCCTTTCAAAAAGAATGTTTCACGATTTTTAATTGTTGTGTCTGAAACGTGTTTGGGATGCAACTGTGTCTATAGGGTATATATATAACAATAAATACAATCACACCACGATTGAGTCTCCATTAACATTAATTTCGTCGGTCAATTAAATCATATTCTGACATATTGTAACAAGTATATCTGATTAAATACTCTTTTAATTTATTTTTGAAGATCGAGAGGCCAGCCTAGGCACGAACGCCCGATGGTAGGCTATTAAAAATTCTAATCCCTGTAATAATGGGAGATTTTTGGTAGTAGGTGGGATAAGGTCTGTTTTGCAAAATGTTGTTACTGTTTCTAGTTTCATAATTAGTATACATACTAAACAATTTACTAAATGATCAGATGTGCCTGTTTCTGATTACCTATCCACTAAAGGGCAAAGTGTAATTTGTCTCCTTCTTTTCAACCATTTACGTCTATTTATACACCTGGTTAAGTGTACCTGTAAGCAAACTACCTCTTTCTTGCACAATCGTTTCTCAGTATTAGAACTGTATAAAAATGGCTACTTTGTGTGGTTAACTTTTATCAAAAATTGTATTAAATACTTTCACGTATTGAATGAATCAACAATAGAAAACGAAGAAATTGTTTAGATAGTATTAATTTAACATTTAAAGCACGTTACTTGTATTTAAAACGAATAATAACTGAAAAATAGTTAAATGAACTATTTTTTTCCTAATTGTGCACGATTAATTTTATAAGGAATGCTTGATAAGAAAATCGGTACTCTTCAATATATAATTCTTGTCTTTGTGTACGTAAATATGTACTATTTCAGTGCGTGTCACTGATTTCGTTTCAAAATTGGTATTGAGACATTCGCAAGGATTTTGAAGTATTTTTTTAATAGAAATATTTGATAGCTACATATATCAAAATAGTTTATGCTTACGGCAATTTCTTTTTCTATTATTTTATAACAAAACTAATCTTAAAGTAATCTGAACGTATTTTATTATTATCTTTTTTCTAAAACAAACAACACAAATATATTTTTCCATTTGTCTTACTTTAAGGTAAACATGTTGTATATACATATGTACTGATTTATCCGCATATATACCTATCATTAGAAACGGTGCTGCCAAATTTATTCCAATAAAATCAATGCCGATGTACATGCATAGACCAAAAGCTGAAAGTGTCGCCATTGCCGCGCTTAAGTTGCCCAATAGACCTAGCCATGGTTTAGATCTCACCCAATCAGTCATCATACATGTTACTGTAATACAAATGCACTAGTTATTCTTTTCATATATGATGTTATTATTGATATATAAAATGCATTTGATTTGCGAGTAAATTCAGGTTTCATTTGAAATGCTCTAAGAAATAATTTAACCGGGCAAAAAATTATTAGTTTATTTAGGTTCTTTAAAAAACTCTCAACTGGTTTCAAAGTGTTCCTTTCCTGAAAATAGCCGACATTATACATATCCCTTACCTGTTGAAAATATCGCCATGACTGCGAAAGTAGAGGCAAAATATGGAATTACTGATCTGGTATTCTTCTCCAATTCGTGGTCCAAGGTTCTAGAGGCAAATCTTGCTATTCGTATGTGTTTGAACAAACCATCGTCTTGGGCTTCTCCTACAACGCCTAAGAAACTATCTTCCCAGGCCGAGCCTCTTTTAAAAACAACTGTGATAGAGATATACAAACAAGTTACTAAATCGTCTTACTTCGCTTCTAGTCTCTTTGTGTCTACATTTCCGAAATACACTAGTTGAACGGAGGGAACGCTTATAATGAAACCTTCCTCGCTGACTTCTGTGCCGCCAAAGAAAACGGGGAAAGCGTGGGCGTCCCACGTCACCGGATTGAACATCAACGGAAATGTTAAGTTTAATTCTCCCTTTTCCACCTGATAACAGAAATAAAACCGAAGACATTAGTAACGTCATCTTGTGTAGAAGACAGAATATACATGTTTTGACGTCTATAGTCGGAATTTTATTCTGAAACTTGCAAAGAAGCCATTGTCAACTATGATATATTTAAAGAAAATATTTTCAGCTTCACAGCAGTTTTGGTATATCTACTTTCTCATTTTAAATGAAATTGTGCAACTTTCAGCGAACCATTGAATTCTTTGCATCATTTGTGGCCAGAACGCATAATGATTGTCCATCTGTAATCACAATCGTTATCGAGGTATATAAAATTTGCTGGATGATTGATCTGTACGTTCTTATTCTTAAAGTTCAATAATTCATGAAGTTTTATAAAGACATTAAGACGTTCTATTAACGTGGATGCAAGCACATGGTCATAGGTGCAAAATGTTGCCGTGATCATCATTAAATCCTATACAGCGTATTCAACTACCACACAATTAATAAACTACAGTTTGTTAGCTAGTGAGTTCACGTTCGTACAGTTCATATAACATTTAATAACATTATTGCTAACTTGTTAGCACATTATTTAATAGTAATGAAAATTAAACGCGCTGACTCCATAAAATTTAAATTAGTTAAGTAACAGGTAATTTTAAAATGAAAGTATTAGTAGTATATTTGTTTACTAAACATGAGTATTACAAGACGAATAATACAGGCTCGAAATTAAGAAAAAGTAGTGCAACGACCTGGTTGATTAATACTTTGAAATATTTATTTAATAATTGTTTTATTACATTTCATGTTTATTATCTCTGTAGTTATAACTTTGTCTAAATTATGCGGTTACGTTATAAGTATAAGCAATAAAAAAATAATTATACTATATGAATGTTACAGCGAAACTATTTTATTTTGCGACTTGTTAAATTTTACAAGTATTAGGTTACACAATTTATATCGTTTTGGTTGGGAAAAATAACATTAGTTATATTGCATGATTTTAGGAAATAATTTGTGTTTATACCCAAATCAGTACATGTTTGGAATTTCTGCTTTACGAGAAAATTATCCTTTTTGAATATTCCAACATTGGAAAGGCTTTGCTTAAAAAACGGTTTTCTTAGTAATTTTTAGGTTTTGAGGTAACTAATTTGCTAGCGTTAAGAAAAAATTGATAATAGTTCTGAAATATTCGAAAGAACAATAAACTTAATAATTTTTTTTTAAATCTTTCGAGAATAGAAATTAAAATAAATAGAAATAAATTTAATTATTCGTCAAAAACAGTACATTTGCAAAGTTTCCGATTTCGCTGCTCAGTTCCAATTTGGCTTGTAAACAACCTCTTGTGGGAATAAATTGGGCTAAATCCATGTTCTTTGGCAAAATATTAGATTCGCGATCTATATAAATTCTACATGTACTTTTAATATAATATCTTATTCTTTTCTACTTTTATAGGTCTTTTATAGCCTCTCATTTGCATCGTGTTTAGGTTGCTTCGTTCGATTTTTTCTTTAGTTTGACTTTTTTGTCTTTTTTCTTTTATATTACCTTCCGTTACAGTCGGATTACCGTTGATTTTCTCTTCCACTTGAATATGTGTTCATTGTTCATACCATATTATGTTAGCTTTTATTGCTACAACCGTGTTTTCTTGTTTTAGAACACTTTCTACTTCAAAATTAATTAAGTATCCTCTTTCGTCATTTACCTTCTTACGTGTCCTTATTCTTTTAATGATTATCGTTTCAGAAATCTTTTTTTGTTTTGTGGAAGCAGTCTAACATTCTATCCCCATTTCTTTTACCTTACCCTGTTCTAGTGTGTATAGGTCTCTGGCTTGTCGCTTGAAATAATACCTTGGGTTGTCCAAGATTGCCTGTCTTTTTGCGTCCAGAGTCTAGCTCATACAAGATGTGGTATACACAGTTTCTATCATCCTATTACACAGTTCACCTCTACAAGGAAAATTGGGATCAACACTGGAAATACCCACTATTTCCAGTGTTGATCCCAATTTTTCTTTCAGTGCCCAGTGTTCTGTTAGGGGACCTACTGCCATCCGAAGACGGTTTCTACTAAGGTTTAATAGTTCTTCAGTCCTCTTTTTTTTATGGTCCCTCTCCATGAATTCACCTGGTTGTATTATTTCGATATTGTTTGTGTCTCTCTTGGACCTAAATCCTTGTGCTATATTTTTGGACACTCCTAGAACAGGTTTTGGGCCTATATATGAAGCCGCAGATTCATTTCTTGCTAATACATCTGCTTTTCGTTTTCTATTCAGTGGTCGAATAGATTCTAAAACCAGCACTGAACATCTCGGCAGACCAGAAATCTTCAGTTCCTCTGGTTCCTTTTGTATTAAACCCAGGCGCGTATTTACATATGGGCTGAACGGGCTATAGAACAAGTCGGCGTTATCCAGCATAGCCCTTACTTAAAGTAAATTGTTTTGGTACTTGGTACTTTCTTTTACTCAATGACAGTAGAAGATGTGTTTTAAATTTTCAACCACTTATTTTTAGTTACATTTTGCATTTCACTGTAACTTTCGTTTACCCAGTGGTGGGTGGAGAGTCAGCCAGATTTAAATAGCACAGTTATGAATCTAATATCTATTTTTACTCAGTTTTCTGTTTTTTATAATCTAAGTTGAACAAAGTGAGTTGATTGAATGATATCTTCGATTTCTTCTTTCGTTATTTATTGCAATATCTGGATATTTAAATGTGAGAACGACCTTGTATTGTAGCTCATATTAATCTTTTTCCCACTGCTACTACAGAATGTGTGCATATTTTGTTGTGCTATTTAAAGATGTTGCAAGCAAATGTGTGGATAATATATCGTGACGTGCACTTTATGCATGCAGGTATGTACCTCAAAACTGTGAAAATATATCTATAGTTAATTACAGTGTTCCATCGAAGACTATCTTCTTTATTATAATAATTCCAATTGTAATTTGGGAAACAGTTATTTACGTATCAATCAATTTACGTATAGAGTGATGTTTTATCCAACGAGTCTGGAGTTTGCGAGTCGAGCCGGAGCCTAGGCGAGTAACCAAAGGAGTTCGATAAAGATACTTTCCACCCCTGGTGCGTACCAATTTCTTTCGACTATTACATGATTAACACTTAACTAAAATCAATTTACTTGCATTTGTAGTGCTCAGAATACGGATCATATTCGAATAGCAGATTGTTTGACAGCTATTTTGACAACCGAACCCAGAGTAGTAGTCGAAAAAAATATTTTTTACGCAAGTTCTGAAGGAGTGATTTTAAAAGTATTTTCGGCTACATAGAATGAACCGAAAGTGAGTAAATGCAAACGTTATTTGTTATTTTAGACGAGTCTACAGAAAACCAGGATGACCTTCTTCTATCAAATATGGTTCAAGTAACCGTTTCTCATTGCCAGTTACCTAAGTAAATATTATCATCGATATTTGCTAATCCGCGTTACAGGGAAGATATAATAAACAATTTAATCGGATATATAAAATTGCCGTATAGAATTATGTAAATATGTATATCTAGGTAATTATTAGTTTTTTTTTGTGATTAATAATTATCTACTATTATACTATAGAAAGTAGTTCGGGAGGAGGTAGATTAGATAATACTTCCAATCGATGCAAGGAAATGTCGATATGAAAGCAAATGATATTGAAGAAAGGAGGTAGCATCGTTTACACAACATAGAGCATGAAAATGTTAAAACCATTTACCTATAGAAGAGCAGTCCTGTATTATTAATATTACCAAATAATAGATTACAGAATTGACGCACAACAAATGAAGAAACGTAAACCATTCTGTAGTAGCTACGCGAGCATTTAAATAAGCTAGATGTTGATTCCCCAGTAGCACCAATATTGAAGTAATTGTTATGTAAAAGCTACTACATGAGGAAATGGTGAAAGTAACATTTACCCAGATAAATATCATAATAATACGTAAATAGGTGCACAGTATTAATTAGATTACATGCGACAACAACAGTATACTGAAGATGTGCAAGTATAATTAAACAGCCAGAACATAGAACCTGGATCCGAAGATGGGAGTATGGAAAACTTAGTGTCCAAACTGTTTGCACTCGCATATCGGTTTTAGTTTGAGTCTCTCTGTTGCACAGTGAAAGTGGAACGCAGCAATCGGTCAGTGCTCGGACATGTTTTGAGCTACTGACCCATACAAGCGTATTTTAATAGTAAAATTAAGTTTTTCGCTATAATTTAAGAACTGGAAATTGAAGTATTGTGCAATGCGGTAACAGAGTTTCTACTAGTAAAATATTCATCTTAAATGTGAACGGAAGCATTTTTATTTTTGTTGTACGACGTATATTTATTTTGTGAATATGTTATCTTGAAAGAAAAAAAAAACAACGTTGCATACATGTAGTACCTTATCGTGGAAAGATGCCGTAACGGATGAAACGATTATTAATTTAAACATTTGATGGTCAATATGGACATGGATAATAGTTTCAAAATGTGTGTTGCAGTGCTCTACTCATATGTGTAACCATCGTCAATATAACCAAATCCTCAAATATATTAGTTATAAACAGTGGCTGTCTTACCTGGCGGGGCATCTCTACGGATATTTTTAATAATAATAATATAATATATATTTAATGTCCAACAGATCTTAAAATCTAATTACAGGACATCATAAAAGTCAATATAAAAACCTTAGTTAAGAGTCATTTCACTTATTATCTAACATTTATTCCTATTGCAGATACACAGGTGGATATATATTCCACGAAAGACTTTTTATATAATCATAAAACGATTTATGTCTTCCTAATTAGCAGACTTCCTTCAGCGAATGAGCCATAGTAAACATGCCTTCTCCCATATACAACACTGTACTTATGTATGTATATGTTTATGCTTACACAACGTATATAAGTAGGTATACTTACATTATAGAAGGTGAAAGATACGATCGAATTTCAACGCTTGACGTAAATCGTCGTAATTTTGGAAAGTGTCCTAGATGTTGTTATTACTATAATTTGTACTGTTGCTCCAATTGTTTTATTAATAGTTGAGTAACATAAGTGCATACATACATAGATATTGGCTGAAAAAGCTATCTGCGTATTATTAACTATTTTTGAGTGATGCCCACTATTTATATTTTCATATTTCGCTCGCATTTTTTTTTGATTATGCACTTAAACTGAAACTACGACGCCAGCTTATGTTTGGTTCCACCGACCAGTGGGTGCTAGCTAATCTTCGTGACGTGTAGTTTGTTCACGTTTAATGATTCATTGTTCACTTTTTGGACGTTTGATCGTAGCAACACTTGTGCCCAGTGAAGGCGATTCGCTTTTTCTCTAATAAATACATATATAATAGAAAATATGCAGATAAAATAAATAGGTTATTTCAAAAAAATCATCTCTTTCTTAAATGCTCTCTCTCTCTCAGTCCCTTGTTGTGAAAAAAATTAATTTCATCATTTAAAACATTTTTAATTTTCCCTCTCTCACCGGCTACAGTGGTTTAGAATCTGGTATAGGCGATCGAAACATCTAGCTCCTTAAATAGTTAACCAAACCAGGTGCAGGTTTAACCAAAGAGACTGCAAGTCATGTAGATGCGACCGACGAAAAAAGTTTTGCTGCAGCGCTAATGAGGGTGGCAATGTGTGTACCGTAGGAAAAGGTGTATTATGTAAAAGTTATAAAAATGCTTTCTTTCAGTCAAATACGCAATTTTTTCTTTATTTTTAAATGACAATGGATGGGAACTAACTCCTTCCTTTATTTTTTCCGCACTAATTTTTCTGATGTAGTGTTGACGATATTGCCTAATGTCTTTATTTTTCCATAGTTGAGCCTCTTCAGATAGTTCAGCAATAGGAAGATTTCCTTCTTTTACAATAACTGGACCATGGGTCAATAGTTTGTGGACGAAGGGAGACATGTAGTACCAGTTGTATAATGAAATGTATTTCTTGGTAGTTTTCAAATACTACAACTCGGAAATGTCGATATTAATTTCATAATTACTGTTTATTGTTCACAAAATTACACCAAAACATTTAATCAATTCTTTGTCAATCCCAGCTGATAGAGATGGATATGATACGAAACATCTTGCAGTATTTCCATCATGTGTACTCCCAGATCCAGTTTTCGGAATATCTACAAGAAGACCCATTTTTTCTCGAAATTCTGGTTCAGTCTTTTCCTTCGTTGTCTCGAAAGCCTCCTTGTGAGCTTTGTTCACTTTCAACATTTGCAGCTCAAGTCGGTATGAAATATGTAGTAAACATTCAAAATAACAAATGCACGAAATAAAACCGAGAGTCCAAATTATAAAGCTTGCGAATCAAAAGAAATTTTGTGAAATTTTTGCTGCACAAACACAACAAGTTATGCTTGAAGTGTTTGTTCGCGCACTACACACTTTTCCGTCCGTCATTGTTACATACAATTTTAAATTGATTTGCCTTACTGGAGAGTCATATGGCGTCAAATTTTCAATTTCACTGTTGACAGCCGCTTCTTCCTGTGCTGAAATATTCGCAGTTTCATGCACCTATTGCAGTCTTATCGGGCGACAATATCTCTTGGAGGCAGGTCGTGGTTTTTTCCATATGTCTGTGGTTTTCTCATCGATCAATTGGAGCAGAACCAAGGATGTTGTAAAAATACTTTCATCTGCACGTGGTCCATCTTGACTTTATTGTTTATACGCGGTGTATCCCGAATTGGCGTCAAAACCCCACTTACACAATAAAAGCAATGAACTGTTTCGTGCTTCGAGCGAAATACACTTTAAAATGCTTTCATAATGTTATTCAATAAATTTTGCAGGGGTACTTCACACTCTTTTTCGGAAATTGAAATCTACGGCGAATAAAAAAGTTTCTTCCTTCCTAGAACTTTATAATACGGCGTACTTTCATTATAAAGTTATGGAACACTTCTCTGGACAAGGCCAGAAATCTGAAGAATGTATAACATTAAAATCGCATTATTTAAAAGATGTGAACTGTACGATGTTTGCAAGCATGTTACTTTAATTAGTGTGACATATCAGTAGCAATTCCCAGCCTAAAACTTGATTTAATATGATAAGAATATCATCTCATAATTTTGCTATGATTGCGAAAAGCTGAAATTGTGGGCTTCGATCGGCTATATCCCATCCTAAACGACACCCCGTGAAAAGGAATTAATTTAATCAACTGACTAGTCTTAATCTCACTGACTAGACTGACTAATCTTAACCTCACTTTTATACATGTGGTTGTCTGTTAGGACCTTTGTAATTCTTCGAATTTTATCGTAGATACTGTGAATAGTAATTCTATTATGATTACCTCATCCATTACGTGGTCCAAGTTCAATATGTCGTTTTTAAAACACTCGTTATTCCATTTCGCACAAATATCTTTATATGTAAAGTATTCGTCTTCGTAAAAAACCGTTGTGTTCTGTATGATATCATCGAGTAGGCGTAGTTCCTTCCATACTTCCTGCCGAAGCATATTCCTAATACCATCCTTAGCAGTGACTATGACTCTCCCAAATCGACCTAGAAACAAAGAAAATAAGTTGTTAAGAAATACAAATTTCATTTCGGTTTCATTTAGAAAGTGGGTTAAATATGAGCTAAAACTAATTTTAGAGAGAAACAACACTTAATATAAATCTTTTGAATTATATTTTTATTCAATTAGAAGATGTTTACGTTGCTATTAAGCAAGTTATAAAAATACATAATAAGAATACTTCCGTCAATGTTGACATTCTGAAATAAACAGACTTGGCTACGTGGGTCAGTCAATAACAGCAAAATTGAATTAAGCATGTTGATAGTTCATGTATGTGTTTAAAAAGATTAATTAGTAATTCTGTAGGTACTATAAATCGAGGTACCTAGCTGTAAACTTAATACATTTAAGTGGATTCCTAATGTTTCTATAAAATAATAGTGTAGATAAAAAGTTCATACAATTTGTGTAACAGCTTTATATTTTTTGCCTTACCTCTCTTTGCAAGCAGATTCTTTTTATATCGTTATATAACACTGTAACCTTGTTTAAAAGGGTTGTAGAAGTAGTTAATATTATGTAATGCAATTACAGTGTCTGAAGTTCGTGTTTATTATACACCATATTAAGTAAATACATATTATATATAATAGAAAGAGAGCATAATTTTAAAATAATTGCTAGATGTGTGTCAGTGTGCTACAAGTAATAAGTAAATGTCGTAAATCTACTGGGTTTATTTCGTCCTTGGTACATTTTTGCGCAAAGATTATTTCAAGAATTTGAATACCTACTCTAAACTCCTATTATAAACTAAGAAGTTACTATTTGTAGTACAGCGATATATATTTTAAAAGCGAGTTCCTAAAAATCAGGGTGGTTTTAATCCAATTAATGTATTTGTTCCGAGTTATAAGTTCGATTTTAAAGAAATTATTAGAAATCTGTATGTAAGTATACAAGAAGCTTTTAGATCGTTAACATGTGAAGTTATGTACAGTTAGATATTGATAAGCACACTTTCGTGTGGTGTAGGTAAAGTTCAGATAACAGACAGAATCCATTATAGGATGGGGAAATAATATATGTTCAAGCATGTTGGAAGAAAGACGCCAGGGCAGAGATAAGCAGTTGTTAAAGGAGTAAACAGGAAGTAACAACAAAATTACCTAAAGAAGATAGAAATACTGTTAAGATGACTACTGACTGGTCACTGTAGAGTAAACAAACATAATGTGTACCATCCATATACATAATTACTAAAGCCAACGTTGAGAAGAATGTGCAGCAGAGCTGTGATCACAGAGGTAGTCCTGCACCTTTCATTGTGGGTTACCCTAATATATATTACCTAATCCGAAAACTAATCAGAGAAGGTAAGTAAAGAAAATACTATTAGTTAATGCTCAGAAAATGCAGGTGTTCATGTTTACAAGAAAAGGAACACTAGAGGGCTTACGAGTGCTGCGACAACTAGTAAAAGAGTAGAAATATTTTGGAGTATGGGTCGATCAAAGGCTTATATGGAATCCACATAGATTGAAGACAAAAAAACAAATCTGGGGTCTAAACGGTGAAATGACTCTATGGGAAACAAGAGTGATCAAACCCTTGTGAAAACATATGGATCAGTAGTATGGTAGCCAAACGTTCAGTCAGCTTTACTGAAACTTTTACAAACAAGGAATAGCTAGATCCTCAGCCTACTGAGTGATGTACAACCGCATCAGTAAGTCGATAGTTTGGCGTCGACTATCAAAAGTTATCAAACGAATTAAAGGAGATTTTCCACACAAGGATGCCATGGTACAGAAATATAACCGGTATATATGGTAAAGTAGCTTCAGATGAGACACGACTGCCCCAGGCTGAGATGACAGCAACTCATTATTGCGTTAGAGAAGTGGAGAGACGAGGCAGATGTAGGTAAATCTGTTGCGATATTATCATGCAGTTAATATTAAAAGCGATTAATTCCGTAGGCACCACACACATCAGGAATCAGGCAGCGATGAACTGGCCACCTAGCATTAAAAAATCATAAGTGACAAACTTTATCAACGAATGCTTACGCAATCAGCGCGAAGGGTGGTGGCGAAGGTCTCTAACAATAAGACAAAAGCTAGTCAAAGCAATCCTAAAGCCATAAAGTAGAAAACAGATACCTAAGTAAGGAAGCCGCTTAGAGAGTGGTGAAAATAACTCTCTATAGTCACCAATCGACTAGAAAAGGTCGCGTTAGAGAAAAAAAACGCCAATTCTAAATTTTCGCCAACTCTAATGCCCAGACACTTAACTGATTCTTCATTGTTGTGCATGCAAAAGAATTGCAGTAATTAATTGTTCTTATATGTAAATCTTCAAGTTAGTTTTACTTTACCGGTAGAAGGATGTAGTCTCGGAATAGATACTATTTGACACAATCGAAAGCCTTTGACAACCTGCGATATAATATTTCTATCATCCAAGATATTTTGGTTATTTATAAATCCATTAAAGTAAGGTAGTGATTATAGCCTTTCTCTTTCTATATTCATGCTGCTTTTGAGGAATTCCTTGTCATCATATGAGTTTATTTTCTAATTTCTAGGGCTTCTCAACAAGAGTATACACCACGAGAAGTATGGGATTTTGTTTGGAGCAATTTGAAATATCCACTCTTACAGATTTTAAAATAAGTTTGCTCCTTTTAGCTTTGTTGGGAGCATTCCAAGTTTAAACATTATATTTATCACACTGTAATTCGTCTACTTAATATGTGTAAGTAGAACATTACATATATATTGAGGAATTATAATTTTCTTTTTCTAAAGAAATTCGTTTATACTTAACTTTTTTCTTTTTCGAGTTTCGACGTACTAAATACAAAAAGTCAAGAGACTGTAGTGTTTGCGAAGATTCGATGTCAGACGGCACCCACAAAAAAAAACGAGCCATTTTTTTGCAGACAACTAGATCATGGCTAATGTTCTTTTTTTTTTGGAGATGTCGGGCTTTCGAGAAGCATTTAGTTGTGTTCGAACGCTAGTATATGACCAATGTAAGACAAATCTGTTTTATTTCCTGCGAAAATCTAAGGTATATAGGTACACAGGTATACCGTAAGTTCTATTTAACTCTGAAAATACAATCTTAATATTTTCTTAAACTCAGTTTTTAATAATTTAAAAAAAAACCATACTCTCCCCCTTCTCCGAAGCTAAAAACTAATAATTTCATTAATTTTAATAATTAAAAACTTTTTAATACTTTTTCTTTACGGGGTGTTTTAAAAAAATTACATTCACTCCCCTCCAGACTTAACAAATAATATTTTTTTTAAAAACATTTTTGAAGCTTTCTTTTCGCGAGGTGTCAAAAAACCAAATTAATGAAAAAAAAAAAAAATACCCCGCCCCTTCGGCGTTAAAAAATAATAATTTTATTATTTAAAACATTTTTAATGCTTCCTTTCTCCAAGGTGTTTTTAAAAAAAATATAAATTTAACAAAATAAAAAAAAATCAACACATACAAAAGTGTAGATTTCCGGTATAAAACTGCGCAGCACGTTTTGATTGGATTACTTGTTAAATTATTTGTTAAAAAAAACCAATGAGATTTAAGCGAACGTGTCAAAGCTATTTTTGTGATACATAATTTCTTTCACAAACTTAGTTGTTAAATATTGCTTTGTTTAATATTCCCTTAACTTTTATCTATTTTTTTTTATTTCTCTAATTTACTTGAAATTACATTTAATGAATCTACATTATTTTTGTAGAAACATTAACCTTAATTAAATTCGGTCAGTTTAAATGAAAACAGTAATATTATGGATATTACAAATGAATCCTTGTATAAGTTGCTCAATACTTTATGGTCTTTAACTCTTGCTTATGTGTGCAATCCAATATTTCAACATGTAGTTTTGCAAAATGATGTTTACGTATTTATGATACACATCTGTGTATAATCACTCCATTTTCTATATAAGATTATTTATTTACAATGGTTTGAGATATTTCAAAGAAACATCCACAAAATCCCAGCAATATTAAATTTATTATATAGACCTATTCATTTGTTATGAGTAGAGCAGACCACTTTCCGTGCGCGCCATGAGCGCCGATGTGGGAATGACTGTATTACATATTACTTTAATAGCAGAAAACCAAATGTATATCTAATTATTTCTGATAGAATAAATGTCTTTACTTCTATACTTATATCGGTAACAAGCTTATGTTGCGTCCCTATTCTATCGTATATTCTAGTATATTACGAATTACACTCTCATACCGGCGCACATGGCGCGCACGGAAAGTGGTCTGCTCTAGTTATGAGGAATAGGATTTTAATTTAACTCTATAGCTGTAGCTATACTAATTTAACCCCTCTTCTGTTATTAGTAGCATTTAATGCTATATAGTACTTTGCATATTAAATACCATACTAAATCCTCAATGGTTTAGCCTTCAAGTGAGTATTCTAGAATTTATATTATCATTAATTCTGCTTTAAATGGGCAGCAGAAACGTTCTAAATTGTCAAGATCTTGGATCATACGGTTTAGGTGCTTGATTCAGAATTTGGTGTATCCATGGTCATTTCCTTGGAGTAGTGGATAGTTATAACGGATATATATATGTCACAAATGGCTGCAACAAATGGAAATGGGAAACGTTCCTATAGCTATATGACTTTACCCGGGCGTTTGAAACAATTGATAGAAAACTATTAATAATGCTGTTTGTGGTAAGGTTAACGACTAGTTCTCTTTATATTAAAACAATAGGGCACAAAAAGTGGCAATAATAGATTAAAAAAGTAAAATTTTTAACATAGAAAATTTCCTCATATTAAAAATTACAGTTAAAGCAGAAAAAGCATTTATTTAATAATAGATTATCTCATCGTTTAAATATAAATAGGATACCTTATTATTTACCACTTTTTATGAGTATATCGAAACCAAATCATGTGAAATTAGTCGACACAATGTTGGCATTTACAAAGAAAAATACGGATGACAAATAATGTATAAGACAAGACTTGTTGTTCGCAGTTTTCAATAACAAGAAACCAGAACTACAAATATTAAGAATTGTTTTTTCAGTGGCCGCCCACAGAAATTATCACATACAAGAGATGAATTTTATGGGAGCATTCTTCTACGGCAAAATGAATGAAGATGAATATTTGAAACCACCCCAAGGAGTTGACATACCAAGAGAACGTGTATTAAAGTTAACAGAATCAAATAACATGAACTGAAGAAATCGCCGAAATATTGGTATAAACATTTTACGACGGTTATCAAAGGATATTTTTTATTTTTATTTGTAATAGGGTCGTTAATGTATGCAACCGTAGAGTCAAAACCAGATTTAGCTACCTCAGTATATAATCTTAGTAGATTTCAATCAAAGCCTGGTTTTAAATTAGAGAAAGTAAAGATGATTTAAGTTTACCAATAATAGGTTTCGCACATTCTGATCGGGCTAGAGATAAAGACACGGAAACAATTACAGGATATCTTTTCAAAATTTTACGGTAACATAGTTGTATGGAGGACCAAAAGGCTTAGCCTGGGCCTTGCCGCAACTGTTGAAACATGTGGTATTACAAAGTTTTTATTAGATTGAATGTTAACAGTGATATTATAACAACCTAACGTAACCAAGGTACAAATAAGGGAGTTAATAATCCAGATTAAAGAAACCTTAAGCACTAAGATATCGAATATAATTTTGGAAAACAAAACGTTGAACAGGATGTTATCCATGTGGAATATATCAGCGACAGCAAAACCATTGAATAAAAAAAACTTTTCTATTGTTCGTGAAAGAGCTTGGCTTATCTAAGAAAACGGATGTAACTCAGGAAGGTGTTAAATGACAAAATTTTATATTTGGCGCCCTTTTCAAGGAAATGAAATAAGAAGGAAGTTGGGTTTTTTGATTATCAGTCAGTGTTAGTAGTATAGTCTGTACACTGAGAGAACAAAATGTGTTAAGTTAACAAAAAAATTGTCTATCCAACAAAAACATTTGGTTAAATATAGTCAAACAAAATTGTTTGTCAAGGTAACAAAATGTGATTGTTACTATAATTGTGTAGATTAGACAATATTTTTAGCATTGTCTTAACAATCAAGGTAATTTTGATCTGAATCTTTGAAATTGTTCGGGCAACAAGTGCCTTGGGTTAAACAAACAGTTACTTTATGTTAAGTTTACCAAAAGAATTGATTAACATTAAAATTAGAAGTTGTTAGGTTAACTATTTACTTTTGTTTGTAGTAAATATGTACAGTTGTTAAATCAACGAAATAGGAATGTTGTTCCAATAAAAACAAATACTCTCTTCAACCAAAAAAATGTATTCATTTAAATATGATTTTTTGGTTAAATTAATGATAGTCGTTTGGTATGGAATAATCCTCCGTATATTGCGTTATACTGTACCTATACATTTAGCTACACTTTTACCAGATGCATATTGTGGTTGTTCAAGCGAAAATTATTAAGTTCAAATTGATAATTTCCTAATACCTTAGCTTAAAAATTCAAATGATCAGCCGAATCATTTTTATGTCGGTGATATTAGCTATTAATTTTAACTCTATCATCGAAAATGTAATTCAGCAGACTGCTTGAATTTTTAATCTCAAGTATTACAAAACCATAAATTTGAACTTAATGAACTTCGACTTGTACAACGATCTACCGATACAATTGCAATATATACATATACACTAAATATAAATGGAGAAGGATACACTCTAACTGCCTTAAAGGTAATGCTGAGACTAACATACTTATTATCGCGAACAACCCCGAAACACAGAACATCTAATTCTTATTGCGCAGCTACACTTGCATATATAGCC
Organism: Cetonia aurata; assembly: GCA_949128085.1. Lineage (NCBI taxonomy): Eukaryota > Metazoa > Arthropoda > Insecta > Coleoptera > Scarabaeidae > Cetonia > Cetonia aurata. The sequence goes on along the minus strand of OX421887.1, from coordinate 21,194,767 downwards.
ATAGGTAAAAACATTATGATTTTCCGCAACTATTTTATTAGATAAAACATGAATTAAGTTTGGATTAAATGATAAGAACAAATTATAAATTACAAGATTTTAATTCAAAAAATATTCCATTAAAAGATGCCCGATAACAGAAGTACATATATTCGTGGATATTTCATTTTAACCTCCATTAGGATCAAGTTTTATAGGTTGTTTAGTGTTTTAGGCGCAGGAATGATTATTATATAGATTTTTTTTTTGAACTGTTACATTAATAATTTCTTTTACCTCTTCAAACTGCCAATTTAAAAGAAACGGATGCATAAAGGCATATGTATGTTTGTAACCTAAGGTTACTACCGTAGAAATAAGAGATAAGTACCTACATAGTGTTGTCTTGGATACTTTTCTGTCATGTTAATGCACATTTTGTTTCGTTTAACAATACATAACAGATCATGCTATGCATTTACATTAACAAAGTGAATTTGTTAAAGTAAATATTTATGCTTGTCAATATATGCTAGTGTAAAGTTTTCCTTCAACAATTATGACTTGGTCAATATAACCAAATATTTTTAATTCAATGAAACGAAATATTTTGTTGCTCTTCGTGTTAACAAATGGTATGTTGTTGGGCTAACAAAATATTATCAATCATTTTTTGCAGTTGTTGTAACCTTTTATTTTGCTCGATTTGATTAAAAAAGTTGTTCATATAACAATATTTTTTCAACAAAATGGTTTTTGTTAATTTAATGCATTTTGTTCTCTCAGTGTAGGGAGATCATAACGTTGCAGTTCTGATTATGAATTTAACAAACAAAAGTTACAGTTTATTATAAGAAATTTGCAGCATGAATTTAAATAAATAAATCTAAATTTATTAACAGGCACATCAAGCGAAACAAAGCAGCCAGGTTGGTAAAGGGCAGAAAATAGTGGTTGAAATGTACTAAATAGAGACTGACAAAACAGGCACATCAGGCGAAACAAAAAAACTAAGTTTGTAAGGGCAGAAAGAAGTGATTGAAATATAGTAAATAGAGACAAAATTAACTACTTCTTAACTGTAAAAATGACCGATTGTACAATATACCGAACAATTCAAAGTTAAGAAATATTTCATGGAGTAAAAGATATGTTAAACCTACGTGTATGACTATAACATAAGTAGCTGTAAGTTAAAAAGTGAAAAAAATGACTTACCTGCTCTGGTGATCCTGGCCACATTAAACCGATTAGTATAATTGACTTCAAATAATTTTTCGGCAATACCTCTTTCTAACTTCCCCGCTCCATTAATTGGGCTAAAGAGATACTCAGGATCTATATTGTAATGAATTTGTTGGTATCCAGTTATACACAATAAAGTCAATAATACTGGCACTATTATAAAGTAACCGGGATGTCTGCCAACAATAAAACCCAACCGAAAAAACGCCTTATTTAGTATATCGTCCACGGTCCGAATTCGCATCTGTAAAAAATAAAATATGGATAAGTAAGGATTATGTATTAGTTTTCATTTATTTATAAGGCTCTTATATGTTGTCATTGCAGTTTTTTATATACGCCTTGGTTAATCGAGTCACTGATTTTCAAAAACCGCTAACAAGCAAAGTGACTGAACTGATCATCTCCGATTTTAATAAAATATTGCGGGCATGTGGACTAGTGAAAATTAGAATATCATTACATGTTAGTAGAAACTTTTTTTCTTATTTTAGAATTACTAGAAGTTTAGCCCCAGTTGGAGATGGTCTAATGACGGCAAGACAGCATTTGAAATACCCAAAACTACATTTAAAAGGCGATTAAAATCAAATAATTTCGCAGGAAGTAATAGAGGCCTCATTGAGATCAAATCCTGAGGAAAAATTAATGAGCCATATCAAGAAACTCCAAACATCGAGTTTTGCGCCGACAAAAACTGAAGTAAGGGTTATGAAATGTATTTTATCTAAACGGATCAGAACACCACACAAGAGATATTTTATATGCCTTTTAGCATACCCGATTAGGTTTATTACCGTAAATTCTGACTGCTCTATAGAAAATCCATTGCAGGATAAAACAGTTGAAACAAGGGCTAAAACTACTCATCCAGGTCCCTCTATTATTCTAACAAATCAACAGCTGCCGAAGATATTACTCTGGAAAAAGCACTTGATAAAGTATGTCCTGCACTCGTCGTGAATGTCGCGAAAGAGTTCTTAAAAAATATCGAGAGAAGTTACTTGACCAGAATTTATTAAAACAAAGAGAGAAGCACAATGTAGGAAAAAACTACAAAACTATCATCTATCAAAAAAAAAGCAGACGAAAAGAAAAGGTCTACCTCTACTACCTACTATATGGTCTATCTCTCTTTTATGTCGTAGGTCTAAAGTATTAGCCCCCTGAAAAACAAATGATCACGTTTTTACATAGATTTGTTTTCAGAAATTCAAATTAAAAGAAAAACCACAAAGATGGTTGAAATTACTGCTTTCACGTGTCACACAATACGTGTAGAAATTTCTTTTATTTAAGAATGTATTGGGAACTATTTCTACTTTAGGTTACACATCTAAACTTTTTATATCTAGGAGAACTTTGAGCTTTTATCTTTTATATAAATTGTGCTGTAAGTACATGGTTCTTTCTGTTTTTTTGAACAAACAACACATTTAAATAATAAGTCATGTACTCTTAGTAATGGGTTGCTTTAAAAAATAGTTGGTTTTAAGTTGTAGATTCGGTGTAGACTTGCAGTTGTTTGGTAGAGAATCCTTATTATCATAGCAACGTTAAGATAAATGAAACAAGTAATGGGGCTAACTGGAAAAAGGTAGTTTATTTTCTTTTAGAGAGAAACTAAAAGTACAGTAGTAATCGACAGACATTATCAATTGTATGAAGTCCTGAATGTTTAAAATTCTTTCTGGGTATACAGCACGAGTTTTCGTTCTATGATCATTCGATGCTATAGGTATTAATATCACTGATTCTATTAAGTGGCTTCTTCAGTATAAAGTACCTACTTTCGAACGAACTTTATTCCTAAAGGTCACATCATGAGGGTAACCTGGGAGTTTCCGAAAAGATATATTTTGTTATCGAGTATTGCGTTAATCATTTGCCGGTTAACTGAATACACATTTGCTTTTAAATATAAAAAAATGCGTTCTAATGTTATTTTATACCTAAATTGTGATTTTAACCTTTAAAGCATTTTTAATTTAACATTTCTTTGCACTCATTTTATCGTTTAATTTAAAAGTTATTGCTTAAAACATTGCAAAAAATATTGAAACAGTAAATCTTTAAATAATCTTTTCATTTTGCTCAATGAAAAGCATAATTTGAATGTGCAAACATGTGTGTGAGATGAATATAACAAAAAAAGGCAAATATCTAGGTAAAATATTAAATATTAGAAGATTAAGCAAGTTCCATTTTATAATCTTGTTGCATGAGTACATACTACATAGGCAAGCTCATCGATAAGCGTACTTACATCTGTATGACTCCTAAACGAAAACACTTTTTTCTAATCGGATGTTACAATAAAGCTAAAACAAACGACAACACAGTGCGGGACGACACTTACCGGAATCCAATATGAGGCGATTAATGTACAAATTAGAAAAAAAAAATACTGTAAAAAACTCGTGTCACAATGCTTTGTAATGCTCCTATTGAATCACTCGCCGCTACGCGGCTCGTTATTCAAACTTGTACTCGCATTACATAAACGTCATTGTAACACTTGTGTTTTAAAATACTATATCGACATTTATTCAATTAGTTTCAAAAGTATAACAAAAACAAAAATGTCCCGACACTCCCAAACATAAAGTCTCTATATGCACGTGTACTCCATGACGATTTATCTGCAGGTGAGTAGCACGTACAGTAAAATTTGAATAACCACACGATGTTAGGTAAATAAATACTCATTATTTTTGTATTAATAATAGGTATTTATTGGCTATAATGAGAATTTCCTTTTAGAAAGTAAAAGACGGTAAATCACTTGTAATAACAATGTTGGTAATGTTTCCGTGACATTTTACAAATTAATTCACTTCCTATCTGTCTGTTGAGACATCTTTACAACCGCTTTTTCCTTTATAAAAAGTATATCCTGTAATCAACATTTTTGTATGAATGTATTCTATACTAAGTACTTTGTATCTTTTATTTAATTTATTGATATTCACCCATCTGTAACTTTTTTGCTTTTGAAAAAAAGTACTGCAAACCATATACATGTATTCATAAATGCGATGACAAAACCTATTAGATAGTATCATCAATTTATCTTTGCGATGGCATCTGTCAAAACGGTGACTGTCAACTTTATTTTTTTCAAATAACATCCTGTATATTTTTTTGCAGCATTTGGTAGGTATTTTATTTCTGATGCAGAATATGTAATTGCGAATATGATGCGCAATGACAATGCCATAGCACTGTCATTTTAACTTCAAATATTTGATTAATGTAACCATAATATGTTCAGCTAACAAAATATGCCAGTTTATGTGCATTTAGCTTACAATTAGTCATATTGTTAAACTAACCAAAATTTTGTTACTTTAACTATCAGTAAACACTACATCTGTACTAGTTTTACGAATGACCATTTTAGTATTGCGTATCCCAATTATGGCAAATTTTACTACACCTATTTCCCTGCAACCCATTTTCTTACATTGCAAACGCATTTAAAATAAAAAAGTGTTCATGTTGCAGTTTTATGGTGCATTTAACATTTTGCTCTCGGTACAGCATCCTATCATAATATAATTATTTATAACACCACTAATTATAAGGTTTGTTATCTATTTCTCTCAGTGCAAATTCTTTAGCTAATGAACGCTGTGAGAAGTAAATTTTGAAGGCTTTAAGACTTGCTCAAAGATAACACCTTTTGGCAATTAAGTGTTTCATTTTGTAAGGCACCAACGCCCCTAGTCTCAGTGATGTACAATATATATACATATGTTAAATTTCAACAAGATTGGATAATATTTAGAGATTGCACACTTTGATCAGTAAAAGTAGGCAAAAAATAGGATTTATCAATGTTAATTATCTCTATTGGAAAAACTAGAAATCACAAGTTTAAAATAATATTAACACTAACAGTAATGGATAGTAGGATAAGTAAAATATGTGGTATACTAATCGACTTTGAACGATGGAATCCTTCTTTTTGCTCGCTCACGACTTTTCTGTGATGCTCCACTACCCTCAATAAGAATTGTTTTTGTTGTTCGTCCCTGACCAATTCGTTAAGCTTTTTTTTATTACAGCAATTCCTCCTTCTGTGGTGCGATTGACCACTTTAAGAGCATTCACATAGTTTCTTGGAGAATCACTGCAGTATATTCAGTCATGTCGTCGATCCCAAACTATTTAAAAAACGTCTTTGTTTTATTAGTGATCGAATGGCTCAGGATTTTCCTTCGAAAACTAGATTTTTACCTTCTAATCGTTTCATTTCCTTTCTCTTTGCAGGTGTGGTTTATAACTTTTTACCCATATTTTCCTTAACATCCAGAGTAATACATTCATTCAAAAAACTAATCCTCGTAGCAACTATGAGATGATAGCACCTTTATTAACGTCTGCATCTGGATAAGTGCTCAGAAGCTGTAGCATATCCAAATCATTCTTTGGAGCCAACCGACCTACAATTGCCTCGTGCCAAAGGCACGCACATATTATTCTGACAAAGTGTGCAACCCGTTTCGTTCCTTTCAATTATCCTGCAGGAATATTCAACTGTTTAGCGAAGAAGATAATTTTAAGTGCACATATCGCATTTGTCACACCTAGTCTGTTGCAGAGCCCCTGGGATCTTAAAATTGAAGTCGTTTTTAGACCAATCTACTAGGTACGGGTGTGAGAGTTCTAATAACTCTGACTTCCGTGTCTTAGAACATTTTACTAGATGTAGTTAATTTTCACTCGTTGCTCTTCTAGAAAGCCTTGTACAGGACTTCCTTCATCCAGCATCACTTCTTATCAAATGCAGCTCACAGACTTTTGGAATTGCCGAAAAATCTGGATATTCGGGTCACTTGAAGATATGCCACAACACTTTTTTCAATATTAGTTAATAGGTGTGATGACAGCAAATCAACCACGATGTTGTTTGACCGAATGGGCTTTTAATGTTGGTACATGCCTCATGGATCAGTCCTGTATTAGGTGCTGTAGTAGCAACCTATATACCGATGATATTAGTCAATTAGAAATTTCACTAGTTTGAGATAAAAGTGGCCCATGTGTGCAACCCCTAAATATTATCCAATCTTCTTGAAATTTGGCGTAGATGTATATCTTTTACATCACTGACAAGGAGTAGGCAAGAACTGCGAAACACAAAATTAAATGAGTCGTATATCATTTGAAAGAGGGAGTTAAGAGTAGAAAAACTGTAAACGGGTTTGAGTGCATGGGCCTTAATTTTTGAGATATGAAGAATTTTATTTAAAAACATTAACGCTTGTAGCCTAAGAAGAATTATATGTATATGACTGGTTAGTGTATGTGTAGCTCAATTAGTTGAGGGCACGAATTACGAATTTTACAAGGATGTGGTTAGAGCCCCATCTTAGGGACATTATTTTTCTATTATCAGTATTCATTTTCTTTTAATTTTTATTCATAAGATAAACTACTAATAATCACTAATAACATATACAACTTTCACACACAACATTGGAAAAAAAAACAATTATAATACAATGCAATAATTATTTATTAAAAATAAAAGAAAGAAAATGAGGTACGAAATCGAAATATTTTTATTAAAAGAATAATTTGAATACGTAGTTAGGTATGGTAGAGCAGCTGTTAAATATATGTCTACACTTTATTGATTAGAAGTTAATTTAATTCAATCACATCTAAATAATTATGGATAAGTTTGATTGCATTTTCATACTACATTATGTTATACATAGAAATAATAAATTAATTTAATCCAGGATGTTTATGGTTTCTTACGCAGCTAAGTGCAAGCAAATGCGTAGCGGCATTATAGTCGCATTATATTCAACTACAGTAATAGTAGTCAGAAACGTCCGGATGCGACAAATTTTCCTGTCATATAGTTAATCGATCTTAAGTGATTTAGTGATATTAACTTACACGTAAAGTGGATTAAAAGTAAAATAATCATTATAAATTCAATGTTATTTTTATATAATGTATACGTGTATTTGTGATACAGTATTGTGCATGTATTACTGTGCTATGATCTAATACCTAGGAGCTGAATTTGCGTCACTTCTTTTTATTATCTCTAGTATGGTGGTTGGATTAGTGGGAATAGTCCAGATATGGATAGCAGCGCTAATTGTTATTAATAATTTACTAGCCGGGTCTAAATGTTATCCGGATACGCTACACAAAAGTTCGGACACACCGTTCAAAATTTGGAATTATTTATCCGTTGTGCTGTATTAAGCTTACAGAATATAAATATTAATTATTCCTGATAATGACGTATAGATTTTATACTATACACTGCTTGGTTTCCAGGCTGAAACCGTATCCTGGAACTTCTTCTTGTCGACGTTTCGACCATACTTGTGTGGAACACCTTCTTCCATTACTTTTGACTTGAAACTGATAACCTGACACATTGGGAAATTTTGGAAAGGAGGGATTCCCAGGCATTGTGCAGGAGATATCGGTCGTTACAGTTAACATTATTAGAAAGTTTATGGATTATTATATATATGGATTATATTAGTTAATGGATTCTAGAATTTTTCAGTTATAGTAGTGAGGATTACGGGATATGATTTGAACAGAGTTGAATTGGGCTCAGTGGCCGGTCTCCAGCCTATGCTCGGCAAGTGCACACCCAGTTATTTTTTGTACATTTGACCATGGTCTCCGTATAACACCGCAGTCTAGACTTATTGTGCTCTACCTAGTAGTCTGTATCTCTTTCGTTCGACTTTGCCTTGCCCAAAAAGTTGGTGCGTGTTATGATCCAGCGCCTCGTAATTGCATAGTATGTGTTGGGTTGTCTCTGGTTCCTTTTTGCATAGTCTGCATTTAAGGTTTCCATTGAACACCCCTATCTTGTATAGGTGATACTTTGTCGGTGCATACTCCGACATGAACTCCACAATTATCTGTAGGTGATTCCTACTTAAAAGTAGTAGTTCTTCAATTCTTCTCGGGGATGACTTGCCTATAAATTGCTTACAATGCTTCGGTATGTTTGCCCAGTGCCTTCTATGCTCTTCTTCTATCCAGTCTCCTATATTGACTTCGAGCTATGCTATTGCTTATTCTTAAAGCCAGTTCTGGTCATTGGAGTGTAATTTCTGCTGCTCGATGAGCGAGTTCATTGGTTGTTTCATTGCCCTCCATCCCTTGATGTCCTAGCATCCAAATAAACTGTACCCTGTTTCGTTCTGCAAGTTCCCATAGTTCTTCGAGGCATTCCCATACTAGCACCGACGTCACTTCCCGATTCGATAGAGCCATCAGCACTAATCAGAATAAATACGAATTCGCTTATTTGTAGTAGTCCTTCTATTATTTTCCCCTGCGCATTGCAAGAACGCGATATACCTCTGTGTGGAAGACAGAAGCATCTTCACCAAGTGCATAGCTATAACTGGAGCTTGCTGAGGTGGTGTAAATTCCCGCGCCAGTGTCTTCAGCAGTCTTTGACCCGTTTGTATACCAGGTAGATCCAGTTACACCCAACGCCCGAATACAGCGCTCATGTTCTGCAACGCGAGTGGTCACCGAACGCTTTGTTTTACCAAGGTAAACACTGCCGCATGAACATGGAATTCGGTAAACACTAGGAGCATCAGGAGGATTACGATCTTTGATAGGATTGGAATCTGAAATTTTGGAGTTAAGTAGATTTAAAAACGGTTTTAATGTTGTGTTTAGACAGGATTCATCTTACATGGTCAGTAACTCTTTGGATGTAAGGAAGATAGGCATTGATTAGTAGAGAGTGGTTGGTGTGTAGTTTATTTTTAATTTAGGAAGTAGATGTCGATTTATGAAATGTTGGATGTGGTATCTAGGATCTTTAATAACATGGCATAGTTCTTGGGAGAAGGAGTTAGCTTCGGATATAGTAATAGCCCTTTTTACTGAAGAGTTTATGAATCCATGCTGCTGAGTCCGATGATGGTGTGAGAGGGCATTTAGGTAACGGTCGGAGTATGTGGATTTGCGTTGGACAGAATGTCCCAACGAGCCATTACAGCGACGGTTTACTAGGAAATCTAGAAATGAATGGAACTGTGGGAATTAAGAATTTAAGGAAAGTATCTAGGAATCACGTTTATGTGGGCAGATTATGAAGTTGTCGTCAACGTATCTAAATCAGCATTTCGGTTTATGGAAATAGGAACCTGGGATTTGTTGCTCAAAATCCTCCATAGAAATGTTGGCCACAACAGGAGAAAGTAAAGAACCCACGGCTAAATTTGAAACTTATTCATAGTAGCAGCCGTGGAACTAGAAAGAAGTAAAAGTGAGGTAGGTTTCCACCAAGGTAGCTGTGTTCAGGTTGGAGGTTGGAACACAAGATAAGATACTAGGTGGTATCGGATATAGGAACTTTGGTAAATAAAGATTCGACGTTGAAGCTAACCATCACGCTCTACTGAACCGTAAAGATTACTCGTATGTAAACCATTCCCCATGTGTCAGCTTATCAGTTTCAGGTTAACAGCAATGGAAGAAGTCGCCTTGCAGATGTCCTATGCTAGTATGGAAGAAACGGTGGCCAGAAAGAAGTTCCAGGGTGCTTAAAACTAAAACGTTATGGTATTTGCTTGAAGTTTCATTAATACATATTCTAAACTAATTGTGTGAATACCTGGATGCAGTATTCTTTTATCTATATATAATTTCTGATGCTACAAGTACAGAATGGAGCAGATTGCGAAAGTAAACTACCGCAGCAAACCAAAATATAATAAATCTGCCAACTTGACTATAATAAATCATCGACCAAGGCGGGGGGTCGGAACTTCTCAACTAGGATGGGGAACCTGAGAGCCTATCTCCTTTCATATCTGATAAAAGCGACACGATCAAGCCGCGGTTTAGATTTGAGTTAATAATTTTGAAAAATTACTCTTCGTGAGAATATTTTTAGATTATGCGAATTTCAATAAAACTTGTAGAAAAGGTTATTTTTAAAAATGAAAAACAGGGCTGTAATCAAGCAAAGTCATTGCTGATATAAGCTGCGCAGTGGAATTTCAGGTTAATTTTTAACATATTGTAAATTACGAAAGGTTTTTATACCTGCTTGATACGCCGCAAAAAGAATTAGGTATGTGATCTTTGGGGAAATTGACCTTTCCCTAGAAGACCTAAAAGAGATCTCACAACGGGACGATTAATCGAACCATGTAGCATCCACATGGTTCGATGAACCAGGTCCTCTACACACAACATAATACTTGCTTGATAATATTATCAGTACAATTTCAGTACATCAAGAGTCAATGTATTACAGCTAAACTCTTACGTACGCTAAACAAGTACGCATTTAGAATGCAATGAATAGAAATGGCCTTGGCGAAAACTTCAGGCAGTGACAAGAATATATTTTAAATTGGCAAGAACGTATTTTGAAAGCGGTGCAATGGAGCACAGTCCCGAAGAAAGAGAAACTCAAAACAATTTGATCAGTCCGAGTTTACTTCTTCTTCAATCTACTTGGTATTACAGCGATCGACTATGAGTTAAATTGCCTTATGGTTGATTGTAGGCACAGTGCGATTGGCTCTACTATAGTCGCGTATAACTTCATAGGTGATCGAAATTTTTACATAGTTATATTTATTCATTTGCGCAAATCGTTTGAGATAAAAATTGTAAACTTTTAATTTTAAAATTTATTATTCCATTGTTTTAGAGCTCCGTTAGCGCTCTTTTTACGATCCGGCAAATTTAAATTCAAAGTTCTAGTCGATTGGAAAATTAGTTTCATATTAGAATAAAAGTGTACCAGATAGAAAAAAATATTTAATTTTAAATTTAAATATTTTTAAAAATCAATGATGGGAGAAAATACTTTCAAGACTGAACAGTATTTTCTTTTGTCAACCTTAACATACTTTTAACGCAAATAATAAATGAATCATCTTAAACTTGACATAAAACAATAAAATGTAATTAATAACAAACAACAAGTACATCATTTCTTTAAATGGCTTTCGGTGATGAGGAACGCTATTACAGAAATCCGTAATTGTCGACTAAGTACATATTTACATTTAATTGTAAAGTTTATCGGAGATATGGTAGGTAATGGCTATTTGGCCGCGAATATCATTAGAATACAAATTAGTCGATCGGTACTTATAGGTACAGAGCTATTACACAAGCTTAAACGCAATGATTTTCTATTCCGTGCGTACATTGACAGAAAACTCGCTTACCAACTACGACTAATAAGTAAATGGTGGCCGTGTATTTAGGTTAAAAAATCATGCAAGAACTAGTTAGAATTATTACGTAAAGTTTAATTTGTATTCAACACCTGTAAAAATTCGTTTTATACAATTATTAACAAGCGGCTTGAATATATTACAAAAATACGTATACCGCATTTGAAAGTAGATTTCGTAGATATTCGGGCGACGAGTGCCCATTCAAATTTGATAGATACGCTAATGTTTCATTAGAATATTAATGGCGGCGCTTGTATGTTTATGAAATTTGGATGATACTTGATCAACACAAAAAATCGCGAATAAAATGATTGGTTTAGATCTTCTCCAAATTAACTTTCTAATTAAGTTTTCTTTTTCTTGTGCTTATTCAAGTTTGTTTACTCACGTAAGTCGAGTTAGAGGTATAACAGAATTTAACTAGTATACTGTAGTGTAGAAAATTTTAAATTACAAAAAAAAAATAGATAATCTTAAAATATTCAGACAGATTACCTACGTTTAATTATACTGTAGGCACCATTTTCTTATCTTGTAGTTAACAAATTATGGCAGTTTAGCCTAAATTTCTAATTAGCAAGATTAGATCAACAAGATCAATTTTGTGATTAATCTGTAGAAAACGTAACCAGCTGTATCAAGTATTTACAATTTTGTTTTTGTTAATTTAATGGTGCGTCATCTGAGCAAACGAAAACGTTTTGTATTTGATAGTTATTCACATAATGTTATCAAAATTGTTGTATTTAATTTTCTGTGCAAATATTTATGCAAATTTTGAGATTCAATTAAAAGTAAATAATAGTAACTTTGAAGAAACTCCCGTATGAACAGACGGGCACTGACCACATTATACTCCAGGGCAAAACCCAAAGGAGATATGATTTTAACGTACAAAACCGGTTTTTGAATGATTCAATCTAATCATACCTTAACTAAAGCCAAAATAAATCTTTAAAATGGTTTTTAAACAATAAACAGAAACATGGTCAAAAGCAGTGCCCTTGCGTAGTCTCTTCGATAAAGCAGATTTGTTAGGGTAGCGATGTGTTCACAGTTCTGTAGTAATTTAAAAGACTCATATTTTGTTATATAAAAAATGTTTGGAAAATTATTGTAGGTACTTGAAAAATAGCAGACTAATTATTCAAGAAGAACGCTAGTATTAATAAATCACACATAGGATAATCCATTTGTTTATTTATTCGTGTTTATATTTTCTTAACATAAATCGCTACAATATTTTTTTTTCTAATTTTGTTGTTATTGACGTTTTCTACATCTCCTTCCAATTGTTCTCTACACTAATGCTGTTTATTAATTAAGTTTTTCTAATCAGTTACATCAAGTTTCCACAAAATGTATCATATCACAACAAAATATATGTCTTTCGAATTCCTGCAACAGAACTCTAAGCGAATTCTTAATTGCACAAACCTTTTTTAAAGAAGAATTTATAGAACATCTACAGCAGGAAAAAAACGTAATATGCCTCAATCGAAATATAATATAAATATACTGTAATATGGTAATGAGTTATTAACACTGGTGGAACTTTTACCAGATTGTATTATGGGCGATTAATGCGCAAATTAAAAAAAAAAGTACTATAAAAAACTTGTGTCACAATGACTTACAATGCTCGTACATTGAATCACTCGCATTACAACAAACGTCATTCTGACACTTGTGTTTTAATATACTATTTTTCAATTCGATATTACAATAAAGCACAAAGAGTTATTAACGCACTGGTGATAATTAATAATAAATAATTTATGTGTTTTAAATGAATCATATATTTCTTAGTATGAAGATACTTTCATTAATGTTTCACATACCTACACTTTCTACACAGAAAATTAAAAACTAATTTATCTAATAATGATATAAAAAAAATTAATACCACAATAGATATCTTTATTTAAATAACAAAAAATTGTCTAGAATGCAAGCTGCTGTCGTAATTTCAATGCTTTCACTATTTGAATACATATTGATAAAGGAAACTCTTGCCCATCTTCATTGTTAGCAAATCTGTTTTTATATATGTATATGCTCGATCTGCACTTAAATAATAATTATAATAACTACGTGTTCTACTTTAAATGGATGATAACTGTCAGGCATATTTTACTCATATTGTACAAAAATAAAAACATTCATTATTGGGATCACAATCGAATTAAATTGGTGTGCAATTTAATGTAAGGTATATCTTGTTTTGACATGTACACTGGAGTGTAGAAAAATTGCGTACTTATTGTTCGCTGTGTTAAATCGGTCTAGACTGTTTTTGACATTTGATTTGCCAGTGTTAAAGTGCCGAAATCAACAGAAAATGAATTTTTTTTTCAACACTTTCGAAGTTAGAGAATGGACGGAAGAAAGATTAGCAAATAATTATGATAAAAAAAATTTCGTTCTCCTAAGAACAATTTTATAACATGGTCACAACAAATTGTTGTAACAAATAAAATAGTGATAATTTCATTGGCAGTTTATAACCTAGTTACACATTTACAAAGCACAAAATACTCGAAAACCAGATTGCTCGTTTTTTTAAGTAAACGCGATTTGTGTGCAATCGAGAATACTATAAAAAACCACAAGAGTTTTCTCAGATCCTAGAGAGTAATTTCCTCCAATAAACCGTTACTTTGTTAATTTTTTGTATTAACTTATAAGTGCATAGAAAGCTTCTTCTTTTATAATCAATATATAGTTGAAAAAAAGTTGCATCTTTGTGCTCTACTAGCTAGTCCTAGCTAAATTACCAATTTGTTTCGTGTGTTTTTTTTTGTGTTATAAAATTCTTTGTTTATTTCTTGAAGAAATATAAATAAATAAAAACTTTATAAGGGCCCCAAAGTATTATCCTCACATGGTAATTCGTTTACAAAAAATATAATATAAATAGAGAACACATTCTCAAATAAGATGCTCATTAAAAACTGCGATTGTATCCATATTTTCGAGTTAAACATTTTGCATTTTTATGTTGCGGTTATTAATGCCCATTTGTCCCATGACATCAAACTTGGATTAATTTTAAGCGTCACTTAGACTATGACATTCGCTGGGTATATTAAATACGAAATATTACCTTCAAAGTGTCACTTAAAATTATACCAAGTTTAACGTGACGGAGCAAATGGCCATAACAGTCATGAAAATGCATTTCCGCAAATAAAAAAATGGGGTATAGTAATTTGTAATAAGTAATAACAATAACTAATAGCTATTTCTATACCGCTGTCGACACTACTAACTCCTACTTACTATAAGCATGATAAAATCTTATTATTTAGCATCAATAAATATCAATTTTTGTTAGTGGTTCCTATTTAAAGTACCTAAACCTTGCATCCAGCAGCCTTTTTCCAAGATATTTACGATATTAATAACACACAGAATCAGAGTACAGTGCTTCGATTTAACCAACGTGCTTGTTACATGTTTCATATTGATACTAGCTTTTTAAATAAACCTCACTCAGCACTTAAATATGCAGCAACGTCGTCACTCCTTAAAATGTTCATTTAGGGAAAGCAATTGCTTTAAGTAACAGCTATCAGTACTTTACGTTTTATGCTTAAGCGATAAATGCTATTAACATTTACTATATAGGTATGAGGAATAGATAGATGCATTCAGACTAAAAATATTTGTTATCTGTATATAAATACTTTCAATATTTCTAGCCCCTAACAGCGTTAATAGAAATTTCTTGTGCATAGGTTTTTTGTAATTCATGTAATTACCTGAAAAGATATTATTAATAACCTACAGTTTTAACAGAGCTAGCCTGTATATGTAATCTCTGTTTAAGTTTTAATCAAGTCGTATAAGGTTTGGATGGTTTACTTGGTTAAGGTCTGTTCTATTGTTTTTTAATATTAATATTGTTCATAATCAGGGTGGAAATATCAGTCTCATTCGATCATCCGCCGTACGAAATTTTATTATTCCAAATGTCCGTTCCCAGGTCCGTCCCATAGACAAGGATACTACAATTAGATTGCGCATGGACGACTGCGAATCCAAAATAAGTGATGTGCCATAGAGTCTGCCATCTTGAAACCACAATGTCATTTATAAGTGCTTCTGTTTTTCACGTGTTGAATGTTGTAATCATCTTTCGTTAATTATTTAAGTGTTCTTAATTAGTTTTAATGTATTTAGTTCTTATTTAAACTTACAATTAAATAAACATTTTCTAGTATGTACATCTTAGTTTAGTATTGGAAAGGACCAAAGTGACTCGTTTTAAAAACTTTGTAAATTATTGAAATTCTATTTGAAGGTATTTATTGTGGAATATATGCACTTTCATCTTTATAGTGTACTGTTTAAAAACTACAGAATGACTTGTTTTGCGCCTTGGTATTAAATGGCAAAAAGAAAATTACCAAAAATCAGTAACGAGAACTTGTTGTGACACAGAAAAAGATACCAAGGGACCGCAAATAAGTACACATACTGGGAAACATGTTTAATGAAACTTCTAGCAAAGTTTTTACTTTGTGTCCACTCGAAAGTCACGGAAGAGAATACAAACATTTTCGAAGAGCATCCCGTCTTTTTAACTCAAGCCATCATTAAGTCGTGCTTAAGGATTCGACCTTTTAATTTAGCGAAGACGTACAGCGAGCAAATACAAGGAGAGTTGATTCGAAAAAAAAAAATTAATAACATTGCACTGTTTAATCACCAATAGCACTTTATTTTAATGTTCCTTTTTTTGTTATGATTTAAAGAAGAGGCAGCTTCTTCTATGCACAAATATATAAACTTGATATGCCACTTATAAAAATAATAAAAAATAAAAAATTACATATTACTTACCACCAAAATTGTTTATTATAGTATATATGTATTTCACAGTCGCTGAGATTACAATAAACTTAAAAAGATCACAATAAGTTTTAAATTTGTGGTATACAAAATTTCGTTTATAATAGTATATGTTTGCTATTCCAGGACTTGTTGCAAAATATAAATTTTAATAAAATTGTGCTGGTGATAAAACCGAAATACACAATTTTATAAAGTAAACATAGTACCATCTTTTTTCCTTTCCAAATCATATTAAACAAAACATTGCAGTTTTGCAGTAAACCAGTAATAATTATCTACTGATTTATTTTATATTTGAAATCGACGCATTAAGTAGTTCTACTTGATCTAGAAAAACAGATACAGATACGCTCAAATGTATTAGACACCTATATTTTTTGCGAATTATCAAAGTAAGGTGGGTACAAAATAAAACTCTTAATTTAAGTGCGTTATAAATAGTAAAATAGTTAATAAAGAATCTTAATAATTTGTCGCATTTCTGTAAGATTTTAATACAGTTGAGATACTTATTTCAGTGCGTAAAAAACTTACATCTCAGAAACGTGAAGATGCTTCAAAATTTAATAGATCTAGGAAAAGTATCTATAAAAACTGTTGTAAAATCATAAAAACGAATACCTAAACACTTAAATTAACTGCCACAGATGTAATGCAAAAACACGAAGTTAATGGTAAATCATAGAGATGACATTTGAACATAGTTGAATGTATAAACTCAATAACACATTTGATACAAACAGAATGGTAACAAAAAAATACAGCTATGCTCAAAAGTAATAGACATTTCTATGATTTACCATTAATTTCGTGTTTTGGCATTACATCTGTGACAGTTAATTTAAGTCTTTATGGATTCTTTTTTAGAATTTTACAGTTTTTATAGATACTTTTCCTAGATCTATTAAATAGCGACAAATTATTAAGATTCTTTATTAAAGTATTATTTATAACGCATTTAAATTAAGAGTTTTATTTTGTACTCACTTTACTTTGATTATTCGCAAGAAATATAGGTGTCTAATACATTTGAGCATATCTGTATATGAAACTGTGTTAATTATTTGGTATTGGTACCATATTTATACAATACACCTTAAATGCAACAAATTCACATTTATTTCATATTTTGTAATATACGCAAATAAGTACGATTCTGTCATAGCACTGAATGCGGTCCTGTCTTTTCCCTAAAGTAACATAGTTAAATCACAATGGCGGTGCACATTTGCGCAGGGTGAAACGCTATCTAATTGTATTATCCTTGTCTATGGTCCTGCCATACAGTATCTCGCGCCCCCACCACCCTAGTCGAATCTACAAATCGGTGGGGACGCAAGAGACTGTATATCAATGGACATTCCGAGTAATAAAGTTTCGTATAGCGGATAACTGAACGGACCGAACTCCAGTTTTGAAATTCTAGAAAACGGTTTGCAGAGCATACTGCAAAATTAAATTACATCAGCATTTCTACTTCAAATAAGGGCCAATAAGTTAGAAACTAGAGGATTTAACAAGTAAAACATTATTGTGCATGCTATGCTCACAGAGAAAACTATTTACACTGTATAAAAAAGGTAAATTTCACCGTGAATTAGTACTTCATAGCAAAAATCATTAATCATGAAACTACAAAGAACGCAGACTAAATTGCTCCACGAATTACATTTGCGGTATAAGAAAGGTAAGAATAACACAAAATAAGAATTTAGTTAGAAATGCTAGAAATTTTTTTATTAGAAATAGTTACATTTACTATTAAATATTGTACATTATTAGGTGCATTAATGCATGACCTTCTATATTTTACTTGCAATTGTATTATGTGATTCTATATTTAGGTACAAAGATATATATGTATGTAGAAAATAGAACGTTGGCTAAGGTTAATATGTTATTATAATTTATTCAGCTTTCGAAAAAGTATCTTTCTTATCTAAGAAGTTTATTAGTAATAATTGCAATATATTTGCATAACGGAATTGCTTGGGACCAATTGCGTTATACTTACTTATTAGAAAAAAACAAATGCCCGCTGATTTATTCATACTGAGAACAGTAATTGTAACAATCGCCGAGAACAGGAAAAGTGAAGGGGGCATAAGTCCTTCTCAATACTATTTAATCAACTTTGGTTTTTCAATCATTTAAACTCACAATCAGTCGAGTGCGTGAACGTCTGTATGATGTTTCGCGTAGTAAAATCAAACATACACTCAATCTTACAGTACCATCATTATAATCTATGCAAAAGATGCAAAGATTGTAGAAAACACATAGAAATCTTTATATGTATGGGTTTTTAATAATAGTACGTATTCGATAAAACTAATAGCGTTTTCGACTTATTGCACTTTACGCGTGGAGTATATCTATCTCCCTTACTAATATTATGTATGAAAATAAGATGGAAATACAATCAGTGCATAAAAGTGCAGTAAGTCGAAAATGCTATAAAATCGGAATATATACGAATTGTAGAATCCGGATCTACTATCTGAATATCCAGCTATCTGATTGTAAGTTCGGATTTCAGGTTTCGACTACACATAGAAAATTATACCGGATGCGCCATTAGTGTATCGGCGGAATTTAGCATGAAAACTACTAAAGATAGGAAAGTGAGATTTTCTGTATGAATATAGTATATCAGGACGCATTTTGTAAAATTATTTACAAATGTATACAGGGTGCTACAAATTCTCAGAGCTACTTTCAACTCCTTTATTTTAAATGCGTTGCTATATTTTTTGGTAATGATTTCGATAGCAACCTGAAACATCTTTGCAATGATATATGGTTATGTGCACTTTCGACAATTAGTTTAGGCGATATTGCAAATTTTGTCAAAATTTTGACAGTTGCAACTTGAGATAATAATAATAATAATAATAAGATTTTAAGTTTTATACCAGTAACGTAAAAATATATACAGGGTGTTAAATATGTCGTAGCACATTTATCGATATTCAAACGCCTTTCTTTCGATATTTTTAAGTGGAACCTATATTTTTCGATGCTATCCCCAAATTTCTTGCAAAATTACCTTCAAAATGATACCAACAATGTAACGTTTATTTTCAGTATTTTCGAAGATATTATGGAACATTTGTTTCATAATAGCTATTTATTCATTAGTCCTTTTTTATGTAAATTGTTTAGATTATTTATAAAGCCGCTACAATATATAATGATAAATATTTACCCCCAAAATTATTAAATATAATTCGTTTCATTATTTTTTTGGAAAGGTGATTATAATATTGCAGCAAATTATGTTAACAATTGCAGTTGAACGATATGTTTACCACATATATTTACACAAATATGTGATTAAAACAAATTTCTTTCAAATTTTATTCACATCCTAATACAGGTTACACCTCAAAAAGATCCGTACTATACCTGCATGCAGTAAAGCATTTCTCGTTAACAGCGGTGTTGCCTAGTACATAATTTCTTTTTTCATATTCACAATATCTATATTACGAAACTTTAGACAGCCACGACTTGGTCTCTTTGCCCGTTCCTATGCAAATAATTCACTCAGAGCTCTTTTCCGGGAGGTTTTACGGGTTGTTGCGGGGAGTATAGCACTCTTAGCATCTTCTCTCTCACTCAACCTGGACGGGTTGTTTTTTCGTTTGGCGTACCTTAGTAGACAAAAATCAGGAATTGCATTTTTTTTTAATTCTTGTTAAAATAATGTTATTTTGTGCATGACCTAAATATATATTTACACTGAAATTTTGACGGTTTCATGTGAAGTAGTTTTTGAAATATAAATTTTTTAAGATCCTTATACGTCACAGGTACGTAGTAAAATTTTATGAATGAACGAGAATACATGGCAACATAGAAATTACTCTCCCGTAGTAATCACAGATTAGTCATTTACGGGAAACAGTGACAAAGGTAGTAACCGAATTTGCCGGCTGCGAAATATGATTTATTAAAGTACTATGCAGGTGATGGTCACAGGGGAATTTGGGATTCGGCATTATTTCTGCATCTTGTTTTTGTTTGTGTTTAAAGTTCTCCAATTTATCGTAAAAGAACGAATTCTGAAAGATTATAATATAACCTCCAATCCGCGTAAAATAAACACAGAATATCGTAATAATACGTTTACGCCAGCGCCATCTGTACGCGCAAAGCATGCGAACTTAATATTACTTATCTACGATGATGATGCGAACTACCATGCCTATCGCTCCATTGCCAAATGATGCTAACTAATAGCATTTTCGACTTACTGCACTATTATCCACTGATTGTATTTCCATCTTATTTTAATACATAATATTAGTAGGGGAGATAGATATACTCCACGCGTAATGTGCAATAAGTCGAAAACGCTATAAGAATTTCTGAATAAAAGAACTTGTGACGTCAGAGCATTTTCAAAAATTAATTATGCCTTAATGAGAAACAATTTAAAAGAAGGTTTAATGAAGGGCCATATATTATTATATTCTCTATCATTCTATGATATAAATAAAAAGTTGTGCAATTCCTCATTAAGAGCGAAACTACCTATATCCACATACATCTACATACGTATATGATCGCCTCGATGTTTTTGAGTTTATATGTATCATATGTATGTAGAATGTTTGGATTTGTCTGTTTGTATATATTCTTTATTTGAACAGCGTGGACTACAGTTAACAAATAGAAAGAAATTATTGATTACATTCAAAGATCAGTGTTTATTCAAGACCTACAAAATCGTTTGCTGTTATAAGTTATTTCATAATTAATATTGGGAGTGGAAATAATTTTAAAAGAAACGTTATACTATGTTGCGCAAAGAATGAGTGAACATTTTAATGCGTGTTCATGGTTAACACTTTCAATGCGCAGAACATTTTTATAAAAACTGTAATAGTTAACGTTAGAAGTAGTGCTTTGTGTGTTTGGCCATGTCGATATTTATAAGAGAAAGTATTAAATAATATTTAAACACAAATGAGAAGAAATTTAAAAATAATTGATCTCATTTAGATTTCAATAACTAAAGGATATCCCATAACACCGCACTTATCTGTTCTTGAAATTTCGCTTCTTTAGCATATATGTTTACTATCCATGTGCTATGTTATTCTCTAAGTAATAATTATCAAAATAATAATAAAATAAATAAATTCGTTTACTTAACAAAGCAAACTTCAAGTACATAAATACACAGGGAAAAATCTCGGAAGGTCTCGCCATTCTTCCACTATGTTTGGCGATCAGTTTAAATTAAGTAACAAACATCTATACGTAAAAACAATAGATTGCCTTGCCCCAGGCGCTTTAACGTGCGAATATATGGGTGTCAATGAACTGATTGAATCTGTACAATACTCTGTTTATATAATGTCTCCTCCCACTCCTCTTGAGACGACGTAACCACAACGTAACTATGGTTTGTACTACACGCTGTAAGCCGTGCGTTTTGACTATTGTCAGATTCGCAGGTACAATATATGATTTATATTATATGTATGTTGACTTTTGCTTTAGTTTATGATTCATAGACGAGTATTTCAGATAAAATCAGTACCAAACCTTCATTACATAATATTTATAAAAGTTAATTCAGTTATATGTTTTGGGCTGAAATGTATCTATCACGTTATCGCACACTAGATGCTCGCGCTAAATTCTTTAAAAAGTTAGGCAAAATAACACAACCTGTTGATCGTTTCCTTTTGAAACAAAGACTGTTGGAGTACACCATTTTGAATAGGTCACAGTTTCGATCACTCCTTGCATGGCACTCCGGTAGGATCCAAACTAAAAGTCACCGAGGGTTCCTTATAAGTTTCGAGACTCTTAACAAATACTTCTGCATATTCACGTTCCTTACGTTACTTACACCAACTACTGACACATCTAGTGCAGGAAACCAATTAGGTCCAACAAGACTTGGAACCAAAGGTAATATTGCATGCTTAGTACAGTATTTATTTAACTGGTGCCTTGCATTCGTCAAACATAGGAATCATGACATTTTCGCAATCCAACAAAATAGGTGGATTGTCTGAAAATGTTCTGAAACTTCCCTCGATTGATCACACCACAGACTACTCCAGACGACGAACTTGTATAGAAATATTTAATTTTTATCATTATTTTGTATATTAATTATCAGTATTTAGAAGTATCTAACGTTTATGCGGTAACTGTATACATTACTCTAAGTATTCTAACAAAATTAATTGTGCTTCATAAATACACTACATAAATTTTAGTGATAATTTTTTAATAGATTCGGCGTTTACTTGATGTAAATCCATATTAATTAATAACACGAAATTTGTGAGATTTACACTTTATTAGTCGGATGTTAAATTGACAGCTGTTTCGCCGTACAACGGCTTCGTCAGAAAATATACAAACTATAAACTATGTGCGCATGTGTAGTTTTAGTTTATAGTTTGTATATTTTCTGACGAAGCCGTTGTACGGCGAAACAGCTGTCAATTTAACATCCGACTAATAAAGTGATAATTTTTATTGACATTCGACATTCCAACAGTGTCGCAGTTTGTGACTTCGTTGAAAACCCAAGTTCTTAACGGGTTAAGTAAGCAGTCGGTTAAAGGACGTAACTGTGAAGAGGACGCATTTACATGTTCACTGTTTTCTTGTTAATAATTAGGTCTATTTTGTTACATTATCCAAACATTATTGTTTTCTAAACAGCCTCGTTCGTACTCTCAGAGAAAGATTACTGTTTTTCTATTACTTTGTTTCTTTTTAACAAAACAAGCTCTTGCAATGTATCCCTGTTTGTCAAAATAACGACACTTTGCATTTCTAAATACATACTTATTAGGTGAATGTTTTGACTTAGAACGAAAGCATGTTTAGAGGAGATTTGTTGGAGTATGTGTGTTAGAAGAGAGATTGCAGCAAATTTCACTATTTCTGGCCCGACTGTTAAGCCTCATTCACAAAACCACTGTGTGTGCTAATATTAGAGGATTCCCTGATCAAGGTGGAACCATCAGCTGCTAGTTCATGGACAAAACACGTATCTTGCACTTTTGAATAGTGAAAGGTATTGTCTTCGGCCAACAATCATCTTTGAAGCGTGCCATCGCGTGCACCATATAATACTCGATCGCGAAGCATAGCATCTAAAGAACTAGCAAACCCACAGTTTTCAGCCAAATATCGCAATTCTTTTATGTATGTAGACGGAAATAGTTTATCCCTAGGGTAAAACCTAAATCTTCACACAATTTCGGATGTTCGCGGAATGAAATTTTTCTTGTAGAGGCTCTATAATTTCGCTGTATTTCTTATTCTTCTCTTCACCTTTGCAGCAACTATCCCTGCTCGATTTCATAGGTTGCTGGGCCACACACACTCAAGAAAAGAGAAGGGAATCGATTCTCTCTGGGTAGGGTTCCCATTCAGAAGATTCTGATACGTGAAACGATTCTGTGGTCCCTTTATATCATTGCCGTTGCAATAACTAATTTCCTTCACCTCTATTACGTTATTGCTTACCGGGTGCCTTCGTTCAACACTTTAAGTTGTTACGTAAAATAACTCCGAACCTTTTGACGTTAAAATATTATTATTTATCATTGTGTTTTTCTAACGACTACTACATACATAAACAAATCAATATATTTGTACAATATCTTATATAGGTACATACACGGCACGGACATATCAACCTAATTGCCTAAAAGAATTAAAACTAATTTTAATTATTATAACTATGTTTAACCTTGATCTTCCTCTGTTTTTTGATACATATAGGTGTATATATATGAGTATGTAAGATATAAAGATAAAACATGGAATATCGATATTTACCAGTAAAAGTTAGTTTTGTTTACACATTAATTGTTTATGCTTTCGATTTGCAGTTATTTGGATAAAAAGAGATATAAAATTTTGTAATAAATAATAAAGCGTAAATTATCTTAGTTATTCTGTTACTATTACGTAAGTGTTGATTAGTTTGTGAAAGCGTATAGATGAAAGAAAGAAATACGCAATTAGATAAACAACTAAATATGTAATACTTAATGGTTCGGATATAGGTTTATAAATACTATACGCACATCAGTGTAAATTATATAGCAAATTGTATAATTACATGCTTAATTTTCATAATAAGCGCGTACAATTTATTTGATGAGTTATTTCTACATGTGTATTAGGCATGCAGTAGCCAACATATAAGTAAAGAAAAGTAACACACCTACACTGAGAAACAAGAATTGCAAAAATTGGATTATAAATTACATATATATCCCTGTCAGAGCTTCGCCGCTTCATTGTGAAGCTTTCAGAATCCATTTTGATAGGATTAGCCCCGTCCTTGAGTTTTCACAGAGTGCACGCACTTTTCTAGAATTTTTTCACGACTTCCATCCACTTTTTCCTTTCCGCTGTTAGTTGTTTCCACCCCCTTACCCCTGCCTTCTGAATGTCCTATGCTACCTCATCGCTCCATCTTGTCTTGGGTCGACCTTTGGCTCTTTCCACTCCCGGATTCCATTCTGTCACTGCCTCTTTCTGTATTATATGGCCCAACCATTGAATCCTCTGCGCCTTTAACTTGAACGATATCTTCTCCTCCTAGAGCTTCCAAGATTTCCGCATTTGTTTTCCTTCTGTATTCGTTTTCATTTACTTTTACTGGTCCTAATATTGCCCTCATTATTTTCCTTTTCTGTACCTGTAATGCCTTGTGATCCTTCTGCGTTAGTACCATTACTTCCGACGCATATGTCATGGTGGGTCTTATTACCGTTTTGTATACTTTTACTTTTGTCTTTAGCGATAGATGCTTATTTTGCATCACTCTCTTATTCGCGTAATATGCTCTGCTCGCAGCTTATATTCTCTCCCATCTTCGTCAGCCTCGCCCACACTCGCAACCGTCACTCCTAGTTATATGATTTTCCCTACTACTCCAAAGGTGCTGTCTGCAATATTTTTGAAATCTAACTTTATATGGTTTAACTTTTTTTGCTTTAAAAACGCGTTGCAAATGTGATTTGCTAATAAGAATCTGCTCTGACCGCTTTCTTAGTGACAGTTTGGGCTGTTCGCGTACTGAATCGATTGCTAACACAGTACTAATGTCATCTTCATCAAAGTTTTTTGTTTTTTTCGGTGTATTATGTACACTGCCGGTAGTTAGAAATTTTTGAATCAGTGTGGATGCTGTAGATTGGACCAATACTTTGTTTGGAAACTTCTCATTAAATAATCTAATAACTGCTGGAATAGATAATTGCCCTATACCATAACATTGAATTAGGTAGACCCGTTCTGGTAGAGTAAGCATAATTTTTGTGATATTTCACAGTGGTATTTACGAAATTTAATGGGAATTTTAGAGTACAGAAAACACTACTACTCTACTTAAATGAAAAATTTTTGACAAGTGTCAAAACGTTATTTAATATTTATTATCATAGCACACTTCAAAAATAAAACAACACAAACATTTCCTTGGCATACTCCTTGGCACAACTTATTAATCTGAACAACTTTTCTCAACAAAATTTCATCGTATCTCCTGCAGAGAAATCACTTTATTAGTGGAAAAAATAACTTTTTTGTAGATTTTCAAGGCATGCTCGATCTGGTTAAAATTATGCATACTTGCATAGTTTATTATTCTGAATAACTCTTCTTAATAACATTTTGTCGTATCTCCTACAAAAAAGGTACTTCATTAGTGATAAGAACTACCTTTTTGTAAATTTCCAAGGCATGCGTGATTTTTGAAAATTAAAAGCATGGCACAAATTACTTTCTACCCAAGCAGGGCTGAACCCCAGAAGATGAAATTTCAACTAAAAAATTTACAGACTCTTATACCTATTCATGCGTTGATCCGGGGACACACTGTATAAGAGACTTATTTCAGCAGTTCAAATATAAAAAGTGAATTCTAGAGTGAGAAAGTTTTAAGATTAAAATATAAATATCTCATTAATTGCATTGGTTATGTCATAAATCTACATAGCAACAAGAAAAGATGCACATTCCAAAAATTATTATCCGAGCGCATCCACACATCTATATGTCTATATTTCTCTCTTTTTTTAAAACGCAAATTAACAATGTCTTATAATTAGTACAAAGAAAACCCAGGTGAAATTTTGGTTACTTTCATTGGGTGTAATCTACCTAGAAATTGAGCGTCATGGCATAGAGAGAGAGTTGTTCTTATTGAATCTTTAGCATAATGCCATTTAAATGAGTGTGGGAAATTCCTACACAAACCCACCAAGGAAGTAGGTACTTTTACATTTTATTTTAATATATGATATAATTTATATTACTAAATTTATTAAATTTAAGTGTACTGCCTAAAACAACACTAAATTAAAATTATTATAAAAATAGCAAGATTGCATGGTATACAATGTATCTACGCAAATAACTTTAAAACATGAAAGTAACACTGACCTCTATATCGTAAAAGAATAATCCGAAGGTTTGTTCAATATTGTCGATGAGATTTCCGAGTCATTCATCTTAAGTATTCTTCAATTTTTAATCCATGTTGGTTCTGTTTTAGAAAGAATATGCTTCGTAAGATAATGTTATTTAAACGGTATCTTTAAATGCATTGGTAATAATGGTTGTACAACTTACATTTGCGGTGTTATCAACTTACAAAGGAAGCTCACGAACTCTAAATCGCTGTAAATGTGTGGCGACTGAGCTTTAACTTTAGTAGGTGCAGTTTGATTTTGACATTCGCCCCAAATTTCATTTATCCAAAATGAAAAACTTTTAAACGGTGAAAGATAGAAAAAAGGTTTCACTAGCGGACTTGCACCGTTTAGGTAGGCCTTTCGACTGGTATAGCTATTTATATACAACGTGTAATATGCATACAGCGATATATATGTATGTTGTGCTTATTTGATCGAATTTAAGAAAATGTTTATAATCATTTTCTTTGTTATCGAACACGGTAAATAGAGGTGATTTAAATGATTATGCAGGCTGTTCACAAAACTGTGCATTGATGAATATTATTATGTGTACCCGTGTAAAGTTATACCAGGTGTTAAATGCCTATAGGTGAGTGGGAGTGTACGAGTTATGCACGTTTAGATGTAGGAATATATTGCGCTACTAAAACGGGTCGGAAATTTCGAATAACTCGCAGGGGAAATACGCCTTCCGTATCCCCGCCTGCGAAGCGCACGAAAAGTGCCATAAGAAAGGCGCCCGCTTTACATATAATTCAATTCTTAAATCAATATAACTAGCAAGTTTACGTGCATTGTTATTAACGGAATATTATGTTAAAGATTTATTAATTATTTTATCGTTAGGAATTACTAAAAGGTAACAAACATTTTTACCAGTTTTTGTTTCATCTGTATATAATCATTCCCAGCAGGTAGTTAGATAATTTTGCTTTAGTGAGGGTATTTTGGTATCGGATACTAATATTGTATGACTCTGCATTTGTATCATTAGAAATTAAGCTTATATATATTTTTAGCAGCTGATGTGTTAAGTTTCATTGTTTCAGAATTCTCATTGGCATGAGTCTTGTTTTTAGCAGCTTAAATAATAGCAATTTTCTAAATGCTAATAGTTTTAAATTGTTTAATTTATAAAGGCGGGAACATTTCCCTCAGTCTTAAAATTTACGAGCAAGTGATATCGACATGACATCTTGCCAATGCCTGTATTCATACACTTCGAAGTAAAACTTGATTGATTACAGTATCCGTTCTTAACATTTTCAGTCATTTGTCAATACAGTAACGTATAGTGTATCTGCAAATATTGCTTCTTATTAGTTTTTTACTTTTATAATCAGTAGCGCAAATCTTCTAGATTTTATATCTTCAGCATAAATTTTATATTTGTCCCTGACATCGATTTCATGGACAATGCGAACTCTAGGAAATTATTTATTCCCGTAACAACTGGATAATCGATCATTAGTTTCCCATCATTAATGATTAAATACTTTAAAGTAACCAGGTGTAACGTAGTTACTTATTAATTATGTACGTGTACCTACGTGCTGTAGCCGTTTGATTGTATTCACGTAGATGATAGTTGATAATTATAAAAAATGTATAAATTACATACGTTTGTAGTATTAAAATATAGATTTACTTTCAACAAGACACATTACGTGTTAAGTAAGTACTACGATAAATGGAGTAGTTCGCAAAATTGCTGCAGTAACAAAACAGGGAAAGTGGAAATTGAAATTAAATTTTATATTATTATTACTAATAATATTAATATGTGTGCATTTATCAATATAAATAACAATGCAAATGTTAGCATTTAACATTAGTTACAATAAAAATTAAGTGGAAATAAATCATTTTCAGTTGGTCAATATTTTTACAGTATACAGCGTGTCGTTAAAGTAACGCACAATAAACTTCGTAATTAAGTGCCTTTTTGAAAAATATTAAAGGACGATAACGAATTTCGATAAAAAAAATTCTTAAAGTAAAGAATGGATATGTTTGGGAAAAATAATTTTAGAATGTAAACGCAGATAAAAAAACCTTTTTAGCTACTTATAAATTATTATATAGCGGTTGGTAACGTTCATGAATTGTATATGAAAATAACCTCCTCAAATTGTCACGTTCATAATTATTGGCGTGATCAATTATGATGACCAACTTACCAAATGTTTCTTGCAGTTATAAATAGGTTTATCTTCTTGTTTGAGTGTTTTTATAAGTCTATTAAAAGCGTTAATTATAAAACAAAAGTTTCTTTAGGTACTTATTTTCTCAATCTATGTAGATAATACAGAAGAATACAACGATTTTGGAGAAGGGTAGAGGGGTAAAGTACCTTAAACTCACTGTCTTGTTGACAGAAATAACTTATCTTATTTGTAACGTAAATGAAGTTCAGTTTTAAGGTTCTTAAGATAGTTAGATAAATATATAAGAGCACTTATTTAATATATATATATATTATGTAGTGTATTTAGTCTTTCAGAAATTAACAATCAAACAATTTATTTTGTTTGATATAAATAAAAAAGTATTATTACCTTTCAAATTCCACGTGATCCTATGTATTATAAAAATCGGTCACTACCGCAGGGAAATCACAGCACTGCCTGTCTATTAATTTGGTTTTCTTTTTGGCTATTATTATTATTGTTTTTAAATTTACTCAATTGATTTCTTGACAAGAAAGCACCAACACTACTTTTAAAGCAACGATCAATTTAAATCAGTTTGAGACTTATTCCGCGCAATATCTATTCGTACTCTATGCATTAGAATTCCGGGTATTAAGGCGAATTGTGCGTTCTGGGACCCACCAGGTAGCCACTCTCGAAACCGAACGTCTTTCGCTGCTGTGATTAACTGTGGTGGATAAGCACCTGCATCGAGACCACGACCGAACACTTTCTGCATTGAATAAGCTCCGGTGATATAGAACTATCGAATGCGACCAACAGCCGGTGAAACCCCACTTCAAAAACTTGCGTTGATATATCCTTCCTTATTATTATAAATGTGCTGAAGTATTTCGGTGTGTGTGATGTTGCACTTGAAGTAATTGTTTCTAGTAGGTTTACTAAGCGAATAATTTCTCCACCACACAATTGTGTAGTGCATTCTTGAAAGAAGATGAATAATGATGATGCAATCATATAATAATAATCTGTCCGTTATTATTTACTATAATATGCATAATAATTAAATTTATTTAGAAAAGTGTGAGCATTAGCATCTCATAATCATAATTTTAATCTAGTAATAATATTCATGTCAATTGCAACTGTTTAAATTGTGGGGTTGGTGAGGGGCACATACGAGTGTTGTAAATAAAGTAATGCTAACACCGGCAATATGTTGTTACGATCAACTAATTCTAAACATTCTTTCAGATTTACATTTTAACCAAATTTTTTACATTTCCATCTTTTTGGGCCGTATTTTATAGGCAATTGAAGGTAATGATGTGATTTTGCTACAGCGTAACAACGAAAGTCATAAATGTTAAATTCCACAACAGTCACAACACAACTAAATTTTATACAAAGCGTTCATAAATTGATCATTAAGTTGATTATGTACTTTTTATTCTTAAAAAGTTTATTTGTTTTTGTACATAATATTTCTGATTATGGCATTCGGTACCGGCATACATTTTCCATTGAAAAATATCAAGGACTAATATCCTTATCTGCACTTGTTTTCGACATTTTAACAAACATTACTCTTGACACTTAAATGATGTAATTTTTAATTGATTTGCAAATTTTTTTCTGGCCAAGACAAGGCAGGTAAGACTAACTTACTTATTACATTTAAAATAGAATTTATTGGGAATTAATAAATTAAAATAAAAAAAATAAAAACGAGTCGTATCTAGTTGTACAAAATTAAACATAACTAAAATGCGGGCCACTCTAGTCAAACCTAGCTCTTTTTAAGGTCTCAAATGACAATAAATCCCATAAAATAAAAATATGAACCAACTGATGGAAATGTATTTTACTTATTTGTGGTAATTTTTATTTGTAGAAGTTGTTTTTATTATACATATATGAATTATATATTTTTTTTTCATTTTCTGTAATGAACTAAAAATTGTTAGACCACATACAAAATTATACCATAAAATACCTTACGTCTCATGAGGCTCCACCGCAAACGACGAGGAATAATAAACAAATATGAAAAATAGTTTGATTTCTATAAAGCTCATTGTCACACGGAGAAAACAAGTTTACAATATTTTTTATTAGAAAAATTATACTAAGTTCAAATATAATTTCACGTTAATCATAGTATAACTAATTAATTTGAGTTAAATATATTTTTATATTAAACTTTTTTACTATGTTATAAATTAAATTTCAATATATCAAGCCACTAACTTAACAATACTTTTATTAAAAAAAAATATATTAAATTTAAAGTTAATCCTGATAGTTTTTAGTTTACTTATGACTTAGTAAGTCTAAATAAAACATTATTTTTCTCATATAGTTACAGATATATAATATTTTTAACTTGAGTACAAATTTTATTTAGAATTAATACAATATATATTAAGTGTGAGAACTATACTTTATTAATTCTCAGAAGAAATAATGTTATATCTACAATATGTTCTATTAACGATTAATATATTATAAATTTAAAATCAAAACAAAATATTTTTTAAAGTTAATATATTTTTTTGTTACCGTAAGTATATAAGCTTAAAATATTTTTTTATTTATCTTTAATATAATATGGTCCTATCCTCTATTTTAATAAAAAATATATTGTACTGCAATATATTTATATTTAATTTTACAATATATTTTTCTCAGTGCAGTAAAAACTAATAACTAAAGGCTGCTTTACACGGTCCAATAAATTGTGGAATTTTGTAAACGTGAATTTATTGTTGCGTGTAATATCCAAAATGTTCATGAATAAGTTGACGACAATAAATTTATGAATAAATTGTCGAATTAGAACATGTTCTAATTTTTCATGAATTTTTTGGGGAATTCTGGTTACATTCTATTTATTAACTCAATACCAACTGCGAAATGACATAAAATGACATGTGGGGTTATTGTTATAATTCTCGTCGTTCTGCGTTGAAGTAGACGGTGTCGCTTAACGATTAAGTTATTGTTTGTTTTATATATTATATTGAAAGGTGAGATCATGGTAGGTGAAATAAATAGTTATATAGGTTATATAGTACCTAATAACGACAAACAGAGCGTACAAATTAACACAACGTTATTTTGTCACTTTCCTTTTTGAGTCTTTTATCACTTCTCCCACTTTCATTTTTGAAACTTGAATATGAGCACGACGACACGTCAAACGTCAACAAAACAGAACAGTTGGTAATGCATTGGCAATGCGTAAGACCCTAATTTATAGTTAGTAAAAATTGCATCGTGTAAAACACTCCCACCTTGTCAATTTATTCACGAAGTTTTTCACGAATAAATTTATGAATTAATTCACCAATTTATTTGACAGTGTAAAATAAGCTTAATGGACCTAAATTTGATGAAAAATAGTAAACAAGTAAGGACAGTTAACAAGTAATAGATTACAATGAACAAACAAGAATTGGAACTTCGATTTGATTGATTGGATTTGGATGACGGTCAGTAAAAACTCTTACCATTTCAAACATTTTCTGTAGTGAAAATAGTAACAAAATTTAGAGAAAACAATAATACCGATACAAATGTAAAAGAGTTAGCTCAAACAAAATGCAAAAAATAGTAAAAACCAACTACACTAACTGAAATGACTTAAATCTCAAAATTTTGTTTTCTAATTTCAAAACAAACTGTATTTAAAATAGTTTTTAAATTGAATTAATGCAGGAATCGAGAACATGACGTTTAAACAGAAAATTTGTAATTGTTATTTAAAATTGTGCACTTTAAGCAAATTTGCTGTAATGTTTAAATTGAAATTCCCAGAAAAACTGCATGAGGTATGTATAGATTTTAGATGGACATGGTGGACTATCTACCATGTCCATCTAAAAAATAAAACTTTGAAAGAAATACTTATCTAACATACACGTATGTACTATGGTACAAAATTAAACTTGGACGACCGACAAGCGACGCGATAGTATAGCCCCACACACGTTGCAAGCGATATTGAACCTTATATACATCTATCGTTTTTCATTTGATGTAAAGGAAGCCGACAGGAAGCATAAGAGAGTGCCTGCATATGTTTATTTCTGAACGAGGTTTATACTGTTGGCGATAACAAACTTTGTATTTCATTTTCGCCTGAAATAAGAACCATTTCAGAATAAGAATTTTAAATATTTATTATTCCCCAAACATTAGTCCTACTTGATCGATAGTATTAATAAAAATTTCGAATGTCGAAATTGCATCGTATCTGTCGCTTATGTAGAATATTAAAACAAATACAGCAAAACTTTTCGGGGTATTGTAAATTAAATTTACAGTTACGAACGTTCAGTTGTATACTAAACTAATTTGTCAAAATTTAAAGGATTTTACATAAGAAAATTGAAACTTGAAACTGCTAAGAAAATGTTATCTACCTAATAGATTATGGCATATTATATTTACATTTACAGGTATTTATAAATATTTATAGGTATTTTATACTATGAATAATAAAACAAAATCATAGATCTATTATCTTATTCTGTTCATTCCCTTGTTTGGATAAACTACCTACTGTATGCAAATGAAGTTCAAGTCCAGTTTGCAGTACAGAACATATAACGCACTGCTAATTGGGACCTGAACGATCTGCAGTAAGTTATAATCACAGACCTGATAGACTGCCAACGAACCGGATGCGCATCGCTCCAGCGCACCATCAAAAGACTAAAGGACATCTTGGAACACAGCCGTCATTATATGCGTCATGTTTCATGTAGCGTCATGCTAGTTTTCTTTAGGAAGTATTTGCGTTAAGTTACGTTAAGTTTGTTGCAAGTTGCCAAGTGTTACTGATGTTACCCAATCTTGCAGTTTGATGGTTTTATTTACTTTCTTTGCTTTACTCTTTCACGGACTGTTTCGAATATTATATACCTATTATTCACCCGATATTTTTGTTGTACGTGCAAGGCTGTGGTGTAAGTATGCATATTATAGCATTAACAATTGGGCTTATATGACAATTAATCCAGGTAGTTTTTCCTAAAGAAAAGTGATGCCATCGTGTCGTGTAAAATCCTGCAAAAGCAATAGTTACAAAGATGACTGAGAACTAACTTTTCATATGTAAGTTGCAAAATAATGCCATAGCTTAAAAATATTCTGAAATTATGATAATACCTAGTGTTTCTATGTGAAATATTTTTTTGTAGAATGCCCAAACATTGTTATGATGTGTGAATTACTGTTCCAGGGGGTACCATAAATCGCTGCAAAAGTAAGCGTGCAAATGTTTGTTCACTACATTTCCTCGAAAAGGATTTTGATAGAACGGGACAGATTGTGCGAATTAAAGAGGGAGTTATCCTAACATTGAATTCGGACAAAGAAAATCTAAAAAAAAGTATATTTTTATTTAGAATCACTTGATATTCCTGAAAACAAATGGTAGAGGTAAATAAATGATGTATAACATATATATTTATTTAAATTTTCTTCACTATTTCTTAAATAAATTAATCTGCCCATCAAATTTCTAAAGGAAGTACGATATATTTGCCAGTTCACCGAAAAACAAATTTGGAAAGTAATGGTCTTGACAGGAAACAAGATTCGACAAGAAGAAAACTTCCTAACGACTTTTGTTTATTTACTATCACGTTTCCCAAAACATGTTTTCTAGTTTATTCCATCATTTGTTAGATATGTCACCTCTGGAAGAAACTGATGTTTCAATTTTAAGTAAAACCATAATGTTGTCTTATAGCAAAATTAGATTTCATAATTTAGCGAAGAAGTTTACAGAAAAATACGATGAAAATCAATAAGGAAGGAATTAAGTAAACTAATATTATTTAATCATCAATAAATTATACAACAACTACTGCAGTATATTATTTACTCCTAAAGACAACATACAATGTTGGATTGTTAAAAAACTGAAACTTGTATTAGATTTTTATATGGCGCTGAAAGAATATTAAACCTGAGAACGAATGAAGTATATGTCACCAGTTCATCGTAAGTTTAGAACTGGCTATAGTTGTAAGTTGTCCACAACTTTAATAAAAAAAAAAAATGCCATATAAAATACATAGGATAAAATCTAACATATGCTACTAATTCTCATTACAAATTGCAAGTGCTATTAAAATTTATTGATATCCTTAACTTTATTTATTTGAATATCCGCCATGGTATCGAGGTCATTGATGACGTTTGTGTTCCAATATGGCGCATTTCAATTGATGGCAGTTTTGAGTTGGTTATAATGCATTGTAAAGAATATTGCCAGATAATGGCTCCCTCATGAGTAATATTTTACCACGCCTAGAGTGCAATTCACCACCAATGATATATGATATTAGAATTCTTTGCAAATAATCGGTGATTAATCTTCTCGGCCTGTTTTGTAAATATTTGCTGCAACGATTGACTATATTTACATTAAAAATATTCAGGAAATTTATTTATAATTTGCTTCTTATTTAATTTAAAGTTGGTATCTGAATACCAATAACTACAACCTAAAAAATAATATTAGGTATCCAGGTTTAGCTTTGTATGATTGTACTACATACATTTGGTTAACGAATAGAAATTCAACTTTTTTAATTAGCATATATTTTTGTTTATATGGGGTTATCCCTCCTACAAACTATTAACATCGATTATATTGAATTTAAAACTATAACAACAATTTAATCCGTTTATGTGATTCTTATCAGCCAATTTTTCAGTAGCCTATGTATTTGAAAATATTTTATGCAATCAAACTTTTATAACCAAGATTTTAACAAGAAAACTAGATCTGTAATCAAAATCGAATAGTATTTTATGAGGCACTTGGACATATTGTCTTTTTATATCCATTTACATGTATAATTTTTGATTGTAATTTTTATGGTTATATAGTAATAAATGTACGCAGTTTAAGTGACTGTTTTTTAAAAGTGACTACGGAAGTCACTGGCCTACATATATAGCCAGATGTATACCTATGTATATAATAATATACGTTCGGAGATGTGCTATCCAGCGCGATGTGATGCTTTTTCTTTATATGCCATACTTTTGTATTACCTACAATTATATACTCATATGAATTGCACATACATGTACACATATTTTATTGTTTCTATTGCTTTGTATATATATATTGTGAAACGATTAAATAATGAAATTTCACTCTCGTACGTGTAATTGAACATTAAAAATTCGTTTATGTAACGAGTCCGTTCCGTGGGGAGAAGTCAACTTTCTCGAAAACCAAGAAGCCTTCTATTTCGATAGCGGTATTCGAATATTCGCTGGAATTTCCAGATAATTTCTCTATATTACGTAAGATTAAAAGATAAATTACTTTGAGATACGGTATAATAATTTTTAAAATAAATCATGTATATGTATCTACATCAAATTGATTACCTATATATTGCTTTGTTATTATTGTTATATCGTAGGTATTGGGCTCATTGTTGTTAAAATACTGGTTCAGAACATCATAACAAGAATAGTATTTTACTAGTTCTAGAAATATAATTGTAAATCTCCATCCTAGTTTAAACACTTCCAAGAAGTATTTTTTTTTACTGAATTTCTCAAATATATCTACCTGAACACCTGCCATCCCTTAGGAACATTATAATGGCACTAATGTTTGTTTCGGCGTACCTGAGATGCTTTAAAGCGTTTAGCTAAGAACTTACTTTTCCGAAAATTATAAACCGAAAAAGGACCGGTTCCACTCAGTCGCCCTTAGATATTTTAGATTATATTCGTTTTGTATCTACACTCTAAAAAAAAAAAAAAAGAAGAAACCACGAATTCAATTTGACGAATATATATGGTGTTTGTTTTTAGCACTTAAACAATGACCATGGTAGTATGGTCAGTTTTATCATAAAACATTATCAAATTTATTTAAAACATACATGGAAATTTATAAAAGACAGTACACAATTCATTTATATTAGACAAACATTTTCTTTGTTAAAGAAACTTTTAACAAAATGTTTGTCTCATATAAATGTATAGTGTACTGTTTTTATAAATTTCCATAAATGTTTTAACTAAATTTGACAATGTTTTATGATAAAATTGACCACATACTATCAATTATACGTCTAATATGAAATATATATCTAAAAAAAGACTTTAAAAAAATGTCGAAACGTCGAAAATTTAATTATTTTATTTTTAAAAAGCCATTAATCCACAAAATTCCTGATTATTGTGTAATATAATTGCCTAAATAAATATAAACAAGCAAAAATTAGTACTTAAATTCTAATTTTCTAAACTGTATGTTGTAACTAGAGTATTTGTAGCACTTGCAAAACCCATCTGAATGCATTTATAACCTAAACGTTTAGCGAAATTTTTCAGATTGGTCATATCAGATCAATAACTTCACAGTATATATATGATAATTAGAGATTACGGGAAGATTTGGACATGGTTAGACAAAGAAAGTAGGTACAAATAAATAGAGGACGACTGAAGGTCAACTCCATACCAAAGCGCTAATAGGGGATGGGGATGATAAGTTCTCTGATAACCTACTTAGACACAGCAAGAAAGAAGCTAAAACCATTACTGGGCTGGTAACTGGACACTGTCCCTTGAAAAACCATCTATAGAACACAGGTCGAGTAAGCGAACCGTGGTGCAGAAGATATGAGCTACAGGACGAAATGAGTTTACATGTAATCTGCACATGTGAGGAGTTGAAAGTACTCTGGTCTGGCAGAAACATTTCGGGAAGGAACCCTCGAAGGTTCTCAAGTTTCTACTGGGCAAGATACATGAGCTTTATAGAGAACACCTATAGCTGTTCGAGTGGAAGTAAGAGATTTAATAAGGACGGTACAATGAGCACCTAGCTCATGTGCCTGGACTAAAGGCGTCCACCCTAACGTTATGAATGAATTAA
The DNA here is from genome assembly GCA_949128085.1 of Cetonia aurata. Lineage (NCBI taxonomy): Eukaryota > Metazoa > Arthropoda > Insecta > Coleoptera > Scarabaeidae > Cetonia > Cetonia aurata. Next base: position 21,156,897 of record OX421887.1, on the reverse strand, counting down.
TTAATAGAGATTACGGTTGAATTGAATCAAAAAATACTTGTTATATTAAGCAGATATAAACATTCTGGCTTTTTTATATTGATTTCAAGTGAAACATCATTTTCTTATATTCAACTAAATAAAAAATTAAATATGTAGACGCTACCAATTTCTATTTCTTATCTAATAATCGTCATTTGTTTTTTAACAATATCAAATTTTGGATTACATAGTAGAAATGGGTTGATAAATAACAACTGAAATTTTTAACCGATAGACACAAATATTAGTTCTGTTAGGCGTAATGAGAAATGGCAGCTAAAAGTAGCAGTGCGCACTACAAATATAGTTTTTATTTTTTTTACATAGTAATATTTTTTTGTTGTGGAAGCCGTCAGGCATAAAATCTCCGCAAACACTGCAGCCTCTTGGTTTTTCGTATTACATCTCCCATTTCCTTTACCATTAAAATATGCGAGCAATTCCAAGATCCTGATGACGGCCTGTATTAGTAAGAAAATTCTCTGAGATCATTTTTGGCTTGCCAACAATTGCATGTTTTTTTTTTTCTCGAGCACGTAGGATGTGGTATGTGATCTCTGTCGTTCTATTACACAGTCTGCATTGGGTATCTCTTGATCTACAATTCTTTGCATCCTTTCACTGCACAATGTTTTGTGGAAGTCTGCTATTATGCCAGGCTTTAGTAGGTCTGCACTTTTCTTCTTGGATGGTCCCTTGATAAAGGTCTTTCCATAAGTTTGCCTGGTTGTATTGCTCCGGTGTTGTGTATGCTTTTCTTGTGTCATAGCACAAAGATAAACCTGCATGATATATACGGCGATCATCCAGCATTACCTTTGTACCATGGTTTTATTTGTTATACATTTCCAAGAATTTCTTTAGAATTTTATTATCTTTTAAACACTGATCTAGGTTTGACAGACTCTCACCAGGAAAGGATACTATCGCTGCTTGTTGTATGCTCACGTAGTGTCAAATTGGTTAATGAACCGCACCAATCAAGGAATGTATCGTTGTTTGAAGTTTATTCGTAGGTCTGATAGACCTATATCGGTGAATCAACTTACTTTCTTTTTCAAAACTTGTATTTTGTTTCCAGAACGGATTCTAAAAAACTGCGACCACGTGCAATAAGGTTGCCAGACCCTGCACTTGCCGCAACATTAGTAGAGTGGTTTCTAAACAAAGATTTTGAAAGAAATTTTTGTCATGGAAACGATACAGTAAAATTCTGATTCTGAATACGATCTGGCTGACGTTGAGCTCGAAACTGTTACAGAAAACTCCGTGGATATGAAGCATACCCCTGCTTTTGAAAAAAAAAAAAAAATCACGTGAAAAAACGTATGCAAACTTATAATATCATTAGACCTGAGAGCGCCATAGAATCTGTAACTGACAAGTAACCTTCTTCAAGTTGTGGTTTGATGGTAAAACTAATTTTTGCGGCCATTTGATCAAGAAGTCGAGTCTGGTTCAGTCTGATATGAGCGAAGAGGTTGCGTTTGTTTGTGTCAATTTATAGTGTTCGAAATGCATATACATTCATATTGAAAGTGTTATTCGAAGAAGAAAATGGCTACATTTATAATATAATTGCTATTGAGTTACTAAAAATTTCTAGCGCTGTAAGACTATCCCGTTCCTTCTAATACCTCATCTAACTTTTTCTTGGCCTTTGTTGCCATTTTGTCTACCTTACCTTTTTTTGGTAGCCCCAATTATTTCAGGTCTTTTAATTCCTTACACATTTATTTCTTTAAGGAGATTACACAACAGCATTCGCTTGGCGCTAGTGCCAGGTGATAAAGGATTCTACACCGGGCTACGTTTCCATGATAGAACATTGAACATAGAAACAACACCATAAATTCCAAACTCTAAATTCTTCTTTCTTACAGATATGTTTGTTATTTTTACCTTTAATAGGAATTATTTCATTCGCAATGGTATTGTAAAACCTTGGCGGCAACAAGCCTACGTGCGCTTGCAATACTTTTCCTTTCGAAGTTTTCATAAGACTAAAACTAATTAAACTTTTTAGTGTTCACTCATACAACAAATTTCATTCTCTGTAACGTACAATTCTAATTATACATATGCAACCTCTTGCATTTGTAGATACCGGACGTCAATCGTCATTATCACAAACTGTGCACGTGTAGATATCGTAATAAATGTGCGCAGAATTTAATACAGTTCAAAACGATTATACTTTAGACATACCTCATGTATTCCATTGAGCTAATTCATTAGTTTAAATTAAACGCATTCATGAGAACTTAGTTTCCTAATAGTGATGAAAGTTACAACTTATAAGCCTTTTTCTATATTTTTTATATTATTCTGATTATACCGTGATGACTAACCAACGTCTTGTAGTAGACTTCACATATATGACGCATGCAGAGTTGCCAAATGGTATGTACGCGCGAACGCGAGTGTGCATGTTATGTAGACTACCTCGCTCGATATACGAAGCAACTAAAGTATAGTGAAATTAGTGAAGGAAAAAATGAAATGCTGTTTTGCTCTCACCTCTTCATAGACACACATGCATATTGTGACATAATTTATCCCATAGGTCATTACCAACACAAAACAAATAATTAATTTTCAAAATTAAATAGAAACATTTATCTAAGAAACTATAAATATGTTAGTAATTTTATTAAAATCAGAATGTCATATTTCAAAATTTTATACACAAAATCAAGCAGAATTGTGAATCAATATTTTATTAAAGCATGTTGTAAGTTACATTTTTAGTTTTCGTTACATTCAGATAACAAATTTGAACAGTTTCACAAATTTAATTATCTGTCAAGTTGCTGACATCTAGCGAGAAAACAGGAAACTTAACTCTTATCATTTAGTATAGAAACCTGTAAGCTGAATTGTCAAATAAAAATAATTGTAATTGTAATTAATTGATTTATGTAAAAACTTATTATGTAAATTAATATAAAAGAAACAATAATTGAACGATTTAATTATGTTATAGTCTGTCCATAGATGTAACGATTTGACTTATTTATTAGCACCCAATTTTCAGAAAACAAATGCTACCCAACCGCTATAATACTTTTCGAGCACGGGTGGTTTACAGCGACGTATTCAGAAAGATTACTACATACAGGCTGATAAACTGTTAAAATGCAGTGACAGATTATCACAAATTTAATATACAAATAATTATCTTGTCTTCAATTTGAATTGTTTACTTTAGAATAATAAAGTTTAAATTGAAAATGGTAATTATAAATTACATAATTACTTCTCTACTTAAGAAAATTTCTCCTAATACGGCCCATTACCTCATTTACATAATCACTCGGTACCTGCGGCACCAGGTAGTGTAGAATCCCCAATAATCCTTAAAAGTCAAATCGTTATACCGATGGACAGACTATACGTTACACTGGAAGATTCGCCGAAGGACCTGCATGAAGTCGGTTGAACGGAAACAGTTTCGAATGAAATCCAGGAGCATAAAATTGTTTGGATTGTAGATTCTGGTTACCCATGGGAAAGAAAAGTGGGTTGTTGAAAAGTTTGAGTACAGAGCGTAATAAAATAGCGTGGGTAGATAAACCCGTTAAACATTGGGGATATTAGAAGTTAAGATAAATTTATTAACTAGAAAGAGTCTATTATCTACAAGAAGTCATTTAAAGAAGATAACTCAACCGAAAGTGTTTAGGTCGGGCTGTAGAGATTATAATAGAGATTCTTTATATTCACTAGTTCAGGATCTACAAGTTTAAAACGGTCAATTAACTTAATTTTACTGAGTTTTACAATTAAACAGAGCTCGAAACAATAATTATAGATTAAGTCGACCCTTGTCTTGTAAAAAGAGTTGATTTTACTGTCCTTTTTTTGTTTTTGAATCATAATTTGTACTTATATATTAATGCTGAAGATTTCTTATTTTAATATAAACTATTTAATTTACCTGAATATGTTTGTGGTTTGCTTGAAAATATCCATCACTTTTCTTTCACATCGCACATATTTGCCGGCAATCACAAGATTTGGCGGCAGCAATTCGTTACCAACAATTTATTTCCATTTTAACCGTAATTTTTAGTGATTGTTAAAACTGCTATTTTGCGTTAGCAACGACAACCTGCTTCTGCTACTTTTAGTTGGCAGTTTAAAAAAAATCTGCTACTTTCTGTAGCAGGTTTCCTTAACATATGGCGATATACATGAAACAGTTTCTATCCGTTTACAGTATTACAGGTTATAGCTTGAAATATTTTACCTATATCCCAACCTATAATTTGAAAAGGACTACATTACAAAAAGTATAGCTAAACATCTAATGTGATGTGATAATGGAACTTATCAATACACTTCGATAGAACAGTCCACTACCAACTACAGTGACTAGAATTTTAAAAATATATGCAAATTGCTCTATGTTGTTTAGTGACAACCTTATGAGTTCTGTAGTAGATATAACTAGAAAGCTTTTTATTTTTCCTACATTTTCTTTTAATTGGGTAATCGTATATATATTGTCTAACTAAAGACAATAGTCAATTCGAGATTATAGTTTTAAGAAAAACAAGCAAGATAAAGATGATGTTTAAATAAATATATTGTTTATTGGAAACTTATTTTTGAGATTAAAAAAATTAATATAATGGTATACAAAAAGTCAGAATCAAAGGATAATATGGAAGGTGATAATATTGCCAAACTAGAAGTAAAGACATTAACGACGTATTGACAAAGATGTTACTAATATTTTGATAAGAGCATCACCTAAATAGGAAACAAAATATGAAAATATGAATGTTAAAGTGTTGGCTTTAAAATATTTAATAGAATTTTTTAATTCATACTAATATTTATGTACTTCGATAACAATTTCGTACTGGAAATCGACTCTAACTTTTGTCTAAACGACAAAGCGGTGTTGTTACCTACCATGAAATAAACAATAATGTAATAAATACTAAATTATCATTTGACTACCATTCCGGTATAATCACTATGTCATTAAGCGGAACACATGTATGGAAAATACATTCCAATTGAGTAAGTCCTGCAATAAATGCCACCCATAATCTTGTAATCTGAGCACAACAATAGGTATTAATACAGGGACGTGATTTGAAAAATAATTATTATTCCAGCACGACAGGCGAAATATGTTACAGATGTCCTATCTATTTAATGTAATTCTGATTATTATTTTATTGTTTGAATAGCGGTGGCATTGCCGGAATCATATTCATTGACAATTTCCGTGACAAACAAACCACATAAAAGTATTCAAACAATTATATGTGGTTAAATATGAATCAGTATGATATATGTATTGACACGACACCACCGAAGGCATTCGTATTTTAGATTTTATGAGTGCAAATGTAAGCGAATGGCAGGATTATCAGTATTGAATCAGTATTGGAATACATGATATTCCAATAATAGCATTTCATTTATTAAAATTCTATACCTTAGGGGCGGATTTAGCACTATCTGTTTACACTTCTAAATTTGGTCTATAAGGATACATATAATAATTCGATTCTTTTACTAATTTCTTCCAAACCAACATTGCTAACAAGAAATGGGTTTGATTAGAGCAATTGCTCTGGAATCCCACACAAGTATAGTTTGAGGAAGAATGAGTTACATGATATAGACTTTTTAAAACCAGTTTCACAAATTCATGTTATGCCACAACGCGGAATAGTAAAAAAATTAATACTTTGAGAAAACGTTTTTTTTTTTAAACATCCATAACACGCTAATTCTGCTCGTTTTATGAGCATAAATCATATGCCAACAGATGGAAACAAGGCAGAACATATTACCACACCTAAAAACTTTTTATAAACAGGTGTGGATACGAATGCAACAGTAGATACTTCCTATAAAAAAGGGAATTAATAATTTACTTAGTGCTTTGAGAAAACAACTATAAATAGTTAGGGAATATAAAAGGTCGAGAGACAATCTATCTAATCTTTTATCCAGAAACGTTTTTTATTTTAACTATTGTTTCTAGTAATAAAATAATTACGAGAAACACGACTAGCTTTCATTTCTTCGTATTCAAAATAGGATTCTCAATATTCGTGGCGCCGCCGTATTGTGTAGATAGAAGTGACACAGTTTATGTCTTGTCAGATATACCATCTGAACACCCGCGAGTACTTGATATGCTAAAGTAAATAACAAAAGAAAGGCAAATATGTTTCCGTTTGCTATGTACTGGCGAAAGTATGGCTTGTTACACCTTTATCACACATCGATATTCTCTACTCATTGCCATATCTTTGTCCGACATATTAGATTTCCTAAGCTTCCGATGTACGCGGGCAGAAATTTCAATATATGTGCCGAGTGTAATTGCAATAGCATGTTGTTATCGCATTTTTATACTTGAAAATGCAGCGCCATTGTAATCCGCGACGGAGCGGACTATCATACCGGCGGTATGCGAGAAAGAGGCCGCTACCTTTTCGGCTTGCACGTTTGACCTTTCAAGTTGCTATCAAAAGGCGTAAACATGAAAACAATTTTTTTAATCCCGGCATAGCGTAAAAAAGCCAATCTTGCAGAATCATAAAAAAATGTGTATAAGTGTATAGTAAAATAAGCATTAGATATGGAAATCACAGTAGAAAGAAGTAGATTGACGGAATATCGAACAGAAGCAAGTCTGAAAGTACATGTTCGGAGATATTACGCTAACAGTGTATTTCGATCGGCCTCTTCAACTACTAAAATCTTCGGAATTAGAAACGATACGAAACTGCCATTTGCTCAAAATATACACTTACTATGTGTAATTCAACCGGCAAAATATTAGCAAATCATATTTGTAACTAACTATACAATTACCATTTCTTGAAGATGGTGTTCTATGACCCTAAATTTTAACTTCTATTAGCTTTTTAAAAAAATGCGCAAATTTGCCCAGAAAAAGGAAAACTGTTTTGTCATCTAGGATCCTTCTAGTATTTGCTCCAGCGATTTCAGGTGCTACTTCGCGCAACTTTTTAAAAAAAGACGTTTTGTTTATCGCATTATCGTTTCTAGCATTCTCATAAATCCATGTTAATTAATATCTCTATCAAAAATTTATTAAGTTATGCCATTTCAGTGACTAACATATAATGTATGTTTCATAATCTCTTAGTTCTCGGATTAAAAAGGGTATAAACTAATTAGCATAATTGTGAATATCGGTCATATACCTACATTATGAGATCGAATATGCTACTTCTTTAATATTTGCTGCATTTATTGTATCGTTGTCATTCTGTTATAATATTAAGTTAGAATTGTGAAATGTGCTGTGTTAGCTTATAATAATCGATTAATAGAAGATAAACAAAATGGGGTATCTTTCTTTATATACATGTTTGACTTCTTCGGTTCGCCTACACATTCTAAGAGTTATTCCCCTTCTAGTTGGATAGCGACTAATAATGCAATACATATATGTTTTACTATAGGTGCACATAAACAGAGAGATTATCTATATCATTAATGTATCAATGTATCTACTGGTTAAGGGTAGTAAAATATCACAGAAAATTAACACATCTATTCGTATATGTGGAGGAACAATAGAAAATATTCTAAGTGAATTGACGTTTGTCTCAAAATGGTGATTCGACGGTAGTTCTGGGCTAAATCCATATAAACAAACGTTTAAAAATACGTACTGTGGCAAACGATACAAGCATGTTGATATCCAGCTATAACAGCTTGAATAACCATCCTAGATGCAAATGCAAATGTAATCAGAAGATTCGCGATAATTTTACAAGTGATTACTACAGGGAAAGAAATTGATTTCGAGAAGGAACAGCTGAAAAATTTATCAATGTAGGTATATGGTTTGTACTGTATGCTAGCCGCCATACATAAAATTCTATTGCATGGCGCAGATATCATTCAACATGTTACTTCTTATAGGCAAACTTTCAGAAGAAGCTGCTGAAGCTCGAAATAAAGACCTTAAAAACTTCAGGGTAAAAATAGCAGAAAATGCAGCTGTTCAGCTACTAACGAAGATATTTTGAAAAGACTACTTATCATATTCGATCCATATATTTCCCATTCAAGACGAAAATTAAACGAACATACAAAAAGTGAGTTATTACCAGAAGCTGTAGAATTATTAATTCTTCACCGGCAAAATTGAAAATTGTGTTAAGTGAAAAGTAGGTACTGCCACTGTTTATCAACGATCTATTATCAAGAGCCGGAAGCGAATTGTTTTACTATGCACAAAAACGTTTACAATATTGTTTAGAAGAAATTTCTATTAAAAACAGAGATACATAATTTTACATTATATATGCTCTTTATCTCTGCTTTAATGGTGTCGACACATTTAATCTATGAAGATACCAAAGCCCATGTTTCTATCTTAAATGTATTTAGTGAACACAATATTTTCCTACATTATAAGTTCCATCACACAGCAACAGCTACGAAACTACTATCTATATCAACAAATACGCTATTTCTTCGATTTATGCAGTCTCAAATACTATATACTTTTAGCTTTATTTTCATAAACAAGTAGTGACGGTACAACAATATTTTTTTACTCGATGTGATATACAACCTTACCTATTCGACAAAATTTTCTTTCGTTGATCAACATTAATTTTTAAGCAAGTTATTACCATTTCAGTCAATGTCCGCTTTTTACCGCCTTTCGATCCACTGTGCGGCGGCGTACACAGAAACGGTCCTAATCGTCACTTTTACTTCGCATTTTACGCATTAGATTTGACAGATCTTCTTAGGATGAACACGGATTGATTTGTTTGAAGTGTATAGGTACAGCAACTTCTTTTACATAAATGAAAGAGAGAGACAGTATCCCCATGGTTCAGTCCACTGATGCAGTCACTGTCAAGATAACGTCCGCTCTATAATAGACTATTATTATAGAGCCCACGTTATCTTAAAGTTAATTCAACAAGTTCACGCCCACGAAATTTTATAGCCCGAGAATCCAACTCGTGTAGGTGCTTTCCAAGTCTGTCGTGTCCTGTATAAACAAAAATAATTATCTTGACACTTTTGCCGTCAAGTTCAAATAGTTCCTTGAGTTTGACTTGATTAGTGAAATTCACTGCGGCAAATTTTAAATAAAATTTCGAAATAAAACACTTACTGGTAGAAAAGAGAAAAACAATGGATGCACCTACAATCTTATCTTATTAAAATTTGATAAGCAACAATCATTATTAGCAGTCGCGTTTCGCCTTACTAGATGACATGCGTTGTATTATACGATAAAAGTCGTATGTATACTAACGACAAGTGAAGGAATATAAATAAGCATTAAAGATGGAAATCCCATTATATTCGTGAAAATAATACGCTACAATGTCGAACGATTTGTGCATGTTTCTAAATAAGAATGCGATGTTTTAAATCGACGGCAAGCCACTAAATTTTGCATTTAAACTTAACGCTAATTAATCAAATTAAAATTTGATGCGCAAACATAATAACAGACGTGTTTCGTCTTACCAAGGCTCATCTGTGCTACTGGATGATATATTGCATTATACGAAGCAAATCATTGAATTTCTTCCTTTATATTCCTTATAATGAACGCCTGCCGATGTTGTTTAAAAAAGATCATTATTATCTTCACAAATTTAATGAGATTTCCATCTTTAACTCTCATTACTATTCTCTCAGTTTTCAGAAATTTCAATTCTTTATGATGCATAAATAGTTCCTGTGGACGTTAATCCATCCATGCCCAATCTTTTTTTTTCATGTATTGAAACAAATCATTGAATTTCTTCCTTTATATTCCTAATAATGAACGCCTGTCGATGTTGTTTAAAAACAATACTAAGCATAAATGGATTAAAATTAGAATATCATCAAAAAATAGAGGCTACAGCAAATTACCATGCATTAAGTGAACAGTAAGTTTTAGGAAATCAATGGTGTGAAAGATCTATCTAAATAGAAATATATATTTGTAGTATAATTCCAAATACTGCAGCAGTTTATTATACTTAATAAATAAAAATATTTATAGAAGTCAAATGGGGAGTCATTATGGTGACCCAAACTACAAAAGTTGCAACAACGTTTATAATTATAACACATACTTAAAAGTTCGTTATAACAAAACTAGTCTTAATATTTACGAATGCCTGACAAGCTGTTTTACTACCGCACTGATTGTACGATATGAGAAGCTCACAACTTGCTACACTTGTTAAGTAACACACTCTGGTAGGAATTCCGGGTTACTCTGTAAATGTGTCTATGCTTCAACAAAATTCCTATTTTGCTTACTTTGTGGCCTATAAGACTTTTTAACATATTATAGTTTTGGCAAATATTTACTATAAATTAAAATATGGAAAATGTAGATCAGATAGATAAATATTCCATCATATAATGTTGAAATTACAAAATGAACTGAAAATATTCGAGATTGTATATACATATATTAGAATGCTAAATAGTTTATATTTTTGCTAGGACAACTCGCTTTCTATATGATGATGTCATAAGCATCACTTTTCTTTTTAAACCGAATCGTAACATCTCTTGCTCGTTGCTTTCTTATGAAAACTTTAAATTATATACACACATGTGTGTGTGTGACAGGTACATATACACATACATAGTGTAGACGTGTATATTGCAATTACTTGGCTGGTTAGCTTTACACATATGTAAGTGTTACGCTTTGTGGATCCCAAACAAAAATGATACATAAGAGTATGTCATTATTTCTTTGTACATGTACACAGGTAAAAATATAGCGGAGTGAAATACAGAGTCTCCGATTCGGAAGGCTTTATGTAGAGAAAAGAGTTGTATATCTACAAAACGGTGGGCATTTTATCCCTTTCGGAGAAAATCCCCACCGAAACGGAGGCTCACAATGTCCTCCGTGATATTTTAACTTCAACACGGAGAAAACATCCTCCTTATTATTTCCGCTACGGATATTTGTATATCTAACTCCCAAACGCAGTTAAATGTATTCATTGCATATTATATTCTCTCCATATCAGGGTTATTCTTATTTCAACTACTAAACGCTGTTAAATGTATCCGATTCATGTAATATTCCGTTTTTATCGGAGTTATTTTTTTGAATACAATACATAGTTTTAGTTGCGTATTTATTTCCATCAGTTTTACACCGAACAGGAGAAAAATAATCCTTTCGGGATTTTTTTTTGTCCAAAGTGGAGTTTGGTTAATGCTCGTCGATGAACGCATACGTAAACGTTGTATGAGGAAAGCACTTGAAAATGGCGTCAAATAGCAGAAACCCTTCCTTTTATTGTTTAGCCATAAGACGTATAGTTATGTATGTACAGATACACATCGTGTATGAACCGAAATGGCAGACAAGAAATATAATATATATTTACGCATAAAGTATCAGAATATCAAAAGGTGTTGTGTTTATTTGATTAGGTGCTAGCAACAGTCACCTTACTTTGATTATTATACATAACTGGAAACCGCATTAATAATGAGATGAAATGAAATGAATGCTGTATAGTTTTATATCTATATAGTAGGAATATCATAATACTGATAATTCGTTTAGCTACATAAATATGATACTATAGATTTTGTCGTAAAGATGGCGCTACGCTTGTTTCATAATCTTTGTACTTCTTACTGAATGTAAATTGTGATCGGTAATTGTGACTATGTAATATCTATATGATGTTTACACATAGTTGATATCGTATAAAAGGTACTGTGACTGCAATCGCCCACAGACTTCGTTTTGGTTTTCAGTAACTTCGCTATGAAATCAATTAATTCTGATATGGAATTAGAAACGCTGGCTAAAAGACGTAATTTCTTCTATTTCGGAAAAAGTTACCTCCGATATGGATTTCAATAGCACCGTCATGGAACAATAGTTTCCGTAACGGAGGCATTTTCGTCTGTCAAGGAGGAATGTACTCTCAAATGGAGTTAGAATCTCTCCTTGGCGGTGGTAATCTCGTCTATTAAGGAGGTAGTTACCTCTGATATGGATTTCAGTAGCTCCCATTAACCCCCCAGCGGGGTGTTTTACCTTCGTAAGAGGAGAAACATCCTCCTTATTGGAGGAAATTCACAGTTTCTAGGATGAAATTTGCCTCCACGTTTCTTCCGTTGAGGTGTAAAATATTTAACTCTTAAATGGAGGCTCCTTGAACGGATGGTCGCGAGGGAACACCGGAAAAGTGTTGAAACGGTGGTAAATCCAACTCCGTATTTTTATCTGTGTAGGTATACGTGGATGTTTACTATGTTGTATTAATAATTGTGCCTTTTGTAAATAAGTGCGTGTATAAAGTAGGGCATTTTAGATGACGACGTATCAAATGAAGAGATTGTTAAAAAATATACTTTAATCATCAAAAGTTTGTCATTTGAAATAAACAGCATCTAGGTCTTCTCTTACTATCACGACAATACCTAATATACATAGGTATATTAATAATTAGGTATTGCCGTACAGTATACAGTGGATATTTTTTATTAATACTATATTTTCGAAGTTAAAAATCTCCGAAACAATTGCCTAGAATAGATTAATGTCGTCTACCACGCCAGACAACGATCATCGAGGCTTTTCTTTGGACCTTCCTTCGGCATTACCAAATCATAAGTTACACAAACGAAATTGATACATAATAAGTCCAAGGTGTGGCAACAAAAGTTACCTGGACAAAGACAGACAAAACAATTCGTAGAGGAACAAATGAAATGAATTTAGTAAAGCCAGGAAGACTGTCGAAATGATAGTAGAACTACTGACCGGTCATTGTAGACTAAATGAGCATACCCTGGGAATGCCTGGCAAAGGTCACTAGGTGCAGTGCAAATTCTACCAAAAGAAGAGCTCCAGTTCACGCCCAGTGTCAATGCGGTATCCTGACAAGGATATGGTGTTTATTACAGGTATCGGATAACGCCAAAGCAGATAGTTACGTAAAGAAGGCATTCGAAATATTCTTAATGTTACATAGTGTGTAAGGCACATGTTTAATATTAGTAGTAGTGTTGTCCCTAAACCGCAATTCACTGTCAAAAATTATACCCAAATTTCTCGTAGAACCCTTACGAGTTGTTCTTGTCAGTACAAACTGAACCCCATAATAAATAATGTGTACAGAAAACCTCTACATATGGACCGTTACCTACGTAGCGAGTCAAACCATTACCCTTGTCAGAAGAATACGGTAATGCAGTGAGTAGAGAGAACACGAAGAGTATGTAGTGAATAGATGCTAAAATCTGAATGCTATGATTTAAGACGAGTACCACGATGTAATGGATACTCCACTATAAACACTATAAACGGTGTTTTAAATCTTCTTCAGGCAAATTACTACAATATGTTCACAGTAGTCAAATATTTTGGAAATATAAAGGAACATAATTATTGATTGAACAAATAAATTGATTGATAGAGCATTGCCGGATCAACTTTTTATAATGCCTTATCTTATTGATGTTAAGAAGAATTACGAAATAAATAATTAAATTTGGCATTTATTTAATTATTGTTAACGTTAATATTATATAAGCTGTAAAACAACATTTCAGTTCGAAGCCTAGGCATTCAAACAGCAGTATATAACGTTTCTTTTGGATATTAAATAATTATTATTCTTCCACCCAAGGTGCATAATAGACGGCGTCATTAGATGTGCGATTGTAACTGTATTTTTTCCCATTAAATCTATTTTGGATAGTGAACATGTCCGCTTTCTCTCGCCTTCTCGCCGATTCAGTTATAAAAAAAGATTAATAAAAACACCAAACGAAAATTTGCATTACATTCTTAGCTTTCAATTTACCGTTGCCAGTGTCCTCTATTGCCGCATTTACAAACTACGCGACTAACTTTCTCATCACATAATTGTAGCTTAAATACTATAGATGTCGCAGTATTCTTTTGTTTTAATAATGTTGGTAAATTAGAATTTAATATTATTATAATGTGAACAAAATTTATATTATTGTATATAATATAATATTACACAACAATAGAATTTCTTTTAAAATATTGTGTGACTACTATGTACTGCATTTTTTAATATTCAAGAACTTATGAAGCTATAACATCTATAATATGATTCCGAAATATATTTAAATACAAATAGGTAGATATAATATCAAAGGTTTAGTTTGGTGGTTACTAGTAATTTATGAAATTATGCTTGGAAAATATGCAAAATGTTAAGTGCGTAAGGGCATATTTTGCAAAATTCAATAATGGATATATGAAGATTTCTATCTAAATGTCGAAAAATTGAATTTCACCTTCAGATTGTAAAATGAATAAAATTCGATATAAACAATGAATCTTCTTCTTGTGTCGCACTGAAAATGAACTAATATCAAACAAGTTGTAGATAATAAAATAATTATTATAGGTATTAATAATAACAACTTCTAATATAATAAGAATAAGTATGTGTCAATGTTCATGTTATAGTCTGTCCATAGATATAACAATTTGACTTATTTATTAGCACCCAATTTTCAGAAAACAAATGCTACCCAACCGCTATAATACTTTTCGAGCACGGGTGGTTTACAGCGACGTATTCAGAAAGATTACTACATACAGGCTGATAAACTGTTAAAATGCAGTGACAGATTATCACAAATTTAATATACAAATAATTATCTTGTCTTCAATTTGAATTGTTTACTTTAGAATAATAAAGTTTAAATTGAAAATGGTAATTATAAATTACATAATTACTTCTCTACTTAAGAAAATTTCTCCTAATACGGCCTATTACCTCATTTACATAATCACTCGGTACCTGCGGCACCAGGTAGTGTAGAATCCCCAATAATCCTTAAAAGTCAAATCGTTATACCGATGGACAGACTATACACAGAGTGTTTAAGAGTATAAAAGTTATCAGTATAAAGAGTTCGACATAAACTTGATGTGCGCATTTCCACGAGTTTAAGTTTATTTGAAACCCGCGATAAAAAGTTTATCAAACTACCTTTCCACCGAATTTCTAAAGGTATAGACGGGATTTTTAAAGAGCATAATGTGAACACATGTTTTACTGCACAAAATACATCACAAAAATTATTAAGTACTGCTAAGGATAAACGGGACGTCAAGGAAAGATCCGGTATTTATAAAATTGGGTGTGAGGACTGCAATAAAGTTCAGGTTGAACAAACAAAGAGATTTAAGAAACACATTGCACATTATCGGTATGCGAGGGTTGATTCGTTCAGCGTAGCGCAGCATATTAATCATAAGATCAACATTGAAAAACTTGAACTACTAAAAAATTTAACATCCCCGAGAGAATTAAGCGCTTTTGAAAGTATTTATATTAAAAGAGAATCTAAGAACAAAAATTTATTGAATCGGGAACAGGCCCCGTTGTACCATTCGGTGCTGATGGATTTATTAAGGTAGAAACACATTTCTTTCGTAGTTACATTTTGTGAGTTTAGAATTCACAGAATTCTGACAGGTCAAAGTATGCGGTAAAGGGGAAAAAGCACTTGTAAATATAAATTTAAGGTAGGGATAACGAAGCATGTTCAGATATTTTGTCGTTTCTTAGTTCATTCGGTCTTTTGAAACAGGTGCCTTCGTTATGTTTTAATTCCTTTGTACAAAAAAGGAGATATGAATATGTATGTAAAATTATATAGACTAATGGGCGAATGTAAATTGAGGACCAATAATCTTTTGCCGCTGAGTGACTGCAAAAACGAATATGTAAATTGAGGGCCGAACTGTATTTAGGTATGGATTTAATGATAAATGATGAGTACTAAAGAAAGCAGGTGAAATTTCACTTATTAGAATAATGACAATTAACAAACAATCTATTGAAAAGGTGGGATATTCCCTTCGCACTTTATCCAGACTTACGGTTGGCAAAATTTACATATGTTTGTGTGTATATTATTTAAATTCTTCGCTGTGAGTTTGCGTCAAAGTTAATAAAAATATCTTGCTATATAGAAAATATATATTGTCCAATTATTTACAATAAATGGATACATAAGGGTAGTTAATGCTAATCCACTGATGCGCGGTTAGTCCTCAAATTGCATGCGATCTTTTTCTCCCATGATTTTCAAACCACATACATATGAAAAGTAACCACGTTCCTCAATTTACACCCCCCGCGACTAATAAATATACTTCCGAATGCAGAAATATTTGAGTTCGTAATGAATCGAAAAAAAAATACTGTTAAAACATCTATTATCCTGTCAGTTGGAGTGACTAAGAGATTTCATTCCCCTAGGGACATGTAAACAGATATGTGAATACTATCCCTACATTTGAAAGGTAAAAGGTATGTCGGTCTGGACAGCTATTTTATTCTGTTATAGCGTCAACTTGTTTATTTCATAACAGAAAAAAAAATGACCTTGGATGTGTGTGCTGTTGTCATAATACAAAGACGTAAAATACGAAAACAGGCTAATACGTACATAAAACAAAAATAACATGACAAAACATCCATTTACAAAAACACATAAGTCCACGTTAAACACATTGGAGTTTGTTGGTTTGTTCTATTTCAACTTGTACAATTGCGATTTTAATTTGTTAGGTATAAGCATTGAATATGCAAAGACAGCAACGTTTTACATATACTTTAAAGGTGTCATTTAAAGACAATAATAATTTGGCAAGATAACTATTTTCATTCAAGGGGGGAGGGCGGGGCGGAAGTGCCTGCTTACAGTTGAAATCTGTTTTAAGTCAAACTAATACTATGTGAAAATTGAAAATGTTAGGCCATTAAATCTATTGAGATAATATAATTTAAGTTCAAAATACGTTTTTACTGTATTATTTGATCATTATAGCGTCTTTCATTTGACCATTACACGATGCCCGATAAATAAAATAAGGGTTATTTCTTTTCAACATGAGGTGTGACGGTTACGGTTGGATTGTTTCGAAAGGAGGGACTTCCAGATGCTGTGTACGAACCATCGTGACGGTTAAGGTTATTAGGATGTTTATGGATTCTCGGATTTTGCGGTAATGGTAGTGAGGACACCCCACTGAAGCGAAACCATTACCCGCTTTATAAGCGGGAAGGGTTTATAACCCATCCCCATGTGGCAGTTCTTCAGTTTCAGGTCAACAGCGACGAAAGAAGCATCCCTGAAGATGTCCCGTGTAATTGTGGACCAAACGTCGGCCAGGGGAAGTATTAGGACTTGTGTTTCAACCCGGAAACCAAGAAGTGTATATACTATAGATAAAGATCGGGGAAGTCTATGAGTAAGTTTGTTGAGAAGAAGATATTAAAAACAGCAAAAGCTGTCTTTCCAATTTCACTTACTGCCAGATAATAGTTGCTCGAGTATAATTTCTTGTCGAAATTCAATAGAATAACAGGCGTAAGAAATAGATAAAATACATTCACTATGTGCTAAAATTTCTATACATTCTAGTTATCAAAGTTGACTGCTATTCCTTTTGCTCGTCGCCCAATTAAGCAGTCATCGGAAGCAGTCATCGGAAGCAATATTTCAGCGCTTACAATTAAAACGTTTTCGTAGCTTTTACAATTTGATTTTTGCTTTCAATAGTGTGTCGTTGTTTGCTGATGGTTGCTTGTCTACTTTTTTGTTGCAATTGTTTTCTGTTCTTTTTCTATTTTTACTTTCTTCTTCCCAGTCTTAATTTTTTTTTTAGCCCTGCCGTTTTGAACAGTGCTATAATCTATTATTTTCAATAGCAGAAAAAAGAAAAAAATTATACATATAAGAATTTCTTTTATCTGTAGTTTTTTATATTTATGGTATTTTTTTAATATAAAGTATTGCTTATTAAGAAATGCCTTTATATTTTACGTATTCTTTCATTTTTATATTTTAAATTTTAAAACTTACAATATATGATAAATGATAAATGATGCTTTATTGCCCAACAGATAATGAATATCCAATTAGAGGACAAGTATATATAGGAATAATTCCTCATGCAAACTCTAAATAATATAAACTAATAGAATTAATGATAATTAAAACTAAAACAGTTGAAAAGAAAACGAAATTAACTAAAACTATAATAATAACATGAGTAATAATAATACTAATAACAATAATAACAAAGCTATTACGGGTCATGTAATAAGGGCGTGCACGCCGCTAGTAGAGATGATAAGGAGGTATGTATATCGATAGTAGCACTGTTTATATGGTTGAAATCATTACAGATTCTATATAACGGGGACTTTATACCCATATTTGTTCTGGAGGTAGGACAGTAAAATACAATAGTCTGTCTGGTTGCAGCCCGAGGAACAGCAAAATTAATTTGTGAAAGTATATCAGGGACATCAAGACCATTATTAAGTAACTGAAACAAAAATTTTACCCCAGACTGTCTCCTGCGAAGATCCAAAGAATCGACATTGAATAAACTAAGTAAAGTTTTGTGACTAAAGCCAACCGTCGGGTAGGTATGCAATTGCTTAAAATACAAAAATTTTAATCATTTTCTTTGAACTTGTTCCAATAGTTGTATTTGGTAGTGGTATATGGGTGACCAGACCAATGATGCATATTCTAACTTGGATCTAACACAGGCGAAATAAAGACGAAGAACGGCGGACGTAGATGAGAAAAGAACGCGTAACGCCTATGATAAAACCCAACATCCTCAGTGCCGACCTGCAGACCTCAGATATATGCTGAGAGAAAGCCATTCTCGCGTCAAAGAGAACGCCCAAGTCTTTCATGGAATCGCATCTGGGCAACTGAAAACCATCCAAACAGTAAATGTGTATTATCGGAAATGTCTTACGCGTGTATGTGGCAACTTTGCACTTATTCCACATTGACTGATAACCTGTTGTTGACACACCATGAATTAAAAATATCCAGCTGATTTTGCAAGTAACCACAATCCTGAGGGGAATTAATGGTAACATATATCTTCAGATCGTCGGTAAACAAAAGTCTGGGACAATTGAGCTGTTGGCACAAATCATTTATAAAAATTAAAAACAAAAGCGGTCCCAAGGTACTCCCTTGGGGAACACCAGAAGAGGGTACAAAGTGTTTGGGCTCATAGCCTAGGTAAGTAACAAAATGCTTCCTATTAAGAAGGTATGATTAAAACAAAGACAACAGCGAAGAAAAGAATCCAATTCTATCCAATTTTCCGACGAGAAGTGAGTGATCAATCCGATCAAAGGCTTTGGTGAGATCGGTGTATATAACATCGACCTGCTCTCCCGCATCAATGGCTTGACTTGATTAAAAATATATTTATACATACATTTCTCAAAAACTTTAGAAAAGTTATTTAACAAAGCTATGGGACGGTAATTGGAAACGACTTGTTTGTCACCGCTCTTGAAAACCGGCACCAACTTGGCAATCTTCCAGGCAGAAGACACTACCACAATATTATAATAATGTACTAATTGTGAGTTTAGGATTTTGTGTAATTTTTTTTATGTTGTTCGTTTATCTTGTTCAATTAGGGTTGACGGTCGATCACATTTTGATTTATTCTTTAATTCGCCGTCATATTTACATTTTTGTATGATACTGTGGCCAGTGGAGCAATTTCTTTTAACTATTTCACTAATATATTTTTACAGATTTACCCTGATTAAAATAATCTACTGTTAATGTATGAAGATTAAGTGCATTTTCTTTAAGATTTTCTTTCATTTTCGACTTTACTTCACAACATTTTAAATGACGAAACTAAATGTATAGCCTCACTTCCTGGACACTCACCACCATAACAACCCTTTTTGAAGTAGATTGTTTACATACGCACGGGAATGAGGATTTCCTTAAAGGAGACTTATTTGGAAACTTTATTGAGGCTGAATCAATACTTTTATTTTTATATCCGAAAATTTGTTGTATTTTTTGTTAACAGTAGGAAATCGTGTTCGTATAACATTGGTATATATATTATATGTAGAATTTAAAATTATATTCTTTATCATAAATTTTCTGTGTATGTTGGTGTCCGGTTACTTGTTTGAGTCACTGTATATTATAGAGAGAATTAGCTGCTTCAGTAAATATTAATAAAACTTATTATAAATAGTAATATATTTTTCCTATCATGTAGATTCAATTAGGTAGTCTTTTATAATATATTTCATAAATAAAACAAAATGTTGAAATTTCGAACGGTGTTGGATACCCAATCTCGGGTTGTTACTTTGTTTCGAAAATAATTTGCGTCATTCTTAAGACTATGTAATGTAGTTTAACTTTACTACCAAAAAGAAGAAAATAGCTATTTTAATTTCCGAAATATACACAAAAATTGAGGACTGTAACTCGAAATTGGACAGAATTTAGGTTTATCCAGATACCGTCTTTTGGTCTTGTAAAGTATCCATTCATTGTCGGATTTTGTTACTTGCTGTTTGACAATTTGTACCCCTTCTCGCAACTGGATAGAAATTTGGTGAAAGAATTTTAATTTTAATTGATTTTAAATAGTTTTTAGCAATAAAGAAACATGCGTTCCCAAAATCATTAGTTTTGTAAATCATCGGCATTCAATATTTATAGTTGTCCCTCTATGTTCCAAGGTTGTGTGTAATGCAAGAGTAAGTAAAAGGAGAACATAAAGCATATAGGATAAATTCTTGCAAAGCCGCCCACCAGCCGCCTCGACTCTAAAGTAAACAGAACTGATGAATAAAATGTCCTTCTCTATAAGTAAACAAGCGAATACGGATTTGTGTTAGCATTAAAAATTATCAGTCGTATCACGTTTTTTCGTTCGTTACTTTGTATTAAGCGAGGAGATAAGTAAACAAACAATCAATGTTCACTCTCTTCCACTGTAGGTGGTAATACACGTTCCCGGGGCTCTTCGATTTTCCGTGTTCTTTGTGACGTTAGCAATGTATGTATTCTAAACAGCAAGGTAGCCCAGCCTGTGAGGGAGACGGCCCGGGAAGTGAAGGCAAATGGTGTTTGCGACCTTAACCAAGGACGTCTTTGGAAATAAAGATGGGTTGGGGGACGAGGGTTGAACCGACGGCCGTGCGTCTGTTATAATCAATGATGCAGCAGCAACAGCGTAGTAGCGTCGAGGGCGTCGGCAGCCAGGTCAATGTCATTGTCGAGTCTAGCCAGGGCCATTGCCGAATATTCGACTCTAACGATAAACCAGATTAGGCCGAGGTCGCAGACGCACATATCAAACCCTTTCATGTTTACATGCAGTATGGGCTATAGATAATGAGTGTAGGATGCAGTTGAGTATGAAAATACATTTAATTTTTTATTTATTATCCAATATCGGAATAACCTTTTTGATGCAGGACAAAACAAAATGCATACACTGCTGCCAGCTGTCATTACAAAACAAAAATCTTACGCAGTCTATAACGTTCGACAAAAGAGTGCAGAGCTTATGAAAGGAAAGTATTAGGAAATTAGTATAAGGAACTAGAAAGCCCGCGTCCCACCTTGGAATGTACCCTATTGAAAAAGTTGGTACGTCTAGCCCGCGATCCACCTTTGCCGGCGCTCACTATAGAAGATAGATACCCTTCAGGTAGCGGCTTGCTCGTTAATCGCGTAGAATTGATATGGGAATCTAAGTTGGAGTTTCAATCTATTAATTTATCATATGTATTTTTTAATGTTTTCAAGTTTTCAGGAAATATATTTAATTTTTTATTTGTCTTAATTTTCTAATACACTCCGCCAAAAAAGTATCGCATAATTTAGTTTTGAATCATAAAAGTATCGCATAATCTTTGTTTGTAGCATATATACTTTAATGCGCTCTAAGATATAATTTCTATGATTGTTTAAATAAAATACAGGCCAAATAAAAACAAGAACTCATACTTGAGATTTTTATTAAAACAAGAAATTATAATTTTGGAAAGAAAAATGTCATAACAGTAGCTTTTAATACTGAGTATTGCCACCTCTGGCTCTTATGACCGCTCGCATACGGTTTGGCAGAGATTCGATTAACCTCCGTATATAAGCCTGATCCAAATTCTCCCACTCGTCACGGAGAGCATTTTCTAGTCCATGCAGGTCCGCTGGGGCAACATTTTGGGTTCGTATCCGTCTGTGAAGGAGGTCCCACACGTGCTCGATAGGGTTCATGTCCGGACTTACCGCAGGCCAATCTAAAACTGGAATACCAACATCGTTAAGATATTCCTGGACGATTATTGCAACATGCGGTCGTGCATTATCGTGCATTAACATGAATTCGTTTCCTATAATTGGCGCATATGGTACTACATGTTCTTCTAAAATTTCCGTTATATACCTGTGGGCAGTCAGTGTACCTCTGTCTACTGGTACTAACTCTGTACGACCTGTTAAACAGATGCCTCCCCAAACCATAATAGAGCCACCAGCGAAATTAGGTCTAGGTCTGA
This sequence comes from Cetonia aurata, assembly GCA_949128085.1. NCBI lineage: Eukaryota > Metazoa > Arthropoda > Insecta > Coleoptera > Scarabaeidae > Cetonia > Cetonia aurata. Next base: position 21,134,473 of record OX421887.1, on the reverse strand, counting down.
TATTACACTGCGAATAGCGCTCACCGTCTCGTCTGTACACTGAGATACGCCTATCTGAGGTGTAAAGACCAAATCTTGACTCATCTGTGAAGAGTATATTGGCCCAGTCATTAATGTTCCAATTTACATGTTCTCTGGCAAACCTTAAGCGAGCCACTCGGTGGTTCCTAGTGAGACGAGGGGCTGTTACAGCTACTCTAGCTCTTAATCCACTCTGTCGTAACCTATTCCGAATAGTTTGAGTACTCACACGAGTATTTCTGACTCTAGCCAAGTCGTTCTGCAATTGTCTCGCAGTTACATGTCTTCGACGTAATGCTTGTAGTAGTAAATAGCGGTCATCTTGGCGAGTAGAACATCTTGGACGACCTGGTACAGGTCTTCTACTGTAAATGCCTGTTTCCCTATATCTGGCTACGGCTCTAGAAACACTTGACACTTGACACTCTGACTTCGCACTTTAAAATTTGTCCGTATAGGAAGACTTTCAATAAACAACTGAACAAACCTTACACATATGCATTTTTCTGAATGTGTTCTTTTAGGAAAAAAAAAAGTAAAAACGCTAAGTTCCATTATTTTGTTAGTGTTTTTATAGTTCACATACACGAGACAAACTTTTTGTGAACGTATAAAAATATCTTGGTTCATAAATGCCCTTTTTTAGTTTATGCGATACTTTTTTGGCGGAGTGTATTATTATTATTTTTTTGTCAAAGGCCTCTAACTGTTAAAAATACTCGACGCTCCGCGTCTCGCTGTAATAAAAACTCGTCTCGTTCAAAAAATGTAATTTCTTAATTTTTCTTTATTTATCGTGTTTTCTTTTTAACGCGATTTGACTCTTGAAAACTCCTTGCTGGGAATATATTTAATTTTATAATTTTTCTAATTTTTAATTTATTTTAAAGGCGTCTCACTTTAAAAAAGGCTCGACGCTGCGGGTCTCGTTGGCAAAATTCGTAATTTTTTAATTTTTGAAACTTATTTGGAAATTCAACTTATACATCATAAAATTTAGAAAAAATTCTTTGTACGAAACATTTAAAAAATATATACATTGCCATTACAAAAAAGAAATTGACTATCACTTGTCGAAACTTTTTGTTCCTCGCAATATTTTGATTACGTCAATTGGTTGTATATATTTAACTATTTTATTTGGTATTTTGTTCTTTAAAATTCGATATGAAATAATGGAGCTATGGAATGGGCCGTTTTTATTTATCAGATATATAGTAGATAACCAAAAACAAACAAAAATACTGGCCCAAAGTTTTTATTAATAGATTTTACCCTGGTATTCCCTCCCCTCCACCAAAATTTAGCCTCGCCGAAGACATATAAAAGGTGGCAACCCTAGTATGTATGCACATTCACTGATAGCATCGCACTGCCCACGAACTTAATTTGGTTTGGTTTTCCTTAATTATTTGTTTTATTTTCTCATTTTATATGTTCATAAGTTACACAATTTTACAAAAATTTACCAACACCAGATCCAATATTATTTCGTTACAAAAAAAAAGAAATAATAGTAACAAAACTTAAGTGTATTTAATTGCATTTATTTTTATTTCCTTCTGACATAAAAGTAATAAATCACATTATGAAATAATTTTATAAAGAAACACCAGTTTATTAATTTCGAGTAAAGCACAGGAATAACACAAACTTATAGAGAAAAGTATACAATAAAACATACAATAGCAAATAACATTATGTTAGAACTTATTCTTCATTATTACCATCTTACATGTCCAATCGTGAATGAATACCTACCTATTAAAAAAAGTGAGCCGGATTCCAAATCTGTCACGTTCTCTATTTTAAACTGCTCGATTAAAAAGAAAATGTAGATTAGAACGTGTTTTACAGAAAATGCAGATCGTCGTAATTATCACCTTTTCATTATCAGTTTGTTTAAATCCTTCGTATCTTAATTTATAGTTTTGTTTTAATAATATGAAAGAACTATCTATATGCTTTATTTTGTCGATTCGATATTAATCTATTGCTACCTAGGATAGAAAGCAGGAAACTGTAGTCATATATATAGAAGTTTGAAGCTCAGGACATTACGACTTGATGCGCCTACTTCGATCAACTTTGTAGGAAAATGGATAAATTAATGCTGACTTCACGCTAGCAGCATATCATAACTACTTACGGGTTTCAAACATAGTAAAGGAACACGTCTTCATCGGTAATTATGATACAGTTTAGCACCTTGGCTAAAGATGGCGCAGCTAACGTTTCGTACTAATACCTAGGAGTATGTATATATAGAGAGCCCACGCAATGTTAAAAATTGACTATAAAATTTTGACGAGAGTAGCGGAGCGGTCTCGTCAAGAAGCTCGAGCGCTAGTGTCGCTAGGTTTGTTCCTCGTCAAGGTAGATGTCTCTGAATAAATTATTTATTTTGATATTTATCGTTGAATATTTTTCATGAAATAAAATGAGTTTCAATGTAGCAAGCGTCAAACTAAAATGGAAGACATTAATTTAAGCAATATAACGCTTTTTTTAAACGTATACTAAGTATTTTAACAACCGAGGATATTAAGCGCAAAAAAACGAGAATATGCCGGGGAAGAACCGGCTTCAACTGGAATGGAAATTATATGTATTCCAAAGCGGCTTCAATACAATGAACGAATGAACGTTTGTAAAGTTCTAACAAAAAACTATTTTTTTTTGTATTTTAAAATATTCTAAATAAACAACCTTGTCAATAAACCAAGCCTTTGTTGCTTGCTTTTATTTTTTTTTTTTAATTTTAGCTCAACTAAAAGTTTTTAATAGTAGTAAATGGATTAATTAACCAAGCATAATGAAGTAACAAATAATATTTATTTAAACTAATAAGTAATTTATAATAAAAAATACGAAAAACGAAAATAAAATAAGGTACCTATATAGAATAAACTAATTGTCAATTAATTCATCAATTGTCGATTGTCTTTGCTTTAATTTTACTAGATCATAGGTTTTCGTACTTATAATGTGGTGAAAAATTTGTTAAAAATGTAGATTTTATTGTCATAAATATCTAAACAAAACCGTTGTTTGCAAATAAAAAGTAAAATGCACTGCCCAGCGTTGATGAATCATCCACAGGTGCTAGAATAAAAATAAGACAAAAAACGTTCTAAGAGAATTCTTTATGGGTGCAATAGAGGCATTTAGATTTTACAAAAGATGCATGTTGTTTTTACAGTATTTAAAAAAAAATTACATAAACCCCTGGTTTGCTTCGTTTCAATTTTCGTTAGTTGCTATATTGTTACATATATAAAGCGATCGGAGGCTCTTGTAATTTGTAATTGATATTAATATAAATATATATATATATATATATATATTATATAATATAATACATTATTAATTTAATGCAATGTCGGGTAGTAAGTGTGTGTATATAAATTGTGGAAAATCCAGATATAATACACCTGGATTAAAAATGTACAGTTTTCCAATTCGCGACGTGGAAAGATGTAAGAAATGGATTTTGAATTCAGGTAAGTACTTCGTCTGATTTAATACGTTTTACAAAAATGAGCTTGAAAACACAGTCACGCCATAGTATTGATGAATAACCGATTTTTGTTTATATATTTTAACGATTAATTTAACCCTCCGGCGGGCGCGCAGCGGTGCTCTGTGCCGCATTCGCACTATTTTATAAATTTTAATAGTAAATATACTCATGAATATTTCTCTTTCTGAGTGTTGTTTTTACAACACAACAATATTTAACAAAGGCAGCATATATTGCAATTTTTTTTAATTGATGTGATAAATTAGTTGCATAAAAAACTAGCGAAGTTTGTTGTTTGTTTGAATTTATTTACTCACAAATATATAAGTACCTACTTCTTTTTTTTTCACTCACTAAATTATTACTTTCACTGTAGGAAAAAAAAATATTAACTTTTTATGTTTACAGAGCACGCCTGCCGGAGGGTTAAAACGCATACCAGATTCTTGGTTTGTCGATGCTTTACAACACTGATGACTTTTCATTAATATTACAATATAAAGAAAATAGAAAACTTTTGTGAATAAAATTTCGTCAAAATGACGAGGCTGTGCAGGGCTACTAAATCACAATATCTGTATGTTCAGCATACTCTTCGACTAACGATAACCCAATTGCACTATGATAAATACGTTTTGTAATTTTATTTAAATTATGTTTGCAGGAAACGCTCACTTGGCGCAATTATCGCCGGAGAGCTTGAAGCGCAAGGAAATGTGCCAAGATCATTTTCCTGAACATTATGTCAATCACAGAAGTCGTCGTTTGACGTTTGATGCAGTGCCCACGCCACACACATATGAAGATGACGAATATGATATAATGTCAACGCCTGAAATACCATATGGATCAGCTGCACGAACAACACCAGTTGCAACGAGCAGTATTGAACCAGCTGCTTCTACCTCACAATGGTTGATGGACTTGACGCAATTACCATTATCCCTGCCAATATGTAAATCCGAAGCTTTGTTGAAAAGTCGAAAAAAAACTAATGCAAAGCTGGTTGCCGCCCGATCGCAAGTAATAAGGTTGCGAAGAAAAAATCGTTTACTGAAAGACAAATTTTCTATTAGAACACTTTTAAGTTCTATCAAATACAGCTCAGCCCAATCCCAAACACTGGTAAACATGCAAGTAATGCATAAAAATAAGCAGTCATGGAAGAAGGACGAAAAAGAGTTTTGCATCTCTCTATATTTTAAATCACCTGCTGCCTACAAACACTTAAGAAAGCAACGTATTAACTTGCCATCCGTTTCAACAATCAAAAGGTGGATAGGTGCCTCAAAATTTCTTCCCGGTATGAACAAATTCTACCTAGAAAATATTCAAACCAAGTTGTCTAGTATGTCAGACGATGAGAAAATTTGTGTCGTTGCCTTCGATGAGATGGCAATCAAAAAAGAGTTATCTTATTCTCCCTCACTAGACTTCGTTGAAGGATTTGAAGATTTGGGCAACGAAAATAGAAGTACGAAGATTGCTGGAGAAGTGTTAGTATTTATGACCAGAGGATTGTATGCCAATTGGAAGCTCCCCATTGCCTATTTTGCATCTCAAAATGGTGTTAAACATCAAGACCTAAAAGAGTTAATTTTAACTCTATCACGGGAAATTTCTAAGATAGGTTTTGTGCCTAAAGCAATAGTATGTGATCAAGGTAGTAGCAATCGGACGGTATTCCAACAACTAGGGATTACACCTTACGAACCTTTCTTTTACTTGGACAACAAAAAAATATTTGGTTTATATGACGTTCCACATTTATTTAAGAGCCTTCGAAATAACCTCCTAAACGGCGATTACATCTTAGAAGATAAACGAATTAGTTTTAATGACATTCGCAAACTATACTTGCTAGATAAAGAATCAACAACAGCTCGAACCTTAGTGAAGCTAACAGATGCACATATGCATCCAAATGCATTTCAAAAAATGTCGGTCAAGCTCGCTACGCAAGTTTTCAGTAGAAGCGTTAGTACTTCAATGGACTTAGCAATATACAAAGGGCTACTAACAAGTGATACTGCAACAGAAACATCAACATTTATTTCCAGTTTGGATGTGTTGGATTTGTTTGATGGATTAAACAGTCGCAGTTTATATGACAGCAATCCATTGCGATGCGCTCTATCTAACAAGAATGGTCAGGTGCGGCAGACGTTGCAAGGTGGAATAGATCTACTGACTCGGTTAAAAAAAATTAATGCCAAAGGCCTAATAAGTCGACCACCTTGCTTCGACGGACTGATTTTAAGTATTAACGCTATACTACAACTACAAGTTGACCAAGAGACGTGAGGCAAGGAATCCTTGATCACGTCTAAATTAAATCAAGACGTGCTAGAAAATTTTTTTGCTATTGTTCGTCAAAGAGGTGGATCTTATAGAAACCCTTCCCTGAAGCAGTTCCGTACAATATTTAGGACAAACGCTGTGCATCAATTATTAAAGTCTTCAAATACGAACTGTGAGGAGGACATGGAAACGTACATGTTACTCGACCATGAATCAGATTTTCTGCAATCAAAGAACGAAAATATATGTCAACCACCACCATCTGAATTCGTGTACGAAGAAGGTTCAAGTACGTCAAGTGATTCATGTAGTTCTTCACAAAATATTGTACCCACGCCTATGGAAGAATGCGCGTCTGTTTACTTTGCGGGGTATATTGCAAAAAAATGCATAGATAAATTTAAATGCAAAAAGTGCATTGAAACGCTGGTGAAATTACCTAACGATGTTCTCACGGAAGAAAATGAGCTGCTCATTATGATGAGACAATATGCCCGTGAAAAAACAATGTTGGGCGGTCTGCGTTGTCCTTCCGAATTAACCAAAAGTGTTGCAATCCTGGCACTACAGACCTTCCAAAAAGAAATGCTTCATTTTCACAAAAAGCATATTCGGCAACGCATATATAACAAAATTGCACGTGCTATTAAAATCAAATATCCTGAATGGACAAATAATACTTGTAGAGACCATAAACAATTTTTCTTAGAATTTCTTATAACCGTCAAATTACATAAACAATGTAAATGGTCTATTCACCATAATTCTGGATATACTGCAAAGTTAAGAATTCTAAGTCATAAGTAATTATTAGGACACAGCCCGCAGTATAACGTTTTATTTTATATCTCCTTATCTGATATGTACATATTTTTACATATACCCTGTATGTAAAAATATGTGTGTCAAAAAATACAAAAAAAATATTTGTATTTTTTTAATACAAATATATTTATTTAATTATATATTTAATAAATATATTTGGAATTTTTAGTAGAAATATATATTGATAAATATCCTATTGAATGGTGATGTAGGTATAGTACTATAGTATAATTAAAAATAAAAATGTATTTTTAAATCTTTGGATCTTGACCATGTATATGTTTAATTTCTTTTTTTTCTTGGTTTTTAGGTCCCAAATAATAAAAATATGAATGACTAACGACGTTTCGCTTTATTTAAAAGCTTTTTCAAGTTGTAAATAAATGTATAAAGTTTGATAAATAAAATGTTTTTGTTTAATAAATGACAATTTGTTTGTTTTTTATTTTGAAAATATTATTATGTTTTAATTAAAGATGTTTTGATTATTTATTTTTGGATTTTGTAATTAAATAGTTCTTTAAAATATTGTATTTAGTTATAAAAGTAAATTATATAATTTTGTGAAATATTGTATATCGGTTTTATCATTGACTGCATTTTTATGTTTATAAATTTGAATTATTTCTAGTATGTTACGTGTTTTTAAATTTTGTTCTTTGTTTAAAATTGTTACGTTGTTGAAATCAAAGGTATGATTTTCAGTTATTTCATGTTTTTTTAGGGCTGTAAGATTTTTATTATAAAAGGACACAAATATAATAAAAATCTTACAGCCCTAAAAAAACATGAAATAACTGATAATCATACCTTTGATTTCAACAACGTAACAATTTTAAACAAAGAACAAAATTTAAAAACACGTAACATACTAGAAATAATTCAAATTTATAAACATAAAAATGCAGTCAATGATAAAACCGATATACAATATTTCACAAAATTATATAATTTACTTTTATAACTAAATACAATATTTTAAAGAACTATTTAATTACAAAATCCAAAAATAAATAATCAAAACATCTTTAATTAAAACATAATAATATTTTCAAAATAAAAAACAAACAAATTGTCATTTATTAAACAAAAACATTTTATTTATCAAACTTTATACATTTATTTACAACTTGAAAAAGCTTTTAAATAAAGCGAAACGTCGTTAGTCATTCATATTTTTATTATTTGGGACCTAAAAACCAAGAAAAAAAAGAAATTAAATAAAAATGTATGTCCTTTCCATTCAAGTTTTTAATTCAAAACGATTCTTACAACATGTTTCGGCTTATTGCCATAAAAAAAAACACTCATACAAACATTAAAGATGAAGTTATTGTAATTGAAATGAATTTAGTTTTAACGTAGAAAACGCGGATTAAATGGAAGAGAATGTGTATTGTGGAAGTAAAATACATTATAATAATATAACTTCTTCTTTAATGTTTTTATGAGTGTTTTTTTGACCGTTTCATCTACATATTTTAACTTCTGACAATTACAAACCTGAAGATGGCAATAAGCCGAAACATGTTGTAAGAATCGTTTTGAATTAAAAACTTGAATGGAAAGGACATATATTTTTATTTTTAATATTTATTTATGGTTTTTTTAAAGGCATGGAATACTCTTGCCTCACTTGACCTTACCTATCTTTTGTTTGGCCATGTAACTGCGAGAGCCTGTATACTCCGCATAATATTGTAAACAAAAGTAGTTTTCAAATTTAAAAATTTAATTATAAATGTTTTCGTTACGAAATACTCCTATGAGATTTTTTTTTAATATGCGTATACTGGAGAAGTAAATTATTATTATAAATTTTACATATAAAAACTATAAAATGTATAGTACCATTATAATATATGTATTTTATTAAGAATTCATTTTTTTTATTATACTATTATACCCACGGTCGTAGCCGCAACAGATGTTTGTGCGAATTAGGCAAAAACATACAAACGTGCCTTCCTTTTTTAAATAAAAAGAACACTAAAAATATAGTTTTCATTTAATTAATAATTTACACAACTGTGAGCTATTGTAGTAAATATATATGTATATAAATAAATAAAATTACTTAATGCCAGTCGTTACTAATATAAATTATTACACATCGATCTTTTCCTCATTTTGATTTATTAACAGATTACTTTTATTTATAGCATACACTTGCATAAGCTTCAAATTTATTTACAAAGAAGCAGCACCCTCGTTAAGATACCTCTTCTAGGAATAAAAAAATAATGGCGGGTTACATATATGAACGAAAATACGGTATTACCTCTTTTATTTATGTCTTCTTTACCAAATTATTCCCTATCCGCAGTACAAATACTTTGCAAACGTACATATGTGCATAAAGAATGTTTTGTAGAGATATACATTACATATTTTAAATCATTTTACTACGAAAGAGAACAAAACAAAAAGATAATTCGAAATAAAAAACAAAAAGGATAGGGCTTGCAATGTCTATGTCTATACAAACGAATCGAATAAAAATATTATTCTAAAAACCAAATTACTCGTTTAGATTTTTATCATTTAACGCAAAAACATCTTGGTAATTGATAATCCTCGTTCATATTTTGTGAGTCGATTCATAAACAAACAAAGAAACAATTCTCCTAGTCATTCAATTTCCTATTATTGGATACGTATTTCATGTAAGCGTCCGGGGAATAGCCGGGTGTTTGCGTTCGTAAGTTTTTTTCTCTACACCAGATGTCGTATCATAGGAATTCGTAATTTACTACCTAATTTTTCGTGTAGCCGCTAGATCGCAGCAATTTACGGGTGATTTTTGCCGTTAAATCGTAAAACCACTTTTCCCTATCTCGTGGGCTCTCTATATATACATACTCCTAGCTAATACTGCTATAAGAATTTAAAATAATACATCCCACTTCGTTTTTAAGGAATAAGAAATGTTTCACTCTACCGGCATTTCTACTCTTAGCCAAATATTAGTTGTCAGATCTGTAAAATTATAACGTAATATAAGCTATTTTTATATAGCTTATATAGCGCACAACATCTAGCTCAAATAGATTTAGTTAAAAATTTGGAGTATTTAACGATTGGTACTCATGGAAATTTTTTTTATCATGTTAGTATTTCTATAGGCAGCAAACACAAGTTTCCAGTGACACTGACCTAGTTACAAGCGAATTTCGTTTGAATATGCTAATTACTTATATAAAATTGTGTACGCATATGAAACTCACGTAAAAGGCCTTTAATGATATATAAGAAGGAGTAATATTCAAGCACATTCAAAGCAAATTAGTGTTGCGACAATAACTTTCCGATGAAGACAGATTTCATCCTTTTGAGAACTTCATCTCGATTTAGTCGAATAATATTATTTATGCTACATGGGTAGCCATTTTTTTTTATGATGAGCACTTCTATTTATTTAAAGCCACTTTTATTGGCAGTTGGCGTCAGCATAGCTTCTAACGTGGCACATACATCCTCTCTCTAGCCTCTGGTAGTCGCGTCGGTATAGCTTTTCTGATGCACGCAGAGTTTTATTCATAATCACCTTCGTTTCAAAAAGTTTGGCACCGACACAGCCTTCTGGCCCGACATAGCAAGTTAAAACTGTGCGCGTAATTTTGATTCGACCCCGGTATATAGATTTTCATTTTACCTTATCAGCAGATTTTAAACCGTTAAACTTCCGCGTCCAAATTTAAAAGCGTTTCGAAGTCCGACGAATATTTGTTTGTTTACAATTGCACATATATATTAATGTGTTTGCAACTATATATACATATTTGTGTCACCTGTTCTTGTCGTTGTAAATACTTGACGCCTTTCATGTCTTTTCTAATGGTAATAAATTCTTGATTTAAAATACGCTTTCACTGTTTAAATTGTTGCGCACCCCGATCGTAACCCTGGGTACCGTGCCCTCAGACCAACAGCTACCACTCTGGGATTGAAACATTATTGTAACGATGTAAAAGGCGCAACACCGCTCGAATCAACACGATACCGTAATATTCGGTTTGGCAACTAGCACTCATAGCGCCGCCGTACGACCACGAGGCGAGTCTCCTCACGCGGAGACTTGGACATACAGGGATAGACGTAAAAGTAATAACTAATAAACTTTATAAAAGCCAGTAAGGAAGTAAAAAGTTTTTTTTTTAAATATGATGTCCCGTTAATATAATTTAAAAACCGGGGAAGCAAGGAAATAACCAAAACGAACATTTAAGAGGTGGCACTTTTTTGTTGATAATGGAAAACAGTGTAGGAAGAAGGATGATATCTATGTAATCATGGAAATTAATTAAATTTATATAAAACTCGAAATAGTAATCATCTTTGTACCTTATCTTTATAATTTAAAGATTCATTAATTGAAAATGACAGTCAAACGAGAGAAAAACCTGTACAACCGTTGTTAAGTAATATCAGTAAAAAAAAAAAAACAGATTAAAGTCGAAATGTTGTTGAAAGAATTGAAAAATTACAAGGAATAAAACTGTATAAAAATTAAATAAATTATATAATACGGTCGGGTGAATATGGACAAAACCTAGCAAAGCAGCTACTTTGCAGTTTTTGAGTAGTCTGTACTAGGATCGAGTACGGGTAATTATGACTTATAAAATTGTAATAATGCAGAAAGTTTGAGCACCTTTTAAAATCAGCTTGAGATTCATTGAACGCAATTTTCTTCTATAATCTGTATACAAGTAAGCAATTGTGCAACCAACTATATGAAAAAGGCTTTAGACTAAAGTAGGTGCCCTTGTTTTTCCAAACGGAGTAAAATAAGTGGGAATTAGAAGAACTCTACTCAAATATGAAATCATGTTGTCACCCTGAAGCGGATACTCAAAATCAGGTACCCCGAACCAGGTACCCGATATCGTTACTAGCAATTTCGAATACCCAAGTACTCAGGTACTCCAAAACCGGCTACCCGGCTCGAGTAACAGAATTAGTTTCAACTGTAATCATCAAGCAGATCTATGAAACCACTACTACAATTTAATCCAAGGTATAATAGAGTACACTTAAGAAATTTGGATATTCCTATTAATATTCATAGAGTCTAAAAAGTATTGCATTTCCCCATACAAAAATATGAGATTTTATTTATCAAACACATAAAAAATAACCTTTAAGTTTGTCCCGTCTAAATTAAAACACAATGAGATCTGTTTTGGTATTAATTACTAGAGCTGTTATCCGTATCCGGATAATTTTAAATCTCAGCTCTATTGATAAGGAATTAAGGTGTTTAAACAAGGAATGATTTTGTTGGTCTATGTAAAATATATTTATGCAGCCTCTCCAGGCCGCAAATAGTAAAATTTTTATGCACCATATTGATGCATTTACTTTCAGTGCATAAGTATGCCAAGTGGATTGAAGAAAATCGGAAGCACACATGAGGTACTAACCTTTTTTTTAACGGTGTTGAAAATGTCACTTTTCTATAAAGAGTCGAAATATCTCGAAAACAAATGAACTTAGGTGTAGGGATCCCTACATAAATTTTAACTATAATTTTAAGGGCAATTCATAAATATAAAAGCATACCAGGTTGTTGCATTTAAAATAGGAAAGTTAATATCAACACTCTGTATAACCAAAAGTGCCAGAGAGTTGTGCATATTTTACTCGATTAGGCTAAATCCAAATTAGTATACACTCATATTTTCAGATATTTTTATTTCCATATAGAGATCGCTGGCATTCGTTGTGGGACATCCTGTATAGGCATAAAACTTATCTACCTACCAACAACGCGTTTTATTAAATAGTACGAGCGAGTAGTTCTCCTGACGAGATATAAAATGCATCTGACATGCACGTGTGCGGCGGCTCAAGCGCCTGTGCGGCGACAGCGTAGAAGTTTGGATTTCTTGGCAAATACGAGTGCATCATAGCAATATGCTAATGTAATCCAGTCGAATATTCCGTATACTTCTTTACCGTTCTAATGCACGGATACCTCTGTGTATCTCGCTTACACTACAGGATCGCTATAATGCGGACGCAGGCGGACAATTGGTATATAAAAGATATATACTTACTTTTAATATATCAGAAATCATAATTGAATGTGATATGAACTAAACAAAAGTATACATAGAATAAACACGAGGAATATTCATAGGAGATTAAATTTTTCTCCCATTTGTTAGTTCTATGAATATTCAAAAGATATCATATATATTGAAATGCAGTTCATAGAATATACAAATATATCTATCTATCTGGGTCGTAATAAGCGAATGTTGGAAGGTAAACCACACGTATAGCTTTAAGTAATAAAACCGACGTCTTGTAGTGGTTTTAAAATAGTTATTTGTATCACTAGGCCAGAAACTATAGTTTTGCGAGTGTGAGAACGGTTTGTGGGGCCGAGGGGAAGCCGATGTCTCACAAGTGCGAATACTTGCAAAAGAGTTTCTGGCAGTGTGTTATACACTATTTTTTGAGCCGACAAATCTTAATTTTGTTGAAAATACGCTAAGGGAGTTAACAGTACAGGTTGGCAATACATATTACGTATGAATTTTGAATTGGAAATCAGGGTTAAGATACCTTAGTGTTTTGACGTTTTAATTTTCTTGGTAGTTTTGATACATATTCGTCAATAATAAGGACAATGGAGACCGCAGCTCATATTACAGAGGTTATGTGTGAAGTTATATTAACCATTTATAACCTGTAAAATCTTCCGAAAATAGAATTGGAAAGAATATGAATTAATTAAGAGATTGTGTAACGAGAATTCTGTCATCTGTCATCGAATCTATAATTAATCACAGAAACGTCAGTAATTCGAATATAGTGTTGCCAACCATTAGTGGTCTTTTTGCCGGCCTAGGCCGGAGAATGATAAGTTTCCGGCCGATTTAAAGTAATGCAAAATCAGTGTTTCTGGACGGAGGCACAAAAACGTTTTTTTTTTTAATATTCCATATTTTAGGCCCGCACTGTATATTAAAATAACGAAGTAAGAAAAAAGTATGCGCTTACGTACTTTTAGGACATTTTAAATACTTTAATGTGTTATAGAACTTTGAATTTTATAAAACGTTTGTGAGAATTTGTTTTCTAAATTGAAAGTTAGAGGTGAATCAAAGAATAAATCTTTACTGTGACTTAAATACCTTCATATCTAGAAATATGAACTTTTATTTAGTAGAAAGTAGTTTTTTAATTACTGCGATTCGTTTTCATCTATAAATGTGAAAATAGTTTGTAGCAATACATTGTATTGTGTTTAGTTAGCGGCGATGTTTGAGCATTTACTTTGGTTATGTTAGGTTCCAAACGTCGGCTACATATCTATAGAACTACATCACGCCGCTCTATCAACCTCAATGTTGACATTTTACGTCTGGCTCTTCTGAGAAAGGAGCGCATGTCTGGCCACCATTACGTTAGTAATATTGCGCGAGGATTGCTGCGCGCGAGGCCATTCAGTTTGTCGTGAACGTTCATAGTGTTCGGTTATCGTTTACATTCGAGGATCAGTTTCTTTTTTATTTATTACATATGCGTTTATTTATTGTTGTAAAAGAGGTGCCTGAATAAGTGAAAATATAGACGATAGCGATAGTCTCTGTGTTTCACGTACGGCTTTTAGTTTTTAGCTATGGATTAACCTAGCATTCCAAAACGACCGGTAAGTTAAAAATTCCTATTTTATTTGGGTCGCGCCGCCAATACGAATATTTATCATAGCGCTTAGACTCCACATCATGTGCTACTCCCGCGGTACTGCATTCATTTGTGTTACAACCGGGCATGTTCCTATAACCTTCCATTTTTTATGAACTATCTTTAGCTACACTTTTCCATCGGAACCAAGTACATGTTTAAATTTAATTAACTTCCCGCCATTGTGAAATTGCAGAAATCTTATTGGATATCTGTTTGTTTTCTAATTGTGAAAGAGAAATGCACCAATTGACCCCATTCAAAGTCATGGTCGATTCATTGGTGTTTATAATAAATATGTTTTGCGATTTCATATGTAAATCTGTTTTTGTATCATTTTTAATTTCTGCGTGTATAATACACTTATTTCGTTTTAATATATTTTTTTATACTAACTGTAATGTTTATAGATAAGCATACTAAATTTAATAAAGTACATATCCGTCTTTAGAAATTCCAATTAAAATTAATATCTACAAATTTATTTTGATTAATGTTTTAATGTTTGACATTGCTAAATTTTAGCAACCCATGTTTTTCACTGTAACTACAAAGCTTTCACTATTTTTACACGTGAGTGTTACTTTATAAAATAAGAAATAATATTGAACGGAGTGTGGGAATGCGCTCGTGGAGTTAGTTGTCGATTGTTGTAAATGCAGAGAAACTTGTTCCTTTAATTATGAATTTACATAGCAGTTCATTAGTAGGTAATAGTTAGAAATAGTTTATTTTGACAATTTTAGAAAAATTTGACATAAACGTTTTGTAGGTACTCACAGTAGTCTCAGTGTTACTATACTTCTACGTTCTTACTGTGCTTACAATATTGGTGTATGATATACGGCATTGTTTACTGTTTGCACCCAAGTATCTCAGAAATAACTTAATACCTGTCTAAATGATTTTTTGTGACTCTCAGTTAGGTACTTAATAAATATTTAAAACGCACTATATCCTTTCTTTATGTTAAAATTATGGTTCCTAATTTTGGTTTCTCTCTGGTTTTATACTTCTAGCTAATACAACAAAATGTGGTAACTGATAAATAAACAAAGCACATCCCCAGGTATCATAAGTGAATTACTCCTTGGAAGCCAAGTATAAACAAACTGCATGGGTTTCAATGCAGTATTTGAATAAGTGCTTTCATGGATTATGGTTTAGGATTTATTCTTTGAAGGTACATTAACTGAAGATCACACCAATGACCAAGGCTATAGGAAGAACACCGTCGGGTGATATAGTCTTTTTGACAATGCATATAGTAATATATAGGCTTGTATTGCTATTGTCAATAAATAGAATTATTATTATTATTATTATTATATAACCCTTTCACATAAACAAATCTGCGTTCTTGACATTAGTTGATATGCCATGTTCACAAAAACAAAAAACTCAAATCTGTCGGTAATTTTTGTATGTTATAGGCAAAGTAGTAGAATCTGAAAGAGGTGATGAAACACTACGAATTTCAAGGAAAAATTTCGTTGTGCTTTTGCGCCTTTGAAAGAACTGTCTAATTTGTACCTCAATTTGATTAAATATAAAGCAAATTGATTGTTTTTTTTTTGAGATAAACTAATTTTCATGTAGGCATATAAGGATTTAACACTTTAGAAGTCCCAGGTGCAATATCGTTTTGAGGCAACCTCTAAATAGTTGTGGGTTGGATTTATTGTCCCGACAGAAAAGGGTAAACTAGCGATAAAAATGGTTTTCAAACTACGATAAAATGTACAGAATGATCTAAAAATCATTTACACGACAAAAAAAAAATAATGCCCGACAAAATGTTTATGTTGCACGATAGAATTTAAGACAAGCTACGAGAGAATAAGAAAAAATTCAGTAGTAATGAAACATGAAATAAATATGGCATGTGTATCAACTTTAAACAGGGAATCTGTTGTGCATTAAAACAATAAAACGTCCCTAATACGAATACGTTTGTATTCCTTATTGGCTCGATACCGTTAATATTTCATACACAATAATACAATACGTATCGTTGTACGCTTCTCTGCAATAACAATAAATATAACCCTTGGAATTTTGGAGAACATACTTATTTTCAGTTTTAATTACGGAAAAATTTGGTTGTAATACTACACAAACCTGTTATGTTATGCATTACCATCGTACATAAAAATGGAGATAAACATGCTAAAAACAAAAATTAAACGAACAATGCTTTATGTAATTACACAACGTATAAAAAATATTATTTGATTAATGAAAAACATGTATATAAAAGCTATACGAAAAAACGAAATGATCTTGAAAATTTAAAACCAATACCCACTATCGGAAATACAAACAAAAACATATTGTTAATCAAGTAGAAACAATCATTATATTAGCTGGCTGTGCTCATGCGGTGTTTTCATGCGTTCAACATGCACACAAAAACCTATATAATTTCAGTTACCCCTTGCACATATAATCCTACCCATTGGGGTGATCACAACAGTATTTCATTTTAAAGCTATTTTGAAACATTTGCATGAAATTTATCCTACGTATTATTAGCTGGGTAATTCCTTTCGGATAAATGCATCTCCTTGCAGGTGCACTACTGTTTAGTTTATCCGTAAGTGATTTTCATGCACAACATTGTGATGGCGATGGCATAAAAATAAGGTATTCATAAACTAAGAGTTCCATATTTTAACTCCATTGTTGAATAAATTACTTTTAGAATATACAGGATAACTAATTTATGAATTTGTGTTATTTTGGAAATTTTACCTTCAATTAATTGTCTTGCTTTATATGTATTAAAAAGTCAGCAACCCGTTGTTCAGTAGTGGCACACATACACACATAAAAATAATCTACGGGACTAGCAAATAAAGCTAGTAGTTTACGAACCATATATTACAAATGATGTGTAATGACATTTTAAACGCCAATAGAGTTTGCTGCTGGTTGTTCAATAGTTTAAGTGACAATAAGGTCTTATTAACTGCAAAATCAGTGGAAATTTTAAAAGAATGTAGGATTTGTTGATTTGTTATCCTCAGATTTTTCTATATATTTTACACTTCAATTTTCTTTTCCACTTTCTTTAGCATTAATTAAGGATGAAGAGATATCTTTAGACCATGATACGCAATTAAACGCTATCGAAATGCTTTAAACTTGTTTAATTGAAATGCCCGTTCCAGAAGCTCTCAACACGTCAAAAACTGTCATCAATCGTGTGGTTGAGATAGTAGCAAACCAATGATGTAAGTGATCGTCATACGGGACGCACAAGAGCAACCCGACCAATTCATGACAGATACTTGAGACTTCGTGCATTAAGAAACCACACCATTACGACGACAGAATTAGTGATTCGACTTTACGACACTCGTGAAGTGTTAATAAGCGATCAAACTGTGAGGAATAGACTCGATGCAGACATCAGTTTTAATACCTGTCGGCCTCTGAGAGTTCCTTCTTTGTCGAGAAGAAATCGCGAAAGAATATTAGAATGGGCGCAGTGACATTTAAATTGGGATCAACAAAATTGGGCATTTGTTTTGTTTCCTGACGAAGCCCGGTTTGGTTTGCAACCAGATACAAAAAGAGCCAGAGTGTGGAGACGTCCCTGGAATGCAGAACGATTAGCTACATCGCAAACTGTCCACAGCTTCCAAAGAGGTAATGTAATGGTATAGGGTGGAATATCTCTTGGTGGAAGAACTGACCTCCTTCTCTTGGATCGGTATTTAAATGGCTACCGGGACATTATCATTCAAAACGGTGCGCTACCGTATGCTGCAATAATTGGTGAAAATTTTCAATTCATGTCAATTTTACTTGGTATATATGAAGTCCTGAAACTGTTAGTATAAATTACACCCGGTTGAATACATGTATATATTTGACGTGAGGAAGCATTAAAAAAGTTGTCATACGTTTATCGCTTACATGCTGGTACTATCCTATATCTAGGTATAGATATACTGCGATGGGCCAAGCCGAGTCGATTGACATTGTAAGCGGGTGAACTAACAGATATGTAGACTAAACAAAACATAAATATTATGTATGTTTCCGAAAGCAACCGAAACTGGGCTTCAACTGCACGTGGAAGAAAGTATTGAATCATCGATCCGAGGGGGAGACATTCGATTTTTTTATTACTGTACATGTATTACAGTATAATATATGCATTGTGGAAAATGGTAGAGGGAATCGATTAATGGACAAAACTTATCAGAGCAACTACTACCTATACGTACAATGGAGAGCTGCTCAATCGACAGCGTTATAGAATTTCATGGCCCTTGCTAGAAATACAAAAGGAGGACACCATAAACTGGTGTAAATACATGAAATAAAAAATTGGTCAACTATGAGTCTCACTTAAGAAGCTCTTTACTGTACACAAAATTTATACTTCAATTGCTAACTCAGATCAACAAAATAATATCGAATAATTTTTCTCGTACACTCGAAAGATTAACCCAATTGCTTCCGCCTACTTGTTAAGTCATGCTGTGTTGCAGAAAGTTGAATCAGTATAAGATCTTGGGGTAGTTTTTGACCATACCATGAGCTTTGCATCACGCATAACTAATCTTTGCTTGCCAGCATCGAAAACGTTAAGATGTCTCATGCGTTCCTGCAAATCTTTCCGGAGTACTCAACTTTTGAGAATATTATACTTTAGTTTTGTTGTAAGCAAGTTGGAGTATGCCTCCAAGTGTGGTCTCCACTACTACTGTCTACCTACGTCTATCTTCAGCTATCACTTGAAAAAATTCAACGTCGTTTTCTTAAGTACCTATCATTTAAAGAAGATGGTGTTTATCCTCAGCGAGCAATTAATTACACGTTTTTATTAGACAGACATTTCATGGATTCTTTAACTTATCGCCGCGAATGCCATGGCGCACGTTTTATTTGGAAGTTAGTTCATGGAGTCATCGATAGCCCTTTTCTTCTTGCCTCTTTAGATTTCCGCATCCCTAGACTTTCCTCTCGTTCCTCTTTTTCCTTTACCCTATTTACCCTATTCTAGGACCACCTTGTTGCAAGCCTCGCCGCTGATTACAATGCGCCGTTCGGCTGATCTGCACAATGAAGACATTTTTCACAACAATCTTAATGATTTATAATTTCTATTACTTTAAATTTATTTTTGTATTTCATTTTTTCTATATGTTGTATGTACTTTCTAAATATTGTTGTCCTGTAATCGGCAATCTGTTGCACAATAAACGAGTATTATTACTATTATTATTATTATATACTCTACTCATATCACATCTCCCAAAGCAAGCCGGATATATGTCAGACACAAAGCCAAAAAGTAAACATATTGATAAGGAATCAAGGTATTTAAATATGCAGTTATGTTTTAGTGGTAAATGAAAAAATATTCATCTAAATGCCTAGACCGCAATTAATATAATAAAATAAATTATGGCAGTCAATTTATGTACGAAAAGAAAACTTAAAATTAGGTCATATTCGAATCTTACACAGGAGAAAAAATAAAATGAAAGCAAAACCACAGTTGAAAACGGCTCTAATACCATCCAGTATATGTATGTGT
Organism: Cetonia aurata; assembly: GCA_949128085.1. Lineage (NCBI taxonomy): Eukaryota > Metazoa > Arthropoda > Insecta > Coleoptera > Scarabaeidae > Cetonia > Cetonia aurata. The sequence continues at coordinate 21,114,545 of OX421887.1, read as the reverse complement.
GCTAAAAGGTAGGCGTTCACTAGTAAGTATCGGACGGACGGCACGCATCGTTCGCATTTTGCTATTAGTTGCATTGTTTTTAATGAAACTGCGTCTATCTATCCGCATCGTACGCCTCGCACTTCGGTAATGCCGATAGTAATTCGGACAGACGAATTAAAATCCGATACGTCCGTACACTGCCGATGATCTCATTCAAAATGCTGACTAGTGAACGCGCTTCTGCGACATTCGCATTTAGTATTTCAAGCAGTTACTGCCATGGACATTACTCGCTTTATTACAATTGTGCAAGAATATGAAGAATTGTATAATTTACGACATCCACACGACTTAAATCAGCAACGAAGAGACAATATTTGGGAAGAGATTGGAAAAAGAATGAATCAGAGACAACCATCGAAAGGCTTTAAATCTGAGGAAGACCAAAAGCGGCCAGGCTGCATCCAAAATGAATTCCAAAATATTCCTCAGAGCTAACGTTCTTAACCCCATACCTTAACGATGAAGAGCAACGCCAGTCCAACCTTGTTCTTACGAGTGATGCGGAATCTGAAGAGCAACAAGAATCTTCTGACCGGCCCCCTTCTGTTACTGAAGGTCCTACACCTTCCCCTGCAAGTTCTGACACTCGGATTTCAGTCAAGTACGGAAAGAAAAAACAGGGAGACTCTACGGCACAAGAGACGAGAGAAGCAACAGCACAAAGTAATCAAGATCCTTTAACTGAATTTGTCTTAAATATTGCTCGTACCGTAAAATGCTTTCCTATTCAGGATCAAATTTATATAAAAGCCCAATTATTTCAAATAGTAAATGGTGTGGAGATGAGATTAGCGAATGAAATGCAGTCTCCCCTCCCGTCTCCTTCAAGCAATCAACGACCACCAAATCCATTTGTTACTGAACAGGCACCGGACGATGTTGTCAACAGTTTCCTTAATTTTAGATCATAATTCTAATATGTGTATGTTTCTACTTAGTTGTTTTAGTAAATAAATATATGAAAGATTACTGATTTTTATTTTGAGACGAGATCAATAGTTTCTTAATGTTGCTTCCATAGTCTCTTCCAAAATATTACAAAAAAAATAGATATGTATGCCTTACGCAGAGGGCCAGTCTTTCTTGAGGACCTATAGATTTCCTAAATGATGTATTTTGTCTTGTTAAATGCTGCTTCAGAATATCTACACTGAGAAAAATGGATTGTAGAAATTAGATAGTAAATCTCTTTATGTTAATTAGTAACATAATTATTGTCAAAACGACTATATGTGGGGTATTAAGAGTAAAATAACCAGATGTTACCATGCTTATAGTAAGAGGTAAAATCTGGATGTTACCAGGTATTCGATGCATATTCAATTTCTAACATAAATGTTCGTAACGCTCTTCCCACCCCTTGCTCTATTCATTGTCGATCTTTACCGAAGAAATCGACCAATAAGCTGTATTGCCACTCACACGTGTTATGTACGTGTGATACAGGTGTACGTATTCGTGTCGGTGCATGTTTGTGTCTGCACAGAGAAAAATCCATGTTGTAATATTTACACTTCACTGTTTGACGGAAATTGTAGTAAGAATTCCTACTATTGTGCAAAATTTTAGAACAACGGCGTTGCATTTTCCTATATCACGGTTACAAAAAAAGCAATAAAATTGTTTAAAAATATTGTGTGACAATCTTCTACAAAATATAGTGAAATGTTTTACAATATTTTACAACAAGTGAATATAATAAATTGCTTATAATGTAGTGAAGACAGTTATAATAACAGGTGTAGCAAATTTACTGTGTTGTGTTTATTTAGGTTAGGTTAGGTGCTTGCAACAGTCACCTTACTTTGATTATTGAAAACGGCATTAATAATGAGATGGAATGAAATGAATGCTGTATAGTTTTATATCTATATAGTAGGAATATCATAATACTCATAATTGGTTTAGCTACATAAATATGTGATACTACAGCTTTTGTCGTAAAGATGGCGCTACGCTTGTTTCATAATCTTTGAAATTCGTACTCAATGTAAATTGTGATCGGTAAATGTGGCTGCGTAATATCTATATGATGCTTATACATGGTTAACGTCGTGTAAAAAGTACTGTGGACAATCGCCCACAGACGAGAATTACGAGGCGCTTCAATACCGGTAGTACTCTACAGTACACGGGCCGGTCTGATTCCCGCAATCCTGCCTGATACGACGGCAATTCGCCCGGCTGTCACCGGCTAATCAAATTATATTAATTAATTATAATTAAAAATTATTAAACTATATTTATTATAGTTTTCATTGTTAACAGTTATTATCAAATATAGTCAGCGCTACTAGACATTTTTTTCACATTTACTAACATGTATGCTCAAATTAATAATACAAATATAGTACACTTTACCATACGAGTTAATAAAAAGTATTCACAGATATTTACTATACAGATATTGTCACCGGTAATATAAAATATGATTGTCCCTATAGGAGCTATAAAATATATTAAAGTATACTATATTTATGTTAAAGAGTACTATCTATTTCTCTCAGTGTAGTGAAGTTGTAAACTTAGCGCGAGACATACGAAAATATTGGAAAAATTTAATATCATTTTCTATCAAATCCGGGAATAATGTATGGTATTCTCCATACGTTAACCTTTTCTTGCAAATATTGTGTATCCAATATCTTCGCTTTCTTTTCTGCTTATTTTCCTTTTCTTCTTCCTCTGTCAAAAAACTAGTAATAACAATAAGTACATCTTCGCTGCTCATGTTAACAATTACAAATGCCTGCATCTACGGCAATTATACGGAACTGAATAACAGTTTGAATGACTAGAAGTTTAAAAAATGCATACGCATCATTCGGATATCCGTATGCTGCGAAAGCAGTGGACGCAGTATATTAAATAAATCCGATTCGTACGATGCGTGCCGTCCGTCCGATACTTACTAGTGAACGCTTACCTTTAGGTTTCATTTAGGCAGGTAACTATTTCGTATACTTTGATGTCCTCTGATTTGTATATATAATGTAAATTAAATGATAGGCGAAAGAAATTAATACAGATAGTAAAATTATGGGATTGAAACGTAACCCAAATATAATTTCTGCAGAATCTGATATCTTCAATTTGACTTATAAACAGAGCTGTTGCAACTACTAAGTAATCAGTACAAGTAGTTTAGAAATTATTTTTCATCCAAGTAAGTAAGGAATACTTTTAAAAAGTACTAGAAGTAATAAGTAATTTACGTATTCATCAAAGCATTCTAAATAAAGTGCATTATTCTTACCCTTAACTTGCCACTACATTATTGAGACTATTTAGCGTGACTTCACACATAGCGTTTTCACAACGGCCGTTTCATGCGGTACGATACCGGCTAGCAAGCACAATACATGTATTCAAATGAGATTGGTCGTTGAAGACAGTCTCATTTAAATACATGTGTTGGGGTTGCGATAGCCGATATCGCAACGCAGAAACGGTCGTTGTGAAAACGCTATGTGTGAACTCAAGTTTGGAGAATGAGAAGCATAATAAAAAAAAAGAACTGCGAATCTCACTTGTGATTACAAAAAATACAGGAATTTGAAATAAAAATACATGAACGCATATTTATATTATACGCCAACTGCATGTGTTCAATCCAACATATAGGGCATTCATTGGACAAATATACGTACCGAATACCGTATTAACTTAGCATATTTACTTAACCAGGAAGTAGTCGTTTTTAATTTCTGCATACGTTAGCATTTTGGAACGTAAATCACATGTATCAAAGTGCATAGTTCGGCAACTACTCCACTGGATTGTGTTTGTAAAAAAATACTGGGACGTACTTTTCAGATGACGAAATACTCAGAGTAAAATATACTTGAGGTTACATTATAGGCTAACAAGGGAACACAGACAAGTGGTGGTGACTGACTTAAATGAAAAAAAAAAAAGAATGATGTTTTGTAAGAACAACGGTAACTTTCTTAGCTGCTAAATCGCCCCCTTTCGGGGGATGGAGCGCCCTATCGACGACACTACCCTTCGCTGAGTAAAATTATCTCAAGTAAATAATCAGCGGGGATGTGAATTGAGCCCACTTCGAACACTCACCGTTCGAAATTTTATTGCTCATACAACTTCATACAGTCTCCCCCGTCCCCCACCAATTTGTCGATGCGACTAGGCTGGTGGGGATGCGAGAGACTGTATGAAAGGACACTCCATGCAATAAAATTTCGAACGTCGACTGTTCGATGTGTGGTCAATCCACATCCCTAATAATCAGTATATTTGCGCCTTTTTTGTGCTTTTTTTATGCTTTATGCACACTGGGTCCTGCATCGATGGCCTGGTAATGTGGGACTCCTAGGTCTGTTTACCCACTAAACCCCCACCCCCCATACTTCTACATAAAGCTTCTACATCAGACAGCGTATGGGTTGACTTATTATTTATTTCCACCTTTCTTAACTATCCTGATGGTGGGGTTGCCTATCTCGTTCCTCGTTCTTCTTTGAACTCATGATTCTGTTAATCATGGTATGGATCCTCAGCCACCGGAGAATCAGTTCGGGAGAAAATGCCAGATTTTCCGGAGTCACCACTTGAAGTTCGTCATTGATCGCCTCCCTATCATCACACCAATGGGGACATTAAAAAATTGTATGTTCTGGTTTTGCACAATAAGATAGATAGTCAATACATGCACTCGTCCGTCACATCTTTCCCACAACGTTTGGCATAATGCCTAAAACACCCGTGAGCAGTAGGTGCTTGTGTTAAAAAATCTCCTACTTCACGATGCTTGCTCCATTTCATTATCTCATCGTGCCTGCCATAAACCAAGGGTGTTTTCTCTGACCTCCTTCTTGCCAATTTTTCCTCCTCTCCGTCAAATATGCTCTCTCCTGGACCATTAAATCTATTGATACCACGTGTAACGCCACCAGCATATTTCTTTGCGCTCTAACAACCAACAGATTAGCGAGCTTACGACAACTAAGTACCTCTACCCAGATAGGAGCCCCATACAAGATAGTATAGAGCGCAATTCATTACTTAATAAGCCAACAAAATCAAATAAGGCTCATTCAAGATTTGTTCTGCTTGATGTACTGCAAATTTCCTTCTTTTCATAAATTTTGTATTTATACATAGTAAGATGTGTATCCAGAAAAATATTCACGTGTCATTTTTTCCCAATTCTTTATTTTGTAATAATAATTCACACATAATGCACATATGCGCCGCGATGTCTACGTGAATTAAACTCACACAGATGTATATGCGGTTAATTTCTTGCGTCCTTCTATATTCATTGCACATAGCCTTGACATTAATGCGATTCGTCATCTATGAAACAGACGAAATAATCATTCATGAATTCAAAATAGAAACCTAGACGATAAGTTATCACCAGTGTTGTTAAGGTTGCATGTCATTATTATAATAAACGGAAAAACTTATTTCCGGTAGATATATGCATAATACAATATATGTATGTATGCAGTTGAATTCAATAAGTATAAAATTTTACAAAAAGCAAAATTTATATTTTCTCATCCATAATTATATACTCAATACAATTCTTGGATTAGCGGACACAAATTTTAGAATTTGTGTCCGCTAATCTATTATTAATATTTTTAAAAACCATCAATTAAACATACAGAGTGCAGAAAAACAACTCACAAAAAATTTGAGAGAGGGAAAAGGGAACCATTTTTAGCCAAGAAACGATGGGTCAAAAGTATAATTTTTCTCTATTTTTATACGGCTTCAGCCAGTATATGATGAACAATTATTGTGTCTACTTCAGATTTTAATAACACTAAAATATTACAACTTCAAAAGGACAAAATATATACCTGCATGTACCGGGTGTTTCTGGGAGGTGGCTCGCTCCTATAATTTCAGAAGTATTTGAGATAGAGAAACGAAATTTGGGAATGAAGTACGGCGCATAAATTTCCCTTTTTTGACATAGTCAATACATTTTTGTCATTTTCGGTTTTACCGGAAATCACTTTGATTTTCGATTTTTAAATTGGACTACCTGTATTCGATATACATATATGATTGAATCTAATATTCCCCTTTCACATATATGTAAATCTAAAAATGTATGCTATTTTTTTTTTAATTTGCTTCAATGTTTTAAGAGAACTCATGCAATGAGATATGCAGTTTATGCAGTGCGAACACTCGTTCATAGCAGAAATAATTTTCAATTATTTTTTTATTGTGCTTGAAATGTACGTATGCACATACAATTATACGAAAACAAAACAATTTTGCAGTCAGTATTTTTATTTATTTTTACGGGTATGCATTTTTCTGATATCTAATCTGTGTGAGTTGTGATAATATATACCAGTTAGCTATTGCTATTTTCTACATGTGCGACAAATGAAAACAGTATAAGAAAAAATACCGAGTATATGTGTCGCAATGGCGTATATTACACTGATTAAGCAAACATTTAGCGTCTGCAGAACTGGTATGAAACTTGTGTCGCTTTCTTCTTCTGTGGATATTCGAACAGTCCTCTTAAATATGAGTGAAATGTATAGATGACTTCATCATTTTTACATAATAACAATATTTCCTAGATGAAATAAGCAGTCATCAATATTTTGCGGTTTAGTTTAGAGTACCTAGTTGGTTGGTTTTATTTTATGAATGAATAAAATATTACATCTGGAACCATTTGGTATGTTGTTGATGCTATTACATGTCATTGTTTTACAAAACTATGGGTTGTATAATTTATAATTAAATGTTCAAATGACGGTCAGATTAATTATTGTTAAAAATAAAATGATTTAAGAGTATTTGCGTCCTTTTTAGAACTATTTTATGAAGGTACAAACCAATAACAAATTTAAAAATAAAATAATTTCATATCCATGGTTTATATATTTCCTTTTTGTTTTTAACACTGTCTATTGAAACTGAATGATTCCTGTGCAAATAAGTATTGATTTTCATATTAATACTACCTCAACATTAGAAACATTTTAAATACAGTCAGGCGTTGCAATGTTGTACTGCTTGATTTTCAACGTTATTTCCCTGTCTCATATTTTCTGAACCATCGGTATAGTGCCTACCATAGTACAAAGCGTGCACACTTTAGGATGTAGGGGTAGTAAAACTGTTGCGGGAGACGCCTCAAAACTATATTGCATCTGAGACCTCCCAAGTGCTAAATCCGCCACTGTATATAAAGTATTTCTATTTTAAGTACCAAGACACGTTGATGCAATGGTGTAATAAAATTCATAGAGGTATGTATGATATTCTTCGAGCTGTAATCGGTGAAAAGGCTTTGCTGGCGCATAGTTTAAATGCACGAGCATATATGAAGGAGATTAGAAAATGCAATGAGTTAGTTAAATAACATGACTGAATCCCAAATAGAAACCCTGGGACGAGAAATGGGAGAATTATGGCAGAGATAGTAGATAGTACTACTTATGTTTAAGTTGCAACTGGGAAATTTGTTTAGATTCTTATTATGTTTCAATTATAAGCATAGTGACCGGTATAAAGGTTGCAGATATAGTTTTTTTTTTTACTATTATTATTAAAATATGGTAAAAACTGTTATGAAAAAAGAATCATTAAAAAGTGACATAAATTTAACATATTGTCGCCTATTTGTGTTCATTGATTCCAAAAACAAATGTCCGCCTAATTTTTTTTTAGATTTAATAATTATCAAGGAATTGTCAAAATCATTTGAGTTTGTGTAAAAAAAGAACCTGGAAATAGTTTTTTTCTGCACTGTCTGCATCACTAGATCACTACTTCGAAGAGACGAACGGAGCCCAGTTGATGGATGGCGTAAAGTACTGTACATACATATTACAAAATACGAACAGCGCATAACGTTTCTTCAAATTTCTTCGGGTTTGTCTCACTCCAAAGAGCACGCCCCCTCGTACTTGGACTGCAGTATAAAAATATTTTTTCGTCTTCGACATCCGAAAGTACAACGTTCGAGACTATTTAGATTGATTGGACGATAGAAAGCGCCACTTTACCGAATCAACTATGAATTGTCAACGCGCCACTTTCATTACTTTACCGTACTGTTCTGTGAAGATTCTTTTTCTGGGTGCTATTGTCAAAATAGCTGTCAAATAATCTGTCATTCAAATATGAGTGATGTGTATTCTGAACACTACAAATGCAAGTAGTTAAATTGATTTTAATAAGTGGTAATCATCTGGCAATCGAAAAAATATTCTACATTGGCGTACAATATTTTTTCGTGGTGCACTACTGGAAAGTGTCTTTATCGAACTCGTTTAGTTTCTCTTTGTATTATATCTGCCATTTCCTTTACACATGAAATTATGCCAGCCAATCTAATATCTTGGTGCCCTGTATTGGTCTGTACAGGGTTCTAGCTGGTCGATCGATATAATCTTCTGAGATCATGTTTGGCTTGCCAAAAATTGCTTGTCTGTTTACGTTCAGAGCCTTGCATTCACATAGGATGTGGTATGCGGTCTCTGTTAATCTAATTCAGGGTGTGCATTGGGCATCTGTGGTGTTGATCCCGTGTAGGTATCCTTTCAGTGCACAATGTCCTGTTCCCTGCTTAGGAAACCTGCTACCATGGGAAGATGATTCCTACTACACTTTAATGGTTCTTAGCTCTTCTTCTTTGATGGTCTCTTGATAAAGCTTTTTCAATGAGTTTGCGTGGGTGTGTTGTCCTAGTGTTGTTTATGTTTCTCTGTAACCCAACTCCTTACCTGCTTCCGTGCTGTGTTTTTTGACACTCCTAGAACAGGCCTGTAAATGAAACTGATGATCCTTTTCTTGCCAACTCGTCGGTTTTTTCGTTTCCTTCGATTCCTGAACGTCCGGGCACCCACAGCAAAGTAACTTTATTACGGTCTGCCTGACTATTCAGTTCTCGAATGCATTCCCAAAGCAGTCTTGATTGTATCCTGGGGTTCACTAATGCCCTAGCTGTCTGCTACAATACAGATCCGTTTATCTTTACAAGCTCTCTGATCGATATTGTAATATTGGGCATGCCTCTGCTTGAAAGACATATTTTCCTAGTGAAATTGTGATCATTGTATTTCTCACCTCACTATAAATTCCAGCTCCAGTCCCGATCTCGGCTTTTGACCCTTTTGTAAACCAGATCAGCTCACCAAACGTGTCTGTGTAGTTGGATTGATTCCAGCTTACTCGATCTGTGATTTTCACTTCGAAATTTCTGTTAAATAGATATGTTGAAATCATGTGGTTTGATCTCATTCCTAAAAAGTTGCCTTTTGTGTCCCAATTTTGCGTATCTACCCCTTGGTATTTCTTACAGTCTTTGATACCCATTCTTGCCTCCCCCATTATCACCAAATGGAGAGAAGGGAGGTTCATGAAGCATTTTATTTGCGCTGTAGGACTAGTCCACATTGCTCCTGTTATTTCTAAACACGCAAGCCTTTGTATCTCGTTGAGTTCGGTTATAGCAGTTTGCTGGTGCATCTTTGTCTACAATACCACAGATGCATAAGCGATCATGGGTCTGATCACCGTGATATATGTCCAGTATATCATATTTGGTCTTAACTCCCGTGTTTTTCCATGGGCTCTTGTAGCCAACATAAGTGTTTTCTTCGCCCTGGTTTTAATTCTCTGAAGTTGTCCATTCCAAGTAAGTTTGGAGTCAAGAGTGACATCTAGATATTTCATTCCCTCAGATAGCTTTGTTTCTTCACTTCGGTGCTTTAGCGGTGCTAGACCATCTAACTTCCTCCTTCTCGTGAATGCTATTGGTCGTTTTGCAGGGATTCATATTTATCCCTCCTCCTCGGTCCATTTTGGTACAACATGTAGAGTGTTATGCATTTGCCGCATTGCGTTGTTAAATTTACCCTGGATCAGAATCACAAAATCATTTGCGTATCCCAAAGTCTTATGCCCTTCATTGTCTACTCTCATTAATTAATTCATTCATAACGTTAGGGTGGACACCTTTAGTCCAGGCACTTGAGCTAGGTGCTCATTGTACCGTCCCTATTAAATCTCTTACTTCCACTCGAGCAGCTTGGTGTTCTTTATAAAGCCCAGTATCTTGCCCAGTGGAGACTTGAGAACCTTCGAGGGCTCCAATAGATCCTTCCCGAAATGTTTCTGCGTATCCCAAAGTCTTATGCCCTTCATTGTCTAGTCTTACTAGTAGCTCGTCCAAGACCGGGTTCCACAGCAGGGGGAGGGCAAAACCGCACCCTGCAGACATACTCTTTCGACCCGAGCCACCAAGGTTTCGCGCATGATGGTTGTGTAAACTGATCTCTCTTTAAGCACGCAGTCTATCCACCACCACCGGCACTTAGTTTCATCGATCCCTTCCCTCCTAGCGCAGTTACTCTACACGTATTATATCTGTGGTCGAAAGTGTATATTACCAAAGTGTTTTTGAACAAATTCCTCATATAAAAGATAGCTATTAGATATATTTATTAAGATGTGCATTATTTTTTAGAAATAGGGCTGCGCACATAAATTTATGGAAAGTATTTTATCAAAAGTAGAATGCCATATTTTACTCTATGCACTTTTTATTGCTCCCCGTGCCTTCATGTGTATACATATATACATACTAGTCTTCTGCAGGATCGTCTGACTGGTTTCAACTAAAAATAAAAGAAAAAAAAACAGACACGAAGTATCATGGGTAAATGACTATATCCGTTTGGTGTGCTAGGGTGGCAGTTAATTTATGTTCTCTAGTAGAACAGTGCCGTATTCAGTTATCGGTCGGTTGGATCGAATAACTCAACGCATGTGCACTGTGACTGTAGACGTTCAACGTCGGAAAGTGAAATTGCACCGGAGAGACTCTATAAGGTTCAGAAGGAGATGCCTTGATGTTTGGAATGTGTAGTTTTCATTCGGGCGAACGTCAAATGTGCGAGTGTGTGTGTGAAACTGTCGTCGGATTCGTCGAGGGAAATAGGATGGAGGGGTCAGAGGATATTTTAATATGTACACACAGATACACAAGCCACACAGACGTGTACACGCATGCATACGCGACTACGTCGCCTGCAACGCGCTGCACTAGTTGACCTATTTCTCCCACTCCACATCACCAAATCGTTTTGTCTTCGTCTCCCTACTACGCGGCGGCTATAGAAGAGGTATGGCGCTACCGCACTTTTCTATTGCTTTCCTTTTAACGATCAGCATTATATTCAGGTCGTGTTTCTATGCCAAGTATCGCTGGCTCACGTGGATTTTGCTATACATCGACGTTTTCATAACGAAGTCAGTGTTGGGACACTGCATTATTTAACTTATACATATTGCTGAACTGAATATGTTTATTTATATTTACGATGAGTGTATGTGTTCTAATATTCCGTGAAATATATACAGTGCGTTCGAAAAGTCTGGAAACACCCAAATAACTACGTAATTAAGGTTTTTTTGAAAAAATTATAAATCATGTCAATGTTTTAAATGTCTTTTAATAACAGTAGTGTCGTTTTTGTAATAACCTTGAAAAAGTCATGTCATGTTTTTTTTTTTGACAAAGACAATATAGCATTTTTCCTTCATTTTTAGATAGACGCTGCCATTCTTTAAATGACACTTAAAAAATACTTTTGCCATACATAAGAAATTTCTTGATAAAAATTCAAAATTTAAAAAAAAAATATTAACAATACTAAATGGCTTCCAAAAGCAATACGCTATTAGTAGCGTGGACGCCTCTGGCTTGTATGTTTTATTACAAGGGATCCGATCGTAGACCGCGAATAGGCGCCGGAGTATTTTTAGGGGGCGTAGACGGTCGGTCGTCTGGTACTAGGGGTATCCCCGTTCGTCGTTAAAAGCGGGAAAACGCGTAAACCTTTTCTGAAATTTCGATTTTTCACGATTTCCGGTAACGTACCGACAATACCCAAGGCCGATCGCCGCGCACCGGCGAGAAGGGTCAGATTATGTAACATCGCCGGTGATCAGGTAGTCGTGCACCGAACATCAAAACATCGAAACCTTGAACCACGAGGAATTCGGTGTGAAATACATAAGCACAAAGGGGATCGACGAAATGGTAAAACATTAATTGTTTTAGTGTTACAACGGAAAATAATGATGATACAGTATGTGTAATTTCTAATTAAGAAAAATGAATATATACGGTAACAATTTTACGTTTAATTATTACAATATATACAGTATGTGTAATTTTTAATTAAGAAAAATGAATATACAGGGTGTATCGACGATCCCAAACCACAGATGTGTACGAGGGTTGGTGGAGGGTGCTGCGGTTTAGTCGGTCCGTTGAATTGGAACGTAATCCGTCATCAAACGACTGTTTAATTGGCTGGCTGAACGGTCTGGAGTTTACTAGTTCATGAAAAAAATTAGATCAAATTTTTAAAAGAATTTTCAAATAAGCTCATTTGAACCTGTTGTACTACTATAGTTAAATACAGAGAAAAACACATCTTAAATATTAGGAAGGTATTAGGTTTTGGATAAGGATCAGTGACGAAGTTTTCACTTTTCGGAATCATGTTTTGGCAGTTTTTTTTAAACAATTGCCTATGTAAGGTACCTATAAGTATTTTTTAAGTGTCATTTGAAGAATGACAGCTATTCGAAAAAAAAATACATGACGTCATAATTTTTTCAAGGTAATTGCAAAAACGACACTACTACTATTAAAAGATAGCTTTTTTAAAACATTAATTGACATGTTTTATGATTTTTCTAAATAAAAAAAAAACATTAATTACGTTGTTATTTTGGTGTGTCCAGACTTTTTGGACGCACTGTATATGTATACCGGGTATTCATTTGAAACTTTTCGCTTTAAATTTCTTGAAATTTATCAGAAATTACATGAAACTAGAGCTGCGGATTTTGGGAATTATCTCGGCCCGGCCCGCTCTTTCGTAAAACGGGCCCGGTCCGGCCCGTCGTGTTTACCAACCCAGCCAAAAGTTTATCTTTCTTTAGGAAAACTTTTAATTTAAAGAATTACATTCTTTATGTGCAACTACAAGTATCTATAATAAAGTTTAGCAGCCAGTGCTAGCTTAATAGTAGAATAGGATAGACAATTTATATGATATTTGTAATTTCCAATAAGCTATTAACTTTTTCACATGAAGTTAAAGATGTACACCCACGGACACCCAAAATGTCCGGTCTAAGTCGCAGTGTGAGCGCAACTTTCCATGTACCCGAGTTGCACGAGGCGTTTAGACTACGCATTAGACCGGATATTTTGGGTGTCCGTGAGTGTACTTAACATTTTCTTAACATAACTTCTTTATAAATGGATTTTATTTTCTCAAGGTACAAAATACAAATGTAATATACAAAAAATGCAATTTTCTAAGTATAAAATGGTTATGTGTCAGATTTTAAAGTTAAAGTTTGTCCATTTCTCAAATAATAAAATAAAAAAACAGTCCATACCAGTATTATAGATGTATGTTAAAGAAACGCAATTAAAAAAAAAAATAAAAATTAAAACTATCCCACAAAGACAGAAAAATGTCGGAATTACTATTTGTAATTAAGAAATGAATGGCAGCATTATCAACAGCTTGATAAAGGTAGCAACTGTCTACCGAAGCGTACGTACCAAAATAAAAACTCAACATTTATTGATTTACAAAACCAATTACCAAATATCATTTTATTCGAATTGTACCTATATATGTATGTATTTCACGTTAATCAACGTAAATGGTGATACATACAGTAGAATACAATGGTTTATTAATATTAAAAACCACAGTTACCAAGCCAATTTAGCCGCCTGAAGAAACTTGACCGAACGAGCTTGATGGACCGAGCGACCTTGCGGGCCGCTTCATTATAAAAAAGCCCAGCGCGGCCCGCATCTGTAGTTTCTCGGGCTAAAGCGGGCCCCTTCGCACCTCTACATGAAACGCGTTTCAATATTATCGACGGGAACAACTTCTGATCCAAATATTGACTTGGGAAAGGGGTATCGACTAATGCCTCATTTTAATGGTTAAACACCACATTTTGTCGTTTTTTTAAATTGATCGATCTGTTTTCAAAATTTTAAAGAAAACCTTTTGGTTTATTTCGTTTTCTATTTCTAGTTGGTCAATCTATTTTAAGAGCATTTGAACAAAAACCAATAATAAAAACCCACTTGAACTGCTTAAAATGTTTTATTTTCCTTTTCAAAGTTATTTAAGAATTCAATTGAATGCAACAATTGTTCCAAATGTTATCCATTGTTCGCTAAACAATAGTGTAGGCGTTGTTCAAAACAGCGGCATACATTTTCGAAAACATCTATTTGAATTCTACGACAGGTTGTAGTAATCCTCTGACGAAGCTCTTCTAAACTTTCAGGTTGAGCGTTAAATACAGCAGACTTTAAATAACCCTAAAAAAGTATAGTGTCACCAAAACAGGCGATCTGTCCGGCCATTCTATACGCCCTCTTCGTGCTATCCATTTATTTGGAAATGCATTGTCTAACCACTGCCGTACTAGGAGAACATAGTGAGGAGGAGCTCCAGACTCCAGATACGGAGTTTAACTTAATACAATTGACGCTGTAAGATGCTGAAAAGACTTGAAGCGATTATAAATATTGATATTTAGCTGAAGTTTATATCTGTCACGTGATTGATGTAGCACATTTAGGTTCATTGTAATTTCTTCTCAAGGCAGCAGATGTAATCTCAGAGAAAATATTGATATCGTCGGCCTACTCACAAGGTCGGATAAAAACGAGATAACGGCCAGTTATAATTTGATTGTATGTTTATTACATTTCACTCTTTTTCTCAATATTTTTGTTATTAAACCCTGTGAAAAAATGCCAAATTTTCCAAAAATAATTTTATGCTTCCATAAGAACGTATCGAAAATTCTTTTCACCAACGGTATAAGATAATAGAAAATAACTTATCAAGAAACATATGTTAAGAGTATTTCATTATAAGGAACATATTACTTTATAAAAGTTCATTAACAAAGATCAAAGATCTTTTATAAAACTTTTACTAAAACTTCTTTTATAGAAGATATTTTACCGTAACAAGTTTCTATAAAGTTTTATAAAACATCAGCATTGGTATGTCGATAAAGTATACTTATACAAAAAGTGATTGAAAAGTACCCAGATATTTATTAACGTTTATCGGAATTTAATGACCTGATATGACGGAATATGAATCTGGTTAATAATTTATGAACGCTTTCGATATATATGTATATCAACGTCTCTAACTCTAACCTCTTTCATAGTTTTTCATTTTCGAAAATTATACCTACCTTCACCTTTTGGTAATCACATGATGATCCGGTAAATGGATCCTGTTTTCCTGTTCAAAAATTTAGGAATGCTATCGCTTTATATCACACTAACAAGGAGTAGACAAGAACTGCGAAACACGAAATTAAATGAGCCGTATATCATTTGAAAGAGGGAGTTAAGAGTAGAAAAACTGTAAACGGGTTTGAGTGCATGGGCCTTAATCTTTGAGATATGAAGAATTTTATTTAAAAACATTAACGCTTGTAGCTTAAGAAGAGTTATATGTATACGAATGATTAGTGTATGTGTAGCCCAATTAGTTGACCAACAAAAATGCCAAATGAAATAAAAAAATTAAAAATTAAATTAGCTAGCTCAAATGATAACAATTTTTATATAAGGCGCAAAAGAACAATTAAACTCAATGTTACTATCATGAAAAGTAAAATGTGGGTGAAAGAAATCTGACTTTCTTTTATACTCCAAAAATTTTAAAAGGTTAAATCAAAAATAAAAGAACAGTATTTTGAAAGACATAAAAATTCAATAATTTTATTTAAAAAAAAAAAAAAGAAAAAAAATTAATTACAAACTTTGCAGAAAAAAAAACCTTGGACAAAAAGGTCCTGGTCTAAATGAAAACTGCATTTGACTTTATATTACAAAAGGACAATTCAAAAGTACAGTTCACAAGTAATTTATATAAATGAAAAATAAAAGCAAGCAAAATGCTTTTATTCACCCAATCCGAGGTGATTAATAAATAATTACAAATCAGAAAACTTAACAACGAACAAAAAAAATAACTCTTTAAATATAAAATATCTTTCTGCACGTAAAAATAATAACAGATCTTATATTCAAATTGTGTACACAAAAATACAATATCAATTATTATTAAATGAGTTCCGTGATGAACGAAATAAAATCAGAAACGTGAATTCAACTTGAAATCGATAACCACAAAATGTCAGCAATGAAATACAACTTTATATATCTACTCACTTTCGTATCGATCAAGGAACTGAACTCACAAAGTTAAACAATCGTATAAGTATAAAAATCTCAGATGCGTGCGATGCAACGCACACAGATCTCTCCGCAAACGGACGAACTCGCAAAACAAAAGAATATATATATAATACCAGTGAACGCAAAATGTACACCTGACAGAAATTAATATAAACAACTGAACAATAAAAATAAACAAACTAAACAATCCAAAACATTAACTAAATCTTATTTGAAAATAAAACAATTTGAAATTTCTCGCAACATTGACAAACGCTTTACGGAATGAACAAAAAAAAACTTAATTTACAAAAATCCGGGGTGCCAGACCACAGCAGTACGTTACTTTGGTCAAAAGCAGAGGGATCATTTCCCGTGTATATGCAAAAGGATGTCTTTGTGATTAATAGATTTAGTTCCCTAGTTGTAATGTCATCCACTGATGTAAGCGACGTTCGTTACATGCTTGTTCTGACATAATTTGTCGATGGCGTGGGTTAGAACGTCCGCTGAGGTCAGAGTGGGTCATTACCAATACACACACCACCCACCATTAAGGTGATATTGAAGAACATGAAAAGGTTCGTGCCGGTTAAATATCACGTCGTCTATGAGTTCTGTGCTATGTCACGATGTATAGCACTTTCGTATGTGCCATGAACATGCAAGCGAAGTTTCTACTTGACTAGAAATTATTGTCACTCACTGTTATTATCCATTGCAGCTTCGGCCATTATTGAAGTTAAATTGTAAAACACTTTTTAAATGTGGCCTTAGCGTGAAATGCTTCTCGTTGCTTGTGGTGTATTTATTGTAATATATAAATTACATACTTATATGCACATTATAGCTCAAATCCGTTGTATATACCCTGAATAATATGAATAAGTATATTATAGCTTGAGATAGTGAATCCATATTTCGATGTCATGTATCATTTTTAAGGTCACATAGTGCAGACATCAGGGTGGTCATTCCGTAGCCATAGCATGCATTGCTATTTTCAATATGAGTTGGTGTCCAATTTTCATCGTCTGTTGGATTTTGTAAATCCGACGTTTCGGCAGTGCCGTGCTACTGTCGTCACCAGGGTAGTCCTATTGACTTTTCGAGCATTGATAAGTACATGTGCCCCAGTAAGAGCTCGTTTTTTATGCCTAGTATTTCTGCTAAAGACATTGTTTTAGCCATTTCACATTTAAATTCTTCATTTACTCCTTCCGACGACCTTATGTGCTCCTATTTATTGAAAATTAGTTACCATAATCTATTGGAACTTTTAGTTTATCTTTATAACCTTGCAATCAACAATGGTGTTTTTCCTACTATCCTAAAAACTGCCTTAATCAAACCGTTATTTAAGAAAGGAGATCACAATGATTTAGGTAATTACAGACCCATCAGTCTTTTATCTGTCTTTTCAAAAATATTTGAAAGTATCGTAAATTCTAAATTAATAAACTATTTCCAACGTTTCAACTTATTTTCTCATTATCAGCACGGTTTCCGCAGCAATCGCTCTACTGACACGGCATTATTTCATTTTTTTAATGAAATTTACAAGAATGTAGATTCCCTTGCCTTGCTATGTCTATTGACCTTTCCAAGGCATTTGATTGTGTAAATCACTCTATTCTCCTCCATAAATTAGAGCGATACGGGATACGTGGCATTATGAATAGTTGGTTCAAATCTTTCTTAACTGATAGATGTCAGAAAGTACTATGCCGTAACATTAAATCTGCCTCGTTATTGTGTAACCTTGGGGTTCCTCAAGGATCGATATTAGGACCTACGCATTTTCTAATTTATATAAATGACTTTCCTCATTGTCTTTCACCATCCACTAGATTATCGATTTAGGCGGATGACATTAATGTCGTCCTTTCTCACCTAAGCTTAAGTAATTTATTGGAGTTGGCAAGTTCAACTTTTATGACTATACAGAGGTGGATGTCGTTGAACAAACTTCTCCTAAACCCAAACAAAACCAATTGTATTTTATTTAAAAATAGTAGTAAACATAGACTAAACGGTTTGTTTTTAAATAATAATTTTTTGCCATTTGTACCTTCGGCTAAAGTTTTACGAGTGTCCTTTGATGAAAATTTTAGTTGGCTTTCTCATGTTGATTATATTTGTAACTCTCTTTCTAGCATATGCTATGCTTTATATAACCTACGTAATTCTTCTAGTACTCACACACTAAAAACGTTTTATTTTTCCCATTTTTATTCTAGGATGAAGTATGGGCTTATTCACTGGGGCAACTCTTCTGATGCCCAACTTGTGTTTGTTCTTCAAAAGAGAGCAATTAGAACTATATATGGCTTAGGTAGGTGTGATTCTTGTCGCCGATTTATATATATTGGAAGTGGTCTCCTTTGTTCACAAACATTTTTCACACTTTGATTCCAGTATTAATCACTTGCATGATACTGGATTTCGTTCACTTTTGCTACCGCCCCCATACAGTACTTCTTTTTTTTTTTTAATTTTGTTTTATAGGATGTAAGTTATACAATAAACTTGCAGTTGAAATTAAATCTATTTTAAATTATTCTAGTTTTAGATTGCGGGGATTTGCTAAATCTAAACTGTTATTCTTGTGATGAATTTCTCATCTCCTGATTTCTTTGTATCGAATTGTGTTTTCTTTTTCACTAATTTAATTTTGTTTGACCTTTTTCATATCATGTGTTGTACTTTATATGACCATGTGTTGATAAGGACTAGTGCTTGCTAATTCCATGGTTGGCTGTGGAAGTATAGGTACTCTTTTTAGGTAAATTATACAGTAGTGTGTACACTGTATTTTTGCTTCTGTAATATACAGTAGTGTATGTGATGACGACAGTAGAACCATTGCCGAAACGTCGGATTTACAAAATCTAACAGACGATGGCAACAGTCCAATCAACACCAACTCACGTTCTTGTAACCCATCGTCAAGAATTACACGTCATGAATTACTATTTTTGTTGAGGCAAACTGTATGGGCGGCCAAGATAGAAGCTACATACATTTAATCTCTCAGAATAGAATAATAGGTAGGTACTCACTAACTCAAATTATAGCTGGTCGCCATTAATAGGTTTTAAGTGTGGCGCCTGATCCATAGTAAGGGGAGAATCCCAATACATGTGCTATTTACCGATTGTGATAATATGTATCATTGTTCACGGCTTCGGTTAAAATATTATTTGTTCTTCGTTTGTTATATATTCAATATTCAGAATTTTAAGATTATTGTTTGTGCGTGGTGAATAAGAACGATATAAAAACCCAATTATCGTCGTAAAATTTTTGAGATTTTTTTAATAAAAAGGGACAAAAATGCACAAGTAATTAAAAGCGACCGGAGCATCGGAATGTGTGTGTTAATATTAATACTCATGTTTCGGAGTAAAATTTCATTTTTACCATGTAAATTTGCTCTTATGCGCAGTTAGCAATAGGTGTTGCAATTATTCTGTTTTTGAGTTGATTTATGTTCGAGGTAGTGTTAACAGTACACTTTGCAGAGTTAAGATTCAGTAGTATCTACTAACTTAAGGAATTAAGTTTCACTTTGCGGAATTGTTCTGACAATTTAGTTAAACCGTTGATCAACACCAAATGTTTTCCCATTGGAGTTAAATTTTTTTAACCACATGGAATGTAGTTACAAACATTTCCGAAAAGTGTAAAATATTTCTTTTTAATGCTATTTTGACAAATATTTGGCGACAATTTTATCTGCTTTTAGGAAAACTACAACTCTGTTTAAACTGTTTAATTTAAATATAATTTTTAAGTGTATGAAATCACATTCTCAGCCAATTTTCTATCTAATAGCGTACTTGAAATTTTTAAATGACTTGATTCTTTTGGACTATCAACAGAGAAAATTTCAATATGACTGCGAATTTACAGTTCAATATTTACAACAGTACAATACTGTATTTAATGTCTATTTCCCGTATATTTAAAAGCTGTCAAAATTTTGTATGAATATTTTGGACTTTTATATTTATTGTTAAATTATTTACTGAGAAACTGTAAAGCTGCAGTAAACTTCTGTAAAATGAAACGGGATTATTACTACATTATTGCAGAAATTTTTTACTGTGTTTGTTAGAAAAAATAGTTATTTGTATCACTAGGCCAGAAACTATGGGTTTGTTTTGGTTCTTTCCTTGGACGGTTCTATTACCGTCCAAAGCAGTGGACCTATATCAATCGTGATATTGTCGTATAGTGCGAAATCGTTCACTACCTGGGCGGGCGTTTACTTTGAACTGTAATAGAACCGTCCAAAGTGAGAACGAAAACAAACCTTATAGTTTTGCGAGTGTAAGTACGGTTTGTGCGAATACTCGCAAAAGAGTTTTTGGCCATGTGTTACACACTATTTTTTGAGACGACAAATCTTAATTTTTGTTGTAAATAATAAAAGAAATTAACGCTAGGGAGTTAACAGTACGGGTTGGAAATACATATTACGTATGAATTTTGAATTGGAAATCAGGGTTAAGATACCTTAGTGTTTTGACGTTTTAATTTACTTGGTAGTTTTGATACATATTCATCAATAATAAGGACAATGGAGACCCCAGCTCATATATATATATATAACCTGTAAAATCTTCCGAAAATAGAATTGGAAAGAATATGAATTAATTAAGAGATTGTGTAACGAGAATTCTGTCATCTGTCATCGAATCTATAATTAGTGGCAGAAATGTCAGTAATTCCAATATAGTATTGCCAACCTATAGTGGTCTTTTTGCCGGCCTAGGCCGGAGAATGGTAAGTTTCCGGCCGATAGTAATGCAAAATCAGTGTTTCTGGACGGAGGCGCAAAAAAGTTATATTACCCCCACTACCAGGGTGGGACGATCGATAACTTTGAAACTTTAAATGGAAACCCCCATTGTTTATTGTTAATGAGGAATTGCACAACTTTTTTTTTAATGGCATAGAATGATAGAGAATGTTGTAATATATAGCCCTTCATTAAACCTTCTTTTAAATTGTTTCTCATTAAGGCATAATTAACTTTTTTAAAGTGCTCTGACGTCACAAGTTCTTTCATTCATAAATTCTTAGTCGGCATGATTTGGCAATGGAGCGATAGTCATCGTAGTTCGCATCATCATCGCAGATAAGTAATATAAAGTTCGCTGTTCGCATGCTTTGCGCGTACAGATGGCGTAAATGTATTATTACGATATTCTGTGTTTATTTTACGCGGTTTGGAGGTTATAATCTTTCAGAATTCGTTCTTTTACGATAAATTGGAGAACTTTAAACGCAAACTAAAACAATATGCAGAAATAATGCCGAATCTCAAATTCCTTTGTGACCATAACCTGCATAGCACCTTAATAATATCGTATTTCGCAGCCGGTAAATGACTGCAATCTGTGATTATTACGGGGGAGTAATTTCTATGTTGCCATATATTCTCGTTCATTCATAAAATTTTACTACGTACCTGTGACGTATAAAGATCTTAAAAAAATTATATTTCAAAAACTACTTTACGGAAAACCGTCAAAATTTCAGTATATATATATATATGTCGGTCATGTACAAAATAACATTATTTTAACAAGAATTAAAAAAAAGTGCAATTCCTCATTCGGATTCTACATATCAAAATACGAAAGTTTTCTTCAACACATTTGTTTTTTTCGATTCTTGATAGATGGCGTTGAAATTCGCAAAAAATAGTTTTGCGAAGTTCTGAAGGGAAATCTGGAAACCGCCAAATATCGATTAGAATTAGAATAACTGACTAAACCATGTGTTCAGGCTCTCAATGATGCCTGAAGCGATTCTGTAGGTGCCCGATCGTACCCGTGATTCCGAACATACCTAATTGTATCAGAAGTTATTCTGAAGGTATTCAACCGTACCTTAAGTAGTTTCGAACGTAACATACGATTCTCCGAGTGGTTCTACAATACCAAGATGATTTTGCAAGAATCCGATGACCGTAACTATATTTAGCGTAACCCAGCAACAACGACGTGGATGGGATGCTTGTTTTAAGTGAATTCCCTTGCCTCTTACCAACGAAATGTTTCACTAAGGCAGTGTTTTAAACAATTTTAAAACAATAATACTTCTTTCTAACCATGCCAACTTTAAAGTTTTCATTGAAAAGATCTATTAGCTCTTCGTATACCCTTCTTGTCTTACCCCAACCAAACATTTAAAAAAGATATTCTTTCCTTTTCAGTAAGTGTTGCACCTATGAATGCTAAAAATACTTTAAGTTTAATAATGGAGATAGGAAATTTTCCATTGTTCTTCCTATAATTAGCTAACAAAAAGCTAATGTTAAATTTACATTTGCGCAGGCATGATCATGTTGTTTTGATTTCGCCTTCGGTAACTTTCCGCAATAAAAATCTATAAATAGTTTGTCATCAAAAATATTTATTATCTGGATTTCAAGGAGTTTCAAATTTGGTAAAGTTTTGCTTATTAGTTCCCCGATGACATATATACATACATACATACATTTGTGTTTATTGTAACATGTGTGCGTATGGATCTGCTTATCTGTCGGTGCATATTTTGCTCTATCTGCATAGTATAGCAGTATGGAAATTGGGACAGAGAACGTATAAATTGTCATTGAGTTAGTTCGTAAGCGAAAATGTGGACCGTATAACGTCTATTAATAAATGACCTGTTTTTCCCTTGGCTAGTGCCAGGGCCGCTGTATAATGTTATCATAATAACATTACAAAAAAGAAAGATACATACTATTAAGACCGGGCATACATGATTACCTAGTTGTCGCCCACCG
This sequence comes from Cetonia aurata, assembly GCA_949128085.1. Lineage (NCBI taxonomy): Eukaryota > Metazoa > Arthropoda > Insecta > Coleoptera > Scarabaeidae > Cetonia > Cetonia aurata. The sequence goes on along the minus strand of OX421887.1, from coordinate 21,091,416 downwards.
CTTTACTCGTAAAAACTTTTAAATTTGGGTAAATATTTTTGAAAGAATCACGAGTTTCTTGTTCAAACATTAGGAAATTACAAATTGCATGTACTGGTCCGTGGTATATTACGCAAAAAGGATACCATATTCATTTATATGCCATTGTAAATTATTTACAAACAGCATCGTCATGATTATGAGATAATCAAACGCAGTGCATCAAAGTACCTACATATATCGAGAATGTATATGCACTTTCTGATAAGAACTGATTAGCACCCTAACCTAATCATTATTTCTGTAGACAGCTGTCCTGTACTATCAGGTTTCATCACAAACTTTATGTGATGCTCCTATTTTAAACTTGTATTTGTAATGGCCAAAGAGGCAGTAACGTACCTATACGTTAGTGCCTCTTTTTTGTTGTTAAATAATTCTTTTTAACCAAATCCAAATATAAAAATTATTATATCAGCATAAAACTTTTACATCACTCGAAGAAATGTTTTAAATACTTGAAACTTCCAAATTCGGAATCTATCCTCCTTAGTCACATATCGTTATTCATTGATATGAGCATATTGGACTGTCACCTTTATATTTGCTCCTTAATGATTAGGACTAGTGTTGTTAATATTAATGTACGATGTATTTAATGTAAGTTTCAATTGGTATTATCAGTTGTTAGTTATAAACAATTCTTCTATAGAAAAATCATATTTTTGACCATCTTGAACACTCAACTGGCTTGACCAGTTAATCGTCGTCACCGGTTAACCGTCTTAATCGATTTACCGTCGTGACTGGTTAAGCGATCATCATTTTGCCTGAAAATTACCGTCCTGTGTCTATAACCGGTTAAAATGTATAACACTAATTAGTAGTGTTGGGCAAGGTGGGAGAAATAACTATGGTTAGCGAGAACTAGACAGGCTCGCGTTTATTCGTCTCGAGAGAAGGGGTTCGTGTTGCTTACCGGCTTTCCCGAGAGTCGACTAAACACGGGTCTGTCTAGTCCTTGCTAACGATAGTTATTTCCATCCTAGCTTACCCAACATTACTAATAGGACTGTGTAGTAGTCTTATAATTTTTTGTAAATAATTATTTGGGAATAGAAGAGTGGTATATAATGAACAAGCTTCTAAATTTAACTTTTAATCTTTTAATTAAAAATATTTTTCTTATAACCCTAAAATAATGGATAGCGCGAAACAAGAAAAATATACAAGTTTTTTCAACAAAAAAATTAGAACATAATCTGTTGTCATGGACGTAAAAATTCTTAGGGTAAAAATTATGGTGGTACTTATAATCATAATTATCGGTGGTGTAAAATAAATTTGAGAAAATAAACTGCTATAAGAAATTATAAGATTTGTTTCAAACTCGAAGATTTCTATGTAAAAATAATTGAAAAAATATGTTTCATTAGAAAAACCTGTTTCTCTTATTTCTCCCTTATCTGTATGTTAATAATATAAATAAAATAGGGGACGAGAAGGTTATATTTGAAAACCGGAAGCACAAATGAGATACTAACATTTATTTAAGGGTTTGAATATACTACTCTTTTGAGGAATCGAAATTTCTCGAAAACATGAACTTAGGTATGAGGATCGCTACATTTTAAACGGAGAATTTAGTAAAGAAATGATTCTGATAATCGTTCCCACTATTGGGATTTTAAGAATAATTTAAAAATATGACAATAGACAAACCTCCATCAGCATCAACGTCCAATATAATTGGAAATACTATACGACTGGCGTACATATTTCGCTCATTTATGCCAAATCCTTGTTAGTATTCTACCCGCATTTATGTTTTCCATATATCAATCGCTGCTTTCGTCCTGTCACACCCTGTATATGTATAAGTACATGATGATGATAATCGTATTTATAATTTTTCATAAAAAATGGAATGAGAAATTAAGCAAAAAGTGTTTTTGATGCAGAAGTCGCAAGTCCAAAATTAACTTTGTACTTCACCACAGCACTGCAAATGGGTGGATATACGTTGCATTATCGTCTAGACGATATTCAAACGAATAAACATTTACTCATTTTGTATTTACTTTCAAAATATCGATTGTGCAAATCAAGTACCGCAAGCATGGAGCAATCAGTAATCAGTGAAACCCAACACCCATAACAATAAGACCGCTATTAAAATATAAAGAGGAATAAATTTAACATGGTGATGATTAACTATTTACTTATATTACTTATATTTGTATTATTTACTATCAGCAATGTATTGAAAAGAGCGAAAATTAGCTTTCCGTCATCTAACAATAAAATCCGAAACTCGAAAGTCGAGTCGCTCAAATTTCTGATAACAATCATCGTAGGTATGTAATGTATGATATTTTTGTTGGATTTATTAGATATTTCCCTAACATATTTTAAGAATGATCTGAAGGCATTAGTTGAAACCATAGCAATATACTTTACTACTATTTCCTTGTAATGTTTATGGAATATTCACCGCCCGACTGAAACAATGTTAGTAGTGCAAAGTGTTATCACTAGAGTGAATTCTTGGAAAGTAATACTTTTTACCGGATGTGCTCTACATAAAAAGGAACGGATTATGTCATCTCGTTTCGCTGATAAAGTACTTCCATTTAGAGATAAAAGCTTATTTCACAGACATGTGTACATATTGTATATGCGCCTGTACACATACAAATACACATTCAACAAGACAGCACGATTAACGAGACAGTTTAATTTATGATAAGATGTTACAAATATCAATATGAGAATTTCCTTTCATCTTAACCAACGTTTAATCAAATATTTTTACTTTTGGCATACCTTGAAGAATTTGTAAACCTCCTTTGGGACACTTGAAGTTTTCACGAATAATAAAAACGGATTTTCTGCTATATTTTTCAGTTCTACTGTTGCTATGTGCATAGAATGCATACATACATATAATTTGTATGTTATATTCCTATATACGGAACAAAAATATCTTCGTGAATCTGATGCGCAGACGCATAAGTGAGCAAGTGAACAGTCAGAGAAAAGTAGATACAGATAATGCTTCGAGAAGCAAGTATATTGGCTGGTATGCTGTTAATATGACGTAAATGCTAACTCTCTAAAACTAAAATCCGTAATAGATCCCTACTCCATAGTTGTATTATTCCAGAATTTTATTTGGAGAACATTGAACGAAACAAACGGTATTTGTAAAAAAATTAATTTAAAAAACGTATAAAGATTAAAGATAGTAAAAAAGAAGTTGCATTTATTCAAAAATTGAAAGCCAATGATAACATCATTCTGTAATAAATGATATACATATATAATTTTACAGTCAAAAGTATGAATTATTTAATTACAAAACAAAATACTTTATATTAGTCTTCCTTTTTTACGTCAAGGAAATACCGGCAACAAAATATGTTTTTTTAATAATAATAATAATAATTCATGCCTTTACATCCCCCAACAGCTTTCGCCAATTACACGGGGCATCAGCCGGCCATGAGTTATTATTACGCCTGCGCCCTTGGAGCGACTTAAGGTGTTTGTCTCTCAGCATTTGCCAAGGAGTGAGGAAAACCACGAAAACCTCACTCTGAGAGCAGGCCCTGGGATTCGAAGCCGGACCCCGTGACTGATAGCCAAGCGCGCAAGTCACTGGACCATCAGCCACACATCTTAAGAAATCCTTTTTATGTGTGTACAAACAACGATAAATTCACTAACGAGCCAATTCACTTCAAGTTAACCCCACAACTGTTCAAACTGTAAGAAAAATTGCACTTTGCATATATGCCGTACTGCCGGCTTCCTCAAGATCTGTATTTGAGACATTTCAAATCGTTGTGGAACCAGCGCCTCGTTAGCTCAATTGGTAGAGCCTCGTCCGGCAAACGGGAGGTGCCGGGTTCAAATCCGACACGAGGTAAAAAAAATTTTAATATAGAAAATTTCCTCATATTAAAAATTACAGTTAAGCAGAAAAGTATTTATTTAATAATTTACTTGTTATACTTGACACCATACTAATAATAATAATAATAATAATAAATTGACTTTATTGCTGTACAATACAATATAAAAAAGAAAACAATAATAAAAATAAACTAGTAATTGAAGCAACCGGAAGGCGAATTTCAGTAAAAACAACTGCTATATTAACCTTCCTTCTAAAAATAACAGTGTGAAAGAAAATGAGATGCCTACCCTAAAATCGATAATGCAAATGTTGACACATAAGTCACGCACAAAATTAATACAAATTAGTACATTGCCATATGTTGCAGTATATAATGTAACTACCGACGTGCATCAATAGTCATATCACTCATCAAACTTCGTTTAATTCTGTGCCTAAATGTTGTAAGGCCCAAAGATTTAAGATCAGGTGGAACTTGATTATATTTCAAATAAAATGTATAAGTAAACGATCTCTGACCCAAAGCGGATCTGGCAAGTGGCGGAGATATCAGACCTCGAAACCGGGTCATAAGATTGTGGACATCACACCTAAATCTTATTTTGTTATAGAGATATGGTGGTGATTTATACCTCATGATTTTATGGAAGAGACACATCATAAAAAATTCCCTACGATGGTACATGTTCAGCCATTCGGCTTCAGGTAATCTATGAGACACATGATCAAACCTACGCAGACCGAAAACAAACCTCAGACATGCATTCTGCACTTTCTGGATTCTACCCGCAGTAAAGCTATCCAACGCACTATGGAAAACTGAAGAGCAGTAGTTAAAATGTGACAAAACAAAAACATCGCATAGGTTCCTCTTTATGGTAGAATTCAAGACAAATCTTAGAGGATATAATCTCTTCAAGTTCATATATGCAATCTGTATATACTTACATATTTGATCTCTATATCGAAAGGAATTATCCAGATAAACCCCTAAATTTTTAACTCTGTCGACAATAGGTAGACGCAAATTGTGAACCCTAATATCTAATACATTGCTTAAATTACGACAACTTTTTTTTTGGTCCAAACAACGTTACTTGGGATTTAATAGGATTTATCTGAAGACAGTGTTCAACAGAAGCAGTGTATAAACGAGCAAGGTCATCATTGATATTATTCACAGCAGTTCTCCAATTCGATGGTAAAAAAGAACAATATAACTGTGTATCGTCCGCATATACATGATATTGCCAGTTCTTCACACAGGACAACAATTTATGAGTATATACCGTAAATAGAATGGGTCCTAAAATTGATCCCTGAGGAACTCCCTGCGAGAGTGTGAGGCAAGTAGAAGTAACACCGTTAAGCCTCACCATTTGTCTGCGATTTGATGTTTTGGCAACCCTATTCCGAAAGTGGTAGTCGAGTATTTAAACTTGATATTGTGTTATTCCTAATTCATAAGTTACAAGTACGAGTATTAGACAAATGCTTGTACTGAAACAGCAATGACATCAGCTATGAAAGTTTACGTAGGCGTACCTAGTTGCAATAAGCACACAAATGCAAGTAAAAAACTAATCTAGTTCTTAGATGAATAGATGCAATAAAAGGTATGAATTCGTGTCTTTATGTACGATGAACGTTTCCATAGATAAGAATACTGTCAACCTTGATGGGCATAATGCGCAGAAACTTTAGAATACGTTGGTATACGGATACCGCTTGAGTAGAAAACATAACGTAAAGACGCCTATGCAGATTTATTTTCTCGGAACGTGTAACCTCGAATCTATTTACAAGAAATATTATTGCTACCTAATAAGTCGGTCTATTATAAAATATGTAAATATAAAAAGCGAGATTTAAATAGCATGTTGTTGACCTCTTTAAAATCAATAAAGATGTGGCCCTGAGAGCGTCACAGGTTCACCGCACGTACGCACGTACATTTATTATGAGTACACACACAAATGTACATACCTACGGTAGTTGCAGTTTATGGTGCGCTCGCGTTGTTTTGCCCCACGTTCATTTTGTTTAATATATTGGGCAGATTTCACGACCACCTATGTATATTAAAATGTTACCAGGTTCGAGTGATAGACAGACAGGCTGCTACACAAATTTACTTGAAATGTGTATAATCTCCCGCATGTGGTAATGTTTTGTAAAACAATTTAGATTTTTAAACCGCAGACAATCGCCGCTTACTACCCGCATAACCTCAATCGAATTAGTGACCTATTTAGGACGTTTATAGTATGACGTGGACATGATGGATACATCGACCCGCATATTGGGAGTATAATACAAACAAAACTTAGTCCCTGACAAAATGGCCAATTATTTTTATTCGTATGGATTCTATTTTTTTTGTAAACAAATTCAAAATTTTTTGTGCGTTAGTTTTTTTATTAAGTTTAATAGCTTTTTAATTTAGATCAAGTGCATGTCAGGGTAATTTTTTAATAAAAACTCTAAGAATAACTACTTAAGAAACGACATTTGCATTGTACAGTGACACAAAAGTAAACCTGGACGGTACAAAAATATTTATTTTTATCACTGGGAAACTTTTGTTTTGCGAGTATGCTCACGGTTTGTGGAAATAGGTATTCGCTAAAGAGTTTCTGGTCGTGTGTTCAACCTATTTTTGCCCGATAAATCTTTTAATTTTGTTGAAAATAAAGAAAATTTAAACTAGTGAATAAACAATACAGTTGCCAACCTGTATTGTTACAGTACCGGGTGATTCAGTAAGGGTGGCGACCGGCTGTATCTCAAAAAAAATTTGTGTGTGGCCACCGATGGTAGACATTTCTAACATTTATAATAATATAGATTTAAAATTTTAGTTGGATATTTTCTTGTTGCTGTTATTATTCTCGTTAGTAATTTATTTCATTCAGCTGTGACTATTTTTAGCCGATATAAGCAATAAACAATCTCATAGAATTTCGTAGTTTCCATGGAAACCATCCGTCGCGTCACCTACTTGCAGGGCCACAGTTAATTTTTGTTACAAATTTCATTCTTTTGGAGATAAATCGAGAACGGATAGAGATATTAAGATGCGGTTTTCACTGAAATTTCAACAATTTAATTTAGCTTGCGAGACTGGTAATTATATAGCACGGTTACATTTAATTTTTTCTTGAAATTCACCAAAATATGTAATCACTACAGAAAACCCCCTCTAGTTTACCTATTTCAAACTAAATGCTAGAACGACAATTTTTCTAGAAAATACCTATGAAATGCTCCATCGAACAAGCCCAAAAATTTTCAGATTAGTGGAACGGTTCAGGAGATATTAAAATTTGCATATTGAACAATTGATTAGCTTCCCCCTTCCTTATTATGGCAGATACGAGATTAAGTCATTAAACAAAATAACGAGGCATCAACTCAGCTTTTGAGCTATTCATTCAAAACTATACCTCAACCTACCATTTTCTGAGATAATACTCATTTTATGATTGAACATAGCAGGTACGGCCCTAGCGGTCAAATTTCGAACATTAAAATAATTTTCAGATACTTCTGGTGGCCACAATGGTTATGTATTTTTTTGTCCCGAAGCTCTAAGCATAGCAGTTTCCGTGGTACAGCCGGTCTCCACCCTTACTGAATCACCCGGTACAGTAGTACACATATGTTACGCATAAATTTTGAATTTGAAATCAGGATTGAGATATCCTCTAGTAGTTTGAGTAGAGCATGTTTTTAGTACACATAATATAACAATTATATACTATAAATATAATCTGTATTTAATTTGCTATTTTTATATACTATTATTACTTATATACTTATTGTTATATATAGTAAAATGTAGATTCATTGCAAAATACTAGATACGGCAAGCAAAACTAAAAGTTGGTACATTCAATGCAGTTTAAAATATACAGTTTTGACACGTGTGGGCATGACTAGAAACTACAAAGTTGAAAATATTCTGCAGAAATTAGCTAAAACTTTATCTCAGTATCAATACAGACAAAATATTGTGTGAAAGTTAACACAGATTTGAGTGAGTGTTCATCTCAAAAATTTCTAAAAATAAATTCCTTTCTACAAGAATGTTGAATAGTTATTTAATGTTTTCTCCAGTTGTTATTGCTTCGTCATGTTTCTTTTTACCGTTTCTAAATTTTTTATCCCTCCGTAATCCATTGCACTCCAAATCATAACACTGCTAACTCCGAGCTTTATATAGCACTATTTTAGTTCATTACTTTAAACATCTCACTCGTCTCACAGACGCTGTTGGGCGTCTTTTACGTTAGAAATATGTTGACGAATGTAAATTTACCGTTGAAAATAGAAAAAGCTGCAAAAAAAATTATGCAGGCAAAAGTAATAAATAGTATTTAATAGTATTTCAGTCCTTACAGTTTTAAATTGTATGCGTTCAGCGTTTGTGAATGATGTTAAAATGTCTTTGGTAATTATTATAAATGTTGTTTGTCATTTTAAATTTTTCTGTTTGACGTATCAAATTCACTGGGCAAATTATACTTAAGACGTTTATTTACTACATTATGATGTATTTCCAAGCTACACACATTCAGTTTTAATTAGTAAATATAATTGCCAAAAAGATATCGTTAAACAACGAGAAAACGCATCTTTTTAATAAATACCAAATGCACAATTAGATTTGGTTAGTTTTTGTCGACCTACAAAAAGGCAATGAAATTCATCTTTATTATCATAAATTTACATTAAATATTATTTTAAATAAACATGCAAATAATAATCAAATAATGATAAATAGTACTAACGTTTTATTTTTTCTTTCAGGTGCATTCAAATGGATTGTTCACCATTAGAAGGAAACTTACAACATGATGGGAAAATGTTGAAATATACTTCCTTGGAAATACGGCGACTATTGGCATTTTTATAAACAAGTGACTTTACAACTTAAATTCGTTTTTGTAGAGGTGCACGGACGGTTCGTGATTATTTGGAACAAAACTAATAAATATTTCGGTGCAACAGCGCGTTATAATATATAATGGTTTATTTAAGTAGACGTTTAAGCAAGTTATGAAATTATTGGCCTGTTAAGAAATGGCAAATCGGAAAAACTGTATGCATGCTATCCTATAACGCATATACATGTATGTATTATATATTATGAACCCGTAATTGTACATATAACGTATACGTACATTCATAAACATATATAAATAAAAATAGTTGTTAGTACTGCCACGCACTTTTGTTACGCCATTGTACGTGTTGTGACTTCAACTTGACAAATTAAGCTGTATTTTATTGTGCGCGTCGCTTGTTTGCGTTGTGACTGGAGAATTGTAAAGTAATTCTTTGCGAAAATACCTAGGACTAGATTCAGGTAAGCGGTTTTGTTTATAGTTTTCTTTTTAGTGTTTAAATGACCTTGTTTCACCTTAGAAATGTAAAAGAAAGTAATACATAAAATTAGTACTAGTCCGGTTAGTAGCATTCATTATGTTTTCATTTTCTTTAATTAATCATCATATTTGTCATAAAGCACTTTTTGCTTGTTGAAGGCAAATTGATCGGTAATGTTAGTTAACATTCTCTTAGTGAAGCAATAAAATAAATTTGCCTAGATAAAAGCGCTCTAACAGTTAATCGTAGAAGGAAAAAAATGAGGGTAAACGCTATGCTCAATTGGCCGTTTGTTTTTCCTTCTAAAAGATAATTAAAGACGCTGTTGTAGTTCCTAGCTTATTATAACTGTTAGAATTGTATTATCAGCTTTTCTTATTTATCTAAAACTGACGCACTAGAATTATTTGTGTTAATGCTTTACATGAAATTTTCTATTTATTATCTGAATATTGAGATGGTATACATTACCAGAAAGGTTTACTATATATCGTACTGAAAAAACATTAGGTGATATGATACCTAAGAAAAGTATTTGAAAAAGTTGACTAGAATTAGATTTTAGGATATATTATTAAAATTATTTAGAAATTAAAAAATAAAAATATTTTAAACTATTTGTTAAATAAAAAGACATCTTTAAATAAATGCTTTGTATAAAATAATTTACTAAAAGACATCGTGTTTCGCTTTTAGTAAATTATTTGGGATATAATGTAGATATTCTATTATTTACTTAAATAATTTTGTGATTTCCAGCGAACTCGAAAGATTTGAAGAAATAGTGGGATTCTCTATCTTGATCTATAAAAATAAATACAAAAGTCGTGTATCCAAAATTACTTTTATGTAAAAATTGACACTAGCAATTTCTCCAAAGCACGACAGATGCAAGTTTTTCCGTACCTATTTCGTTCGCAACACAAAGATAGCTTTGAAGTACAGATTGTGAATATATCTTGGCGATCTAAATCTTTTTTGTTCAATCATTAAGCTTTCGGAGAAACAGGATTTGTAGTAGTGATTAACGCTAAAAAAAAAATGCGAACATGGGGTAGTTACTAGTTAGAGGTGCAATAAAGAATATTTTATTTCATTTTTAAAGTGTATTAAATAATGTAATAAAACCGTTGCTTAAACTAATTTTCCACATTACCTGCAAAATGATTTAGAGTCCACTCATATTGCTTGGTATTAATTGTAGAAAAATATTGCTTAAATTTCTGTTGCAACAATGTTATAGTTTGTTGAGCCAAACCCGCGGAAAAGCTGATTTCCAGTTGTAATCTGGTTAGTTCTTAGGTACATTTCCAGGTGTCCTCGCCCTAGTTCCATTTGCCAGAGTTTCTGTGTAAATGCGTTTAATTTGTCAGAGCACGTTAACAAAGTTTCAACTCGGCCTTGCATTTTTTTATTGAGTTCATTCATGTGCTCGAATATGTCAGCCATGTATGCTAGTTTAATCATCTACTGATTATCTTTCAATAGTTCGTACAGTTCAGACATGTTTTGATTTAACATAAAATGAGTAACCTCATTGTAAAACTCAAACAATATTGTTAGAGCTTTGCTTCTGGATAATCAACGCACTTCGGTATAAATAATAATCTATCTCATTTTAAGGCTTTTGCTTTAATGATATTTACAATGGAGACAAACCCTTTTTTATTGGCCATCATCGGTGCAGCGCCATCTGTGCATACACTAATACATTTACTCCCCTGAATACCATAACTTTTGAAGAAATCATTTGTTGCTCGGATAATTTCCTTCCTTTAATATTTCATTCCTCACGTATTCTAGTAAATTGATAATGTATCCGTTACCAAAGTTGTATTTTATAAAGAAATGAAAAACACAAATTAAACTACTATCGAAGGATTAACATATTTACCTACCTACAAGCGTTGACTAATTTATGGTATTGTCAATGTACAGAAGTTTCATAATCACAAATAAGGATTTTCGAGAAGAAAGAATAAGGCTATTTTGATTACATTACACATGCGTGTAAATACCTACGACAAATGAAAATATGTAGAGAAAGTACTTGTAGATACAGAACGTAACCTACATGCACAATATTTCTTGAAATACGTATGTAGTTTATCAGGAGACTGTTCTCAAAACAAATATGGAGCTTGTATTTTTATAATAAAAGTCAACAGAGCGAGGGTCAGTGATACCATATGAAAATATACACATATCTGTGTGTACATACAAACACATTGTAGGCATCGTGATAATGAAATGCATATGGCCGTCGTATATTTGTGTAGTTAAGTTTTGAGCGTCTGCGCTGGGAAAATAATGTATCCAGCGCTTTAATTCGCATAGCAAAATGCAAATCTGTGACGGCTGAAAATCTGAAATTGTTTATTTTAATTAGTTTTAGAGTTTAAATTTCAATAGATTGTGTTATCATAGTAGGTAAACCTATTTATTTTTTCACATAGTCCTAGTGGTATTGAGTTCACATATGCTTGCGGGCCTATTCCTATTTTTATTTAAATCCAGGCAATTTGCATTTCACAATAGATTTGCATAAATTTTTTTATTAATTTTAATTTCTTATTGAATATTCACATATTTGACCTAATTGTGTGTGCAAAATAAAGTGTTGGCCTAATGGTTGCGGACACATCCGTTTTTATCGTTAAGACGATTACACGTAAAAAGATGCCACGATGAAAACCGTAATGTTCGCACGATAGAAACCGTGTGCAACTACCTTTACTCTGAGGAAATAATATATATAATAATAATACTTATAATAAAATAAAAAAACAAAAACATAATTTTGTCAAAATATTGAAAATATATCGAATTCTTTTGTTTATAAAGCGTTGTCTTTACGCAGTGGTGCGCTGTTATGTCTTCTGTCTATTTTAGCTCGTAACTGCGAGCCATGTGTTTATCATTAGAACCCGGCCACCAATAATTTGAATGCACAATAAATATAAAACAAGGCACTTTAAACAATTTGAAAAACACGACGTATAATTACATGTATTAAATAATGTTGATGCTAATTTGTAATTTGTATCTGTTTTGCATTATGCTTAAGATTTTTTCACGCTGGCTCCACAGATATATGTTAGTAGTTTCAAAATATAAAATCTATACATTTTTTATCTTTTCCTTAATACAAGGTGATAGTTCCACACATAGGTATGTAACTGGCAAATAAATCTGTTTACCCCAACAAATTAATCAACATCGAATGGTACAGAGGGGCATGTTCCCGATTCAATAAATTGTTAGGGTCTCTCCTCATATACATGGTTTCGTGAGCGTCTAATTCCCTCGAAGATGTTTGTTACATTTTACAATAGTTCAAGGTTCTCGGTGTTCGTTTTATGGCCGGTATCATTTATATGTGAAACACTGAAAGATTCAAGCCTGTCATAGCAATAATGGTGTGGTATGGGCTCTTTAAATCGGGTTCCAAAATTGCACGTTTTATCTGTCCAATATAAATTTTATTGTAGTCTCCGCATCCTATTTTGTAAATGCCCGATCTTTCCTTATGATTCAGTGTATATTTTGGGTTACCTAAAAGGTTTCTCAATGAGTTTCGCGAGGTGAAACCGCTGCCCATATTGTGTTCTTTAAAAATACATTTAACAAACTTTCCGTCGCGGGTTTCTATTGAAGTTAGTGTATTATATAACGTTTTTGAACTTTCTTTACATGCCTCTGTACATTTATAGAAGAATAACCGTTATATATTGCTACCTTCTTAATAAACTGTCATTGGTGGTACTAACGATATTAAAAGTGTTTTTTTTCTATGAAGTTGTTGAATTTCACATCATGAGTTAAGAAATATTTAAAATTTCTTAGCTCGTGGGGTGCAATTTTTACGGTGGATTAGAAGAATACCAGTTTCTTAGATGTCCTAATCCAGAAAATAAGATACGGAAGCATAAAAACCAATGTGTGTCTGAGAACAAACGCGACCAGACAAGATACTAAAGTCAAGATCACCGGGGCCTATCAGAAAAAAGTCAGACGAATAAGCAACCAATATGATATCAGAACGGCGATAAGAACCTCCAATACAACAAGGTACAGCATTCCATGTGAATGTGGGCGCTTATGCGTTGGTGAAACAAGCAGACCGCTCAAAATAAGAGTAGAGGAACACAAAAAGATCTGCAGGAAAGGAGAACCAGACATTGGGAAACAGATCATGGATCACCAAGCCTGAAATTGCGTAGGGTATGGATGCACAGGGATCTCACATAATCAATCAGATGGGTTAATAAGATATAAATTGAAGCCTAGAATCACAATGACAAGGTACGAGCCATGAAGAGTATGTTCTTAAGATCACCAAAAATATGATGAAACTTTGTTTGAATCAGATTCCAAAAATCTCAACGATCAGCGCTTCTAAGGAAAGGGAAAGCAACCAGAGAGCAGAAAACTCTCATACACACAAGTTTCCATTTATTACATATAAATATAGATTCCAAACAGTATATACTTACCCCGCCCCCCCCCATCAGCGCTACCCTGATGACGACAGTAGAACCACTACCGAAACGTCGGATATTCAAAATCGAACAGACGGTGGAAACAGTCCAAACAACACTAACTCATACTTCTATAAATATCTTACTTTGTCCTATAATTAATTTCGCATTGTTGGACAAATAAATCCTTATTATTGCAATTATAATTAAAGAACAATTTTACAATAAGTAGAATTAGTATAACTAAAGACTTATTTTAAATTTAACATCATAGGGGCAAAATTTAAGGGAAACATTTTTTCTTATGCAAATGCATTTCTAAGCAAAAAGGACAAAATTCTTGGTGCTTATTGAAAAACACAAACAAAGGAGGCAACAAACATTTACCTTAATATGCGGACTTTATCTAGTACTACATTGGGCACAATACACAGTGGTAAAACAAAATTGTTAATGTAACAACTACTTAAACGTTGATACCGGAATACTTTATTATACTTTGTTAAAGGTAAAGAATTTTTTCAGGAAAAACAACAATATTACATTATGTAACTACATTTCCGAATAATTTTGCCAAATTGAGAAGGGTGTTGTGTATAATAACAAAATTCCGCTTAACACACCTCGTTTATAGTACAGTATGTTAAATTAACCTTTATTGTATGTTACTTCGACATAAAAAAATGTAATTCTAACAAATTTTCACTTAACAATGATATTTTTCTTACTGTGTGGCATTTTTTATTTCAGATTTCAAATTCAATGGCTCTTTCACCTAAAAATTTATGTGATTCGAGTAAATGTAATCTAATTACAATCGAATATATACGAAAATTATAACGAGGAAGGTATAGTGGTTTTCAAATTATAAGAAACTAACTTTTAATTCCTTAATGCTTTTATTGCACCTCCTGTAGTAATACTCTTGAGAAGGGTACTGTTTACCTGCTTACACTATATGAATCGCCGGGCCGTATTAACTATGAATTACGGCCCCATTAAATAATAATAATTTTATTGTGCATTACCAACTAATTGTTAAGCTTCATATATCTAACTTATTATTTTTTGTAAATAAATCTAATGTATATTATTTATTATATATATTTAAAATTAAAATTGCGTTTTACTATTACCTTATAGTGCCGTAATTTATACTCAATCCGGCCCCTGCATTCATATGCTGCAAGCAGGCAACCCGTACCCTTTCAGTGAGGCGGGCAGGTAATTATCCCCACATAAGATGCAATAAAATCATTACAGGCTTAAAATGTTACTTTCTTCTATCTTGAAAAGAACTATATATTAGCAAATATTTCAATTATAAGTATACAGAATTAATTTTACTGACAAACAAATCACAGTTTTCTTTCTACGAAAACAGTATGTGAATACAAGAATATTTTAAATTAAAAATTATCTTTGCCTGATACTTTATCTTATTGGGGGGAATAGGTCAAGAGCAATACTGAGGAACCAACTAACAAATAGATTGACTCACGTTATTCTTGCGTTCGTTTTCCAACTTTCTATTGTGAAATAGATATGTAACATAATAAAACATTGAGTTATACAGAAAAAATAAAAATTCAAAAAGAGAAATGGAATATTCCAAGGATTTTTATTTACGAATCTATCCTACAAGGATTTACGGATTGTTCGATAATAATTTGACAATTAAAAATCATCTTACTTCTTAAATACTTATACGCACACCCGACTACAATTGTGTGTATTAACTAATCGGCCGCGCAAGTATAATTTACATTATCATTTTGATAAATATAATCACAAATGGTTGAAAGTCTTTGGAGATGCGCGACGATAAAAATGCGATAACATTATTTGGGTCATGATAAAGTCTAAAGTTATTAACCTACCTGCCAGGAGGATACACAACCTCGTGATAAAAACACAGATTATTGTGTTCATCTGTAGTTGACAAATAATTAGGGTACTAGCATAATATATACTGCTATAACTCTTAAAAATATGCAAATCAGTTACGCCTGTACATTTTTTTTAAACTGGTGATCGTATGCCGAATATGTGTGAATACTATACTAGTATTTCACCTTGTTATAATGAATTAATCATGGTTGTTGAGCGGCTTTCCATCAGCATTAGTTCTTGTTGATAAAATAAAACTTTTCTCTCTTCTTTTTCAAACTTTGATAAGAAAAAGTTGTTTCGAAATGTTATCTGGAAAATTAAATTAGAAATTTGGTCAATGAAATTCATTTACAATTTGCTATTCAGCCGATATGAGTTATTTTCCTTGTTAATTCGTTTCTTCAGCTTCTGCAGGTATCCTAAAATCTGCAGTTTAGTTTTTCTTATGTATTTTCGCGTACATTTTACATTTATTATTCAGTAATTTATGGCATCAATACGGAAAATTTGGCACATGCCAGTACTGCCTACGCGAAACTGCCATCCGCATAATTAGGTTATTGATTTGTCAATTATCTTGTTTTCATGAAGAAACCATTTGGAAGTAAAAGTCAGGCTGTATTCTGCTTGACATGTTTACAACAGGAAGCTAAGAATTACAGTAGGGTATAAATTAAATTATAATTAGGGCTTCTACGCAAAACTGTCATTCCGTTCCTGCAAAAGGCGAATTGATATAACGTTTAGGTGGTACACAAAATATATTTTAACATATTTTAAAATATCGAATGGACTGAAATAACTAGGAAAGTAGGTTTATAAATAAAAGTACATTCACAAGTATAATTATAAATATAATTAAGTACAGCTTTGTAGCATAATGAAAGCAGTAGTTGATGTTGCTATAGAAATACTCGTAAGTAGTTTTCCCAATTTTTTTTTCCATAGCGCCAAAGGTATTTTGATTTGAAAAGTAATAATGAACAATAACTTTATCTATTTATAAAAAAGCGAAACCTTTTATTTTTAGTATCCGCTTAAAAACTCCTACTGTATTCATCGATGCAAATTCTTTATTTCGGCTACTTTCTTTAAAAACTAGATAAAGCCTAAACACGATATTTATTTGTGAGCAACAATCGGCAAGCAACTTAAGCTGATAACTTGTACGTGTGTGTTTAACAATGTATACTTACTATCAGTTGTTTGAAAACAAACGTTATCTAATTATGATGTTTATGTGTGAATGTTGCATTTCATACATTATAAGTGTAAGTGGCGGTTACATATGTTCGTGGCCATATAAGATACTTGCTGATGTACTACGCTTTTAATCATATACTTTTTGCAAGATTTTTAAGTAGTATTAGGGTGATTGTACACTGCGACCTGAAAGATCTATTGTGTCCCTTATTCTCGCTGTATTTACAGCTGGCCGTCCAGTCTGATGCCTTTTAAAAAGTGCAGTATGTTAGAAGGCCTCAGATTAGGTAACTCTCCCTATTCGATTTCACATGCTCCCAGGTGCAGCGACCTTGAGTTGCACGGTGCAGCGCAGTTTGTGAGTAGATGGATGGATGTTTGATCCTGTTCTCCACAAAATCTCGGCTTCCTCCGCTATTCCAAGCCCTCTTAGGTGTCCGTTCAGTTTACAATGGCCTCTTAGCGAGATTATCTGTTATGTCGTTTCCTTTCACTCCTGTGTGTCCCGAAACCGACAGTGGGGTTACCTTGTTCCTTTTGCTTAGCTCGTTTAGTTTTTCTAGGCACTCCCGAACCATTTTGGAGCTCAGCGCCCTAATAACTGCTGGACTATCAGATATTATGATAATCTCTTGCTTTTCGTATCTTCTGTCAATGTTGAACTGAACGCATCTTTCAATAGCGTGTATTTCCGCCTCGAAGATACTTGGATACATCCCCAAGCTTTCGAAATATTTGGTTCTAGGCCCATATATCCCTATTCCAGTTCCATCTGCCATTTTGGGGCCATCCGTGTACCATTTGATAGTGTTTCTATTGAGTTTCGAGATTGTGTCTTTATCCCATTCACTCTTGGTGCTAAGCTTTGTGGTAAATTCTTTCACAAAGTTGAACTTCCTTGGCATGTCGTCTCGGGGCATGTCCCAGGTTTGGTCACCTTCAGGAGGCTGAGACCTATGCCTAGTCATTCCTTCCCTGATCATCCTGCATGTGGTCCTTTTGGCTATGCTCTCCACCAAAATGTGAAGAGGAGTAAGATTTAGTACCACTTCAATAGCTGCTGTTGGGCAGGTTCTCATTGCGCCAGTTATGCATACACATGCTAATCTTTGCACTTTAGAGAGATTAGCTCTCGCAATGGCCAGATTAGTTCTCTTGCTCCAAGCCACTGCCCCATAAATGATCATTGGTCTCACGATTTTTGTATACATCCAGAGCAGTATTTTTGGGTTGCATCCCCAGTTATTACCTACAAAGTTTCTACAAACCATTAGGGCCTTTTTTAGCTACTTCAAGCTCGTACTTATTCCACAGAAGTTTTGCAAGATTTACATTTGTTTGTAAATTGATACCGTTTAACAACAGACTATAAAAGCAGTTTTGATTAATAGTGTTAGTACTTTTTTGTTTATATTTGCGATGATGCCCGCAAAATCCGCACATGCTTTTTTCTCGTGCGACTATAATACTCGGTCGAAAAAGTAGAGCCAAGCCGAGTCGACTACCGATACCAGTGCAATATAATTTTAGCACTTTTTAAAAACACAATGGGTCTGCTCTTTCTGTAATTTTTTTGGCTTTCGGGCCGGTAACAAACTGAGAAAATGCATGCTGATTCCAAATTGGGTTTAGTTAGACATAATTACTAATACACCGAAATGATGGAGCTATTTTCTCAAAATTGTTACGTTGTAACATAGAATCTTATAATCCCAAACCGGCGATATATAGTTTTAAGCGGAATTAAAAAGCATATACATTCTAATATATGGTGGAGGTCTAGGATTGTTAAAGAACTGCAGATAATCTACATCGACAACTACTGTAACATTCCTCTTACGAACCCAAAAATATATCACATAGGTTAACGAAAAATATTGTTACAGGTATTTACTCGAAAACTAAAACATTATAAAGTAAAAACTTTGCGATATTCAATATTTTAGAAAAAAAACTAGTTTAGAAAGAAAAATATTAACGAAATCTATGCAAGAGCCGATTTCACTAGCTTATCCGGCTGTAGCCAATACATGACGAAACATTTGCCGAGACAGTTCGCAGAGATCGTAGTGCTTTTAGTCGGTGTGAATCAACTTTTTGCAAAGCCATTGTGAAACTAATTGCAAAATGACGAAGTTACTGATGTAAAATTGCTAGTTCGAACTCTTACTCTTAAGTCAGCCCAAAACATTTCCACTGTCACTGAGTATCACAGAAAACCCAGGTTTGTCTATCCCAAGACGTTCACACCAATTAGGCATTTCACAGACCAGCCTTCATCGCATTCTGGATAAAGAACTGAGCCTACATTCTTATAAAGTGCAGCTGACACAAGACTTAAAGCCGGCTGATCATTAACAATGCTGGAATCACGTTTATTGGGCGCTCGAAATGCAGGCAGGTAATCCGGACTTTTTTAGACAAATCACGGAAACATCTTTATCTCCAACGAATTACTGTTTCGTGTGGCTCTTGTTTGTAGCGCTTAGTTTTTTGAGAATAATGATGGTGCTGCCAACAGGTAATACGGATCGCTACCGTGGACCTTTAACTGATTTTCTTTGCCTTAATTTGGACAATATAGACATAGACAATTTTCCGCTAGGCTTTCTTCTTTGGGACTACGTTAAGGAAGGAGTCTACCTTAATGCCTCGCAAACAATTCCAACCCTCAAGCCATCAATATTCGACCTATTAGTCACCAAAAGGAGCGAAAATGTTATGCAAAACTTCCTAAAAAGATGACCATTTTTAGACAACGTTTAGGTGAGCAAGGATATCATTTTCCACAAGCTAGATTTATTAGAAAGTTTTTTTTGTACCTATCACCCATATTTTTCCTACTGAGGCAAATTTACTGCTAATTCGTTAAAATTCTATTAGTACAAGACCGGCTATTGCATTTGTGCATCTGTCACTGATACAACTTACAATTAGTACCTACGGTCGTATGTGACTAGTCATTAATAAAACCATATATCTACAATTGGAAAATCCGCCCTTAATCTGCTGCAAATTCATATATTCCATCCAATGGAATAGTGCTTAGCGTTCTTGGATAGCTCAATTTCTTTGTTATCTTGTTTTACGTTTGTATGGTAACATGCAAAATGCTAAAGCGAAAACGTGTTCGCAACAAAGTTTTTTTTGTCGTTGAAGTGGTATTATGATAATTAATGGTTATTTTGCATTTTATATCGCAGAAAAGGTAATCAACGTTATTAGATGTACGATACGGTAATAAGGAAAGGAATTATATTCTATATACGAAAATAACTGAATTCTAACAGGCTATAAATTAGTATCTACTATTCTGCCTACACGTGAACAAAAATTATTATAATGTCAATTGCAATGTTGTTATTACTGTTGTATTATAAAGAAACTGTGAAATAAACTCTTAAAAGTCGTTATAAAATATAACTCTTGATATTGCTTATACTTGTTCGCAATAAAGAGCGTCCAAAGCAAGAGTGGATCGATTTCACACGCGACCTGGTTCATGCGTCGAGCGGGCTGTAATGTTCAGTGAAAACGGGGACAAAGAGTGATAGTATAGATGCTTTCATTGCATTATAACGGAAAGCATCCATGTTTGTTTAATAGACATATTAGTTGCCACATCTGTTAGATGCGTTTTTCGATTATGACTTACCAATTAACGTTTTCCATACTTTTGTTGTATTATGTATATCATGTATACTATACTAATACAGTGCAGCGTTAATCCCAAGTAAAATTGTATATTGACGTTTTGTATTCTTGAAGAAGTTACGATTTATAGCTATATGAAGTTTAAAAACTATAAGTAGAAGAAGAATCTCGAAACATCTGCTAGAAAGGTATATAATTTGACGGCAGTCATATAAATCTGAGGTGAATAATTTTTTTGTTGGCCATTCGGTTTATCTCAATAAATTATAATTTATAATTATACGAGATGATTTATAATTTGATGATTTTAATGAGCTGGTTAATCGCCATCTATTTATGACTTTCTTATGAGGTAAGCTACGATATTGTAACAGAATATAAAACAATTTACGTAGTATGGTATGCATAAGTAATAAGTAGGGAATACTTCCAATTAAAATGAAGCATTAATTTAGTAATAAAAACAGTACTGGTTCTAGTATTGGTACTAGTACTGGTTCTAGTACTAGTATAGAGTATCGATTCCGTGGTATCAGATCGAGGTATCCAGCTGGACGATGCCTACAATTTTGGTGTCGTATACAATACTTGTCTTATTGTTAGTATCGCTACTTGCTGAAGTATCAATTCTACACATCGTATCGATTCCCAGTACTAGTACAACTAAATTTAAAGAATAAACTGAACATGGAAGGATTGCATGGAATACCTATTATTAAAATTATCCATAATTTTAATAATAGATATTCCTTGCAAGGTGGAAATCTTAAAACAAATTTACTTTTGAACATATGTACCTATCTTGATCCACGCTTTAAAAAAGATTTTTTTTCTGATGATACGTACAATAACGTAATTAATTATTTAAAAAGTGACATCTCCGATACTGCTACACCTAGCGAAACGCCTACAGAACAAGAAACGAAAACTAAAGGACTTTCTCTATTAATTAAAAAAACGCAGCAAAGCAAAATATTGCGATGTCAAACATCGAGAGTGAAATACGGAAGTATGAAACCATGGAAACAGAAGACATTTCGATTAACCCCTTAGAATGGTGGAAGGATAATGAAAATTATTTAAAAAGATTAGCATCGGTATGTAAGAAATATATTTGCATTCCAGCTACCAGTGTGCCATCCGAAACAGTGTTTAGCTGTGATGGTAATATAATAACTGATTTAAGGGCTTCTTTAACTGTAGAACATGCCGAACAGTTAGTCTTCTTATCGATGAATAAAGCTTTTGTTCCTAACCCGAATTAGTTTTATCTAACTATTACATATGTCTCTGTTTTTATTATATGTTCCTATTCTTATAAGTTTTTTGTATACAATAAATGTTTACATATTTTCGATAACTGACTTTATTGCAAAAAACAAGACAATGTATTAAATTAAAATAAGAAAGAGTCATTGTCAATTACCAATATCTTATTGGTATTATTATATTTTTGAAAAACCAATCTCTTGTTCTTGATTGAAAATGTATAGAAAAAAGAAGCGGTTAATTTGAGTAATAACTTATTTCATAATATCCAATATTTTCAGCGATGTTTTTTTTTGACTGCTTCCCCAACGTTTCTCAAATAGTTATACAAAATTGTCAAATGAAACAACAGTCATACATGTTAAGGGAAAGTAAAATGTTTAACTTTTAAATTAGAACATTATGAAATTTTTAAAATTTAAATTGAAATTTTAAAACTCCACTACCAATACCTCGGAATCAATACCCTAGTACTGGTACCTTTGAATCGCTATCCAAGTATTGATACTTCGGAATCAATTTTATGGTATCGATATCTCGGAATCGATAGTCTAGTACTAGGACTATTGGGTATATGGGTAACGATACCTAGCGTAGAATCGATACATCGGCAAGTATCGATACCAAGACAAGTATCGAATACGGATACCAAAATCATAGGTATCGCCCAGCCCTAATAAATAGATAGTGAATTTTGTTTATTTATTTTTATTCTTTAGAAAAGGTCAAGATTGAAAAGCAAATTATACTAAAAACAAGCTATAGTAGGTATCTATTGCACTTGTTTTTTATTTATTTATTTCTACTATTTATGAAATATTTGAAAGCGAATTTCGCAAATGAAAATTTTCTGTCTGAAATCTGAAATCTAAAACCGCCATGCGCCATACTAAATATTCGTGAACTTGTACGTATATATTTAGCAGTCCTGATTTACACATGTATATATCTACCTGCAATAATGTAACTATAAAGGAATGCACCTATGCAAGAACTAAAGAATCTTTATTAGATATCCTTAAAGTCGATGAAACGTTTGCTTGCTCTGATAGTTACATTTGATCTTATAACCTCATTTATGTCTGTGTAAGATAAACGATCAGCCTATATAGTTAAGCTGTGTGCATTCTATGCGACTCCACTGGTAGCGGAGCGTTTTTGTGTTATAAATAGCACCGTGCTGCTGGAGAACCGGAGAGAGGCACGGAGAACAACTCTGGGTGTGTGTGATTATCCGGTCTGTATGTAGTTGTATCTTGTATGACGGGATGTTGATTACAGGTTGATGTTTTTCGATTGCTGATTAACGTAGGTCAAGTTCTGTGCAGGAATTACGCGACGAAAAACTGCTCTTATACTGCATACCTATTCAATTCATAAAATAGCAACATGTACATAAAAAGTGCCAAATTAATATAACTAATAATAACTAAATATTTTTTAATTCTAAATTCGAAGTTGGAAAACAGTTGTCAGTAGGTACCATAACTTAACACAAAAAATTTAGGGTTTCTTAAAAAAACAATACGTAACCCACCTCCCAAGGTCTAAAGTTTTTTTTGTAAAAAAAAAATGATTTTTTCAGAAAAACAAATTTTGAATTTTTTTAATTCAAAGTTGTAATTTGGTAATTGTACAGTATGGAAAAACGGTAAAAAGTTTTATTTTAAATCTACTTAGTATAAAATTTAGGTCTCCCGCGCAAGGCCTAAAAGTTGATCAATTAAAACTAAATTATTTATTTTCGAGAATTCTTAATGATGTGAATTTTATAGAACTATATTGAGAACGAGAACCATGGAATGTGAAGAAAGCACTGAAGCAATCACGCCCATGTATGCATATTACGAAGATGTCAAGGTGTCTAAATTAGCATTCCTCTTTTCTGATAATACAAGATTGCTCGAATGCATTTATGAGAATGTTGGTGAACTCATGACAGCACCTGAAACTTGTTCGTAGTAACTGGCGTGAAACTGGAAATACATAGGTAGAGATAAAGCAAGTTGCTAAAGTCAGCAAGTTAGTTAAGTTTCCCAGTTGGAGATTGGAAGATAGAATTTTTCGGAAAAACTCTTCTAAGTAAGAATTCAATATCAAAACTAACAAGTTCATTTCGACAATCTAATGTCAGTTCTTTCATTCTGTGTAGTGTTTGGAGTAGTCCACCAACACACCTAATCTTAAACACCAAATCCAGCGCAATATAAACCGACATCTACAACCTAGACCCAACGGATCCAAAACACTCATTCCCTATCAATCCAATTGTCTATTTGCGATATACATCCAAAGCGTTACCAACCGTATAGCCATGTTCGCGGTGGCGTTTAGTGAGCACTAATGTTTCAGAACATGAGCGTTGTATTCAGACGCGTAACTTGGTCTGCACTTGCTGAGTACACAGATAAAAATACGGAGTTGGATTTAACACCGTTTCAACACTTTTCCGGTGTTCCCTCACGACCATCCGTTCAAGGAGCCTCCATTTAAGAGTTAAATATTTTACACCTCAACGGAATAAACGTGGAGGCAATTTCATCCGAGAAACCGTGAATTTCCTCCAACAAGGAGGATGTTTCTCCTCTTACGAAGGTAAAGCACACCGCTGGGAGGTTAATGGGAGCTACTGAAATCCATATCAAAGGTAACTACATCCTTAATATATGAAATTACCACCGCCAAGAAGAGATTCTAACTCCATTTGAGAGTACATCCCCTCCTTGACAGACGAAAATGCCTCCGTTACGGAAACTATTGTTCCATGACGGTGCTATTGAAATCCGCATCGGAGGTAACTTTTTCCGAAATAGAAGAAACTACCTCTTTTAGCCAGCGTTTCTATATTCCATATCAGAATTAATTGATTTCATAGCGAAGTTACTGGAAACCAAAACGAAGTCAATTTTTTTCATAATAGTAATTTCCCCAGTATGGGGAAGCGCCACGTAATTCTCGTCTGTGGGCGATTGCAGTCACAGTACCTTTTATACGATATCAACCATGTGTAAACATCATATAGATATTACATAGTCACAATTACCGATCACAATTTACATTGAGTAAGAAGTACAAAGATTATGAAACAAGCGTAGCGCCATCTTTACGACAAAATCTATAGTATCATATTTATGTAGCTAAACGAATTATCAGTATTATGATATTCCTACTATATAGATTTAAAACTATAAAGCATTCATTTCATTTCATCTCATTATTAATGCGGTTTCCAGTTATGTATAATAATCAAAGTAAGGTGACTGTTGCTAACACCTAATCAAATAAACACAACACCTTTTGATATTCTGATACTTTATGCGTAAATATATATTATATTTCTTGTCTGCCATTTCGGTTCATACACGATGTGTATCTGTACATACAGAACTATACGTCTTATGGCTAAACAATAAAAGGAAGGGTTTCTGCTATTTGACGGAGGATTATTTTTCTCCTGTTAGGTGTAAAACTGATGGAAATAAATACGCAACTAAAACTACGTATTCTATTCAAAAAAATAACTCCGATAAAAGCGGAATATTACATGAATCGGATACATTTAACAGCGTTTAGTAGTTGAAATAAGAATAACCCTGATATGGAGAGAATATAATATGCAATGAATACATTTAACTGCGTTTGGGAGTTAGATATACAAATATCCGTGGCGGAAATAATAAGAAGGATGTTTTCTACGTGTTGAAGTTAAAATAAAACGGAGGACATTGTGAGCCTCCGTTTCGGTGGGGATTTTGTCCGAAAGCGATAAAATGCCCACCGTTTTGTAGATATACAACTCTTTTCTCTACATACAGCCTTCCGAATCGGAGACTCTGTATTTCACTCCGCTATATTTTTACCTGTGTATAGACTGGAGATCAGCTACCCCAATTGAACTCTGTTCAAAGCCTATCCCGATTTTTTCACTACCACCACAGTAAAATTTGAGAAATCATTGAAATCAAAGAAATATTTCCTTGCCGCTATTTAAAAGAACTACTTTTATCAGTCAATACAAATTTCTTTCACCTCAAAATAATACCACTTTATTGAAAGAAATACGTATTAACTAAAATAAATATTTATTAACTGAAAGAAATATGTGTTAACTGAAAGAAATGATTCTTTTAAATAACAGCAAAGAAATGATTCTTTGATTTAAAGATTCCTTTCTATCTGTGCATACCTCCTACACAGAGAAAAAGGTATGCGATACTATAAATGATAGTTACTATAGTGACAGTTATCGAGGTATGGCAGTTCAACATTATTGTAGTAGAATCACCTTTACTTTATATTTGTGGTGCAACTATACCACAAAAGTAGTCTTAGATATTATAATTAGAAAACGACAAATGTTAAATTCACCAAATTTTAAGATATTTCTAAGTACTAGATCATATAATATCAAATCTTTGAAGAGAAGTATGATTTTAAAAAAGAAACGGCATTGGAGAAATAATTCTGTAAAATAGCAGATATTAATAATTGCATTTGTATGTATCAATTTTGTTGTGCATTACTATAATATATTAGTGAATCACAAAAAAAATATTCATTCAGTGAGATAAGAGAATGTTCAATCATGACTAGTTTGAGCAAAACGTTGTATCACGAAAGTACACAAATACATCAAACGTGTTTGGTACATTTTTACGATGCCATAGAACACAGCTTCGCTCTGTTCAAAGTCGCTCAAATAATGACTGACAATCGTTGGAAGCGGTCAGGCGCACGCGCAATTTTAGAATTACCTAGTTTCCAAAATTTTAACGAATCCCAACCCTTGTTTGAACGAAGCTATTATCAAACTAATATTCTCTAACTACTATTCTTTTTGTTTGAATCATACGGAAAAATCGAGATAGTTTCCAATTAGGAAGAACAAAATTAACCTAAATAATACAAAATTTAGTTCATATACCTCTCAACTGCTGATTTTCAGAAATAACAAAGCTAATATAAGTCGACTTTCCAAGAACATTGAAGCATGCAACCCTGAATAATGAAGTTTATATTGTCCTTTCTAATGCATTTAATTTAATTTTGAAACATCTCTAAAATTTTGGATTTATGAAATAATTTCGTTTGTCCACCCTTAACATAGGAAACTGAGAAACTACGCGCTATGAAACAAAGCAAAATTCTTATATAAAATAACGAATTTACAATACACATATTTTTAATGCCAATCATTAAACCGACGAACCACGGCCGTATAAACTAGATCTGCATGCATTAATTTCAGAAACTCATGCGGCGATCAACGACTATGTGCCTAGAATTTCGCGAGCTACATTTGTGTATGATGATAAATTCTTGACGTAGTTGACCTGTGTTATGTGAATATAACTTGTGTATTTTTAAATTTGCGAAACTGTGAAAGACTACCGAACACTTGAATGTATTCACTGGCTATTGTACATTAGTTCTAACATTTATCGTCAATACCTAATTCAATTATCGTAGAAAACATGATGACCCATTAGCAAATTCACATCGATATGTATATTTATATATAGAATAGCAGTACATTAAAAAGCAGCTTTGAAACATACATATGATAATTGAAATCGTTTGGATCGGCAAATCAATAGATACAGTCGCCGCCGCATGTTGCATTCGTTGCACAGTTCGACATTGAAGTCGTGTTTACGTTCTAACCTTGAAATGATGCATTGCCCCGTTTAGAAAATGTTTACTCGTTATAAGTTGAAGCTTGAAGTAAATTTACATTTTGAAAATGGGTACATGCATACATATATTTACATTTAATATAAATATTTGATGTTCACGGAAAAAAATGTTGTTAACTGAACATGTTCCTGTTTTATTTGTAGAACTTTAGAAGTAGGGACTGTCGGAAGCAGCAACGCAAGCAGCTGCAAGAATGCACACACTTGCGCTGATTTTGTTGAAAACATTTTTATTAACAAATAGAAAACTCTTAACAGTTACCTATCAGTTTTCTCGCAGTAATTAATTTACGGTTGCGTACCACAGACCTGATAGACTGCCAATGAACCGTATGCGCATCGCTACGGCGCACCATCAAAAGTCGAAAGGACATCTTGGAACACAGGCGTCATTACTTGCGTCACAATTCATGTAGCGTCATGCTTACGTTAGTTTTCTATAGGAAGTTTTTGCGTTAAGTCACGTTATGTTTTTTGCAAGTGGACAAGTGTTACTGATGTTACCTAACCTTGCAGTTTCATTGTTTTATTTACTTTCTTTGCTTTATTCTCTCACGGACTGTTTCGAATATTATATATTATTCACCCGATATTTTTGTTTTACGTGTAAGCTTGTGGTGTAAGTTTGCATATTATAGCATTAACAATTAGACTTATATGACAATTAATCCAGGTAGTTTTTCCTAAAAAAAAGTGATGCCATCGTGTCGTGTAAAATCCTGCAAAAGCAATAGTTACAAAGATCACGGAGAACTAACTTTTCATATGTAAGTTGCAGAATAATGCCATAGCTTAAAAATATTCTGAAATTATGATAATACTTAGTGTTTCTATGTGAAATAATTTTTTGTAGAATGCCCAAACATTGTTGTGTAGATTAGTGTTACAGGGGGTACCATAAATCCTTAGCGCATCTACAGTCACCGACAGAATTGAGTGTACACTAAGCGATTTTTAATTAAACTATAAAATTTATTCGCATTTATTTAATGATATACAAAATCATATGATATTTTAGCAGATGAAATAGTTAAATATAAATAATATCCATAAACATGTGAGTATCGAAAGATTCGAATAGGAATTGAAAATGAGAGACGTCATACGAATTCGTTGACGAGAGAATCGTATTTTTTGTCATCGTGCATATCCTGATAAGATCCAAAGTTCCTTTCCTGTATTTGTTGGTTACCAAACTAAACGTAATATCTATGTCGTAGTAGTGTAATGTAGTGCACTGTTCTATTTTGTATTTTTTGCGTTACTGTGTGTTTAAGACAATAAGTGCATTTTTTATATAATTTGAAATTCGCGCCAAATATCCTTACTATTTTTTATGTACACCATTTTTTCAAAGAGTGAGTAGAGTTGTTGTTATATTAGAATGGCGTCATGTCATAACTAAAGAAAATAAAACGTTTAAAAAATACAGAACAAAAGTTTAATTCAAAACACTGTGAATACCGTGAATACAACCACTGCTTTTTGAACACATCTTCAATAACACCAAAATATTCTTTTAACTTCAGAACTGTTTATCTTATTCAGTACATGAAAGTCATTCTAAAATTAGACCGTTCACATATGCAGACAAATGCCGCCTATTTATCTCAAAACCTTGAAGCGTGTACATACACACAAACATGTTGGTATTCCTAATTCGGTCGGTGCTATTTTTAATTTCACTCCAATAAAACTCGCCTATAAACTGTAAAAGCTACTTTTTGCTTATTTATTATAAATAAATATTCTTTCCGGAACTAATTGATGTATCAAGTGTAGGTGTATTAACAAAAAAGATTTATTATTTATTTGCTGTGAACGTGAATTGTAATGTTTTTACCAACATTTTCAAAAGTGCCCTATTCCCATAAATTCTGGTTAATTCTTCAATACCTAATAACTGAACTTACGAAAATATAACCACGTGTATAAGTAATTGAGACTAGATTACTTTTGGGATTAAATTAAATATCTTATATTTATACAGGAAAGGAAAATCATAGTTTTGTACATAATTATAACCAGGGATGTGCATTGAGGACTCTTCGAATACTGGCGTTCTAAATTTTATTGCACGCAGTGTCCCTTTACACAGTCTCTCGCATCTCCACTAATTTGTCGATGCGACTATGCTGGTGGGGACGCAAGAAACTGTTTAAACGGACACTCCAAGCAATAAAATTTCGTATGCCGAGCGTTTGAAGTGTCCTCAATTCACACCCCTACTTATATCCGTTGAGCCAAGATTTTTTCTTGTGTCACCTTTACCATACATATGTGTGCACAGTTTTGTTCTGTATTTATACAATGTATGCAAGGTTACATAAATACATTTATTATTATTATTATAAATAGAATAGCATAAGGAGTATTATTTTTTTGGCTGGGTACTCGGTTTTAGACCTCAATATTTTGTCAGAATAATTTGTAATATCTAAAAGTAGTAGATTTCGTTATTTACATGTCTATCAAGAAAATTTGAAGAATAAATTAATGTATTAAGAATATTTTGAAGGTAGGCTTTATTGGAACAAATATATCTATCGGGCGACGTAGGTTTTTGATACCGGTCCAATATCATATTGTTGTTTTCTGTTCTTCTAACTTTAGTGTCCAGAAAAGGTACACAACCATCATTTTCCAATTCAACAAGGAAATTCAAATGACTATTATATTAATTAAATACACTTAAAGTATTGTCAATCATTATCATTAGGTACAGAACAAATGATATCATCTAACTAAAAATAAAATAAATTTGGAATTGAAGTTTTTGTATAAGCATCGTCAAAATTTTATTTTATCATATCTTGATGTTATTTCATTATTTACAAATATTCGTATCGAGCTAGTTATAGGCGTTTCTTGCGTTGGTATAAATTAAGGAAAAAAGGATAGTTTCAAGTAACCTTAAATTAAGGATATTAAAAGTTCCTCTAATCCTTCTCTGAATTCCCTCTAAACAAAAACTTACTTAACAAACTGCAAGTGCACGTATTGAAACGTGCATATATGCAGCAATAGCAGAATTAGCCTCAGTTGGCAAAAATCCGCCCCCACGCGCAGCACGCGTCACGAGCTCGAAGAGGCCGGCGGAGCCGTCTGAATGTGCAGCGTTCAGTACTGCACATACATATTACAATTACAACTGAATTACTGATTTCATACGAATCGCGAAGATAGCGGCAGTATCTATACTTGACGTGCGAATTATAACGAGTCTCCATATTCCTTCAGCTGTGTCTCACTCCATTGAGCACGCTGTCTTGCTGTCGCGCATACGCCACCTCAAAATAATTCTACTGTAGGTGCCTCTTTCTCGGGAGTAACATCTTGATCATTTGCTTCAGAATTAATTTGTTGGAAACGACTACCTACACTTAATATAAATTAATTTTCGACAATACGAACAAATTCTCAGAATTTTTGACAAAGGTGATGAACGTTCTTTTCCAATTCATTGGCGCAAGCGTATAAGTAAATGCTTGACAAAGCGAGCGAATGGCAACGTTTGATGTACTCCCTGCTTTGTATTGACAAGATTCACTCCAGAAATGAAACAAAGAAAAAATATCGGTACCATTTGCAAATAATGAAATAATGTGTATTTACATACATATATGTATAATGTTTATTAATCATCGACATTATAATTTTAATTTATGTCGGTATTACTGAAGAGCATTTATTCATTTGCCGTTAATGATATCACTACATTTGCCATATATGGGTAATTGCCATTTCGTATGAGTTCGTATCTCAATTATAACCGTCTTTAGTAATTAGGATTGTGGATTGCCGTTTACATAGAAATTATTTGCAAAATTCATTTGATATTGGAAACGTAGTACAGTAGAAAACAACTGGGTATACAAGTCACAGTTCATACAGGAGAATTTTTTTGTGCTATACTTTCATGTCCACCTTACTGGTGAAAATCGGTAGTTACTAAGCACAACGGGTTTACATCGCATCTCTCAAACGCTATTAATGCTATAGTAGTAACTCCAAATCTGTTGGAAAGGAGTAGTAGTGTAACTAAAGCCGATTTACAACTTCGTTAGTTTCGATCATTTGCATCACATTTTAAACGGCGTTTATTACAATCGACTTTAGTAACTACGGTGTAATTGTTGGACGATGTAAACATATTCTGTCCCGATTCCTCGCTAACTCTGCATGTTCTCCACCAGTGCTGCTACGCACTACATTATTTTTCTTCATTACAGATATACTCAAGGATTTAAATTGGACTCCACTAAAGACTGTTAAACGTAAGTAAGTAGTACTTTTATTAAAAAGAAAACGATTTGTAAAAAAATTACTCAGCCACCATGACATTGTATGTGGTGGTGTATGTATCTACTTGAACAAACTAATCTCTGTACAGCCATGCTCAAATGTATAATCAAAATAAAATAGAATAGACAATATAACTTTTAAATGAAATACATCGTAAATACTATTTCGCCCAAGAATCTTTGTGACACTACTGCGTGCTTTTAATATAGCTGTCATATATTTCTCCTGACATAGAAAAACTGGTAATGCATAAAAATTTAGTACATCTACAAAAAATGTCTATAAAACTCATTGTGAAATCATACAACATGATTACATAAATACTGAAAATATCTACTGCAAAGATAGGCAAAAGCATGAAAATCATAAGAGGATGTATAATACCTATAAGCAAGACTGTAAGTGTAGGTAATAATAGATCAAAGATAGAGAAGCCAAGAAATTACATTCATTTGACAAATTTTCTATATAGTGAGAAGTTTCCTTAATCGGTTGGCGATGCCGCCTGCAGTTGCAAACGAAATAAACCTAAGATATTTCCAACGCACACGGCTCTTAGACCCAGAAAGGTTACAATAATAAACTCAAACATAATAATTAAATCACCATGTCAGAAGCATTGCCTGAAAATATTAGAAAAGCTATTTTAAATACATTAGTTATTTAGTTGAACAAATTTTTATAATGTTAAACCTACGGTTTAATAAACATTTTTTGGCATAGAACCACTGAAACAGCGTTGGTTACTGTAGTGACTAGCATTTTGTCAAATGTGGTGTTTATAACGTATTTGTATATATGTTTTTAACGAACAGCAGAATAAAAATTTAATATTATCTGATTACATATTCAATTTTCCTTTTTTTAGTTAACATATGATATGGAAACAATACCTACCCTGCGCAAGAAATTTTGTGATTCAATTTACGTATACGATAGAAGTAAAGCAACATTTTCTGACAACTTTGTAACCTATCAAATTATTGTTATAAATATTATCATACTATGCAATATAATCAGTTCGCCTTCTTTTGTTCTTGTTGAAAAGAAGAAAATTCAAAGCCCGTTTTTTAAAACTCCTCATGGTGACTTGAACAACGTTTGATATTAAAGGTTTATTTGAATTCCATATATTCGCAGAGTAAGAAGAAAAAAAGTTACTGGCACTTGCAAATTTACTCCTAAAAATTTTTTAAAGCAAAAATAAACGTTTACAGCCATTACAGTACAACATAATATAAGTGAGCAAATAAACTAGAGAATTCTCAATAATGTAGGTATATTGAAAATATGCTTCTTAAAGCTTACAAATGCGTATACAGATCCCATTCTTTGCATATTTGCCGGTCTGCCGGCTTTCTGTATTTGAGACATTCAAATTTCGTTGTGCCCGTATACTTCGCTAGTTCAATTGGTAGAGTGACCATCCGGTAAATGGGAGATGTCGGATTCAAATCTCACACGAGGTAAAAAAAGATATTCCATATAAAAAATTGCCTCATATTAATTACAGTGATTAGCTCGAAAGCATTTATTTAATGATTTTACACTGT
Source organism: Cetonia aurata (assembly GCA_949128085.1). Lineage (NCBI taxonomy): Eukaryota > Metazoa > Arthropoda > Insecta > Coleoptera > Scarabaeidae > Cetonia > Cetonia aurata. The sequence goes on along the minus strand of OX421887.1, from coordinate 21,058,070 downwards.
AAGAAGTGCATTCATAGGTAAATATATCCCTAATTTTAATAAATGTTATTTTCTGTCTCCAGTTACCCATGATAATTTAGTTAACATTCTTCTGGTGATAATGGATTTAAATGTAAAAAGTCGTTGCAATTAGTTTTGTCTGTGTCAAGTGTTTAATAAACTTTTCTATAGAGAACGGCATTTTACTTACCGAATTGAAAGTAGCTTTTATAAAAACCATTTTTGACGAAAATGGTTTTTAAATTTGCAGAGCCACACACAACGCCAGACCAGACCGGCAGACAGATGCTAAAAAGAAACAAATATGAATTTGTTCATGACATTACAAAGAATCGCGTCTGCGCATACGTAGATGAGAATCCCTCAAAACATTTAATCTATGAATATTCTGGGAAAACTGAATATTATTTTACGATAAACACTATTAGTGTTTGAGCTAATAAATAACCAGTTAATTCCTTTTCGCATTTTTACGTTTATGTGAAACACGACATGAAAGGTTGTTCGAAAACGAAAATAAATATCCGTCATAAGTCGGTCGAATACATTCAGTTAACTAATTTTATAGTTTCATTGACATTTAACACAAATAATGTTTGAATTGGTAAATATAATGCGACAATAACATGCATTTCCATCTATTAAGGTCACCGTTTTTGAATAAAATTAAATCGTGCTGATTCAAACTAAGAATGGTTGGACGAATACAAACAGTTTAAAAAACTAATTTATTTTGTGTCAATATTTTCATTTTTTTTTCGTGTATTTCATCATGTTTTTTTGTCATATAGAAACATTAACACCCGTTTAAATAACAATAAAAACAATTTATGTACATACCTATTACTATGTGTTTCTCTGTAGAACCACCTCCTTTAGCTAGTTCTCAAAAGCAATAATTAAAATTAATAAAGTATTCTTAAAAACAAGAATTTATTACATAAAGAAGATTTATATTGATTCTCATCAAAATTATTTATAATTATAAGCGCTCAATTTTTGAATCTTTTACCAATTAAAAATAAAATAAATAAAAAAATACTGGCCTATTTTTTATTCTACTGATATCACTAACAGTTGAGTGTCCTAAAGACTTTCTTAAACATTTGAAAATTAAATTAATATGATATTTCACGATAAATCAAATCATTCAAATATTTTTAATAGAAGAACTTAACCCGAAAGCCCTGGGAACACTGCCGACAAGAGCCGGGCAAAAACAGATCGTTAAATAAAAAAGTAGCAAAACAACGAAACCAACATCTACATGCAAACATGTTAAACAATTATATTACATTTGAAAATATATAAAAGGAAAGCTTAATTTAATTGGAATTATAGAAAATCATCACCAGAGATTATTTTCTCTTAGTTTTTTATAAAATAAATCTGCCCTTTCTAAAATAAATTTAATTACATTGGTATATTAAATACCACAACAGTTCTCCAAAACAATAATCACTAGAAATGTGCAACCAACAGGTTCTAGTTAGTTATTGTTTTCAGCACACATAAGACTACTGTCTCTTTCCACAGAGTACAAATTTGTTCGTCTCGTACACAGGGTACAAGAGTATAATTTCTTCGCACACGGCGACTAAGACCTCAGCATCACCTAATCTTTTCAAAAGTTCTAAAAATTGACTTATTGAGTAATACCTTGCAAGGCGACGGCTTGTGTGACTTCAAAATCTAAATGTCTGGGTGATTGTGCCACCAAACCAATTTCCAAGATAGCTGGTGTTAAATATTTAACTATAGAACAGCGCTTTATGATATATGTTTCGCGACTATCCGAACCGCCTACTCTCTAGTAACCAAATAAAAGTTTTTGTCTTACCCGCATCTGTGCCGCTTGTCCCCAGTACTGGTAGGTAAATTTTTTCTCAAATTGGTCCATGGATGTGACGTCATCTGATACCATGTCCAACCATAATAGAGCCATCCTTCAGGCAGCTACGAACCATCGAAAGTTTGCGTTGTTCTCCTGAGACTGCTTCCAGAATCGATTTCAAGTTTTTCAGGAAACCCATTGGATTGATGGATGTAGACCTATAAAACTTCGGTAGCGCATCAGGTGACGATTGCATAGGCATGACAAATATTGCTTTATTTGTACTATACGAACTCCATACCTGTTTGATTTCATCAATTTTCTTTAACCCCTCTCGGACTTTTTCAACATCAGCCTGGATTGTATTTATAATTCTTCTTTTAACTTCCTTAATTTTGATTTTCACTTCTGCGTCCACAATATCAATTTTCGAATCTAGATTTCTAAATTTTCCTTCTACCGCATCAATCCCTTTTCCATTTTCCTCAATTTTGTTGTCAAGGCTCTCACTGTCTGCAGAATTTGTATATCCATATCATCCATCCTTTTCACTAGTATTTCCTCCATTTTTCTGACATCCTGTATTTCTTTATAGATTTCTTCCATATTGTTTGAGTTTCGTTTCAGCTTTTCCATAATCGTCGTCATCTCGTTGGTTTGTCCTTTTTCCAAGCTTCCTATCGAATCATCCTTTTCTTGCTGGACCTCCTCCTCAGTGTCTTCACTTCCAAACCCTTCCTGCTCACGCCACTGCATGTACGCAGGTCTTTCTTCGTTTGCACGTGTCATTTTCCAACCGTGACGTTACGTTAAGCCAAAATTTCCCGTCGAGCTGGGCTCCACCTGTTGGGCTCCAAATAACTATGCTATGTGTTTCTCTGTAGAAACACCTCCTTTAGCTAGTTCTCAAAAGCAATAATTAAAATTAAAAAAGTATTCTTAAAAACAAGAATTTATTACATAGAGAAGATTTATATTGATTCACATCAAAATTATTTATAATTATATCTCAATTTTGGAATTTTTTACCAATTAAAAATAAAATAAATAAAAAAATACTGGCCTTTTTTTTATTCTACTGATATCACTAACGGTTGAGTGTCATAAATACTTTCTTAAACATTTGAAAATTAAATTAATACGATATTTCACGATATAAAACTTTAAATCAAATCACCCAAATATTTTTAATAGAACAACTTAACGCGAGAGCCCTGGAAACACTGCCCTTGACCGGCCGACAAGAGCCCGGCAAAAACAGGTGGTTAAATAAAAAAAAAGTTGCAAAAGAACGAAACCAACATCTACATGCAAACATGTTAAACTTATTATATTACATTTGAAAATATATAAAAGGAAAGCTTAATTTAATTGGAATTATAGAAAAGAAATAACATGTTTACAGCAGAGATTACTTTCTCTTAGTTTTTTTAAAATAAATCTGCCCTTTCTAAAATAAATTTAATTAAATTGGTTATTAAATATCACAGTGCTATGTATGTATGTGTAAATTTGTCAATCTATTTAACAAACACAGCAACAAAGCTACACCGATATGATGTAAGATGACTTGCAAAGGCTTTGTTTGACTTATTTTTTCACAAAAAGTTACAGGTAACAACTTAAAGTCGAAACGAGCAAAGTTGAATGTGAGAAGTTCATTTCTAGGTTCAACTTTGTTCTTAATACACGTTACCCCTTGACCCTTTTAAATAAAATAGTTATTAAGATAAACAAAACTGATATAGTGTTATTTAAAACTAAGGAAAAAAGATTTGTCTATTTAATGACATAATTAAGTAAATTTTAAAATTACTTGATTTGATCTTTAACTCTAACTTAAATTGGAGAAACCATATTGACTTTCTTATAAGTGTTCCTGATATGCTTCTTTTTCTTTGACGTTATGCATGTTTTGATTTTCGGAAAAAAGAGATATTATTGTAAATTTAAGTCTCCTATTGCGGAAGATATTTTAACAATATAGAGATACATACCCTATGTGGACAATTATTGTTGGCCACGTACATACGTAAAAACAATGCTTCTAAAGTTTATAAAAGAAGTCATTAAAATTTTCCCCCCAGTTTTCTAATACGTAGCAGTCAGTAACGTTTGATTAAATTAGTGCATCGTCTGGACGAATAGATAGACTCAATTATTATTGCGACGTATGCAACGCTTGCGCCTGCTCATGCATCTGTATTAACATCATCCTGCATGTTGTGCGAGAAAGACTGCATGCAATTGCTGACGTCAGCCACTTGACCGGATCGCGACCAAGGCCGCCTTCCTGGCCTCATCACAGCCCACTGCTCTCCAACAATTGTGCTATTGATGCGGCCTAACCAAATCGAAGCTGGCTTTCAACTACAGTCGACAAGGTTAATATAAATCTCTCGTCATTGCCGTTGTAGTAGTATCTAGCGTGTTATTTTCTCATATTTACTGAACTTTGTTTTAAGATTTAAAATACGTCAGAATTAGAAGTGTTTCGCAAAAAATAGATAAATCTAGAAGCCTACTGGGGAAATAGTAGAATCATTTTATTTTGTTTCTCATTACCTTCTCCAGTGATATATTTCCTAATGACAGGGCAAATTTCACACAATATAACAAAGTAGTAGATTTGCTTAGCAAATTTCGCATTGCAACAGGTTATCTAAAATTATTTAATTAAAAATTATATTTGCCAAACATATTCTTTCTTGTAAAGAGACGGCAGTACTATTTATCTACGGCAATGGACCTTTACAAAGAGATACTGATATAAATAATCTACACTTTCAATCATTTCTACTTTTTCTTCTAACTTCTGGTAGTCTTTTTGCTTGTTATTGATCAAAGATATCTTTAATCGTGACTGATCTTCTACATTGATTCATCAACAGATAAGGATGTGTAAACGCAACTTTTCCAATATTTTTTCTGCGAAGTAGGGATTATTATTGCACAATTATTTATCAGCAATCTATCAGAACATCCTTGAGAACATCTACACATTTCAAACAAATATGAATTTAATATAAAGCTACCTACAACTATTGTTTTTTTTTTGTGCTAAACATAAAAAGATATATGTGTTTTGCTTACGTGTTTCCTTCACTTATAACGTCTATTTTTATTTGACCAGCGCTGTATGTATGATTTTGACATGTGTTTACATTTATCAATTATTATTATTAAACTTATTTTTATATATTAACTTAGTAACGACTAATATGTAACAACTTTTAATAATTTGCAAGTATCATTTTACTTAAAACAAATTTTCATTATTTTTTATTGTTAAAAAGTATCTTGTTTTTTTTTTTTGACGTATGCATGAGGAGAGACACGTACGGTGATTCGGTCTCTTCTAGATCCGAACTCCGTAGAGTTAACATCTACGTGCAGCTATTATGATGTTTAAAAAAAAAAAAGAAAAAACTTATAAGAACTAGGTAAGGTATTAAATTCAATAGAGCATTTTAAATAATTTGTGTATTTATTCTCTTGTAATTTAATTGAACAGCATTTTTGTATCTTTGAATAATATAATTTATTGTCTCTTATACCTACATTAAATTTTATATTGAGCACATGTTAATATTATATTGTGGCCCTAGGTTTTTTTTCTTTGCTTTTCCTTGGATTATTCCTTGGACATCAAACACATGGTAGTTATCTAACCATTTTAAAACTGGCATTACATGGGAGCATCGGCAAAGATGATTTCCGAATAGTACCCACCAAATTCGGCACACCTATCGGGTATGGATAACCTGCTTGTAACAGAAACCAATTAATTTAATTAACCGAATGGAGTCTTAGAGGACCATTCCGTCAAAGAAAAAGAAGCTGAGGTAGGATCTAGAGAGTTTTTTTTTTCATATACAGGATGTTTTGAAACATCGTTTAAAGATTTTAAGGGCATGTAGTACGATCGAAAATAAGGTTAAAAGTCATAATAAACATATGTCCACAAATTAACTGTTTACGAGATAACAGCGATTTTATCGCAAATGCAGAATAAGTTTGCTTTAGCGGTTTTTATTAACATGTTATTGTATTTTAACATAAAATAGATTATAACTAAAGAAGATGTTCAAATTGACGTCCTTCCATTTCGACACAGGATCTACATCTGCTTTCAAAAAACAACGGTTTTTCTCGTATTATCTGGCAACAGTGTTCTATTCGTTGGCGCAACTCTGGAAGATCGTTTACCGGTGTTGCGTACACTAAACTTTTCAAATAACCCCAGATACTAAAGTCCAACGGGTTTAGATCGGGAGACCTTGGAGGCCAAGCAATGGGACCTGCTCGCCCTATCCATCTCCCAGGAAATTCATTGTTAAGATGTTCCCTAACAGCACGCGTCCGGTGGAGCTCCATCTTGCATAAACCATAGGTTCAGTCTTAGATTTATAGGTAAATCTTCCAAAAGTTCAGGTATAGTATTTTCCAAGAACTCGAGGTATGCAGGACCTGTTAAGCGTTGTGGCAAAACAATCGGTCCTAACAACCGTTCCCCTATCATGCCTAACCAGATGTTTAGAGAGAAACGTTACTGGTGCCGAGCTTCAACGGTAGCATGAGGATTCTCGTCACACCAACCGTGATTGTTGTGGAAATTAAATATTCAATTTTTAGTAAAACCAGCTGCATCAGTGAAAAGGATGTTATCAGCGAAATCTGGCCGATCAGCAGCTCTTCGCAAAAACCACTCACAGAAATCCCTTCTCGCTTGATAATCCGGAGCAGTAAGGGCTTGTACCCGTTGGATATGGTAGGGGTATAGGAGTTGCTCATGAAGAGTTCTCCAAACAAGATTGCTGCTTACACCCACTTGAGTCGAAATTCTTCTAACACTAGTTTCGGGATTTTCATCAATAATATTCAAAATTCGATCTTCTATCTGTGGAGTACATGCTAATCTCTGCCGTCCAGTATCAGAAGACCGCTTCTCAAACGAACCAGTTTCTTTTAGTCGTTGAAACACCGTCTGAAACATCACATGCGAAGGCAGTTGGCGATCAGGAAACGTTTCACCATAGAAGCGACGTGCTTGTAAAGAATTCCCATTAGCACGACCGTACATGAACACCATATCGCTCATTTCAGCATTAGAATACGCAACCATTGTAATTGCTGCTACAAATTGCACAAAACGTCAAATTAAACTGTCATAAAACAATAGCTGATAAGCACCTGTTTACTGGGATATGTTATATCCATGTACTACTAGGAACAGTCGCTGTTATCTCGTAAACGGTTGATTTCTGAACATATGTTTAGTATGACTTTTAACCTTATTTTCGATCGTACTACATGCCCTTAAAATATTTAAACGATGTTTCGAAACACCCTGTATAATACTTACCACCAACTGCCAGGAGCCTTTCATTTGTTCGTCGATCTCGTTACAAGTTCCCCGTCATATACTTACTTATTTTGTATACATTCATTGTATATTATTGCCTTCAGCTGTTAACATTTTTATGTAAATTACCAATTATTCTTCAATTTTATTAATTTAATTATTTTAACTTATTTAATTTCATAATTAGTCTTCAATTTGTAATTTAATTTTTGTAATTTAAATAATAATTTGTAACCTACATTTTTTACCTGTTCATGTCATTTGCAAATCGCTTTGGGGAATAACAGCTGTTAGTACCTAGAGTATATTTCGCCTAGAATAATAGTAATACTTATTAACAATATATAGTAGGTTACATTACAAATACCTTAATTAGTCGAACTTCGGATTCGCCTGGCAAATACTGGTCATCACACACTTATGCTTTGAAAAAAAAAGTCATTGCTATCTTCTATATGTAAGCACTATTAGTGTTGTTATAATGTTTAAAAACTAAGTATTAATTTTTTTAAGGAACAAATTGTAAAATTGACTTGCATTACTTTCTCGGAACATATTATTATATTTATTAAAAATCGTACCGTGCATTTAGAAGACTTCCTTGCAAAATAGTGGTGTTCTTGTTTGCTAATAATAAAATATAATCAATTTATCTATGGCATACGGTACTGAAGTACTGTAAAAGAAAGTACATAATACTGCTTTGGAACTCTGGATTTTTTGCTTGAACTCCTCTTATTATTAGTTATTCATAGATTGAATGGTATGCCAACAATACAGAATGTTTTTGTTATTAATTTTCCTTGTTCACTTTTTGCCATCCCAAAAAAGAAGAATTTTTTTGCTATAATCATAGATAGACTATTTTGAAAAATGACTATTGACATAATAGAACGGCAGTGCAGTTTTTCCATTAATTCGAACAATACTATACCACTATAGCTCAACGCTAACTACTCCAGAAAAAAATTTATTACTTTCTTAGGTGTTTTACTTCAGATATTTTTTCATGCACTGTATCAGCAACACAACTTTTCCGAAAAGATTTTATGCAGGATAAATACAACAAACGCTTTCTTAAATATTTAGGTGCCTAGACTTTTGTAGTACAGAAAATTATTCACTTCTACAAACCCACAAAATCATTCAAATCGATTATCAATATTTTATAATCCACATTCTAAATAAAATTTAGTTTCAATTATTTGTTAGTACACTTAGTTGAGGAAGTCTTAACTTCACCTTCAGCACAGTAGCTAATAGCTTACCTTTCTTGATAATCCGTTTGACTTTCAGATGTGGTGCAGTGAACTGAAGACTATCATTCCTCGAACAAATCCTCTACTTATAATTTGTTCTGTCCCTCCCACATTATCAAGTTTATTTTTAAGGTAAGTGACCTTATCTCTATAATATCTTCCATATGCGTGTCTTTGACATAACTTTTTGAGGCTAGGGTCCGGTAGTGTCTTCTTCCTTTTTCGCATTAACTAAAGATTAGGTCAGTTCCCTTCCTAAAATTTCTTAAATTTCCTAGACAGTAGGTACTGTATAAGGGTAGGTAATATTATGATTATATTCTTATCCTGGAGATTTTTGGTACCCAAGGGCTTAAATTAAATATAGTGCTAGTGGATAGTTCCAGTACTTTCTATTTAAAAATTGGTATGTGAAAATATTTTTTCTTCCACAACTTCAACCAATGTAGCTTTGAAACGTAAGTACTGGGGTTGTTGGTTATTGGTTTCTAAACTTTTCAGCCTTTTGGTAATTCTGAAATTTTATTTGCATATTTCCGTGGTTGTTCTTTATTAATATATACATATTGATTGATTGATAATATGACAGGTATGCTATTTTTCTTTGCTTTGTAATAATAACTATGTCGTCAGCATAGGCAACTATTTGTCCTCCACCCGTTCTGAGGTTCCCTTTGTTTATATTCCTCATCACATTCCAGCGCTAGATTAAAGAGAGTTGCCGAGAGTGAATCGCCCTGTTTAACTCCTCTGTTGATTGTAAAGAACTTTGTTTCACCCTTTTGTGTTACTATGCTAACTTTTGAATTTTTCATAGTCATTTTTATCAGGTTTCTTAGTTTACTCTCTATCCCCAATTCTTCTAATACTGTTATTAATTTCTCTCTTTTAATTGAGTCGAAAGCTTGTTGAAAGTCTATGAAGAGCATTTCTACCTCCATCTTATGTTGTAAAGTTTTTTCCAGTATTTGTTTAACTATGTGAATCGCATCCGTTGTTGATCTTCCTTTAATAAATCCACATTGATATTGCCCTACAATACCTTTCACTCTCCTCGCCAATCTTTCGTGGATAATTGATATTAAGATCTTATACGCAACATTCAATAACGTAATTCCCCTATATTTATTACATATCTGTCGGTCACCTTTTTTATGTGCTGTTATAATCTTTCCTTTTACCTATTCTACAGGCATTTTCTCCTCACTCCATATTTTTTTACGAGCAAATATAAATGCTCGTGCAACACCTCTCCTCCATATTTAAGAAGAAAATATATCCCGATGATTTTCACATTGTCTGAATTGTACTATTTGTGTACTATTTGTTTTGATTTGGAATAAGGTAACCTTGCTGCGATGTTTATCAGGCAAACTCATTCTCAAACTACGGTATCCAGTAAAATTGTATTTTAGTGTATCATGCGATTATAAGTTACAAATTAGATTTTTAAAGATATTGAGAAATTTGTAGGAATTTTAATTAAAAAAAAAACATTGAATTTCTAATTATCTCAAAAACGTTTCGCTCAATGGTTTTTTTTTTTCTTGATTTTATTTTAATCAGCACTGGAAAACTGGATCTTTACGAATTTAACCAAAGTTGTAGCATTAATAGTAAAAAAGTTAGCAATAGTGTGAAATCTTCTAACTAAAATTAATTACGAAGAGTATTTAGCTCTTCTTAAATTTAGAAGGATCTATAAAATCCTACACATCCTTAAAGAGAATCGTAAAGTAAACGAGGTAAAATTACTACTTAAGGGTGTACACATTTTTGTATATTTAAACTGTTATCAGGGTGTAGAAATGTAACTAACCTTTGTTACTAAAATATTATCTATATATGATGTAGGTATCTCTAGTTATTCTAGTTATTTTTTTTGTAAATACTATATTTTACTTTGCTATAATGAGTATGTTTACCTTTAAATACCACAAACTGGGAACAAAACAAGGTCATTTTCCTAATTGGCTAAAATAAAAGTGCCGAAACGATAGAAGAAGCCATGACGCAAACTCATAGCCTTCATGCATTGGGAAACCACGGCTGCACCCTGCACCGATAAGTACGCTTGCAAGGGCGTCAAGCAGTGAAATAGGTCATCCCGGCCGAAAGGTCGCTTCTAAACTAGGTCACAGCGTCATCCGGGATTCGATTACCTCCATTACTATTTCAAAGTCTTTAGTACCTTTTCGAGGCAGCTATCTTAACAAGGCTGCCGTAACGCACTATGTTGCATCATTTATTAATAGAATTCTAAATGAGAGCAGCCTTTTAAAGTCTGAAATACATTGATCAACAAATACGTGGACTGTACAAGAGGATACTCTTGTAAAGGTATTTGTTTTCCAAGTTCCATTTTCTTTTCTCCACAAATAATATATGAATTTAAATCGATTTTTTTTCTCTATTCCCATTCTTTAATAATTATTAACTATCATTCTCTACCTTGTTTATTTTTTGTTATAATTTGCATTAACACAATTTATATTTAATCAACATAATTTATAGTTAATTTAATTTGTATACATAATAGATATATAAATAAAATTCCAATACTACAATACATCTAAACAGACAACACTTAGCAGAATAGCCTTGTCCATTGGCTTACACCCACTGTACACTTTTTACATATAACTAATAAGTAACATATACAAATAGCTGAATATTAGGATAAATGTGGAGAAAATCCGGAACACAACACTAAATAAAACACATACACACATATACATGTGTAGGCTGCTCGTAACCTCATTCAGCAGAAGTACCCGGGTTTTATCGATCGATCAACTCTCCTATCCAGCGCCACCCCACTCATACAACGGAGTGCAGCTGAATTGGTCTGCCGTGACCTCTCAACCCCTTTGAAGGCTACGACCTAAATAGAAGCCCTGGTTGAACGGGGTGGGGTTTTGTCTGGAACGTAAGGTTGAAGGCAAGCTCCTCAATGGAAAACTAGATTTGTTGTCCTGGAAAATGTATTTCAGAATAAACAGCGTAATGTACCCGTAAATAGATTATCTATGTTTGTATTAAACTATATTTCGCATCCTCTTCACAAGCAACGTATATATAAGTGAAATAATTGCAATATAACTGTAATATCTTTTGACAGCGTAGGAAGCATCTATTTTTGCTCCATTTGTAATGTGACTGAAAATGTTAGTAACCTTGCGTCATTTACCATATTTAATCTAAATTTACATTCTACAGGGTGCCACTGTATTAGATTTATAACATTTTTTCGTAATTAAAGTTATATTACATCCTATCCTAGTAACAGTAAGTAGATACCTGTGGTGGATACATATGAAGGAACATCACGCAAACTCTTTTACGTGTTCCGCAACGAGAATTACACCGCTGTTCTTGTGGTTGAATATAGTCGTAATGATGACAATGTACGACCGGATACGTATCATGGTTTTATACTTACATTTTTCTTTTAATGTGAGTTGATAAATTACATAATACAATGTGTCGCATGAAAAAGAGTTTGATCAAACAGCAAGATATGTATATCTGTTTAAAGTTATTTTTTTAAGTAGAGAATCATTTGTTTAGACTAGATTCGGTTATTTGGATAGGCAATGATGAAATTTAGTCAGCAAGGACTTAACCGTTTTGACTTAATTAAATAGTTATTAATACGTTTTTCAGATTTAATTAATAATTAATATATTATAATTACATCCCCACGTTTTATAAATATAACGGCACTATTCATCCCAATATACCTTAATTAATTATAGGTTTGTTGTCACTATTTTATTAGCTATTTTCTCAATGTATCCAAACGTAAAACAGTTTAATTACACAAAACTGAATGGGTAAAATCCATTCTATGCATAATATCTTACAACGAATTTGTTTAGTTGCTGCGTTATTATAATTGGCAGAATAAAGGACCTTTAAAAATTAAATAGTGGGCTGCAAGAACTTCAAGAATCAAATATGTACTTCGATCCGAGAACCAAACGCTGGATATCGAACTGATAACTTATTTTCATAGATTTTTTAAATAAAATTTAGAAAGTAGGTATATTGCTATGATATCAAATTACCTAACCTACCTAAAATCAACAGCATACAACATCAAACGTTTGTTATTGAAATAAAATGTATTTTTAATTTATGTATTTAACTACTTTGTAAACAAATTGTAAAAATTCAAACTAAACACTCACTATATCGCATATAATTTTAAAAGGGCACGTTTCCATGGATTTTTAGGTATAAAGTTCCTTCGCTGATCGTACGAACGTAGGTCGATTAAAGGTTGTCGTATCGTTGGAAACGATTTTCTTTCATCGTTGATGGGATCTTAATGCCTAGGAGATATGAATGTTTGTTTAAAACAATTGTAAAGGACTTCTTTTTCGATATTTTCCTGAGTTGGTTGTATTTTCAAAAACATCTAGAAATTTCAAAATTTAAATAATTATAAGAGTCATTTAACTAAAGATTTACTTGCCAAGGATGAAGTGTTGTGTGTTTTGTGCAAAAATGATGGTATTCCATTAATTTCGAAGAATTGGGGGACGTATTTTCTATTCCTGGAGCCAAAATCGAGGGGCTTCGAAACAATCTGGGTGGCTGAGACATCGATAGCGCAGGTTTGGAGCTAGAAAGATTGTTGCAGAACTGGAATCAGTATTAGAAATATAAAGGAGCTATTTATCGTACTTAAAAGTAAGCGTTTATTAATCTTTCGAACTTATAACCGGCGTTCAGAACGTAAATAAATTCTGAGGTTAGAGTGTTTGATGTTAGTGATTTATTAGGGATTTTCTTTGATGTAAACAAACGTTTGCTGTTGTAGAAAGGTTTTTGACAATACACGATTGTATGACGGGAGGTTAGCGGGAGTTTTGAATTCAATTTTGATATTTAAACAAGATATATTGAGATTAGTTTGGATTAAGATTCAAGGAATCTTATTTTTGTATAATTTAAATAGTATTTGAACTTACTTACTTACCCTGAGAGAGAGAATATTCATCTTAATTGTTATTCACTTTTTATTAACTCAAAATAAACAAAGTTATGTATAAAAAATTGTTTTTATTCACTATAACATAATAACATCACAACTAAATAACTAAAATAGCACTTATTAAAGAAACAAGGATTATAACAAGTCAATTAAGCTATAATATACTTCTTTGTTTGACGAACAGTCTGTCACGTCCCAAGTGTTACTGAAGAAATATAGTATTACGATTGGTATGCGGTGTGCTCAAAACAGGGAGAGGGGAAGCTTTTCATTCACTTGTGTGCTATAGTGGCATCTAGGTATTGATGCATAACTTATCTGTGGAGTCTTTTTATCTTAAATAGAGGACGCTGCATGTTTGAATGTTAATAAAACAGTGTTGAGTTAATTTAAAATCAATTTAATAAAATTTAAATAAAATATCTACAAGTTTCGTAGCAATATATTATAAACTTTTAATTATTTAATCGATATTATCACCTTCTATGATTTTCGTTTATTTCAAATTTGAAGTCTTATATTTTTACATATTTTGATTCTATGATTTTCCGATCCCGAACACACTTCATCTTACCACTCAACAAACCTAAGAAAAAATAAAAAGAAATAGAAAACTTTGGGAATTATACTTGATGAAGTTTAATATGCTCATAAAATCGTAAAGTGAATGTATGTTAATGTTACACTACATACTTCCAATATTAAAAAGAAGAACATTTTAGTCGTAGATTTAATGCTAAAATGTATTCCACATGTTTAAAAGTTGTGGATTATGTGCATTACTTTAAAAAATTCTTATCGATTTTGAATTGATACCAGGGCCACCCAATACTTGCGTCTGGCATATTCTTCCGTTACTAGGACACAAATAAATGTGCTTAACAGTTTGTTTATAAGTTTTTTAAATAAAATTTAGTGCTCATCTAGTTTTCTAAGAAGAAGTTCTCCGGATTTTAGAATACACTTTATAATAATAAACTTACTCCTCTGTTATGTAGATGTTTCTGATCTGTCATGCAATTCGGTATTTGTGTAAGCACTACTCTTATTTCGCACACTCCTGTACGTATTTGCTGACATCTTACCCCAAACTATTTATGCAAACATTTAGGCTATAATTAAATCAAAAAGCTTCGGGCCGAAGGGTTTAAAAAACGGTTGAATAGTTTATTTTCTTGCACTTAAAGAAACATCTTTTTCCGTTAGTAAACCAAATTCTTTGATAGAATAATTCATTTCGGTAGATTTAATACTTTATTGTAAGGAAAAGATTTTAATTGAAAAAGATTAATAAGTTTAAATCGGCCAATTAGCCTGATGTCATTTCTTCTGCAAACATTAGAAAATGTGTAATATCAGAGAAGTAATTCTTCCAATACTCCAATATGCGTAGCAAGTAGGCAAATTCACGGATCTTGCACTAAACAATCTTGTCTCTAGGATTTCGGAAATCCAAGGAAATAGCATTGGCGGGATTTGTGAATATAGAGGGACCATTTAATAATGCAATTCCTTCACCCCTATGCAAAGCTGTTATTGCGCGAGGCGTAGAACCGATCATAGCAAGATGGATAGCCGCTATGCTTACGAATAGGCTTGCTATAAAGACACTAGGCGGTGAGATAGTCATGTTAAAGTAAAGCAGAGGGTGTCCGCAGGGTGGGATTTTATCCCCATTACTGTATTCGTTACTTGTAGATGGCTATCACTGAACCGATTGGACCCAAGGTGCAAACCTATGCGGATGATATTGTGATACTTTAAGGAGGATTGGGAGAGATGGACATTTCCTTAGCATTCCAACAGGTAATAAACGCCATTTGTAGCTAGTGTAGCAGGAAAAACCTGAGCATCAATCCGAACAAAACTACGGTAGTAAGATTCACCCGGAAGAGTAGAGTAGACCACTTGGTACCACCCATTATCCATGGTGTGAAACTTGTATTTGCAAATAGTGTACAATATCTAAGCGTCCTATTTGATAAGATACCTGATATCCACATGTGGAAAACATTACTCGCAAGGCAAGGCTATCCTTTATGGACTTGCCGAAGAATAGGTGCAAATCTTGAGGATCATCCCCAAAGCAAATCAATTGGCTATATGTAATGGTAATACGTCCAACCATAACCAATGGAGCGATTGCATTTTGGCAGAAAGTCGAGCAAGCTAGAATCACAAATAACACTTGCATCCATAAAAAGAACTGAAAGTATGGCAATCACGGGAGGTATGTCTTCTTCACTATCACTGGGATTGGAACTTTTTCTGGACTTATCACCCTTACACATATCTGTGTGGCTAACAGGCTGCTGGAATTGTGCAACGAAAAGATACTGACACATCATCAATCTCACAAATTAAAGAGAACGCCCAGTTCTCTAGCAGGTGTTTTGCTTATCTCAGTCGCTTCTATATACTACTGACCTGATCAGATAAGCACAGGTTGAACCAAATTCGATGTACGTAATGGGTAAATGCACTTTTTGGAATCGTGGTTATTGGTGAAATCAGATTTCAGATAAATCTTACCGTTTTTAAGATGTTTAAAAGAATCGATTTTTCTTCAATTTCTCTCAATTATACGATATAATTTTATTGTTATTTAAAATTTATAAAAATAGCTTCAGTATTTTTGATACAGTCATTTTATTTATTTTTTTTTTGAATGGAAACCATGTATATCCAAATAGCAAATTTTTCGGACTTTTCAAAAATATATTACACTTTATACTTTTTTTTTTAAATTTTTTTTACAGGTGAAATATTTTATAACGGCGAATGTCCTCCTCAATGCGCACGAGTTTGAACAGGTGGGCGGGCTTTCGTCGACGTTCGACTAACTGCAATACATACTGAACTACTATTTTTGAACGAATCGGGAACATAGTGGGTATATGTATTTAAGATCACGTGCGAGTTATAACAGTTCTCGATATTTATTCGGGTATGTCTCACTCCATTGAGCACGCCCTCTTGCTATGGCGCATCCGCCAGTACAAAAATATTCAACTGGTGTGCAACAATTGAACTGTCAACGCGTCTCGCGCAAATCACTTTTTTGCTCGCCACGGCTCCACCTCGCCTCGCAATCTCCAAACCCGTTCGATAAAACATCACTTCTCAGCTTTGATACGTAAATAACTATTGTTTGTCCGTCAGGCCACTGTTCTGACTTTCTCCATATATCTGTCAAATACTGATATTAATGGCACACTAGATATGTAACAGAAATTTAAAATCTCCGTTCATATCTAAAATAAGTATAGAGTGTAATATATTTTTGAAAAGCTCTTAAAATTTGCTATTTGGTTATATTATACTAAGGTATTCATTTGAAAAAAAAATGACATCATTACAGTAGAATTAAACTGAGCTGGCGGATGCGCGAAAGCAAGAAGGTGCGCTCAATGGAGTGCGGCACACCCGAAAGGAATTTCATTATCTTCGCGATTCGTACAAAATCCGTTATTTAATTTTTCTTATAATGTGCATCTGCGGTACTGTACGCTGTGCATTCAGGGGGCTCCGCCCGCCTCTTCGAACTCGCGACACATTCTGAGGTGAGGGGGACTTTTCGCCATTTCAGGCTAATTCTATTGTATTTAAAATTTTCGGAAAGTACCTGTTAAAAAGTAAATTTTTAATTCTTCTTTATTTGACTTCGATGTTATATTTATCTATATGTATCATATAATTAGATTTAGGTTATGTTAGTTTCATTTTATATTTAGGCTATTTCAATCTTCCATTTTTATTCAATTATTTTGTAGATCTTTTGGAAGAACGCGGGTGTGATTTTTATTGCTCTTCTGAACCAAATCCCAATACTTTAGTTAGTTTACCATTGTATTGTGTTTATCTGTTTGTATGGATGTATTACGTTTATAAGGTAGAGTGAAATGAACTCTTTGTTTTTAAATATCTTGAATACGGCAAAATTTATCTGAAATCTGATTTCACCAATGATTTACTTGGAATTCTAATTTTTTCGTATCTCCGCTGTAAAGTGTATTTAACCATCGAATTTAATCCATCTTGTCAATTTTGGCGGTATCTGTCAAACAAGATACGACTATGCATTATATAAAGAATGAAATAAGCGAAGCGCCATCTTTATGATTTTTTTTATAGTACTATACATTTAACTTGTTTTTTACTCATGGGTTATGAAACCTTGTTATATTTCACTGTAATAAAAGCAACGAACATTTTTAAGTTATGGTATTACACACGATGTTCCTGCAAGCTGACTCGTCTCTATAACTTTCAAAGTATTTGCAATAAAGTTTAAGTCGAAATTAGGAATTAAGGGTATAAAAACCACATTTTTAACGTACATAATTTAGCTTCAATCATCTCGGATTAATCGAACGTGACATTTTCGAGAGGGACTACCTACCTACCTGTATATTTTCATGTTCGGATTTAGTAATAAATAATCTAATAAGTTAGTTGCATCGTTTGTTATCCTATGGTTTAATAAATATTGCTATGTCTGAATAATTATATCTGATGTTCAAGTACAGTTATTTGTTAGTTAATTCCATTTATCAGACATACCTCACCCAATGCAGCGGTCTAGCGGTTACATGCAACCTAGAAGGGGAACGAGATAGCAGATAAAAAACATTGGGTTGGGTGTTGTGTCTGGCAATATCGATCGCGCCAAAATGCGAAGGCGTCCAGACGTATCGAGCCGCCCATATAAATTTTAGAGAAAGTATTTTTTTGTAATTCCACTGCGTGGCAATTATTCAAAGAAGCTATGCAACTGTAGAATGATAACAGGTTTCACTTCTTCATTGTATGGATTAATACATATTACCGTATACAACTACTCCCTTTTATGTAACTATAACATCAAACATTAATCACCGACTTTTACACGAAACATCGTTAAAGGAAATTTGTGAAATTTTACAGTATGAACGCGAAATTTTGAATCCCTTTAATTTAATTATTAAACTAGATTAGTAAAATGCCATTAATAGTTTTAAAGTAGTTGAACTTTATACTAAAAATAAGGTGAGTATATAAATAAATTCTGCATTGTTTTGCAATAAAAAAGAAATTATCCAAAAGAACGTTATTTCAATAAAATTGAGGAAATTGAGAAATAATATTGAGAAAAGAAAAATCATATTCTAAGAGGTAATTTAAAGTGATCTTGTAAATTTGGCACCAAGATATTTTGTAACTGTTTAATTGTTTGCTCCACCTACCGATTTATGTATGCGAAGTAAAAATATAATATTTATATAATACCGTATTAGGTCTGTTCGTAAGGGAACTACCATCGACCAAATGCACATTCTAGTAAGGATTAATTTCAGGACGAGATAGTGTTATCAGTACACTTTGCAGAGTTAAGACACATCTACTAACTTAAGGAGGTAACTGTCACTTTTCAGAATTTTTCTAACAGCCTTAAGAAAGTAAAGTCTCAATAATGGTTTGCTAACATAATATATTTTGCTAGTTAAACCGTTGATCAACACCAGAAGCTTTCCGATTGCAGTTATTCTTATTCGAGAGAGATGTTATACAAAGAGTAACAGCGATATTATATTTCTGAGTTCAACATTTCTAACTGCATGTGATGTAGTTAGAAACATTTCCGAAAAGTGTAAAATATTAGTTTGTAGTTTAATTGCTTCTAGAAAAACTGCAACTCCGTTTAATTTAACTCCATAAAACTGTGTCTAAAGAATCTTACACGTAAAGAGATTAATATTTCTGAAGTTATATCAATTTCATATTTTCGCTTTTCAGTGGTAAAAATATTCCTAGTCACACTTTAATATCTTTGCGAATACTGCAATTAACACCTACATTGATAAATAGGTAACTGCAACATTGAAAATTTAGAGTAGTACAGAAGAGTATCTCAGTTCAGTAGTATTTCAAAGTACAAAGCTACATTTGTATAGATAGTTAGCTCTCAAGAAGAAACATTTCATAATTGCAAGGCGAGTTCAATACTTTTCTACACCTTCAGTAGTTGACAAATTGACTCTGAAAACGCAATGATCGCCATCAGAGAACGACCGAAGTGTTACTTTTAACTCCGTTTTTCTTTCTATGTGGATCGTTCAGGTTTGATTTGGCAGTGACACGCAAAATGTCCAGTCTAAGTCGCATTAACTCCCGTTCCACACATATCGATTTTTTTGCCGTTACGAAAAAAGAAACTGTTCTAGTGGCAGGAAGAAGTGAATAAGAGCTTGCACACACATGGATTTTTATCGTTAATAGAGCACAGGTAACAAAAACTTGCACGACAAAACCGTGACGTTCGTACGGCAAAAATCGATGTATGTGCAACGAGGCAAAGAGTGCAACGTTTCAGGTACCCAAGTGTCTCACAGCGTTTACACGGTGCATTGAACTGGTCATTTTGGTTGTCGATGAGTGTACATTGTACATACATATGTCTCTTATAAGACTTTGTACTGTCAACTAGACTTTAATAACAATAAGTTAAAAAATAAATGTATTGCCGGTCATGATCAGGTATCTAATTTTTTTTTTATTAGAGTCTGAAATCTGTGTTGCATATGTCCTGTTTTAAAATCTGGGAATGCAGCGGAGATACGCAACCACCGACCAGTGTCGATCTTCTCAAAACTATTTCAAAGTATTATTTATAGCTACATGGTTAGATCTGTAGTTTCTTCTATTTCTGATAAGCAGCATGGGTTTGTGGAAGGTCGGTCGGCAACCACAAATCTAATGAGTTCACAATATATAATGTCAGCTGTAGACAGTCGGGGTCAGGTGAATGTAATATTTGCCGATTTTGCTAAAGCTTTCGATCGACTTGATCACAGTATACTCCTTCGAAAATTAGCGACCTTTGGATTAGTTGATGCTCTATTGAAACTGCTGTTTTCGTATTTGTCAGATAGACGATTTTTCGTATCCTAGTGATTTTATGTTGTAGGTCCACCTATTAACGTCCGGAGTTCCGCGGAGGTCCAGGAGAGGGCCTCTCCTGTTTGTAGCATTCATTGCTAAGAGTGTTAATTGTGAGATATTGATCTTTACAGATGATATTAAACTATTTCTTTCGGAATCGTCAAATGAGGATTGTAGAGGTTGACAGGATGATATTGACCGTATTTATGAGTGGAGTCTTGTTAACAAACTACAATTGAATATAGCCAGGTGTAAAATGATATCTTTCACTCGTAAATTGCGCCCATTTATTTTTGATTATTCGATTAACAATCATACTCTACAATGTACACAACGCGTTGAAGACTTGAGTATTTACTTTCATAGTGCCTTATCCTTCTGCGAACACACAATTTTCATTCACAATTTTGTGTCAGATTTTAACAAAGCTTTGGGATTTGTGTTGTGCACATGTAGTAAATTTAATAGTATCTCTATATTGACTGCGTTATATAACGCTTTCGTTCACGCAAAACTTGAATATGGCAATATTATTTGGAAACCGTTATATAACATACACATAGCGTCAGTTGAGAATGTGCAAAGGAAATTTCTAAAATAAGTATTTGGCATTTCGATCCTCCGAGGGGCGTGCCGCAGAATATTTATTTGGAAAGACTTAATTTGCTCTCTACATATGGGAAGAGTGTTAGTTAGTTTGAAAATTTTTTATGGCATTATACACAGTACAGATATTCTATCTAACTTGTGTTTTCCAGTACCACGACAAGCTGCTCACATTGCGATCACATTTCAAATTCCTATGTCGCGAACTAATCTTATGCATAGATCGCCCATTAATTTTATGTGTAATAATTATAATAAAATCTGTGAGCGTTATGATATTTTCAATTGTAGTCTTGTAGCTTTATGTAATTCATATTTATCAAATATGTGTTAGGTACATGTTAAATTTACATATATTTGTTGTTATTAGTATTATTGCAATCAGTGCTATACTATCTATTACTTATTGAAGTATTGTATAATGTGTATTCCATTGTTTTTAATTTGGCCCATGCTGTTGGACAATAAATTTATTTATTTAACGATGTATGGTAATAGTTAATATCCTAAAGATAATCTTTTGTTAATTAATAATTATATTTTGCAGATTGTGATACTATGCCGCGCCTCGACCCCCGTCGTTAGTATCTTCTTCATTCGGAGAGAGACCGACCTTCTGCGCCTAGCAGCACACCTTCATGTAGCATTTGTGCACGGTGGTACACCATGGACATTAAACGGGAGATGATCTACAGAGAAGACGTGCTTCAAGTGAAACCGGAACCGCACCTCTCTCCGTGTGCTACCACGATCGTTACGAAAACGATCAACACCATCAATAACGGGATCACTACCAACGGCGTAGTGACGCCTCTTCAACCGAGCGTCGTGACGGTCGCCACAGTCGCCAATGCGTCGAATATCATCACCAATGGTGTGGTGACGGCTACATTAGCCAGTAACGGACTTAACACTACCAGTGGCCCGTTCAGTTCGCTGGGCGGGAAAAGGCCCAGAGTGGACGATTGGTTGTGTTCGCCCACGTCGGGGACGGCGGCAGCAGTTACTGTTTCTGGTGCGCCGGCTTCTCCTGTGCAGGCGTCCCACAATTTTGCCATTATCGGGAACGGCTATCATTCGCCCGGTTCAAATGGAAGTTACGATCCCTACAGTCCAACCGACAAAACAGGTCAGTACGATTTTATTTTAATAAAAAAGCTGTCAATATTGATTGTAAGCAAGTACATGTTGTCGCCATATTCTAAAGTCTCTAACATTTTAGAATAACTTGACACAACTGGAATTACGATATTTTTCTCAAATAAAACGTAATAGCTACCCAAGAAAAAATCTGAACTTTAAAAATGCTCAAAAAACATGATAAATAATATTAATGCAAATATGAAGTATCTGTTGTGAATCAATTTCAATGTTCTTCCTTTCGGAACATCCATATTATAGCTAGATTACTTCGTAACATATGTATATTAAGAAAAAAATTAAAAATTATGTGCTAGTGGTTAACGTTATATATTAACAATAAGGCAAATTCTTGAGACGAAGAAATACACGCGTTTTGATTTAAATGCAGTTTTTTGCGTTAGCTTTATTTGTACTGAATTCGTAATAATTGATTTTCTCTTCTAATTCCATCCTAAATAATCTGTTAGAATCTTTTTTTTTTTACAACAAGCTTCCTAATACTTTAAAAGATCTAAAAGTATGCTGATGGAGATGAGGTATTATACCATGAATGGACTTCCTGCCTAATCAGTAACATCCTATTAGTGCAAATTAATATCTCCGAATTTATTCGGTTGGTACTACCCTTTTTCTGTTTACAAACGTATTCTAGCTAAAATTTTTATGTAGTAGTGAAATCTACTATGCATAGTATACTCGGAAATGAAAGAAATAAAAAAAATATTTCTGTTCCAAAAACTACACTTGTTGCATCTACATTAATTGTTATTAATATGGTACAGCTAAATTCGAAGCACAAAAAAATATACGCACCGAAAACCATCGGTGCGTGGTTCTGATGGACATTATTTAGTATCACAACGTGTGATGCTCTATACGAAACTGATACGGGCAAGCCACGCACTCTAACAAAGTATTTTTGCCATTGTAGGTATCGCCAAAAAGATAGGTGACAACAGATGCGTATGCAGTAAATACCTCTTGCAGTGTACTGGGGTTTCGTCTAGCCGACAAGACGAATCCCCAATCCCTTATCAAAATAGCATTTCCTATTTAAAAAACATGTCCAAAGAGACCAAATATTCAAGAGAAAATAACTAGCGTATTAAAAAGTGCAGTATATTTCCCGTTTGAAAACATCGTTTTTAATGATAATTGTTTATCAGATAAATTGGCAAAAAAAATAAACCTACACATTTTGAATTAAACATCTGACTCAATAAGTGAAAAAATTGTTTTATTATTTTTTTCCTTTAGATATGACCCCAAACGATTTTTATTTTTTAAAAAGTATTCTAATCATTTCCGAGTACACGAGGCGACCTGCAAAAGACCTCACTACTACGCTTAAATTTTATTGGCTAGAATGTGTTTATATATATGCAGAAAAGGAGTGCGGAATATTAGTTTGCAATCGATAATACATTTCTCAGTGGTAAAAATAGGATGCAGGCCGCACCTTACTGATAAAGCAG
Source organism: Cetonia aurata (assembly GCA_949128085.1). NCBI lineage: Eukaryota > Metazoa > Arthropoda > Insecta > Coleoptera > Scarabaeidae > Cetonia > Cetonia aurata. Next base: position 21,034,465 of record OX421887.1, on the reverse strand, counting down.
GAACGATAGACTGTGACAGGGCTCTGGATATACGGTGACGGACAGGACATGATGGGTGACGCTCAGGGTACACACATAGGGAGGCGGTATCGCAAAAAAAGTATCGATACTCGGTATCGGAAAAAGTATCGATGGCGAATATCGATAAGTATATATTAGTACTCAAATGAAAAAGTATCGATACTTTAAATTTGGACGTGTAGTTTTAAAAATAGGACATTATTTATCGTTGACAGTACGTACCTATTATCTTACTGAAAAGGGTTTTAATAGATACAAAATGAAAATCTACACCTAATAACATGCAATTCGAATAGATTACATGTGAGAAATACACACACCAGTCAGTTGTTATTTGCTATCGGTTGCCAAGTTTCATTAATTTTTGATACATCAAATGCATTTCGCAAATCTGGCTTTAAGCTATTGTTAGTAAGTTAATTTACTTTTTGCTTGGTATGTACTTATGTTTACATTTAATTTTGCAATTTGTAATTTTTAACTTACAATCAGGAAGTATAATCGATCCTATTTGGAAATAATACTACATTGGTATTATTTTTTACTAAAATTAACAAGAATATTAAAAATATAAAAACAAAAAAAGGAATTCTGTATTAACTGCACTCGTACGCACTAAAGCTGCAAAAAAAGGTTGTGCAAACAAAGTAGAGCACTGCATGGATATTTTTAGTGTTTTATAAAAAGAATACCTTTTCTGCTAGTTATTCTATAGCTGTTTACTGTAGGAATTAACTTTGCCAGTGTAATTTTATTTTCCAAATGCAAACTTATATTTTTGTTTATACTATTTCATGCAAACCTCTCACAATTCATATGAAATATTGATAATCGATTTTTCTTTTAATTCCAAGTTTTACACAACCAGATAACTGATTTCTCAATACTTATCTCACAATTAGATACCTATATAGCAACAAATTCTACAACAATGCCGCAAAAGCGATAGTGTTTAGAAACATGAAGTCTGCTTATTGCAGGATATACGGTCGAGGATGGTAATCTGCGTAACAGTAATGTGAAGAGAATATTGATTCGCTGCAAAAATATACAAATGCAATTACAGAAGCCAATGACCGTCAATTGGAGTAATGAACTTGGGCTATACAATAGCCACTATAAAGATAGAACTATTATTAGCAATATTAAGATTAGGGCCGGTATTTTAAATTCCTAATAAAAGTTATTAGCTGAATAACTGAAATAATTGTTTCCACCAACTAATAAAACTTATGTAGGTGATGAACTGATTAATTCTCCTGTGATGTTATTGAATGGTTGAGGTAGCTAGCCAATAAGCATTATTAGAAGCCTGATAACTCATCGAAAGTCTGAATGTCGCCGACACAACCAAGAAAACATGGTTATGTTTACAAGTTTGAAATTATTTTTGAACTTGAAACATGTATTTCTTAACGCTGCATATTCATTCTTGAGATTCATTATTCTCAAGAATGAATATTAATAATCTTGTTAGTAATTACTTTATTCTTACTGAAACTCTTATTTTGTGTAAGTAATACCTGCATAAAGTTTTCACTAAATAAAACACGTGTATTAGGTGTCGCGTCTAACAAAAAGTATTGCCCATAAAATAAGATTTATATTTGCAATTTAGGTTTACAGAACAGTATCCGCAAGCTAAAGGCAAGTTGGAGAATTACTGGAGTGACACTTTCAAGCAAAAATATAAATTAACGTAAAAGGTTGCTATTTTAATCCTGGATAGATTCCAAATAAAAACATTTTCGAAAAAAAAATACTGTGCATACTAAAAAAGCTATTTTGTATCTAGAAATCATAATACAGCATTTGTCCATTTGTTTTTCTTAGAACTAATATTAAATACAATATTTAGTAACATTGACAAGACGGTTTGTGTTATGCTTTTGTCGTTTAATTAGTACTTATTTATATTTTAATCATATAATTCGGTAAATGTAACAATTTAAGTAGTTATGTTAACATATTGAGCGCAAACAAAGAATTTCAAAAGTAAATTTTACTAATTCGCTAAATATAACAATATATTACTATCACGTTTAACTATGGGATTGTTCGCAGAGACAGTCACTGATAGTTCCCAACCAGTGATTTTTCAAGCCGTAAAATAATCACTGTTACATATAATTCTTAACACAACTGAAATGACTTTTTTGTGATTTTGTTTGATTGCTCTACGAACAACTCTTGTATCCGTAATGTACATTTTATAAATTGAACCTGTGAAAACTAAAAATTAGGGTTGAATATTATTTTTTTAACTGTATAATGGATACAATAAAGGTTGCAATATCACAAAAAGTATATGTAAAATGGCATCATATAAATAATAAAATAAATCATATCAAGGTTGATATGATGTATATCAGTGATATACATACATCCGATAAATATCATTGATATCTATCATGATATTTATTCGGTGTATATCATGGCATGATGTATATACAAATTTTAAAAATCAATGATTCTGTTAAAAAGTGGCAACAAATCATCGATTAACAAATGAATGAAGTGGCGCAGCGGAGGCTTATTCATGTGATCTCCCGCAATCAGTTCACGAAATTTAAGGGAACTACATTATTTCGTTTGCGTGTACATTTGTAATTTTTCGTTCAATTGTTCAGTTCATTTCAATTTTCATTCGTTGTCGCATGGAATGCTTATTTATCTCTTTAAAAATAGTGCGTTAAATTTGAAAATAAAATGCCAAAATTAGACATTTGGAAACGTTTTAAAGAGTGTAGACAAGCTGGTAATAGTAGAAAATGGGTACACTGAGAGAACAAAATGCATTAAATTAACAAAAACCATTTTGTTGAAAAAATATTGTTATATCAACAACTTTTTTAATCAAATCGAGCAAAATAAAAGGTTACAACAACTGCAAAAAATGATTGATAATATTTTGTTAGCCCAACAACATACCATTTGTTAACACGAAGAGCAACAAAATATTTCGTTTCATTGAATTAAAAATATTTGGTTATATTGACCAAGTCATAATTGTTGAAGGAAAACTTTACACTAGCATATATTGACAAACATAAATATTTACTTTAACAAATTCACTTTGTTAATGTAAATGCATAGCATGATCTGTTATGTATTGTTAAACGAAACAAAATGTGCATTAACATGACAGAAAAGTATCCAAGACAACACTACGTACTTATCTCTTATTTCTACGGTAGTAACCTTAGGTTACAAACATACATATGCCTTTATGCATCCGTTTCTTTTAAATTGGCAGTTTGAAGAGGTAAAAGAAATTATTAATGTAACAGTTCAAAAAAAAAAATCTATATAATAATCATTCCTGCGCCTAAAACACTAAACAACCTATAAAACTTGATCCTAATGGAGGTTAAAATGAAATATCCACGAATATATGTACTTCTGTTGTCGGGCATCTTTTAATGGAAATATTTTTTGAATTAAAATCTTGTAATTTATAATTTGTTCTTATCATTTAATCCAAACTTAATTCATGTTTTATCTAATAAAATAGTTGCGGAAAATCATAATGTTTTTACCTATGGCTATATATGCAAGTGTAGCTGCGCAATAAGAATTATAGCATTTTCGACTTACTGCACTATTATCCACTGATTGTATTTCCATCTTATTTTAATACATAATATTAGTAGGGGAGATAGATATACTCCACGCGTAATGTGCAATAAGTCGAAAACGCTATTAGATGTTCTGTGTTTCGGGGTTGTTCGCGATAATAATTATGTTAGTCAGCATTACCTTTGGCAGTTAGAGTGTATCCTTCTCCATTTATATTTAGTGTATATGTATATATTGCAATTGTATCGGTAGATCGTTGGTTTTGTAATACTTGAGATTAAAAATTCAAGTAATCTGCTGAATTACATTTTCGATGATAGAGTTAAAATTAATAGCTAATATCACCGACATAAAAATGATTCGGCTGATCATTTGAATTTTTAAGCTAAGGTATTAGGAAATTATCAATTTGAACTTAATAATTTTTGCTTGAACAACCACAATATGCATCTGTATAAGTGTAACTAAATGTATAGGTACAGCATAACGCAATATACGGAGGATTATTCCATACCAAACGACTATCATTAATTTAACCAAAAAATCATATTTAAATGAATACATTTTTTTGGTTGAAGAGAGTATTTGTTTTTATAGGAACAACATTCCTATTTCGTTGATTTAACAACTGTACCTATTGACTACAAACAAAAGTAAATAGTTAACCTAACAACTTGTAATTTTAATGTTAATCAATTCTTTTGGTAAACTTAACATAAAATAACTGTTTGTTTAACCCAAGGCACTTGTTGCCCGAACAATTTCAAAGATTCAGATCAAAATTACCTTGATTGTTAAGACAATGCTAAAAATATTGTCTAATCTACACAATTATAGTAACAATCACATTTTGTTACCTTGACAAAAAATTTTGTTTGACTATATTTAACCAAATGTTTTTGTTGGATAGACAATTTTTTTGTTAACTTAACACATTTTGTTCTCTCAGTGTACCTACTTTTAAATGAATCTCAAAATATCTCCCACATATTATATAATTTGGATCTCAATTTGAAAAGACTGAGCCAGTATGGTGGAATGGAATCATTGTTGATGATACAAAATGTCCAAATAAACAAGGCGTTCCCTCTTTTTGTGAACAGCTAGTTGTTGTTAGTGCAACAGTGGCCACAGCATTTCTTGAAACAATATTTTCATCACTTAGATTGATAAAACCGCAATAAGCTTGGTAGTAAAAAAGCCGGAAAATTAACATTTTTATTTAAATAAACAATGGGTCAGACAAAATTAAAAATAATAAATTGGATTTGGAATTATTCCATACTAGAACCATCATTGGGAAGAGCTTCTATGAGGAATCAGAGGAAGATATTCCATTAGCAACATTATCAACGATGTTATAAAGCGTACTTGAATACGATGAGTTGTTTTGGTTTGTTATATCCTTGTTTATATATATTTATAGTTATTCAAGCATTTGGAGGTACAACAGGATGTCCCCTAGATGGCGCACGACGCCAATGTAAAATCCTATTTACGCAGTCTGCCATCTGGGAGACACCCTGTTGTACTTCCATAGGGTTGAATAACTTTAAGTCTATATAAACAAGGGTTATATGTTATGTATTGTTCAGAATATTTTTATTTTTATTTATTTTGTTCTTTTTAAATCATTTTTTAATGATCTTTCTGTTTGAAATTTGTCCGGTTTTATAAATACACTCTGTATATAATAATAATAATAATAAACAATCTTTATTGTCCAACAGCGTACCATTGACAGGACAACAATACATTAATAAAGAAAAATCATATGAATAAATTAAAGTAAACAAAATAAACAAAATATGTTGTATATAAGTATATTTTTCATTGCTGAAGCTATTTAGTTTAAAATGAAAATAGCAAAATGTGTCTTCTAACATAAAAATACATATCATTTATCTAATCTTGGCCCCCAAATCTATGTGACCTAGTTTTATTGAGACATCATCCAGCTAGTTTGTGTCTATTTAGAAACTGGTTTCGTTCATAACTCCAGTAAACTGTGACTGCGCCCGTAGTGATTAACAAAAATTTAGGTCATCAAATTATGCAAATTTATTTACGTACAACATGAACGTGCATTCTAATTGCATTAATGAGCAAATCTTTAATTTCATAAGAATAGTCGTTCAATTTTTGTGAAGTAAAAAATATGTTTTATATTAGTTCTGCAAAGGATACCTAATAAATAATAAAGAAAGTAATAAAACGAGCAGTCACTAATTTAGTTTAACCAATTTATTTAACTCTTTACAAAAATATATCATTCAACCTCTACTTTTGGGAACAACTGTAACTGTATTAAAGATGTATTATTCATCTACCCAGTACGATATGCGGTATAATACCAATTGGTAGACAACCTTCTTACAAAATGACTTGGTAAGCTAGGCAGTCGACTTTAGGTATTCGTATTCATTGATCAAGGTTATTGCGTAGTTATATTACGCATTTATTTCGCCTATATTGTTCAAACAAGTGTTCGATTGTCTTTTTCTTAATAGAAAAAGAGATGGAAGTAATACTTGTTATTGCTTATAGTCCAGCATGGTGTATCTGAAAATTTGTATTGCGAATTAAATTACAAGGTTTAGATTTTACTCAAAATACAAAGGCGATTTGCCGAACTGTTTTAATTCATGAGATAACGATTTAATTTTAATATGCGTGTTCACTTGTAGTACGGTTAAATTATAAATCTTAGCACCTATACTTGCACGCTTCGTTGACGAAAATACATCTTAAATCTATATCTAACAAGGGGAGGTCGCCAGATGTTAACCCCAGTTTGATCCTGGCTTTGTCAGTTGGTAGTAGATACCCCTTGTTTGTGAAATATTAGCCATAGATGGTCAGCAGTTTCTTTTTACGAATTTTTAAAATTTACAGTAGTTGACAGTCTCGCTTAAGTACATTCGAATACAAGATACGTTTGTAAGATATTAGTGGATGAATTGGTAAAGCGACAACATAGGAATGGTTTCAATTAATATTTACTTTGAAGGAAATGTGTAAAATGCATTTATTTGGGATTAATTTATTTTCTAACACACCTAATGAAATACTGATATTATAACTATCACACTGACAAAAGTCAATGCTAGGTTTTTCCACTATCACCAAACAACAACGGTTGTTACATCAAAGGTTCCAAAACCCAATTACTGGACTGATATTATAGGCAATCTCTGCAAATTGAACGTACTTTTGCACTTTCATTATCATTGTAATATTTAATTTGAAACGATTAAAACAAACAAAAAAAAAATAAATGAAAAAATAAACAAAAACACCTCCGTTCCGGTCCGAACCAAGGTCCTACAGCATACTATGTCGTCGCTTTACCAACTCTTCCACTAATACCTTACAAACGCATTTTGTATTCGAGTGTACTTAAGCCAGACTATCAACCACTGTGAACTTAAAAAATTCTTAAAAAAACATTTAACATTCATCCATCAAGCCGTAGACGCATTTCTGAAAACGCATAATAAATGTAACCTATTTCCTACGATCACCCATGACAGTTACCAATAGTATTCACTTAATTTAAAGCAGCGGATATAATTACATGACAAAAAAGGAAAATCTAAATTTAAGTGACGTATATATGTATAAAATAAAACCATCTACTGAATCACGACAGACTCCAATTCACACAAACCGTGTAAGCGATTACATCAGGATTTGTTTGCGGCTGAGAAAAAAAAAACTATTAGCAAATGGCGAAATATGTATAACATTCTGTGAATAAAATAGAAATTAAACGGCGCGGATATGTAGCTGCTATTTATTTCGAGGCATTTAATAGCGAAAAAAAGACGTGTAGCTAAAAATTACGCATTGAATAGCTAACGCCCCCGTTCACTGGACCTGAAGTTTAAATGTCTCTGAACTTTAAAGTGATCACGTTTATAAATACTCGAATGTAAACATGCACCATGAAGTGCGCAGCATTTTTCTAGCTGTGTGTTCCCACTATCAAACACATAATACTCTGTTGATAAACCGGCAAGTTCAAGGCTTTCCCGGCACCAATTCTGTAAACTTTATAAATGTAGAATGATTTGATGTGCGTTTCGCCAGACTCCGTGTATTTTTGGCAACGCTTTGGTGCGTTTTCGACACGATAACCTTGGCTCAATAATATACGAAAAAGTGACTTTCATAACACTCGGCTTCGCACGCTATTTTAACAGGATGAATGTTGATGTCGAAACAACAATACATTAACAAAGCATTTGCTTAACTTGTTTTTATTTCTTCAACTTATATACCACCTAACAGCAAACAACCCTTATTAGTTTTCTCTACGTTGTTAACAGTATTTAAATAATCGACACAAGCTCAGTGTACAAATGCATATTTCTAACATACATTTTTAACAAAAAAGGTATAGAAATAAACATTAAATTTGTAATATACAAGGTTGGCAGAAGTCTATAAACCGTAGCTGCTCTATGAAAGGTTTTTACTGTATACCTTTGTTGTTTGTTTGTTGCTGAGCGAACCTTCGGGTTGTGGAATGTCTTTTGACGCTTCTATAGAAGACAGACATCCATTGATTTAATAGAATATTTTATTGTTCTTTAATTTTGATGAGCATAATCGTAGATGACATGCATTTTCTTTTTATCTATAGGTATTCTCTTGAATTATATTTTTTTATAAGTTGTCATATTAGGGAATCATTCGGAAACACCAACCTTGATGTTGACGAAACAAAGTCCCCTAGCAATAATTATCCAATTTCCAAATAAGTTCGTTGTTTTTCGACCATTTTAATACCCACACCTGTTTCCCAGAATCCAGCAAAATTAGGATCTCCACTTTCCATAATTTCCACTTGGGTTTTAATTTTTCACGGAATCATCTTAATTTGCACTTAGCTGCAGCATTGAACGTTGCCTACGGCTAATTTCCCGGTAAAATATGTATCTACGCAGAACCAACTCCCGATGGGACGATTTGATATCCAGGCATTTCCCTCTGAAAAGAGAATATTTTCATTTATTGCTATTTAATCAAAGTGATGGATAAATTGCCATTTCTAGATCATACAACTTGAATGATTTTTTTTATCTTTTATACACAACGCTTTAGAAGAAGAAGATGATACTTTAGCATTCAAGCTGAATGATCTATACTTGCCGATAAGTACAGATCATACAACTTCAATGCTAAAGTATCATCTACCTTATAAATTTGCAAATTTTGCCCTATATTGAGTTAAACAACATTTTTCGTAACAAAATTAATTCTCTCGTAATGCTAACAATAAGAAAAAAAGTTTCTAGGAACACTTTACGAAAGGAGCGTATTAAAAATTAGAACACAATCTGTTTTTATAGAATTTGAATTCCTAATTTTGTTATGATGCAGCGCAATCTCCTGGTTTATTCTTTGACGACTAAGTGTTTCTGACACTTTATATATGTAATAATTTAAAATTCTTCTTCTGAATTTTTTTTTTTTTACTAAATACTAATCAAACTTTACTCCAATTTCCTGTTTAAAATTTTACCCTTCTTTAACTCTTCGTAGGGCACATATTCTTGACTCTTTTTACTTTTCTTTTTTATTATTCATATTTTTACACCCCATACATAGATAAGTTACGTAAATAAAATAACAATGCGTACGATTCTTAGCAGTAAAAATAATTACCAGCTTCGAAGGATTATGATAATAAACTTAATATAAACTTAATATAATATTTCTTAAGAAATTTAGCACCATTTTTTTTTCATCTTAGCGTAATATATTTTAATTGTCTTAACGATTCTACTCATATCGGATTCTGAATTAAAAGTTATTTCCTAAATATATTTATCACCGTCATCTTTCGGCTCATACTTGCACTCTTCAGTTTAGAAACTACTCGCTAGATGGCAGGGTTTGGTCGAATGTTCTACAATAATTTTTATATTGATTATTTTCTTAAAAAGCAGACAATTACTTTAAAAACTAATGTTTTTATTTAAAATAAATGTTTGTAAATAGATACAACTATAATTAATATCTATATAACTTGTTATTTCAAACCGTACCTGTTTACCTAAATGTATCGGTTTCCATACAAGAACATCAACCTTTACTGTCTTCCCATAGTAGTAAACAACAATGATGAATTTCCAACTAAGACGTTGTCGTGTTTACAGTGGCATTGACATTCTTGTGCGAAGGCTCTTCGCGCTTCCCACTCGTCTGGATTCGAGATTGGCTAGCGAATATGTGTGTGTGCATGCATACGTTTACGCTACAGATGTGAAAGTCGACCAAACTGAACTAATTTATATGTCAAAAATTAATATCGTATATATTTAGTACAGTAATATTAATTCAGTTTCACGTTGACATTTATATATAGGTGTATGTGACCTTAAATGAAGAAAGGGAGTTAATGACCGTAAAATCCAATTGGATTTTCTCATTAATTTAAGCACAAAAAATTGTTTTCTGTCGAAATTAATGAAAACCGACTATTATTTTTCGTACACTAACTCTCCTTTTTTTATTCTATCACAAATTATGTTATTATTTAACAATATGGAGATACTTTGATAATTACAGACAAAAACCATTTGCTGTGCGCTAAATACTAGGACTGCTTTTTTTCCAATGCACTACCTGGTTCTGGTTACCCGTGAACGCGGTCCTAGAATCGGATACATGGGTACCAGAAATCGAGCAGTCCTAGGACCGTTTCCGGGTACCTACCGAGTACCTATTTGAGCAACCGATTCTAGGACAAAATGTAGGTAGTTCCTTTGGAACATAATATATATGTATATATTTAAGGAATGCACTCATTTTATGAAGGAATTCGATTTTCCTGCAGTGCAGAATTATTAAACGAAATTCACTTATTTATTAAGTAAGTTAGCCTATTTTAATGGATTTCCAAATAGTTCAATATATGCCCCTTCGTCTGAGGTAAAGCTACATAATTTAAAGTCCCTGTTTGGTACGTTATTTTTAGGCTTATCCAGAACAAATATCTACCAAAACATATGATTGACCTTAATCCCAGTGAGGGGCACATACAATAATAATGCATATCACCAAAGAAGTTAAATAAATGGAAATAGAAAAATTATTATAATTATATTTCCAAACTCACTTTCCTCTATCTATACCTATGTGAATCCAACTGGAACAGTAAATATTTTATTAGTTTTTTGCGTAGGTCAGTATCAGTCAACATACGTGGAGAAACTCATATACTAATATAAATTTGTAACACACTAACATTTGTGTATACAAATATCTAGGTCAATAACACTCCCGTATTAGATAAGAATTTATTTATAGGTTAGCTCATTTGTTATTTTACATACATATGTATTCTTTAACGATATTGATGTAGGTTTATATCAGAGACCAAAAATTATAGGAGTAAAACTGGATGTGACAAAGCAGAATCATTTGTGTTGTTTTGTTCATCCAGTTGCAATAAAATTCCAATACATTGAGAAAAATAACCAGATAATAAAAACAGTGACAGCAAACAATATAATGATAATTATATTAAGGGCTGGGTACAACTAAATTAAGTGTATCTTCCTAATGTGCATTCTATAGAATAAATTTTCTTGTCGTTTTTGTCTGATAGAGAAGGAAGGAGTCGTCTCCTAAAGCGTCATGAAACAAGTACAATAAAACAACAATTAACAACGAATTATATTTTTTAAAGTAATAACTTTTTGCATTTTAGTTTCAATACCTGGATACTTTATTCGTTCGAAAGATAGTTTTCATCACTAACCAGCATACAATATTGTATACAGGATTTTCCACGGAAGTGACTAGTTAGAAGTTTTCGGGCTTAGCGAAACTCTTCGGCTCTAAAAATTTGGGGTTTGCAATAATTTGGCACTTACTTGTTTCTAAAATATTTCCTAGTTTCTTCACTTCCGGTTAACCGGAAGTCGCATGAACTTTGTGTATTATTACATTTTTTAATCCAGCATAAAATTCTATGACAACTATTACAACTAAGATTCCCTATCCTTCAACTTACTGCTTCTAAGATATTACGATTTTTGTGAAAATTTTGACATTTACATAGTGCGTGATTGATTATTTTTCACTTGCTTTATGTATCACAGATCGCACATTTTAAAACTACCATATACTAACATGGTTTCACGAAAACGTAGTAAAACATCCCCTTCATCTTATACAGTGTGTCTAAAAATTAGTGATACATCAAGAATTTTTAAAATTATTAAACTCAATTTTTTCAAATGGAACATCCGGTAAGTTTTAACATTGTGTGATGCAGAATTAAATTGTACATCGATTTGCTGCAACATTCCCTATACCTATCTTCAATAGTTTTCTTTAAAATACTCATTTTATTGTTATTTAAGTTGTTATATTGTTGTTTATGTTTTCAAAACGTCGAATAATATTTTACGTAGTAGGCTATGACTTTGATATTACAATAAATTATTGTTGTCAGTGAATATTATTGTTATAATCACTGTTTGTTACATGTTTAAGTGCTCAGATAATTGAACACGGTTTTGCGCCGACAAATCTGAATTTTGTTGAAATTAATAAAAAAAATTGACGCTAAGGAGTTAACAGTACAGGTTGACAACACATGTTAGGTATGAATTTTGAATATTAAGATATCTTATTGTCAGGCTTTTGACATTTTCATTTTTTTGGCAGTTTTAATACATATTTATCCATGATAAGGACACTGGAGACACCAGCCCTTATTACAAAGTTGCGTAACAATTTATTACCTGTAAAATCTTCCGAATATTGATTTGGAAAGAATATGAATTAATTAAGAAATTGTGTAACGAAAATTCTGTCATCTATTATCGAATCTACAATTAATCACAGAAATGTCAGAAATTCGAATATAGTGTTGCCAAACTTTAGTGATCTTTTTGCTGGTCTAGGCCGGAAAATGGGTATGCCTCTGGACGATTTAAAGTAATGCGAAATCAGTGTTTATGGACGCAGGCCCAAAAAAAATATTTTATATTTATGGAGAATGCCAAAGAATTGCGAAAAGAACTTGCCGATAATTTAATATGCCATACCATCATTTGTCGCCAATAGATATAAAGAAATTCAGTATTCAATATTACTGAATTTCTTTATATCTATTGGCGACAAATGATGGTATGGCATATTAAATTATCGGCAAGTTCTTTTCGCAATTCTTTGGCATTCTCCATAAATATAAAATATTTTTTTTGGGCCTGCGTCCATAAACACTCATTACTTTAAATCGTCCGGAGGCATACCCATTTTCCGGCCTAGACCATCAAAAAGATCACTAAAGTTTGGCAACACTATTCGAATTTCTGACACCTTTAAAAAAAAAAACAAAAGATGGAAGTGTTAAAAACACTGCAATAAACTTTTTTCTAAGAATGAGCAAAATTTTATTAATGTTTTCGAAGAAGCCTGTTCAATACCTGCCGCTTTTAAAGATTTGAGCATTCCAAAAATGTCTGCCCCTAGAATTTAGAAATGCAATAAGATACATCTATTTTCAGTGCAACCTTTCGACCCCTTTTTACTGAAAATGATAATTTATTGTATTATCAAAGTCATAGCCTATTGCGTAAAATATTATTCGGTGATTTGAAAGCATTAATAAATAAAACGAGCATTTTAAAGAAAACTATTGAAGATAGGTATCGGGAATGTGTAGCAAATCAACAACTTTGAAGATTCTATGATATATCACTAATTTTTAGACAGCCTGTATAATATGAAGGGAAAGTTTTACTACGTTTTGATGAAACAATGTTAATATGTGGCAGTTTTAAAATGCCACATAAAACAAGTGAAAAATAATCAATGTACGTAATTGGTGTAAATGTCAAAATTTTCACAAACATCGTAATATCTTAGAAACAGTTGATAAGTATAGCGAACTCTGGTCATAATGGTCATAGAATTTTATGGTGAATTAAAAAATTTAATAATATACAGGGTGTTCCATTTAAAATAGCAAAGTTCATGGCGGCTTCCGGTTAACCATTAGTGAAAGAAACTTGGAAATACTTTAGAAACATTCCCCAACTATTGCGAACCAAGAGTTTTGTTAGGCCCGAAAACGACTAATTAGCCACTTCCGTGGAAAACCCTGTATGCACTGACAAAAAAATGCTTGTAAATTTATTATAGTAATATAAGTTTGCCTAAAACTGATAAGTAGTCAGATTTTGTAACAAATATATATTAATGTTTTAAGAAGAAAATATTGGCACTTATAGTAACTGTTTATTTTAACAATCGAATTAAATTCCACGCCCATTTCTTACTTAATAATAGGAGGGTTAAAGATCTAAAATCCCATAGTTTAATTTCTTTTATTCCTAACCAAATTTTCGCCGATATATTTCGGCTTCTTTCTCGGAGAGAATATTGAATAGAATTGAAGAAGCCGAAATATATCCGCGACAATTTGGTTTGGAATAAAAGAAATTAAACTATGCGATTTTAGATCTGTAGCCTTCCTATAATTATTGAGTTAAAAACAGGGATGTCACTCTATTATACAGAAATCGAACAAACTTGTACATACATATGTACTATGGTACAAAGGTAAACCTGGGCGATTTCCGTATAAATACCCATATACATATCATCCAGGGTTATCTTTGTGCCATAGTACGTACCTATCCAATAATTTGTACTTTATTTTAAGGAGAAAGTTATTATTGCATTTAAACTTTATGATTGTTTGTTGCTGGGCTAAAAAGTTCGGGTTGTTGAGTGCTTCGTGACTCTTCTAGGCACTGACATCTATTGATGTATTGTACCATTTCAACTGTAACTTTGCCAAACCCGTAGGTGTTTTAACCTGCTTTACTTCATATCCAAGAAGAAAGCTTGCTCTGTTTTTTATCCACCGTTAAAAATTAATCGTCTTATAGTTTGGAACTGAACAGTGCCTATGGGTTGAATGCCGAACATGTAAACCGTTCAGCCACCGACATGCCTCTTTATTTATGTTTTATAATATCTTTAGATTTATTTATTTTATTGCGACAGGTACCTATTGTAATTATATACATTTTAAATGTTCTCTGTAAATAATATTTGTTATTTGAATATTATAGAGATATTCTTATAAATAAACTAATACTTATTAAATATGTACCTACTATACGCAGTACATATTTAATGCTAGTTGCATCACAAACAGCACATCCATGGTTGGTAGAGTGTAACGGGTGAACCGAGTCACCGAAGCGTCACTTGACATGGTCAGAGAACTGGTTTAGTAAATTGGATTCATTCTTGAGTGTGTGCACCAGCCTCGCTGGTTAACAATTTCCCTTAAACGCAATGTTCTTACGGCGCTGGTGCGACGTTCACATTTATCATCCTGATCTTGTTTCTATTTTTGATCGCGGTTGTTCGCCTTCTTACAGACCGCTTCTGCACACTTTTTTCCAATTCCGGTTTGACATGTGACGTATTCTTCCAGTATTTTCCATTTCACTCTTATTATATTTACTGCGCAGTCTGATCATATAATTGCTATAACTTTGCTATCAAAGTTTTTTAGTTTATTAGTATCTTTATAATTTCTCCTTCGATTTGTTTTGTTGTTGTTGCAATATTGTTTCTATCAAATGGAGCATCCTTCTCGCTATCTGTTTATAACGAAAATATCTCCTAGTTTTTCTTTTAAAATTTTACTATATCACATGCAGAAGAATAAAAAGTTTAATTTTTCCTTTAATCACTCAAGCTTATTTCCCTCGGTTACACTTCAAGCAAAGTGGCATTTTTTAAGTGCTAAAGTGTAATATATGTACATTAAGTGCAGCTTATCTTTTAAGGATAGCTAGTGGGAACGGACATAAATCGTTAGATAATTGTTATGATAATTGAAACTAATGAGCATTTAAGGAAATAACGGTAAAACAAAACTTGTCACGTGATCGTATGTAAGATGCATTATATTCCTCTAAATTAATTAAATTTTACTTGGTAAATATTAGAATAATGTATGCATTTTTTTATTATGAATAGGTTTGATATAGTCACTATCGATACCGCCCGCCATTATTTTCTTCTGAATTCACAGTATCTATATTGTAGTATTAAATATTTTGTGTAATGTAATAACTAAAGCTCGGATTATATGCACAAGAAAAACAACAAAATATGCGCATTTATATGCACATATTTTGACAACAATATGCAGAAATTATTGACAAATATGCTCTGCCATAAGCGAAATATGCATCAGTATTTTAAGATTATTTTACATGTTAAGTATCTTACAACATAATGCTCGTACAACATTACTCCTTATTAACAATATACAAAAACTAAGAGGTTCTGTGACGTTATAATACTTATATTATAATAATGTACTATTTTAAAGAATAACTTAATTTAATAAATATTTAATTATTTAAGTAGTAATATAATATCTACCTAAACACCTATATACTATCTACTAATTATTTGCTCTTGGTCTATCTAGCTACTTAAATTACTATTATTTATTATTAAAATTGACAATTAGGTGCTTTTATAAATTTTTTATTTTAAATGAATGACGTCTGTGATCTAACAAGTGTTTGAACGTCGAAAAAGATCGTTCTACATCGACAGAAGTAATTGGAGCATGTTTTCAATTGATTACAATATTAGAGTCTAATTCAATGTCCTCCACAAATTCCCCATTTAAAATAGAGAAACTTTTGAAAGAATTTTAAATCCTTGATTTTTCTCCAATACTTTTTTAAACTGCTTTTTAAAAATTATTTCTCCGTTTCCTCTAACAGTTGAGAGTGCTTTGTGACATTTGTTTACTAAATTTACAGAGTCAGTCGAGAGCAGTTCTCTTGATTTTAATGTCAAAATTGTTTCTGATATTATAGAAAAATGTGTTGCAATAAATGCTAATTGATTTGGTATTATATTATTTTCTAAGGTCTTTTTAGCTTCTCTTATAACATTTGAATCATCAGATAATTCAAAAATAAAGTTTTTAATATTTTGATAATTTTTTGAAAAAACAATTGCGGCATTTAGCCAAGTACCCCACCTAGTAGTTACTGGTTGTGGCGGTAACGGTAAATCGGTAAACGAGTTCTTGTAAAATTGAACCCGCAATGGCGCTTTTACAAAAATCTTTTTTATGTTACTAATTAACTCATTCACAAGAGGGAATTGGTTTCTTACTTCTTCGGCAACTCTATTAATACCGTGAGCCAAACAAGTAGTATGGATAAAATATTTTTAAATTAACTGAGGCTTTACACATGTAAGCAGCAGCATCGGACAACATTAATATTATTTTTTCATGTGTTCATTTTTCAATGAAGGGTTTCAGGTTTACTTTTCACACAAATCTCCAATCTTTAACATTCAATGGATTTTTTTGGAAGAAATTTGTAATTTGACGAAAATATGCACAAATATGCAATAATTCATGAAATATGCATGAAGTAGCAAAAATATGCAGAATATGCATTTTGTAATAAGCTCATTTAAATAAAAAAAACATTAGATATAGCCAAAATACTAAAAATTTGGTTGATATACCTTTAAAAAACATATATGCATTTTGCATATAATCCGAGCTTTAGTAATAACCTTGGTGTATTGTAAAATCCAGGTAATTAACATTTTTACCCTTACTATCAAAATAAAATATTGTAGACATTGGGTTTGATTTTATAAGATTAAGAAGATTAAAATTAACTACACCGATACCTAATTATTTTGTAGTATATCCTGGTTACTATATCACACAAAATATATTATTGTTATAAAATATTATATTTTTTTAAATATATTATTGTTTTGGTGTATACTCACAAGCAAAGGCACCCAAGTGATCCGATTTTGATAAAATTTGGTAGGGACACACAATACCGAGAAATATCTGGCACGTATTTTTTTTAGCGCTCCAATTTTGGTTTTAAGGGGTGTAATGGGGGCTCAAAGTTACCGCCGAAAAAACATTTTTCGCAATATTTCGGAAACGAGTAGAGATATTGAGATCCGGTAAAAACTAGATTGTTCCTTGTTAGTAATCCTACATTTTAGGTTGAAAAAGGACAGTGGCGCACCCGCCTGGTTGTTAGGGGGTTCAGAAAATATATTTTTTTTCTCCCCCCTGCCCTTGTATATTATGAATTAAGTTTTTCTTTTTTTATCTTCAAACTAAGAAAAAATAAAAGTTACGTGTTTTTGAATTTTTTACTAACTGTCCGTTTTAGGGAAGTTGTCGTCCGTCTACCGTAGACTATTTTTCTTTGTAATAAAAACTAAAAATTGTTTGTTATTTTAGAATAAAGAAAAGTAATATGATACAAACTTTATGCCCTAAAATGTCGATTTATTTATTACCGTTTTATGTCTTTGGCAAGAGAATGTATTTTTTTTTCCAATATACGCATGTGATTTAAATATACATTTCTTTATGAATATAAGAGTGTGATCGGCTTGCTAATTGTACAGTGTGTTGTCATAAAGTGTATTGTTCGATTATACGTCATGTTAACAAAGCGAAGACGGATTCGTGATAACGATAGAAGAAAAGTTAGAAGCAATTAAAAATGGTGAGATTTTGCGTATTGTGGCAGTCGATTTTGGTGCTGGTGTTTCCACTGTTTCTGATTGGGTCAGAATGAAAAATAAATTTGAAGAGCATGCTTCAAATGTGCCTAACAAGAAAATAATGAAGACCTGGCAAAATGAGAGAGAAGGGATTAGTACTATCAGGACCAGTTATTCAAGAAAAAGCTAAAATGATATCCGAACTGATGAGCGAAGAGTTATCTGACGATGTTGATGCTGTAGACATTTTCAAAGCAGAAATGGTTGAATTGATGCAAGGATACAGTAAAGATCAGATTTTTAGTGCAGATGAAATAGGTTTAAACTTTAGGATGTTACCGAAAAAATCATTTGCTGCAAGAAATGAGGAAAGGGCTCCTGTACACAAAATGAACAAACAAAGAGTGACAGTTTTGTTCTGCAGCAATGCTTCAGGGACACACCGACTGCGGCTCTATTCACATGATTTTCTCTTTATGGAACAGTAATTACCGCCATTTACTAAGTTTGCTATATGCGATTTACAATAAAAATTCAAGCATTCTTAAATTACGTAACGCCAGCCCTAAATTGATTTAAACTTATAAAATAGTAGTATATTCCTATTTAAGTATGTACATATATAAAAATCATAAAAAAATAAAGAATATAATGTAGTACTAATGATGTTATCAGCAGAATCAATGATTATTTTATATTTATGTTCAGTGAGTTTTTACACCATGAATTTTGATTGACTTATGGTTAGAAAATTTCAAATTGAAGATTTCTCAAGTGATGAAAGTTCAAGGTATACCACTGCTTATGCCGACTGTCTCAAGTGCCTAAATAAAATCCAAGCATCTATCAAATATATGTAATTGGATTAAAATCTTTGTAATGTTGTCGATATGCTATTGTGTCCGTGACTCAAGGTCAAACACAGGACATATTAAGACGAGATCATCATACTGACTGTTTTGTATACACATATGTACTACTTACTTCCATTATATGTAAAAACGTGTATTGCTGCAAATATGTATAAAGGTTCACTTATAGAGACGTATGTGGTATGCATGTGCTTATATGTAAGCGATGAAAAAACGTAGGTACATAATATTAAAATAACTGCTTTGCATTGTAAATATATACATTTTTACATATATGCGTTACGTAACAGAAGATCATGATATCGGCCGGTGTTGTGCTCTAGCAGAGCGTATCAATGAAACAACAGATTAGAAAACAAAAGTTCTGGAGGTCTAGGCGTACAAGTTGAATGTCATTATTACTGTTTCCTTTTTTCTCTTTAACCAATGAAAATATTGTATTTATCGTTCGTAGATTATGAACAAGAGTAAACAGTTGATAATGGAAATAGAATTAAAATTTTTTAAACTGTATTGCGATCCCTTAATTCTGGAAGACGCTCTCTAATTTTACACTGTTAATTAGACCTATCGTCCCTGAGAGCAGATCCTCCACCTAGCTGTCTGCTTTTGAGCTTTCCGAATACGACGACTAAATTACCAAATACAAATTGATATTTCAATACTATCTTCCACACAGTCGAGGTTAAACATATGTACAAAGAGCATCATTGTTGGATAAAGATCCAGTTATGTACTTTTTATTAGGACATTTTAAGGGTAATGGAATTGTACATATGAATTATTCGAAAACGGGTACACGAGTACTCAAGTACCCGAAACCGGGTACCCGAAGTTGCTGGCAACTGTTCTACCCGATTTTGGGTAATGCTCGATTTCGGGTAGTGCCCGATTTCGGGTGATACCCTGTTTCGAGTAATACCCGACTTCGCATAATACCCGATTGCTGAAAAAGACGGATTTTGACAGCCCTAATACACACAGAAAAATGCATGCTTACCAAATGAATTTGTATTGGACCAAATAAATCAACGTTTTGAATATCCGCAAGACAAAAAAATGCCAATTTGTTAAAAATAAAGATATTTATAATCTTATGGCAACACGTTCAAGAAATCAACTACGTGTACCAGCTCATAAAACATCACTATATGAACGTAGCCCATACTATAGTTGTGTAACTTGTTTTAATGCACTACCTGATGATATAAGATCAGCCGGTTCTCTAAATGCATTTAAAAAAATGTTAAAATCATTTATCTATGAGTATTGTTTTTATACTATTGAGGAGTTTATAAACCGCAACAACTAGAACTATAGGTGCAGTTCGATTTCGATTTCATAAAGCTTACTTGATGTCCATTATTTCCTCCTTCTCCCTAAAATGTAGGGTAGCGTATGTAAATTGTGTTATTTACTGACAATGTCTATGTTGTTTACAACCTATGACAAATAAATTCTTATTATTATTAATAAAACATAGGTTGAATGCGATGAAAAATACACGCCTCTAGATTAAAAATGTGTGATGTATCCAAACAGCTGAAGAAATTGTGTTCAGTTTCATAAAAAAACTAGGCCGGCTTTGAAATCAAAGACTTTATTAACCATGGTGCTAGCAAAGGAAGATAATAGTTGTAACAATGTCCGAAAGCTATATACCGTGTATACATCCTTCTCGTTCTTATTTATTTATTTTACAAAACTTAATTCGAATAATTCCCATATAAGATTTTGCTTACGTGATAACGACTGTCTTTGATAATCTTATGCCTGAGTTAATACTAATTAATACGCAAATTAGGCACCAGCATTTTCTTGAGGGTGGCTATTTCGATCAAAATTATTGAGATGATAATTTACCTTACACTTTAAATGAAACTAAGTAACAATTCGGTGACCTTTAAAGGTTAACGAATGCTCTAGAGACCTTGGACTGAAAACAGTATGAATAATTCCGAAACTCTGAACGGTGAAAATATGAATTATTTACAGAACGTTCACATTAAATTGCATTATTTTGAGAAGCGTAAGTCAATAAATGTTAACATAAAAACTATTGTTGTTTGTTATATTATGTGTAGTAATTTTGTTGAATATTGTGATGGAATATTTACGAAAATTGATTTTAGTAAGTGGTAATCACGTGGTAGCAGAATAAATTTTGTACACACCACGGCTGCGGAAAGTGTCTTTATCGAACTGGTTTGGTTGCTCGCAATCTCCAAACTATAATTCGTCTACTAAATTCATTCAAATTACGCCGAATTATTGACATTTGACAATATTGGCAGATCTGGCATATTTAACACGTACAATTTTATCATAAAAATGGCAACATTTATACTTTTCCGCTTTAAAGCAGGAAATAAACTTGTCATTCCGCAAGTAACGTAATATGACGTATGGGAAGTGCAACTTTCTAAGCATCTGGGAGAATATAGTTTTCGCCTCATCGTCAAGGTTTTACAAAAATTGAAAATATTCTTAAAATTATCTTTCAACCTAATTCTACAATCTTAAAACAAAATTTTTACTCCATCGTACCTACCTAACAACAACTGTAACATCTATCCTGGAATACACTATAGACTTATGACAAAAAAATTGCCGAAGAAGTAAGAAACCAATTCCCTCTTGTGAATGAGTTAATTAGTAACATAAAAAAGATTTTTGTAAACGCGCCATTGCGGGTTCAATTTTACAAAAACTCGTTTCCCGATTTACCGTAACCGCCACAACCAGTAACTACTAGGTGGGGTACATGGCTAAATGCCGCAATTTTTTATTCAAAAAATTATCAAAATATTAAAAACTTTATTTTTGAATTATCTGATGATTCAAATGCTATAAGAGAAGCTAAAAAGACCTTAGAAAATAATATAATACCAAATCAGTTAGCATTTATTGCAACACATTTTTCTATAATATCAGAAACAATTTTGACATTAGAATCAAGAGAACTGCTCTTGATTGACTCTGTAAATTTAGTAAACAAATGTCACAAACCACTGTCAACTGTTAGAGGAAACGGAGAAATAATTTTTAAAACGCTAAATTCAGTATTGGAGAAAAATCAAGGATTTAAAATTCTTTCAAAAGTTTCTCTTATTTTAAATGGGGAATTTGTGGAGGACATTGAATTAGACCCTAATATTGTAAGCAATTTAAAACATGCTTCAATTACTTCTGTCGATGTAGAACGATCTCTTTCGACGTTCAAACATTTGTTAGATGACAGACGTCATTCATTCATTTAAAATAGAAAATTTGGAAAAGCACCTAATTGTTAATTTTAATAATAAATAATAGCAGTTTAAGCAGCTAGATAGACCAAGAGCAAATATTTAGTAGATAGTATATACATAGGTGTTTAGGTAGATATTATATTACTAGTTAAATAATTAAATATTTATTAAATTAAGTTATTATTTTAAAATAGTACATTATTATAATATAAGTATTATAAGGTCACAGAACCTCTTAAGTTTTTGTATATTGTTAATAAGAAATAATGTACGAGCATTATGTTGTAAGATACTTAAAATGTAAAATAAACTGTTATCTTCATGTTTTTTTTTAAGTTGAAATAGTGCATACTGATGCATATTTCGCATATAGCAGAACATATTTGTCAATAATTGCAGCATATTGTTGTTAAAATATGTGCATATAAATGCGCATATTTTGTTGTTTTTTTTTTGTGCATATAATCCGAGTTTTATTAATAACTAATCAACTTTTGAATGTATGTGCCTGTGCGGTGTTAATTTATATTCTTATATAGTTTTCTATTGGTATAGTTGCCCCCCTCTTACCGCTTGTTTATCTCCGATCTTCATAAACCATACCAACTAAGTATTCTGACTATTGCATTATTACAATCGTATCCATCAAAATTAAAACAAAAAATGATCTAATTTAGTCGGCGTTGAAAGATTCTTGGCATATAAAATTATGAATCCCTTGTAAGTAATTTTCCGGCGAGAATCTGTATTGGATTAACAAACGTTGCGTCTTACTGCCTAACAAACCGTGAAAATAATGACAAACAGATTAAATCCTAAAAAAATTGTCTTTGAAACGTGGAGAACCGGAAGTCGCAGAAACTAGTAGACGCAAGGCCAAACGCGATGTATAAAAATTAAATTAGAAACAAGAGATAATGTCCTTGTGACAACCAGAAAAGTTTGGCTTAAATGAGCAGAGCTTACCTTATATGGATAAATCAGAACATCAGTTGGTTAGACATACATACACACAGTCGGCGGAGTCTTTACAAATGATCGCTTAGGATGGAGAGAGCAAAATAGCGCTACGCTCGCTATATGTGCTAGACACAGCTCGCTGCGATTTAGTCATTCCTGAATCCCCGACTGTACATATGTATCTGTATAAACCATATACTAATTAAATTAAATGGTGCTTTTCAGTTTAGCACATGTTTCTTAAAATATTTGATGAAATGTCAAATAACATAAATGTATGTATTCATATAAACCAGCTACAACTAATATAATACATATTAGGAGAAAAAAACAAAGTTTATACTAGTAAACAGAAATAAACATATAAATAAAAGATATACAGCAAGCAAACGAAAAAGCAAAACTATACTATATAAAGTCAAGTCGACCAAAATCAAAACAGAAGCATGAAAAGTACTTTTAAACAAACATTACAGAGCTAATTATTGTGTAAGCGTTTACGGAGCTGACGGGAAAAAGTCGATGGATACAAAGACCGCAGTTCACATGGAATCTCATTATATAACTTTGCAATATTGTAACTAAAGGATCTTTTAAATACTTCAGAGAGATGAGCGAGAGGAGTCAGAAGGCCCTTAAATCTAATATTCACATTATTAACATACATTCCAAAGAAAAGTTTTCTGTAAATATAACTAAGCTTTCTATCAAAAATAACTAAACACTAAAATAATAAATAAAAACAATCTTTAAATATATAAGGCAAGAAGAAACTATCGCTTTTAATAGACTTATAAAAGTACGCATTACTGCTCTTAAAATTATTTCATTTTCTTTCCCTTGTTTTGTAAAAGAATATTTTAATCATTTGTCTAATCTATAGTCATTATTAGTTTTAATATTTCAAATATGAATTAAGTAGTGGATGACAAACGTTTTTTTGGCAATGGTAAATTCAGAATTCTGATAAATTCATGAATTTATACATAGGTATCAATTTTTATATGGGGTACCATACATTCTGTTTTTCCCGACATTTTTGCTACGTATTGTTTCCTTTTGTTTATTCATATTGTTTCGTATCCTTTATATACACTCTCTAATTGGCGGTAGGCACCTATACATAGCAAACTGGAGTTTTATGTATATAGATACTAAGGACAAAAGATACGCCTACAGAAAATAACGCAAACAGCAGTCGTATACAAACGAGCTAACAATAAAGCGACTGGCATTCTTTTAATCTCACGCTGCTTCATCGAGGAGTAAGCAAAGTACAAGCCTTATTACCGTGTCTATAACCAAAATAATCGATTGCAGCATTCAGGTGCTGCCCAAGCCTAAGTGCCATCTATAATATAATATAAATTTATTGACATTTGGTATACGAATATATAATGTATGTACATATCAGAGATAATACACACAAGAGTTAGTAAACTTAATACTAAAAAGTGGGTACGCGTGGGGAAGGTGGTGGGGGTGTATTTGGCAGGTTACGGTCTCTGCTCATAGAGGCGCTGTGATCTCAAAGCGCGCGTAATTTGAATAGGTATATATGTATGGATGCTGTTGCTAGGAGAAGCTTCGGGTTGTGAAATACACCTTGACATCTATTTGACGTATTGTACCAATCCCACTGAAATTTTGTCGAACCTGAAGGAATTGCAACCTCCGGTAGGGATTGTGCCGAACATCGCATTGACACGGGATCTACGGCTTTACTTCCTATCCGAGAAGAAGGCATGTTCTGATTTTTATCCACAATTAAAAACCACCGCCTCCGGCCTGGGATCGAAAGCACCTGCACTATATGCATAGAGAAGGGTTAGTATAGAGCGGAATCTTGTGTATATAGAAACGTTCACGTGCGTTCGCGCCATCTAATGAGTTTTGCGGGAACTATTCACAAAGGCGGTAATTTTTAGACGTTTTATTTTTAGATGTTTTATTCTTGAAGATTCTTGCAACAATTTAGATCTCCTTTTTAATGGATTTTTGTTGATAAAAATGAAATTTTGCATCTGTGCACTTTGTATGCCGCGTATTTTTTTTTAAGTAAGTGTCGTAAATATGCGTCAAAAAGACGTATAGTTACTATTCCAGGATTAAATGTATAGCTACATATAATATAGTGCAATATACTTACAAATATATTACTTTAGAAAACTAAATCTCAAAAGTCTTTTCTATAAACACAAAGAAACACTTCCAAACGTAAAAAATACTTTAAAGAAATAAAACTAAAACAGCGGATATTAATATTATTATGGAAATTTGACACGTGCGTCAACAACAAGATGACAAGATGAAAAAAACAAGTGATTCACGCACTGATAGAGTATGCCATCCACAAAATAATTTATTCTGCGGTACCAACCTATATATAGTTATTTCATAAATATTACTAAAGATATAGTATTGCGCTCCCATCTATAGAGGTTTGCGGGAACTATCATTCGCTATCCTTGTCTTGCACCGCTGAGACGTTTGATCAGATTTAAGTTACTACCCCATGACTATATGCGACTATATGTCACCCTTTTGTCATATTCATAGATAATAAATATGTCATATTATGAGGAGTTTAGATACCTATTTTGGATAGGCAACATATTTTACACTGCCACTCGTACAGCCCTCTCTGGAGCGAGACCCAAACCAGCTACCCCTCCGGAGGGGAAGAGACCAAGGGTACATACATAACACTTCACACAAATGTCAAAAAAGACTAAATCACCTAATGGTGTTCTTCCTTTAGCCTTCCACCACGTCCAAATTTTCATAGGATTGCCAAAAGTAGAATTTATTTGCTTCGTTCACGTTCAATTTCTCCAATTTAGTTTCATTTCATTTTCTAAAAACCCAAGAATTCTAAAACCAAATATAACGTTCTTGTCATTTTGACATGACATTTGTAATTTACTCTCAATTTCACTTGACGGTCCATTGCCGATAAGACGGCATTTTTGCTGCACGAATGAGTGTAGTGAAGTTGTACTATTGAATGTGGCAGCCGAAAAACATATACTAAGTATTTTTGTTAGGCTAAGCGCACGGGTACACTGTCACAAAGTGTATCTGCGCCCTATTGTCTTTTGTTATAGAGCAATGAACCATAACCCCTTCCCATAATTTTTTGTTTTACCTTGTTACACCTTGTCTGTACAATAAAACATACACAATGTACCAGAAATTAGTAAAATACGAAAAACTTATTTTTTGCAGATACACACTGAGAAAAAAGAACAGTAAATATTCAGTCCTCCCAAGTAAAAAAATATACTTAAATAGACACAGATATTCTAAGTATTCAGGGTAAATAACACTAGATTTCTGAGTTCTGTTTTCTATGCATATATTATACATATACAGTAGCAAATACGTTAAATATTACAAACATTGTAGTAAAGATGATGCTTCTCCTACTTTATTAATAATGCAAGATCGGTGTATTATATATATAATTGTAGGCCAAACACGATTATAAAATATTAATCTGGTGTAGGCAAACATCTTATATAGCCGGATTTTCCTAGGAGCAGGTTTTATGCGTCGCGTACAATGCAAATGCCTAGCAGAGTATGCCGTCCACTCAATTCAAATAAAACAGTTGGCGCCAACTCTTTTGTTTGAACTGATTGGCCAGCGTATTGCGCTCAACACAGGGTATACTGTAAGGGCGAGCGTACTATGGTCACCCTAGGGTAATCGGCAATCGTCGCAAATGCGAGAACGACGCCATGCCTGGCTATACTCGGGGAAGATAAATATCGATGCACGTGACTGACCGAATATTACGTCAAGTACTACACTGTTGTCAAATATGGCACAAGTCAATGAATAGCCAAATTTTAGGTTATGTAATTTACAGTGAACTGTATTACCGAACGTAAATATTTTCATTTTAATATTTATTATAATTTATAAAAGTCACGTGCATCGATATTTATGCTGCCTCCACTATAATATAAGGTGTCTGTAAAAGGTCTTTACACACTCCTACCACATATTCCTTAGAGCAAAATAAGCCGATTTAAGTAAACTTATCTTAGTCCAAAGTCGCTTACTTTGGGCGCTATGCGCCCTTAAAGTTAAAATTTTGAAATCGTTTTTTTATTATAAATTCAAAACGGCTTATGCGATTTTAATAAGATTTGGCATGGTCAGTTAGTATTATTGGACGAATGTTTTGAGAAAATTTCAAGAAAATACTAATACCGGAAGTGAATGAAACACCCATGACCATTATGAAAATTAACATAATTTTTTTTGCTGTCTATAGTAGAGACACGAAATAATTTTTATTCGATAGAGTATTCAAAAGCAATCAAATTATGTCTCTTGTAAAATTTTCTTATTTTTATTCGTTTTCGAGAAAAACGAAAAAAAGTGCTTATGGTCGTACGATCGAAAAAAGCAAAAAGTAATCCAGTCGCCTATGATTTCTATCATCAACAAATGAATTTCGCATGACTAAATCTACTGCTCAAATAAAGGCTACAGGTAAAAGAATAGGCTTAGTAAAAGTTCACGGTTTCGAAGATTCTGGGTAACTTATTTACTACAAAAACGGCACTCTTTATAAAAATTGATTACTCTAATGGCTTTTGCGAAATTTGTATTTTAATAATTCGCATCAGGTTATTTTACACAAAAATTATTAACAAAATTAAATAACTGAAACATGAACACAAATAATAAATATGTCACAAAAACTGTTGAAAGTGTTCTCCATTTACACGCATACAAAGATTTATACGACGAAGGAAATTAAACTGTACTCTTTGCAAAATTTCTCCATCGCCTCTAAGGTCAGTTATTGCATGTTGAATACGTTGCCATAGTTGTGCTTCATTAGCCACAGGTGTCTTGTAAACCACGGACTTAAGATGTCCCCATACAAAAAAATCAGCGGGAGTTAAGTCTGGAGAACGTGGAGGCCAATTTACAGGAGCGTCATTACCTCTACCTATCCATTTGTTTGGGTATACTTGATGTAGGTAGTTTCGAACATCTACTGAAAAATGTGGTGGAGCTCCATCGTGCATGTACCACATATCTCTCCGAAGTTGTAGAGGTAAATCGTCTAACAAATCTGGCAATGTATTTTGTAAAAATTGCAAGTAAATGTCTCCCGTTAATCTTTGTGGAAGAATAACAGGACCAACAATAAAATTGCCAATTATTCCAATCCACACATTAAGTTTAAATTCGTGTTGAAAATGATTTATCTTTATGGCATGCGGGTTTTCAACTGCATCAACGTGTTCGTTATGGAAATTAGTTACCCCTCTTCTTGTGAAACAAGCTTCATCCGTAAACAAAATAGTGTTGCCAAAGTTTAAATCTGCTTCTCTTTGCCCATTAACAAAGCGACAAAAACCCAGGCGCATTTCGGGATCATGTTCTAAAAGCTCTTGAACTGCTATTTTATGGTATGGATATAGCAACTGTTCTCTAATTACTGCGTGAACGACATCTTTACATACTCCTACTTCCCTACCTATTCGTCTAGTACTTATTTCTGGATCTTCTTCAATACGTTCTAAAATTGTTTCTTCAACTTCAGGAACCCTTACAAAACGCTGCCTTCCATAATCAGCGGTTGCAGGAGCAAAGCGACCGGTCTCCCGAAGACGTCGTTCAACGGCAGCAAACGTTGGGTGACTTGGTATTCGACGATTTGGAAACCTTTCAGAATACACCCTAACACACTCTCGAGTATTTCCTTCACAAAATCCAAATACCAATAGCATATCGGTATATTCTGCATTGGTGTATTGTAAGGCCATGATAAATCACGAAAAGTTAAGCTTTAAGGTATTTTAGATTTGACAGTACCTATTATTATTTAGCCATGCGAAATTCATTTGTTGATGATAGAAATCATAGGCGACTGAATTACTTTAAGCTTTTTTCGAACCCACAACCATAAGCACTTTTTTTCGTTTTTCTCGAAAACGAATAAAAATAAGAAAATTTTACAAGAGACATAACTTGATCGCTTTTGTATATTCTATCGAATAAAAATTATTTCGTGTCTCTACTATAGACAGCAAAAAAAATTATATTAATTTTCATAATGGTCATGGGTGTTTCATTCACTTCCGGTATTAGTATTTTCTTGAAATTTTCTCAAAACATTCGTCCAATAATACTAACTGACCATGCCAAATCTTATTAAAATCGCATAAGCCGTTTTGAATTTATAATAAAAAAACGATTTCAAAATTTTAACTTTAAGGGCGCATAGCGCCCAAAGTAAGCGACTTTGGACTAAGATAAGTTTACTTAAATCGGCTTATTTTGCTCTAAGGAATATGTGGTAGGAGTGTGTAAAGACCTTTTACAGACAGTCTGTATATCTTTACGGGTATTTTTTTATTCATCCAAAGCATTTGACATAGTTGATCATTCACCCCTGTTAAGCAAACTCCTGTCCATTAGAATATATTGTCTAGCCTATGATCTTTTTTTATTCGTACATAATTAATATGAGGGCAGTAGTTAGCGTTAGAGGTATTTAGAGGCAAATGTGATTCAAATAAGCAGTTTCTATAGTATTGACCTAGCGTATGGGGTTCCACAAGGTTCGATTTTAGGTCCCACACTATTCCTAATTTACGTAAATCAATCGAAACTCAATTATTGCAGACTGGTACAGTAAGCAGATGATACAAGTTGTCTTGTAGAGACAGATACCGTTGAAACTGCAAACTGAAACAAATCATAAGTTTTTTTGTGACTTATTTCACCTGCTGCAGAATTTCTATTTCTTTCTATCATATTTCATGTGATCATTGGTACATGTACTAGTATTTTAATTTTTTTTTGTTTTCTCATAAATCCACGCTACAAGATTTCTAAATTTTCGCAGTTACGATATAAAAATGTTCACAAAAACATTTTACAGGCTTATTGACATTCGTACTTTAAAACGTTAAAATCATTAGTTAAGTAGTCACGAATTTGCTGGCGTATATTCAAGGTGAACTATACGAGAGACTTGGTACTCGAATACTTATTATTGAATCGTTCTGCGCGCTTTGCCCAGTGCTGTCGTAGTTGAAACAGTTGGTGATACATTTTATGATTCTGGATTTATTATATTAATAGGCAAAAATTGTTCTAATTTTTCAAAGTACTTATGCATGTACTATTACTTTTATTTATATTTCAAGTTATTTTATCTAAATTTGCTTGCTTACAATTCTTTCCTATCGCTTTAAGATAAAAATACTAACTGCATTAACATTAGACCTTGAAACGAAAGAACATTTCGAGGAACATGATGTGAATATTTATCGACGTATACATAAAGATTTAGTGTGCTAGCAATACCAACTACCTCAACGAAACTTCTACATTATTTCATTGGATATTACATCGCAAACTATTTTTATTTTCATATGTGCATACTTTGTAAACTCATTCATTACCTTTTAAAATTTTTATATATATATTTCCAATAGCATTAGCCAAAGGGTAAAACCAAATATTATATTCACAAGAAAGAGTTTATAAACGCACTTGGTGCTGCTTTTCTGCTAATCACAATCACTATAATTAATATGAGGTTGATTTGAAATTTTTAATATAAAAATTGCCTCATATTAATTATTGCAGTGCTTAGCAGAAAAACATTATTTAATGATTTCACACGGTAAGAAGTGCGAATTTGCACACCTAGTGCTACATATACTGGGTGTCCTAAGATGGATAACGTATTAGAAGTATACCGGGTGTGCTAAGATGGATGACCTATTAGAAGTATATGGAAAACCAATCATCAGAATTAATTCAAATTTTGTATGTGCAAGTTATTCGTGGTGTTATACTTTTCTAAAATATTTTTATCCATGCAGTGCTACCGCTTCTATACTTAAATCCGGTAACAACTTTTTTAATTCAAATTTAACCACCTGTATTTCTTATAATGGTTGGATTCCTTATTCAATTTCATAAAACTTTCGCACTTTTTTCCTTATACCTCAAGCCGAACCCCCACCTCTCAAAGCGTTTTCGAAATATAAATTAATTTCAACTCTTTTCTGAAAATTTCTTCTTCGCTCTTTGGAAGATTACCTAACAGCATTCAAAAATACAGTAAATATTAGGTTTTCAAAAACGATTTGCTGTTTGTAAGAGACAGCACATATTAAAATTTAATAAGTTGTTGAATATTATTTCGTTATAGACATTTGTTATGTATTATTTAGCTAATATTAAGTTGTTATTTTGGCATTTTATTTATTTGGAGTACATATTGGCAGAACAAAACATTCTATAACGATTTGAAGGTTTTGAACCAAACAAGTTTTTCCAAGAAAAAAAATATTTTCGTTAAGAATATATATATGTATATAATTAATAAAAAGAAACGTCCCACTTTGTGAAGAACTTTCGTGAAAATGTTGCAAGTATATTGCACGCGTTTGGCAATGATGTATTCTAACCTTAGAAATTAGTTAGGAACTTATTGCGTAATATTCTCACAGGATGAACTGCTATTAGCCCACCCAGAAAACAATATAATGCTACCATACTATTATTAAATACACAAAAACATTAAACAATATATAAATGTAAGATGGCCATGACTGTGTGTTGAGAACACGTCAGGCAAAGGTAGTGGAATGCGGGTGGGGGAAAACAAGGTAACAACCTGTTATGACGTCACGCCGAACAAGCTATCATGACCCCTCCACATTGCCAGAGTAGCAGCATTAGTGTTAGTGGCCGAGTTGGTACAAGAGTGAACCATCTTACTTTTCTACTTTCTTCAGGTACGCGAACTACTCACATAAATTTCTGGGAGAACACGTGTTCGGGAAAATTTATTGTTATATTCGAATGGTTTCGTCCGTTTTATATCTATATGTAATTCATGTGTAACAGCTTCGCCTTTTCGAACTTGAGAATAAAAGTAAACAGGGCAAGGGTGACGTTAAAGCAAATAAGAAAATAATCGGTTTCTGTGTTGAGGGAACTATCGAGTGCCTTGGTGTTTGTTTATTTACTCCGGTGAGTTCAACGCTTGGGAAGGCTAAACACATTTTAAGTATACAGGCGCACAGAAATTAGAATTGAGATAGTCTTAATGTGGTGCGTGTTCGAATCGGTGTCCCGTTGTTTTCGATATCCATCGGTTTATGCGAAAACGAAATGAAGCGCAGATGGTCATCCAATGTACAAATTGTCTCGACGAAAGTGGAGGATTGCAGCAGCTCGGAAGTGACTTCTTCGTCGGCCGCTCTTGTTATGAGTCCAGCTAATTCGTTAGCGTCGACGGATATCGGTGATGTAGACTTGGTGGAATTCTGGGATTTGGATATTAACTCTGGGAATCGTGTCAGTGTGTTGCAACAAAACGGATATGCCGGTGGTGGAAGTGGTGTCGGTGGTGCACAGAGCCAAACCGTGATTAGTACAAATCATCACGCCAAGTCAGATACAAGTTCAATGTCAGGTAGGTCACAGACCCGGTGACTTATCGAAAGTATATACAACCTACAATATAACAGTGTGACACAACGACCAACTTGCTTTCACATTAGACTACCTATTAGCTATGCACCGTAGAGTTGACTGACTAATATCGTCTCAAAAATCTATAACTTTCTTATTTATTAATCTAGATTTGTGACATTTGATGTGCAGGTCAAGAAAGGTGCGCTGCTTAACATTGTGTCATACAATGTAGAAAATATAATTTAGGTCGATATTTATTAGCTGATAATTGGAAGCAAAAATTAAAGATAACTATTTTGTAGGTATATGCTGTCACATAAGGTCGAAGTAAATTGACTTATTGAAACTGTTAAACAATTTTTGTAAATGAAAGTAGTTAAATTACTTCATGCCAAGTATCTATAAGCGATACGGAGTCAATTAAATGAAGAAAAAGAAAGCATGTTTTATAGACGAATGAACATATTCGACAAAGTTTCAAAAATATTTAAAAGTATGTAAAAGTCTATTTACATGACATTATTTTGCTTTTAAGAACTTTCGTCAACTATTATGATACCGATTGACATTTTTTTTTAATTTGCTGGATAGGAGCAACATTTCACTTCTTATTTCAAAGTGTCATTTGCAGATGCAAATTTTTTAAGTTAATATGCCAATTTTTTCTGTTTGAAGAGATCCTTATAATTGTTCAATTGTTGTTAGATAAACCCGTGTTGTTGAACTGAGTGTATCTTTAATTATTTGTAATTAATTAACCAAATCAATTACCTAAAATATTATCATTAGGTATGTTAAGATGTTTTTGAAATAGCCTTTGCAACTTTATATCACTTTCAATGTTTTCGGAACTTACTCGCTGTATTCCTGTCGAAAAAAATAAAATATTCGGAAAATATGGGATTTGGATTTATTCACTCAATAGCTTATAACTTTGTCATTTTTCGGTCGATTTTCTTCTGGTTGGTCTTAGTTCTTACGTAGAAGTATCATCTTTACGTACATGAACAGAAACCAGACGTTTTTTTAACGATTTGTACTTTTCTGTCGGCACAGAATCACTGTAAAATATGATTTTTTTGAAAATGTGCCCTATTTTCATCGATATATTTTGAACCGCTCTACCAATCAAAGATCCGATTATACATATTTGTTCGTCATCTTAATACCTTGCATTTGGGTACCAAGAACGAACCAATCGGACATTTCTAGCTCGAGATATGATTTGTCAAGTGAAAACATATCTCGAAAACTGTTCCATAAAAAAAAATTTAACCTTGATTTTCGAATTCAGCGGAATAAAATACATAAGGAAATCTATCTCTCATCAAATGTACATGAAAAAAATTTCATTTTGTAAACTAGTGTAATTGGACTGTCCACTTTGTGCATATGTAACCTGAACATGAAATACTTTGTATACTACCTACACGAACATTAGATTCATATTATATTACATATTAGAAAATGTATATATTTTGAAGTTATTTTAAGAATTTACCCCATATATCGTGGTGTACGGTATTCTCTTTTTTAGAGTTAACTGGCACTTTTTATCCCTATTCCAATTGGTATTTTTGTACAAATGTTATTTGGTAGCAAAAATATTGACATATATATTTATTTCTTCGGTAGACAACCAAAGTTTTTCAGCATTTACCTATCTTATTTCAATCTAACTTTAAACAAATATCGAAATAATAACTAACTTAAATCAGGTTTTTAAATTTTCTGCTCTTTTTACAGTGTGAAATCGTGAAAGAATTAATGCTTTTTTCCTGCTAGTCACTGTGATTAAATTACAAGGTGTAACAGACATTTTTGAATTTGAAATATTCGCGCCTAGGTGAGGTGGTCGTGACCTAATCAAAGGTCTTCTTGCGCAATACATGATCGAGTCGTAAAACAAGATCCCATGAAATAATAACGTTTTTATGTACTTCTAAATAAATCAGTAGTTTTGATGTTCTGTTTGTTTATATATGTGTAGTGCGTAAAAATAACGGTGAAAAGGTAATTTTTATATTATAAAAATTTTCTTGAGTGTGTAGAAAATTGTGTAGAAAAGAGTATAGCAAGTTTAAACTGCATAATTGCCGTACTGTCGACTTCCTATGAACTGTATTTGATGTAATTCAAATCGGAGGAATCTGTCGGTCTCCTTAGCTCAATTGGTCAAAGCGCTCGTCCGGTAAATGAGAGGTGTCAGGTTCACATTCTACACTATAGGTAAAATTTTTAATATAAAAATCACTTTGTAATATAATTACAATTACTTAGCAGGAAAAGTAGTAATTCTTTAACTTAAATCAGAATTTACAGCAAATCAACGGAAATGATACAAGCGAGAAAAGCAAATATTTTTGGATGATCACTCACCCCTATTGCTTTTGAAATACTTTTTACAAATAAAGATGTCGTCCGAATTAAATTTGACGCATAAATTAACATTTTATTGAAGTACCTGGTCAATAAATTTTGCTCACCCATATATTTCGCACCAGTAAATACACTTTAAGGAAAAATTAGATTCAATTGTTGATTGATTAATTTTGAAGACTTGATTAATCTTAGTAATAAATGTTTCTTATATGTATCATTAAGTCATCACCTTATAGTGAACATATGATCATTTCACTAAGACGATGATATATATGGTTATACAAAATTTTCCATATAATACATGACTACTGATTTCACATTCTTGGGCAATTTATTTAAGAGATGCATTTAATTTCGTCATAAAATATTCAATACACCTAATAAACATCATTTGATGTTCTTTCATTATGATCTAATTAGCTATTGCAATTTCTTACATTAAATTAAAACAAAAAAACTCTTAACGTTCAAGTGCACACAAAAGGAGATGTATACAGTAAAAATAAAAAATTAATTTTTTATTATGTTTTCGGAGTAACAACAAAACATTTTCAGTATTGAAAGCACTCCAGATGAAAAATATAATTTTAAGAAAACTAATTTCTTTATGATTAAAATGTCAGGTTTTGGTAATACTGTACTAAAACGTTAACCCTATTTAAGAATCGGATGTGAAAAATTGTAAATTCATCCTAATTATGTATATTAATAATTGGTAACTCTATCGGGGCGACCAAAATGCGTCGTTTTCCGGTAGACCTATCTCCATTTATCGGGACTCGCGCGAGGAAATACCGCGATTTTCTAAAAGTCGGATATGAAGACGGTACGCTTTCAATTTGAAAATCCTGTTAGTACATACTTGTGCGCTTGCACCACAGATAAGGCGGTACGTTAAAGTGATAAGACGATAATTTTTAAATACTTATATTTATTAAAAGCACGCACCCGAGTGGCAACGTTAAGTTAGACTGTGTAATAGGCCGGTCATTTTGTCTCGGTAAGTGTAATTGGCAGAGGTGGATTAAGCATAAGGTGCGATTAGACGATCGGCAGGCGCGAAAAGTTAAAAGGTATAAACGGCGAAAAGAGAAAGTAAAAAAAATGATTAAAAAAAGGAGAAGGGTTGGGCACACAACTTTCGACATGGAGCAAACTACTCTACTCTTTAAGAGATGTAGATGTAAACCATAGCAGAGGTCAAGCCCATAATAACGCAAGCAATATGATTTTTTGCGCTACGCTTTCGATGATTTTAGTGGGCAATTGTTCTACGGAATGCTGTTTGAGTGGTACACAGTTTTTTCATACATGTCAACTAGTTTTATATCTTCTTTTCTTCATCAAAATATTGTTGTAAAATCCTGGAAGATCCAATTTTCATCTGCAAACTCATACTTGTTCACAACAAAAAAAAACTTTCAACGACCAGAGGGTCAGCAAAAGCGGATGCAGTCCCGGCTTTCAAATCTGCTTTGCACAAGTATAACAATAAATTCTTTTAACTACGTATTTTCTTCTGGTCGCGTAGGGCTAAACTGTGTGCTTATATAAGTATATAAAATATTAACAAAATTAAAACAAAAAAACTACGTATTATCAAAGTAGTGGCATGTAAAAGCCATGGAAACGTTAGAAACTGGAATTCTAGTAGCTTTTAGAACCACATTCTCATACATTTTAATAATACCAGTAAAACCCTACAAAACATGAATACCGTATACGTACTTTTGGTTGTGAAATTGTGCCAGTCATCATTAGGATTTATAAAAACCCTGAAAAATAAATTCAATAATTTTGAAAACATAGGATATCCGGATTATCAAACCAGTAACAAAAAGGCCAAGAAGAGAAAGGTACTAGACAACAACACTAAAGTAAATGAGACACAATTTGATGGAAGGGAGGATATGCGAATAAAAGTTTTCATTACAATTATAGACTCACTTGTTATATTGCTAACGAAAAGAAAACTAGTATATGATACAATTTTAGATCTGTTCGGGTTTTTGAAAAAAAAAATGGATTATTTGAAGAACGAAAGCGTAGCAACTGAAGACATAAAACCGATCTGGACGATTATTTTTCTCAAAAATGTGTTATATATATGTGTCTAAAAATTTTATCTCGAATGGTTGCCTAAATACATATGCAGGAACTTTTACTCAATTTAGATAGTACTGAGAATGTATCTCTGCCTTCCATCGATCAACGCCTCTGAAGAAAAGTCCTATTCCATATTAAACAGGATAAGAAAATTATATCTGAAACACACTTTCCGATGAGAAGACAGATGACCTGCCGGCGCTTATCAACTTTCTCTTGATATTTTGATTTCTATTTCTGAAAATGAAATTCTAAGTAGATTCATATAATTAAAGCAAAGAAGAAAAGTGTTAAGATAAGGTGCATGAGCATTTTTTCGAAATATTCGCCAATTTAATAATTACTTTACCTACACTTTTACACAATTGGTATATATATCTAGGTAAACCGTTTCATTGTTTGTTCTTTCTTTTTTTCTCAGACAAAATATCATCAAAAGAAATTCTAGGTATTTCCTGTCATTGAATCCAAATCAACTAACCTCGAAAACATTGCTTCTTTATACCACACTTAACATCCAATTAGGGTCCCTGTTCAACTGTAATCCGATGAGTAATCGAAGTTTTCCATTCTCTCTTCAGAATGTAGTTCAAGGTCTTTCTGTATACCCTACACATATGTAGGTATGCAACGTGATGCCCTATTATTAGTGCACCCCAAAAGATACCACAGTTTTTTACATTTCTATGGCCCCCATGAATTCGTTTATATTAATATCTACCATTCCACCGTAATAATTTGTATATTTAGTATATGGATTCTATTGACTTTTTTCTAATTACATCTTCGGATTGTTTGAATCAAATGTTTTCTAGTTACCAACCCGAAAATATATGAAATTAATATTAGCATAACCATGTGTAAGCAGTCAAAAGTATCGCAAAAGATTTATTTTGATCCAAAAGAGAGTTGTAGAATAGTTGGTAAAACTGCGGGCCGATAAATAAATATCTCT
Organism: Cetonia aurata; assembly: GCA_949128085.1. NCBI lineage: Eukaryota > Metazoa > Arthropoda > Insecta > Coleoptera > Scarabaeidae > Cetonia > Cetonia aurata. Next base: position 20,996,291 of record OX421887.1, on the reverse strand, counting down.
GTAATGATTCCCTATGTTTCTACATAGGGAATCATTACATACATATATAAAACTTGGAGTTTTCTCATATTGTGGATAATCCTATACCAATGCTAATATTTCAAAAACCACCAAACGGAAACTCCGCTCCCAAGCGCAGCTTACGTTACGAGCTCGTAGAAGCGAATACCGGCTCTACAGTACTGTAGGTACATATTACAATAAAAACTGAATTTTTATAACGTTTCTCCACATTCCTTCACGTGTATTTCACTCGATTAAGCACGCCCTCTCACTATCGCGCAGCTGAAAATACTTGTACTGTGCTAATTAATTAAGTTAGCCAACGTCGCGTCGTATCATTTCAAATTGACTGTTGTCACTGCATTTACTCCAGAAAGTCGATTCATATCCAATGAAAAGAATACAGTGAGCTACATAATTATGGCATAATCATATGTTTTTTTATGTCAGCTTTTTATTTCTATCTTTTTTTTTTTAATTCTCACTTATCCTCATTCAAATGAGGAAATATTTTTAACAATGTGTTCGCAATGAATTTTTGTGTAGAATGTGTCGTGATTCTAGTGGAACGCTTATCGTGAAAAATTGACTTTACGAAAACCATCTGTTGTCGAATGGAATAAACCATCAATAACATCTCATTTTCTGCCTTCCGGTAGGTATAACTTTCAAGGTTAGTTGCATGATAATTAAAGAATCGGTAGCAGGTGTGCCAAAACTGCAACTGCAGGAAGTATTTTACATCGTAAATAAAATGCAACTGGCGTAGCAATTATTAACCTAATGGTTTTAGCTGGTCTTTGTCATAAAATTGTAAGAAAGGCACTGTATAAATAGAAATAATGTCGGCGCAAAAAATACACTTCAGAAGCTCCTCAATGCATTCGAGGAAAAGTAAATGATTTTTTTAAAACATAATTTAATATCATTGATTTCTTTGATTTCGTGCTATTTCCGTCCTTGAGTTCCTTCATATTTCAATATCATCTCTATTCTCACGCAGTTTTTTCATTGTTTCTGTTTAAAACTTTTCTTGACCAGTATGATTATTTCTATCAGACTTTGTATTTGCTTTTTCTGATCATTAAATAATAATTACATAGATAAAACTTAAGAGTTTATTTCAAACCTTTCTCTAATACATATGTACATATATACAATTATCAATTATTGTAAAAATAACATTGACATTGCAAAAAACTTGTTTATTTGATAAACTTTGTAGTACTCTTAAAAGTTTTATCTATATATATTATTATTTAATGACTAGAAAACCCAAGAACAGAGTCTGATCTGAAATTCATTGTCTCTTACGCCACTACACGCGTTAGAAACATTTATGTGTGTAAGTACTTGTCGTCTCTATGTACAGTGGTGGACATAAAAATAGGTACAAGGCAAATCAGTTCAGTGTTAGTCGTATAACTCTGTTGCTTATCATTAATACCATGCTTCATCTCTTGGTAGGTAAGTGTCCACAAACACATTGGAAGGTATATACTAAAGGTAATGTAAATATCGCTGGAAAACAATGCCGGTTATTTCCCAATAACAAAAATTTCATGTACCTGGAAGTGGCCAAAAAATAGGTACATTGGTAAAAACAATAAAGAGTGCGTTTTAGTGAAATTTACTATCAGATACTGCAAGTAAGTCCTCCTTGTAGTTATCACATGTACACATATTACCTTCATTACTTGTTAAATCTAGATAAAATGGGTCGCAGCACGCTTTGTTCAGACAGTGAGAGGAAAGATATTAAAACTATGCGCGGGCAGGGGAAGACGATCAGAGAAATAGCAAGCATATTAAATCGTTCCCCAAATATGATCAATCAAATGCTCAAAAACCAAAAATGGATCCACATACAAGACTATGACCGAAAAAAACAACACCGCACACTGACTGCTGTATTGCGAGATTAGCAAAACGTGCTATATTTGCAACGTCCACAAAAATATTAAAAAAAAATAAATAGTAATGTCAAGTCGTACTTTACGACGACGATTAGCCGAAAATATTTTTCACGGTAGAACTGCAAGAAAAGTTCTCTTGTTGACCCGAAAAAATGGCAATTGTGAAAACTCACGTCGAATGGAAAACAGAAAAGTAGTGTAACATATTTTGGAGTGATGAACGCAAATTTAATTTAGTAGAATATGATGGCAGGGTTTACGTTCGTCGTCCAATAAATAAAATATTCTATTTGAAATATACAACACGGACACTAAAGCACGGTGGCGAAAACATAATGGTTTGGGCATATTTTTCATGGTCCGATTCACTACATTAAAGGCGTGATGACTAAAGAAATTTACATCCTAAACAACATCATGCTTCCATACGCAAACTAAACATTAAACATGCCGATTATTTGGATTTATCAACAAGATATTAACCCTAAACACACGTCCAAGTGTTATCAAAATTGGTTGCGTGACCATAACGTACGACTTTTAGATTGGCCGGCACAATCGCCAGACGTTAATCCATTTGAAAACTTATGGAAGTGTGTTAAGGATTCATTACTACATAGAAAAATCAAAATAAAAACGATTGTGTGAAGCGGTCCAGCAGAGTTGGTACGCCATACCAGTGGAAAGATGTCAACGTATGGTGAGCTCACTGGCTAACACATGTAGGGCAATAATTAGCAATAAAGGGCACGTTACCAAGTATTAAACTCGTATAAATCACTGAATAAATTTCGGTTACCCATTTTTTTATTATTACCCGATGAGAAAACTTTATAGCATGGGTCCACACAGCTTTTTAATATTGGCTTAGTTGTCGGTTAAATTTTGTGATATCAGCCTTCAATGGAGTTTTTTATTATGGATTATTCTGTTGAGTAGAAAAATTAAAACTATTATGAAAGTAGAATAACTTGGTTTATTTATTGCATATATAATTTTTATGTCCACCACAGTATGTACCATACAGTAAAACGTTCGTACCGCAAAAATGTAGTAAACAATATTTCGGTTAAGATTTATTGGTGCTTTACGATAAAGTGGAGATGTGTTAGTTATCCGTGCGCACCATGTGCGCCGGTATGGAAGTCTAATTCGTAATATACTAGAATATGCGATAGACTATAGGGACGCAACATGAGCTTGTTACCGATATAAGTATAGAAGTAAAGACATTTATTCTATAAGAAATAATTAAACATACATTTGGTTTTCTGCTATTAAAGTAATATGCAATACAGTATCCCCACATCGGCGCACATGGCGCGCACGGAAAGTGATCTGCTCTAGTTATAAGTATTGCGGCGATATTATCAAAATTGACATTCATTTCCTACTTGCATACATGCACTACACTGCAGTATTTTTTCTGTGCAATATTATGGCTGGCACATTATTTATATATATTTTCAACTTTCAACTTTTTGAGGATATTTTCAACAATATCCAAGCTATCCGTTATCGTTTTATTGAAATTTTGGCGGTGTAAAATCGATTTAATGAATGGAAAGGGCAAAAAAATATTTTTTATCTAAATATCCAGACTATTGTTGCATTGTCATTTAAAATTAGCGGACAAATACTGGAATTATAAGCCTTATGTTTCAAATGTAAACTCAGAACACACATATTTACGTACGTAAATGATTTTAATTTATGTGAAGAACGCTTTTACAAATGACAAATAAGAATCCGCATAAACATGTACAAAATCGCAAATAAACGTCCATACAAATAGATAATAAATATCGTGTGTACAGACATATAATATGTAATATAAGTGCAGAACATTTAAATATAAGCACAAAACAAAACTTTGTTGCTATTTGTAAGGAGCGTTCAATGCCGTTTCGGTATTACTATGGTTAAGAAATGCGCGTTCTACAACTAGAAAACATCTGTGGCCTATAACGACGGTGCAGTTGCATATTGCAGATGTCGATCTTGTTGGCCATGACCATGACATTGCGCGACCTCTAACTAGGCAGGTGTACTCTCAGCAGAGTGCACTTTCGGCTTTTGCGTACTCTCACAGCCACGCTACTACATACTCTGTATTTTATATTGCTCAACTTTTTTATATTGCGAATATATTTCCGTGGGTATGTGGTGCAGAGGCAGAGTACAGTTCTGTCAGGCATTCATGTTACGTAAAAAAATTCTACAAGGATATAAAATACCCTTCATCGCCGACATCTAAATTATTAACTATTAACGTTTACTGACAAGTATAAATAAATAAATAAATCTCATGCCTATTTGTAAAGATACTTGCATTGCAATTTTAAAACAGTATGGGTATGCAATTGCTTTTATATAAAACATAATAACGATTCACGTATATATTTGTTTAATATTCTGAATATGATTTAATCTTTTTTATTTGTTTTAAAAATGTTAATAATACTTCTCACTAATATTTCCGTATTAATTTTGTTGAGATGGAGTAAGGGAATCAGAAGAATGAAAAATATCGATTTATTATTTTAGTGAACTAGATCGCTGAAAAAAAACTGAAACCGGGATCCTTCATGAGATCAATGGCAACCAAAAAGTTCAGAAATGGTATCCAGTTGGAAAAATAGTATATACCTACATATCAGTGTTGGGCATCATCCAATAAGTTTTTATTCAAATAATTATTTGAATGAAATTTTCATCTGTTATCCTTTATTGCGTATTAAGTTATTGTTGAATAAAGCTGTAAGAAATTATTTAATCAAGAATTATTTCAATAAAACGTTATTTGAATAAAGTATTATTGGAATGATTCTTTCACCAAATAAATCGTTATTCAAATAATTTCTCACTAACGCCGAAATAAATGTAGATCAGGTATATGCCTACACTTTCGAAAGAAGCAGCTCTGTGTTACGCAAAATTTAAAAAGAAATGGTTACCATGCGTAAATCCGAACCTTCATTTAGAAATTCTGTCACACCTTACGGAGGATTTGGTTGATGAAATGAATACTGACGAAATTGGCACTTCAGAAGAAATGTCTTTGCACTCGGAAAAAATTATCTTTTTGATTTCGGAGTGGAAGAAAGACCGAGCACCTCAGCATCGTTGACTCAGAGCTGAGCTTGAAATTTTGCAATTTTACGGTTATCCAAGAGAAGATTTAAATATATTCAACAGCTATAAACATAATAAAATGGTATTTATCAAGTTCAATGCAGTAATAATTTTGTCACACACAATTGAATATAAATTAACTAAATGTGAAAGTTATATTATCTATATATTTTAATGTGTTGTGTTTATCAAATTTTATAATAAATTATATAAAAAAATGGGGTGTGTGGGGTATTCCGTCCCCCATTATTAGCTTCTTGAGAAGGCAAGTTATGTAATCTTTGGGGTCATGTAATCTGCTGCAAATAATATTAAAACAGTTTTTTTCATGTGTTATAATTTCGGAGGTATTCCTAAAAATTAAAAAATTGCGTGAGGAAGGGGCTTTACTCCTAAATCAGACGAACGGGCGACCAAAAAAATGTGTAATGCTTGATATACTATGGTCGCTAATTTTTCATGGAAATCGGAATTTGACCGTTGCCAGTGTTCCCTTGTTAATACTCGAGAACTCACTAGATACCAGCTGTGATACCAGTAACTACATGTGTGTGCGCCTGTACCTACGAATTAGCACTGAATTTTTTGTCCAGGCGCTAAATTGGGCAACGGTGAAACGACACAACAGCAGTTACAAAATTAAGGCAGCAGAATCTGTCTAAAGAAGTCTCTAACTTCTCTTTTGAGATAATTTATAATTGGACTACTTCATTGTGTCATATGACTCCATAATTAGAAATTGCAGAGCCCTTGATGCTAGATTAGATTAGATTAGATCTAATTAGGGTAACATTACACCGCGACCTATCGATCTATTGTGCCCCCCTACATCAGCTGTAAGCTGCTAGGGTTTACCCGCACTTACAGCTCCCCATCCAGTCTAAGAACTTTAATAAATTGCAGTAGCTGTGATGGTTTCAAGGAGGGTATTTCTCCCTCGTCTATGACGTCTTTGCCAAAATAGTTGGTACGAGTTTCTGTGATGGCAGTGCAGTCGGATATTAGGTGTTCCGGACTTTTACCTTCCGCTCCACAAAACCTGCAATCACTATTCTGTTTCAGACCTATCCTTGTCATGTGTTCCCCCAGATGACAATGCCCTATCAGAAAACCTGCAAGGATGCGTAGTCTGTTTCTGCCCTTGATGCTAATAAAAATGTATAAACTAAGAAAGTTCTTTTTGGGAGTAGGAGCAAAATAAATACTTGAATAGAAACCCTAGTAAGACATTATTTAATTTTTCTAATAAATAAAGTAAAATATTTTCATGGAAAACCACCACCAACCTGTTTAAAACAATTCGCTTTTCAAAAAACGTAATTTCCTAATATATTAGTAAACTTTGAATTTCCAGGAAGCCATGTTAGTAATAGGAGAAAGCTAGGACTAACGATAAGATTATGCACTACATAAGAAAGATTCCACCCATAGTTTTAACAACTACAACTTTATTTGTCTAAGAAGTGATATTTTATATTTCAAGCATTACTCACTTTAAACAAATAAGTCTAATTGTAAGTAGTCACAATTTTTGGCGAAATAATTTTCTTAATTACCTTTTTATCAAGGTTTTTATTTGTAGGGCTATTAAACTTCATCTAATGTCCATATTTTTAGCAACCTCTAAAATTTCGTCAATCTTATGAAGTAACAATGGATTTGTTACTTAATTAGTAATAGTTAATTTGTTAATAGACAATTACTGACAGTTTGCAGCCAGCTCATTCGTACAAGCAGTAAAATGATCTGGGATGATAAACATAATTCTTACTGTGGCTGAAATAGTCCAGCAGAAATGCTATTAGTGTGTAATTTTTTTAGTTGCAAACAAATGTAATAAAACGAAAAACACCAATGCGCTAACTCACTCATGCATAAGAATGCATGTCCAAATCCCTATAGCACCAGTAGGTACATATTTTACTAATGCAGTTTTCTTATAAAATTATACATGCCCTCACTTAGCGAGAATGTCAAGTAAAGATGAAATTCTTTCTTAATTTCGGTCAGCAAGCGTAAGGAAACAGACCAATGCATAAGTTTGGAAAACAGTTTTACTTGAATAAAACCTCAACCAAATAAGGCAATGTTACACTTTCGAAAACTCCTGCGGCCATTTCTCCATCCAAACCAGTCGGGCCGGTTATAAAAATATGTGTCGATGCGAGCATACTCTACCAGTCGCCACTGTGCGCAACAACTTACTACATATTGTAATGTAGCTTTAGCCGGAATATTTAAGAAAGAAAAGTACGTTCTTAATTTCAGAACTTTACAATAATAAAGAAGCAATACTCCGGCCGTGTTACAATGAAATGAATATTGAAGAAGCACAATGATCTATAGGTAGATTTAATGTAACATTTAAGAGAATAAAATTCCTGCTTTCACTTTTTTACAATTATATACATAAGGCATATTGTAGAAGTCACTAACTCAATTATAACCTTTAGGGATGAATAGAAACATCATTACAGACATTCAATAAATAATAAAATTTAAAATGAATTATAACTAGGTATATATTATTATATAGTAGGTATGCATGTAATAATCACAAACGCTGTAACATAATTCAATTCTATTAATTTTTTTTGACGTGTTATTTGTAATGTACAGTGTCCCACTGAAGATCTTTGATTATAGATCTATTTTTCATTTCAGAGAAAAATCTTTTCTACAAAACTTATAGAAAGCAATGGTTACTAACCCAAAAGTATTTTCGAATGTTCAAAGTGATACAAAAGTAAATAAACGCACACCTATCACCTATCTCGTTATTTCAAATGGAACAGCTTATACCTATTGTAGCATTTTTAGTTTTACTATAAAAGGTGCATCTTTAACGTGAAGAGGTCGACCCCTACCTTCTAAACCTGCCAACACTAGACTTTTACATACAGCGAATGGCTAGGTTTGCAACATATAAAATGACGCTCAACTAAGCGCCGATAAGCATGTCGCACGGCGCTGACTATAAGGAGGGGAGGGAGGGCGGTGATACCATGATTGAGAAATATAACCTGGATAAAACGATCATTATAACACTAGAGAAGAAAGAGCAAGAAAAGGAGCCCCGATAAAAGCAGAGTGTATGGCTGAAAGACTAATAATAGTACTGGAACTGGAATAGGAGAAAGCCCAGAGCGGATATCTCATTTTGCTTTAGCAAATCCACGACAGTGTTCCAAGCTGAAGTTGCCACAATTCAATATTATGTTAGAGAAGTTGATGTAGATAAGACCGTTGCTATATTCTTGCTCTTCGGAAACCAGGCAACACTTAATGCGATGAATTCCGCAAGTATTGACTCCAAGCTGGTTTGGATCTGCATAAACATCCTAAACAAGATGGGCACCCAAAGGAAAATAATATTTGTAGGGGTATTCAGTCATATCGACGTTAACGCTTTATAGGTCTCTGGGATCTATGTTTCCACCTTTCTTATAAAAAACGCTAAAAATAAATCCCACTTGCGCAGAAATACTAGGTACTGCAAAATTTCAGAAAAACTTATTGACGCGCCCAGACTTTTGTCCTATAAGTAGATACATAAAAAGTTCAAAAAGTCATTGCAAAAGTCACCTAGGCAAACACAGCGACACAGTTATTCAAGCAATAAAAGCCCGAATTTACAAAGAATCTATTGCTTAAAGGAAGAAATACTGTAAAATTATGGTATATCCACTAACTGGACACTGCGGACTAAATACGCTAATGCACACCACAAACCTGGCGTAAGATACTATTTGTAGATTCTGCCAAGACGAAAAGGAAACAGCAATTCATGTACTGTGCCAACGCGCTGGCTTGGCATGGATAAGCTTCCTACTACTGGACATGAAGAATCCTAGAGCAGATAGCTATGTAAACTCTTAAAGAAGATAGGTCTAATTAGGAAGGCAAAATTAGAGAGTGTCTTATGAAATAGAGGGAACCAATATTTTAAATGTTATATAAATTCTTCCAATATCACCAAATAAGAGGCTCACCACCCAAAACATAAAGTACGGAATTCAGCGATTTAGAACACAGCGTGTGCGTAAGCATCTAATGTCCCTCTGACGATCAACGCATTTGGAACGAACAGATCTGAGATGATTAATAAAATAACATAACAAAATGGTTATATTTTTCATCGTCCTTCAAAATATTTGTTGTATTAATATATTGTAATTAATTATCGCCTTTCGACCCCACTCTTCAACACAAATTGTGTAACAATAACTCAGAGTGGCCTAAAAAAAAGTATTCAACAAAAAAAAAATAGAATACGTTCACATTGAATAGAATTGGTCGGATTCAGTCCAGTAGTTGAATTACCGGGGGCAGTGTGCGACCTTGACTTCAGTCTTAGTTCTCTCCTTTAGCGTACCAGAAATGGCGCGTCAAATCCGACTTCGCTTAGATGAGTTCGTTGAAGTTCGTGGCTAGTGCTTAGAGAGGGAAGAACGAGTTTGTTTTCTAACGTAGGCTAGTTTATATAAAGGTGTATTCATTAAAACGATCTTCAGAACCTATTTCAACATGTCCTCGAGCTAATATTTGTTCTTGTTTAGTTAAAATATTTACCGGTGTTGTGATAGTGAAACTTGGCTTGACAATAGATACTAAAATGAATTATAAAATTTTAATATTATTAACCCTACAGTAGTCGCGCGCTTTACTTAAATATACAGAATAGTATTACGAACCGGTCTCACAGACCGTGCGCGAGTACTGCAGGGTTAAGAAAGCCTTAATAAAGTCATATGTTTTTTTTTACTAGACGGATATAAAGCTAAGATTTAAGTTGACTACCTAGGTAGAATAAAAGAACATACGGCAGTATATGTTTTGATTTACCTAGTGTTCTACATAGTACAAATATAAACAAGTCAATTCAGTAAGCCAAATACATGCGTAGTGTGACATACTTATGTCACGTCATCCAACTAGATATATACGTAATACCGTAGCGAGGTGGAGGCGGCCCGCACCGGGTCCAGCCGTCGCAGGTAACTTGCACATTCCAAGTTAATGCAAAAAACTTCCTATATACTTCCCATTGTCACCCGGTATATATACGTAAACAACAAGGTATATATGTGAATATGTAAAACACTAGTTTATCACAGAATGGAGGAACACAGAGATCCATGGCGATGTATAGCACTACAGGGATAGCACAGGGCAGTATTTTGGGCCCTGTGCTTTTAGTAGTGTTTCTTATGGGGTCTTCCTAGTGTGACGGCCTAAAAATAAGACGATTTTTGAGAATTTTTTTGGAAAAAACTACTCTGCATATCAATTTGAAACTTTGCGAATTTGTTTAGCTATATTTGAGAAGTGTCCAGTTTTTTTTTTTTAGGTAAAAATATCGATTTTCTTAGACGTTACAGCAGTTGAAAAAATATCCTTGAATGGCTGCCATAAAATCAGCTGTCCAGGTTGTCTGAAATAAAAAATTAAAGAAGATTCTTAATCTGTGTAAATGTGGCTATAGCCCGAACTAGAATAAATGAAAAAAATTGAAAAATAACAAAATGACGGCTTTTCATAAAAAAGTTTCGATTTCCCCCCAAAAAAAAAAAATTGTTTAATTTTTAAGTCGTACATTGCGAATTTTGTGACTATCGACTTGATTCTAGTTCGGGCGAGAATGACACGTCTACTGAATATATCTGCAAAATTTCAAGTAAATTGGTCGATTGGTTCTTGAGATATCGTGGCAACCATTTCAAAAAATTTCATTTTGAGAAAAACGCGTTTAAAGTTTCGCGTACTTCTTTTGTCACCTTTTTTATCCATTTGCTTTGCTCTGATAGCGTCTACTCGACAGGAAAGTCTAGAACAATCTATTCTATGCTTCCGTATACATAACCTAACTTTTCCTTCGGTTATATCATAACGGAATGCCGGGTGCGAGAATGAGAACTGGTCTCAAAGGCCATCCCTTCTCCTTAATCTCCGAGCGCTCCGACTTCTACCTACGCGCCGCTCCGCTTCAAAGCCTATAACTTCTCCAATTTTTCGAACCTGGCTAAATCCCTTTGGGATTTTGTTTTCAAGATGTTAAACTATAAGAAAATGCAAAAAAAAAAATTCGATTTTTTTAACCCGTCACACTAGGAAGGACCCCTTAAGGACATGTTTTTAGAAACTGTATTTCTGGCGGGAAGTATCCAGTGTTATCCTGATAACACCAATATAGCTATTGGACGAGAAACAACGGACAGTTTACTAGTGTGGATCGTTTAATTTTTGGGTGTTTACCTTGATGAATTTCTTGATTGGGATTATTATATTGGGGCAACTTTAAAGAAATCGAACAAAAACATAATTAAAGTGTTGGTACAACATATTAATGAAAAATGTCTGAAAGTAGATTACCATACTATCTTTGAATCAATGATTAGATATGGTATCCTCTTTTGGTGCTGTAATAATTCCGTAAAGAACATCCTCCTAGTTCAAAAGCGAACACTCCAAATAATAAAAAAATGGGTTTTAAACAAAAATGCGGAGGAATATTTAAGTCAAAAGGCATATTTACAATATACGATGCATACATTTAAGAATGCTTATTTTTCTATTTTTTCAAAAACAAAACTTTTGAATTACAACAACAACCGCATTATAACACAAGGAAATTTTCTACCCCAAAGAAACAATATATGCGAAAACTCCGACTTACATGTGTATAAAATTTTTCAATCCTTTGTCTGATAGTACCTATAGACGTGTGAATTCATGAAAAGCTTTGAAAAGGAGATAAAGAAACTAGTGATTGACCTCGAGCCGTACACTATAGATACATTTCGTTCCTTTTTTTTAAACGCCAAGTCATTTTGTGTTGCAGAATGATGTATGTTTGTAACTCATTATGAAATAAAGTTTATATTATTATTATTAAAGACAGGACCGTTCCTGGATATGGCACCGGCTCCATAATTAATTTTCATGCATAAACTTTTTGTTAGTAGCATCCCTTCATCTTGTTTCCGAATCAGAGCAAATACTATTTTATCTAGATTCTCTAAATTCTAGAAATTTGAAAATGAATGTAATTTGTAATACTTTTGTAAGTTGTAAAGTAGGTAGTGAACAGTTGTTATGTAATTATTCCTATTATTATTAATTTGGTACCAAGATTTAAAAAAATATGAGGTGTAAACTGCATGCATATGTATAAATATAGAATTTCACTTGTATCATGAAAAAATTAAAATGCTCAGTTTTTCCTACGATAAAATCCATTCCAATAACGAATTATACCCACTCTGTTTATTAACAAACGTGTCAAATTACATATAAAGTTTCTTTAAATACTAAAATTTCATCTAATTTTATATATAAATATAAATAAATTAAATTACATTTTTATTTTTCAAACATTCTACTTACCTAAAAAAACATTTACAAATGAGCTCCTATTCGGATATTTATTTGGAATTATTTCTAGTAATTTCTGATCTTTAAACAAACTAAAAGGCCATTCAAATGTATCTAACAGTGAGCCGGAAATACGGCCAAGGAGTTTATAAAACGTGCCGGCTTAGTTTTATATGACACGTCATATCCGCTCTCTAGCGGCAGCAGCTCCCGTCGACAGCTACTAAAAAAGCATCATATATCGTACTCACTGCAGCTGTTTTACAATGCCAAGGTCAACGAAAACTGTTGTGTTGAACCTATTTATATACAAGTTGTTTTCATATAAAAATGAACGCGAAAGGATGTAAGTGTATTTACGTGGTCAATCTGCTCTAAATTTCCACCACATTGTAAGCGACTATTAATATTCCTATATAAAGTATAGGCATAGATAAGATACCTCAGGAGATGGGTAACTCTCTTATACATATTTGTTAATATTTTTCGTCTAAAGTACTAAGGAACGTTCCTAGAGGGCGCGCAACAAAACAATATTAAAATATGCGTTTATTTAATTTTTGATTTTTTAATATTTATAATTTCAACATAGAAGACAAATAAAGAAAAGTACCTTTTGCCTAAAGATAACATTTTATTTACAATATAGATAACATCTATTGTACAGGAGTACATATTTTATATGAATAATTAACCTGACATTTAAAATTTATTTATTAATATTATACTTATGTTAATCTAGCTTAAGGTTATAATACCAGATAAGAAGGACTGGGAGGCAAGTGCCCCGGTAAGAGCGGACTCAAACTGGTTTACTGACGGCTCTAAAACGGACTACGGCGTTGGAGCGGGAATTTACTCTAAGAAGCCTAAAAAGGCTCTTTCGGTAACCTTCAGCAAAGACACGACGGTGTTCCAAGCTGAGGTTGCTGCAATTCATCACTGCGTCCGAGAGATAGAAAGATGTACCGAACCGGGTAAAAGCGTCGCTATCTTCACTGACAGTCAGTCCACACTTAAAGCGATTAGCTCCGCAAGCGTGGACTCTAAGCTGATTTGGGACTGTGTAAGCGCCCTAAATGAGGTGGGCACCCAAAGGAAAGTAACCCTAGCCTGGGTCCCTAGCCACTCGGGCGTGAGAGGAAACGAGGCGGCGGACGAGCTAGCCAGGCGAGGTTCGTCAAGGCCATTCGTTGGAGCCGACCCCTCTTTCGGCACTACCAAATCGCAAATTAAAAAATCCATCAATGAATGGATATACAAACAGTCCAGAGAGTGGTGGCAAAAATCACCGGGACAATGGCAGGCAAAAGAGTTCCTAAAGGAGCAAAGGCCTGAACAGAGATCTACTGAATAAAGACAGGAAGACTGTCAAAATGATTGTAGGTCTGCTGACTGGTCACTGTAGACTGAATAGGCATATGTACAACATAGGCCTGGCAGATGATGCAACCTGCAGATACTGCCAAGAGGAGGAAGAAACACCAGTTCATGTGCTGTGTCAATGTGAAGGCCTGGCGAGGACAAGGTTTCTAGTAATGGGGGAGGTGAACCCCACAGCTAGCAGTTACATAAAGAAGCCGCTCTCAAAGATGATAGGCCTAATTAAGAGGGCAAAATTAGAGAGCGTCCTCTAGGAAAAAAGGGGATCACAATAGATCTGAAAAGGTCGCGGTAAAATAGGTCGATAGGCCACCCCAATCCTAATCTAATCTAATCTAATCTAGCTTAATATATACCTTAAATAACTAAGTATAATGTGTAACTAACACCTACAAATTAGAGAACATTTGGTGAACTTTATAATATATAACTTTCAGTTCATACTCACTAAACTATCCTATAAATTGCACTTTGTAAATGTTTGTCGAATATAAAACTAAAACACCGCTGCGTTAAATAAATTAATTAAATTAAAACACCACTAATACTTAAAAAAAAAACACAAAAACAATTAGTATGGAAATAGCAAATACGTGACAGACGCGTAGTAAAACCACAAAACAACAAATCCCACGAATGAAGACAAAGGATGCAAAATGCAACCATGATGCAACTGTAAAAAACAGAATCAACAACCTAAATTTTATATACAACCTAAACAAATCAACTTGCCCAATTTGGACTTATAGCACCATCTAGAAACGTTCCTTGGTGTCCACAGGTGTTTCTTAAGTGATGTTATAAATTTTTAAGACTTAAATAGGTTACTAAACTAAGTACAAAGATAGTATTTTTATGTCCGTGGCAATAGAATGTTATTTTATTTTTGCAATTCCACAGTTGGTGGTCACCGATACGCATTTGCGTACAAAGAGTATGTTATCGGAGAAAAGATTTCCACAAAAAAGTAAAAGCCAATAACAATTTTATCAATAGAAAGTAAAAAAAAACTTCTCGTCTTCGGATATTTGCTTTGCAAAATAATATTACGAATCAAGGTTATTCAAGTAATATCATTTGTAGTTAATAAATATTGTTATGTATTAGGCAATAACATGTAAAATACTCAATTTTATCGCTATAGATTAGAACGTTTTAAAAGGAGCTACAGTAAAACCTCTTCTAATGGACACCGCTCTAAAACGAACGCCCCTCCTAACAGACAATTTTAAAATGTTCCGACTCGGAAATATAGCAAGCCAGTGTATTTAAACGTCCTCTGCAACGGACACCCCTCCTAACGAGTAATTTTAATTGCTCCGGCCCGAAAGTATATTTATGTATATAATAATAATAATTAACTATTTATTAATATAACAAAAATCCAAAAGAAAAAGTGAAAAAATCCCTTACCACAAAAATTAAAGATACAAATCTAAATACGTATTTCGGCAACTAAGTTGCCATCTTCAGTAGAAAACAAGTGAAGAGCAGTGTTAAACTCAGTGTTTTCGGCTGAGGTAAACCTTGGAAGATATGCTCTTCACCAAATCAAATTGGTTTTGCTTGGGTGATTCACGAAAGCTACATTTGTAATAAAAAGAGTGTTATTCCACTAGTGATTTGGTGAAGAGCATATCTTCCAAGGTTACCTTAGCCGAAAACACTAAGTTTAACACTGCTCTTCACTTGTTTTCTACTGAAGATGGCAACTTTGTTGCCGAAATACGTATTTAGATTTGTATCTTTAATTTTTGTGGTAAGGGATTTTTTCACTTTTTCTTTTGGATTTTTGTTATAGTTTTCAAGCCACAGTCTCCACCCATCACAGGATATTTATTAATAATAAATAGAATTTCGGTTTACTTTATTCTTTATTTTTTGCTAAATGACGGTTCGGGTTTAGTTAAATTAAACCCTTCATCAGACATTGGCTTAAAATATTTTAAACATTAATAAAAAGATGATTTTTGTTTTAAAAAAATTCTTAAAAAAATTTTTGACATTGATATTGATAATTATCTGGGAAAAAATATTCTTCCAGCGTATAAATAAATTGCATTAAATTCGCTATTTTAACATCAGTCATTACGTTGCTTAACAAAAGACACTGTTTCGATATCTGAGGCAGAAAATCTTATCAAATCATAAGATTCTGGAAATTGCATTATAAAAATTGCAATTATTTTTTCAAAATTTAATAGCTTCATCAAGAATTAATAGCTAACTGAACCATTTTTACAAATATTTCATTAAATGGATCCTATTTATATCTGTAAGCTTCTATACCATGCTTGAAGGTGACTTTACAAGCTCTACAAATATGCATAGAAATAACTCTTCTTACTAGTAATACTTCAAATTGCTTAAAAGAAGAAACTTTAATTACTTAATTATATGCAATGGACTCTGGTTTATAATTTACATTCATTTGGTTACTTCCAACATTCACATCTTTAATTTGAAATTTATTTAAATTAAATCCACAATTTAAGATTGCATAAGTTGTGGATTTTCAGTACCACAAACATTTTTGAAATAATCATCTTATTTCCCTCAATATATACTGCATTTTGGTTCAGTAAATGCGGTCACAGCATCTTACAAATCAAACATATATATCTGACAATTTTACCTAGTACACCACGTTGATTTACCATACACGTTCCGAAAGCTGCTTTAGTTAGTTTCTTTGCATTTTTACAGGTCGTGAAGACTTATCTCCTCCTAGTAGTTTAAACGGCTATAGCGTGGATAGCTGCGATGCGAAGAAGAAGAAGGGGCCCACACCTCGACAGCAGGAAGAACTCTGCCTCGTGTGCGGCGACAGAGCGTCTGGATACCACTATAATGCACTAACCTGCGAAGGATGTAAAGGTTAGTTCAAATAATATTGGTACTTTTCCAAGTATACTTTTAAAACATACAGCAAAAATCTACTTCTGTCACTGAATTGACACAAAAACGAATGTACTAAACAACATTACATGACTCAATGGTAGTGTAGTCAAATGATTGTAGTCTGGGGGTGCAAATCGACGTAACAAACAGCACAAAACGTTCGCATACGTTCCAGAACGTATCCATTTGGACATTTCTGATGACCTCCTACAATTATATATTTGAAATTACAGTCTAAAATGCGAATATAGAACAACAATAAATCCTGACAAACACAGAAATGTTGCTGCACCAATTTAGATGTTCTCCGTGTTGAGCTGGATAATTGATTTAAAATGTTCGTGAACCGTTTCGTTGTTTGTTGCATCAGTTTTGTCTTCTCTTAATAGTATAACAGACACGCAAGGTATGGGTTCACTCACGCACTACGCAAGATTGATTTATCTGAATAATTCATAGGGCAATTGTGGATTCGTCTTAAAAACTAAAACCGAATGTAATGTTATTATGTATATTAATTAATTTATGTTAATTATATGCGGTCAACAATTTAGAATTCATATATTTTGTAAGTCTGCAGAATTATATGACATAGTCCGTATTTCTCTGCCAACTGCGTGCTATTTGAAAGCTTATCCGTGCAGAATTCAACTAAACTAGATATTTACTTCAAGAATCTTGTTTTACAAATTCTGAGGTTTGCATAAAGTAAAATAAAAAATATATATTTGAAACGTAGGATTTATATTGGTTTTCCTGTTTTATAGCTGCGGCCTCATTGTTGGCATTTTTTAAAAAGTTTTGCTTATTTTCACTTCATTCATCTATTATTTCTTTAAAATATATTTTTCCTGTCGTTACTAACGAGAAAACTCAAATAACTCGGAAACTATTAGGAAATGCTAATTATATCTTATAGAGAATAATCAGATAAATCATTAGCATTGATAATATGCAGGATGTACCATTTAAAAACCTTTTGTGTCACTTTTTTTTACCATGGTAAATTTGATTTTGGAAAAGGACATTTTCCGACAAATTGACAAAACAACTTTTTTAAAAATTTCGTTATGAAATGTGTTGTTTTGTTTTCGTTGGTACCAATGAAAAATTTGGAATTTCCGTTATCCATCGATCCAAGATAATTTTCGATTGACATTCGCAAATTGTCATTTTTTTCTAAAATTTCACCACTGGAAAATGGTACGCCACTGAAGACCAGAAATATTTTAGGAAGTTGGCGATGGTAGTTTTGCACAATTTTGCTTTTAGGCTTTCTTGGATATCTTGTATGATAGTGGATCTCTGACTAAGATACCTCAGGAGATGGGTAACTCCCTTATACATATTTGTTAATAAATTTCGTCTAAAGTACTAAGGAACGTTCCTAGAGGGCGCGCAACAAAACAATATTAAAATATGCTTTTATTTAATTTTTGATTTTTTAATATTTATAATTTCAACATAGAAGGCAAATACTTTTGTTAATCTAACTTAAATATACACCTTTAATAACTAAGTATAATGTGTAACTAACACCTACAAATTAGAGAATATTTAGTGAACTTCATAACATATAACTTTAAGTTCATACTCACTAAACTACCCTATAAATTGCACTTTGTAAATGTTTGTCGAATATAAAACTAAAACACTGCAGCGTTAAATAAATTAATTAAATTAAAACACCGCTAATACTTAAAAAAAAAACACAAAAATAATTAGTATGGAAATTGCAAATACGTGACAGACGCGTAGTAAAACTACAAAATAACAAATCACATGAATGAAGACAAAGGATGCAAGATGCAACCATGATGCAACTGTAAAAAAACAGAACGACCAACCTAAATTTTATATACAACCTAAACAAATCAACTTGCCCAATTTGAACTTATAGCGCCATCTAGAAACGTGCCTTGTCACCACCAATTTTTGTTAACACTTTGGCCCACTAAACTTACCCATCTCCTTTAGAACATTGGCTCTGGTGGAGCTATGGTCCGAAGCGTCTTAGGTGCTACACCCTGTGTATGTCTTACTTTACATTAAATTAAATTAAGGTTGGAGTGGCCACATAGGCCCATTTTCACCGCGAGCTACAAGCTTTACAGGTTTTGCTATTGTTATGTACTGCATCCTAAGATGCACTCCCTCATTTCGGCCTATAATCCTTAAGAACAGCTACCTTACCTAGTAACTGGTCTGAGATCTTCCGAGCATCGTACCAGCTTGTCCTTGCGAAACTATCGCAATGGCATGGTGATGGACTAGAATCTCCTGTATCATCCACTGGATGAGCTAGCAGTCCTGGAACATTTTAATAGGGTAATATAAACATCTTAGTCATTGTAATCTTATTGTAATAATTCATCCTATACAAAATAGGTCACTTTTTAATCCTAGTTATTTACGTACTTAAATTGTTCATTTTATTGTACCGCAGGCAAACCAAGAGATTTCTTTGTATATATTTAAGCAATCAATTAATAATACTGAGTATGTAAGATGCATAAAATAAATAATGCAAGTTTTGAAACTCAAATAACATATTAAAAATATTTCAAAAAAAGGTAAGATAAATGGCTTTGATATTAACATGGATTGCAGGCACGACCGACCGTTAGTTTTGCCCTTTATGCGTGAGTTTATATATTATTCCAACATTACCGCCCGACAGTCTGCAGATAGTTTTGTCTGCGACTATCGGCGAGGCTCAAAAGCTATTCTGTTTTGCTCGCCTTGTGCACTGTGTGTACTCCCATTAATTTCAATAATCTAGGTCATTCAGACAAAACTATCCGTAGATGAAAAGTTTCCAGGCTGCGGTAACTTTAACTGGTGTATTATCCTTTCGGTAAAATTACTATATTTTTATCTTTTCTATTCTTTTTTTTGCTACGTATTCTTTTTTTTTAGTATGCACTAATTTCAAAATAACAACGCAATATATGAACTAGTCTGCTCCTGTTTATTTGGCGTTGCATACAAAAGAAAACTATTAGATATATACATGTATCCACAGATGATTATTATTAGATCAAGGAAGGTGTGATGTCTTAGCTAATTCGCTTTGTAATAACTACATGAATCAATAAATTTTTTACTTTTTCAGGATTTTTCCGAAGAAGTATAACGAAAAATGCAGTATATCAGTGTAAATACGGTAATAACTGTGAAATAGACATGTACATGCGAAGAAAGTGTCAGGAGTGTAGACTAAAAAAATGCTTAAGTGTTGGCATGCGACCAGAGTGCGTAGTGCCAGAAGTGCAGTGCGCCGTTAAACGTAAGGAGAAGAAAGCTCAGAAAGAAAAGGACAAACCGAACAGTACGACGAATGGATCACCGGAAATGATCAAAATGGAACCAGAGGTTTGTATTTTCCTACTATATAGGTGTCTTAAGTTATTGCCACAGTATTGCTAACTTTGATATTATTGATTGTACTTATTTAAATGAGCAAAGATGCAATATTTGTAGTGATCCTTAAGATACAATTAAAATAACAATATTTATATAAAGGATTTTTGGAATAAGTTAATAGTGAAAATTTAATAGATATTTCTAAATGGAACGCTATATATTTTTTTAAATTTTTTATAGACTTCTAATTTGTAGTGTTAATACTATCAAGAAAAATGAAATTATGTTAGGCCTTTTTTTTTTAATTTTATGTATAATTCTACATAAATATTAATTGGTTGCCTATGCAGGGTATAGAAAAAGTTGGTTAGCTATATTTAATAATAATATTGTGCATACTTTTACGTTTTTTGTTACAATAATATAATAAATGTTAAAATTTAAATGGTCAATAACAAAGTTTATAAAAAGAAATAAACTAATAAAAAGTACAATAGAACTTGAAATTTCTCTGTATCTAAACACCTCATGTATATCCTTTTGACTATATGTTGTATTATATTTGGAATATCTCAAAGATTTGAAAACTACCAACTAATCTACATCGTCGAAACACAAGCATACTACAGCAACAGTAGCAAAAAGTATTAGGCAATATGAAGTTTGTTGTAAAATACACATTGTTCAGCTTAATTCATTTATAACAATGTTTGTACGATTTCTAGCGCATTAATTAATTATATTAAACATTCTAAAAGTTTGATTTCTAATAAAGTTATCGTGGTTGGTACTAGGAGAGGCATCCTTTCTCTTCGGTGACCTACTTATTAGTACTTATTACTTGTTCAAAGTTCAGCGATTTCAGTGGGCCACGGAAACATCGAACAATACTCTTTTGATTTAAGTCATATACATTTCTGCATCGAAACAGTTAGCTGATCACGTCAGATCATATAATGCTTCTACCTGCTATGCTATGTGCAAAATTTTGTTTACAAAATCTGTTTTTAGTAATCTATGCTTAATTTTTGACAGTTAAATATGACGAGTTTATACTAATTTCAAAATTTAGCGAAAGATGACACTTACCAATTTGTATCAAAATAACTTTCCGTTAATTATATGCATTTTCTTAGACCAATTTAATCGCAGAGTAGCGTCTATTCGAAAAAGAAAGTTTGATGATGTTCCTGTATAGGGTATTCTTGCCGAATAATGCGTCATCTGACGAATGGTTTTTGCGCTGTAGAAGATTACATTTAGCGTAAGTTCACACATAGTGTTTTCGCAACGACCGTTTCTGCGGTGCGATATCGGCTATAGCAAGCACAATACATGTATTTAAATGAGACTGATCACACATGCCGGTTGCGTTGACGTTAGAAATTTCTACCCGCAGCATGTTGATGGTTGAAATTGTCAACGTAAACGCAACCGGTATATGGGAACAGCCCCATTTAAATACATGTGTTGTGCTTACTAGTCGGTACGCAATGCGGACACTGTCTGTGCTTGCTAGCCGGTACCACAATGTAGAAACAGACGTTATTAAAACGCTATGTGTGAAGTCAGACTTAGACGTGAAGTTTTTTTATCATCATCATTTGTTTGTTTGCTTTAAACTAGATGTGTTCTCGAAACATTAGTATTTCGGGTAAGATGGGCAGTAATAATTCAGATTTAAATTGCCACCACTACCCTCTACTCGGTAAGGGAAACAGTATGGTTTGAAAATAAGTAAGATATTACAGATAAGATAGATAAAAAGCATGAATGTTGTGAAATAAAACTAAATCTTAAAAAGATATGCCTATACTGTACAATAGCCCATTATTTCTCTAAATAGGAAATAAATTCCTAAGTGTAAAAGAAAAAAAAAGAAGAAGAAATAATACCTATCTAAAATTTTGCCAAATTTACAATACAGTACGAAACTTACCTAATTTATAGAATTGCTATATTCGAATGCGTTGCATAGGCTACTATATATTTTTAATAAATGTGTAGATTTCAAATTTTATACTATGAATTAATTATCTCGTATTCCACAAGTTCTATTAATTTTATTTAAGATTGTATTAGTCTAACAAAAAAAAAATGTAAAAGCATTTTTTTTTGTTGATATTGTGCATGCTGCTATAATAAATACAAGTATCGGGGTAACTTTGGGACATTTTTTACAGATATTTTCTTGCAGCACCCTGACCAGCAAAATCACTTTAGGACAGGTATGTTTTTTTTTTCTGTTGGAAGTCATTGATTTGGTTGTTTTTTGTATTGTTATTACCCCGTAAAATTAATTAAGCTATACAAAAAGAAAAATGTAAGCAAAATCAAGAATTAAATTCTACAAAGAGGTATATATTAATTTGAATAAAATACCAAAAACAGGTCAATTTGTATTTTCAATTCTGTTTTTTTATTTTTCCATGTGCGGGGTGGTTTATTGGTTTCTGTGTTGATGGCATTACAGTTCATTGAATAAAGGCATATGCTCAACGGCTAGCAGGGGCGAGTTGTTGGTTTGTAGATATCTTCAAGGCACTACAGATCGCCTCGTTTGCTGGGCCTCTTAGTGGCGGCTGAAGTTGGACGAAACCAAATGCGTCGCAGTTGGATTCACAAGGATAGTTGATTGGAATACACGTATTCCCGTGGGAAACGTAAAATTACCGTGTGAAGCCAACAGACTAAGTACTTAAGAATCCACTTCGACAAAAGTCTCGTCTCGAACTTAGAACTCGATTTCTTGTTGCCCGCAAGCCGTTGCTCCCCTTGTAAGAGCGGAGGAGTTCCTATCGCCTGGTAAATAAACTGCTGATTTACAAATGAATACTCCTGGTGTAGGGCGTCACGTCACCCTCCAAATTGAAGGTATTTCAGGCACTTCAAAACAAGACACTAAGGGTGATTGTGAAAGCTGGTTCTTTCGGAACGTGAAAATTTATCACGATCGACTCCTCCGAGGCTTCCTTAAGCTCATCCTGAGCGCTACCTGGGTTCAGGATCCAGCGATCACCCCAAGATCGACCACCTCCAATGTCCTGTACCAGACGACCACCTTTATCAGTAAATTTCCAGTTTTACTACTTTTTACGGTCGCACCCATAAAATGACCCACGAAGAGTTTTTTTTTCTTTAAAAATTACTACCCCAACCCATCTTGTCTCTTGATCATGTCGCTTGACATCTGAAATGAAAGGGTATAGAAACTCAGATTTCCACCCTAGTTGAAAAGTTTTAACTTTCGACCTTCGCTATGATGCCACATCGAAAAACGCAGAAAATAAAATTGCGCATATTTTTGAAATCTTACAAAACTTCAATAACTTACCTCACTTTTTGCTTACACTAAAAGGCATAACAGTGGGAACGCCGTAGCGTAGTCTCTGGTGGTGAAATGGTTAATCTACAATTTAAAAATAATACGCTATATACAGGATATTCCAAAACCTAGCAATGTATCGAAGTTATGTTTTTATTAACGGAACGTCTTATATTTTATGATATTTTTTAATTATACTCTGAAAACTAGACCAATTTTATTTCCAATTTTCCAATGTCTAACTTTTATAGTTTATGAGATACTTAAATTTTTTTGAAAATACAGTATTGCAAGCAAAGTTTAGTATCTCGAAAATGACTTGATTCAGAAAGGTGAAAAGATAACCGTAGATAGTAGATCCCTGGGCTGGTTGAATGCGATATTCAACATTATCGGCTAGGTTCAAGTACCTAGGATAAACTTTCTAAACTTTACTCGTCTGTAACTTTGTTATTTTAAAAGGGACATCATGTTGATAGACAGACAATTTTGCAGAACTTCCTATATACATCGCCATTAATTTTTAAGTTATTTGCGTAAGTGATCTAAGTAAATTAAATTTGTTTTTTTTTTTTCAGTGAAACACCCAGTGTATCTTTACATTGGTGAATAGAAAATTCTATTGTACAAAGTAGCTTTATTTTTCACAATTGACTTGAAAATCATACGAGAATAAAAAAATAGTTATTTATATTAGAGTGCGGTAGGTGTTATTTACAAGAGATTTTATTTATTTGAGATTCCAGTCCTATTCGATCATTCGCCGTAGGAAATTTTATTTCTCGGAATGTCCCTTTATACAGTCACTCGCGTTCCCACCATCCAAATAAGTCGCATCGACTAACTGTTGGGGGCACAAGAGACTGTATGGTGGGCATTCTTAGTAATAAAATTTCGCACGGCTGACAACTGACACGAGACTGAAATCTTAAGCCTACTAATCACAAACTGAGTTATCGCGCTGTAAATGACACCTACCGCACTCTAATGTAAATAACTATCGTTTCATATGGTTTTCAAGTAAATTATGAAAAATAAAACTGCTTGGATCAATAGAATTTTCTATTTATGTAAAAATATACTGGATGTTTCATCTAAAATCATAAATTTAATTCACTTACATTACCTACAAAACGCAACCAACTTAAAAACTAGTGAAGATTATCATAGGGAGTCTACTATACTAGTTCAAAGACAATAAAATTTTCAACACAAATATATATAAAGTGATCCATTTAAAATAATAAAGTTATGCACGAGTAAACTTTACAAAGTTTGCCATAGGTACTTGAACGCCCTGTAGAATATTGGACAACGTTGAATATCGCATTCAATCAGTCAAAGGATTTACTATTTACGGTTTTTGTTTTACTTTTCTGAATCAAGTCATTTTCGAGGTGCTACCAACCGTTTGTTGCACACATTTTTTAAAAAATTTAAATATCTCATTAAACTATAAAAATTAGACATAGGGTAACCTTGAATAAAATTCCATTAAGAAAACTTTGATACATTGCTAAGTTTTATAATACTCTGTACTTGCATATTATTTCTAAAATGTAGATTTAATCCGCTTATATTATCTAGATATATCTCAATATATAACTTTTCAAAAATTGTTAGCATTTCACCAGCAGAGACCACGGCGTTTCCATTGTCACACTCTGTATATCAGAAATAAAAGAATAACTGCTGCAACGCCATCTGCCGAGTTTAAATGATTCGGAAATAACTACATTAAGGAATTAATACAACTCAACAAATTTTGAATACAGAAATAAAATCGTTCAAACATGAAACTATAACTTATTGTGAGGTGATAATTGTAACTATAATAATTGTTTAATTGCTTGAGGTGTGTTCTCCGATAATAACAGAGGCTGCAACAGTATAGATTGTGTTGAATTGCAAAAGAGTTGATAGTCCTTTCCAAAAGAGAGGATTCACAATACTTTAAACAAACTTAAATCAGAAACTTAAAGAAAATAAACTCTTTTAGGTACGTTTAAAATATTTAGATGTGAAATCCCGACGGACTTAAATCTGTTTTGAAGTTACCGGTTTACGTTATATAGTTTAAATATGAAATAAAGGTGGCCACAACTTGGTTATTTTTTTAAATTTTAAATCATATAATCAATAATATCAGATATTGTTAGCAATCATGTGTTTTTCTTGATCAATTTTATTTTATACTATTTTTTAATTCTATGGAGTATTGATTTGAGTTCACTTGCTTTACATCAAATATTATTTATAATGTACCTGATTCATATATTGAGAGTATAAAAAAGTTATTCATGAAAACAATATAATAACATTTCAAGCCCAAACTTTAGTTTTGTATAAAATAATTATATGTTTGGCAAAGTAACACCCGTTTGTAGAATTTTAGTTAATGTAGATTTTTTTTTTCAGCTATCTGATTCAGAAAAGTTATCGCCTGTAAACGGAGTCAAACCAATCTCACCAGAGCAGGAAGAGCTAATACACCGGTTGGTTTACTTCCAAAACGAATATGAACACCCTTCCGAAGAAGATGTAAAAAGGATTATTGTATGTATAGATGTTGCGTTTACACGAGTTCACTACTTTCATTTTGTTTGTAGAATCAACCTATGGAAGGTGAAGATCAGTGCGATGTTCGCTTCCGCCACATCACCGAAATTACGATACTAACTGTACAACTGATAGTTGAGTTTGCTAAGCGGCTGCCTGGTTTCGATAAACTATTAAGAGAAGATCAAATTGCCTTATTAAAGGTAATAAGATCAATGGTATTGCCATGATAATGATATTGGAGTTAAATCACTTTGTTTCACGTAGGGTAAATGTGGGATTACTGGGTAGCAATGATATGCATACGCTCTGGCTTTGTAATTATGATCACATTTACTATGCGCTGGTATAAACATGAAATTTTTTTTTGCTGTTACTTCATATTTTAAAAAATCGTCCCCACGAAATGGCTCATTCGAATTTTGTACACCCTCGAGTGCCGAAATATCGCTAACACTTCAAAAAAGAAGTAATCTGTTTTAGGTGTATTTTGTACTCTTCTCTACTTCCCTTAATACATCCCTGTAAACAAATTTGAATTATATAATGGCAAACGATGTCAAATTAAATAAAGTTCACGATGGTGCATGCACTTCATCGGGACGGTTAGCAACTGTTAGGAGCTTCGCCTGTTAACAAGATGCGTTTTACACTTATTAAAAAACTCTGAACTGACTTTGTTTACATATATAACGCGATTATATTATATTTGGTGTCAACTTTACGGAAAGAAAATCTATTGCTAAAGTCTATAGCAGGGTTGGGCAAAATTTATTCAGATTCATAATAAAAATAAATGAATAAACGTCGTTATTCTTATTCAGAAATAATAGATAACTTCTTATTCATTATTCAATTATTCAATAACGAACGGTAACATTCATTTCATTCATTATTCAAATAATTATTTGGATAATTATTCTTCATTCAAATAATTATTCATCATTCAAATAATTACTCTTCATTCAAATAATTATTCATCATTCGAATAATTCTTATTATTCAAATGATCATTCTCATTCTAATAACTACTGTTATTCAAATAAATATTCTTATTCAAATAATAATTTTCATTTTCATTCAAATAATTACTGTTATTCAAATAACTACCTTCATTTGTAATGGTGTGAGTTCAAAACAGTTATGATAACGGTTTCGGTTCTCAGTTCACAGTTATGAAGAACCTATATAAATCATTAACAAATCCTCAAACTTGTAGGAAATTCTTATAAGTTTGAGGTTTTTTCCTACCGATGCATTTTCTAACGTTAGCGGCAACTTTTATATTAATATTAGCCGCCATTTTTGAAGGACATTGGAAGTTGTGGAAAAAAAATAAATGTGATTTTCATAAGTTTGAGAGCTTGGTTATCGGTTTCTAGAACGACAATACGTAAATCTTGAAGGATGTCCAAGATATCGACGGATATAATTATTACTGGTACACATCCTGACATTAGCGGAAATTTTTATATACATAAATAGGTATAACCCGCCAGTTTTGAAGAACATTGGGGGTTGTGGGAGAAAAAATAAATGCGATTTTTAAAAGTTTAAGGGTTTGTGCATCGACTTCAGAAATGACAACTCGTAAATCTTGAGGGATGTTGACGGATATAATGTTTACTGCCATGTCGTCTTACTGGTACACTTCCTAACATTTGCAGAAATTTTTATATAAATACTATTCGCCATTTTTGAAGGACATTGGAAGTTGTGGGAAAAAAATAAATGTGATTTTCATAAGTTTGAGAGTTTGGTTATCGGTTTCTAGAACGACAATACGTAAATCTTGAAGGATGTCCAAGATATCGACGGATATAATTATTACTGCCATGTCGTGTTACTGGTACACTTTCTAATATCAGCAGATTTTATTTAAATATTGCCCGCCAATTTTTAAAGAGATTAAAGTTGTGTGGGAAAAAATAAGTGGAATTTTTATAAGATTGAAGGTTTGTTTATCGACTTCAGAGATGACATCACGTAAATCTACAGGAATGTCGAAGATGTCGGCGGATATAATGATTACTGGCATGTCGTCCTACCGATGCACTTCGTAACATTAGCGATAATTTTTATATGATTACCTGCACTAACATGTAGGCATATACCTAATCTAAATTTATTTCGATGTTATTCAGTAATAAATTATTTGAATAACGATTTATTTGGTGAAAGAATCATTTCAATAATGCTTTATTCAAATAACGTTTTATTGAAATAATTCTTCATTTAAATGATTTCTCATAGTTTTATTCAACAATAACTTAATACGGAATAAAGAATAACAGATAAAAATTTCATTGAATAAAAAATTATTGAATGATGCCCAACCCTGGTCTATAGCTAACTTCGCACCCATTAGGCGATTTTTCTACACTCGTGCATTTCTAGTAGAATTGATTTTGAAACTTGTAAAGTAAAGTAAAGAGTGTTTTTCGGCTTTTTAGTACATCTAGTATACAAGGTGTTGATATCAACTTCTTATTTTAAATGGAATGATGTAAATGGATCTAGTGAACTTATCGAGTCATTGGGGCCAATTTGTATTAGGGTTCTCTATCCCTAAACTCAACAAGATATTTGCAATTTTCATAAAAAGTTCTGCGTATGGAAATTTTACTTTGTATGTTATTGATACTCTGTACCTATGCCCCTATACGTACATCGACATTGTACCTAAATATAGAATGTGATCTAAGATAACATTAGTGCCAAAACAAATAAGCTTCGGTTTTAACATTATCGCAACAGAAACGAAAGATACAACCATTCACCAATATAATACAAATTGCCTTTCTCGAGATGTAGGCGGCAAAAAAAATTATTGTGGAAGGTGGGTTAGAATAATAGCTTGAGCGAACTTCTTTTGGCTGTCTACTATCATTCTTTTTCATTTGTTGGCTGTTTCAGCCATATATTTACAATTGGTTGGTTGTGTTTTTAAGGATTTTTTCTTGCTAAATGGTTATCTTTGAGTATTGTCCTATTTCTCTCTCCTTTTTTTGTTTTGTCCATGTGGCGGCCCTTACGATAAAATTCAATGGCACCAGATAATGCCTATTGGAAAATAAAATAGATTATATTTATTGCAATAATATTTCTCTTAACATAATAATTTCCTAATTAAAATCTTAGAAAAAGTAAAAACAAGAAAATGTCTGAAACTAAAATTAAACCCCTACCCTTAATTTAAGAAGAAACGATATCAGCTAATTAACTCCACAGTAAACAAACGGACTCTTCGCGTCTGCATTTAAATATATAGGCCTATAAAAATGACCTCTGCTAGTGGCGACATGCGTGCCTTGAATGGCTTTGTTGTGTCTGTGTTATACGAAAGACGTAATTGATGAACTAAGAAGCACGTATAGATCGATATTAGTCGGTATAGTAGTTAACGATATTCAGCAATATATACGCATACAGATAATTGAAGATTTGGCAATAGTGGGCCGCGAACCACATCATATCCCATGAATTGGACTTATTTGTCACGGAGAAATAGCCGATAGCAAATTTAAGCGGTTTAACGCGGTTCAAATCCGGAAATCAACAAGTGTAGGTATAGCATGGACAACGATCGCGGAAGCCTACGTGTAAGTTTAAGAGTAGGGGGAATGGCGGCCCCTTAAGCAAATTTGCCGTTGTGGTTATTATCGGAATTTTGAAGCTATACCAAAATGAAGAACAATCATTGAACTAACTAACGCAACGCTTTATTTAAATTCAAGCTATAATGAAAAGGAATCACGTAAGTGCCTGGCATTGCCCGCAGTCCTGAGGATAATCCCGGCCAAAAACCATTACCTTCAATAATCTACAAAAATCGCATATGAAAGCCTTTCAACCCCCCTCCCCCCCTCGCTCCCCTCCCCCCCACATCGCACATATTACACATCTCAACCAAATTTTAGTTTTTACTAATTTCCCCACAAATTATACAAATGACGTTGGTAGCATCCTTGTCGCTGTCAAAAATGTTCGATTTCACGTTCAGACTCATCTTGGTGGTTTTTGTACTGACAACTTTAGTTATTTACATTTCTCGTTTGAAATTATGTTGTTTGTATCTGATGGTCTGCGATTTACTAACATTTTTTCCTTGCTTTTCCTACTCGTATTTTTGTTGTTGCAAGCTGCTTCGATTTGTCTTTTTCTTTTACTTCCAAAATAGTTTTCAATGAGATAAACGTGAATATGTAAGAGTATTAGATTGTATTTTGTCGTTTGAGAGCTCTGCTGCGTCATCATTGACAGGCTCTGAAATTATTCTCTTACCAACCGTAACAATGAGTTTTCTGAAGGCAGAAAATCACTTTCTGAAAGAATTCCTGTAGCCCGGAAAACGGCTAATCGCCTTTTCAGAGAGTAGCAACTCTTCCAAAAGCATTATTAGAAAGTTCTGCAATTTCATTGGGAGTAATTTTTTATGTCAATTTCGACCGGAAAAGGTGCAAAGAAATGCTTCATTGAAAAAGTACAATTCACCTATTTTAATTTAAAGCAATGTTTGTTTCTGCGCCTATACAGATTTATTGCAAGTTTTATTCATTATTATGTTATTTAGACTGTGAAAAGATCCTTTGCACGGACAAGAATGAAGGGTTAGACCACCATTACTATTGAAGAACGCCCAAAGGTCATTTTTCGTATTCATTACATTAAAAAAGAGGTCTTAAAAAATTATTTAGAATGGAAAAATAGTAATCAGGATAGAAAACTAATTGGTTGCAATTTAAAACAAATAAAACTAATGACAAGAACTGCATTGTAGTCAAAACGAATTTATTTCTTAACCGCAAGTGCCTTAATTAATAACAAAAAGGCATTTTTATGATTGCAATTAAATTGTACAAAATTTGCGCTTCGGTTTTATATGAAAGTGGAATGAAAATTTACAGTTAAAAATCTGGGTACGAAGCTACGACACGCAACAACCAAATAACCGAAAATTTAATCTGTAAAATATGTAACAAACGAAAAAGTGTACACTCTATCCGAAATAGAGAGAAGTCTTTTATTAAAACAAAATTACTGAATATGAGATTACAGTCAACAAATCAAATCCCATTACTGAGCGATAAAATGTTGCTTTGTGAGTTTTACATATCACTTATTAGCCTAAATAAAATTGTGTAATTGCAGTTAGAATTATAGATTGTAAGTAAGTTCGCTTACTAACGCAGACAAATTAGACTATTATTTTTTTTTTTCTGTCATTGAAAACAAGATGAATTAAACTAACGGTGACTCTTCGGTCTAGAAATACAAAGGCAGATGTTGTCTAACTCTTTAAGGAACAGCGTATAGATATAGAGCATACTTACACTTTTTACCGGCCACAGTGTGCATACACAATATTGCTAGATATTATTCTGTTGTGAGAAAAAGTACAAAGTTTATAAAAAGTGCGCATATTTCGACATATATCTCACACATTGCACTGTATTTTAGGCGTGTTCCAGTGAAGTAATGATGTTTCGAATGGCGAGGAGATACGACGTCAACACGGACTCGATATTGTTCGTTAATAATCAACCGTATTCAAGAGATAGCTACAACCTAGCTGGAATGGGTGATACTATAGAAGATCTGCTACATTTTTGTAGGACAATGTATCAAATGAAAGTGGATAATGCAGAGTACGCTTTACTAACAGCAATTGTAATTTTTTCAGGTATGGATAATGCACACTTAATTAAATTATTGTAAGATAGACGTTTTTCTGGATGTTTTATCTGTAAATTCTTCAGATATACCTACCTACATATAAACGTTTACCCAACTGAAATTATACGTATAGATACTACATATACATGCATAACTCGGATAGTTTCCTAATAATTTCTTACGCTTTTTATTTCATCCAAGCAATTATTGTACTATTTTATAAAGGTATAATAACAATTCTGTTTAACCTTCGGTCGGGCGCGATATCAAGACTGCTATGCTTAAAGCATTGGAAGTAATCAGCCGCATCTGACGGAAGGTTAAAGATAATGTTGATTAGAACAACTTGTGGGAGTTGGAGACACGAAAAGAGATGGTTGACAATAAAAAAGGATCCACAACCGGGTATCTAGTATTTGTATGTTACTGCAGTTTAACAAGCATACATAGTAATTCTATATTTACTGAGTGCAACGATCATTATTTCATGAGAATAACAAACATTTAAGAAACATTTGCACTTATAAATAAGAGCACATTGCATTCTATACCACACCAAAACAAGAAAGCTGAAGTCAATACCCTACATAACATAAGGAAAAAAATAGTTTCTTTGAGAAGATCATAGTTTACTATAGTTACCCTTCAAAAATCAAATTTCTACTAGAAACCGAAAATTTCAAATAAAGCAGTACATTTTTAAAAATTCAAAATATTCTTTTTTAAAGAAAGAAAGGCAATACAATCAATGTATTTTGTTGTATAATATGCTATTTCAATACCCAATTAGTCATAAGCATGTTCATTTTAGACTTTCCACATTAATTTGTCTTCCAAAAAGAAATATATTCTATTTAAATGTAACCGCTGTTAATTATTATAACTAATCTTTTTCACAGAACGTCCAGCACTAATTGAGGGTTGGAAGGTGGAGAAAATTCAAGAAATATACTTAGAGGCTTTAAGGGCGTACGTCGATAATCGCCGGCGACCCAAACCTGGAACTGTATTCGCCAAACTGCTTTCAGTCCTAACCGAACTAAGAACACTCGGTAACCAGAATTCCGAGATGTGCTTTTCTCTTAAATTGAAGAATAAGAAACTGCCACCGTTCTTGGCTGAAATATGGGATGTTGACATAAAGACATAGTAAGAATGTTCCTTTGATACACTAGTACGAAAATCTGTTATCGTACGGACAGGTGGCCAAACGCCCTCGAACTTGTTTCTCCGAAAACAATACAGAAAAAAGTATTTAGAAAAACCAAAATAATATACAAATACTTCAGAACAAGAGAAAACATCTCAAAACAAGTGACTTAAACCATACAACATGTGCCTGAAACGATATAAGTGAGATACCAACCAAAATGTTATCCAAAAATGTGTCTATTAAACAGAAAATTACCAGAAGCACAAATACGTAGATGTAGAGGTTAAAATGAGATTGTGGACGTGACTGAAGAATGTTTGAAGGCGAGCATTTAGATCTGTGAGGGGAAACAACTGTTTACGGAATGGCCACCAAAATGAAGGCTGTGAATACAAATTACACTTTTTTACTAACCTAAAAAAGAAAAAAAGAAATATTATTTGAGAAGGCAACTATTAGAAACTGTTATAATTAAACATAGTTTTATTTAGATATTAGTGAAAATAACTCCCGGTTAGTTCATATATATATACATATAATATATTAAAATCAAAGTATGTATATGCGTAAGTTTTATATCTGTGTGTAAATGCTGCGCGCATTCTTTTATAATCTTTTATCTGGCGTATTGCTTACTTAAGAGGTAAGACTGGATAGGACTGAGAATAACA
Organism: Cetonia aurata; assembly: GCA_949128085.1. Classification (NCBI taxonomy): domain Eukaryota; kingdom Metazoa; phylum Arthropoda; class Insecta; order Coleoptera; family Scarabaeidae; genus Cetonia; species Cetonia aurata. Next base: position 20,962,829 of record OX421887.1, on the reverse strand, counting down.
AACATATTGAGGTGCCTTCTAGTAAACATGGATCATCAGACTGAGGGCAGGTGCAACTTGCATTATAAATGTATTCTACAATAAAAGATATATAGTAGGTATATACAAACGTAATTAACGAAAAAGAGGAATGAGTTGCAAGTATAATTGCTGTTCAAGCTATTTAAAGTTTTCGATCTTAATAAGCCTTAACAAACGGCAAGTATTAATTACTGTATTAACCCGTTGAAAACATGCTGGACGGCATCGTTGTAAGATCGACGCAATATATGAATATGTTAGTTGTATTTAAAGACTATATTTATACCACTAATTTCAGGTATTACAGAATACAAAATTATGGCAAAGTGAAATTTAGTCTGCCTAAGTCATTTCAAGTTTTCTTTCGTTAATTCTGCACGACAGCGAATAATTTAAAAATTTTAATACATAGATAAGCAGTATAACTCAATATATAGACGAGAACATGGACACTAAATCAATCACAATAATTTCAAAATCAGTTTGTCTACATGTTGTTTTTTTTTAACTAAACTAGATCGTCAACATTAACAATTGAATTGGTTAAGAGCCTACTCATTGGTAGTTACTTGAACCCTGTACGCTCTTTCTAACAAAACAATTGACACACCTTCCTAAAAACCAATCGCAAAAACTAATAGAAAATTGCTATTAGATATAGAGTAGGTATCGAGAGGGTATGAGTTCTTTTATTGGGTGTGAGTTAAATGAAACCAAAACAGAAATATAACTTATTTAAATCAACGTTGGATAAAAGCGAAAAAGATTTGCAATAAACTGAATCTGCTTTTTATTCGGCAGTTGTAGTTCTACGTTCATATACTTTAGCCGTATTCGAACTTGGATAATTCAGGAACAATATATGCCTAATTTTAGAAACTCAAAATAACCAAAACATATTTGTTTTTACTCAGTCAATGAAAACAAGAAAGAAATTGGCGTAATGGAACAAATTTTATAATTTTTAACATTAATAATGTGCGTACATTATTCCTCCGTGTTATTTTTGTATTCTATATTATCTGGCATTAGGATCAAATCAATGTAGCAACTAATGCAAAACAATATTAACTGTAAGGTGAAGTATAGTCTTTAAAAGTTACTTCGAACTATTCTAACTATTTGCAATAGAAGACATAAAATAAATAAAACGTTGTCGCAAATTACAAGATGTGCAATTAAATTAATTTTACAAAAATGGATATTCAGGAACGAAGAAGTACTTCGAAAAAATAGAAAAAAAAATGATGCAACCGTCCGTTTTACATGTATTATGAAAACTAAACAGTGAGGTGTAAGATTAAGTGCATGGATGAAATATATACAACTCCAACCAACGGAATTTGAAAGTAATCAGCGTGCTAAAGAAGATGCGATATTCTGCATTGCACGAACACTCCTGCCTTTTCAAAACAAAAAAAAAACAACAATAAAAGACTCTAAATGTTTTCATCTCGATGTCTGTAGTATAGTCTACTCATTTTTATACTATCACTAGTTTCTGCGCAATACATAGTACAGTAGTAAATTTCAACCGCTAAACATGATACATATTTTCATAAAAACCATCGACTATAAATAATACATATTTTTCATACGGTTATAAAGAGACAGATGTATTTTCCTTTTTAATGTATATATTTTAGCGCCATTAATTGCCTTATTCAAGAAGCACTCCTTAGTTAACACGTTTCGGTGTCGGCCATCGCGGAATTTTTGTGAAAAATGAATCTACGCTGCACAAATTCTAATTTTGAAACTTATTGGATTATCGATAACATAATTAATCAGCGTACCGAGAGACTACGCTAAGGTAAAATCCAGCCTCACTCCATTGCTATTTTTTAAAATGGATGCAGGCAAACAAAAAAATGGGATAGTGCACCTATATGCGCAAACGGGAAAACGTAGCGCTCTACTTCAATCAGACGCCAACCTTAGTGTGGGAGGGGAAGTTAATATTATATATTAACTTATAAAAATAAAGTATTCATACCCAAGACTCGCTCCAATACAATATTTTCATTTAAAACTTAACATATATTCAATTACAGGCATTTTCTTTTATTCATCGACTGATTGAAACGGTTAAAATGCCCTGGTTGGCAAATAACATCATCAAATTAGAACGATGGACATGGTGTAAATAAAAGAACGAATAGATGGATTACTCGGATTTTCAACAAGTTGTAAAAGTCTTAACCAGCTCTTAGCTTTAACCTAAAATTTTGTAATATCGTGAGATGTTTATTCAAAATCTTAAATATCGAGGTATTCTTATTAAAAAAAAGAGGAACAGAATCTGATTCATCTAGTTTAGATGACGATTCCACCGGAGAAAACAGTAACAACATTATGTTATACAGTTTTTATATGTACCTAATCCAAAAACAAGTGATGGGTATATACAGTTTATAGGTACTGAACATTATATGCGACAGTAATGTAATTTTCTATTAGAATATTCAGAATATTTTTTATTTCTTGTCGATCTTTTTATGATTGATAATATAAATTAATAATAATAAATAAATAAATACAAATCCTCAGATAGTAAATAAAAATAAACTATCTTTTACAATATATAAACAAAAATTTAACTTAATGTACCACTTGTTGATACATAATAGTATATTAAACAACAAGTTTAGAAAAGCAAAGGTTTACTAAACGAGTATAACTTTTGAATAGGAGCGAGTAACTTTAAAGCTATATCAGTTTAGAAAAACTGCTTTTCTTACGAGCTTCATTTGCGTATTTTTTCGCATTTTGTTAGTAAGTAAATAATCGTAGAAAAAGTATTTTGAAGTTTGAAATTTAAAAAGGTCATAGATATTTGTGTAGGATTACCATAATCTAGTAATCTGACACGGCTTTGTTTATTTACATATAGCAATTTTCTGTCAAACTGTGTTTTATTAACAGTGACATTACTATATAGTACAGTGACAGTTATCTGTGGTAAAGTGCCACTTTAACAAATGATTTTGAATTTAGTGTAGTAGCACATTATCAGTCAAAATGCAAAAAAAAATCAATATTTCTATTTCTTTTACCCAATTGCGTTTGCCAAAACCAATATCGCATCTGTTTCTTTTCCTTCAGTAGCTTTTTCTCTTCCCATCTTTGCTGATCTCTTCTTTAGTTTCCTTCTTTTTTATCAATCTGTCCTTCAAATACCTTTTGAATGATACATACTTCCTTTTCTTTCCTCTTCTTTCTTGATTTTCGTCTATTTCCGCTCCCAAATTTATAGCATCCGAATGCAAGTTTCACTTATCGAATGGCATACCTTTCAAATCAGTATTACCATTATTTTCCAAACTATCATCCAAGCACTGTTGAGATGGGAGACTAGATGCCTTTGTAGCCAGCCTTGCATCCATAATATCAAAGTATTTCCAAGTATTTGAGCTTTCTTCTATTGCATTTTACTTTTTTTTATTATATTTATAAGTGTTTGATAAATTGCGATACTTTGCATGACAAACATCTCCATTTAAATTTAATAAAACAACAATTATTTATAGTGTGTCTCTTCCCAGAATTTTGTTTTTGCAAATGGCTCTTAAAAATTCTTCTTTTGCTAAAGGCAATTGTAGTAGACAGCATATTAGACTCTCAGTCCATTTAAATTCCTTCTCTTTAATTTATTGTAAAAATAAATAAATACCACATAAGCGTACCAGCATGGCCTTAAACTTACCTATTCTGTACCTTCCTGTGCAAATTGTAGATCTACACTTAAAATGTAAAAGTAATTAAACGTACTTATATAACAACGACAACCAACAACAATTGGCAGTCCAAACAAAATTCCAGAATTGCTAGTTTACTTTTCGCGTTTAAACATCGGATCCATCAGTCGTTTTAGCAGATAGGAATGATTGATGCATTTCAATTCATCGATCCAAATACGAACACCCTACTAAAGTAATTGCTATTCCATCGATGAATAAAAAACCCTATCGATACATTTCCGACGTATGGGCCTAGTTAATCAATGAATAAAAGAAAATGCCTTATTTATTTACACGTATCATTATTTAAATAAATAAATAGGCGTCTGTGTATTGATAAAAGTGATGGATATATTCAACCAATGTAGAACTGTTGTCTATTACAATTCTAACAAAAGAATATAATATCACGCCCTTATATAATTCCAAAAGCTACGTGATTACAAAGAAAAAAAACTCAAAAAACTTTTTGCTGTTGTAAATTGGCAAATTTCAAACTTGGAAAGCACCAAGGCAGAAACGCATGGTTATATTAAATTTACTTGAGGCAATAGAATCGAGAAAAAGAGGCGTACATCTAATGCCATCGCTGCAAATTTTAACTGTATGGCTATAAATTGGCTTGTTACTTGTTGGAGGATGTTTAGAATGAAATAACATTTATGATATCGCATTGTCACTTGGTGCCTTCCGATTTTGTGATTTCAGTAATAACGTATTATTCTGAATTAGTAACAGGTTTAAAATAAATTTTACTTAGGTATATTTTTGTTTGAGAACGAAACATAATAAAAAAAAATTAAATATGAAAGAAATATGCATCTTTTTAGATTCTACATTCTAGTTATTCAACGTCCGAAATTGAAGAAAATATCTACTTTTTTACTGACCTTAAAAAAAGAATGTACTCATTTTATGAAATATAAATATTATGGTTGAAATAGTTTATAATAGAATTCATTGGGGCTTAATTGAATATAAATCAAAATCAACATCCAAATATACAATTAATGTTACTTATATTAGGCGTAAATAAAAACAAAATGCTATTACTATCTTTAAAGTTTATGTATAGGTACACAAACTCAATGGTACCAAAATAAATTTAATTTTTCATGGTATCTCAGTTAGAATTGGTGCTAGTTGTGATTAAAGATAATTTTAATTTTGAAAATGGAACTGCCAAAATGTGGTAACCCTTCCACAAATACCTGTTGCAACCTTTCAAACTGGCTTCCCCTAAAATAGGATGCACAATCACCGAAGCTTCAATACATTCCCAATAATCTTCCGAATTGAACGAGCTAATTTGGAAATCTCGAGCTTACTGACAACATATGTAAAATAAATGCAACATGCACGTGTGTATTGCGTAGGCTGTACATTCAATAAAACCTGCATCACCAGTAAATACAGCCTATGGATACATTGTCTTACCAAGACACTACGATGTTACTAAAGTGTATTGAAGCCTCACCGAGGTAGCTTGCGTTAAATTCTATTGTTAGGTAACCAGTACATTAAGAGGAGCCATTTATTACCGAATGACTATAATTTTGGGGTTTGTGTTATGTGAAGATGGAGATAGTGTAACAATACTTAAAAAAATGTTTCACGATCAAAACAAAAAATTTAGGAATATGTAATTACAACACATCTCGGTTTTAGTTAATTTCAGTCCTGATATCTGCTTCAGCAGACAGTTCGTGTGGGTTACGCTTTCTACACAGGCTGGTAATGGTGAGTAAAACAGTGTAGATAAAGAAGGTTATCTCTTTGCATATTAAAAAGAAATAAAACATGCACGAGTGTTATTGGTGTAACCCCAACAAACAAATAAGTTAATGTTCGTCTTGTCAGCTGTCCTGAGCAGACATCAAGACTGAAAGTAAAATATGACAATGTTACGTACTTTGAACGAAGTAAAAAAAATATTTTGTGGCAATAAGCCGCAGTATAGGTGACAGTTCCACATTTTAATGCGCGTTCACATATAGTTTGTTTCTATTAACGTGTTCCATATACTCTTTCAGGTATATTAATGTACAAAAAAAAATAGAATACCTATGTATATATACCCATGAAAACATATATTATAAATGGTACAAAACTTCAGGAAACAATAAATGTTGAAGCGTTTTCATATGAATAAACAAATACATAAAAAATATGGTCGACGCCAAAAACACACTGCCAGCAGTGGCTCTGTCTCTCTTTATAGTTCCCCATTCAAAATCTTTGTATATTAGTATCAGTCTTATTACCAAATCATCACCTCATCACATGTATCCTCAGCAGCACTCACACGGCCCTTTACAATAAAAGAGTGGCAGATCTAAACTATAACGCAATCGTTTATCGTAGCAACTCAATCATAAAATCATTTTTTGTATGCGTGTACATTGTTTCTTGACACTGCCAAAATTTTTAAACTGCCAAACATTACAAATCCATATTAACAAATCACTGTATGCTCATTGAAGAGATTTCGATGTGTCTATATAGGACCTCTTATTGAAATAAAGCCGTGTGGGTGTTTATAATTAAATTAGTAAATCGTATACTACGAAACTGCACCGACTTAGCTATGTATATGCATTTGTAAGTATACTACTTACTACATTATGAAATTGTTTTGTATCCAGAAACGAAGAAAATTGACGTATCCCGCAACGATAAATAAATAAGTAATTATTTTAAAGCAATGTAACTACACCATCAGAATAATGCAATTTTTATTAATGCATTTTTGCAAGAAACGTTTGTTTCGTCGTGAACTAATTATCTGTAATAGGTATAAGTAAAGAAACGGTGACTGAATTTTTGTATAACCAGATCGAGAAAATGGATACCAATTTTAGGTTTTTTGTTATCGTATAAAGACAACATGTATATAAAACATTTGTCTGTATACCATTTTAGTCTGTGAAAAATTGTATGATAAAATGTACATATTTATACATTAGTCAAAATAACTGAGAAGATACCATTATGAATTCTGTTAGTCCCACATCTTTCGTTTCTGCATTACTGTTGATGGCAAGTTTGTGGAGTCTGTCGTAGGCTGTTTGTTATCTCATTCGTTAATACTTATGATTTAGCATAATCTAATACAATCACATGGTGTATGGTGTACACACATTGGCGGTACATATTGCTAAATTTTTATTTATCATCGTCCGTTAAATTCAAGTTCTTATTTTTATTTATTTTATAGCGGGCATGATATAGTTATTCTAATTAAACATATTTCACTGCCATTGTTTGCAAATCATGAAATTATGGATCTTTAATTTGAAAGAAGACTTCAAGCTATTTTAGCAAAACATATAGATATGGAATACAGCATCAATGACGTACATCATTAAATTACTACTCCACAATCTTGTCTATGATTCAACTAATTTATATATTCTGAAATTATTTTTTAATTGCTTAACCGTACTAAATATAATGGTTCTACTAGTATACAGAAATCTTTGATGTCCTTGTAGACTAAAAACATAAATGATAAGGTTTAAAATCATAAGTTAGTGGAGACGATGCATGTGATTGAAATGTTCGGTTATCGGATAAAGACGTCTGCCGAAACGAAAGATACCCATTCCTAACTATGTACTATACTAAGTTTATTACTTCTCTATATAGATTTATATGATAAATTTTAAAAGTGCAATATGTACAAATTTTATTAATTTACATTTTTATATATCACTGTTTAATTGTGTATAGTAAGAAGATGAATTACAGTAAATACGCGTGTTAATTTTTTACTGAGCATACTGAGTGGCAGTATTATAGTTTAGACACGGAACTGGGGAAAACCATAACGACAGTTGTACATGTTCAAAATGCATATAAATATTTTGTTTTCCTCAATAACACACCCAGTCGCAAATTCATGATAGACGCATTTACTTAAACAAATACGTATTAAATTAACACATTATCCGACGAGTATTTCTTTCTCGTTTATCGTAATCAACTCAAATACACTTCTAACAATAATTTAGACTGATGAAAATATTTGTGGATAAATTATGTGCGTCTGACGTGAGTTTGGGACAAATAATTCATACTTGCAAAATATGACCTGTAAAAAGATGCATTGTAAACAATGAGAATGTTCGACATGAATATATTTTGTGCAGTAAACAGTAATTCAATACGATAGCAGGCAGTTTTATTTCTTCCTCCACAACCACCATCTTTCCTTCCAATAAAATATTCTTAAGAGCAGTAGTATGAATTGTGAAAAAGTATCCATTATTTTAGTAAAAGATCTACTTTGTTAAATATTCTATTAAATTTCGTAAATTCACTCTCATATGAGTTTACCTTATTGCTTGTTAATTATACGACTTAAAATGCACTGTTTTGATGGAATTAAGTATTTCGAAAAGATGGAGCGTTAAAAAGTGAATTTCGTTTAATAATTCTCAATTACAAGAAGATTGAAATCCTTCTAAAGGCTGCATTTCGCTATTATTTCTGATAAAGTATTTTCTGATTATATTTTACCTACCTTTAAGATTTCTGCTGTTATGCCATTTTCTCCTGGTGCTTTGTTGTTCTTAAACTTAATAATTATTTCTTCAATTTCTTGTTTTGTTGGCGGCTCCTCTTATGTCCAATACTTCCTCATCCATTTCAGGTGTCTCAAAAAGCTCCTACAAATATTCCCCTCATCTCTCCTGCATATCTTTTACAAATTGCCCATGCTTATCTTTACAAAATATCATTTTATTTTGTATGTTTGTTTCTTGATATATGAGCTTTCTAATTGCTGAATTCGTTTTTTAATACTTTTCCTCTTCTGATTTCTGAATTTTTGGTATTGTGCGCTATTTTCTTCTGTATTGTACCATACCTACATACATGCGTTCATACAATTCTTTAAAATAGTCAACTCATTTCTGCTGTTAAATTTTTGCTGCGTTTTATTCTCGTTTTTTTTTTATCTACTCAAATACTTCAACAGTGGCCACAGAATAGAAAATATGCAGAAGTTTTACTCTGGTGATTAAGTGGACATATATCTATCCTTTTTTTAATCAAATCCTGGCGTCTCGTTTAAACCATTGCCAATCTGTAACGTATTTCTGCGCAGAATCGCGGAGTCCAATAGACAAAGTAAGACTAAAGATAAAAAATAAAATCGTGACCATAGGGAATAACATTGAAGTGAAATTTCTGTATAATCTCTATTCTGTGCAGTGGCAGAGGAATATTTCTCTTATATTCTTGTTCAAGGTCAGACATCTTCTATTCTATCCATTCTTGCGCATCGAGTAAATACGTTGGAGTAAACACCTTTATGGCTTGGTAATGCGCATGCGCCTGACATCCATCTAACAGTTTGCCAGTTCAGAGTTCAGATGCAACAAAGCTTATATGATTGGCTCTGACTAGTTTGTAATTCTTGTATGAACAGGCCTATTATAGTACATTTCAAGATATAAAAATATCACTTTTAACATCTCTAATAGTTTTATTGCACCTCCTGTGACGATTATTACCCGACCCCTTATTAAGGGAAGCATTCGTTCTTCCTTGTCCAGTTTACTGTTTGCTCAGTGCTATCGTGGTGCTATCTTCATACATTGCTCTAATATACTCCTGCTACTCCTGTTACCCTGATATCGACAATTCGTATCACAGAAAAGAATGCTTAAAAAGGCACAAATCGTAGATAGATTACAGCGCCATCATGTGCTTAAATGACATAATAAGAACAATGGGGCATTTCTGTAAAGCTTACACAACAATCACTATAAACACCAAAATACACACGACGAAAGAGAAATAGCGGTTGTTTGGGTTATAGTATGTATAAACAAGGATGAAGATATAATCCTTGTTTATATATGCTATAGTTATACAACCATGTGTAGGTACAACGGTATGGTTGACAGATGGCGTAAGGCATAAAGTGTGCTCATAAAATAGCTAGCTCATTTTACAGAGGTTGTGTGTGAAGTTATTAACCATTTATCACCTGTAAAATCTTCCGAAAATAGAATTGGAAAGAATATTAATTAATTAAGAGATTGTGTAAGAGAATTCTGTCATCTGTCATCGAAATGTCAGTAATTCGAATATAGTGCTGCCAACCATTGGTCTTTTTGCCGGCCTAGGCCGCAGAATGGTAAGTTTCCGGCCGATTTAAAGTAATGCAAAATCAGTGTTTCTGGACGGAGGCGCAAAAAATATTTTAAAACTCAGGTGGTAAAATTATTAATTATTCATTGGACAAATTTGATTTTAAATCACGTAGAGCAGACTCAAATTAACATATATTTAAAAGGTACTTATTATAACAAAATATTCATGTGCATAAGTAAACTTGGGAAATGAAAAAAATAATATAAAAAGCACTGTCACAATGATTGTTGTAAGGCTGATTGGTAATACTTACTGTGGTAATACTTGTACTCGTATACCAAAGTACAATGTCATTGTAACACTAGTGTTTTAATTTTTAATATACTATTGACGCATTATTCCATCTATAGCAAGTCATTTAAGCTTCATCTATTTTAAAATTTCCGTCTCAAACATTGGATAAACAAAAGTTATACACGGGGAAGGGGAAAGTGACAACTGTGTACTCTAGCGAATAAATAAGTAATCTATGATATACAGTAGTAATGGTAGTAATTGTTAATGGTAATTTCGCCTATATTCGTGATTGTCTGTAATGGTGGTTATCAACAACGTTAATTCACAAAACAACATATTTTACTGAATATATCGTTATGTTCTTGAATGTGATTAGTTATAGTGAGTAACTAGGTCTAAAATGGTTTGAATGAAGCATATAACACTATCCAAATATCAAAAATATTAGATATAATGTAAGTACAATAATTGTGTAACCTTGACATTTGTTTATTTACATAATCAACACTACCTTCCGATTTCTGCATGGAAGATAAATCCGTATCCTTTTATTTGAAATTATGCTGAAGGTGAATTTTTAACTGGTGATTTCATGCAAATATCACATTTAAATATCTGTCGATTTTTTATGGAAAATGTTTTCAAATTAATCGTACATGCTAATTTAGTTTGTATGAGCAACATGTACAATAATGTATATTATTATATACGTCAAATTGAAGTCTCTCATGGGTAGTGGCTTTAAAACTCTTAATTAAATACACATGTTGTATGTTATTTTAACTACCAATATGTCGCAAAAGAAAATACAAAAAATTGTTATAAGAGAGACTTCAATTTGACTCGTCTCCTAATGGCAAAGACTCCTTGTCTATTTCTGTGTATACAGTGCGGGACAACTGATTAGCCTCATTTGAATTTACTGAGTAAAATTTAGAAAATACCATAGCGCGTCTATGCAGTAGTTTATGTAAAATTACTATTAGCAACAACACACAGAATGTTAGGGCAAGTTTTAAATACACGGCGTACAGTCCAGACACTGCAAGTAGTTTGAGTTTGTTTGCAATTTCTCTAGCTGTCAAAGTAGAGTTTGATGCTATACACAAAATATAGTTTTTCTGTAGTGGCATATTTCACTCCACTCACGAAGGTGAGTTCCATAATTCTCCTTATTATTTACGTAATTATTACTAACTTGAGCACATCTGTTAATAACAGGTGTGTTATGTCGATTTGGATGCCCTTCCTCTTTCAACACATCCATTCGTCCTTTCTCGGTTTCACTTAAAGATCTTCCACAACCCATACTTCAATAAGATGCAATTGTAACTAAATAGAAACTAAATGATTCACCAAAAAGGATACTACTTAATGCGAAGTGAAGTAACAACCAATGAGGCTAATCTATTATCCTACTGAATATTACACATTCGGGCAAACTTTTGAATATATATGCACATGACCATTCAAATTCGGGGAATAGCCTACTGTGTTGTTGCTATTAGTAATTAGACATAAACTAACGTGTATACGTGCCTCTCTACAGTGTCTCCTAAATTTTACTTAGTAAATTCGGATGAGGCTAATCAGTTGTCTCGGACTGCAACATTTTTTTATATTTTCCATATCTTTTGACATATTTGCCTGGGGCGATTAAAATGATACACCCTTTATAATTATATAGTAAAAATATGAATTATAAAAGTAACCTGTCCTATTTCATTTGGAGTATGACGGTAAAATCTAAAATATATTCTGCTTTCCTGTTTCCATCTAATTGTTTCGAGAAAATATGATTGTATTAGTTTTTATTTGTTTATCAGAATTTTAGGAACAGAAGGCTACATTAAAAATAGTGTTGATTTGGTTAACATCAAAAAGCAATAATTTAAAAGGAATCCCGGCTTTCATTATTTAAAATCGCCGTTTGCATTACAAGCGTACAGTGTGCTATGTAGTAAAGTTATGTATTATCCATCAAATATTAAAATACATATAAACATTTATCTTTGAGTGGTGACAAATTAACATAAAGCATTCACAAAACTTGAAACTCAAGTTTCTATACCTATAGTTACCTTTACCACATGACGTGTTCATTTCAAATAGAAATAGCATTCTCAAGTAGTAGGAGTTCCAGCTCTGATGTTTACCCGGGCAAACATCAGACAAGGTGAATATTGTCTTCTGACAAACAACAGAGGGAAAGTGTTAAAGTCCTGCTGTGTTTAAATAAAGTTAAGTAAATAAATCTTTTCAATTTTTAAAAGTTTCTTTTCAAAGTTTTCTAGAAACAAAGTTTAAAGCATAACTTATGCATGTTGTTTCACCGGATTCTTTTATTATTGTTAGCATACTGTTAATGAACAGTAGAAGAATCGAAGAAATCTTCCAATATATATTTATTCTGAGAAATGCAAGGACTGTAGCGTAGTAAGAGACACACAAGATATCCATCACTCGGCGCTACACCAATTTTAAATTAAATCGGTATAATTGTTTAGGAAATTCATGGATTTCCATTTTTGACCGAAGATCGAATGAACTAAGAAACCATAAAATATCTAAACATACTTCGTTATCCCTACTCTAAATTTATATTTACAAATAGTGCTTTTTTCCTGTTACCGCATAGAATTCAGTGAATTCTGAACTCATACAAAATGTACCTGCGAAGAAAGAAATGTGTTTTTACTCTAATAAATCCACCAGCACCGAATGGTACAACGGGGCCTGTTTACGATTTAATAAATTATTATTTTTAGATTCTCTTAACATAAATACTTTCAAAAGCGGTTAATTCTCTCGGATATGTTACATTTTTTTAGTAGTTCGAGGTTTTCAATGTTGATCTTGCCCATATCATCGTTCTATCAGGTCAAAGGAGACGGTAAAAGGAAAAAAAGCACTTGTAAATATAAATTTAGAGTAGGGATAACGAAGTATGTTTAGATATTTTATGGTTTCTTAGTTCATTCGATCTTCGGTTAAAAATGGAAATCCAGGAATTTCCTAAACAATTATACCGAATTAATTTAAAATTGGTGTAGAGGGGTGTAGATCGGATAACTTGTGTGTCTGTATATTTATTATAAAGCATGTGTGTCTGTATGTGTGATATAATAATCATATTTCGCGCCTTGTATTGCCATCATGTTTTGTATAAATTAGTAACGAACAGTAACAGTTTCATCAGAGCAAACTTGTTACTATCTATCGCATTATATCTTTACAGGTAACAAGAAAATGAAATAATGGGCTGTATTAATAGTAAAAAAGACATAAATGAGATTCACCCCAATATCTTCCAAGTAACTAATGTTGATGATGGAGGACGAGCTATTAGTCCAGGACAGCTGGAAGTAACAGAAACAGAACTAGTCTTTTACCAAAGAGGAAAAGGTCCTACACGATGGCCTTTACGTTGCCTACGAAAGTATGGTTTTGATATAGAAATATTTAGTTTCGAATGCGGCAGACGTTGCCCGACTGGACATGGCATCTATGCATTTCATTGTTTGAAAGCTGAGCAGTTGTTTAATATGGTGCAACAAAATATTCAATTACGAAATTTAACAGATGATAATCTACAAATAAATGATTTTCCTGTCCCTTTGGCAAGTACAGGACCTCCGGTACACCGTAGGACTTCTACACAAGCAGATAGTTACTTGAACCCAAGTAATAATCAAACTGTACGTACACATCCAACCCTAAGTAGACCTGGCTCTATTACTAGTAATGGACCTATGAGTCCACCTGCAATGTCACCATTATCTTTAAGTGAAAGTAATTTTGAGCAAAATAATAATAAACGTGATAGCATAATTTTAGAACACTCATATACTAACACAAGCATTGCCTTTGAGGAGAATGTAAATTCACCATCATATATAAATGTTACAATGTCTAATAATACGCCAAATGAAAATTATATTAATTTACAAGAAACAAGCAATCACCTTTACATGAATGTAGATTGTAATGGCATTAATGCTGAATCTCCTAAAGAAAAGAACCAAGATTTAGAGTATGTAGGACATTGCTATGCTAACATTGATACAAGTGAACTGGAAAGTTTAAAGCCCAGTTTAAGAAATGCCGACCTTGACAGTGTACCTCACACCCCTACTTCTTTATGTATACCAATAAAGGAAGTAAATTATGCCGAATTGGATCTTCCGAGTAAAAGTGATGTAGAGTTGGTACCAGAGAGTCCTGTTAAGGTCAAGAAAAGTTATGTCACCATAGATTTTAATAAGACCAATGCACTGTCACAATCTATAAATCCAAGAATCGAGGTTGAAGAAGGTAGTCGAAAGACGAGACATAACTCTACCATTAGTGATGTACCACCTAGACATAGTTCAATAAGTGATTAAAGTCATCTTGAAATGTTATATTTAAAAAATTACCTAGAGCTTGTACAAGATATGTCAATAGTGCATATTCCTTTCATATTTCAATATCGTTTTTTTTTTTTTTTTAGATATAATGTACATCCATATGATATATATAATCAATTCTCAGTCATACAATCAGCCAAGAGAAATGTAGCTTATTAAATATTGCTTTAAGATAAAAAAATGTTTCACTGTTTTAATATGTTTAATAGATTTTTCTTGATAGGCACTTGTTAGTCTAACTTACACTGAGTGTTTTTGGAAGGCGGCCCAGTCCTATAACTTATTCAAGCATTTGCGATATTCAAAAGAGATCACCTGTATATTGTTTGCCATAATAATTTTCTGGTAATTTAATTTTTTTCAGCCAAAATGTGTTTGGAAGTTCTTGAATACTCAATTCCTAGTGTAAAGGTGTGTTAAAAATAAAATATGTATTCTATTTTTACGCGTTTTCGAATGTAAAAAACTAAAAAAAATACTTATAATCTAGTAACTGGAACCGAAAACGATGAGCTACCCTACAAAATATCGGATAGGTGTAAATTTTCCGAAAAAAAAAAAAACTGTTGCAAGGCATTTTTTTTTTTATTATTTAAATATTTATGATCTTTTTTTTATATGATGTATAACAATAATATGAACTCCCATAGATTAGTAAAATTGCGTACCTACTTGGCCAAGAACTCAAGATTTTAGTCATCTTTCATGCTGCTATAAAATTAAATTTTTAACTTATACGCACAAAATACGTTCAGGTAGTAAAAATAGAAAAGTTTGTTTTTTATTTTGCAGGTGGTCAATTTGACCATCGCAAACGTAGGTCATGTCTGGTTAGGTATGCCGGAGCAGGGTAAAACTAGTTAGCTATGTAAGTTCAAAAATGTGATTTTATGTTTCGTATGTTTGAAATTTTGTTTCTTTGTTGCATATACTTAACAAGGATATAGGTCACCTTCCTGAAACATCCGATATACCACAGTTTCTTATTTTGGAGGCGAATTTTATTGGGGTTCGGTACCCCAACGGTTACTGCAGTTTTACCTTCCATCATTTGATTCGTAAATAGATACAAGCAGTCGCATTATTACTTTTTAATTGCATTTATGTTCAGTAGAAGTGTAATTAGCTACTTGTCTATATTCTTCACGCAATATCATTTTTGATGTTGCTACGTAACATGGCACAAAGGTAAAACTGGACGATACGTACGGTATTTATACGGCGATCGTCCAGGTTTACCTTTGTACCATAGTACATGATACGATTGAAGTTTTAAACTTTGACGGCTTCTGATTCACTTTGTAGCGGTTGTCAGATTCTGCCATCCCGTATTTTCGTTCAAATTTAAAGATGTTTTCCCAATTTCGTTGGTTAATGTTTTCAAACTTATGTCAAGTTATTGACTCAGTTTGTATAACTGTATCTACCGGTTGTGCTTTTCCTGTGCGCGATTGCTTGACGAGGCTATGATACGACTAATAAATACACCTCTTTTTAACTTCTTCGTATGGGGTTGTAAAGTTCGGATAGTTCATAAAAAAATATATTAGCAACTAACGATACCTTATATATTTCCAAATACATGAGTTAATAGTAACGGTTTTACTTCTAACAAATTGAATGAAATAAAATAGAGAATAATATACGCGGTGTATTCGCGATAGGCTATAAGTAAGATATATTTTTTTCTAATCGGAATATTAGATAAATTCATGGACTAGTTAACTATCTATCATGTTATTCTTCTTTGATATCTCCAACTTACCTAAATAAAGTTTTCAAGAACTTTTGTTATACAAGAACATGTAATCTTATACCATGTGGCACCACTTAAGGTCGAACGTGTTCACCAAAATCTATCAAGGAGCCCATAAAATGCAGTTCAATAAAAACTATTTATTTATTTATTTTTTTTTTTTAAGAAAGATATTAAGATACTTTAAGTTAATCATCCAGTAAATAAAGAAAAAAATAATTTACTTTTTTTTTCTAATATATTCTTAAATATATATGTATTTAGCTTACTGTGAACAAAGAAAGGAATTGAAAAATTGAAAATAGCATGAAACCACTTGTTCCAAAATACCTTGTGAAATTGTATTTTACAAATAGACCAACAGCGCGATAGGCCACATAAAATTCGCCCAAGACCCAATCATACAACCATGCTATTTATTAATCAAGTATAATGTATTCAATGGATACTTTAAGATTTGTCTAATTATTTTATAACAATCGTCCATCCTGACTTAGGAGCGACCCCGCGACTGGCAGCTGGATACTGCTAGTTTGATTTCCGTCCGATCAGCTCGCAAGTAGCCGCTTCTGGCCTCTTCTCTTTTAGGAAGAATTCACTGGATTCGTTCACCAGTGATACGTGGACTCACGATGTTATGACTGCTACTGCAGAAAGAATACACTGGATTCCTTCATCTGTGATACACTGGATTCTTTCATCTGTGATATACTAGATCACAATCTTATCTCTGCTGCTACTAAAAGAATACATGGGATTCTTTCATCTGTGATACACTATATCACAATCTTACCTCAGCTGCTACCGAAAGAATGCATTGGATTATTTCATCTGTAATACACTAGATCACAGTCTTATCTACTAGGTTACTTCGATTTCTTTGCCGCATTGGTTAATAGCGCACGAGGTTACCACTATTCTAGAACGCAAGGTCAATTACTAAAATAAAACTTCTTAGAAAAGGAACAAACTTAATTTAAACTCTCTTGCCTTGCTTATCCGCTACTTATTAGCACGTATACTTACTTATTCACTTACGGTTTGGGTTTTAAATACCTTCAATCGCTCACTAGATACGACTCCTTTGAAGCGTCGGTTAGCCTTGGAAAGCGACACTACCCGATACCCGCTTATCTTGTCGAAGTTCTTCAAATAGGTTTTTCTCTATCACCTTCAACGGCTACTACTAATTCGATACATTATATTATTTTATTTTACTCGGAGGTACCCCATTGCAAGTGCATCTTTTATTTTAAACAGGACCCTTTAGATTGCTAAACCACTTAATAAGACACTGATATTTTTTTACCGCTACGTCGTATGAGAATGTTTTGTTGTATTTAAATGTAGGTAATTGCGGAAGAACAAGATTGGGAAATGAAAAGTAAAAGAAAGTCCGGGAAGTTGTGCCTTATGAAGAGTTAATGTTGCCGGATCCCCCATAGACATTCTTACTTGTTGTGTATGTAAAAAATTCATGTCGTGATCAAATATAAACATTTTTATTAAAGAAAAAAATGTATTGACAATATTGCTAAGTATCTAATTACACCGCTTTTATTTTTTAAACACAGTACAAAGATATAGAAACATTTAAGAGAAATTATGTTTATGTGGATGCACTGTAGCGGTTTTAATTTTTTTTTTTTTAAGAAAAATGTAAGACGTTTAAGAATGCAATTGGTTGCAGTTATATGTAAGGTAAAGACTGTGTGTAACCGCTTTTGTCACATTTGTCCCGACTATTTGCTTTTTCAAAAATTGTTATTGACAGCATAATTTTATGTGAAATAATACGTAACCAAATATCAAAATTAAATAAATAGCATAGCAATAGTAATTTACATGTAAACGAAGGTACTTTTAGACCGTCCTACCTCTACATACTCTAATGTTGCAAATGCCATAACAAATTGTAATCCAAAGAAATTATACTCACTGTTTGCCAAATATTTTACTAGAAATATTTTTTAATTTGTTGTACGTTTTAGTCGTTAATTTAATTTTAGGGAGAAGTATCGTCTATGACCTTGCCAATTTTTGTACAATTTACGAACTAATACCAAAGATATTTCATAAGTATGAAGTGTTGGTTAGGAGATTAATCTATTTATTATTTTAGAATATGTTGACTAAAGAGGATTGGTGCATGCGGGCAACAATTGATCGATTGAGGTTTTTGATAATTTTTATCAATTCACGATGCTATAAAGCGAATAAAAACTGTAGGCGTCATTGGCCAAAACCTCGGTTAATTATATGGTTGCACGTGTGCGCTGTCTAAAAAAATATCAATTTTTAATAAATATTTTACAGACATTGTCTTTTTATTACCAAAACAAATTATGCGAATGAAGGACTTAAGTTACTTAAAATTATTTAACATGAGTCTTGTCGAATTAGTTTGGTTTTTCTTTAAAAAAAAAAGCGTTTTGCACATTAAAAGGGACATGTCAGAAAATTCGCAGTCGTTTTTTAATAATTTCTGTAAAAATATACTCATCATAACAAATACAGTAATGTCTGGATAACGCGAACAACCCAATTGTGGGGGAAGGTACTCATAATCCGAACTCTCGGTATCTGTACTCTGAACAAAGCACTTTGGCATATTGAGGGAGGGAGATTTACATACATATTTTACTTGTGTTCTTCCGTTCAGTTCTTCTTTTCTATATTTTTTTGTAGTAAGAGTTTATGTTTTATAATAAACATTTTTTTTACAACCATTGCGTAAAATTCATGCGTATTTCGGGTTATAGATACTGTTTTTTATGAATTCAATAGTCCGAACGTTTTGTTAATTCGAATAGGGTCTAGCAACTTTCTGCTCAGTTTATCCAAACGTTACTGTATGATCGTGAGGTGTAGCCCCAAGTGGTAGAGCTAGGCATTATCAAGGAATTGCGATAGGCTACTCAATTGGCAACATTGTAAAAACAATTACACATTCAAATAATAAGCACCCAACACAAATGTGAAACATAACCTAACAAAAGAAGAATTGTAGTCTGTAATACCCTGTCCTGATTGTGTGTCTACGGTGTTTTGATGGTATGCTAATGACTGGCTGAAATGGTTGGTAGTGGCATCAGAGGCCAAGAAAAGTGATTCATCATTATCATCAAGTGCGATATGTGACATTACAAAGAACTTAACTTAACAAAATAACTGATCAATAAAGGAATGCATACTGTTATGTTTGTGCTATTTTCAAAAGGTGTAATAAGTTGATGTTGAAAACAGGGAGTTTGTACCGGGGCGCGTTCGAAAATAGATGACACTGCCATCACTCTCAAGTATTCAAACATTTCTATTAGCTTTCATTATTTGTGGTATACACTTTATCCAATATATTCTAATTTCGAACGCAACCCTGGTTATGTGAACTTGTATTAAGCAAGAACCGAACGTAACAAATTGCATTTGGCGGAAGGAAGTGTAAGTTCGATGATCAGCTGTTTTTCATCTGTGTAGTAACTACAAAAAGGGAGGAGCGCAAACTGTAAACTCTAGAATTGTTAATTCGGCTACAATTTATTGTTCTCGTGATGCAAATAGTGCGTGCAATGCAAAAGAATACACATTTATTTTGGTAAATGCAGAGTGTTTCGTGCAATTTTAGACTGTGAATACAATATTGTGTATGTAATAATTTAATACAATGTCGTCTAGTCAATTTAGGCTAAATATGTCTATGAACCATGAATCACATCACTTGTTTGAAGAATGAAATACTATAAAAAAAGCATTATTTTGCATTTTCACTGTACAATGAATTGTCATAGACAAAACACCGAAAAGTATTTTCTGGTCGTCCTTCGGTTCTTGGACGCAGATGTGACGTTGTGTGACTATTGTTTTGATGGGACTGTAGTCAAGAAACGTCTCATTCAACGGAATTCCTCTAGAAGAAAATTTATATTCGGTTCACACTTCTGTGAAATTTGGGCGTGAATACTTAACAAATACTAGAAAGGATAACAATTGTTGTAAAAGTTTTATTTTACTTTTATATTGTAAATGCACAAAATTCGGATATAAAATATTACTTCAGTTGTTGCGAATTCCTAAAGCTTGTTCAAGCTCAGCTCTTTTTTGTTGGACTTTTGTATAGAAGTACCGACAAACAGCTTCTTGAGCCCAAGGCTGATAAAAGAAATCGGCTCTTCGTTCTTCTTCGGGATTGCCCACAATGTCAGTCATTGTCTGTAAATAACAACATAACATTATTATTACAGAAAAGTGTTGGGCAAAAAGTAATTAGTTACTTTCATAATTACAATTATAATTTAATTGAACATCTTCAATTACACTGTAATTAATTAGGTAATTGAATTAATGTCTAAGACTGTTTGTATAATTATATGAAAGTACATATATACATTAAAAACTTTTTCTTGGTTTGGTTTGACGCTTTATACTGGGTTGGGCCCGAGGATTTTGAAAATTTCTTCGACAACACTATGGTTCAAATTAATTATCCCTCAGAACTGAGAAATGCAAAGGAAAAAGGAGTTTCGTACGTGCTGCAGGTGTTCTTTTGTTACAAATATATTTGTTAATTCGAACGAGTCTGGTAGTCCCGCTTGATTCGAGCATGTTTCGGGACAAGATTTCCCGTACTGATGTTTAGCGGGAACTCGGGAAGTCAGGATTCCCGACATCTCGACATAGTAACTGTATATATAAATGTATACCGTCAGTTTTTTTTTTATCTTTTCTTATCTTTTATACAATTTTCCTGTGTTCAGTTTGTGCCAATGTTTTACAGAAAATACATCACAGAATGTTAGATTTCATCCCTTCAGATTGTCGTGACAGGGAGAATTAAAAATGTTTTAAATTATATTTTTTCTTAACATCGAATTTTTTCGGAACACCGGGGAAGAGGATGCATTAAAAAGGTTTTAAAAGATACACAAAGTATCTCGTTTTTGTATTGCTGACTATGAGGCGGATTTGTATTTATAGCTACTGCAGTACCGAGTCTATGTCAAAATTGATTTCATTATGATATTAATGATATAAAGAACGAAATGTACATGACTTTCACAAAAGAAAATCAATTACTAATTTAAAACAAGAACAGAGTTTTCCAGAAAAAAAATATTTTCCACATAGGTGAAGGCGCAATACATACTTTTAGATCTCTCGTTTGTGAAACAATCCATTTATGTATAAACTGTTGAGGATCCTTAGCGAAACTCAAAAAGAATTCTCTATTTGTTTTTAGTTGATTGATTGTCTCAACTGTCTCGTGAATTTTGCTATCCAATCCTTGTATTTCCTGCTGGCTTGCTGTACTTAGCAAGAAGTTATTCATCTGTGTTTTCAAGGTATCATCAACCTGAAAGGAAAAGTAAAAACTAATATCTTTGAAATCTGCAAACTAGAAGTATTGCTTACCTCAACGTCAATATCATAGCAAGCAGTTTGCTTACTTTCCGTGCCGCCTTCAACCGAAATTACATGGTTTATAACTATTGGATCCGGTGGGTGCAATAACGGATTTAAGCGACTGGGTATTTCTGCAAACTTCATTTTTTGGCAGCCAAATATTTGCTCCAAATACTTATCACAAACAATATATTCACGTTCGTGGGCATCCTGTAATCTAAATAGACCATAGTGTTATGTACACTGTAATCCTAATAAAAGAACGAATTGTTGCATAGCAAATCAGTCGCATATCGTTCAATACATCTTCTATATAATTCAAACTACAGACGACACAAAAGCAACTATGATCTGTATTTTCATGTATATAACCCTCGGATTAAAAAAAATTGCATTTCTGGAATGAGACCAGCAATTTATAATATTTTTAATTCTTGCCAATGAAATTTAAGTGAAGTAGTGCTGTTTTATGCAGGTGGCCTCGGGAATAAACATGTTTTTTAAGGATTAAAAATCGTTTACGATTACATATAAAGGAAAAAAAATTGCAATAAAATAAACTTTTTAAAGCAGAATATTTAATTTTAAAACTTTGGATTTTGTTTTTAAATGAAGCGACTAAATGAACTTCATTTTTTTATTTATTTATAGAAAGCTGCGATTTATATACCCGGAAATACGATAATTAACTATTTAAAATGTAAAATAATTATAATAAAAAAAATGAGGACTTTATTGTTAAAAATGTAAAAAAAAATACCTATGCGTTTTGATATATTGCCATAAAGCAGATATTATGACAGGTCTTGTTTGCGTGTGTACACCTAGTAGTCTGGCTAATCTGGGATCTAATTTAAACTGTAGAGGTTGGTAATCCAAAAGTAGCAGGATGGTACACCTTACGTTTTTATCCCCTGGACGTTTTACCTAAAACAATGATTGAATATTCATATGCTTATATATTAAAAATAAAATACAAAAAGTTGGAATGCTCGATAGAATTACATTACAGTTTTTAGCCGCCAAATTATCCACATCATATGCATAGAGTACGTATTTATATGTGGCTTTTATGTTAAGAAAACACATGTCTATACGTTTGAAACAGTATTTTGTAATATTTTTTGGTAAAAGCATAATGTCTCATATTTTTATTCGTTCATTAGAGCACCATCTGGGATATATTACCAATATAGAGTAGACGAGATAGATAAGTTTGTTTCTTGTTGGGGTTTCTGCATTAGGAAACTATGTAGAAATTTTATGAAAATAATAGGCAATTATCGTAAGCATTCTAATGAGAACCCGATAACATTCAAGCCACATGGTTCCAAGAAAGTCATTTACGTTTACGTAAGAACGCCTAGAGTTATCGCACATCCCTCGGTAGATATTAAAAATATTTGTATTCGACGGTTAGGTTGATGTCATTTAAGATAACTAAACTATTCAAACATTACTTTTGCAGCCTTTGAAGAGACAGTATCGAGACATATAAATTAATATTAATAAAAATTTTTGATCTTTTATTACTAGAAGACGATGAATTGGAAAAGGATGTAGTGTTGATAGACGAATTACAACAGAAACGACAACAACCACGGCTACGAGCCGAATATTATGAAAAATTTATCTCGGAAGATATGAGAGACGAGACGTGAAATTAAATAAATTATTGTTAAGTCATGACTACTATATAGTTTATTTGTCATAAAGTATGATTAGCATTTAATGATTAATGCACAGAATTTATGTATATAGTTATCTGTAAGTATACATAAATAAATAACTTGGTAAATAAATAAATTTATAAATGTATGCATAAAAGTGTATGACAGTTGTGTCATTTGAAACTATATTTTTGTGAAGATATTTGCTAATTTGCCGATTGAAATTTACAAATTTTCTCTAATTCGAACACAAATTTGAAATCGTTTTGACATAAACTAAATAAAGTATGCATAAAATACACAAATACTGAAAAGTATGAATGAAAATGTGTACAAATAATACTAAATCTAAACATGTACAGGTTTTTACCTTCCCGTTTGTGCGTTTCGCGATTGGTAACGTGTCCTTGTTTTATAATATAATTCGTGTTCAGTTTCTTTTATCACTGCTATTTTTAGGAAATTTTTCCGCTGAAGATTGGGGTTTATGATAATTTATAACACTATATTTATTTTTCACATATAATTCTCATATATAAAAAATTGATATTAGATTTTTCTTTACTAATAAATTTTAAAAAACTGTGAAACGTAAAGTGAATGTATTAAAAAAAAAAATAATTTAAGATAAATTTGAATAAAAATGAATTGATGAATGAAGGATGAAAAAGTAAAAACGCAAACCATGTGAAATTAAGGAAAAAAAGTTAATACAATGAAAAATTATAATTAATTTAAATAATCGAAAGATATTCTCAATATCGATATTTTCTTTCGATAATATCGGAGTATCGATAACGGGTTTTCGATACTGATTCTATACCAAATATCGGAACATCACTAATATCACTTTTTTTTTTTTTTTAGTTCTTCAAAATAATCAAGAACATTAAAACAAAAGACTATCGTGGATCGATTAATAGTAACTAACGTTTTTTAGACACTATAAAGTCACTACTCCAGTGGGATAAAAAAAAAAGTATGATTCGATTGAAAACAAACCTGAAAACCATCTGTTTCTTGGGTCGTTAAAGTTCTGTGCCATTCTACTAAATGATTGTCCGGTCCATATAATTCCTTGTCGAGTTCAATTACCAATGATTTGAAAAATGATGAAAATTTACGTTTTACTTTATTGGGATCATTTTTCGTTTCTTCTAACAAGCGTCCTTCAACTCTCAATTCCCATGATGCAACCGAACCTTCTTGGCCGGGCCCCTCAGGCCCGTCCGCTTGTGGTTCTTTGCTTGGATAAAAAGTATTAGATATAAAGATTCTCAGTTTACGTTTTTGCTTCATTGGTCTCTTTAAAGCTTCCTGAATATCTAATCGCTTTCTCATGATAGTAGCATCTAGTTTACGTTCGAATGCCAACAAGTCCATATAAGCTTGACTCTCAGGTACTAAGTCTCGGACTTTCTGTGGTAAAATTTTATCAGCTAGTTTCTTCTTCTTTTTGCTTGTCCCATGTGAATAATCACTGAAATAAAAGTGGCTTTTACATTTTCAATCATTTGTAATATATTGACAAAAATGTTTGATGTACTTTATATGAGAAACAATAGATTTTATGATTATTATTTTGTCGAAAACATTTGCCAACATGGTTGAAATCAGAAACCAAACTTTCTGACGTCAAAATCAAATATAACACCGATAGCGAATAAACAAAGTTAATGTAGATATGTAGAGAATGGAAGCGTCTTAGAAAAATTTCGAGTGCACTATTATTATTCCTGCAAGGAAAATGCAAGTAAAAGAGGAAAATAAATGTTTTTGTTTTGTAAAAATTCTCCACCGTTATTTATCTCAGGCCTATAAAATTCATAACATAAACTTTTGTAGCTTAGTCAAATTTAAACATATTCTCCATGTTTACCAATAAGCAATTTTTAAAGCAATAAGCGCCTTTCAATTATTTATTCTTCAATTAAGCATAGTTCTGTATTTTACATTTTCTTTCCATCAATTAAAATATTATTATAAATTTATATATTATAATTTAATATTATATAAAAATTAAAAATATATTGAATATTTTGAAAACGTGACATTCAATTGTTTTTCTGACATTCACATCATTATCAGCATTAAAAGCACCAATACTTTGATATAGATAAATATAAGATATGGCAGAAGTGATAATTAATTATCGGTCCTTACTAACTTTTTTTGCTGTGGTAGTGATCCTCTATTATCAGCAGGACGTTTTACACCTGACTGCGGAGGCATAGGTCCACCACGCATTGGAGAATACTGTGGCTGTTGTGGTCTCTGCATCATTGTACCTCCGCTCGTTCCCATATTTGGTGGTGGTGTAAATCCAGAACGTTGCTGTAATTTCAATATTGTGTGTGAGAAGTATTAAATACATATTAAAAGAAGCTGCTTACGGGAAAAGTTTGTCCCGGATATTGGCGCATAGCAGAATTTTGTGGTGGAACATATCTTTGCGGAGGAGGAACACTTGGACCTGGATTAGGCACTGGTCCACTAAATCTTTGAGCCATTTATATATAGTATACGATTATGATGCTAACAATAAGTGCATTAATGATTAATAGTTAAACAAACATCAAGTTAGAGAATGGGTTACTTTAGAACTTCACAGTTAACGTGAAATAAAAGCACAATAAACACTGAGACTGTAGCTATTTTTTAAATTTATTTATGTTCATCTAACCACCATAATACCATTATAACTTTACGCGTTGTTAAAAGCGAGACACTGGAGTACTTGTGGTACTACTTCGTATGTTCACAAAGATTGTTTTTCTATGCACACAAGAACAAATAAATGAAACAAACTCATCTCCATTTCCTTTCACCTATTCACCATCCATACACAGCATATACACAGGTAGATAAGTTGGCTCCCGACATTTTTTAGGATGTTTATACATTATAGCGGCAAATTTGAAATTGGTATGCTCTTCGTTTTAAAGGTAATATATGTAGAAATAGAGCAATACATCCCGTATTTGTAAATTGTAAAAATTTGTAAACGAAGTATCGTAATAGAAACACGGAAAAACAAAATTAAAAACATTGCACGACAAGATAATGCATATTGTTGCCTAAATTCCAATACTTCAAAATATTGCTGTTGCCACTTATCATCAGATGGCACACATCAGACTTTTACGTGGCCAAATTCATTATAAAATTTCTTTGAATTGAATTTTTTTTTTTAAATTAGTATTTTTTATTTGTAATATAATAAAGCAAGATTTGTTTTGTTTATGAGAAGTGAGTGCAAAATTATTTCCTTGCTGTAGCCGTATTTACTTGTAGATTTATTTTTATATCTACATATAATATAATAATATAAAATTACTCTAACATATAATTTACTTTCTAAAACGTTTATTTATATTTCTTTTAATTCACATCACATACGAAATGTAAAAGAATATTTCGATAAACTTCCCCTACCAAACGAAAAAAACCTATTCCTTATCGTTTGACAAAAAACATTTTCACAAAGCAAGCTTGCGTTTTTCAAATGAGTGGCGTCGGTTTTCGTTTTCCACACTCTTTGGTTAGTTAAACGTGAATTAATTAAACTATAATGTGGCGAAATAGACTCAAACGCGAGATACAGCAGTGCGTGCAATTAAATCGTGTTAGAACTTGATTTGGGACGACTTTTTTTCTGCGAAACGCGTTAATTGAGGGTGAGTAAATTGTATCGTCTTTAATTGTAGTTCGCTCTGATATTTTATGTGTATCTTTAACGTATTTTAATACGTCTACTACCTAACCGTATTCGTATATATCGCGATTAAGAAATGTCTTTTTCTATATAATATTCTCATGTAATTTTTTTCAATCTTATTTTCGAAATTCTACTGATGGTTGGTTTTCTTTGCGAATGTAAGGCAGCTGTTATTTTATTTGTGTTTGGCATCGGTTTTCTTGTTTCAAATTTAAAGTTATGTATAAAAATTAATAAATGTTTAAAAAAAAATCTATATATATTTATACATGTGTATAACACACTTTATTTCATCCTTTATTTGGCCGCAAAATAGTTTCAAAATCGCAATAGACACCGACGCAGAAATCCATTTACACTACAAAGAAATGCAATGATAGAATCGACAGAAAGCGATAGATGTTTATACAGAAAACATGGTTTAGGTACTTCCATATTTATTTTATTTGTCGTATCTTTTCTCCTAAAAAAAAACTTCGTATGTATAGCCACAGGTATAGCTGTTTGCACATTGTTTGACAAAAAACAGTGTTATGCGCGCGCCCATACAACGTGAAATCGCAATCGTGGATTTCTAACAAAGCAAGCGTGTCTTTAAATGGAACGGCGGCGGTATTTTCGTTCTCCACACTTTTTGATTAGTTAAAGGTGAATTAATTAAACTATAATGTGGCGAAATAGACTCAAACGCGAGATACAGTAATGCGTGCAGTTAAATCGTGTTAGAACTTGATTTGGGACGACTATTTTGCTGTGAAACGCGTTAATTGAGGGTGAGTAAATTTTATTGCCTTTAATTCTGGTTTGCTCTCTAATATTGTGCGTACCTTTCACATGTTTTAGGCACATATTACACTATAAAAGTTCTTTGACAAATATCTTTTATAAACCTTTTACTAAAACCTCTTTTATAAATGATATTTTACCTTCAAAGGTGTCTATATTACACTACGTAAAATATTTTATAAAATATCAGTGCTGGTGTGTCAACAGGGTTATATAAAAATTGTTCGAGAGATTGGTATTCATTTATTATCCGCCATTTGAAGGACATCGGTAGTTGTGGTAGAAAAAATAAACGTGATTTTTATAAATTTGAGGGTTGTTTTATCGTCTTCAGAAACCACAATACTTAAATCTTTGGGGATGTCGAAGATGTCGGCGGATTTAATTATTACTGTGATGTTGTCCTATCGATGCACTTCATAACATTAGTGGAAATAAATGTGATTACATTTTTCCTATATATATATTAGCTAAATTGTTATTAGATACCCTCATTATGACATGAAATATCCGTCCTAAATGTAATTTACATTCTAAAACGTTCATTTAGATCTATCTTAATTCATGTCACCTACAAAATGTAAAAGAATATTTCGAACAACCGCGAGTAACAAACTTTTGCTCGGCAGATGGGCTTAGATCCCGAGTGCCATAACAAAAAAAAAAACCTATCGCTCATTGTTTGACAAAAAACATTAGTGTGCGCGTCGTTCATAAGAACGTCCACACAATCGTAGATTTTTAACAAAGCAAGCGTGTCTTTTTAAAATGAGTGGCGTCGGTTTTCGTTTTCCACACTTTTTGATTAGTTAAAGGTGAATGAATTAAACTATAATGTGGCGAAATAGACTGAAACGCGAGATACAGCAGTGCGTGCAGTTAGAACTTGACTTGGGACTACTTTTTTTTACTGCAAAACACGTTCATTGAGGGTGAGTAAATTGTATCGTGTTTAACTCTAGTTCGCTCTGATATTTTATGTGTATCTTTAACGTATTTCAATACATCTACTGCCTAAGCGTATTCGTATATATCGCGATTAAACAATGTCTAATAGTTTTTTTTCTATATAATATTCTCTTGTAAGTTTTTTGAATTTTATTTTCGAAATTCTATTGGCTGGTTTTCTTTGCGAATGTAAAGAAGCTATTATTTTATTTGTGCTTGGAATCGGTTTTATTGTTTCAAATTTAAAATTATGTATAAAAAATTAAGTTTTTATTGAAATATATTTGGACGCAAAATAGTTTAAAAATTACAGAATACACCATCGCAGAAATTCATGATTTATACTGCAAAGAAATGCGATGATAGAATTGACAGAAAGAGACAGATGCATGTATATACAAAAAAACATGCTTGCCAAGAGCTGTTACATTTTATTGTATATCTTTGTATGGTATAAGTACTTACATGTTTATTTTATTTGTTGTACCTCTTTTATACGAAAAATAACTTTCTTACAGTTATATATTTTTATGACAGGGTTAGCAGATGACTTTCTGTCACTCAATTACGAATGTTTTGATTTAACAGCATTTCTGAATTCATCAAATAATAACATACAACTCGCTCTTTAAATTATAGCTTAAGGCTGTTAAAGATTCAAAGCAAAATTCAAATTTTCCCCATTTTTTCGTGTTTACTCGCTGCTTGTACAAAAGTCTATATTACTTTCGAAAAAGAGACGTGATTAGATTATTCTATATAAGTACAATTATATAGTATTAAATAAATGCTTTCCTGTTAATCACTGTAATTAATATGAGGCAATTCATATATTAAAAATTTTACCTGGTGTGGAAATTTTTAGTTAATTTAATTTAATGATTTCACACTGTAAGAAGCGCATTCATTGCGTATAGTATTTTAAAATATATCTCAATTTTGTAAACGAACATGAATATAGAAAAAAACGGATCATTATCCAGACATTGGCAGCATTAGTGTATTGATAATTACCAGATGTGGTAGAAATATATGTAAGTTAAACAACCCGGTTGGAAATTGGTTAACAAAAAATTGTCTTTTCTTCAAAACACTTTTACTTAGAACACCAATTTTATATTTAACTTTTTTTAGTACTTTCACGGATTCCTGTTGGATCCGTTGACAACTACTAGGAAGTACACTGCACCACTTGTAAATGTAGACTTGTCATATGTTTGTTACCTTCCTTTATATGATATAATATGCTGAGATAACTATTTTTAGAAGTTATAATATTTATGCTAGATGGATGCTTACGCAGCACATAACTCCTCGTCCCTGAAGATGCAAATTTATCGACTAAATAGGAGGTAAAATTTGCATTTCAATAGAATCCTCTTTAACTGATTGATTTTGTTTTTGTTGGCAAGCCGTTTTATTCTTATCAGTCGAAGTAATACAGAGCGTTTTTATTATATTAAAATGTAATATGTTAAGCCTCGGACACATCCCACAGTAACGTTTCCATTCGCTGGTTTTATCGAGAATTTCTATTTATGCGTGCGAAAAGTATAACCGACGACGGTCGCAAACACATGTAGGGGAAACCCTTGGCTGTGCCACCGAATAACTTGAACTTAAAACATATATCTGCATTGTATAAATTCTAAACAATTATATTTATTGCTT
This sequence comes from Cetonia aurata, assembly GCA_949128085.1. Classification (NCBI taxonomy): domain Eukaryota; kingdom Metazoa; phylum Arthropoda; class Insecta; order Coleoptera; family Scarabaeidae; genus Cetonia; species Cetonia aurata. The sequence goes on along the minus strand of OX421887.1, from coordinate 20,932,308 downwards.
GCAGGGTTAGCCAATCAAGATCTTCGTAAATAGGTAGGTATGAAGATGAAGAGGACATCTCAGCAACGAGCGCAGAATTGAAGGTACCTAGACTAAATTTATTATTTAATTCTTAAAACACTCGCCTTCAGCTGGACTAATTTACATCTTTGCTAGATATGTGGTTGCATTTTTTTCTAATTGATTATGACGCGTAATGAGCATGACATGACGTGACACGACATGATTACTACTTCGACCGGACTATGTGGTGCGTCAAGCACATTACACACATTTTCAGTTAATGGGTGACTGTGGGGTTAGTAACTGCTAGCACTTTGCGTTTGGAGGTATCTTTCAAAGTGTTATTGCGTTTTCTGCATAAGAGAGTGTAATAATGTGCCGACTGGTATTCTCATCAACCTTCTAGAGTACACGAACGACGGGGGTAGACACTTCCTGGGGGCATCTGGGTGCTTGCACTTGGGTGATCCTCGCGAAAGCGTGGGTGGACAGATCATGTCTGTTTACCCCGGGAAGGTGTAGATCTCTGCAGTTGATTCCGACTCGCCCCTTATGTGCCGGTGATATGGGCTTGATGCGATTGAGCTCCAGGATGGTCAGCCCTTGTACTTCTGCTACATTGTTTGCTGTCCGTCCGAACTCTCGTGGATTCCTGTTTCCACCGGACGCTTCTTGTTAGTGGTTATTAGTTCTTGATCCCGTTTTCTGTGGACATGACAATGACACTGAAAGTTGACTTACTAAATGCTTACTAATGCTCATTTTAATTTTCAATATTATAGTAGCAGTAATAGTGATAGGAACAATTGCGACCATACCTAAAAAGATGTAGAATAGTTTATTTTAGGTTATGAAAAATGCGCGCTTTAATAATATGACTAACTTGAAACCGGTAAATATTTAGTGAAATTATAATTGCGCATTCTAGAGTCTATTAAAATGCAAGTTACGAAAAATAATAGTCCAGCGATTTCTGTTTTCCAAATTTTTAATTAGATATAGCTAGCTGTTATGTTTGTGCAATTAGTGTAATAATAAAGAAATTATTATTATTATGCAAAAATATTGATCGTGGCGCCACGAACTCACTATAATGTTCGAAACAAATATCTGATTTGCATACAGTTTACTTCAATTTCATTTTATTTAACTATGTATGTGGGTAGTGATGATGACAGGAACAATTATTGCTATCTTTTTTTTTGTTTATGTACAGTTTATTAATAATGATTCTATTGAACTATGTATGTGGGTACTATACTGATTACAGGAACAATTGCTATCTTTTTTTTGTTTATGTACAGGTTTTTATTAATAATGATTCTATTGAACTATGTATGTGGGTACTATACTGATTACAGGAACAATTGATATCTTTTTTTTGTTTATGTACAGGTTTTTATTAATAATGATTCTATTGAACTATGTATGTGGGTAGTATACTGATTATAGGAACAATTGCTATCTTTTTTTTTTGTTTATGTACAGGTTTTTATTAATAATGATTTTATTTAACTATGTATGTCGGTAGTATAGTGATTACAGGAATAATTGCTGTTTTTTTTGTTTATGTACAGGTTTTTATTAATAATGATTCTATTGAACTATGTATGTGGGTAGTATACTGATTATAGGAACAATTGCTATCTTTTTTTTTTGTTTATGTACAGGTTTTTATTAATAATGATTTTATTTAACTATGTATGTCGGTAGTATAGTGATTACAGGAATAATTGCTGTTTTTTTTGTTTTTGTACAGGTTTTTTATTGAACTATGTATGTGGGTACTATACTGATTACAGGAACAATTGCTATCTTTTTTTTTGTTTATGTACATGTTTTTATTAATAATGATTCTATTTAACTATGTACGTGGGCAGTAAACTGATTACACGAAGAATTACTGTAATTTCATGTTTATCGTTGTAGTTGTCTGTTTTAATAATAATGATAATTCATGCCTTTACATCCCCCAACAGCTTTCGCCAATTACAGGGGGCATCGGCCGGCCATGAGTTATTATTACGCCTGCGCCCGTGGAGCGACTTAAGGTGTTTGTCTCTGAGCATTTGCCAAGGAGTGAGGAAAACCACGAAAACCTCACTCTGAGAGCAGGCCGTGGGATTCGAACCCCGGACCCTGTGACTGATAGCCAAGCGCGCAAGTCACTGGACCATCAGCCACACATTTATGTATGCCACATGTTTTAAAAATATACGATAAGGAATTGACAAGCGATCCACCAAGTCCCAGAAGCACTCGACATCAATGCTTTTCTGGATCCAGAGATAATGTGATCGTGATCCCAACAGCACAGGATAGGATCCCTTTCCTCATTAGCAGCATGTAAGTGCTAGATTAGTAGAAACATATTTATTTACCCATTAAGTCACGCATACCAATATGCATGAAAGCCTATGAAAAATTTCAGAGGTGACTTACACCTGATGCAATTTTTAACGCCCTTACATGTATAGGACGGGGTAAATCCTAACCTATAAATGTTGCGATCTGGTGACTGTAGACGAAATTAAATATTTGATTATGATTTCAAGTAACATCTAAAAACAATGGGTCTAGCCACCACTTGTTATGTCCAATACGCCCCTGGTTTTAATCCTCATAAGCTGTAATTACAAAAAAGTTATGTTTTACATTCTTATTTCAGATGCTGAGGATGGTGATTTGAAGTTTCAGTTGTCCAAGGTTTCGTGGTCCAAGGCTCCAAGGTTCCGTGGTTCAAGGCTCCGAGGTCCAAGGCTCCGTGGTCCAAGGCTCCAAGGTCCAAGGTTCCGTGGTCCAAGGTCCGTCCCAGGTTAGCTCCCAAGTAACCACTATCTGTCCAATGGACGTCCACTGGATGTCCATCTTCGACGTTCAATTCGCCCAATGGACGTCCACATATCAGCGATTTCATGTCCAATGGACGTCCATTTAATGTCCCGATGACACTAATTTGGACGTCGACTAGACGTCCTGCTTGGATGTTCACTGGACGTCCGTCATGGATGTCGACCTGGACGTCCAGTGGACATCGATCCAGGACGTGCAATGGATATTACAACCTGGCATGCTTTCATACTGTATAGCATACTTTGTGAAAGGGTTAAAAAAGTATGCTATGTTTTTTAACACTTTCACAATGTATGCTATATGGCACAAAAGCGTTCAACCACTACCAAAGTCAATATTTAATGTGCGACAACATAATAATGAAGGCATTACTTGAAAGAAACTTGTGCATAGCTTATTACAATTTTTTTTATTTTAATGTCTTGATATAAATACATATTTTAATATTCAATGATCTTTTCTTTCATTTGCCCTTTTTAGCCATCTTGCAACGGATTTTTCGAAATCTAATTCATGGTTGTCTTTAAAGAGAGAAAGACCTGCATCTAAAAAGAATTGTTATATTGCATTGGTTATATATATGAAACATATTATTTCGCATACTTAATACAAGCCTATTTATTTGTAATTTTTGAAAAGGTCTTTTATTTCGTCGACCATAATAGCTAAATTGAGATGCCGTTCTGTTAGTAATTAATTTAGTCAAACATCGAGCAACAAAATCATATGGCGTTGTGCCTCCAAGTCGATATAACTCATGTACCTATAAAAGAGAATAATTAAATAAAAAACAGTATAGGTCTCTATAATGGATAAATTACTCACTGCCTTCAAAAATTTATTTTTATCTGATAGATAGTCTTCTACCTCATCTAGCACTTTGATCATATTAATAGGAAAATCAAACTTAGGAAATATAGATTCTGCTTCTGCATCCAAAGTTGCTGAAGATAATTTATTGCTTATGTGGTGTTCTATTGAGTCTAATTTCTCAAGAATATTTGCCAAGAGTCCACTATGAATATTTAATTTTCTCACAACCTTCGTTAGCAATTCTGAAATAGAAATATATATTCATATATTATATACTCACATATAATAAGAAAAATTAAAGCCTGTTATCTAACTAGCTAAAAACAAATAATGAGGATAAATAATTAGGATGGCAATCTTCTAGTCAATAAAAAGTTAAGTCTTTAAAGTAATTGCCGAGCTTTCGAAAATATTATTTTTTTTGTCAACGCTGATAAAAACATACAAAAGTTTATATAAACACGAAATACTAATACTAGAGGTACTAAACTAATTAATCGGAATTTACTACCGTTTGCGTTTGTATCATTAGTTTGTTCTCTTGGTAAAATTTGTTGATTCACATTCTGTTGTAATACTTGTGGACATGATGATCCTGAAATGCAACAAACAATATATATAATATATATTAATAAAATCATATTTTTCAAATTAACGTATTTATTACATATTAACGTAGTATTATTTACCCTGATTTTGATTAGTATCTTTCTCGTTATCTACTATGCTTGTGCTTTGTTCTATTTGTATATTTTGTGATAGCCTTTTATGCCCTGAAGAATATAATCGATATGTCAATTGTGTCTATTTTACTTGAAATTAAGTGTACCTTTCCTCAGTGCTGGAGGAGGGGGTAAAACCGATACAACTTCTTCTTCTGATGATATACTAGAATAACGTTTCAATGTTATTCTCCGTTTTGTAGGTAAACCTGCTTCCGATTCCAAATCGGAAGTGTAAGTCGCTTTACGAGCCTTCTTTTGTGCTAAGTCATAATTATCTGTAATAAACTAGCACAGTAAATTTAAATACATACAATTATTGCTCAACTGTTTACCAAAAACGTTGTTGCGAAAAAATTTCACTTCATGTAATTTCCATTCTCCTTTAACAGGTTCCTCTCGATTTATTATTGATTGCTGAATATTTTTCTCGTTGTAGTTAGGCCAATAACACTGATTATCTTGTAACCAATTTGTGGGTACTGCTTCCACTGAATTTTCAAGCGCAAACTTAACGACGCACCATTCAGCTCGATTCATCATAGAACTGTGAAGAACTATCAGTAAATTAACATTAATGAATATATAAACAGACTACCTTATACATACATTATAAACAAAACAATTACGTTATATTTTAGACATCCAATATTTACATCTCATACATTTGTAGATATATTACACGTCGAAAAATTTTTGCTAATATTTTCCATAAACATCATCCAAATTATTGTTAGACAAAAATAAAATATCTTACATAATAATGAATATTAATATAAATAATACTAATAAGTTACAATCCGTCTGTATGTAAGATTTATATCTATTTAGAAGCAACATAACCTCAAACCTTTTATCTTTACCATACAAGATATGTTGCATAAGGAATATTAAGACAAGTTAATATTTATAGCTACATATGTTTAATTAAGTATAGATTATAATTATCATTTAAAACTTACCTTAACAAAAATGATTAAAACGATAAATACACTTTCGAGGCACAAAACCGAACAAAACGTGATAAATATCGCAACGGTCAATTCAGCGATCAATCGATCAACTACCAATCAGCGGATAACTTGCAAAACCGTACATTATTCAAAATAGAGCGGCAAAGTTAAAATCCATATACATAAGAAATAATGTGAAGAAAGACCGGTATTTTAATATACTAATAGTCTACTCATACATAAATATTTTTTTCAATAACGGCAGTAATTGTGAATACAAGTCGAAGGAATACCTATTTAATAAATTTCTTTCAGTTGTTGGATATCTCTTATACTTGATGGATGTACGGCATACGTACGCTTGTGGATGTACAATGGACGTCCACACGTGAATGTACAACGGACATCTACTCATGGACATCCACTGGACGTCCATTGAGGCTCGATGGACGTATGGCTCAATTATGGCCTATGTGTGGACGCCCAATGGACGTACTGTGTTACTTGGGCTGATATGTGTGAAGAATATCCCGGCGATGAAGATAGCCATGTTGGCAGCGATGACTTATGACGTAAGTAGACTGTATTTTTTTTATAATTATTGACGTGTAATAATATTCGCTCATGTAGTTTTCCCATATTTTTAATTTGTAACTACTTTCTCATATCCGTATATCAGTTATTCCGGAAAGTATTACCGTTAGATCATTTTCCTTCTGGATACATATTTCTGGTATTACTCCTCATTTGTGTGCGGATTTTTAAATTTCTCTCGCTTTTATTTCTGGAGATATATCCGCTTTTTATAATTGTCCGATTCAATCGGTTTTTTTTTTTCCATTTAACGAGAAAGGTATTAACTTTAGCTATTTCTGCTTCTGCATATATATTTTCGATATGGTTGCTTAACCAATTACGATTTTTCAAATTTATATCGATTTTATTTCCGAAGAAATGGGCATTTTTCTATGTCGCTGAAACTCCGGGTTCGACTAGTTTTTCCCAGTTATTCCGGAAATTATTACAGTTAGATTATTTTGCTTCTGGATATATATTTCTGGTATCACTCCCCACCTGTGTACCGATTTTTAAATTTCTCTCGCTTTTATTTCTGGAGATATATTGGCGTTTTATGATTCTCCGAAACCCGGATTCAATCGGTCTTTTCCCATTTATCGCGGTGAATCGTGAATAAAGAGAGATATGCATGTGCATTTATATGCTCTCTATAATTTTTTGCAGAAATAGTAAATTATTACTTCTCACTAACATATATTTCTGCTTTTTAGATTTGAAACATTTTGAGGAAGGAAGATCGACGTTCACCTTGGGGAGCCTGACGAATGGTTGCGAGAAAACTGCTTCATCAAGGAAGAAGGATAGCATTTATCAGTATTTTAATTTAAAATTATGTTAGTTTCTTATTGTTAGTTTAGTATAGGAGTAACGTTTATTTGTGCTTTTGCAATTTTCTCTCATTATTTATGCAGTTTTTTTTTCACAATGACTCAGAGGAATATGGGTACCATATTTCTGATTTACATCTAATGTAATTTAATTTAAATTAGACACATTTGATTTATTGGAATGTCGGTTTTTTTCTTATTCATTTATAATAATCTCGAGAATCAAGAATAAAATTAAAAATCTATGCTATATTGTTTCCCACTGTTTCCACTGAGCAAGACAATAATCGTTGCCGAAACGTTTGAATTTCTTATAAAGAAATGTAGAGTAAAAAGAAGCCGACAGATTCCAATAAAGCAATTGTTTTATTTTAAGAACAGAATTCAAATATATATATAATTTAAATTAATTTTATTTTGATTTTGTGGAATGGGGTATATGTGCGCTCATGTTTTTTCTTTTGTTCGCGATTCACTGTTGTACTACGTCTGTCTATCCGATTTTTTTTTTCTTAGCTAACTTTTCGCATAGTTTAGTAGTTATTAGTGGTTCGATTTCCTTTTGGAAGTATCTTTCAGCGTGTTATTGCGTTTTCGGCGCAAGAGAGTGTAATAATGTGGCGATTGATATGCTCATCGACCTTCTAGAGTGCATGAATGACGGGGATAGAGACCTCCTTGGTAGACAGATATTAAGTTAACTGTTTATCCTGGGAGGGGTAGATCTCGCAGCTGGTTCTTTCTCGCCTTTTTTCACTGATATTATATAGGCTGAAGTGACAAGACTTCTTTATGAAAGGGCGGTACAGTGTCTGTAAGTACTTTCTGCAAAGGGGCCAGGTGCCTGCTAATGTCCTGTTGCCGTTCGCTCTGAGTCTTCCAAGTCCCCACCGGACGCTTCTTATTAGTGGTTGGGTAATATCTTCTGATCTCGTTATCTGTGTAGTTACTTACGTTATGTAGTTGTTAGCGTTTGTTATCTAGTGTAACTAGTTAGGGTTGATAATAAATATATGCAGTATTATTGTACGTACTAAATTTTTAACTTTAACGGGAATTACGTGAATGTACATTATACCCGTTTTGTATCTTTTTCATGTAACCATTTAATAAATGTTCTGGTTTATTTTACACTTCTGGATGTAATTGTTTAATAAATGTTCTTATTTAGCGATTTTGGATGTAATTGTTGAACAGTAAGTCATAATAAATATGTTATATTGTGTTGTGTAGTTATTTCTAATAACCTCAATTTTGTTTCCATGATCAGTGAACCATTTGCAGTCTATTATATCTGTCATTATCCTGGTTGCAAACCAAAACTGTTAGCTCGGTTAGCCAAGTATCAAACCCTCTCATGTTCGCAACTCAGCTAATTACGATTAGCAAAGTTTCAAACCAAGATGGATTTGAAACTCGGATAAGCGTGGTTACAAGATTACAGTTTTATATTATATCAAAGACAAGGGAACATACCACACCAGTGATTCTATCCGTCAGCTAAATATAATTTTTTGAATGTATAAAAGGAGGCAAAAATGCCGCTGCTTCCCTGTGCTATATATATATACCCTAACTTGAACTAATCGGCAGGCGATGGCGCCACTAAAATACACGAATTATGTCCGACGTTGTCAATAATTTTGATTCATTTTCACATTAGATAACGTAATCAAAAAGTATGAAATATACACGGTATTCGTATGCATGTAAGATATTTAATGATATTTAATCTGCATTAGTCAGAAATGCATAAATATGAAAACTAATTGCTATAATTTGATTTTAAATTAATCAATATAGGTATGTACATATACTTTTCAAATGTAGATGGCGTAGTCTGTTGTAAAATACCAGAAAATACAAAATAAAAATTAAAAAGTAAATTCTTGTAAAATAGCGCGTCACGTAACTCGGTGAATCACGCAATGTTTTCAGTTCAAGTGAAAGAGTATTTTTGTTTGAGAAGAAGTGAGCTGTTACAGGATTGTATAAGTGGTCGTTCCTTTTTTTTATAGTTGTTATTAATTAGTTGTTGGTGTTATTTGTTAGTGTAGTGCGTTCGAAATATAGAATTAGTGTTTATCTATTTATTTATTATTGGACAGTCTTTAGAACTTTTATTAGATTTATAAGTGCCGTGAACAGCCGAAAAATTTACATTTATAGTAACTACTTATGTATAATATTTGTGTAACTGTGATAAGTATAATGTTATCTCCTTCTGTTTATTCGTAAATTAAAACACTAGTTTAATTCCTATTTTTAAGGCGTTTTATTTATTTAAAACTTTACATAAATAATACATAACACATAAAAGCAGCTCATAACTCTCTACCTAGAATAATCTCTCTTTAATATCACGGCATTTTCAGCGCGTCAAAATCATAAAATGATCCTCTAACAATAACAACTTCAAGTAGAATGGAATAGAACAATTCATTGTCATTACTACATATTAGTTGCATTGTATCATAATTTCTGTTTCACTGTAAAATCAGATGCCAAAGAAACATTTTCCTTCGAGGCAAAGCAAGCTGACAAAAAAGCAACTGTCACAAGACGTGTGAGAGCGCAGACAAAGTTTACAGTTTACAGTGAATATACTAGTAATTAAATTAATAATAGGGGTACAAAGACACACATTTACAGAGTACTTACAACGTCCTCATAGATTAACGAGTCTCTGTTAATCGCATACATAATTATTGGTACGTATGTGTATGCCTTATGAAATAATGTATTGCATGATGATGATTATGATTCATAAACCATACAAAGCCTCCAAGTGCAAGTAATTTTGGATAAATTTTGATAACTTCATAAGTTTAACATATAACTCACCAAAACTTTTGCTTTTCGTGGAATCTTTTTTGGTAATGGATGGGGTTGCTATATTTGCAGTATGATGGGCGCTCATTATGAAATGCATGTACCTTAATTATTGTGTTTGTTGCAGTGTTATCCAAGAGAGTCCACCACAGAGTAGTAGTATGGAAGGACAGTTGAGTACAGGGTATATAAATGTATTTATCTAACATCACATAACTTATATCTCACACAAACTGCCTTTTTCATAGTGTAACAGGTATCAACAGAAACACAGACTGATTTAGTTATCGATGTTGAGCCTACAAAAGAATCTGATGATACGTGGGACAATAAAAATGAATATGAAAGGTAACAATATTTAAAATATATGTTGATAAAGAATGGGTTAAGGTTGAAAAAATATTCAAAACAAAATTTTTTTTTCTTTGTGAATTCATTGTGAATATTTTGTCAATTCAGTATTCGGAATATTCCATTGTTACCCATAATAATATTTTTAGGAGGATAACAATGAAGATCCAAATCCTCTATTGAGTGGAAAACGTATTGCAGATATTCGTCATATTCTTTCCGCAACATTAAAAGTACAATATAATCACACACAGCACTGTACCTTTAGATTATTAAGACCAAGTGGAATCGTTCTTCCAGTGCAATGGAAGCTGATATCATAGTCCAGGGATTTAAACAGAGTGGAGATACCAGCGTGTACAGCAAAATACAGAAAGAAGTAGAATACGGGTCACAAGTACAGAAAGTTGAGTGTGTGGTCTAAAAGTCTAAGGTTCTAAGGGAATATCGTTGCTGAAATGCTGAAAATATATATTCTGCGTTATTGCATTGTCATAGGTCACCAAAGTATGAGATTAAAAGAGGAATTAATGTCATCTGGTTTAGTTTACCATTTAGAGCGTACGTTTAAGTTTTATGGAAAAATGTCAGTGAATTAATAAACAAAATTTACCATTTTTTTTCCAAAGATTTCATTCGTCTGTATGAGAATTATTTCTTGTTTTATGTACTTTAAAAGATTGCTTACATTATTAATTTATTTTTATTGTTATTAATTGAATATTATTTTTGTAGTAGTATCTTTTACGTTTATTGATTTTAATCTACTTTTTTTACGTTTTCTTCTATTTTTATTTGTTGTATTGCATATTTCTGTATTCGAGAATAAATATTTGCTTTAATTGTTACCTCTTTGTTTTAACTTTACCCAACTTCCGAAAAAATAGTTGTGCAAACTGATTAAAAAAAAAACCGGCAAGATCTGTGTTAATTACACCATATTTAATTTTATTCGCCTAAGCATACGTCATAGATAATACTACCTACGGATAGAATGTAAACTCCCTAAGTAACAAGCGAAATCAGTACGTCAGAGCCATCTAACGGGTACGGAGAACTTTTAGCGCGAAAATTCAAAATGGTTTGAGTGGTTTTGAATTACTCGAAGTTGAAGGAGCAACTGTGGCTGTATTCTGAAATACGCATTCTATGGGATTTGCCCATAAAATGCCTTTTTCAGAATACTGCCACAGTTGCTCGATTAAGTAGCAGTTATAGTTTCTTCTCTTAGAATATATATCTGTAAATTGATCATTATGGTAACATACAACACCTATCACAATAAAAATAAATTATAAGTTAATGGAAAAAAGGCAACAGACATAATTATTAAATTTTGATGTACGGAATAACAAACACAAGAAGTTGAAAAATTCGTATTTCTTCAGAATTTGCAGGTGTCTTTTTATGTTTATTCTGCAAAAACCAATTATTACATATACACATCTGCTCTAAGATATAAAAAAAAAACTTACTCTATTACGAGTGATAAATCTTTTCAAGTTAAGCAAAATATCACAACCATCTTCTTCACAGTTTGCCCCTATGGAGTGTTTACTAATACAGGTTCCTTCCTTATCACATGTTACTGCGCCATCTTACGACCATGGAGAACTCTGAAATCAGTCGCCATGACAGTTTCTATTGTCGTATTTCACTTTACATAGTATGGCATACGTAATAAATTGTGCTATCTACATATACTTTTGTTTATTTTTAAATTAAAAGCTATTAAATTTGATATTTTTTGCCAGCGCCATCGTACGGACAATTGCCAAAGGTTTTTTAGGTGACTCGTCTAGAAACTATCAACAATAGTTATTTACGAACCAAGTGCGTGAAATCATATTTCGCGAATGAGTGACCAGTTTAAAGCGCGAGCCGTAGGCGAGCGCTTTATGGACACGAATTCGCGAAATGTTTCACGCACGAAGTTTGTACAATATTTTTTGTACGAGAACTATAATAATAATACATATTGTTAAATACGTTATTGTTTATGACACACTACTAATCTCTTGATATTAATTAAAAAAATTGAGTTGGCAGTATTGATTATTTGAAGTGACATTTAATTTAAAATTGTCAAATTCAAAAAATTTCATACAAAATAAAAGCCTCACCAACAACATGAATTCTGATAATGAAATGCAATGTACACCGTCTGAAATTCGCGAAGCTGCCAATATTGCAGTGGATAATTTATTACCCATAAAATCAAAAAACGTATACAAAAACACTTATACTAAATTCGTAACTCAAGTTCCAGGAAGTACCAACTTTACTTTTACGCACTCGTGTTTAAAGTGACTTTTTACGCACGCAAATTAAATCGTGAAATGACAGGTTTTGATAAGCGAGTACAAAATAGTTATTTTTGCGCCTCCGTTCAGAAACACTGATTTTGCATTACTATAAATCGGCCGGAGATCACTAAAGGTTGGCAACATATATATTCGAGTTACCGACATTTCTGTAATTAATTGTAGATTCGATGACAGACAATGACAGATGACAGAATTCTCGTTACACAATCTCTTAATTCATTCATATTCTTTCCAAATCAATTTTCGGAAGATTTGACAGGTAATGAATTGTTAATAACTTGTTGCGCAACCTCTGTAGTGTGAGCTGAAGTCTCCATTGCCCTTATTATTGATGAATATGTGTCAAAACTACCAAGAAAATTAAAACGTCAAAATACTAAGGTAACTTAACCCTGATTTCAAATTAAAAATTCATACGTAACATGTATTGCCAACCTCTACCGTTGACTCCCTAGCGTTAATTCTTTTTATTATTTTCAACGAAATTAAGATTTGTCGACGCAGAAAATAGTGTGTAACACGCGGCCAGAAACTCTTTTCAAATTATTACTGTATGATAGATAGATAGATAGATTTTTATGTGAATCAAATGCTAGAAGATATAGAGGAGAATAAAGTTTTTCAAAAAAAGCAAAATAGTTATAAGATCCCCTCCAAGAGAGAGAAAGACACCAAGTGAGATGGAGGAAATACTTAAAGCAATTCAGGGGATGAGAAGCAAAATGAATAAAAGATTTGATAAAACAAATGGGCAAAACGAAGTTGTAAGGAGAGAGTTAGAACAAATACATCAAGAACTTAAACAAATTAAAGATGAAACGAAAATTAAACAGGAAGAATGGCGAAAACAAAAGAAGAAGAATGGAGGGTGAGAATGCAGAAACTGGAACAAATATTAGACAAATATGAAAAAGAGAGGAGAAGGAATAATACCATTATAAAAAATATGGAAATATGATAAAAAAAAGAAGAGACTGTAATAGAATCATAAAACGTACAAAGCGGAAGTGGTTACAGAAGAAAATGGAAGAAATAGAAAAAGGAACAAGAATCACAACTCAAAGAAATTCCAGCAAAGAATTTCAGAGCAAAGAAAATCAATAAAATACACTCTTAAGAGGATTAAAAGAAACATCTGGAAAGTAGCAGAAAACGAAGAGACGATAAATGCGGTATGGGAAAAGCAAGAACTTCTCACAAGTACAGGAGAACCTAAGTATGTCGAAGACTTAGGAGAAACTGACGAAGATGCAGTCTTGAATTTAGAAGAAGTGAATGAGATGATTGATAAAGTGAAGAAAGGAAAAACATATGGCGAGAATAATATAAACGCGGAATTAATAATTCCACTAATAAAAGAAATATGGGAAAATGAGAAAATACCAGAAGAATGGGAAGGAAGAATAATTACCGCAATACACGAAAAAGGCGATACACAGTTATGTAACAACTACAGGGGTATTACACTATTAAATAACGTATACAAGATTCTTACATCGAAGGCCCAAAGCAAATTATATTCTCGGCCCAACCATGTTATAGAACAATATCAATGTAGCTTTGTATAAGGAAAATCTACTGTAGATGTAATACACAGCATGGCAAAACAAATAACTGAAAAAGCACGTGAATACAATATTAACATTGAAATATTATTTGTTGATTTTAAACAAGCCTTCGATAAGATCTAAACGGATAAACTGATGTTATAGCACTGAAGAACTTAAAAGAAGCCCCAAACTGAGAAGACTGATCAGAATAACCATGAAGTATGAAGAATACTAAAACGTGCACGCGACAAAATGGATCAGGTTTTCCCTGCTGCACCAGCTACCAATGGGGTTTATCACTTGTAGGAGGACTGAAGAAATTTACTTCTCGCCCGATCCTCTTAGAAACATCTATGATAAAATTCCATGATGCGGACACCCGTTGTCCGGTCTGAATACATATCAAAAGTGTTTACGCGTATTGCTGCGGACAATGAAACCCGTATAGATTTAATGATTGTTTCCAATTCTGAAATGGTTGTCAACGCGGGTACAAAAAATGTACACATTGCTAACCATGAACTTATATACGGCAATATTCTTTGAGAAAAGCGCATGCATAGTGTTAGTTATCGTACTTACAGGGAATTCTCTGCCATAAATCGTGAAATATTTTATGATGATCTTATGGCCATCTCATTTCATGAAATATATCGTCTGGAAAATATTGATGACAAGGTGACTTTGTTTCATGAACTGTTGATCGGCCTGTTTGATAAACATGCGCCGCTTGTGACTAAGCGTTTTACAAAATCACCCGCTCCGTGGTTAACTGAAAATGCGAAGTATATGATGCAATTAAGAGATAATGCTTATAAAAAATATAAAAGAACTAAAAAAATTGAGCATTGGAACTATTACAAATCTATAAGGAACTTAACATCAAATACAATACGGAATGAAAAGAAAGCGTATTATAACTTTCGGTTCCGTACTGCAAATTCAAAAAAAATTGTGGAAGGAGCTGAGATTATTGAATGTAGGAAATAAGCCCAATGTTCCGATCCCCGCTGCTTTTCTGGATCCATATACCTTTAATGAGTACTCTATAAATTCTATACCTCCACCAAATGTGAATAATGACAATCTAGTACAGTTTTATGCGTTTAACAGGAAAAATGTTTTTAAAGATTTATTTCAACTAAAATTATGGATACTGCTACTACTACAGCAATTTTATTCGATATCAAAACTAATGCAACGGGAGCTGACGGTATTAACGCATTTATGCTAACGCTTTGTTGTCCGTATATAACTCCCGTTTTGGCACATATAATTAATTCGTGCTTATTATTAAACTACTTCCCATCGATGTGGAAACATTTATTAGTGGTCCCGGTAGCAAAGAATAATAATCCAACAACATTGGCACATTTTAGGCCAATAAGTATATTACCAACATTATCGAAGATTCTTGAAAAAATTATTGACATTCAATTGCGTAGCCACTTGTTGTTATACGACATCTTACCAACATACCAGTCCGGTTTTCGTCCACATCATAGTTGCGCTACAGCTTTGCTAGATGTGACGGACAATATAATTAGGGCTGCAGACCGTGGTCAGGATAGTATTTTAGTTTTATTAGATTTCTGCAAAGCATTCGACACGTTAAACCACGAATTATTATTGGCGATACTTCATTTTGTCGGATTATCGGAGGGAGCTATTTTATTTTTTAGGAGTTATTTATCTGATCGTACTCAGTCGGTGGTTGTAGGTGACACGGGATCTAATCCAATGAACAATACTCAAGGCGTGCCGCAGGGGTCGATTTTGGGGCCGCTATTGCTTGCTATTTATACCTGTAATTTCGGAGTTGTCTGTCGCACTGTGAGTACCACATGCATGCTGATGATACTCAGCTTTTACACTCTTTCTCTAGTGATAGCGCAGTGCGTGTGGTGAAGGAGTTGAATGATGATCTTCAGTCGATTGCTACCATTTCCGCAGATCACTCTCTTCGTATAAATCCGGATAAATCCGTAGCTTTACTATTCAGTAAGAGATATGATGTAACTGATTTTAATTTGGTGCTGAATGGTATGCAGTTAAAGTTTGTTACTCAATCAAAAAATCTTGGTTTGGTTATAGATACAAATTTAAGGTTCACATCACATATTTCTGGATGTGTTCGTACTGCATATTCTATCCAGTAATTGGGTTTTGGAACCTTTGGTGTAACAATAACTATCACACTGACAAAAGTCAATGCTAGGTTTTCCACTATCACCAAACAACAAGTGTGTGTCAGTGTGATAGTTACTGCATATTCTAATTTAAGAGCTATTTATGCAAACAAAGATTTTCTCTCCCGAGAATTAAAAATAAAACTTCACACTATTGTGACGTAGTGTATGGCCCATGCCTGGATACGGTTACTTAGAGGAGAGTGCAACTTGTGCAGAACTCGTGTTTGAGGTTAATTTATGGCATACTGTCGAATTTCTCACACCTTAAAACTGACGGATTGGTTGAATATGAGGGATAGAAGGTTATTGCGCTTGGCGTGTTTATTTCATAAGATAATTACTCTACGTCGCTCGCACACGTGCCTGTCAGATGCATTTTATATTTCGTCGGGAGAACTACTCGCTCGTACTATTTAATAAAACGCGTTGTTGGTAGGTAGATAACGGTTATTTTAAAAATGGAGTACTATACGCCGGAGCAAAAACTCTTCATGATTAAGCACTTTTACGGTGGTAATTCCGCGGAAGTAACTCGGAATTTATTTGCAGCTAATTTCCCCGAAAGTCAAATTCCCAATGCAAGCACCATTCGTAGGACCGTTAATCGATTTGAAACTACATTTTCTTTAGTAAATAATAAAAATAAAGTTGTTCCGGATAAGAATGTAAGCGATATAGAAATTCGAGTATGTGCTTTAGTTGAAGTAAATCCCACTATTATGTCATCTCGACAAATTGCTCGCGAATTAGGTATCTCTAAAACAACGGTTCATAAGATTTTACGTACTAATAAATATCGTTCATACAAATTTACAAGTTCCCAAGTACTTCTTCCCGATGATTATTATCGCCGAATGGAATTTTGCGAAAGAATGATAAATAAATATCACGATAACCAATTTTTTTTTAACAACGTATTGTTCACAGATGAAAAAACATTTTACCTGCACGGGCATCATAACCGCGCAGTTTGTCGTTACTGGTCGCGTAAAAATCCACATTTAAATATACCAACGCGAACGCAGTATCCACAGAAGCTAAATGTATGGGCAGGTATCATTGGAAATCATATAATTGGGCCTTTTTTCATTGACGGTAATTTAAACGGAAATAGATACCTACAGTTACTTGAAAATAATATTATTCCGGCAGTACGGAAGCGATTTAATATAAATGAAGTTTGGTTTCAGCAAGATGGTTGCCCAGCACACAATACACGCATTGTAACAAACTTTATAAACGCGGTTTTTGAAAACAGATGGATCGGTAACTCGGGCCCTATTAAATGGCCAGCGCGGTCCCCTGATCTAGCTCCAATCGATTTCTTTTTACGGCCCTTTTTACATAATACAATATACGGATACGGTGATCAACGGCCATCAAACCTAGAGGAACTGCGCGCGAGAATTATTGAAATCAGTAATACTGTCACAGCAGATATGTTAACAAATGTTCGTCGGAATTTTTATGATCGGTTGGGGTACTGTTCTTATTAAGAGGGAGGTTTATTTGAACACTTAATAAATTAATTTACTTCAAATTTTATTATTGTTTAAGAATAATATTCTCTTTTAGCTAATTGCAGGTTTATTGCAATGTTGAATACAATTCTGTTTTAAGAATTAAATATTTTATTTTCCATTATTTTATTATAGTTGCGTTTTTAGATTTTATACTTGTTGAACAATATTATTTTAGTTTTTATTTTAAAGTTTAGGAGTTCTGATTATTTATTTTTGATTTTTTATGTTGTTTATGAGGCTGTGATGAATTACTTCACTGACATGTTATCAGTGATTATCTGATGCTTCAAACAACTAAAAATATTTACTTATATCGGGAACACACTACCACTAACAGTGCTTTTTATTTTTCAGGAATAGTATTTTCTACCACATGTAATGTTATTAATCACTTATGCTATAACATAGAACTCTAAAAGACTTTGATTTGCCTATATGCCCCAATACATTTATACGTGTAACTTATAATACGTCCGCTATCGTTTGTAAATGCCATCCGCGTGCCGCTAAGTAGGCGTGGCAATTCAAGGTGGCACGCCCATTTATAGTCGACCAGTAGTTACTAATACATGCATCGTGCTATGAACGGTTGCTACACTGTATATCACAAATGGCTGCTTAAGATGTTAAACTAAAAAGGCACTCTTGTCTACGTATAGGTATCGAGATTTGAAAAAAAAATGCAAAATTTAAATTTGACAAGAAAGATAAATTAGTTAATGACGCCCTATATACCCTACCATAGATGACGTTGAAGTATTACTACTTCTAAGTGGGGTTACTTGTAAAAAAACAAATTTGTAGTATACTGCTTCATTCCTATATTTGGAATTTTTTTATACATGTTCTTCAAAGGTAAAACAAACACTTTATGGACCAATTAATATTTCTTTAAATTAAAATTTAACTATCCAAGTTATATTTTGTTGGAAATATTTTATTAGGTATATAGTACCTGTCATCATCAAGGGAGCAAGAACAAATATCTGCATATGACGATATAGTTTTTGCACGCGGTAGGACGGCGTCTTTGTATATATTTCCGTATATCTAAAAAGTAAAAATATTGAACTGGTTTGGTTTATGATGGCCACTGTGGGTTTAAATTAACAAATTTATGTGTGCGTACCCTTAAACGGCAAGCTACTCGAAGTAATTTACTGTATCAGTATAAAAAAGCGCATCCGTACTATAGGGCTGGTATGTAAATAAACCAAACAGTGATACTTACATGCAAATGAAGTAAGCGTCCAGCAAGGTATGAATGGTGTGCTTTCCATTGGTAGGCTCGCTGTACACTTGTTGTTAGTGATTGGCCGCTAGGAAAGTACAGTACCTCCCACTCGAGCACAAGATCAACAGGTGTGCACATCAAACGGTTAGATTGATTTCTTTAAGCTATAGTGGAAGTGTTTAAAAGTATTGCTTATCTTGCTTACCTGAATCATTATACAGTATATATAAACTATTTAGTGAATTATTATATGCGTATATTAGTTATATTATCACTATAAATATGTAGATAAATGTAAGTCTAAATGGTATTTAAACAAAATTATTTTATTTAATATACAAATTCAATTTACGAATTCACAAAGAATGGTTCAGTACGATATAAATAGTTTAATTTATTACTTATGTAATCAATTTTGTTTTATAGATTTTCAAAATATGAAATCAGTTTCTCATTTAAATAGAACATTAAAATCACTACTGCTTGCGAGTTCTTGCTGTTACATATGGGAGGGGTTGTTATTTTCCGCACAATTTGTTGTTTACTAAGCATAACGCCCTCTTATAACAAGGTTTGTTCGCTGTATCACATTTTAAAAAGATATTTAACACCGTTTGCTTCTATAAAGCAACTATAATTATATTTCAGTGTCAGTAAGTGGTTTAGATATGCTTACGTACTCGAGGCGTTTCATTTAGCTACATGCAAAATATTTAAATGTTTGTGTGAAATAAAACTAGATAATATAATAATATATTATGTAATACTATAATATATATTTATTTTAATGCATACCTCACCTGTCGTAAGAACAACAATGATCGAATAATTCTAGAGTTGCTTCTAATTTTACCAAAACCAATTATTGTTTCTATCAGTTTGAGTTTACGTCGGTTTGCTTTTGCGTTCTTTTACAACGTAATACTCTGAGATAGGGACTGGTTTAGTATAGTGCCCAAAATACGGCACATCCTTTGCATATTTAGCGATGTTTATTGTAATCATTTTAAATAATTGAAGTACTGTGTTCTTTATTAGGTGTAATGATTAGGTTACTTTTTGTGGTTGATTGTTCAAAATGTAAAAATAATATCTTCACCTGGCGGCAAAAGCACTTATAAATTCCAACAGCAAAATTGGCTTCAAAACGGACGAAAATACCTACGAATAATCCCTACCATGTATTTTTATATATTTATAAGAAATAACAGCATCATTTTTTATTAGTACAATTATATTGTAACAAAAATACTCAAAACTATGGCAGTGATATAATACTACACACTGCTTACCATAATTTCCGCTTTCATCCTCAGTTCATGCAGTGTTATACTGCTTATGATGATAGCTTTACCATTGAAACGTGTGTCCAGTGTAGTAAAATTTATGGTAAGGTGTTTGAAAGTGTGTAGCAAGTATATATTGTCTGTCAAAAACATATACATATAGATAAATAGTAATAAAAGTACTTTTCCTTTGTGTATTTTTACTTTGTCCTTTAGCCTGATGCTGCTACATAAGTAGGTAATTAAATCGATGTCAGTATGCTATTTCTAATTCATATTAATAATTATTTATTTATCATTACAAATCTTATTCTTAATTTTTTAGGTAGTAAATCATACGTATACAAGGGAATAAAAGAATGATAACAAATATTACACATATATGTTATGTTAATTTTACAATTTTGTGTAAGACTTCAATCTTAATATTTTAAGTAATGAAACTTTCAATAAAAAGTAATTCGACTATGCGTGTTGCTTTAATCAATGCAATTTAGTAGTTAGAATGAATGCTTAAATATCCGAACTCAAAAAATTGTTACATAATATTTTTATTTCTTTCACAAGAGAATACTGACAACGGGCAAATTTAAATTTCGATTAAACTGCAGAGACGAAAATACTATTTTGGTGTCAGAATAATACAGTTTTTTACACAGAAAAAAAATTACGGAGAAAGTTTTATACAGAACAAATTTTTTAGATGCCAAAACAGCCGTAATATCAACTCGTTTTAGAAGATGAGTTATATTTTTTAATCTTTGATGAAGGATTTTATATTTAAAGAGATTAATATTTCACGTTTTTTTTACTATTAAATGGTATACATGGCACTAGTCAAAGTTTATTTTCTCTGGGAAGACGAAAGTTATCACTCATTTTGGTAAGCAGAAACTACAACATTGGAAATATAAAGAAGTTCATCCTCAT
This sequence comes from Cetonia aurata, assembly GCA_949128085.1. Taxonomy (NCBI): domain Eukaryota; kingdom Metazoa; phylum Arthropoda; class Insecta; order Coleoptera; family Scarabaeidae; genus Cetonia; species Cetonia aurata. Next base: position 20,911,333 of record OX421887.1, on the reverse strand, counting down.
TGAGTAGTATTTCACTTTATTTCGTAAATCTAACTCAAGTAAAGTACTTTTCTGTATAGATATCTATTTCCTGCTGTCCAAACTGCACTCACTTGGTTTTGCTCCAATCGCTCTGGTGCTCTTAACGTGCCATTTAAAAAATCGCACTAATTACGTTTCTTACAATGGGTATCGGTCTGACGAGTTTGTTGCGATGTCCGGTGTGCCATAAGGATCTATCTTGGGACCACTATTATTTGTCCTGTTTATTGATGACGCTAAACAAAATATACTGTCCTTTACTGGCTTTTACCGATGATTTGAAAATCTACATCAAAATCTACAGCCGACGATGGTTCCATTCTACAACGAAATCTTGACTTGATTAAGGATTAGTGCAATGCTTATCACTTACACCTAAATGTGGAGAAATGTTTTACCATCACTTACACGCGCCAAAACTCACCTATTCTGACTGACTATGTTGTGGATGCTAAACACTTGGAGAGAAGACAGGTCGTTAACGATTTGGGAGCAATCTTTGATTCGCAGTTTACCTTCAAGCAGTTGAGCAAGTATATGCGCTTCAGCCAGCAAATCGTTAGGATTTATAATGCGTGCCACGAAATACTTCAATGATCCCGATCTTATGAAATCTTTATACTTTACCTACGTCGCTTGCAAGTTCGAGTATGTGTGTTATCTGGTATCCGATTTACGCATCATACTGTTTAATGCTTGACCGAATCCAAAGAAGATTTCTACATAATTCTTATCTTTTAGAATAGACGGAGTCTTTCCACCTGACGGTACTAGTCAAGAAAATCTATTATACCGTCACAACATGGATTCACTGGGTTGCAGAGGGGACTTACAGTGTGCGAAAATTATTTACAATTTGCTGCAGGGTAGAATTGACTGTGAGTTCCTGATGATGTCTCGCGTGGTTTTTCACATACCAAGACCCTCTGCAATACATGTTTGTACATTTAGGTTGCCGTCAGCAAGGACCAACGTCTCGCAGCGTTCTCCGATTACCTTATAATAATATCGGATATTTTTCTAGAATTTAAATAATAAGTTCCAGTTCTCTTTTTCTTCTTTAAGGATTTTAGTTTTCACTTAGCTGTGTATATTTGTTAGAGTTTTGTTTACATTTTCTGTTCTGCTTATATTTAGTATCAATTTATTTTGCTTTACTCCGCTTTATCTTCTGTTATCCTGTAACTGCCCTAGCAGCACAAGAATCCGCATGATATCGGCTAAGCTTCACCGATATTGCTGACCGATGTCGTAATTATAGCGGCCGCTGATATCATACCGATACAAAATGTGCACATTTTGCAATATTGGTTCGATATCGAAATTCCAACATCTATCCGATATCGAAACTCCAATACCTATCCGATATCAATACAATTAAAATTAGATACAATATCATCAGTAGACCGATACATGATTGATACTTACCCAACGTTTTCTATGCTCCGCCGATAAAGTTTTAATCGTCCTGGGATATCGCACCGATATTGGTGTGATGACTAATTTCTACATATAAGTATGTAGTTTGTCTATCCACGATAGTGGATATTTATACAGGCTGTCCCAAAAGTAGTTCCCGAAACGGAAAAGGGTTATAAAGAGTATAATTTCGAGTCAAATTAGCCCCATATGTGATTATTCAATTCTAATAAGGTTCTTGCGAGTTTGATAAAGATCTTCCACAAATAACGTTCATAAAATTATAGGCAAAAACAGTATTTTTTTGTAATGTTAGAATTTAGAAAGAAATTAGAAACCATCAACGTCTTATGAAATATCAAACCCGTTAAACAAAAGGATGTACCTTTGATAATATCACAATGTTTAATTTCAATTTAACTTCATTAAAAAATAACTTCATTCTTATTGTCGTACTCTTTTGTTTGTTGATAATTTAATGAACGTTTATATGAAGGAAGATTTTTAGAAAAAATAAATGATTCGTAAACTATGCATCGAATAATAATCACACCTAGGATTAGTTCGACTGGAAATGACACCCACTATAACACCTTTGTGTTTGAACATTTAATTTCGGGGCAGTCTCTATAGTCATATTCATATTGAACAATGCGGAAAAAATACATCAGATTCATAATCACATTGCACATGTAATATTTTTCAAATTGTTTGCCACCATTTTCTGTGTATAATAATTCATGACAAAATAGAATATTATGCCCATAAAATAATATACATAATGAAGGAAAGACTTTATGTAATAGAAAGTAAATAAAGCAATAAATTTCAAGAAAAAGTACTAATATAAAAATACTTAATGTTTATTTATGAGTAATTGACACAAATATCTAACGACATAATTAATAAAAACAAAAACTGAAAATAACTAGGAAAACATGAAACCGAAAACAAACTCAATATGTGCATATTTTAAACGAAAAGTAATTTAACATTTGTTACAGTTTAATTTTTAACAAATCAATAACAACAAAAATTCTAAGTAATACCTAAAAAAAATCCAGTCGTCTAAATTATTCGTTCGCTAAAGACATTATATTCTTCTTCCTTTCTTTTCTGCCCCCATCTCATCTATTGATATTCGTCTCTGTCCCATCCGGCTGTTTGACTCTAATTGCTTCTGTAAATAAAAATAACAGTTTTGATATAGAGTTACAAATAAAATAATAATGCATGTAACATTACCTAGAAATACTATGTATATTTCCAATTTATCAAAAGCTTCTTTGGATTGTCTCTAATTTCATGAATAATTTACATTAATACTTTTCGAGAGGATTTGTTTTACCATTAGATATATGCTTCCTTTAACGTACTTCCCCCAATTAAGCACCACATACGTATCTAAGAAAAGTGTTTTTCTTAAGTGTATATATTCAGCATCGTATAAAAGCTTTAATTCGTCTGAAGTACGCTTGTAATTTATTTTATTCTATTAATGCGAAACGTTTTTTACGCTACACATATTGTAGAAACAATGCTTTCACGTAAAATAAGAAATTTACAAGCGTCTTCCATTTTGTTAACGCTGCATATTTACACAATAAATGAGTACTAATCATTAAATTAAATTATATACTTGATACATACATAAAACATTATTCATAAAAATTTCCTTACCTTTATAAGCTTCATTCACCCATGTTGTAATGGGCACAACGCTTACTATAATGCAGCGACAAAATAAATAATGGCAACCACTTCACCTGGTCGTCATGCTCACACTGCAATAAGGAACGCTATGATGGATTGTGGTAGGTGGTGGTGGTAAGATATTGCGCGTAGATCTAACTCCCATAAACATTGCGTTTAGATGCCAATTTTTATAATCACGGCGGAGTTAGAAAATTGCATTTGCATATTCTTAAGTTATCAATCGCTTCACCTTCTAAAACTGTTTTATAGTCGATATTAATTTTAATTTCACAATTGATGTCTCAAACGTTGAAATTTTATATCTGAACGCTCTTGTAATGCGGTTATATTTCAATCAACCAGTCCGTATAGATTTAGGATATTAGCCGACTTCCTATCGTCAAAAAAATGACAATAGTAAAATCCATATACCTCATTCCTATCAATATCGCAGCGGCGTTTATTAATGATATCGCCCTGGTATATGTCTTGAGTTTCCAGCCGATGATCAGCCGATACATCAAACGTTCAACCGATATTTTACCGATAATGGATCTTTTGTATCGCAGTGATATCGTATACTGGTAGAAAGCCGATATCGGCACAATATCTTTGATATCGACCCGACATCAGGAAATCGGCCCTATATAAAGCCGATCATTAGCCGATGATTTGTGCTGCTAGGGTGGTTTCGCCTGTTGAAAATAAAGTGTATATTATTATTATTATTTATAAGGCCTTGGTCTTGCCGTCGAATTGTCGCTGCAACTGCCTCAACACAGTTACGAAGATCAATTATGTCGCTTTTGTGTACCATGGTCTTCATAACGCTAATATGGGCTAATAAGTTGTCCGTTGACAAGTCTAATCCAAACGATAATCTGTGCGAATGATGTGTGAAATGATTACGGTGAACAGCATGTGGATTTTTCATGGATCAAACATGAGTATTACGACAGTTAGTTATGCCTTTACGTGTAAACGTTGTTTTTGTAGAAACCAGCGACAAAATTATAAACATAAAGAATAATCTTCAAGTTGCAAAGCCTGTACGTTTTCTTCATGGAAAGGAAACAATTGATTCTCGCGCAGTATCCGCCAGATAATTCGATTTGATACATTTACTTGGCGAGATATTTTTCGAGTACTACTAGAAGGATCTTCTTCGACAAGATTGTAGACTTCTTCTTCAGCATCCAAAATTCGTTGATGTCGGTCAGGTCCACTATCCCAACCTTTACGTGTTCGCAGTACATTAGTTTCTTGTACATGAATTATTAGAGCGGTGAATTTTTGTGGAATAGGTGTTGGCCTGTTAGCGGCAGAATTCTGGCATACTTCACCATAAATTAATAACATGTCAACGGACTCACTGTTGGTGCGATGGTTCATTTTTGCTTTCCTTATTAGGATTTATTCGGAACAATTTACGTCAAACCAGCAATGCATTGACAACTAATGAAACAGCGTCACATACCTATGGGAAAAGTTGCAGACTTCAGCATACTTAGTAAAAAATTCAATAATAACCTATGGTTTACATTTACTTTGTAATGATTATTGATCAATCATTTTAGCGTTAAAAGCCTTTTTTATAGTGGTTAATCACCCCTTTAGAAATACAAAAAAATGCAACTTTTTCTTAACATTAATTAATTCCTTGAAAATAAAATCACAAGACCGTAAACACCCTGTATAGCTACCCTACTAAGTACCTATATAGATGGTATGGTATTCCTATGCTTACTAAAATGAGTGTTATTTCTTGCCTTCACAGAGTGTAGAGAGTATAAATTTTGATTAGTAACATTTATATCACTTAAAGGTGAAAATATGAAAAATGTAACCCCAGAAAGTGTTAGTAACAACAAGTAACACTAAAAGTGAAACAAGTGAAGATGCTTCATCAATGATTTAAAGGTGTAAGTTATCTTCTATAAAACTACACAGTTTGTTGTAAATTTTAAAACAATTGTAAACTTTAGTGCAACATATAGGGACGAGTAGAACTTTTATTAAAATTTTCTACAAAATCGTTGACGAAAATTATTGATTTTTTTGCAACAAAATATGCAATTCTTTTATACAATTCATGTTGACAGAACCTATACATTAAAGTAGCATAAAGTACAAGTCACTTGTTGCAAATAGTACGTTTACCCCACTGTCGTAAAAATTGGAAATAATCTGCTAAAATATTATAAACTCCTGTAGTAAATTTTGTCAAAAAGATTTTACATACAAATCCACTACACTATTGCAATGATTGTATTGGGCGTGATTGCGGAGATCAGACCGGCCCGTACTGCAGGGTACCGGTATGGGGAAGCGCTTCGTAATTCTCGTCTCTGCTGGGCAATTGTCAATCACAGTACCTTTTATATGATATTAACCTTGTGTAAGCGTCATATAAATATTAGATAGCAACATTTACCGATCACAATTTACATTGAGTAAGAATTTCAAAGATTATGAAATAAGCGTACTGCCATCTTTACGACAAAATCTGTAGTATCACATATTTATATAGCTAAACTAATTATGAGTGTTATGATATTCCTTCTATATAGATATAAAACTATACAGCATTCATTTCATTTCATCTCATTATTAATGCGGTTTCCGCTTATGTATAATAATCAAAGTAAGGTGATTGTTGCTAGCACCTAACTAAATAAACACAACACATAGTAAATTTGCTACACCTGTTGTTATAACTTTCTCCACTATACGTTATAAGTATGCAATTTATTATATTCACTATTTGTAAAATATTGTAAAATATTTCACTAAATCTTGTAGAAGATTGTCACACAATATTTTTCAACAATTTTATTGCTTTTTTTGTAACCTTGATGTAGGAAAATCCAACAACGTTGTTCTAAAATTTTGCACAATAGTAGGAATTCTTACTACAATTTCCGTCAAACAGTGAAGTGTAAATACTACAATATGGATTTTTCTCTGTGTAGTTGATATAACTACTGTTTTGGTATAAAAAAATTGCTGCGCATAAAACTTTTTCCGTAATTTTTCACCAAGCTTTAATTCCCATAGTTATTTGTAAACAAGCTGTATTATACGAAAATTTCGGTAGCTATATGTTACAACATTCCAAATGTGATTTTCCGTTGAGAATACATTTCACCTGCCGCGCAAGTAACGGCTGGCAAGTGTTCGACATTGGTGATTCAAACGTTGGGGCAGACGAGTAACCTAAGTTTAGCTTTACTCGATAACGGAACGTTAATCGTGAATATGTCTGTTTTTGTGCATATACGCTACGTATTGACACTATAAATTAATATTACTTACAAATTGGTGTAGATATAGATAAAAATATAGCAAGAAAAGCTGTTAGATTATATAGATTATTTACTTTACAACGCTTTCCTCAATTAAAATCATAATGAATATTCATATAAGTATGTTTTAAATGGAATTTCCAGGTTTCAGATTAGAATTTGTTGCAATAAAAGTTTATCCTAAAAGAATTGTTTAGGATTTCGCACAAAGAAAAATGATCGGCTAATATAATTTCAGGATGTATTAGTCACAACAAGTAGGTACATAACACTTTAATTGAAGAGATGCGAAATATTAATCTCTTTAAGTGTAAGATCCATCGAGGATTTAAAGGTATAACTTATTTTCTAAAACGAGTTGACCTTCATCAAATAACTATTAGAACTATTGCTGATCTTACTTGTCGTGAGATATCAGATATTTTAAATTAGAATGCAGAAATTGGGGTGTTTTATACCTATCTATCTAATGGTAACTACTATAGTAAGTATTGATGCATTTACTTCCGTTTATACTTATGTAGGTATAGATACATACGTATTATGTCTCTCCAAGCATTTTGCACGTAGGAATATTCAAGAAAGCATCTGTTTCGTTGTGTTCAGCCACGCTATGCAGGTGGAACATTAACTCGAGGCACCCTCTCTCAAATCATGCGTACAGCTGATACGACCAACGGTTATAAGATTATAACGACTTGATCGAAGAGGGAAACCGAAGAAGAAAGAAACAGAAACAACACAAAAAAAAACGAATTTTTCTAACGATCACCGGCCGCAGTCGATCTGAGAAGTTATAGCATGGGCGTCGTTAATGCACCTGTTAACTTAAGACTCCAATCTACCTGTAACAACCACGTGTTTCATATGGTGGGGATTACTTATCGCAGGAGTGAGAGTCTTGAGGGTCAATGCTAGTTCAGTGCCACTCGAGCAAGGCTGTGGTCACTAGATCATCAAGTAGCTTACCGATTAAAAAGAGAAACCGCGCGCGCGCGCGATTTCGCGAATTTTCTCAAAGCGCCGCCGTACCGTTCGAATCACGTGTTCATATTTAGCGTACCCGTCGTTTTATGAGGAGCGAACTATATTAGAACCGCGCACTATATATCTAATAAAAATACATTAACTGCGTTGTGCCTTTAGTGGTTAAAATTCGTGCTTTTTTTTGTTAAATAAGCTTAATAATCTTTAATCCCTATTATGAACTTAAGACTTTTTTTAAATGCTAAATAAACAAGCGGAATGAACATTTTCAAATAAACGAAACCTATAGTTTCTCCCGAGCTTTTAATCAGAGAACAATTACTTATATCCACATGTCATACGGTTATACCAATACTTAATATAACAGCTCAAGAGACAATTTAAAAAGAAACTATAATTGTGATACTGTTAAGTTTATTGCAAAAGTATACAAATATATAAAACTGTTAAATAGTTTGACAGCACGTTGTTATCTGCAATTGTTGACATGATACTATAGAACATTACATCCACATTATCATTAAGAAGCAAACATGGAGACCTGTGTCTTGATTCCGCAGGAATTCAGTCTTTGCGTCCGCACCCCTGTTCTGGGTAATAGAAAAACAGAGCCGGAAGTATCTGTTTGGTCAAACAGTCCTATAACTCAAGGCACATTATGTTATCCTTTCCAAGGCACGATACGAATAGATAAGCTAGAAGTTTATGGGCATCTGGAGGAAGATGATGTAAGTAGCTTTAGAAACTACATTACGTACTACTAAAACAAAAAATTGTAACTCATGTATTAATATTTAGCAGGAAACAGAACCGCTACATTTCTTGTGTTTTTTGTCACATGGATACTATCAGCTAAAGTTTTATTTTTAATTTGTCATTGTATAGGTAAATATCTAACGTATAGTAATACCTATTTCTACAAACAGAAAAATGATTACTTGATAGAAGTAATTACCACTCAAGTCAAGTAAACGGCACGTTCATATATACGCAAAAAAGTATTTATTTCGGCAAAGAAAAAATAATTTTGAATTTTTAAGTAAATATGTACTTGATTTAAATATTCGCATACTTCGTACAAGCGAAAAAATTCCTGAAATCAAGAAAAACTTAATAAATACCTCTTTAAATCCATATATTTCCTCTTACCCTTTGCTTTTGGTATATCACCCATTTCCAAAGAGTCTGAGCTATCATTATCCGTAACATCATCTAGACTGTTACATAGCAAATTATTAGCAGGCATAACAGATGATTTTCGATTTAAATGTTTATCAATAAGTTCAAACAAGTCCCATGTTATTTTTCCTTCACCAGTTGATTTTTGTTTTTCTTTATTTAATTTGTAAGTTTGTAGGAGATTCTGATATTTCTTTAGGGATCCATCAATAGTAACTATGCAATTATGTTTTTCTAAGATTTGTTTGATACTGTCCCATATTTTTTTTTTCTTACAATTGGGATGCTGGAATCCTGATTTGGCCATTTTAATTAATTAATTAATCTGTAATATAAACAAACTATTTATTGAAAACATTCTTATCAAATATACACCATTTGAGATCTTTTCAATTTCACCCGTGTTAACGCTGCATAATACAGTTTCTCCGTCGAGTTCCCATAATACTTCTTCCATGCTTTCGTAAATCTAATTTATCTATAATCCAAATATCAAAAATCCGCAAGAAACCATCAAGAAACGGACACAAAACGATTTAAATTAAATTGAGGTTATGTTGGGTAATCTGTCAAGCTTGCTAACTATAAATTCAACAAACCGTTTTTACAAATTTTTTTTTAAATTGGGTGGATTTTGGGTTGATGACGTAAATTTAGCAATTTCCACCTTATTACTGCGTTGGAAATAAAAACGTACGTTACATTATAGTATTTCAAATATTTGGATGAAGAAAATGATTTTTTGGTTTTAGCAATATTTCAAGAAAATAAAATATTTTATGCAAAGAGGTTTAATTACTTAAACTTATTTTAATTTTCTTGAACGAAGTAAATATTTACTTGTGTTAAATGACTATAGTCACGAAAATATTTTTATTTCAATCAAGAAACCGTTTTTCTGTGTGTAGGTATTGCTTTTTTGGAGTCTGAACATTTGCATTCTAGAACCAAATTTGTATTTTAATGTTTTCTATTGCTACTAATAATTTACAATTTTTACTACTTAACGGTATACATATGTTAAAAAATAATCTTATTTTTATCAGAATTAATTACAATTTTATCTGAGCGAGTTATTTGAAGTTTCTCCAATAATTTCAGCAATGCAGTGTTACCGCTTCTGCCTAAACCGATTAACAACATTTTTAATTTAAATGAGACAATCTGCATTTTCTTATTATCGAAAGATAGATATTATTTTTTTTTTTGCGAACTTTCGACCCTTGTAGACATGCATTTGCTATTATTTTTTGTGATTGCATATTCCATCTCTTTCAAATTTTGTTTCATATGATTTTACTAACAAAATTTTCGTTTTCAACCAATAATTGCTCACAAAATTTTACCTCTTTTCAAAAATGTCTGGGAAACTTTCGCATATTTAAAATTATGCACTTTAGAGTGATGTAAAGTGCTGGCAGTAATACTTCTTAGCCTTGTTCGGTGCAACGTATTGCAGGTCGAGGATGTGCTTCAAGATATGCCAAAACGTTAGTTATTATATATTATTTATGGATTTAGGCAAAATTCTGTCTTCGTTTTATTGATGATCCAAAGTTATTAAAGTTTTTATTTAAGCACTAAATAAGTACAATGTTAATTTTTTTATCTATTAAGTTGATAATTTTATTGAAAATAATCCAAAACATAAGTAAATGTTAAAATTAATGGTTAACGTAATAAAAAAGAACCAATGTATGCATATATACTAAATAGTTGATCCAACTAATAGCATAAAATATTAAACTAGAAAAGTAATAGTTAATGTAGAAATAATCTTGAAAAATTTTAATTTCTAGCGGTAACCCCAACAACCTGGGTTGTTGTATTTTAATTAGTAAATTTTGCAATTAGAAAAAGAAATTGTTGTATTTAGTACAATTGTGTTTAATTTGCATAACCTTGTGTTAATTATTGTGACAACAACTGTATGGGGTAAAGTTGCAAGATTTTTGTGGTAAACGTATTGTTGTAAAAGTAAACATAAAACTCAAGCAGATATTACTTCAGCGATATTGTACACTCAGAATACGACAGGGGTTAAATGAATCAAAGTTTGGTCACGTTAACAATATTGCAAGCCAAAGCAGCAAGGTTTGTTACTTTAACAAGAACACGTTTGTTACTATTTTATAGTTAGATTAACTAAACATTTTAAATTAAAATGAACAAGTAAACACAGTGTAATGTTCAATGTAAGTAAATATTTGGACTAGATCAATCAAACTATAGATTCGGGACAAATAAAGTAGTTTATTATATTTATCATTTTATGTTAATAATATAAAGCGTAGACTATTTTTATTATTAATTCGCAGTGGTCAAAAGCCAACGCCGGTGGTGTGGCAGAAGTCGTAGATTTAATGATCACACCTCGCATAAGATGTGTATCTCTTAGTAAATACACGACATAAATAACGCAACACAATAATTTTAAACTTTTTGACTGATGAATGACTTACGTGTCATGTTGTTTAATAATTTAACGTCACTGATCCTAAATATACCCTCATTTGTTTTTTAATAGCTCTTGTTCCGAGTTATCGCTGTCAGTGAAACTTTTCTTTCTTACACGGTTTATTTGCTGCTATCTAAAAAGTTATGAACTGATACAGAAATTTTTATCACAGATTTGAAAATTAGGCTAGAATCATGTAACATAACCTAATCATTAGAAATGCTGTTGTGCAGTGTAATTTATCGCGTTGTCTGCCGCACATCCAATTTACGCAGGATATGGATTATTGCCAGTGTGAAATAAGAAAAGCGCCATCTTTACGACAATTTAACGTATTTGCTGTTACATATACGCAGAAAATTTCAAATGGCTAATTTCAACATCATAATTGTATAAATATAACATTCAATTTTGGTTAGTCTAAGCCTTTTCTTAATACCACCCACTTTGTTAAATAAGCAATACTTACTGTTCAAATGAACGGAATGGGTTTGTTAAATTAGTGAAATAAAAGTAACAAAATAATATGACTGCATTCGCTACATTTTTTCTGTTAGGTCAATCTAACAATCATCAACCCCTTGTATAGTTTGGGTTTGAAATCCAAGTCGGAAATGACACGCTCCTCCAAAGCCTCTATGATCAATTGGGCGAAATCAAAAATTCCAATCGAAAAAAAAAAATACCCATTTGGTGTACAGTATTCCATGAAAAATTGTAATGGCATCTACATAGACCAAACAAAACAATAGTTAAAAAACAGAGACAAGGTCATAAGTCATCCGGCAACCTCACAGTTTTAAATAAACACGAAATTAATTTAAACCACAAATTCAATTTTAAAAACATCAAAATTTTAACAAAAGAAAATAATGTTAACTCTAGTTGCATACTTGAAATGATTCACATAAAAAGAAAAAAAACAGCATAAATGATGAAACAGATATATCAAATTTATCGAAAATTTATTATTCAATAATCAATTAAAGTTCTCATATCTTTTCCTTCACTAGATTGAACTTATTTTTAACAAATATTTGCCTATCCTTGTTTTTAAACTTGTTTACAACCTACATATAAAAATATCCTCTCTTAATAAAACATTGTTTGTCATTTTCTGTGGCGATGTACTATCTAAAAATAAAGTAAAGAATCGGAAAGCATTAGAACCTAGTGAATCTCGAACTAACAGATGTAAGTGCGAAATCTAGGAGTAATATACTGGGCAACTGTTTATCATTGTTTGTCCACCCAGATACGATTTAATTTTTGAGAATTATCGGGTATTATCAACCACCTGGTCTTGTAGGTCCTGAGAAATTATGTAAATGAAGTAATAGGCCGTATTAGGAAAAATTAGGTTGTCTTATGCAATTCATGGCTTACAATTTAAAGTTTATTATTCTAAAAATAGTAAGGTAATGAATACGTCCCTGTAAACCACCCGTGCTGGAAAGAGATTATACGGGTCGGATAATATTTCTTTTTTTGAAGATCGTGTCCTATATTTAAAATAAATAAGTCTTATTTCTGCGAATAATGAAAATAATGTGATATATATAGAGATTATTTTATAATTTGTATTTGTAGTGCGAGTTGAGAAATGGCTGGAATTATTATAGGATGTTATTTTTATTTTAGAATTTTTATTTCATTTATTGGATTTTTTTATATATTAAATTAATAACTGTATTCGACTAGTTGAAATACTTTTATTTAAATACCTTTTTAATAAACTATGTATTTATACTCCGTGCAATTTGTATTAGTATTAATCAGTTGATTATGAATACATTAAAATTATTATTTTTCGCAATCTGGACTATGTCCATATGATGGCAATAATACGAAAACTAAATGTTTCGTTCATTTATATTTATGCAGTTTACGATTCACCCCTGCTGCCTTTCTGAAACAGATAATTACTATAAATGTATTCATAATATAATTGGGTCGGTTCAATATCGTACAAACGGCTATATTTATCTCAACTAAATTTCCTTCATCACTGTTAGAAAAAATACCAATAGCTGCAGGTTAAGAGAACCGGGAAATTCCAACAATTGATCAGTTCAACTTTCAATGTAATAGTAAACGACGATAAGAGCTATTGGAAAAAGCGGGTGATTCAGGACATTATTTTCTGATAGTACATTTTACGTTAGATGGTCACTCTATTTCTTAATAGTTCTGTTAATATGTTATGATGTCCCGATTAAAATTGTTAACGTTTAACATTTTTATTCTAGATAATTTGACTATTGACACAATGTCATTTATAATAATTGCTGATATCATTCAGTAAAATTACTTAAAATAAACAAAAACCATTATAAGAACAAAAACAACAGGTAAAAAAGATTTTTAAAAAATTACCATTGCTTATTAAAAGTTGTAATCATTACATTTCTATGACTGATGAAGACAATTGTATTTATTAAAACGTTTCAAATTAAAAAAAAATAATATGTTGTGATAAATATTGTTTAATTTAAAGCCTTTATTGCCGCCAATTTTGTAAAATTATAACGTAGTGTTTAATTATACATAAGTATATAGCAAATGAAAACCGTTTCTTCATAGTACGTGCTGTACACGATGCCTGTAGAAGAACAGCATTTTTAAGTGTGATCAAGGAAGTCATGAAATTTATTTTAACAAAAAAGTTTTCTGGTTTTGCACGAGTTGTGCAAACGTGTGCACACGCGCGTTTCTGACATCTGTTGGCCACACAAGCTAACTACCGCGCAGCTTAAGCATATGACAAACACTAGGATCACGAAGCTCGGTATCGGAAATCCCTTCGTTCCGCGCTGCAGAAAATCGTTATATTTCATAACAAAGACACAACACCACTTGCTGTTCTTGCATTCGATTCTTTACTACATAGGTATTGGGCATATTCATATTTCATTCATTTATACGCTTGATGTAATTTTATTTCCTTCTAATATGGAAATTGTCGAAAGTACAATTAACTATACTAGTTGTAATCATGTGAAAAATGTATATTGTAAATCGAATATCTCATTTAGCAAGGTTTTCTATTTTTAGCGAAAGAGCTAAACTGTAAGAGGCGCCATTATCTTTACTCGTAGATTTAAAAATTACACTTGTGTCAACTGAGTCAACTGTGTTATTGTTGTTGTTTCATAAATGTTAATATCTCAACTGAGAGAATACTTTTGCCCGTCAAGCAAGGATCAGCAAAAGCTCTGTACATCGCATCCGAAGGTGATACAATATCAATATCACATTGATCTAAACATTATTTTCTTGAATGATGAGGTAACGTTCACGAAATTGTCGTTTTTCGGAGTTGAGAGACCAAAGCTTGTATGTAACTTATTAACATTGTAACCCGGAGATGTTTTCCATCAATGATGGAATAATACTACTTTTTTAATTTTTTTTGGGAAATCAATTAATTGGGACATTTTTTACAAGTGCAATCTAAGTAGCGACAACTTCTTACTGTTTCTCCGAGAAACAGAGCAGTACATCTCTTTTGATGTACTGTTCTGAACACGTCGTTGATTACACTTGCAACTTGATCAATGTTCCATGCATAATGCTAGGCAGATCATAAGTAGAGCAGATCATTTTCCGTGCGCGCCATGTGCGCCGGTATGGGAGTGGAATTCGTAATATACTAAAATATGCGATACCCTATTCTAATAATAGTCTATCGCATATTGCACGCAACATGAGCTTGTTACCGACATAAGTATAGAAGTAAAAACATTTATTCTATCAGAATTAATTAAATATAAATTTGGTTTTCTGCTATTAAAGTAATATGCAATACAGTCATCTCCACATCGGCGCACATGGCGCGCACGCAAAGTGGTCTGCTCTAATCATAAGTCACAAGGTTCCTTAAATTAGTTTTTCCCATCGAGGTCTTTAACGATGGTTTAGTTTAATTTCGCTTGGTTATCTTCTGTGGGATTAAGTGTTTGAAAAATAGCGTTCTCGGTTATTTGACTCTATCACGAGCAGCGACGGCTCTCGCCTACGTCACTCGGAGGTTATGACAATGATCGAACTTCTTCGTATAACTTCGTAACATAGAAACATATAGAAACGTATTTGACGAGAGCATACGAAGAACTAATTTCATTGTCACAGCCTCCGAGTGACGAAAGCACCGACCGCCACTGATTACGAGTGCTCAAAGAAAAAATCGTACAACCTTATGCATCATTTGAACCGGACCCGATATAAGCAGCACACAGATGCTAGATGTGATTTTGTCCATTGTTTTTTTTTTTCAGAAGCTTCTATTTCCTCTTCAGTTTGTTTTTGAAATAACCACTTTAGTTTTCTTTAGTTTTTACTTAGAAGTGGCCGGTTCAAAGGTCTAAAAGAAAAGGAGGAGGAGATAAATAAACATAAAGAAACTTGTGCGGCAGTAATCTAAAAATAGTGCAGGATCATCTGTCTATATAATCAATAGATAGGGCATAACGCAAATTATCAATGGTGTGAATTCTTTATGATATAATCCGAAAACGCAAAAAGTAACATACAAATTCTTATTTAAACCAAAGATATTGATAATAAAAAACCTATGGACAAATAAAATTTGAATTTTCTTTAATCCATAATTTATTTTCTTATACTTCAGAAAGATTTTCTCCTAATTTTTTTCCTTAAATTTAAAATTTTACCGTAAAGAGAAGTTTTTTTTTGATTTACAAGATTAATAAGTTCAAGTATAAACCAAATTTGAATTTAGCAATTTGTTCTCCATACCCTCCTAGTCTTAAAGGGTTATGTAAAAATGGTTGTACTTAAAGACGATTATCACACAATTATTCTTATCGAACTCGTTTGGTTGCTCGCCTCCGCTCACAATCTCCAAACTCGTTAGACAAAACGACACTTTTCAGCCTTAATACGTCAATAACTATTATCCATTCAACATTTACAAGATTTAATTGGTGTAACTAATAAAAGAGCATAACATATCAGTACTCCTTGCTATAAGCGTTTTAGTTGTGATAAAAAGAAAGTTTTGAAATGTACGTTCATCTGCCTGGTGAATTTGAATAGTAGTAAAAGGATTCAGTTATTTGATAGTATATATGTTTCCAAAGCCTTGCATAGCCAATTTAAAAAAATGATTAACAAATACAATAAGCGAAATGGCTGTCTGTTATTTCCAAATGACAAACCCTTTAACGAAGGACGGTTTTCATTCGCAATATTAGTTATCTTAAAGTGTAGTTTCTAAAATAGTTTTGATTAATGTCCAAAAGTGGGTGAAATTGTTGGCCAAATTTCAGTGTTTTCTGATAACAACCTAAAACACTGAAGGTGTACTATTAATTCGTGTTTTTTTTCTTTATTAGTTACATTGATTACAAATACTTTAGGCAAAGACGTAAATTTGGAATATGTAAAAGGTGATACAAAAAAAAAACATTTTTCCTTTTGTGAGTTTAGAGGCTCTGGTTTCATAATTTGAGAACAGTTATTAATTCAGAAGAACTTTTCTTAACAACATTTTCATTTCTTAGGAAAGATGATTTTAAGATGTGTCCTAATTTTCTTCATTATTAAAATTTTATAAAAGCCCATAACAAGAAAAATCCGATATCGTCTATGCTTTTTAACACACTTTGTACACAAATGCAACCCCTTATATGCTCTTTTCAGACATTGCGCATTGTCCAGTCACATGTTACCGTTAAACGCGACGGTCACTTGCAATCAAATTTTATTTTGGTGTCTGAGCATTTAGATAGCTGCCGCTGCAATGATATAGATCATTAATAAAATTGCATTTCAAATTGAGATAAATGACCTAATAAAGTTAACGAACAAATACGTATTTATTTCTAATTGTGGCAGCAGATGCAGAAGCGGATTTAATGAAATTATTAGGGAATGCGTAGGATAAACATTTTAAAGATATAAAAAAATATGCACTGTAGATTGCAAATTAGCTCATTAACTGGCGGATATGTGAATGCGTACGCATACATAGATATTAGATTATAAATATTTTGTATGGTAACTTTAATTAAAATATATGTGAAATAGTTTACTGTCTCACTTATGTATATAGAAACTAGGTTTAAAAGGAAATTAACAGGAAGGTTGTTAGTTGGATATGATAGCCTTGGTATTAATTGCTCTAACAATTGTGAGTGTAAATGCGTATGCATAATCCACAATAAGATATGTATAATATCCATAATTTAGCAAATAAACTGATGTAGGCATGTATTTTCATCATAACCAAACTATATAGAGTGGAGGTGTTTTTCAATTCCCACTTATTGCATTACATGATGCCTTTTATGGGAGAATTTGTTAGAGTAGTGTGCCTATCAAATTTTTAGATTTTTTTTCAACGCCAAAAGGCGATATACATCCTAAAACTGGTCCATTTGACCAGCCATTACTTTTAATCGCTTTTAACCCAAACTTAAACAAAAGTACTATCTAAAAATCACTCAGTAGTGTCTTTTAGTTCCTTCGATCCACATACACTACACTGTGCTCTGCTGTTAATCACTGCACACTATACTAAACCAGTTCAAATGGTTTGGTTCTATTTAACCTTCGGTGAAGATCTTGAACATCCACAAGCTTAATTGCTTCAACATTGGGGTAATCTTGTTTCATCTTTGACTGCAAATCTTCATATTTCGTTTACATCCTTGATTCCAAGGTCTCGATGAATGTCGCATTTTGAAATGTTTGTATATTTTTGATGTGGCAGGGTTTCGCACAACCCTATAGTTGCACTCCATACACCCAGACTGGCTCCAGTAGTTGATTATAAATCAATACTTTGTTTTGTATTGAGAGTTGTGAGTTGTGAGTTATTAATTTTTAGATAGACACAGTTTCTCTCCATAATTGCATCAAGTGGTAAAAATGTGCTATGTCAATAGATATACTTACTTTACAGTAAATTAAAATAAAAAAAACTAGTTGACACTATTTAATTCATAAAAAATTGTTAAAAAGGGACTTGTTTTTATTAAATAAATTATGATTGTTATGTTAATTTTAAAATGACGATTTTGAAAAGAGTTTCGCTTAGAAGTGAAGTGACATTCACCAATCGGATTAAAACTTGGCACATTTGTAGCACTCATCTAATGTTGTAAACCGCCGCTTTCCATTTTAGCGGAAGCTCACGTTTAGGGGGTGAAAGCTACCCCCGAAATTTCAACGCTTAACGACGCTTTAATTTTCCATAGGTATATCAATTTCATGCCAACAAAACAAAGATAAAGATTTCTCAGTAACTACTTTATTTAACATTTTCTTATAATAGTGTACTAAGACTTTTTTGTTCAGTTTGGAATTTTCTTTTAAATTGCAAAAAAATATATACAGGCCGTTCCATTAAAAAAAATAATTGTGGACGAATATCTAGAGAACGCGACGCTCAATTGTTTTTCTGTTTTCACAATTGTGACCGCCATAAAAAATAGTATTACTTTGTCCATTTGACCGATTCTGTACCTCCAAAGATAACAAAGTTATCAATAGTGTACACTTAAGTGTGGACACACGGTATACATTCGTTATGTAGGTATAAATTGTTCCAATTCACGGCAATGAAAATCATTAGAGAAACGTTTAAAACAGAAATAGTAACCACAGTGCGCATATTCCAAAGAAGCAGATTTACCGCAGATTGAACAGAGAGATGGGGCCCCTTCATCGTAATGTGAAAAAGCATATTTTACTGGATGGATGAAATTATCTGGTTTAGTATCTATACCACTATTTTTATAACAGAAATATAAAAATATATTACGATATTTTAGGAGGGACAGTTGAGTATAAACTAAAGATTGTAATTTTATTATATTATTACGCTGGCGTGCAACATCAATTTCCATATCACCGAGTAACATTTGATCAGAAACCGTTTTCAAGAATGCTTTTTATACACGAAACTCGTATACATCCAGCGATTGCACAATGCCAGTTGTTTTCTTGGGAATGGTCAGAATAAGTATAGGTTTATCGGCAGGTATGTATTCCTGCAATTTTGCAGAACAATGGCCGCTCCAAAATTCGAATAGCGGAGTTGTTTCTGATATTCGGTGCACATACACATCCGTTTCCTCCATTGTAGGGTAGAGTATGTAGTTCCAAATTAAAGCTGCTCTCATATGAGTTATACACATCATTTCGAAGTACGGATTGATGGATGCTATGAAATGGTTTCTAATTCCGCTTTGCATTGCCGATATGATTGTCTTACAAAGTTGGTTATCTTTCTAGACATTATGATTTTTGTGTTTAAACTGCGTTATACAGCTTTGTGATGTTTTATTATAATTTTATAAATTAGCTTTAGCATTGTCCAATTGTCCAGTGGTGAATATCTATATCGTGAACAACTACGGTTGTGGACATTTTCACAACACGTGTCGGCATTTTCCAATAGTTATTCTCTGTGTGTTTCTCTTCCTTGTAAATATTTTTTCCCACAAATATAATTGTCTAATAGTTCTTCCTTTTTTAAATTTAGAATGTACAAATGCTATAGATCGTTTCGTTGGTTTACCTAATCTCAAAAATTCAACAATTAGTATATATTTTCATAAACATTTTTGAAAAAGGAATACTACTATAAAAGAACATATCTAAAAGATGTTACATGTACTATAATACGGGTTGATATAATTGTTTCTTTTTCCTACGGTTTGATAAAAATGTGTATAAATTGTGATTACGGATGTTTTTTTGATAAAAAGCCGATAAATTAATAAGTATATGTAGTCGTACAAAAAGCAGTGGTATATTCCACAAACTTTGTGCTTAACACATTTGATGAATTCACGGTCATAAAGCGCTCGCTTAAACAGGTTCTTCAATTCCGAAATATATTATTACAAATTTAGTTTAGAAATAACTATTTTACGTAAAAAACTGTTAAAGTGTCCTTTGTTGAATCCTAGTAGAATATAAAGACATTAGTGAGTAGACAAGAAGTAACAAATCTTTAGACTTATAAAAATATACATCTAAAATTTTGAATCTAAATAATTCCCAATTTTCAGAACATTTTTGAACTTAAAATCTATGAGTAGAAAAGTGGAAAAAAAAAGTTGGCAATGTTTAGTAACATCATGAATTCTTCGTTTTTCAGGTTCCAAATCTTGTTAAGTACAATATACCTATAGGTTTAATTCACACTCATATGAAGAAAATATATGTTTTAGTATTTTAATTTATTGAAATTTCAGTACATATTAGTAAGATGTAGTCTTTCATCCTTTTCTGCACACGTTAGCATGAAACTGTTAGTTATATATAATCGTTGTACACATGAGGCGGATTGAATAATATTCCACTCGCATCCGGGAAATATTCGTCCAACTGTAAAGATCTAATTGTTACCTTTCGTAATTGCGTCTCTTTCCTTCATCTACCTATTTCGTTTTTCATGGACTGCACCTGTGAGCAAATATCTAGGATTCATAAATACCGAGATAATTACAAGAGCGTGTTATTAATGTTTGCTGTTTTATCTGCGCGCGCTTGCAATTACTTGTGATCATTTGGTTTGTTATTGCATTTTCTTAACTTTAAATTATGCGTTATTGGTTTTTGCGTAATGAAAATCGTGATTTGTAGAAAGTTTATCATTAACTGTTTGAAAAAACAATTTTCCAAATTTTTATAATGCGGAAAATTTCTCAGTAGTTCAAAGCGATTGAGTGTCTTCTGCGTTTCCATGGTGAATGAGCCTTCGATAGGAACACACACGGTCATGTAGGACAAGTGACTAGTAATTGAC
Organism: Cetonia aurata; assembly: GCA_949128085.1. Taxonomy (NCBI): domain Eukaryota; kingdom Metazoa; phylum Arthropoda; class Insecta; order Coleoptera; family Scarabaeidae; genus Cetonia; species Cetonia aurata. The sequence continues at coordinate 20,890,485 of OX421887.1, read as the reverse complement.
ATACAAGCTTTCAGAAAGTCTAGAGACGGTACTACTGCGGCCAGATGGCCTGATAAAGAATTTAAAAATTTTACATACTTATTGACAATACGAAAACAATATGCTCGATTCAATAGTTTCTGATGCTCAAAGGAACACTAGTTAATCACCATTTTATATCTACAGATAAATTGTTGCTTTAATACTAACAAAAATAATGCGAATGCAATTTTGGTTATAGTTTACCAATGCGATATACAAGACTCAATATTTCGTCAATTTTATTTTTGACTTCATCAGGAGGTACAGTTAAAAATATTTTTAGTTGTACCTCCTGAACGAAAACTGGTCCATACTTCCCTTCGCTTATATGCTACTTTATACAGGAGTATAAAATTGAATTGATACAAGTATTTGAAGCAGTCGTCTTGACATTATCGGACAATGCTTTTCGTATGACAATACATTAATTTTTGAGGTTTAATCAGTTCATATTATTTCCTTCTGCAGTATTTCACACAAATGCACGGAAAAGGCGCCATCAGAGCAGTGGGTATGGCAATTATATTATGATCTATTATTATTGGGTTTGGTATAATTCATTTGCCGTTTCTTGTCAAATATTTACTCAATGGATCGACATAACATAAGTCTTAAAATCACTAAATTTTAAGCTTTGTCTCAACCAGAAAATTATGGGAATAATAATAAATTTATATGTTTTGTGTAGCCATAATATTATTAATATTAAAAGGTGCTTGTTGAATTAAATCTTTGTATAATCTATCACTGCTTACCTTTGTTCTGAAACATTCAACTACCAAATGAATTGTACGACATCTATAATCGTAGTGCTCATATTTGCAATCTTCATTTTTATTAGATCAGTGAGAACTTTCTCATGATTAAAAATTGCCAATTGGGCCAAATGACCATTATCACTGGTTTGTTTGGCTTTACAATTTCCTTGCCTATTAAAAAATTTGAATGGTCTTTTATCTCATACTTTTTTCTGTATCAGTAACTGGAGTTGCTTTTAAATGTATGTACAATCTCTATATTCTGCAGAACTGCTTTTTTATTCGTAAAAATCAACATTTGTCTGAATGTATGCTAAAGCAGCGGTTATAGCAATCGGTTCAGTCATAAAAACACTATATTCGAGAGGTTTTGTTTGATTTATATTATCAATTTGGGCATCATATAAGCTACATATTCGATACCGTTCTTATCTTTTTGAAGTATGCAAAATTTGGTAAGAGGGACACATGTGGGTCGAGATGCAATATATGACGTAGAAATTGGTTAATTTTACAGAAAAAAACAGAAAACCTATAAATTTTTATTGCAACATCGAGATGCAGGTTTTCATTCGAATTTCTTCTTCTATCAACGCGTGTTCAAATGTGTTCTAATTTTTCTACAATTGGTATTTTTAGTTAATAGGCAAATAAGAGCGCCTAGAAATAAACTTATGAGTTGAATAAAATATTAAATATCATTATTCAATAATTTTCTAAATGCTTCTAACTTGTTTGTTACAATTTCTGTGCCGCTGAGGTCTAATTGATGCGGACGAGTGTGACACGTAAGAAACTGGCGTTGTGAGAATATTTTGCTTGAGGGCTAGAACGTGCTCATGGTGAAGAGCTAGCGAAAGAAAGTGTGTAGTTCCGATGTGGCCGCTCCCCAGATCTTCGGGTCGTCACACTGTTGTGGTCCACACCTAATTCAGTCCTCCGTGCGATGGAAAACACATTCGCTAATATATACTTTTACTTCAAAAATAATCGTATAGCACACTTCCATGATCCAATTGCTCCAGTTTCAATTTACAGTTACTCGCAACTATGTGGAACGGCATTAAAAACTTAATTCAGATTTTAGAATAATTCTCTTTCTCTCTCTTTTTCTTTCTGTATGGATGGAGGATTGCTATGATTACAATAAAATCGATTATTCGATTTTATTGGTTTAGTTTTCGATGAAGATTGAAGTAAGTTTGGGAAATTGACAATTCATGATTGTAGTACCTACTTGATGTGGTAGTGCTTATTTTTAATTGAACGAATTAAGCTTTATTTGCTAAATTTCTTAAATTTTTCATTATTATATGCCAATTTAAAATATATAGTATTCCGATCTTAGTAGTGATTCTTTTCAAAGTATTTTACAAGTCTGACTACAATAATCTGCTCAAACACTTTGGAAACGGCTGGCAATATGCTGATTGGTCTAAAATTCTCGCAAACATTACTTTCCCCCTGCTTGTGTACTGGTACAACTTGACACACCATAAACATCCATGGTGTGTTTTGGTTTTAGCTGCTTTATAATTTTATGTATTTCTTCGGATGTTATTTGGTAAAAGACAAACGATCCTACATCGTGTATTTGTACCTATATATATATATATATATATTGTAACGGCAAGTTGTTTACCCAGGGTATAATATAACATTTACTTTAATATGCCTTGTGCAAAAATTCCTTATTATTAGCTGTTTGTAGTCCGGGATCACAGCTAATTACTCTTAGTTTGTGTCCGTGGTTTATTCATTCTTATATAAACTTCAATTTTTATTATTAGTGTGTTTTTAATTTTGCCAAGCACTTTATTTACATAGTAAAAATCTGTGATTGCCTACATCTGAATAGCTTTCTAGTTCGAGGTCGCTGTCGGCAAAAGAGTTTTGGTATACCCTGTAGCAAGTAATTCTGAAAAACTTGCATAAAACTGGCACCTATTCCTAAGAGTCTTACCGTTTTCGGTTTACCTTTAGCCTGTAAAAATGAAACAAGCTATATAATGAAGCAATATATGATCAATATAAACGAAATGGGTTTGAAATTATGTTGTTTTTTCTCGTCTTAGCGTCCACCTTTTACGACGGCGTGCTCTTAAAAATATACCTCAAAAATAATGTTTGCTGCATTTGTACACCTTTTCTGCTAATGCTGTCGCTTGTTGCAGATAGTACTAAAAGTGGAGATTTCTGTGTGTGTGGACGACTTAATAAGTCGTAAAAATTAATGTACGGATGCGCGGCGAGGCTCTGCGGGTACGTATATCTAAATAAATAGTAGCGGTTTTACGAGGCGATCTCATTTTTACGATTTCCGATGACAGAAATATAGCATGCGTGGGCACTCGGTCGATTAAGTTCAGATATAATTGCCCTGGTACATCGAACGTCGAAAATTTATCTCCTTCTGTAATTTGAATATATGATTTGAAAAGGGACTGGATTACACTTTTTACATTATAAAAAAGAATCCTTATGGGGTTCTGCACTGCACTATATGAGCATTCTTCCCGAATATATTTCTTGAACGATTTTTATGTCGCACAGTCGTTTTTTACTTGCGCAGGTACCTGTGTGATATTGAAATTTCTTGTTTAATTTTTTAGAGTATATGTATACTGCATGTCTTACTAATATATTTAACAACTTTAACAAATAGCCATCATATTCTTTATTTTCGTTTGAATTCATTTCCAACTCATATTTCTTGTTTCTTTTTTTTTTTTTTTTTTTGATGGAATAATAACCGATTGATGTTTTTTTTTAAAAACCATGATGATAATTATATTTTTTATTACTAGAATAATATAAACAATGTACTTTTTTGTCATATATTTGCTTAAACGTGCATAACATCATTATAGTGGCGATTAGGTTTCACTAATGGAAAAAAAGCTAATTTTCTGTTTGTATTTATATTTGAAGAATTAAATTTTCTTTTTTAATTGTATTGATTTCAATCATAAAATCATTAAAGCCTGTTTTTGGTTTGCTACTATGTTATAATACTATTCTTTTTTTTTCAACATGTTTAATTTAATTTGCGTTCGTTTAGTGTTCGAAGTGCCTATCTACTTTCAATTGTTGTGTTTTTTTTTATCACTTTTACACAGCTGAAAATTGAATTTTATGTTTTAGGAAAGTCAGTTTTTTTCTATGATTAGATTAGTATCACTTTCTTTTTTGACAGTCAACATAATGAGAAATTATAGTCATCTTAATTTATAACGTTAACTTAGGTTTCCCGTCACATTCACTGAATCCTAACAGTTGTTAATGTTGATGCTTTTGATATCCCGATCAATGCCCATCTATTCAACTCTATTTCAGCATCTTATTTGTAGGGATATACGGGACTGTGTATAATATAAGCTCTGTTCGCGGTAGAAATCCCGAGCATATTTTAAGTACCTATGTTCAGAATATATTTTGGACATATCAAATGCGTATGCCCTCCTCCGAACATATACGCAATTTTCTTCTTCCGCGAACGACCATATTCGTGATTAAGGCGATAGAGGGCGCTATTGCGAAGCAATTTCAGTGGAATTCGCTATAGAATGCATATTTTTCATTTATTCGCTGGTATTCGTGTTTTTCATTAAAATCCGCTCTATTCTTGTGGAAATTCACTGTAAAACACGGAAAATCCTTTCCCAGATACGACCTGTACTGATATGAACTAACATACTTATAACACAGTTGTGGGTGAGTTGCTCACGTATTCAACATCACATTTCAATATTTTCAGTTACAGGTATTGTCAATAAATGAACTACTACATTGAATAAATTCGAAAAAATGACATATTGTTTGACGAATTTTGGGTAGTATGCTTGAATAAGGTTGGTGTTGGTCTGGTGTTGGTATAGAGATTATGACGGTTACTACTTATGCTGTCACTGAATAACTGAAACGCCCGCTTGGTTTCGTCCAAAACCCTACTAACCGCATTCGTAAATATTTGATTTTCTGTTATGGTTGCAGTTGATTGAAATTCAATTTGAATTACGGACACGAGTAATTCATATTTTAGATACAATATTTGTAGGTTATTAAATAGTCATTGACGTAGGCTGGAAAGTAATGTTTTATCGAACGAATTTGAAGATTGCGTGTCGAGGCGAGCAACCAAACCAGTTCAATAAAGAAACTTTTCAGCCGTAGTGCGTACAAGATTTTTTCGGTACCACCACATGATTACCACTTACTAAAATGCGTGTTTAGAATACAGATCAGTCATATTTGAATGATAAATTGTTTGATGGTAGCCGAAACATAATATTGACAACTACAACTTAATTTCTGTTTTTTCCAAGTTCACAATTGAGTATTGAGTATTGAGATAAGATAGCATCCACATGGGTCGATTATCCGTTCCGTCCACCGCGGCCGCTAGTGTCTATTGTAGAGCGGATGTTTAAAGTTCATCCAACAAGTTCAGGGAACAAACTCAGGCCTTTAAGGTAGCTCCGAATCCTGTTGAATGAGGTATTTTCAAAGGTCAACCTTCCCAAAGATTTCATACCTGATTCTCGTCGTGGCGGGGCAGTGGCAGAAGATATGGTCAACTGTTTCTTCATCCTCCAAACGCAGTTGGCATTCAGTCTCTTCTTCAGAGAGTCCGATTCTGTGTAGGCGATTTCTGAGTTTGCAGTGACATGTAAGGACAGAAACAATTACTTCGACATTCGTAGTAATTGTTTCTGCTACAGGAACTACTACAGTTCTAGTAGTTCCTGGGTTCTGACATGATTAAACGAAATACATTTTTTCGCATGTACCATATTAGAACAATTGTTCCAATGTTGGTGCACTTTCTGCTGCGTCCATACATTGATTTGCTGTTTACCTACCGTAGGTGCTGTGCCAATGGCAGGTTCTGGTCTCTGGAACTGCACCCCTTCATTGCCATGAATGAGTGAGTGCCCAGGTACCCAGTTTACGATTACTATTTCATTCATCTTAAAATTTTTACATAATCTGACCAATCACAATCCTTGTATTATCGCGAAAACACCAGCTGTCTTTCAGTTCTGATTGGTCTACCAGTTTGGTGTTTTCAACGACGTAACCATGTACTTGCATGGACCGCAAAGCAAAGCTTAACAGTTTGACAAAAAATAATTGTAGCTGCAGACGCCAAGATTAGTCGCTTCGGTGCAACAAATTATTTATAGTTATAATAAATATTTATTTATATGATTATAATTGATTTATTAATTATATTATTATATTATTACAATGTCGTTCAGTTTGATGTGCGCAAGTTGCCGACTCGGTTCGGAAATAGGCGAACGGTTTGTCCATAAGTTTGGCGAACCTCGAACTTCCTGATCCACATCACTAGGAGTTGGCCAAACTATCGCACGGAGTTTGGCGAACTCCATATGTGTGGACGCACTTTAAGCCAATAATATTATTACACGTCTTTCTATTATAGTGCTAAATTAGGGTTATCTGTATATATTTAAATTTGAATAATACATTGCCATGCCGATTTGTCTTGCATTAGGCAAAAACTATTGTTGGATGAATTAATGATTATTATTATAATCATCATTGAGATTAAATATTAGCGTAGAACAAATAAAAATAAAAACGCAGTACATTTGAAAGGATATAATAATAAAATTCTCAGAGTTGTTTGTGATATTACTCATTGTTATTAGTCTAGCGTGAATTACGTAAATAAAATTGAATTGAGTTATGTAAATTACTTCCCATTTACCTATGATTCGCTGTGTGCTTCTACATGTGTCATGTGCATTAAATCAAATACTGTACAGTACTTGAAAATATATGGAAAGAACTAACTAAAAATACGAAAAGAAGTATACAAATATATATCCATAGGCCCCACCAAGTCTCAGCATCAATTAGTCCACAATTAATGAAAATCGTTGTTACAGAAATATACAAAAAAAAATTACGATTATTTATCATTATGGTGAGGACGAACTTCACTTCTTGGCTTTCTCTCTTAGCTACTAAATTTTACCTTATCATATTTATTCATCGAATCGAGAGTTAGCTTATTTTAAACCTTGCAAAAAATATTTAGAATAATCTTAATCCAATAATTAAGAATCCAGAAGTATGTAAGTTCAAAATGGAGCCTTCAGAAAAGCATGGGCATGAAGGGAGATGCTATAGATGACATTGGAAAGACACAACTTAAACACAAAATGAATGAATGAGGCCAAATAGCCAAGAAAAGTTTGGGTTGGTACTATGCAGGAAGCAGTAATAGAAGACAACAGTGGAGAAGTTGTAGGAATGAAATCGCTGAGGTAATGGAAGTAAAAAACTGTAATAAAGATGATATTTGTTATATGTTGGTTGGAAGTTAAAAAGGGCTCCTGTCCCTGTCCAACATCTTCGAGGGAGAAAGGTGGTCTGAGACGCAGATAACACATATCCCCTTCAAACTTTTTAGCAGCCTTTTTCAATTAATGCCTGTTGTCTGTTCTTCTTTTGAATTGGGTTATTTCTTTCTCGCTGAGATACTTCAAAACTGCAGCTATCCATCATGCTTTTAGGAGTATCTGTCTGCTTATGATGGTGGTCTATATATTCAAAACTTTCTTTACTTCAACAAACATGCATATTTTTTTTATTTTGATTATAATAATATACCCTTTTATTTTAAGACGCTTGCACTATAGAACCTGATTTATGCATTCAAACGTCACTTCTTTAGGTTATGTTATATTGTTGAAAAACAAAGAAAATTATTTTACAATTGTTACACAAGTGACATTTCTATAATCTACTGTCACTTTTGAGAATTCTGCCCGTCGAGTTCGAAATTTTGACACTCACATTTAGCTTCCAATCCGCGAGATATCTTAATATAGTATTATTTTGTTTTGTGTACGGTTGACTTATTTCATGACTACTTGTTATTGACCTTCTATAACACACTCCGTTAGGTGCATGAATCATAATTGTTATTCAGATTCAGATATGGAATTGAACGGAAGCAAATGTCGTTATAAGCCGATATTTTTTTAATAACAAAAGTTAATTGCCTCTAATAAAACGCGCGGGATAAATATAAACCAGAATAATTACAAGCATTTGCATAATAGGCTCTGTGGTACGCGTGTTTGACAGAATTTTTTTTCAATAGGAAGGAAACATTAATTTTGTGCGCACACACGATATTAATAGGCATACATGGACATGTACTAGATACCCGTCATGCTAAGTAGAAGAACAGATAATACATAAACGAGAGAATACTTTGTATTTAGTTTAATATTATGCAACACTATGTAATAACTTTATTTCGATTACTTAATTGTAATAGAAAAGTGTTATGAAGTAGGTATTGCATTATAGTTTGTTAATGTAATTGTAGTTGGAAGTGCAGTTTAGCAGTGCTTGATAAAGCTTTTGGGTACGGTTATCTATGTGCCAGACAAAATAATTGCATCGTTTTTTATTTTAACAATTTTCAGTTAACCTGTTAGTAGCTAATGCCAAGCTAAATATAGGGTTCTATTGACTGAGTTATAGTGTGAACAATAGTCAGGAATCATATGGGCACCAAATGGGTCGCGCGGCGCACAACGGCGCCAAGGTTTTAACGGTGCTCAGGACCGCCTGTTTTCATATGCATAGACATAGAGTCAACACAAACGTAATGCTAACCATTGTAGATTTGATAATTTGATCGTGATCTGAGTCTGGCCTCAGTTGTTAAAAAAAAAGAATAATCACTTTTATTATGTACTAACTACTGTTACTACTTGCACTGTATAGGCGTTATTCATACACATCTAAATGTATTCATCGATCCAATTTGGTCCCACATTTTATTTATTTGCTTTAATTTTTTGTTTATTTTCTATATCATCCATATCATTATACAAACTGAAGAACTATATTAGAAAGTTATAAGTTCAATGAGTATATTATTTTTCATCGTAAGCCGAAACAGAAATTGTTCTTTACTAGCGGTGTCACAATCCTTTTTCTTTTGATATTTATTATATTGTTAAACACACGGGTAGCGTTCTTGTAGCTATCTGAATTTCCTCCCGTAAATATAAGGATACCCAACACATTGTGTTGAGTTAATTTAAAAACGTTATGAAGTAGCCTATAAAATTATTAAAATAATAATAAATCTATTAGTGTTGGTTTCTTTTATATAGATGTCTATTTCTAATTTGTTATTGTTCCTAATTACTAAGGTACCAAGTTAGAAATAGACATCGATAGAAAAAGAAATTATGACTGATTCAAATCATGGCGGACAACATAATATGGCCGGCATTAATTTCTTGATTAATAGATTAATAACTCTAACTCTTCTACGGATGTACTCCGCCGCTTAGAGACTGCAATATAAACATTATGTGCGCAGCTCCACGAGTTTAATTTCATTTCAAACCCGCGATAAAAAGTTCATTAAACTACCTTTCCACCGAATTTCGAAAGGTATAGGCTGCAGTTTTAAAGAGCATAGCATGAACACATGTTTTACTGCACAAAATACATTACAAAATTTGTTAGGTACTGCGAAGGATAAACTGACCGTCGAGGAAATGTCAGGCATTTATAAAATTGGGTGTGGAGGAGGGCTGCAATAAAGTTTATGTCGGACAAACAAAAAGAGCAATAGAAACTAGATTTAAGGAACACATTGCACATTATCGGTACGGTAGAATTTGCGCGTCCAAATGTGGCACAGCGTATTAATGATACAGGTCACAAGATCAACATTGAAAACCTCGAACTACTAAAAAATGTAACATCCCCCAGAGAATTATCCGCTATTGAAAGCATTTATATAAAAAGAGAATCTAAAAATAATAATTTATTAAATCGTGAACAGGTCCCGCTCCATCGGTGCTGATGGATTTATTAGAGTAACAACACATTTCTTTCGCAGTTACGGGCAGATGTAAACTCGGCCGATTAAGGTGTTTTAATCTGTAATGGCAACGTGAACAATCTAAGTAGGTATGTAATCTCGGCCGACTGACAAAAATGTAAACTCGGCCGCTTAACAACTTGTACTTACCTCACTAATTGCGTTTTATTCTGAACTATATATTTTAGGGTATTCCGAGACAAATACTCCTCCACATAACAATTGTTTATTAACACATCAAAGGTAGGTATATACAAGAAAAAAGGAAATGTAAACTCAAAAAGTTGTAATACAAATAAAAAATTAAAATTAATACATAGCCAAAAAAGTACCAATACACCAATTCAAAATATACAAGTTTACATATATTTCATTTTGAAAATTAATTAGTAAATCAATAAAAACGAATACAGAAGGATGAGGAGAATTTAAAGTTTTGCTGATATGCGAATGGAACGATTCGCATGCATTGGTAGCGCTTGCTGTTTTTGATGCCCATAAATGGGGTAGAAAACGGCTTCCTCGGATATGTAAGTGTTGACCAAATAATCAGCAAACAAAGTAACTTTATCATTTTCTGGTTGAATAGCAGATAATGTAAAAACATACACAACACTAACATCTTGTGGTTCTAGAAACAACAATCCAAAACAATAACCTATCCATATTCCAATCTCGCTTCTTTCTTTATATAGATATTGGTAATTTTAATCTTTAATTAGGGTCAAAATAGCGGGTAGGTATTTACCGGCCAAGTTTACCTATGAATATTAAGGCAGAAAATTTCTAGCAGGCCGAATATACCTGTGGGATTAGTACATGTTCTGTTAAGCGGCCGAGTTTATTATCGCCCGCAGTTACATTTTCTATGATTTTGGACTTCCCAGAATTCTAGCAAGTCAAGGCAGGCAGTAAAGCACTTGTAAATATAAATTTAAGGTAGGGATAACGAAGCATGCTTAGATATTTTATCGTCTCTTAGTTCATTCGATCGTCGGTTGAAAATGGAAATCCATGAATTTTCCAAACAATTGTCCGGAATTAATTTAAATCATTGTAGCCTGGAGTGATCGGATATTGTGTGTGTTATTGAATTATACCTTGACATTTTTTAATCTGGATATATATCTATATTTCAATATGTAAAATATTCATAAAGGCATATATAATAATATCAAGTAATCTCAGATTTGATGTATAACAAAAATACTCAAAACTGTGGTACTGATAACATTACACGCTTTCAAACATTTACCATAAACTTCACTTCACTGGACATACATTTTAATAGAAAAATCACCAGCAGTAAAACTGAACTGAATAACTACACTAAAACTATTATAATTTATACTTAAAAAAGATATGATACAGTGATCACGGTCATGGCTGATTGATGCCGTCATGCTTAACTAATCACTAATCCTAACTTCCTCAAATCTATATTAAGGGTGAAATTTAAGGGTCCTAAATCTGAATTCATTCAAATATGTTTGCTTTTATATATTCTCATACCTTCACAATAATTTAAATATATGTTTAGAATATACAGTAATCAAAATCAATTTCTTTTTCTTTTTCTTTCTCCGTGATGTATGTCGTCATTGTGTATTTTTCGCTTGTCTCACTATTCCAATTTCTTCTCTGAAGGAGCAATAAATTAATTGCGAACGTTTCCACGGTAAAAAGCGAATTTCATTTTTGTCTCGTTTGGCTGTATAGCCAGTAAACCTTCTTCAAATCCCTAAGAAGTAGCAGCCGGGACTTCTACCTAATTTCTGGCGATATTTCTATTTCATTTATCGAAGATCATCTAAGATTCAGTCACAGAATAGGTAATATAAAGAAGTTTCATTCAATGCATTTCCCTATGGTCGCGAATTTATTGTTTGTGGTAATTATCTATGATGCCACGATTCTGCGCACAACCTTGGTGCAGGACCCCATTGGCCCATTTTGTCAGCAGAGCCGGATTAATTTGATAAATTATGAATATGCAAAGCAAAATTTTCAAAAATACATTTGCTAAATACGTTTTCTAATAATTTTTGAATAGAAAACATGTTTTTAAGGCAATTAATTAGTAAACAACTATTTCAAAATTTATTCTTCCATTTTGCTTACTAATCTTGAAGAATATAACAAAAGTTCTTGTTCAGAAGAATTAGTAAGTGTACAGAACTGTGTTAGTTTTAATTTTTTGAAACCAAAGAAAGTAAATAGTAATATTATTCCCCGTTTGATATCCTTGATAATTAAATAAAACAACACGAACATTTGCACGTTTATTATTTTCCATACTCCATCTTACATACATCTCTCTTTCTACATTCTTACGGCAAATTCAAATTTTAAAATATATGCACATACTACACTCTGTAAAAGTATATTTTTTGCAAACTTCGTCGTTTAGAGATTAGTATTAGGAAAATTTATATGTTAGTAGAAAGCACTGAAATATAAAAAAATATCACCTCAAATGTGTGCAAACTTTACTCGTGTACAATAGACCTACAGATAAATAAATTTATTTCGAATAATGAACATAATGCAATTAAAAATTTGTTCTAATTGACATTAAAATTATTTATAAATGCTTTCGAATATTTAGTTTGTTGTGCTTTGTAGTTTTTGTGTCTGCCATATATCTGTTTATGTGTTTTAATGTATAAAAGATCCGTAAGCGTATATATAATGATACCAAGAAATTCTACCTGCGCGAACGACAAATTTGTACTGACTGCGATTTCGTTCAAACGGCCGGCATAGAGATACGGTACGAATTCCTTGTCTGACTGAAGCTTCTGTATATTACCTATTCTGTGATTCAGTCATCTTTGCTCCTTTCTGTGTGAATACAGTTGTATAAATTTTATTCCAGTATTTAAAGACCTTTGCCCCTCTTTCTTTTACATTATTTAATAAATTTATTATATCCAATGTTTAGGCATGAATTGTATGAATTACTCACTCAACATACCATAAGGGTTTAGGACTCACGAATTTCAAAACTTATTTGTGTTTCTAAAGGAAACGGAAGAAGGAGTAGAAGAAAAATGACTTGATAGACATATTTAGAAATACGCTAAACCAGGGCTGTGAAACTGGATTTTCTAAAGTGACACAAGGAGCCAAAATTAAAGAGGTGCTATCGGGCCACTCGTTTCTCAAGTGCGCACCACCCATTCTACGTTCGGTGACTTCATCGAATGGCCTGCGCGCCGTATGTTTGACACCCCTGCTCTAAATTGTCAAATTTGACAACAGATTACTGTATATTACCTGTAAACTTAAATAATATAGTAGAACAAAGTTTTGGAACAAATTCAACAACGTCGTAAAAGATATAACACGCGACAGCACAATTATTTGCAGCTGACAAATGTGCAATAGCAAGAGGGCATCTCAATGGAGTGAGACACACCCGATTTAGAGAACCGTTATAAATCGCACGTGAGAACCACCCCCACATCATGGCGGCTCATACAAAATACGAAATTCAGTTTTTATTGTAATATGTACCTGGAGTACTGTGCGCTGTTCAATCAGTTAGGTCCGTCCACCTCTTCGAGCATATGACGTAAAATGCACGTGGGGGCGGCGTTTCCGCAAAGTGAAAATAATTGTGCTGTACTTTACAATGGGTTTGAAAGGATGACATTGTTCTTAATTCTATGTCACATGGGTAGTGAGGTCGCGTTTAGAATAGTTGATTGTTCTTTATCATAACGAACATGTCGGTGATAATCAAAATTAATTTGTTTGATGCTGGACAAAAAGTATTTACTATTTACATATAAGGTATATCCAAAAGGAACTCGCAAAGTATATACATCAAGAATAAGATTAACCTTCGAAGATAGTTGATAATGACAGACTTACCATTACAGCCTTAGTAAATTTTTTGAAGATTTTGTATATTTAAGTATGTTGTATGCGTGCCTTCTGAATCGATACATATACTTATTACGTTCAGTACCGCTAATTGAATCAAATTGGAGGCATATTCGAAATATGGTATAATTATAATACGGTTAGACCAGTAGGAGAAAGAATATCATAACATGTATGCGTAATAGATGAGCTGTCGTCCATTCCATATTATAAATACATAATTAAATAAGAGCCGGTCGAGATTTATGTTGGAATCCTAACGTTTGAATGTGTTTTTCATTTAATTACTGTAGATGGATCGCTTCCAGTGTCTTTTTTTTTGTCCGCTGGCAAATTCTATTGGCCATTAGCACTTCCCGGAGCAAAGATAAAAACAGATATGGGCTGTGGGCACGCGCTCAGAACGAAGACCAAAGATATCAATGTAAGTGAGAGGCGCAGTGGCCTGCAGGACGCGAGAACGCATTCCTGCTGATTAGACGTGGAGACTGAGCAACACACTTCCTCATCTACCTGTGGCACTCGCTTCTAAAGAATAAGTGAGGCACTGAATTGGACCAAGGTCATCGCCCTTTCATTCTAGACTGCTAGCCAATATAATTTCAACAAAAAGTCAATTTTGTTTCATTTTATATGGTAAACTGAACGCGGACTAATTGCATCTCGAATACATTACAGAGCTATGCAACTTACAGAATGTGGCGTTGATACGGATGACATCGAAGACGTAGATTGTTGTTGTATTTTAGTTTGCTTTTACAGTACTTTTACGTTTATACTTACTAAAATATACATCATCTAATATACCACAATAAACATGATAAAATAGTATACCCATGCTCTTAAGAAGTATAAATGGATTTAACAGCAAGTATACAGTATGAATTGTAGTGATGGAAATGTTTCAATTCTGGTAAATGCACCCTAAAATTTCATTTCACATTTTGTACCAATTTATTTGTTATTATACAGTTGTGACGCTCTAAAAATCATTGTACCCATCAAAAAATATATTCTACAAAATGCTTAAATATCTACCATTATTGATTTATGGCGTGCGAGCAAATTAATATAGTTCAACTTCGGCCTGAAGAGAATAATATGATGCGATTGTTTAGAGTAACAGTTAAAGCACATTATTACATTACTTCGTGAGTAAATGATGTTAGCTGAGTGAGTTATATGGGTTATATTAAGAGTTCCAGTTCGACACAAAAAAAAAGTCGACAAACAAAGGTATAATGACTTATATAGAAATAAAAAATGACATAAAGCAATGAGGAACGTTGTTGCCATTTTGCAGAGTTTTTCAGATTACATTTCTTTAGATTCTATAGAGATGAAGCATTGGTTCATATTGCAACCCATAAGTGAAAGTGGGTTTGCACTCGGAGTGACGCTGATGACGCCTGGTAGGCAGAAGTTCGAGTCCGTCTCTAGTGCTATTCTCCTTTCATTGGTTTTGCTGGTATGGTGAATCCTACAATAGACCATGAGCCCCACCTAGTGGCGTTTCTTGGTTCTAATTGAATTTGGCATTTTTTCTTTGAAGTTACAGTATAACTCATTTTTAGATAGGTTGCGGGTTGCACCAGTTTAGCATTGCTTTACAAATGCAAGTAATCGACATTTTTTTCATGTGGAGAAAGTACTAGAAGAACAAGCATGATACCTTCACTTAAACACAAATATGAAAGTATCGGCGCAACTTCTGCCGTGCGAGTATTTCCCGTTGGTCTGTAAGAACGACCTTTTCTTCACGAATCGCAAAACTCGCCGCGAAATGGTCGCGTTTGGCGTCGGTTTTCGATTCTTCGACAAACAATAACATAGTATGTTGAACATTTAAATCATTACTTTTAAGCTGTAGTTGTAAATTTAATTAGCTCCAGAACTTGCAATAGAAGTCAACAAACATACAAGAAATCACTATCATAATACACAATGTTAAGGATAAATTGTTTAGCACATTCCTTCAGGGTGGTGCACAGTGGATCGAAAGGCGGTAAAAAGCGGACCTTGACTAAAATGGTAATAACTTGCTTAAAAATTAATGTTGATCAACGAAGGAAATTTTTTTCGAATAAGTAAGGTTGTATATTACATCGAGTAAAAAAAATATTGTTGTACCGTCACTACTTGTTTATGAAAATGAAGCTAAAAGTATATAGTATTTGAGACTGTATAAATCGAAGAAATAGCGTATTTGTTGATATAGATATAAGTTTCGTAGCTGTTTCTGTGCGATGGAACTTATAATGTAGACTACAATATTATGCAACAGGAAAATATTGTGATCACTAAATATATTTATGATAGAAACATGGGCTTTTGGATCTTAATAGATTAAATGTGTCGACACTATTAAAGCAGAGATAAAGAGCATATATAATGTAAAATTATGTATCTCTGTTTTTAATAGAAATTTCTTCTAAACAGTATTGTAAACGTTTTTGTGTATAGTAAAACAATTCGCTTACATCTGTTGATAACAGGTCGTTGATAAACAGTGGCACTGAACACAATTTTCAATTTTTCCGGTGAAAAATTAATAATTCTACAGCTTCTCGTAATAACTCACGTCTTGTATGTTCGTTTAATTTTCGTCTTAAATGGGAATATATGGATATATATAATGTGATAACTAGTCTTTTCAAAATATCTTTGTTAGTAGCTGAACGGCTAGATTTTCTGTTATCTTTTCCCTGAAGTTTTTAAGGTCTTTATTTCGAGCTTCAGCAGCTTCTTCTGAAAGTCGGCCTATAGGAAGTAACATGTTGAATGATATCTGCGCCATGCAATAGAATTTTATGTATGAGGGCTAGCATATAGTACAAACCATATACATTTATAAATCTTTCAGCTGTTCCTTCTCGCAATCAATTTCTTTCCCTGTAGTAAGTTGTTGTAAGATTATCGCGAACCTTCTGATTACATTTACATCTAGGACGGTTATTGAAGCTGTTATAACTGGATATAAACATGCTTGTATCGTTTGCCACAGTACGTATTTTTATATGTTTGTTTATATGGATTTAGCCCAGAACTACCGTCGAATCACCATTTTGAAACAAATGTCAATTCACTTAGAATATTTTGTATTGTTCCCCCACATATTTTTGCTACGGATGATGTGTTAATTTTCTGTGATGTTTTTATTACCTTTAACCAGTAGGTACATTGATACATTTATGATAATGATATAGATAATCTCCCTGTTTATGAGCACCTATAGTAAAACATAAATTGTATTCATATTAGCCACAATCCAACTAGATGGAGAATAACCCTTCGAATAGGCGAACCGAAGAAGTCAAACATACTAAGTGTATGAAGAAAGACCCCATTTTGTGATATTCATAACTATGCTAATTGGTTTATACCCTTTTTAATCCGAGAACTAAGAGATTATGAAACATACATCGAATGTTAGTCAGTGAAATGGCACAACTTAACAAATGGATGGAAATATTAATTACCATGCATTTATGAGAATGCTAGAAACGGTAATGCGATAAAGAAAGCGTCTTTTTTCAAAAAGTTGCGCAAAGTAGTACCTGAAATCGCACGAACAAGTACTAGAAGGATCGTAGATGACAAAACAGTTTTCCTTTTTTCGGGCAAATTTGGGCATTTTTTTAAAAAGCTAATAGAATTTAAAATTTAGAGTAATAGAACACCATCTTCAAGAAATGGTAATTGTATAGTTAGTTACAAATATGATTTGCTAATATTTTGCCGGTTGAATTAGACATAGTTAGTGTATATTTTGAGCAAATTACAGTGGCGTATCGTTTCTAGTTCCGAAGATTTTAGTAGTTGAAGAGGACGGTCGAAATACACTCTTAGCGTAACATCTCCGAACATATACTTTCAGACTTGCCTCTGTTCGATATTCCGTCAATCTACTTGTTTGTACTGTAATTTCCGTATCTAATGCTTATTTTACTATACACTTATACACATTTTATTATGTTTCTGGAAGATTGGCATTTTTACGCTATGTCAGATTTTTAACCAACTTCGATCCACTGTGTGGCGACCCGTATTTAGTGTTCAGCTTCTCCTTTCCCAATAAACCTTTGCTATGATTCTAGCTTGTCCATCATTTTCCAAACAATGTTGTCGGGCGACAACACTCACAGTTCATCCTCGAGAGAATCTCCTTCTAGCTTCCACCGTAAACACTCAAAAAATGTATGATGGGCAACACCTTTTTCCTCATTTAGCACAGCAATAGGTACATTTATCGGTTGGACATTTATTCCCACAATACCAGTAGTTGCAATAATAACCACGATACACTGATGAAAAATAGTGTAAAGTCACAGCTGCTATATATAACTGAGACTGTAGTCTGTAGAATAACGTGATGATTTCTGTACTGAACATCGATAATTTTTGTATTGACGCAAACAGGAATGTAAATTTACAGTTTTGTATCGTAAATAACGAGTTTTTTTTTTAAAGTGAGAGGCATTTGAAAAAGAATATTAAAATTAAAAAGAAATGAAAAAATTAAGGAAAATGAAAAAATTAAATATTTACAAAGTTAAACCGCGTTTAAAGAAAAAAACCAAGGAAACAATGAACAATCCAAAAATTAAGAAATTGCATATTTTTTCAGCGAAGCGCGTAGCGTCAAGTTTTCTACAGCGAGACGCGCAGCGTCGAGCCTTTTTACAAGTGAGAGGCAAGAATTAAGAAAAAAAAATATACATGGTGTACCGACGCTCCCCAACCACAGCTGTGTCCGAGGGTTAGCGGAGGGTGGTGCGGTTTAGTCGATCCGCCGATCGGGCGTAATCCGTCATTTAACAACAAATTAGTCGACTGGGTGAACGGCCCCGGCTTTCTTGTTAACTTCCTAAAAGGCAATGTTGTTATGCATTAACATCACAATTTTTATTTAACGGCACTTATAAGAATTACTTTAACCTTAACTGTGGCTATATAGATAACTTATCTTATGAGGCTTGTTCACAATCGCTGCAATTAAACATAATGTCATTTTGACAGTAAGGAACCACTTTTCTGGTCGTCGTTCTGTTATTGAATAATAGAATCAAAGCAGGAACTGTTCTTGTATCTACATAGTGTTCTCATAATCTGTAACTATCAAAGACGATTAAGGAAAATAAAATGTGTACTCTGTAAGAATCAGGCCGAAATTGGCAAAAAATAGTCCGAGTTATAATTCTAGCCTACACTCAAGATAATAATTATTGGAAATATCGGAATGAATTATTAAATGCTCCTTGCTTTCTTTCTCCAGGCTCTGATTGCTTCATAAATATACAGGTTGTAATGCAACAATATATAAGTGCCAATAATAAAACATGTGTCGGATCATATGATAAGCACGCACATGCTTCAACAGTCTTAAACGCAAACGCATTGATACTTTCCCGGTAATAACATTGGTTTTATACAAACTTGTTTGAATGTACTTTACGGTTATAGTGTTTAAAGTAGAGTAAACTGTATCGGAACCCTTACACAAAGCTATAACAAAAATCCAAAAGAAAAAGTGAAAAAATCCCTTACCACAAAAAATTTTTGTGGTAAGGGCTTTGTGTAAGCCTGTGATGGGTGGAGACTGTGGCTTGAAAACTATAACAAAAATCCAAAAGAAAAAGTGAAAAAATCCCTTACCACAAAAAATTTTTGTGGTACACAAAGCCCTTACAAAATTTACTTTCTAATTAGTGAATTATGATGCCTATAAAAATGTTTGTGTAAATTCACCATGCTAATCAATGGTTACATGACGCCATGAAGAACCAGGTAAAAAATGTAACAAAATGTAAGCTGACAATTTTTCATATCGCATGAGTTTCTTCTATAACAAATTATCTCTTTGCACAATGGACTCTCGGAATTTAAACATATTTGATCATAAATTGAAAGCTGTACTGCTGGAACAGGCGTTTTTTATTTTGGGGGAATTTATTAAAAATTTATTATATTGTTAAGATAATTAGATTTTATTTATATCCTCTAAAGTTGATTTATTTTTTGCATGAAAATATTAAAACTATATACCAGAGGTCGAGTACCTATAGATATATGGTAGAAACATCATATTAGAAAGATTAAAAATATTGATAAAACTTATATTTATATAAATAGAACAGATGTCAAGATAATACTTGGGAAAGCTATATAGATTCTATGTTCCAAATAAATTGCTAGATTATTATCCTATTAAAAAATCTTGTGAATAGCTTTAGATGTTTTTTTACTTAATCAGTTATTAATGTATTTTCAAAAATATTAACATATCGTCCTCGGCAATGATCCCAAACGATGGAAATTACTTTTCCACGATTAAATGTAGTCACGCCTTATTCTAAAAATCCTTCTCCAATTCGATAAGTATTCGATTAAAGCAAAAAAAAAACTTGAAGTCGTATACACCGAGACATAGCATTCGTTTCCTATTTCTAAGGGCCCACCTCCAGGAGTTTTGCCCAATTAAACGGTTGTCTTTATGCGTGACTGCAATGCATAGGTTTTTTGCCGATGTACGATGTTTTAAGCCGGCTTTCGTTAAACCCAAGCTTAAGGGTACCGGTACTGTAATGTGGCCATTAATTCAACTTTGTTTTAGCAACTGCTATCTAGGTAAAAAATATTTATTCAATATCATTTACGTAATTTATGATACTTATATACAACAATTTCGTTTATGATTATTTGTCCAGTCCATCATCTTGTCGCATTAACATATTTCGTTAAATTAAATGCAAGTGCTCAGATGAAACGTGCAGTATTTCTTTTGCCTTATCCGTGGAATATATTGGAGCAGATAAGTATTTCGAAAATAAATTTTGTGTTACCATAGTGTGTCTCACTTTGTCATTTTTCAACATTATGTGATTAATACTCTTGGCCGCATAGAAATACAAAAAAATATCTGAAAAACATAATTAATACAAATATGTTCAACGTTATACTTGCATCCTCAACTAGCAAGAGAGCTCTTGTGTAACGCAACGTGGTAAATGGACGCACGTCGATCTTTAATTACTTGTCGTGCAGGCTGATCGCCAAAATATGTATTACCTGCAGTTATTTATGGGTTACTATAATGAATATGCCCTATCACCTCTTTCGTGTAGTGCAAGACTGAAATATATTACCTCTGCCGCTAGCACCCTATCCGACGCAAATTAATTTCTGTACTCTTTTTGGTTGTTGTGTAAAACGGAAGGTGAACATACGAGGGGCAAGTTTCTATAGACTACGCCTGCCCAGTGGATACGGTAGCAAGCACGAGGACGTTTTTAATCTTAGCATTACGATGTGGAAAATTGTAGCAGCCGGACAAAACATTTTTATTAAATGCAATCATTTTTCAGTTGAGAGCACTGTAACGAACACGTAACATAACTTCCCTGTGGGAATACTTTAACTCAATTAATCACATAATCGTAATATTCTCTACTTTTGCTTAGCTTAAGTGGTAACAACTAAACTCGATCGTTCAGTGGCAGGAACCTGTGTTTATCTCAATAGAGATATGATTTTTTTATGTGATTAAATAATATGTATTTGTTATTTCAGCAATATTCAACAAAAAATATTAAAATGTAAAAATATGTAAAATATATTTAAAGTAAAACGAAGAAAAGCATTAAAAAGTCAATAATCAAGCTAATAAGACATTTTTTAAAAAAAAGAAAGAAGTAAATTCTGATTATTCGGTAAGAGCGTTCGTTAAATTATTGCCCATTAAATGGATTTCTTAATTTTCAAATAAAAATCGTTGCTGCGCCGGTTTTATCTCAGAATAAATTTGTAGCAGCTGAGTTTTCTATGTCTATATTGGAGAGGTTATAGACGTAGACTTAACCGTAGCGACATGTGTTATATTTAGTTTGGTCCACAACTGTTCTGCTACCTCTTCATTTGTCCAAATGAAGATCAGGATGCAATGGACTCGATAATCTCTAAGTTGAGATTTTTGTACAACACCTCCATTACTTAGTTTTAGATAACCATTCACTATGCCATTTATATTTTTCAGTGATTGAGATTTACTTTACCGCATAAAATGCCTCGTTATACTGTGGAGGAGAGTGCTGAGTTGAAGAGGTGGTATTACGCTGGCAAGTCTCTTCAATATGTGACTCATTTGCACCTTAATACCTCAACAGTAATGACGCAATTTTTAAATTAAAAAAAAATAGTTAGTACCGGTTCCGTAGATAATTTAAAACCGTCTTTTCAAATCGTGGAATTGCGGATGAAACCTCTGCTTTAATATGTGCTGAAATTGAAATGAATTCAAATTTATCATTTGTTAATATTTCAAGTGATTTCAGTATATCGCGTTCGTCTGTGTAACGCATGCTTGGGGCAAATGAGTTTCATTTTCAGTTTCCTTTATTTATCCTTTTCTTTTAAATTTTAATTGTTTGTTCACTAGAATTACTTTTTGTTTCTTGTTCTCCGCGTAGGCATTTACTATTAACTGCATTACCGTTTACACAGAGTTCATTAATAATTTTATTATGCTTTCCAAGTTTACAAGTAGGTAAGTGTGTCCAGCGCAATATATATCGCGATTTAATTATTTTAATAATACATTACAAACAAATCTACCTATATTTTTTTAATTGCAGTTCGATAGTCTAAGCTTTCTAACACAGCGTAATTGAATTAGTACATCAAGGAACGTAGAATATACAATGTATATTATACCTGATGGCGAATAACTGTGGACTGTGTACCTACTGAATGTAAAGAGAGGAATCAAGCAAGACTGGCGGGAGATGCGCATGCGTATTATAACCGTTTAAACCATATCTGTATAATTTTTTTTTTTTGTCAAACTGCCCACATGCGTGTATATTAGCAAATATTATACTGGTATATCTATGGTCAAAGAATAGTTTCATCGGCAAATTATATTTGTCACCACTAGTATTTTCTTATGGAAATGTATTAGTATCGGTAATACATTTCCATACATACCTATTCTTTGATCATAGGTTTTTTTTTGTGGGAATTGTCTGACATGGAGTCTTTAAAAACACTGCAGCCTCTTGGCCTTTTGCGTTTAATCTCCTATTTCTTTTGCCCATTGAAATATGCCAGTCATTCCAATATACCGGTGTCCTGTACTAACCTGTACAAGATCGAAGTAATCCGATGGGTTATTTTTTGGCTTGTCAAAATTTTCTTGTCTTTTTCCGTCCAGAACCTCACATTTACATAGAATGTGGTAATTTTCCCATGAGTTTGCCTGATTGTTCCAGTGTGCTTCGTGCCTTTGGCTCAAATTCTTAACTGCTCTCGTGCTGTGTTTCTGGACTCTCCTACAACAGGCTCTGGGCCTTTGTATGAAGTCGCTGATCCATTTTATGCTAACTCATTAGCTTTTTCGTTTCCGTCGATTCCCGAATGGCAGGACACCCACAATAATGTGACTTCTCGAATACATTGTCAAAGCGGTCTTGATTGTACTTTGAGGTTCATTAATGCCCTATCTTTTAGCTGTTGTAATATAAATCGACCTCTTTTTATATGGCTTATCTTATAAAAAGAGGCCGATTTTTATTACAACAACTCTGATTGATTTCTACTCCACGTGCAATATTGTGTATGCCTCTGCTTGAAAAACGGTGGCATATTTTCCTAGTTTATTGCTCCAGTCTCCAAGTCTTGTTCTCGGTTTTTGATCCGTCAGTAAACCAGATCAATCCATCGAACGTGTCTCTGTACTTGGATTGACTCCAGCTTATTCGATCCGTGATTTCCATCTTAAAATTTCTGTGTATCTACAACTGTGTAATTTTTGCAATCTGAGATGCTCCATTCTTGTCTCTCCCATTATCACCAAATAGAGAGGTGGGAGGCCTAGGGGGCATTCCACTGCTACTGTAGTAGTCGTCGTTAGTGCTTCTATATTTTGCTGAGTTCAGCTATAGCAGTTTGATGCTCCATCTGTGTCCACCATACCAGGGATGTGTAAGTGATCATGGGTCTGACTACCGTGACGTCTGTTCAATACATCATATTTGGTGTTAACGTCCACGTCTTTCCATGGGTTCTTTTAGCCAACATGAGTGTTGTCTCGACCTTGGTTTTAATTCTTTGAAGCTGGCGATTCCAGCTAAACTTGTAGTCAGTAGTGACACCAAGATATTTTACTTCTTCGGCCACCTTTATTTCTTCACTCCCGAGCTTTAGCGGTGCTAGACCATCAAATTTCCTTCTTCTCGTGAATGCTATTGTTTTCACTTTGTAGGGACTAATATTTCGGTTCTTTTCCACGGTCAGTTCTTCTACAACTTGTAGAGCTTTCTGCATTTTGTTTCACACTACGTTGCTGAATTTACCTTGCATCAGAATGAAAACCTTACCTGCGTATCTTAAAGTTTTATACCCTTCATTGCCCAGTCTTACTAGTAACTCGTCTACAACCGGGTTCCACGGCAGAGGGGACAACACCTCAGCCTGCGTAGACCATATGTATACCTATTCGATAACAGCTTGTTTGATAGACGTGGCAACTGCATTTCATGAAATGCATTAGATTTCCGTGCACCCAAACAAAAATCTTCTCAGCACGGCAAATACACTCCGCCAAAAAAGTATCGCATAAACTAAAAAAGGGCATTTATGAACCAAGATATTTTTATACGTTCATAAAAAGTTTGCCTCGTGTATGTGAACTATAAAAACACTAACAAAATAATGGAACTTTAGCGTTTTTACTTTTTTTTTTCCTAAAAGAACACATTTAGAAAAATGCATATGTGTAAGGTTTGTTCAGTTGTTTATTGAAAGTCTTCCTATACGGACAAATTTTAAAGTGCGAAGTCAGAGTTCTGTACCAACGCTTTTAAAACTAAAATGAGCAATTTAACTTCAGAACAAGTGGCTGCTATAGTTGCTTTAATCGAAGATGGACGATCTCAAGCATACGTTGCTAATTTGATGAACATCAATCAGTCAAGTGTTTCTAGAGCCGTAGCCAGATATAGGGAAACAGGCATTTACAGTAGAAGACCTGTACCAGGTCGTCCAAGATGTTCTACTCGCCAAGATGACCGCTATTTACTACTACAAGCATTACGTCGAAGACATGTAACTGCGAGACAATTGCAGAACGACTTGGCTAGAGTCAGAAATACTCGTGTGAGTACTCAAACTATTCGGAATAGGTTACGACAGAGTGGATTAAGAGCTAGAGTAGCTGTAACAGCCCCTCGTCTCACTAGGAACCACCGAGTGGCTCGCTTAAGGTTTGCCAGAGAACATGTAAATTGGAACATTAATGACTGGGCCAATATACTCTTCACAGATGAGTCAAGATTTGGTCTTTACACCTCAGATAGGCGTATCTCAGTGTACAGACGAGACGGTGAGCGCTATTCGCAGTGTAATATCAGACCTAGACCTAATTTCGCTGGTGGCTCTATTATGGTTTGGGGGGGCATCTGTTTAACAGGTCGTACAGAGTTAGTACCAGTAGACAGAGGTACACTGACTGCCCACAGGTATATAACGGAAATTTTAGAAGAACATGTAGTACCATATGCCCCAATTATAGGAAACGAATTCTTGTTAATGCACGATAATGCACGACCGCATGTTGCAATAATCGTCCAGGAATACCTTAACGATGTTGGTATTCCAGTTTTAGATTGGCCTGCGGTAAGTCCGGACATGAACCCTATCGAGCACGTGTGGGACCTCCTTCACAGACGGATACGAACCCAAAATGTTGCCCCAGCGGACCTGCATGGACTAGCAAATGCTCTCCGTGACGAGTGGGAGAATTTGGATCAGGCTTATATACGGAGGTTAATCGAATCTCTGCCAAACCGTATGCGAGCGGTCATAAGAGCCAGAGGTGGCAATACTCAGTATTAAAAGCTACTGTTATGACATTTTTCTTTCCAAAATTATAATTTTTTGTTTTAATAAAAATCTCAAGTATGAGTTGTTGTTTTTATTTGGCCTGTATTTTATTTAAACAATCATAGAAATTATATCTTAGAGCGCATTAAAGTATATTTACAACTTTATGCTACAAACAAAGATTATGCGATACTTTTATGATTCAAAACTAAATTATGCGATACTTTTTTGGCGGAGTGTATTTAGTTTCTTGTATATGTACATATGCATATGGTCACAAGCCAAAAAATGTATCAAATT
Source organism: Cetonia aurata (assembly GCA_949128085.1). Classification (NCBI taxonomy): domain Eukaryota; kingdom Metazoa; phylum Arthropoda; class Insecta; order Coleoptera; family Scarabaeidae; genus Cetonia; species Cetonia aurata. The sequence goes on along the minus strand of OX421887.1, from coordinate 20,864,745 downwards.
GTTTATTTAATGAAAAATATTTCATACTATCTAAGCGTTGTAGTGTGAATTTTAATTCTAATAGTTTTAGTTTGCTATTTCAAATGTAAAGTAGTTATACACGTGCTCAATAATCTCCTAGCGTTCAAGGACGTAATTAATTTTCCATCGCGAAGATTGTGTATGGATTAAGAGGATGTGGTAAATTGTCCGCAATAAGTTATAATTTCACCGAGCGGCTACAGCGCAAAAATCTATCGTAAAAGTGTCACGGAGGCCGTGTTCACTAGCTTTTATGTCCGGTTACTCTGCATTACTTTAGACGACTTCGTTAGCAGTGTTGCCCTTCACTTGTGCACGTGGACACACTTCCTAGACCATCATCCTCTTGTACGAACTGGACACTTTCTTTAAACTTTTTCATCCTAGAACTGCAAATCTGAGAGGTTATTAAACGCTACCGACAAGGACAGAGCGGCGCGCAAGGCGCGGAGCGAATATTTTAGTTCGACGCAGCGCAATCATAATAGCAATAACGGTCTTCCTGTCGGTGCGCTGCTACTACTTGTTTGTATTATACCTGCCTCTATACATAATGTATACATAAATAAAGGAATAAGCTCGAACGGCGAGAACGGTTAGCGAATACTTTTCTTTGCACGTGCGATGTAGACGTGTTCAATCATATCGAACGTTAACATTATAAAATATACCACGGCTAAATAAAACGCGAAATAATGAGCTTTGTTTTGTTTTGTATTATCTGGAGCATTCTCCATTTGCGGTTTTACAATTTCCACATGACGTTATTAGAAAGGAGTTAAAAATATTCAATTTGTTGTACGTACAAAGTCATTTTCAGGATATTATTTTAGAGTTGTTACTTTCTGGTAACGTATAAACAGAAAAGGTATAATTAATGCACGTTCTATTCAAAGAAGCTTTCTCTTTCAATACACCCTGAACATAGATAAGAATTTTTAACCCTACGCAAATTTTTTTATAGGGTCCTCCTAAAATACCCTAATACCTATTCACAAATGATTTTGAGCCATTTATATTGATTTAAATATCGCGTACGTATTGATTATATGAATTTATAACAGTAATGTATATCAAAGGTTTTACAATTGAGACAGGTCGATGTCGGCAGCCCGTGGCGGCCATGTTGTTTTGGTAGCGTCTGTCTAATCCGATGTTTATTATTCGGTCAGTGATGCAAAAGCACCATGCCAAGTTACACGATTGAGCAGCACGCCCAAATGATAAAACTTTATTATCAAAATGGGTGTTCGTTAGTGCAAAAGTTGCTTCCATTTTACGGCAGGCGCGATGTCCCATCAAAGTCGACTCTCCAACGTTTGGTGGACAAATTTGAGACGACTGGTTCAGCAGTAATCAAGCAGCCAACACCCGTTCGTCAAAGGAACGCCAGATCGGCTGAGAACATCGCCGCGGTCCATGAAAGTGTGCAGGAGAACCCCAGGCAGTCAATTCTTGGCTGTGTACAAGGTTTTTCGCAGACTTAAATTTGGCGAATTTTGCGTCGGGAGTTGGTCTTATACCCATACAAGAACCAACTGACCCAAGAACTCAAAGGTAATGACCATAGACAACGCCGTTTGTTCGCTGACTGAGGTTCGGAGCGTTTGGAAGAGGACCCCAATTTTGGTCGAAAAATCATCTTTAGCAACGAAGCGCATTTTTTGATGAATGACTATATTAACAAGCACGGTATATGGGACGACACCAACCCACACGAGGTTCACCAGGTGGCATGCACCTACAAAAAGTTACTGCTTGATGCGGATGTTGGTACGGCGGCCTCATTGGTCCGTACTTTTGTCAAAACTACGTTGGCCAGGCCATCACCGTCAACAGCGTACGCTACAGAACGATGATAACCGATTTCGTTTGTCCCAAATTGAACGATATGGACGTAGATGACATGTGGTTCCAGCAGGGCGCTACGTGCCACACAGCTGATGGTACAATTCTCTCGCAGAGGTGACGTGAATTGGCCACCAAGATCGTGCGATTTAGACATTTTCTTGTGGGGTTTCCTGAAGTCGCATGTCTATGCCAATAAGCCGCAATCGACCGATGCCCTTAAAGTGAACATAACCCGGGCCATCGTTCACCTTCAACCGGATCTATGCGATAGAGTCATTGAAAATTGGACCACTCGAATCCGTGCCAGCGTGCGAAGCCACGGCGGATTATTGAACGATGTTATATTCCATACATAATGGCATACATGGACCTTTCAAATAAAAAAGAATTTCGTAAATATCTCCACACACAGTTTGTTTTATTCCATTTCAACGTCGACCCGACCTTATTGGAAAACCCTTTACTTATATTCATGTGTAAAACTGAAATAACAAAGTACAGGGCTTCAAATCTTTGCCCCTTAGCCAGTCTTACAGCATCTGCGAGTGCCTTATCTACGCCACTGATACCCAACAACAAATTTTGGTGTTTCTGTTTCTTTTCCTCTACGGCTTCCTTCTTCTAGGTATATTCTGTTATTTTTCCGTAGATTTATTTTGCTGCTTTGTGTGCTATCACTTTTAAAAGTTTAACCACTAAAATTTGAGCAGATGTTATTAAAGTTTTCGTAGAAAACTGCGTTTTTAACTTCTTTTCTTTAATTTGACTTTTTTTCCAAATTTGAACTAATTTTCATTTTTGTTTATATGTTCGATACCATTCATATCCCAAAGTGATAAGGTGTATTTTTTTAAGTTAACGCCAAGCGAGCTCTCGAAGGCCTCTTTCGGTTGGTCACCTCCGATTTATCATTATCATATTGGTGACAAGGGCTAAGATTCACTTAGGCCGCGCGTGTCTGATAACTATAAGTAGCAAAATATTTTATATCAGCTTTGATATGACTTAATTTTTAAACGAAGTAGTTCCAAAACAGGAAACTGATAATTGTTGGTTGCCCCAAAGTTTATAATAGCCCGAATCATAGTAGATTGACAATAAGTTCTATATTATATTACCAAATATTACATACACACATATACATATGCTTATGTTCAAGGAATGATTCCATTAGCGAAATATAGATGGCGCATCTAGTATTCTCATGGAAATGTATTACTAATACAAATATATGTCCATAAGAGAATATTAGAGGTACCATCTATATTTCGTCAATGGAACCCTACACTCTAACGAAGATTTGGTACGGTTTCGGGATAATATAATTGCCCCGAAACGTACAGGTATTTTACCAAATCTTCGTTAGAGTGTAGGAATATCCCTAAAATTTGTAATTTACCGATGAAGTTTACTACGTGTAGGTATTGATATACTTACAAGATCCTAAGCTTTGATGAAAAATGAATGCCTAGATATCAATTAGAATCTTAGTATGCAATATGTAATGTGTGTAAAATATAGGTTTTAAATTGCCTATTTGAAGAGAATATAAAAAATAAAGTATGAAGAAGGCTAACTGTATTATATATATAGTGCATTCGAAATTTGGTAGAAGAAATCATTAATGTTACTAAGCGTATAATAGTTATGTGCTTGTTTAGTTGTTATACCTAAACGCTTTCTTAACCATAAAAACAAATGCATAGTTAGGTATAAGATAATATTCTAAGTATAAATAGACAAGTTGAATGATACTTTCATAACCTCTACTTCAGAGTAGCGAAATATGACTGCAATAAACAATCTACTACCATTTACCTTAACATTACGGTAATACACAAACTACAAATACATTTTATATACCCTGTCGAGGCATATTAATGTGTTTTTTTTTGGGACACAATTAGGTGTATTGTGGGATTATATATGCACAAACCTAAATGTTTCAACGTTTGTAAATTATGAAAATGCAGCTGCAGGTCACTCTCAGTAGTAAGAATGTATTATTTAACTACTAGATTTATTTTAAATTAGTCACTTACCAAAATATGCCTATAGATAAAACAAAAAGAACGACCATTGCCAATTCCGTGCGTGCTATGTGCTATCTATCTACAAATTGAACATGCGCGCATTGTAAGTATGTATTTGGTTTCCTAAGTAAATTTCCTAACTGTGGATAAAATCACCAAGTAATTTAGTAAGAATCCCTGGGAAACCATAAAAAATTTAGTAATATTACGTCTTTACCTAGCACTTTTACCGACAAATGAAAAATACTGGTCGATATGTTGAAAATTTCCAAAAGTATAGGTAATTTTACTAAAAAAACGGAAAATTAGCCAGTTTTTGGTGATTTTCCCCCAAATGTTACTGGAATTTTTAGGAGGAATCCTGGTAAATTTACTAATTTTAGTGTATACTTTGACCATTTTTATACTAATATAATATTTGGTAATACATACATAATAGATGGTACCTGGGATCAAAATAAGTGAAAGGTTGGGGATTGTTAGAAAGTAACTAAACTTCACGTAGTATCTATTACAGTTGCTGTCTACCCAACCATCGCAGTGCATGTTTTTTATTTGTGCACTTACTTATATGTAAATGGCATTCTTCAATAACGGATAAAATTTCTCCAATGAGCTCCGTACAATCCTCTGATGGTATAGAGTAAGGGTCGTGATGTTAGAAGAAATAATTAATAAACAAAGTGGCCGGTCCAAATTCACCCCTTCGAAAATTGATTAAATTTTAGATTTTTTATTCTAAAATAATGAGAGATAAAGGTAATGTTGAAACATAAAGGTTACTGCATATCCGAAATTCAGGGTCCGGTGGGCAACTCTTATATTATGAGCATATGTGTAATAATATGGAAAAAAAGCTAAATGAAGGTTGATTGCTATTCAGAACCTACTTGAAATTGTATCCACATTTCCAGATTCACAGAGTGTCTCAGGAGTGACATCAAACAAACGGTACTGAATAGAAGAAGCAAGCGAGTCTACTTTGGGGTTCTCTGGACCCCGTAGTAGAAACTTTGCTAACTCTTGCTAAGTCATCGTATTGGCACTGTGAATTTAGTGATGGGTGTATTCGTAATCACAGGTATGAAGACCAAATGCATTCACAAAAAATATTTTATATGAATATATTCGTATTTAAAGTTGTGAATACGCATATATTTGTATTCACACCTATAAATACGTATTTACGCCTATAAGTACAAATGTATTCGTATCCACATTTGTTAAGACAAATATACTCGTAATCATAATTGAAATTGAATATAGTTATAACCGTATAATTATTTCTATGATAAATCTAGGTTCAAAAACCTGTTTGTTATTTTCGTCGGGCGTAGGCAAAAGCACAAATTCCAGTTTGAGTCCTTGGGGGTCTCTTCTGTTACAAAGTACCTATAAAATACTATGTGCGTCAAATGGAGATGATTTTTTTTTTTGTTAGAGAGTCCAACAATGTTAAAACGTTGGAGTCAGGAAATAGTTTAATAACCGCAAGCAATTAAAACATCATATATTGATCAAAATTAAAGAAATGTCCAGAATAAAATAGATACCACTTTTTTGAATTTAGGAACATAAAGAAAGTGATTGAGAAAAAAATTGAGAACTTGGTTATTTGAAGTAAATGAGGAATTAGCCTTCACATAATTCGTTTTTCAAACCTTTCATCGGCGATTCTATTTGATCTTGGTATGTTATTCATGGTCGAATACGAGAAAAGTTATTTCAACTTGAGCGCGTGACGGTAGCGGTTTGTATTTTTGAATATGTTTAATATTGCCTGGTATCCCTGGAGCATTTAACATACGTTACGACAGTCATTGAAATGCTGAAACATCAATGATGCTTTTGAAGTCGCTTCTAATAGAACTATTAGTGTTGCTCCCGTGCTCCTCTCAAAAGTCGAAAAATCGTCAATTTAATCAAGCCACTTTGACACATATATTAGGTTCTCAAAGCAATGAATTAATTTCTCTTGAAGCATGATTTCAACGTATGAGAACTATTTTTTTTTAAATTTGGAAAACAACAGTGCTGCGATTGCCGCATTTTCTCATTGGGATGTGCTAAACAATGGAAATTGAGAAAACCGTTAGTTAGGTATTCTTCAGTGTAATAAAAAAATTTATCACTCACTGTTTTTAAATTTTATCGGACTTTATAAATGTTTTCCAGTTGTTTATTTATTTGGAATTGCGGCTTACAAATGAAATGATTTAATTTATGGAATGCAAAACGTTTAGATACTCCCAGCTATCTCTATTAATTGTTAAAAGAAATTTTTTTATGTTATTATGTAATAATATATTTATGTTATCTTAGAAAAATAAATTTATCTTATAATAGTGTTTTTACATGATAATTATAATCGTCGAAAGTAGAGATATTAATTGTTGAGAAAAATAATTCTAACAGCATAAGTTTTTTCGTTAAATTGTTAATAACAAACACAAACATTATTAATTTATTAAGGTATTTTTCGACACTCAAAATATCGGTAAAGGAATCGTATCTACAGGCTGCTTCATCGGATTGCTATATACTGATCTGTTGAGCAATTTTTTGATTATTTTGTGTGATATCTCCGCAGACTTTGGCCTGCTTAATATTCGTCAAATTTCATTGCCCTTGTCTATAATGGTGCTATGATGCAAAGCTAGATCAGAATCGATGTTAGTAGTTTTTTGTAAATCAGCGCTGACCCAAAGAGAAAGACTATGCGCAGCACATCTCAAATGATCGGGTAATTTCGCTGCCACAACGTTATTAATCAACTGCTTGCTTTTAGATACAAGGCAATAAAATTCTACAACAAATTATCTAGTCAGTGAGGTGATTATCTAATTATAAGTCTAATTTTTCCGTTGATATTAAAAGTTTTAAAATGAAATCATTTTTGTAATTATTTTTGTCAATTCCCATAGTCAATTTCAACCATAACATACAATAAATTACTATTATTTTTTAGGCCTCCTTTCCTAGTATTATTATTATTATTATTTGCGCATCTACACAGTTATCAGTACAATACTGTACCTATGTTTATTACGCGTATACGTTGAGAAAATTACAAGATTTTTAGGAGTCAATAGAAAATCGCGATTATATTTATTAGTATTGCAATATATTTCCGACAGTTATTATTCTTTTTGTTTCATTGCTTTTGCTAGAACGGCGATATTAACAGTAAATCATGTGAATACAATGCCATCTTTGGGTTAATCGTTTTTTGTTTATTTTGCATTTCTTTTGATGTTTGAAGAGTTTCGTTAATGAATTAGAATAAGGGAGGTATGTTAGCTATACAGTACATGTGGGTAAGATCGGTTAAGATAATTATAATTACCGGTAAGAGATCGTATTTTTAATACTCCAGTCGTGTGTGATAAGTAAGCGGATAAGCAGCACGCATATGGGTGCTTATTGGATGAATAATTTAATGAGGCTGGAGACGATAAATCGAAAAAGAGACCGGTGTTTATCCATCATCAATCAATGACGAATAGATTTTTGCAATTAAGGCTTTCATGCGTGATAAGGGTGTGGCGTATCTGCGAACATAACCGCTTCATAGTGGATAGGTGTATTATTTTTTCTAAAAATTTGTTTGTAAAATATGGTCTGTTTTTTTTATATTTAACACGGTAAGTTCGCTGTGATATATAGTACGTATGTGAAGTATAATAAAAAGATCTTCCATATGTTAAACAATATAGCGCAGAATAATTTATAAATATGTGCATACAGGTTTGGCGGATATTCTATGCGACTTGTTATTTGTAATATTGTGATATTTGGCTGTAAGAATAAAACAGAAAAACAAAACTTTTTTTTATGATAATGGGTAGTGGCTCTGATAATCAATCTAATAAACATTAAATCATGTGATAATAAATCCCATCATAAACAATACATCATGTGTTTTAGACAACAAAAAGAATTGATTTTTATTTACTTTGTAATGTATGTAGGTTAATGATTTCCATGAAACCTTTGTGAGGTTTTAGCAGACAACCTCTAATGTATAAATGTTAAGATATCTTAATTAATTCTATTTTTTAACTCCAGAATTAATCAGCGAAGTAGAACTTTTACATTATTTCTAATAAGAGAAGTAAATACAATAAAAGTCTTATATTTCTGTAATTAAAAATTGCCTCTATGGCATACTAAGTAAAAATGGAAGCATATATGATAATGTTACCTATTTTCAACAGAGAAACAATAATCTAATAGAAAATTATAGACTGATAAGTATTGCACCACTTTTTTTAAAGATATTTGAACATGAATTTATAATTGCTTTGCTTCCAACAAACTTTTTAGACTTGCTCAACATGATTTTCTGAAAAGTGGAAAAAAAATCGGAAGGGCGTTATTTTAATTCACTCACGAATTTTACTTTTGTCAGGAAACTGGTACTGCAGCTTGTAATATGTTCTTGAAGTTATCTGGGGCCTTGACTGCAAGAGTTTCCCCTTACCTTTCAATGGTAACCCCACTTTCGAAAGCTTGAGGATGAACTCAAGTATCTTCCAGGCGGAAATACACGCTATTGAAAGATGTGTCCAGGTCAACATTGAGAGAAGCTATGAAAAACAGGAGGTTATCATAATATCTGATAGTCAAGCAGCCATTGGGCGCGGAGTGTCTAGAAAAACTAAACGAGCTATGCAAAAAGAACAAGGTAATCCTTCTGTGGGTTCCGAAACACGCAGGAGTGAAAAGAAACGAAATAATAGAGAAACTAACTAAGAAAGGGACTGGGATACCTTTTATAAGGCCTGAACTTTTTTGCGGGAGAGAAAATCCAAATACTGGTAGAATCTTCAGGGAATGAGGCAAGCAAAAACTCTTCTGGGAACCTATAACCAGAAGAGATCTGCAGAATGCATCAACCTCAGTAAAAATAATATTCGCATATTAACAGGGATCCTTACAGGCCATTGTAAACTGAACGGACATCTAAGCAGGCTTGGAATAGCGAAGGAAGCCGAATGTGGATTTTGTGGGGAACAGGACGGAACGTCCATCCATCTACTCACAAACTGCGCTGCACTGTGCAATTCAAGGGCGTTGCATCTGGGAGCATGTGAAATCGAAGAGGGAGAGCTACCTAACCTGGGGCCTTCGGCCATTCTGCACTTTTTAAAAGGAATCAGACTGGACGGCCAGTTGTAAATACAGCGAGAAGAGGGGACACAATAGATCTTTCAGGTCGCAGTGTACTATCACCCTAATATCACACACACATACCTTTCAGTGAATTGGACGACTATATGGGATTTATAGTAATACGTTATCTTGGATTACTTTCTATTTGCATCATCGTAAACAATTTGTCAAAATTAAAGATGCAAATATAATCTTATTAGCATTGTACGTTTATGAGGAAGTACCTACGTAAAATTTGTACGGTGTAATATTTTTTATAGCAGCTTTTTAATTCCCAGATAAAATATAAGATGCGAGTAAAAATTTCAACTTCCACGACATGCACTTTCTTTGTTTGAAAAAGGTGTCTATTATTCTTGTGTTAAGCTATACAAAATGTTACCAAATAACATCAAAAGAGTTAGCCACTGAAACAGTAAAATTATAGCAGTTATTTTGGAATATAAAGTATAAATAAATTTACTAACAGTTAACTATATTAAAACTTGTTTTTATGTTTTCATTTCAGTTAATTGATTGCAAAATTCTTTCTTTTTTATTTGTCTTTTTCTTAACAGAGCGGAAAGCTCATCTATGATTCAAAACCGTTATAGATTTTTTTGATTTACTGCGGTACGAATACTATAAACGTCAACTGGACAAAATAAGACCACAAATTATACTTACTGGTTCATGAGCGTGAACGTTTTAAAACTGGAATACGTTTCTCCTCTATATCCCGCAAATTACTAGCAGATATACTTTTCCTTATGCCTTATTTTCCCTATTTCATTATTTTTTGAGTTCAGTGTACATATGGATCGAAAACACAAACAGAGACGGCTGCGGAAGGTGTCTTTCAGGAGATACTGGGTAATTTTACCACAGTCTTCCAAGTTTCCGGATCATGCATAGTCACGGGGAACTCTTAGTACGAAGCATTAAAGGCCATTGTATTCTGCTACAGTCAAGCTAAGGGTATCCCTTTTTAATCCTAGGACTGCTTCTTCTACTGGTAATGACTTAACACTCAGATTTATCATAGAGGAAACTCAGATACCTAGCGTTATGGGGTTTGCGCTCTCCTTATACACAGCGCTATAGTCTATACTCCTTATTTCAACATTAATTTCATGTATTCTTTCAATTAATAAAACGTCAACAGTGTGTCTTCCATTACAATAGTTACTATTAGAAGCAATTTGATTTATCTCATCTCTTATTTCAGTTGTTTCAAAATTGCTTGAAGGTAAAATAGCTTTCCAGAAAAGGATTACGTTTAAATGATCCGAAATATATTTTAGTGTGATGATGAATATCTGCGCTCGTATTGTTTTTAGATTTCAGTTTTCTGTTAAATACTTTAAAAGTTGTAATAGTGAACCGTCATTCAGAAGCACCCCGTATGTTATAAAGAAATGTGTAAAATGAAAAACCTTATTACAAACTCTTTTTTTCTTTTCTTTGCTCATATAAGGAATTTCTATGCATCATATCTAGCTGCTGTCATTAAGCTTAAACTACTCATTAATGAGTGAACGTAGGCGAATATAAATCCTAGAATTATCGAAGGGTACCTTTGATTGACTTTGTATTAATCAAGATAAAGGAGTCCTCAGTTATGCACCCAGGTAAAGTCTAACAGGGTTCTGTCTTACTCTCGCTTCAATGGACTATGTTTCAGAGAAGAAACCAAAAACGATAAGTCGATTAGGATTCAAGATTATTACATTAGGTGTATTAATGCAACGGACGTAGAAAAAGATGGTTGTCTGTCAATACGGCTTGTTACACCTGTCAGTGTTCGGACGTTCAGTATAAAACCGTTTGTCATGCGTATTAGTGGGTTGTATGGCTGTAGGCGGCGGATTTACTTCTCGTGATCCCGCTTTTCGCTCCTCAATAGCCAGAAATAATATCGCTATATAATTTCCTGAGTGAACGAATTATAAATGCGTTATAATGAATCGCTTCGGAACGTTAATAGCTGATTTTATGTGGGTGATGCAGAGAGTAAAAGGAAAGCAGTATGTCATGTGGTTATAAACGTAAATACTTTTATTTTTATATAAAAACATTCAACAGGATTTTAGATTAATTTAATTAAACTATATTAGGGTTGGAAAAAGTAAGGGTATGACAAAACATATAGAAGAATTCAATGAATCTATTGTACTATCCATAGAAAGGATGTTTCTTGCCTTTAGATATATTAAGTAACATCACCAGGCACTTGAGGACATTCTTTTAGAAAGAATTCCTGTCTTTCTGTCTCGACATCGACGTTGCTGTTGCATTTGGTTCTGCGCAAACATTATATTAGTATTAGAAATAAATAAGAACCATTAGCAGGTAATTTCTCTATTAACTTGAAGTTTATATCATAAATGTGGAGATTCGGTAGATTTCAAAGAAAGAAACAAGGGTTCTTTTTTTTTAGTTAAAAGTTTTGCAAGCGTTCCTGCACAACTTGTGAAAAGTACAACATGCATTGTCAGCTGCGATCAACTTTAGATCGAATTTTTGTGTAGGACTTGTTGCAAATTGTACAGTAACACTTCCAACGACTTTTAAGCAAAGAAAGAAAAACGCAGAAAATAATTTGGAACATTGGAATATTTTTCTGATGAAAAAACGACAACTTATATCTGCTTTCTTCTTTAATATATTTATGTTGCATAATACTGAGGCATTAATCAATAAATTCTCCCACCAGCCAAGAAAATGTTTTCTACAATGCTATCTGGTGCGTGTTGGGCTCACTAAATTTGTGAGTTGGCAGAGGTTTTGGGGGAGGAACTTATTATACAAGGTATCAGAAATATAAAGCTTGGAAAACTTAATGACCAAGTGCAGTAACTATACAGAAATGAAAATTGTAATCGAATATAAATATAATGAGATGAGAGATGAATCACATGAGGGATACAATGAGATGTATTCGTTGCCCGACAGTTGGATTACCACAGACTGATTTTCTATCCAACCACGTATCTCATCGGCGTAGTCTACCACATTAGATTTAGGCTTTTGTTAATGATATCTTCTCTTGGTCCGTGCAATTTAGATATTCATTCCTTCGGATATGGTTTGACAGTTGGACTCTCGGTAATCGGGCACTTGCAACTGGTATCATCACAACCCTGGCCTATCTAGGGTTGTGATGATTCGCTGTTGCAAAACAGCTTGAGCTAGAAAAGATGATATCATGGCGACAGCCTTGGATCAGCCCAATATAAATTTTTATTTTTGCCAAAATTTGAGGTTTTGTCGCATTAAGTTAGTTTCAGTAGATCCGAAAAAATAAAATTCTTTAATGGTATAAAACGCTCAGCATCAATAGAACAGTAAAATGTTAAAATTTGTATTTGCTGAATTTCTTTAATACGAGGGTTGTTTGATGAATACCCGGATTAGAAATGACAACGCAACTTTTTTAGGTTTTGACAATTTATTTTTCAATATAATTCCCTTCTAACTCAATACAATTTTTCCAGCCGTGCTGCAACTTTTTTAACTCCTCCGTATCGTACGACTTTTGTTGGGCTGCAAAATATTGCTCCGCGGCGGCGATTACTTCCTCGTTCGACCCGTATTTGTTTCCGGCGAGCGATCTTTTAAGGTTTGAAAACAAAAAGAAGTCACAGGGAGCCAAATCCGGAGAATACGGAGGATGTGACACCAATTCGACCAATTTGGCTGTGGCGACTGCAGAGGTGTGAGCCGGTGCGTTATCGTGATGGTAGAGCACATTTTTTGTAGTTTTTTCTTCAAATCGGCATTGAACCGGCCCAATAAATCGACATAGTATGCTCCTGTGATTGTTTTTCCCTTCCCCAAATAGTCAACGTGGATCACACCTCGCGCGTCCCAAAAAATGGTGGCTATCACCTTTCCGACCGAAGGTACGGTCTTCGCCTTCTTTGGAGCATGTTTACCAGGTAAAACCCATTGCTTCGATTGTTCTTTGGTCTCTGATGTGTACCAATGAATTCGTGTCTCATCGACAGTCACGAAACGACGCAGAAACTTCTCCGGATATCCATTAAATAGGGCCAAGCACGTCGTTGAAGTGGTCTCACGATTGCGCTTGTTCTGCGGTGTGAGCAAACGCGGCACCCATCGCGCGGACAGCTTTCTCATGCCCAAAATCTCGTGCAGAATATAGCTAACGCGTTCAGTTAAGATGCCTGCCATCACAGTCAACCCGCGAACTTTTATTCGGCGAACCGCCAATACGAGATCATGGATTTTGTCCACGGTTTCCTCTGTGGTAGCGGTTTTTAGGGCTGCCTAGCCGCGGTTCATCAAAAACCGCCGTGTGCGGCCACGGCGAAACTCTGCGAACCAATGATAGACGGTTGTGAATGGGTCCCATCAACACCATCGGGAAATAGGCTTGATTTCCTCGCAGCTTTTGCCACTCAAAAACAAGAATCAGATCACGGAGCGACACTGCTCTTTTACCATGGTCGCAAAAAGCACTGACACGATGTTTTGAAATGGCTGTCAAAACAAAACTAAGCGTCGGATTATCACCAAGTTTTGACAGGCGGGTTATATTAAATGATGGTACACTTATTTTGGCTCACTAGCGCCACCAATCTTCCAATCCGGATATTCATCAAACAGCACTCGTAGTGTCCCTTTTTTAAGTGATTATTGCATTAGGTGAATCTTTAGACATTTGCTTCATCTACAATTAGTAGATTATTCGTATTTCCATCATGTTCTATTTCTAAGCATTCTGAGAGGATTGCTCAGTGGATTCGCTGTATGGATTTACTCATATAAATTATTATTTGTGTTGATGTAAGACTCTAGCTGGTGAATATAGATGGAGAACGAACACAACTGAGGTGTTACTTTGTTGGTACTTTCTCTTTCATGTACGTACTGACACCCGGCCCTGTAAAAAGAAACACATGCTTGGAAACAAAATGAATCTGGTAGAGTATTTTGAAGTTAGTACGTTTAAGAGAAAAATTAATACGAGTAATGTATTTATATAGAGTCTCTCATAAGTTTTGTACTATCAACTAAACTTGAATGATGATGCATAGGAGAGTACCACTCACGCTTTTAACTATATCCACCGACCACATGCAGCTTTTGTCATGTTTTACTACACCACCGGGCATTTATTTACTTGTGAGAGTACACGAGGCTCTCGTGTTGTATCATGTTCTTTAAATATTTGTTTGCTTAGTAATATGTGGTTTGTCAACTGTGAAAATACTAAATTAAATTCTAAACTACAGTGGCATTTTGATATTTAAAGGTTATAATATTATGGTAATGTATATTTAATTAAAACAAGCAGATAAGTCAAATTACTGCTCATATTGTTATATATTTATGTATATAAAACGACTCGGAGTGAAATTTGCATTTAAATATGTATGTACTCTCACTTCAGTAGTCTCTTGTTCTGTTAATTGCTGAATTGTTCTCTGAGAATCTTTCCTCTAACATTACAGAATTATATTCGTTAATTAAAATTTTCTCAATTAAAAATCGAAAGTTATTGTTAAATTTACAATATGATAGTTTGTTGTCTCAAATTTCTGTAATAATGTTCAAAGCTTTCACCATTGCACAAAATAAGTCAGGCATTTGTAGGATTGTGCCGCAGTAATGAATACTATTCGCGGAAAATACATACATACGTGCAGGTTCTGTCTTGCTAATTAAAATATTCTTTGTTTAGACGTAACACCTTCCACTGATTAGCTTTATTTATGTTAGTAATATCAGAAAACATTAGAAAAGCGTGCAAGTGTCCTTAATTAAATGTGCACATAGTTTACTATTTCAACTTTTATCACCTTTCATATCATAAATGCCTCCTGTAAAAACTAGTGTAGCTACATGCTGATTGTGATGTTCTGACTTTGCATAATATATACCCTAACAAAATAACGCCACACAGAATCTTCAAGCATCATACTATGCTAATGTTTATTTATAACCTTTCTACGATAGGAAGAAAAGAAAGAGGTGAACAAATTCATGAAATTTAAGCCCTCGCATAGTAGCAATTCTTTAATTAAGTTTTCTAAAGCTCCATCAAGCTAATATTAGCTACCAATTCGTTTCTTTTATTCCATACATATCTATAAACAATGGTTTTCTCTATGCAATACTAAACATGTAGTAGGTATTCGTTTGAGTATTGGGAATATTGGTTATATATTGTATGCCACTTGGATATAATAAAACTACTCCAAAGTTGAAAGCTTATTTTAGTATGCATTTAGCTTTCAATAACACTGATTAATTGGCTAAAATAAATAAGCCTTGAATTCGTACATTTTCTTTTGTATAAATCAAATAAGAAACAAATATGAATATTATTACAGAGACATCCGTTTATAGTATCTTCTTGGTTTTAGAATAATATAGGCAATGACAAAACATAGACGTATAATGTACTCGTATTTCTAGGGAATAGATACTATTTAAATCTAAGTTAAAAATACGTTTCTTGATTTACCTTACAAAACAAGAAACAGCAGAGTTAACGTGAAATGGTCCATATATCTTCTCACTTTACATAAAACTCGATATGTGTAATTTACACCCGCGTGGGAATCGCAAACCAGTAACTCCTTCAATTGCTGATTTATGGTTTCCTTATTATTGGTCAAAGGTGTATCAGTTGTTTGCAGACACCGCATCATCTTACCTTACTATTAATACTAACCAACGTTAAGTAAGTTTGTGCCGCACTTTATTTTTGCTAATCATACAGCATATATATATTTCAGTTAGTTAGTTACCTTTCCTATTGTCAAATATCTACATATTTATTTAAAATGTAATATTTAACACTTACATGCACTAGAGTAAACTATTGATGTTATTTCTACAACTGAGAGAAACATGTTTTTCTAACTAGCATTGTTAATAGACTTGTAAAAGCAGTCAAACGAGTGCATTTATCCTAAGAACATTGGTGTTTTTGTAACTATACAGGCGCTATAAGTTTACGAAACATTTGTTAAGTTTAAATTGGATACGCGTGTTATCATGGGACCAATTGCTGTGATTACCGTGTCTCATCTCATCTGCCCATAACTGTTTTATTTATAGATATTTTTTTTATAAAATTTGAAATGTAAATTTTCAATTATATAACCTATTTTATAATCTTTTACCACTTCCGGTTTTACCGGAAATAAGAATTTCACACTTTGATCAAACTTCGTTGTGACAATATGACAACAATACTTTATATGAACATCATATTTTCACTAATTTAAAAGACGAAATTGATATTCACAATACTGAAAATACATACACGATATAAAATTAATTGTGAGAGTTGTAATGTCTGTTCCGTCGGTCAAACTACCCAAACAAAAGAATTAAATAACATAAACATGACATATATTTACAAATGACTAACGCAGGATTGCCAGCACATCAGTTAGAGGGTTAGAGGTCACGGTTTTGATTTTCAAAATGTAAGCATTTTAGATATTGAAAATACCTATCTAATCATCCAAAGCGACTTCTTTCGAAAATGTTTAATATTAAACTGCATAAAAAACTTGTAATTTTACGAGCGATATTGATAATGTTGGTAAGCTATTTAACATCCTATTTAATACATAAATTTGGATAAAACATTTTTTGTATTTACATAGTACCTACTTGTATTCCTATGTTATTTTAATTTATACAAAAATGTTCATTGTTTGTATTGTCTCACTTTTCATTATTTTAATTATTTAAATTTGACTTAAATTATCTTTTATTCCACCTGCATACATTAACCAACCAAACACTTTTTTTATAGTTTGTTCGTATATATTTTATAAAAGAAAATAAATAATAAAAAAATTTCTCTCGATTTGTACCAAAAATATTGCTTAGTGGTTATAAATTTTATTGTATTATTTCCATATATTATAATTTTAAATTTCAACTTTAACCTCAATCTTCTATGATTGTTTTATTATTATTATTACCATGTTTCTTTCTATTACATTTGTTAGTTTTTTATGTTTATTTTATTATAATTATACTCTGGGACATCGAAATCGCAACAAGAAGGGTAGGAATTTTTGACCAAACTTAGCAGAAACGTTGAACTACCAAAAGGTAGCAATTTATTAAAATTCGAAAGAAAAAGAACAGAATATAAACATAATTGTTCTTAATAATAGGCTGGTCCTCCCTTATTAGTTACTCATTGCCGCCTTCTTCGCGGTATCGATTCTAGCAGATGGTCGATCTTCTCTTGAGGTATTGTGTCGCAAGCAACCTTTAATCCGTGCTGAAAAGCTTGCATAGTCTGCGGAGGATGCAGTGGGTTCTTCAGTCTTCTCCCTATAATGTCCCAAACATGCTCGATGGACGATAGATCCGGAGATCGGGATGATAATGGCAAGAGATTAACATTAGCCTCTGCAAGACGGTCCATAGAACGTCTTGCAGTATGGAGAGGGGCATTATTTTGCTAGGAAAGTTGTTCTTACAATTGCCGAAGAAATAATAATAATAATAATAATTTATTGACACCATAAGACATGAGAAACATGTGTAGGTGTCGTCAAAAAATAAAAACTAAGAAATAAGAATATATATGTCTACACATATTCGTCCAATGTATAAAAAGCACCTTTAGATAATTAATATTTTATAGATGTTTTAAATTTTTTGATATTTTCGCAATCCTTAATCCGGACAGGTAAAGCGTTAAATAATTTTAAACTGATACATTCTGGTGACTTCTTGATTACATTTAATCTAGCAAAAGGAATGCGAAAATCCCCATACGATCTTGTCTTGTAATGGTGAACGTCGCCATTTCTAATAAACTTGTCCATATTTTTAAAAACATACACACATATTTCCAAAATATATAAACTTGTAAGTGTTAATATTTTGTAGTCTTTAAATATGTTCCTACACGGATGCGCCGTACCCACTCCTGTCATTATTCTTAAAATGCGCTTCTGCGCAATGAAAACATTTCCCGCTAATGTTGAGTAGCACCAGAAACATAACCCGTAACGCAATCTAGATTCAACTAAAGCGCAATAGATCGTCACAAGTTGTTCTGGTGTTAGTACGTATCTCACGTTACGGAAGAGGTATGCCAAGGAGTTTAATTTAGCAATTAGTTGTTCACAATGACCTTTCCAATTTAAATTCTAATCTAGCACTAACCCCAGGAATTTACTTTTATCCGCTTGTGTGATTAGATAATTATCCACCCGAAGATCCGGTGACGGAGCAACCCTCTGATAATTATGACAAACTACGAAATCAGTTTTATTTTTATTAAGCAATAGACCGTGGTTGCTTGTCCTTGTCCAATAAATCATTGCACCTATGCTCCAGCTCATCCCGATCTCTGTCGGACAAAATTATGGTCGTGTGATCCGCATAAAAACTAAAGCTGGCGCCCGCATCTACAACAATATTCTCTACATCATTTATATAAAGAAAAAAGAGAATCGGGCCAAGTACCGACCACTGCGGGACACCTAATTCATCATCAATATGCATTTCTTTTACATTTTCTGAAAATGCTTCTTCACATGTTGTTTTATTACAGAATTCTGACAGGTTAATAACAATTACCTACTTAACTTATATTTTGATCATTCGCAGTTATCAATATTAGTTATTGTTGTCATTACGTATTTTAACGATGGAGTTTGGTTATAGAAGCGACTCGGTTTCTTGAATTAATCAACGTATAAAAAATCATACACATCCATCTATTAGTTTTAATTTATGCGGTCCCCGAGAAGGTAATTTAAATGTCTACCTGAAGTCTACTACATATGTCGCGTAATTGACAGATAAAGTGCATCACATCCCTCACAGTGATTTATCTTCTCTTCAGTATTATAGAGATTCAGTATCAGCATAAATTAGAGAAGCACGTTTAATTGCCGTTTCTTCTGGTAATGCCGAGTAAACGATGCTGTTTCAGATTTTTTGATAATCCTTGTTCTTAGCTAATCGATATACCGTATATTTTTATACTTTTGGGTAGTTGTTGCAAAAGCGATTACAGTATGTAAGAAAATTTGCTGTGGTTGAAACGCGGTGAAATGTCAGAGTTTCTTTACTTTGACTACTATACCTAATTATATCACTCTTCTTCGGAATGTTCTTATCTATTGTTTGACTAGAAATCTAAAATAAATATAGAGTCGTTGTACCTATGGTCTAGTTCTATATTAGAGCTAGTAAGTTAATGAAACTAGTGCAAATTAAAAGAATTAATTAATGGTGCTGTATTCGTATAACAGAAAATTTTGTCGTTTAGCTATAAACAATGTATTGCATGATATAGATAGATAGGTACTAGAGACCTGTAGAAACATGTTTCAATTGAATTTATAACCTATGAGACATGACCATTTTGATATGCAAAAAGGATTGTATTTTTTACTATCAGTGTCGTAAAAAATATCTACGCCAAAAATTAACAATAAATTTATTGTAATTTTTATTGTGTCGTCAGGAAGAATGACTATGTTTGAATGACAATTGTGACATCAATTGCAGTAACATTTACACCAATCGCTTTACAATACCATGTATTGAAATTTCAGCAGCAACATTTTTCTGAGTGTGCATAATGTGAAGTGCTTGTTAACACATTCACATTATGCATGTACAAACAAGATTTACAATTTTTTGTGTTGGAGCACATTTGGTATTTTGATGGAATATGATATAATTTTGATATAATTTTGTAATAAACTGTAATTAATCCATTTGTTTTGTAAATGTTCGCGTTGTTCCATGACATGTAAGTATATCAATCAAACTAGTTTTGTAATGGTCTGTTAAGATAAAGTAATTAACGATTATACAGTGTGGTTGTACACTTACCTACTTTTAATACATGGTTAACTAAGCATGACTATGGTGTTCTGAAAGGAGTATGTGACTGTGTAAACTATGCTTGTGAGTCTTTAAGCAACCGTAAAGGTGATATACATACGTTGAGGTTCCGCTTCGTTTAAGTGTATGTTCAATAGGTCTCGAAATATCTTTTATCTCTACATGAAAATAATTAAACTTAAGACCATTAAAACTAGATTCATTAACCTTTCATTTAATCATCAATATGTCACATATATATAAGTGCATTTTGAATACATTCTTTTAAGGAAAGAAGAACATTCCCGTTAATTAAAATTTAAATATAGAATTCGTAAGTTATTGTATTTGAAAATTATTTCTAGTTGTCATTTTTTACAATTACTAATTGATCAAATGTTAACTAGACTGATATGTTTAACATAGAAGTTTTGAATATCTAATTTTTTTTCTGAAACGTTTAACGTTTCCTTCTAAAGACAGGGAGCACGAGGTTATGGTCATGGGAAATTTGAATTTGATTAATATACAAAGCAGCTGTGTTTTCAATTGAGTACCAGATAAAGTATTTGAATATAGGTAAGGGGTTATAATAATATTTGAACCCACTTACTTCAACATCTTCTTTTTTGTATTCAAATTTCCTATTACATTATTATTACCATTATTATTATTATTATATATTGCATTTGCACTTTTCCTTATTTTTATGTTCTCTTTTTCTTTCTTGACTTTATCCTATAGGTTTTATGTACTTTTTTGGAAATAAACGTTTACTTACTTACTTACTTACTTACATCCAATTGTTTGGCTTGTTATTATAACATTAATAAATAACTTTTCGGTTGAATTGTTTTTATATTTGTGAAAACGTTAATAATAATAATAATAATAGTTTATTGATCTCGTAGACCATACAGGTATGAGATAAGGTCAACAGACATTAGTAAGAGCAATAAACATAAAAAAGAAAAATACATATAATTCCTTGTGTGTCAAAAAAAGAAAAACAAAACAAAAATATAAATCACAAATTACAAAGTTACGTATTTATAATTTTAATTACGCTAAGTACAAACAAAATCATAAAATTCATTTAAATTGTAAAAGACATTATTTTGAAGGAAAGCTAAAAGTTGATTTTTAAATCCTGAAATACTGCGTATATCTCTAATAAACGCAGGTAAATTACTATAAATCTTAATACCCATATAAACAGGTGATCTCTCAAAAGTTGTTAAATCATGTACTGGAAAACATAACGGATCCTTATTTCTGGTGTCATATAAATGAAAATTACTATTCTTTTCAAAAGTAGCTAAGTTAATCTTTACATACATCGCAATTTCAAGAATATATACAGCTGTAAGAGTAAGTATACGCAAAGAACTGAAGCAAGCACGGCAGGAAGTACGTTTTGAAAGACCCGCAATATTCCTGATAGATAACTTTTGTAACCTAAAAACTTTAAAAAAAATAATACTCTAATTATTAAAGCTCGGATTATATACACAAAAAAACAACGAAATATGAGCATTTATTTGCACATATTTTGACAACAATATGCAGAAATTATTGACAAATATGCGTGCTATATGCGAAATATGCATCAGTATGCACTATTTCAACTTCAAAAAAAAAAAAACATGAAGATAACAGTTTATTTTACATTTTAAGTATCTTACAACATAATGCTCGTGTAACATTATTCCTTATTAACAATATACAAAAACTTAGA
This sequence comes from Cetonia aurata, assembly GCA_949128085.1. Taxonomy (NCBI): domain Eukaryota; kingdom Metazoa; phylum Arthropoda; class Insecta; order Coleoptera; family Scarabaeidae; genus Cetonia; species Cetonia aurata. The sequence goes on along the minus strand of OX421887.1, from coordinate 20,843,091 downwards.
GGTTCTGTGACGTTATAATATTTATATTATAATAATGTATCTACTATTTTAAAAAAATAACTTAATTTAATAAATATTTAATTATTTAACTAGTAATATAATATCTATCTAAACACCTATATACTATCTACTAACTATTTGCTCTTGGTCTATCTAGCTACTTAAACTGCTATTATTTATTATTAAAATTGACAATTAGGTGCTTTTCTAAATTTTCTATTTTAAATGAATGACGTCTGTCATCTAACAAGTGTTTGAACGTCGAAAAAGATCGTTCTACATCGACAGAAGTAATTGAAGCATGTTTTAAATTGCTTACAATATTATGGTGTAATTCAATGTCCTCCACAAATTCCCCATTTAAAATAAGAAAAACTTTTGAAAGAATTTTAAATCCTTGATTTTTCTCCAATACTGAATTTAGCTTTTTAAAAAGTATTTCTCCGTTTCCTCTAACAGTTGAGAGTACTTTGTGACATTTGTTTACTAAATTTACAGAGTCAGCCAAGAGCCGTTCTCTTGATTCTAATGTCAAAATTATTTCTGTAATTATAGAAAAATGTGTTGCAATAAATGCCAACTGATTTGGTATTATATTATTTTCTAAAGTCTTTTTATCTTCTCTTACAGCATTTGAATCATCAGATAATTCAAAAATAAAGTTTTTAATATTTTGATAATTTTTTGAATAGAAAATTACGGCATTTAGCCATGTACCCCACCTAGTAGTGACTGGTTATGGCAGTAACGGTAAATCGGGAAATGAGTTCTTGTAAAATTGAACCCCCAATGGCGCTTTTACAAAAATCTTTTTTATGTTACTAATTAACTCATTCACAAGAAGGAATTACTTAGGTTTCTTACTTCTTCGGCAACTCTATTAATACCGTGAGCCAAACAAGTAGTATGGATTAAATTAAGAAACAATATTTTTAAATTAACTGACGCTTTACACATGTAAGCACCAGCATCGGACAACATTAATATTATTTTTTCATGTGTTCATTTTTCAATGAAGGAATTGCAGGTTTACTTTTCACTGAAATTTCCAATCTTTAACATTCAATGGAATTTTTTGGAGGAAATTTGTAATTTGAAGTAGCAAAAATATGCAGAATATGCATTTTTTAATAAGCTCATTTTAATAAAAAAAAAAAACATTAGATGGCTGTATCTAAATACTAAAAATTTGGTTGATATACCTTTAAAAAACAAGTATGCATTTTGCATATGACCGCTGCACATATCAATTGAATATAAACGTGATATTACACATATTTACGGCGCACAGTGTGGTTCAGGTGCAAAAAAGGTCATTTTTAGAAAGTATTAAACCCGATGACATTTTTGATCTCATTGGACAGTTAAATAGTTAATCTGCATCAAAAGAAGGAAAAATCTCTGCTTACGACCAATTTTACATGAAATATCGTCGGCTAAAGTCGAAAGTGTGCAGGACTGTTAGCCTGCATGCTCTTGACAAGTGACAAAGAAATTGTGCGAAGTGTCACTCACCGATCGGATTGAAAGTTACCGCATTTGTACTACCCATCCAGTGTTGCAAATGGTCGCTTTCCACTTTGGCGGAACCTCACGATCAAGGGGTGAAAACTATCCCTGAAATTTCGACGATTTTCGGATTTTCGCCATTTACACCGTTATGTTATTGCGAATAAAAAAATAAATAAAATTATATATATCTAAATGCGCCATCTATGGGTCTATCAAACTAGGAGGTCCAACCGAAAAGAGCAAAATGAATGCAAAAGTGATCTCTGGGAAATACTATTTACGGGTATTTACATATGTATAATAGTAATAATATGGTATATTCTTTCCATAATACAAAACATGTGTAGAAAACGTCAACAGTAAAAAACAAATAAATGTATAAATAACACTTAATACAGATTTAAAAAAAAAGTTTAGTTACGTAATAATTTAAACTATGTCGTTCTTAAAAAAGTTGTTTATACTATATAATACTTTTTCTATGAGGTAAGTTTTTAATTTATTTTTAAAAGATGCGCAAGGTAATGACTTTATGTCTTCTGGTATGTGGTTGTATATTTTAATGCACTGATATACAACACTTCTTTGCACTTTAGTTAAGTGAGTGTATTGCGGAAGTAGTGTTTTATGGTAAGTACCTCTCGTGTTGTGAGTGTGCACTAATTCAAATTCTTTAAAAAATTCATTATAGTTCATTTTGACAAACACGGCGCATTTTAAGACATGTAAGGAGGGTAAAGTCAAAAGTCTGCAACTCCGAAACACACCCACACACTAATGTCCACTGTCAAGTCGAAAAATGGATCTTACCTTTTTTGTAGTTTGAAGATTCTGTAATGTAATTTGATGCGGTCCCACCCCTAACTACCTCAAAAATATTGAAGGTAACTATAATGTATGGTGCGAAGTTGTACGTATACCTACTTATAACTAATATCGTAAAACGAGGCTACTTTAGCACACCATCTTTGGCAGCGCGCTAGTTCTAAAATTCCATCGCCGAGAGTTGTTCAGATAGATTGGTACACTCCGCTGCGTAAAATATGGTGCACAATTTCACGCGGTTTGCTGAATCAAGACTCTATAAAAACTATACGGAACAAGATTTAGCTAATGCAGTGCACGCTGTTAGAGTGAAGAGGATGTCGCAGACACAAACTTCCAAACTCTGGAAAATACCTAGGGGAACTATTCATAATAGGTTATTTGAGAGGCATGAGGGACGTGTAGGTCACCCCACCGTCCTTATCCAACAGGGGTTGATGCTAATATCGGAGACCATCAACCAGGCAGCAAATTGGCCCTCTTCCGTTACTGTTAGTGATACCAGAGAAATTGTACAAAAATGTGTGACAAAACAAGGCAGAGATGTTGCTGGGTGACCCAACAATAAGCCAGGACCGAACTTCATTGAAAAATTGATTTCCAAAAATTACATTAGCATTCGATTGGCATCTAATATTAAGCGTGCACGTGTTTCTGTTGAACGCGCGGACATTATGCAGTTTTAACATTAAACACGTTCTGGAATCTGTTACTGACGATCCCGGAGCAAAAAAGTGGTTCTTCAAACTCTTGGTACCCCAAATCCAAGAAAATTGCAATGGGGAAACAGCTGTGGTTTTAGGTGATAGCCTAGCCTCGCATTTTTGTCCAGCCGTATGTAGTAAAGGCTGCTAAAGAAAATAATATTTACATGGCGTCCTCACCCTTTAGACGTGGCTATCTTTGCTCATATGAAGAGGTGGAAGGCTCTTTTGGACGATTGGAGAAGGACGAGTCGCATAAAAGGCACTCTTGCCAAGGAACACTTTCCAAATCTTCTAGATCGCTTGTGGAAATCTGCCCAGGAAACAGTGAGAAAAAGTCCGGGTTTCGTGCAACCGGTATTTTTCCGTATGATCCGCAACAATTTTTATCTAAACTGCCAGAAACTCCAAGTGAAGCATCTACGAGTTCTATCTTGAATGATACTGTATTAGAGTTTCTTCAGGAGATACGTGGACAAACAAGTTCTATCGATAAAAAGAAAACGCGGCACAAAATTATACCGTTATTAATAGTTTTGTTTAAAAAAAAATTATGTTACGTTTTATCTCCTATAATTTGATGCAATTTATTGAATCAGTAAGTATTATAATCGAATATAAAAGAAGAAAAGTATTTTTTATATTTAATGTAAATTTATTTTAGTGCGGAAGTGCTGCGGATATTTTACTAGTCCAAACATACAAACAAATATATTTTAATTGACAATGTGAAGATCACATTAATTTTCTTCATTGTGGTATGAATAATAAAGCCAAAATTCCACAGACTTTGTCTCATCTCTATTTACTATTCACTGATTCATCTGCTATAGCACATTAAAGCAATCAATATTTTTTTCTAAATCATTTAATTTGCCATTTATTTTTAAGTTCCCAAGCGCGATAAACACCCGGTGCTATACAGACGCGAATTTTCATTTAATAATACAGAGGAGTATCATATTTTAGAAAACCATCTCAGAGGCGCAAACTCGTTGTAAAGTGGCTACCTGTTCATAAGCATGCCTACGACAGGATGGTAGATAATTATTGAGATGGCAAGAGCTATAATCTGTAAATTGCTATATGTAAGTAAAGTAAAAGTGAACATAATTTAGAAATATCATGCTCCATGACAGAGAATATTGGAATTAAGTTAATAAATCCACTATGTAAATTACCGGTTTGGAAAATATCTGTACGTGTGCATACGTTACCACGATGTGGATTTATAGCCGATGGCCGGCTACAAGTATGAGATTATCAATAAATATTAAAACAAATTGTATGTTAATTTTAGATAGCCGTATGTGGGTAAGGGGTAATACCGGGTGAAATAGCTCGCAGCCACATCCAGAGAACTAACCAGACGATAATTGACAAAATGACTAATTGCGTAGTTACAATCTAAAACTAGTTTAATGTGGTTTAGTGGCCACATAGATAATTAATGCAAATACGAAGCGTCCACGTATAGAAAAGCATTTAAATTGAAGAACGCATGCTCTATTTAATCGCTTTAATTCACTGTCTTCGCTACGCTTGGTTTAGAAGCTCCATTCGTTAAATTAAATAAGATAGAAATGATAAAATTTTGTAGGCACGATGATTATACAGACTTTCAGGTGACGTTTGTTTTATAATTGCTTGGCTATTAAAAAAAGGCTAAATATATTTGAGCAAGTGCATTGAAAATAAATTTTATTCTACAATTTTATAATAACAAATGATATTGTAACTTCCAGAATAAGTAAATACTTAACAGTGGACCAATAAAATAATAACTATAAGTATTATTACTATGATTTTTAAGGTTCTTTTACGGCCGTCATATCTTTCATGGATATAACGTTCTTCTCGATAATTTCTTTAAATAATAATAATCTTTATTGTCCAACGCCATTTACAGGACAATGTAGATAGAAAAATACAGTGCATGAACTAATAAAATGTAAAAGGTACAGACAAATATGAGAAATATATTTCTCATATTTGTTTATCTTATCTTATCTTATGAAAATTAACAATAGTTCAGGTATTCATGAAAGGGAAAAAGGAGAAAGAGGAAGATAAAAAGGATCAGGAAAAAACTTATTGGCATTCCTGCTCATGTGCATTATAGGCGATTTACTGAACATGTTTGTTCTGGCTTTAGGTACCTATAGAAAAGGTGTCCGTCGATCGAGTTCCATATCTATCGTATAATTATGTTTACCATAGATAATAATTCTGGTGCATCAAGTTTGTTATTTATCAGCTTTGTCATGTATTTTGCATTGATAACTTCCCTTCTGCTAGAGAGAGAGGAAAAACCATGTGTGAGAAGAATATTGTAATCTGTTCCCCGCGGAGGATAGATGTTGGTGGTTTTAAATGTCATATATTTTAAAAATCTTTTCTGAACTCTTTGTAGCTGTAATGATCGATATGTATACATCGAATATCAGATTATAGAAGCGTATTCAAGTTTAGGCCGAACAAAAGCGTAGTACAACATTTTCATGGTATTGATATTTGCAAATCCTCTACAAGATCGTATAATGAAGCTGAGCGATTGCAAGGCTGATGCACATATGGTAGAAATGTGACGAGAAAATTGCAACCGCTGATCAAAGATAACACCCAAATCTTTAATTTCAGTTTGTCGTCGAATGGTAATATTGCTCAAACTATATTGATAGATTAATGGGTCATTTAATGTAGTATAGGATACCACAGCACAATTATCAAAACTAAGATTTATCACATTCTCATTGCACCAATTGTTGAGATCTCGTTGCAAAGATTCACAGTCCTTCACCGACGTAATTTTTGTAAAGATTTTTAAATCGTCCGCATAAGCTAAAAAACGACATTCCAATGCAGGCAATAACTCATTAACGTAAATGTTGAATAGCAGCGGTCCCAGGTTCGAGCCTTGCGGTACTCCGGAGCAGGCGGTAAATATTGTGGAGTCAAAACCGTTGTAGCAGACATAACACGAACGATTGTCAAGGTAAGAGACTACTAAGTCGGTGATTTCGGTTAAAAACCAAGCCGAGTAAGTTTAGTTATTAATATGCCATGATCGATGGTATCAAAACCCTTGGCAACGTCGGTATACACTACATCAACTTGCTCTTGCGAATCTATGCTAGAACTTATAAACTGAGTAATTTCAGCAAGATTAGTAATAGTCGATCTTCCACACATAAAACCATGTTGCTGAGTAGATATGTAACATCGAATGCAGTTGTATAACCTATTTTGCAGAAGATGTTCAAAAATTTTAGAGCAGTTGGATAAGATTGCAACAGGCCTATAGTTCTGAATATCGCATCTACTACCTTTCTTAAATATAGGATTAATCCTGCTGATTCTCCATACTTCTGGAAACGTGCTTGTTCCAAGGGCAATGTTAAATATCGTGCATAATGGAGTACACAGAATAAATGCGCAATCTCGAATTAAAAAAATTGGGTAGACCGTCATGCCCTGACGTGTAATTTCCCTTAATGTGTTTGATGGCCGATCGAACTTCATCAAAGGTAAAAGGTGCTAATTGAAAATAATTGGAGTTCACAGAACGATTCAAGGATGTAGTTGTAGTAAGTACGGGTGAGTGGTATACTTCGGCGAAATTTTTGGCGAATATTTCAACTATTTCATGAGCATCGGTGAATTCTTTATCAGCCAGTTTCTCTTCAATCTTGATTCCATTTTTGTTTACAAAATAGAGTAGAATTAATTTCTACAGCTTATATAGTATGAAGTCCGATTACATCAAAGCGAATCCGCAATCAAATTATATATCTCTTAACAATGTTTCGTGCAAAACTATTAGGTAATTAATATTCGATATGGACGCTTAACCGCAACTAAACCCCAATATAACGTACATAAGATGTATCAGTTCCTTATATGGAACCTTCACTCCTCAACTGAAGAGAACCCGTAGTTACGGTCTGAGGCACTATCCAACTCATTCATGTATTTAAAGGGTTTTTAAAGGTTCATAAAAAGCTAATGTCTACTGAATAAAAGCACCTGGGAGGCGAAATTGATAGCATCAGTAGGCCCGATCGTTTAGCACAACCGTTCTAAATTATTGAAAAAGCTAATCAAAATGTAACATAGGCATTCGAGCATCACAGACAATGGCTGAAGATGTCTCACACGGGCGAATTTTATTTCGAATAATAATGAACTTCAAGCGGTGCTCACTTAGGAATATTATGCGCCAAACGATCGCAAGAAGTTTCTTCGTTCGAGACTGAGTTTGATTCATAATTAAACTATGCTAACGAAACCATTGTTATTGTTTCTTTAAGATTAATCTATTTCGTTTTTTCTAATCGAAAACAATATGGTTGGTAAACACTATTAGAACGGTGTTTTTAAAAGTATAAGCAAATATGTTGTTAAATAAATAAATATAAATAATATTTACATAACAAGCAATTAAATCTAACATAATACAAATTAAATATTAAGAAAGGTTCGATTTAGGTAAAGTTTCAACAAAGTATTAATGCTTATAAATTTCTGGTAGTTTATAATCTGACAATCTGTTCACATGCAATACTTTCTTAACATTTTCTTTTCCAGCACTGGATGAAGCTGACGCTACAGGTATAGTATTTGGCTGTTTGGCGAATAAATCTTCCATTTATTCAAAATATTCAAATTTTATATTTTTTGCGCCAGAAGCTCTTGCGCCTCTGTTTTCCTTTTTTTCTATATACTTTGATCTTAAATATTTGAATTTATTTTTGCACTGTTCAGAAGTATGTGTTTTTATGTCATTAGAAATGAATTGCCATACTTTTTCATTTCTGATTGATGTTGATTTCATTTGTTTGTCATATTTTTTTGTAGAGTGTACATAATTCTAAGATATTTCTTTTTCACCATGCTGTGCGAATTGTCTCTTCCACAGTGTCGGCTTGCATATGGGCAGATGTTGTGGGTGCAGTTTCTAAAGTATCGGTGATATTTTGGTTTATATTAATATCTTCCTAGAAGTCAGCAGCATTTGCTAACACTATTGGCCCTTCTATAACAAAACAGAATGTATAATAAAATATTTTAGCTTTATTTTATTTCATACTTTCAAGTTGTTTCTTTACACACAGTCTTACAGAAGTAAATGTTTTCGTTTAATTTCAAATCATTAAACAGTATTATTATCACACCACGTTTAATTAGTTTATAAAACGGTAAAACACTTATTTTGTTGAAATGTCACTTCGTATACTCTATTTACAATGGAAGGTAATAACCTTACTATAGACAGGATTTTACTATTCCTAACGAATCCTAACAGATATCTATATGTGTATACATTCTGTGATGTGTTGCAATACAACATTATCTCCTTGCATAACCGGATTATTTTCTGCGTCAAGAATAATTCTATATTCCTCCTTATTCAGCCTCAACAATTAACTTTACTGATATGTGATAAAACCCTTCACTACACCAAACCAGACTTTCAAATTTCAAACATAACCATAAATGCTGCATAGATATTACCGCGCATGTCGTGTGAAATCTAACTCAATTTTCAGTGGGTTAAAAAATTGTTTGTCCGACAAACATGCCGTGAGTGTTTGAACGCTCACACAGAAAGAACACCCGACGATTCCCAACGCTTTGGTTCGAAAAGTTGTCGTCCGATCAACGTCCGACGTTGAATCTGAACGCACCTTGCGGATATTTTTAAATAAGAAACCAAATTCTAAAAATTGCAATATACTTGACGTTTCGTTGTTGTCAACAACAACTTCTTCAGAGAAAAACTACAAAACTAATTACAAAAATTATATAAGAATAATTGAAATTGATTACATTTTTGAAATTAATTAAGTTTGAGGATGGATTTACCTTAGTGTAAATTAAAAATGTTAACAATTCAAATAAAAAATCTCACCTTAAAATGTATTTACTACGTTGATTTTTTTTAAGTTAAGACTGTTATTCATATCTCTTTCTTGTGTTACATAATTTTATGTAATTCGCAATTATATACAATTTCTTTGAATTGATGTGTCATGATTAAACTAATAATTTTCTCCGTTTGTCGATACTGCAATTATTGTATACTGTAATTGGTCATGCAGTTTTGGACACCCTGTATGCGACAAATCAATTGTCAATGTGGATTTCGAAAGTGTCATTCTTGTGCTTCCATCTACCCTAGAAGTGTTTATTACCAGTCGAAAATGGGCAAAAGATACTGTGTTGCAAATAACGCTACATCTTTCAAAATTTTCAAAAAAAAACAAGATATCTAAGTAGCAGTTGAAAATAGGTATAGGGAAACCTATTAGAACTCATCATAAAATTTTCTCAGGAATTTAAAAATGAAATAATATACAAGGTGTTCCATTTAAAATAAGAAAGTTTATGGCGACTTCCGGTATAACCGGAAGTGGTAAGACCCTGAAAATATTTTAAAATGAAAGAGAATCTTGAATAGCCCCGGATTCCAGGTTTTTTCTAACCTCGGAAACTTCTAACGAACGGCTACCGTGGAAAGCCTGTATAATATCTGAGGATGTGCATCGGATTATAACAACGTGCATAGAGTGCATTTTGTTATTTAATATTAGCATTTGAAAATAAATATGATACATAGTTGAGGAGCTTCGGTAAAAGTACAACGTTGTTGATAGGCTATGTTTCAAGAGATTAATCAGCGGCATGGGTTTTATTTTGGTGAATGGTCAAGAATGATTGAACTCCGTAAGTGTAAATTACAGGTGCAAGAATGTAGATTAATTTCTTGGGCTCGCTCGTGCATTCGAAACTGTATCACCTAGCGGTAGCTGACCGAAGGCATACCAACCTTTCTCTATTACAGCGGGCAAAAAATACACTCTCCGCTTATAGATCCTATCTCATATTCTTGTTCTATTAATTATAATTACAATCGTTTTTTTACCAAACTCTTGGACGTCTTTTATTAGAATGGATATTAGAATATAGCGCTCATTACTTGTGCTGCATGTTAAGCACATTTGAAATTGCAATAGTGTAATACATATGTAAAGTTGTGGGTATCAAAATAATTCAGAAATAAGCTTCATTTGAATAGGTATCTACGGCAATTAAATCGCTTTTTTAATAAAAATTTGCTCTTGCTATGAAACTGTATAAATAGGCACAAAGAGAATTATCAAATACCATTCTTATAGTACCTGTATGTTATAGTGAAAGATTTAACACGTTAATTGCCATTAATAATTCTTAGGTGCCGTGCATATACAGAAATGCTCACGCTGTAAGTAAATCCTGTTCAACACCAATCTGATTTATCTGAACTTATTTTGTTTATTTAAGAAAGTTACGAATGGCTTGTGTCAAGTAGGTATTCTTGACACTCTTGTACTTGTTCGAATGTTATTGAACTAAGTGAAAAAAAAAATCTTTTTGCAATAAATGATTCAAAAATAAAACTGTAATTTGTAGAAAATTGTATGAATGTATCAATAACAGAATTCATAAACGCAATAGAATTAATACTTCACAAACATACTTTTAATACAAAGATAAATATAAACAAATATTTGGACGTGCAAAGGGTTCACCAATATATATAGCATCACAGCTCAAATTCTTTTAGGATACATAGAAAAAGAAATTTTAAATAAAATAGATTTTGAAATAATTTTGTTCAAAAGATGTGTAGATGACTGTATGACATCAATTTTACTTGAAAAAATTAATTATTGTCATCCTAGATTAAAATTTACAATTGAAATCGAAGAAAACAACAGCATTACATTTTTTAGACCTCAAAAACTCATAACAAATAACAACAACAAAATGGTATACGATCCTCTTAGTGGAAACTCCCTTTCCCATCTCAATCTACATCCGCACTCGCCTACTAGGAAGTCAAGAGTTTAGCCGTGCACCCTCTAGTTGACACCAGCCAAAGAGTGTACTGTATTTGTTTTATTTGCTTCTCATTTCTAATCCAGAAACAAAACCGCCATCACTGCTACTTGTAGGTTTTCTTTCTATAGGTATTACAGTAAATTTTAAAATCAATAGCATTACATTTACAAATAAACAAACATGCCTACGCAGGGCGGTATCTGGGGAGGGGTTTTGGGGGTTCATACAGGGTACAAAGACTTAAAACACATTATTACTTCACTTCATAATCTATAATTTATATTATAACGTTTAATTATAAAATACTAAAATGTATCTCATTATTAATTGTAATTAATTAAAATGTTATTTGCACTTCCAGTGATCTGAAGATGACCGATCAGTGCCGAAACTAGTGATCATATATTAAATAACGCGAACAAGAGAACGGATTTTTACTCAAACCAACCTACCACTACGAAAATTGATCTATTGCATTACTAAAGGCATGTGTGAGCTACTAATATAACCAAGTATACGGGCACAATATAGGCGCCATTAGTGTGTCGGCGGAATTTAGCAGGAGAACTACTAAAGCTAGGAAACTGAGATTTTCTGTATATATATAGTTTATCAGTGCAGATTTTCCACAGGCGATTGAATGACTGTCACTTCATTATTTTCTGTAACTGTAACCATAATTTTTGTCCCTCTATACTTCTACGGGTAGGGTATTCCGCTGCATACATTCTTGATGCTAATAGTGCATTTCTGATGCAAGCACCAAGAACAAATACTGAGATTCCTCTGAGTTCCTCGTTGGAGAAATCCATTTTTAGTAAATAAAAGTAGGTAAAAAATACCAGGAAGAAAACGATATAGTTAGCAAAACTAAAGTAATACGTAATAACTAATGATCCAGAAATAAATAATTCAAATTGCAAACAATGAGCGGTAATAAAATTATGAAAATTGTTAAACACTGTGACACCAAAGACAAACTACAAAACACGACTTTATGTGAAAATTTAAGCAGAGATTTGATATTTCGTTAGATTCTTAGTTTTTGTTTGAAAATCATGGCCATCTGACCAATGGGTGTCTCACGTATTAAAGAATGTAAACATATTTTACATAAAATTGTAATATCTTTGAAAGTACACTTATTTCTAGTGTATACTGCTGGTATCATTTCAAGGTAATTTTGCAAGGAATTTGCTGATAACATCGAAAAATATAGGTTCCATTCAGGGATGAATTTGCCACGACATATTTAACATCCTGTATATATACACTCCGCCAAAAAAGTATCGCATAATTTAGTTTTGAATCGTAAAAGTATCGCATAATCTTTGTTTGTAGCATAAAGTTGTAAATATACTTTAATGCGCTCTAAGATATAATTTCTATGATTGTTTAAATAAAATACAGGCCAAATAAAAACAAGAACTCATACTTGAGATTTTTATTAAAACAAGAAATTATAATTTTGGAAAGAAAAATGTCATAAGTAGCTTTTAATACTGAGTATTGCCACCTCTGGCTCTTATGACCGCTCGCATACGGTTTGGCAGAGATTCGATTAACCTCCGTATATAAGCCTGATCCAAATTCTCCCACTCGTCACGGAGAGCATTTGCTAGTCCATGCAGGTCCGCTGGGGCAACATTTTGGGTTCGTATCCGTCTGTGAAGGAGGTGCCACACGTGCTCGATAGGGTTCATGTCCGGACTTACCGCAGGCCAATCTAAAACTGGAATACCAACATCGTTAAGATATTCCTGGACGATTATTGCAACATGCGGTCGTGCATTATCGTGCATTAACATGAATTTGTTTCCTATAATTGGCGCATATGGTACTACATGTTCTTCTAAAATGTCCGTTATATACCTGTGGGCAGTCAGTGTACCTCTATCTACTGGTACTAACTCTGTACGACCTGTTAAACAGATGCCTCCCCAAACCATAATAGAGCCACCAGCGAAATTAGGTCTAGGTCTGATATTACACTGCGAATAGCGCTCACCGTCTCGTCTGTACACTGAGATACGCCTATCTGAGGTGTAAAGACCAAATCTTGACTCATCTGTGAAGAGTATATTGGCCCAGTCATTAATGTTCCAATTTACATGTTCTCTGGCAAACCTTAAGCGAGCCACTCGGTGGTTCCTAGTGAGACGAAGGGCTGTTACAGCTACTCTAGCTCTTAATCCACTCTGTCGTAACCTATTCCGAATAGTTTGAGTACTCACACGAGTATTTCTGACTCTAGCCAAGTCGTTCTGCAATTGTCTCGCAGTTACATGTCTTCGACGTAATGCTTGTAGTAGTAAATAGCGGTCATCTTGGCGAGTAGAACATCTTGGACGACCTGGTACAGGTCTTCTACTGTAAATGCCTGTTTCCCTATATCTGGCTACGGCTCTAGAAACACCTGACTGATTGATGTTCATCAAATTAGCAACGTATGCTTGAGATCGTCCATCTTCGATTAAAGCAACTATAGCAGCCACTTGTTCTGAAGTTAAATTGCTCATTTTAGTTTTAAAAGCGTTGGTACAGAACTCTGACTTCGCACTTTAAAATTTGTCCGTATAGGAAGACTTTCAATAAACAACTGAACAAACCTTACACATACGCATTTTTCTAAATGTGTTCTTTTAGAAAAAAAAAAGTAAAAACGCTAAGTTCCATTATTTTGTTAGTGTTTTTATAGTTCACATACACGAGGCAAATTTTTTGTGAACGTATAAAAATATCTTGGTTCATAAATGCCCTTTTTTAGTTTATGCGATACTTTTTTGGCGGAGTGTATTTACGTTACGCCGGTATAACGGAAGAAATGCCACAACGTCACTTCCATTAATTTATTATATATTTGCCGTGAATTTTCAACAATAATTGCGCCTCTGTATACATTATGTTATCCGCAGTTTTTTTATGTTTTAAACAATCGGAATGAGATTGAAACTGTATGAGTACATTTTATATTTAAAAAAACAATAGCATCGCTTTAGTCAAGTAACAAAAGCTGTACTATAGAGCGCCTCTCTGTTTTCTTCCTTCTTACAGTAGTAGTTTCACGTATAGCAGTGAGCACCTCCCAGCAAGACAACCAACCACACCCAGCCTGTGATTATTATAAATAAAAATGAACAAAAACCGCTATATTGGAGTCGCAGCCTCATCGGCCGTATCCGTGCCTCAGGCACATATTTAAGCTGATAGGCCTTGCTACTGCAACATTACGTTCGCACACAAAACAAACAAAACATATATTACGTAATTAAAATAACTTTTAAGCGATTACCGAAGACTAGAATCTTATGTTTCAGTTTATGTGGTGTATGTGTGATAGATTAAGTTGGCGCGAACTTCGTACAACAACGGCTCAATTCACATCCCTGATAATAACTAAAGTTAGTAGTACTTAATATACAAACAAAATTTCTTATTACTAACAATAAATCCGATCTATCCAGAGAACGAAACTAGTGATTAGTGAGAGCGATAGCATTCGCATGGTTCGATTAATCGTATCGTCTACTGCAACCACTAAAGGTCCATTGTAGAGCTATTGTTACTTTCTTTCAGGCCTCCTAGAGACAGTGTTGGATATAATCGTATCGCTGAATACGATTATAATCGTGAACATTATAATTGATTATAACGACAATGATTTGTGATTATAACTACAAGTGTGATTGTCAGAATATTTGTATTCACGTACCTATTCATATTTCCAATATAAGAAAAATTAAAATAACAAATAACTTTAATGTTAGATATATTTGGAATACTTTTGGAAGTAAAAGTGTTTTATTAAAATATCCATTTACAAGAATATATAATTAACTAAAAATAATCTAAATGATCAGCTACAAGATAACAATAAACAAACTTATATACCTAGGAAAATGTACCCCATATTTATTTTTTCTGCCACAACTTCCAATATTCTCTAAAAATGGCGGGTGATAATATAAAAATTTCAGCTTGCGATAAGCAGTGCATCGGTAGAACGAGATGACAGTAATAATAATATCCGCTGACATCTTCGACCTCCAAAATTTACTTATGTCGTTTCTGAAGCGAATAAATAAATCCTCAAACTTATAGGCAATTCTTATAAGTTTAAAGTTCTTTTCCTACCGACGCACTTCCTTACGTTAGCGGGATTTTTTATATTAATATTACAAGCCATTTTTTTAAGGACATTGAGAGTTCTAGGAGGAAAAATAAATGTGGTTTTTATAAGTTGAGAGTTTGCTTATCGGTTTTAAAAACGACAATACGTAAATCTTGATGGTTGTCGAAGAATATGATTACATGAATATGAATACGGGAATATGAATATTCTGGTAATCGTACACTGAGAAAAATGGATTGTAGAAATTAGATAGTAAATCTCTTTATGTTAATTAGTAACATAATTATTGTCAAAACGACAATATGTGGGGTATTAAGAGTAAAATAAAGTGTTGTGTTTATTTAGGTTAGGTTAGGTGCTTGCAACAGTCACCTTACTTTGATTATTGAAAACGGCATTAATAATGAGATGGAATGAAATGAATGCTGTATAGTTTTATATCTATATAGTAGGAATATCATAATACTCATAATTGGTTTAGCTACATAAATATGTGATACTACAGCTTTTGTCGTAAAGATGGCGCTACGCTTGTTTCATAATCTTTGAAATTCGTACTCAATGTAAATTGTGATCGGTAAATGTGGCTGCGTAATATCTATATGATGCTTATATATGGTTAACGTCGTGTAAAAAGTACTGTGGACAATCGCCCACAGACGAGAATTACGAGGCGCTTCAATACTGGTAGTACTCTACAGTACACGGGCCGGTCTGATTCCCGCAATCCTGCCCGATACGACGGCAATTCGCCCGGCTGTCACCGGCTAATCAAATTATATTAATTAATTATAATTAAAAATTATTAAACTATATTTATTATAGTTTTCATTGTTAACAGTTATTATCAAATATAGTCAGCGCTACTAGACATTTTTTTCACATTTACTAACATGTATGCTCAAATTAATAATACAAATATAGTACACTTTACCATACGAGTTAATAAAAAGTATTCACAGATATTTACTATACAGATATTGTCACCGGTAATATAAAATATGATTGTCCCTATAGGAGCTATAAAATATATTAAAGTATACTATATTTATGTTAAAGAGTACTATCTATTTCTCTCAGTGTACTTGTGATTATAATTATAATAATAATAAAATATATATTTATTTTCAACACATGGTCATATAAAGTACAACACATGATATGAAAAAAGTCAAACAAAATTTAATATGATATAAAGAAATCAGGAATTGAGAAATCCATCACAAGAATAACAGTTTAGATTTAGCAAATAAGCCCTGGCCCGCAATCTAAAACTAGAATAATTTAAAATAGATTTCATTTCTACTGGAAGTTTATTGTATAACTTACATCCTATAAAACACAATTTTTTTTTTAAAAACGAAAGTACTATGTGGGAGCGGTAGCAAAAAGGAACGAAATCTAGTATCATGCAAATGATTAATACTAGCATCAAAATGTGAAAAATGTTTGTGAACAAAGGAGACCACTTCCAATATATATAAATCGTAGAAAGTTAGTAGTTTATTACTTTTAAATACCAGGCGACAAGAATCACGCCAACCTAAGGCATATATAGTTCTAATTGCTTTCTTTTGAAGAACAAACACACGTTGGCCATCAGAAGAGTTACCCCAGTGAATAAGCCCATATTTCATCCTAGAATAAAAATGGGAAAAATAAAAGGTTTTTAGTATGTGAGTACTAGAAGAATTACGTACACTGAGAGAAATAGATTGTACTCTTTAACAGAAATATAGTATACTTTAATATATATTTTATAGCTCCTATAGGGACAATCATATTTTATATTACCGGTGACAATATCTGTATAGTAAATTTCTGTGAATAGTTTTTATTAACTCGTATGGTAAAGTTGGTGTACTATATTTGTATTATTAATTTGAGCATACATGTTAGTAAATGTGAAAAAAATGTCTAGGAGCACTGACTATATTTGATAATAACTGTTAAATTTTTTATTGTACCCAGTATAATGTAACATTTTACTATGTACGATACATGATGCTCATACTTACCATATAGCCTTATAGTACTTACAATATTATTTTCTACTATAATAATCTAACGTCTCTTAGCATTTAAAATAGTAGATAGTAAACAATAATATAATGGATCACATGCGGGCACTATACAGCGATACTAACCTGTAATTTAAAATATAGTACTATACAAGGTTTTACCCAGTTCATGCATAAGGAAAGTGGAATATTACACAATAAAAACTATAATATTGATTTTATGTTTTTATTTGTCCTTAAAACCATTATTACAAAAATCCAACGTGTATTACTTTCATTAACATAACAATCACTAGTAGGTTAGATTTAGGTTAATGTTCTATCAAAGCATAAAGTACCCACTACGAAGTATATGCATATAATATCTATACTTACCTTTGAATATATTAATTAACTGTCGAAACCCCCACTCGATTAAACTGTTTTCCACGTTTGCATTCATTTCTGCTTACGATGCACAGAAATCAACGAACGACCAGACACAAACATGCACCGACACGAATACGTACACCTGTACCACACGTACATAACACGTGTCAGTAATTTTGTCGCGGCAAAACAGCTTATTGGTTGATTTCTTCGGTAAAGATCGACAATAAATAGAGCAAGGGGTGGGAAGAGCGTTACAAACATTTATGTTAGAAATTGAATATGCATCGAATACCTGATAATATCGCAGTCAATCGCAGCGACTATCTATATAATCCACCTCATTATATAAGCTTTCAGAAATAGAGTATATTAATTGTTACATCCATAAGATGTAGATGGTAACATCCAGATTTTGCCTCTTACTATAAGCATGATAAAATCTGGTTATTTTACTCTTAACACGCCACATATTGTCGTTTTGACAATAATTATTTTAGTAATTAACATAAAGAGATTTACGATCTAATTTCTACAATCCATTTTTCTCAGTGTAGGTTATATAAAGCATAGCATATGCTAGAAAGAGAGTTACAAATATAATCCACATGAGAAAGCCATCTGAAATTTTCATCAAAGGTCACTCCTAAAACTTTAGCTACCTTCAGCAAACGTCAAAAAATTATTATTTAAAAACAAACCGTTTAGTCGATGTTTACTACTATTTTGAAGTAAAATACAATTGGTTTTGCTTGTGTTTAGGGTAAGTTTGTTTAACGACATCCACCTCTGTATAGTCATAAAAGTTGAACTTGCCAAATCCAATTTATTGAGTAATTTCAAGCTTAGGTGAGAAAAGACGACATTAACATCATCCGCATAAATCGATAATTTAATGGATGGTAAAAGACAATGAGGAAAGTCATTTATATAAATTAGAAAAAGCGTAGGTCCTTATACCGATCCTTGAGGAACCCCAAGGTAACACAATAACGAGGCAGATTTAATGTTACGGCATAGTACTTTCTGACATCTATCAGTTAAAAAAGATTTGAACCAACTATTCATAATCCCACGTATCCCGTATCGCTCTAATTTATATAGCAAGGTAAGGGATTCCACAATCTAGATTCTTATAAATTTCATTAAAAAAATGAAATAATGCCGTGTCAGTAGAGCGATTGCTGCGAAAACCATGCTGATAATAAGAAAATAAGTTAAATCGTTGGAAATAGTTTATTAATTTAGAATTTACGATACTTTCAAATATTTTTGAAAACACAGAAAAAATACTGATGGGTCTGTAATTTCCTAAATCATTGTGATCTCCTTTCTTAAATAACGGTTTGACTAAGGCAGTTTTTAGGATAGTAGGAAAAACACCATTGTTGATTGCCAGGTTATAAAGATAAACTAAAGGTTCCAGTAGGTTATGGTAACTAATTTTCAATAAATAGGAGCACATAGGGCCGTCGGAAGGAGTAAATGAAGAATTTAAATGTGAAATGGCTAAAACAATGTCATTAGCAGAAATACCAGGCATAAAGAACGAGCTCTCACTGGAGCACATGTAATTATCAATGCTCGAAACGTCAATAGAACTTGCAGGAAATGATTCTTGCATTAACTTCTTCGGTAAATCAATGAAGTGTGAGTTAAAAATATTTGAGATATTTTCTTTATATATTGAATAATCTGGTAAACGCTTTTCACGAAAATGAGATAGTCTCTTTTTGTTGATTATAGACCATGCCCAGGCCTTACTAGTATTTTTCGAGTGTACAATAAAGTGGTCATTTGATTCTTTTTCTTTCAAAGTGATTAGGTTTTTATAAAAAATTTCATTCTGAATGTAATCATTTTTTAATATTGGAAAAATAGCGCTGAGTTATAATTATTATTATTGGATAGGCGTTTGCTATTATTATTTTATATGTAAACTGATGCATACACATTTTTATATGACTCGACTGACTCATTCTAGGGAAATTTTCATTACGTTCTAACCTTTTCATATTCATTTATACCGATGGAAATTATAAATCAGTACCGGTAAGCGTTGCATACGTTACTTAACTAATGTAGTTCTACAGAGGTGAATTAAATCAAAACCGATGTTTTCCGTTCATTACGATAAATAACCATATTTGCGGCCTTCACTTTTTTTCTGTTTACACACTATGGTAGAATGTCCATTTCCGTTCTTTGTTATGTCGTAACATATACATATCTATTACATCTATATACATACATACGGGCTGCATTTTCTTTGATGATCTACGTTTAATTTAGTAATAATATTAAAAAGTATTGCAACTACGGAGGCTAAATGATGTAAAATAACATTATTGTGAAGCAATCGATCGAAATTACCAATAAATATGATTTGCCGATAGTGATAGATTAATGACTAACGGAAATAATTTTCATAATAGGTAATTTCAGCCCTGAAGCGGTCGCTCTCTTGAAAGTAAAGTACTAGATCGCATAGAACCTGCATTGAAGGGCCGGCCCTATACACTTCAGTCTTGTCCGTCGCACAGTGGGGCCAAATGGATAAAAAGCGAAAAAAACTTAATATCTTTTTAAGTAATAAAGCTATCGACTTGCAACTGGTGTCAATCGATTAAGAACGAAAAATATATTGAGAATCAACGAAGGTTAGAACGTAATCCGAGGAAAATCACACATTTCATTATTAAAGAAAATATGTATATCGCGGAAACCCAGTTCTAGCTATCTTTGGTTGAACGATTCAGAATAAGATTTAATTCAATATGATAATTCGTTAAGAAAAAGACCTGTATTGAAAAAGTTAAAATATTTATACTTAATAAGAAGTACAGATATATAATAATAATCTATTAATTGCGTTATAAGAACAACCTTTTGGAAATTTTAAATAAATAATTCTAAACGATTTTTTACTTGCTGGAAAATATATCTAATGCGTACCTCTGTCGATATGCGCGCAGTGGTCTGCGCGAAGTTTAATTTCGACCACGCACATCAAAGGTGCCGAATCGGAATGCAACATCTGTATAATCTGTGGTTTTACCGCTTATTATCACTCACAGATAGTTGGTTACTAACTTTTGAATTCGTCACTTTATAATATTAAAGCTGTTATATAGGCGATTAAATGATTTTAGGAAAAAAAAATTATTATTATTCAGTATTTTTGTTTGCAAATTATTAGCTCTTCTGGTATTTTACTTGAAAATGAACTAAAATTACACTTATTATTACTTTTATTGTTACCTATCTATTTATTGTGATAGTATTTTACCTATTATACCCAATGAATACTTAATACGTAAGTAAGTATAAAATTTCGACATGTAGTTATTTCTGAATGTAAATTTTTTTAAAAAAGCCTCTTCATATAATTCTAAGCAGCAGTGGTATCTATAAGACGAGACAAAAGAACATTGTGACATTTAAGGTTCGTCATTTGGGAAACAATCGAGGATACTCTGTATGAAATCAACCTGGCGAGCAAAAAACCTATCACATACAAGAAAGAATCTGATCCACAATGCACAGAAGACCAAAATCATATGAATGACAGCAGTGGGCTGTATATTCGGTAAAGCGGTCCTTTGCGCTTCGTCTTCGCCACCGATACAATTTAAATCCTCATTCCATTATTCTGTCTGAGACATCAGCGAGTATCCTGTTAACGGACCTGATTTATTTGGATTTGAGAACCGGCATTGTCTGCATTTCACGTGCATTCAACGAAACAGCACCGGCGGTGCCAGCGTTTGATATTTTCTATATGTTCCTCCTTCGTTTTTTGCCAGATTTATTTTTATTTTGACAACGAGATTTGAATGCTCAATTTAGATTTTCAATTAGTTTTGCACTATTTTGCGTTGCATATGCAAAGGTATTTTATACACCTACAATTAACAAATGAGATTGTTTTATCGAAAGGATGTGATTTAACCACATGTAGAATAATGTGAGAACCGTAGCTTGTGGTTGCCATAGAAGAAAAGGGAGTACCAATATATATCTGTTAACAATTCCTTTACTAAAAAGATATAGAAAAAGAGGCACGTAAAGTTCATTCTGTCTCTTTCAAAAACTATAACAGTTGATGTCCCTGAAGAAAGTTATAGTCCATCTGCAAAGTTGGTAATCACAGTTTGGAAAAAGGATTTTCGTATTCCTTGCATATATACAGGCTGTTTGACAGAGGGATGTAAAGTGTTGTACGGTCGATAAGTGAGGATATTATCAATATCTGGTTACCTTTAGTTGTAATAATAGTAGGGAAGTTTTTAAAGTAATTTTAACATTGGAATTGTTTCATTTAAAAAGAAGAAATTATTGCAAACTTGAGAATTATAAATTTTTATGTCGTTAAGTGAGATACGTAGCCCTATACTTTTCTTTAAGTGACTTCGGGCTTTAATTAATTGCTTTCCTTCAAGGGAAGATGTATTATACTTCCATAGCAAATAACTTTTAGCGTTATATCACAAAAATCAAAAAATTCATCAATTTTTGTTGGAAACTCAAAATTTACTAAAAGTTCAAATATGTCAAAATCTATTACATTTTGGACTAAGATAAATATGGTTAATAGCGTTCCTAATTACCGTACCTGCAGACCATATAAAACTTTACATCGCTCTGCCAAACAAACACCCGTGCATATATGTGTATGAACTAATACACAGTGAATTTGCTTGGTGTATGTACATTTTTACGAAAATTTTAAATAGTGTAAAAGTATTATTTCGAATTATATAATCCAAGCCGCAAAAAAATGGATTCTCTTATATAATTATTGTTGATGACATGTGTTAGGATTCATAATAATTCACAGATAAGCTCAGATGTATTAGACACCTATATTTTTTGCGAATAATCAAAGTAAGGTGAGTTCAAAATAGAAATCTTAGTTTATATGCGTTATAAATAGTATTTTAATAAAGAATCTTAATAATTTGTCGCATATCTGTAAGATTTTAATACAGTTTTTTCAGTGCGTAAAAAACTGACGTCTCAGAAACGTGAACCTACATCAAAATTTAATAGATCTAGGAAAAGTGTCCATAAAAACTGTTGTAAAATCATAAACACGAATACCTAAACACTTAAATTAACTGCCACAGATGTAATGCAAAAAACACGAAATAATGGCAAATCATAGAGATAAAGCCAACTCTGGGTACTTCGAAAACCCAGATTAGAGGTGATATCTATATATATCTATATATATAAGGCGATATCCCTCTTGAGTCAAACCTCTGGACAACATGTATCTAAAAGGTTGGTCAACCCTAGGCTAAACACCAACCAAAACCTATTAAGACTGAGCAAACCGGAACTAAGGCTACTTATTGGCCTACTCACCGGACCCCCTCTGAGATACCATCTTAAAAAAATGAGCAAAGTTGAGACTGAAATGTGTCGATTTTGCGAATGCAAATCGAGACCACGGAGCCCATACTCTGCTATTGCAAGGGTCTGACACCGCAAAGACTGTTACACTAGGAACAGGAGACAATATCTCCCGAAGTGATAAAAATGACAGCAGTGTCTCAAAATATTAGGAAATCTTTTAATTTTAATATCTCAGTGGTTTATTCAACGAATTCTTGTTGGGATGTTTTTGTAGTTTCATTTTGGCCTCTAAACTGAACCTATCGCTTGTCTGAAGTGGGATATTTCATTGAACTAAATATAACCACTCGAAAAGACATTTGATAGATTTGAACAACACGCAAAAGAGTACGGACTGAAAATAAATGAAGCAAAAACAAAATATATGGAGATGCGAGTGGACGCGAAAGGGGGGGGGGAGGGAGGGGAGAATATGTGAAATTTAAAACTAAGTTTAAAGAATACAACATAGAGAAAGTTGATCAACTAGAGTATTTGGGTGTAACCGTAACAAATAAGGGACAAGAAACAAAGGAAATTGAGAAAAGGATTATAAGAGGGACCAGAGCGGCAGGATCGTTAACGAGACTTTTACGAGAGAAGAACCTATCTAGAGCAACAAAGACGCGTGCATATGAAACAATAATACGGCCGGTGGTTTTATATGCGAGTGAAACGTGGACAATAACGAAACAAGACGAAGAGAAACTTGAAATCTGGGAAAGAAGGGTGCTGAGAAAAATGTTTGGAGGGGTGAAAATCCAGGACGATCAGTGGTGAAGACGAACAAATAGAGAGCTGGAGAAAATATATGCCAAACCAAGAATTACGCAAGTGATCCGATCACATAGAGCAAGATGGTTGGGACATATTAGACGAATGCGGGAACAAAGGATACCCAGGAAAGTGTTGGAGGAGGGAGTTGGTGGAAAACAAAGAAGAGGTCGACCAAGGAAAAAATGACTGCAGGAAGTAATAAAAGATGTGGAGGGGGTGGGAGTGACAGACTGGAGAGAAAGAGCAAAGGATAGGAAAAAGTGGAAAGAAGTCACCAAAAAAATAAAAACCAAGGGCCTCCAAGGCCTGTAGAGTTGCTATATATATATAAATATAACCAAAATTGCATTCACAACATGGTGCAAATATTAAAACAGCATTTCTAAATGTGGATTAATTATAAATAGGTAACGCTAAATATGTGATGATTGCAAAATTAAAATGTTTATTCACTTAGCAATTATATATTTTAAACTATTTGTGAATAATACTGGGAAAGCAGCCAAAGATAAAAATTGAAGCGATTCCTTTACATGTATATCTAAATTCTCGATAATTATTTATTTATTAATTAGATATACATGTAAAGGAATCGTGTCGATTTTTACCTTTGCTGCTTTCCCGGTATTATTCACCAATAACTCTAACATAGTAAAGTAAAGTAAACTTTTATTTCCAAAGATCAAACTAAACATAATATAGGAAACGTCAACAAAAAATAAGCAAACTGAAATAAGTGATAATAGAATATTTGAAATAGTAACAATCGTAAACATGTAAATAATAATACTACTAACTAAATTAAAACAAAAAAGAACAATACAAGTACAGTGATAGTTAATAAAGACAATAAAAAGGATATTTTAGAAAAAGGTAAACCCCTTGTATTTAGGAACTACAAACTTAAAGTAAAAAGTGAAAGGTAAAAAATTTAAATGTAATAACCATAATGCTGATGAAAATAATAATAGTAACAACAATAATAATAATAACAATAATAGTAACATTTCTATCAAGAGCATTCAAAAAATTTATAGAGAGTGAAGACAATAAAACAAGAAGAACCTTATAGATAAGATGAAGCACTTAAGTAATTCTAAAATTTATGAAATCCTGTAGAGAGTAAAAAGCATTAACTACTAATAGATCCCGCATAAACCGTTTAAAACGCCAACGGCTTAAATTTTTCCAATTGGTAGGAATTTTATTATATATTTTGATAGCAAGAACCTGTGGGGACTGCTGATATAAGGTTAATCTAGACCTAGGTGTGGCTATGTCACTTCTATGTCCGGTGTTATAATCATGTTTATCTTTATTAAGATGAAACTTATAAAAATTGTCGTGAGCATAAAGAGCAAGCTCAAGAATAAGAATACACGGAAGAGTTAATAATCTGTAACTGACAAAAACTGGTCTGCAAGACTCAGTGGCTTTTAGGCCGGTTATGCAACGGACAATACGTTTCTGGCTGATAAAAATATCTTTGGCCATGGTTGAATTTCCCAAAAATATAATCCCATAAGAAAGTCTGCTGAAAACGTAAGCGTAATACACACCAATCATCTGCTGACGCGTTAGAATTGGCTTTAACTTTCTAAATAAAAAACAAAGTGAATTTAGTCTGGGTAGTAGACTCTCACAATGGACCCTCCAATTGAGAGATCAATCTACCCACACTCCCAAATATTTAGTATAGTCTGTATTTGTAAGCTGTCTGCCACCCTGTGACAAGTCTAGGTAAAAACCTGACGCAGGCTGAAGCTGATAGGGATGAAAACGTAAATAACTGCTTTTATCTTCATTGACAAGAATCCGATTCATTGAAAACCAAGTAGATGCATTACTCAATAAATTATTACAAGTGCCAGTCAAAATCGGATCATCTTTATCTGTCACTACTAAAGCAATGTCATCTGCATATAAAGTAATTGTAGCTTTGTCTAAGTTCAAAGGAAAATCGTTAATATAAAGTAAAAAAAGTACAGCCAGTACTACTATTTCTATATATTTAAGTTAGTAAATAATTTCAAAAACTGTTGGTTCTCTCAAATTAACGCATTTAAGTCGCTCTAAATATACAAGAGAAATAAAAGTATTATTTCAATGTTAATTGGTCAAGTGAATACGAATATATGTTAAACTAAATTTTCTTTATGTTAAAATAAGATTTAGGTTTTTTTTTTGTTTTTTTTTAACATTAAATCACATTGATTATGTTTAAAAAAAGTATGTATTTACTGAACATCTTTTTGCTTGGTGCAAAAATTGCATAGCAGAAGGTCTCGAGTCTAGTTCAAGAGGAATGTGTACTGTGTTAAAATATTTTGATCGATATGACATAAAAAAATGGTTTTATAGTGTTGTACTGTGCATATCATTGAACAATAACGTAGACCTAAAAACAATGTCAATTGATCGTTTACTTTATATCAATGGACTAAGTAGCTAAAATACTAGAAATAATTATATATGTGACTAAGTATCAATTAATTAACTTTTGTTTTTGTTAAAAGCCCTCGGCACTCCGGCATAAACTACTGTGGCATATAGAATCGCAGATAGCCTGGGTACCATCGTAAGATGATACTGGCGTATGGGGAAAGGAACAAGCAGGCGGCAGGACGTAACAGTACCAATACTAACAACAGTAACAGATAGCCCTGAAGCAGTAGCATCATCAGACAAGGCGATTCCTACCGTCTGCCCCTGTTGCTTTTGCTTTGTAGTCGCCGCCATTGTCTCATCGCCTGCTAATACATACATGCATGCATTTACAGTAACCGCGACGGCTTTAAACCTCGCCGCTATCAAAAGCAATTGCTACCTTTTCTGTCCTTCTCTTGCCATTCTATGTTTTATTTTGTGTTTTAAAATCGGCTCCCATTAAGTAGCATCACGAAATATCATGCGCAATAGTTTACATAAAATCTCTGCAAAGCCCTTTTAATCTGCCTCCTTTAAAATGAATATTTTAGCATTAGAATACTTTTAGACATAATTAATGAACTATGAAGCATGTATCTACGGAAAATAAGTGCATTTCAATATTTATTGTCATTATTACAGACGGTTCTAAACAATTATTTTATGATATTTATGCAACGAAAAATAAATATTTAACACTGCTGTGGATCGAAATTAATGACACATTCTTTTATGGTGTTTAGTTATTTATTAAGAACCGAAAAATATAGCAGCATGAAATCATGGTTACAAAGCAAATACTGTGATTCATGGACATAGTATTTAACTCATGGCGCGAAATTCTGGACGATGAGGTAGAAGAATATGAGTTGGTATTTTCCATCATCTGTTTTCATGTTATATTATGAATACAAATATGCATACCATATCCACATTAAGAATAACCGGCAACCATATCTTGGTCGCAACCCTTAATGAATGCTTACTGAATGCTTCTGTAACCCTTTGTATTTTTTTTTATTCACACATTAAATCTTTTTACAACATTCAATGTTTCATTTACCATCATAATATATTGTATGCTTAAATCAAATTCCACTAGTATCATTTAATTCCTATTGTTAATTCATGCCGAACATTATTAATATTAAAACTTTAAAATTGCATCGTTAAAAAGCACTAAAGTCTTAAGGCAATAATAGGTTGTTCTACGAAGTTCTCTCTATAGAATATACAACACGTGCAATAACTTCCAGTAAAACTAATTGATTATCTGAAGTAGTATTATGTACCTAAGTAATTGTTTCCTTCTTTGCAGATTAGACACAGATTTGGTTGCTATGACGAAATTTCGGGATCTGGATCAACGAAGGTACGGCATTGCAACTGGATTCGTTTCGTAAGGATTGCCAGCACGTTTAACCCATCGGTAAATCTGGTTGCCACGAAAGTTAGAGGTGAACCTGTATACGAAGCAGTTAAACCGATAGCACCTAACACCGAATTAGTCGTTTATTATTTACCTGAGAGGCCGGAGGAATTGTTCTTTGTTCGAATGAGAGCATCCCTATACAGACAAACAATGGACTCTATTCTTGAGGGTGAGTAAAGCTGAAATTTTGGGAATCATCTTCGCACATTAAACACCTTCAAACAAAACGTAACATGCTCGTAGGTCTGCATTTATGTGAATTAAGAATTACTGAATAAACTACCGCAAAAAAATTCTTTTATAGCTTTTCGAAATCAAGCAATACAATTCAAGCAATTCATTTTTTACGAAAGTATTATACATTATATACTTTTCTTGCATTTTTAATAGTGGCTGACTGTACGCATCTATTTTGTATTTCTTCGAAACGTTTCTCGAATTAAAAGTAATATTTTCGATAAAAGAAATTGATATTTACGTAATAGGGGAAGGTAGTACAAAAGCTTGTCAACTTTATAAATATAGAGTTAACCTGCTACTGATAACATTTTACGGGTTTTGCCGTGTGTCAAAACTTTTGCTTGACGTTTTGCTGTTCATGCTGGCAGCTTCTTCAGAATTCACTTACACCCTCCTTCTCTGTTTACGGTCTTATTATTTTCTATTTCTATGACCTCCCTCATGAGTTTTTTTCCGTAGTTCTTGGTGGTGGCTATTACTTGTATGTTTTCGTAGTCCGTTTTATGTCCAGTTTCGTGCATATGTTCTGCCACCACGGATTGCTCGATTCTTTTAAATCTTGCATTCCTTTAGTGTTTCTTCACCCTTACTCCGATAGCTCTTCCTGTTTGCCCAACGTAGCACTATCCACATTGACATACTACCACGCCCTTTGAGCGATTTTTGGCTATTCTGTCCTTTGGGGGTGGTAGATGCTGCTGGATCGATTTTGAAGTTCCGAAGCGTACTTGTATGTCGCGTTTCTCAGGATTCGTCCTACCTTTTCCGTGACTACCACTATGTATGGTAAACACGCCATTCCTTCCGGTGATTCTGTAGTTCTCTTTAGAGTCGTCTTCTTCCTAGTGGCTCTTATGTCGATGTCAGTGTAACTATTCTTCTTCAATGCTTTCTCCAGATGTGTCTTCTCACTGGCTATATTTAACTCATCACTGATGGTTTCGACTCTGAACAGTAAGGTTTTAATTAGCGTCATATGTCGCATCGGATGATGGTGAGATCCCGCATGTAGATACCTATCGATGTGCCTCTTCTTCCTAAATACTGCGTGTTGTAGAATTCCCTCGTCCGTGCTCTTCACCATTACATCCAGGAAAAGCAGGCTTCCATTTTCTTCTTTCTCCATGGTGAATTTAATGGCTTGGTGTTGTGAGTTGATGCGTTCTAATTGTTGTAATTTCTCTTCTCCGCGTTGCCATATCACAAAAATGTCGTTGACATATCGGAGCCAGCACTTCGGTTTCGTTTCGCTGGAGCTTATGCCTTCTTCTTCAAATGCTTCCAAGTTCTGCTAGTATATCCAATGCGTGTTGTATAGGTATGTTGGTAAATAGCGAAAAACGTCAAAACTTACTAGAATGTCTGTGGGCTCAGTCTTCACTGTAGACAAAGTATCCACGAAATGTTTAGAATTTTTCATATCAATGATATAGTTTGTCCGGCATATGGTTTTAATAAGTTAGCTAAATACTGTGACAAATCATAGGTTGGTGATCCAATATTGCTTACAATCAGTCTTGGTAGCACTCCTTCTTTATGTAGTTTTAGTATTCCATATAGTCTGGGTGATCTACTGGCTCTTGGTAGCAGTTTGTTTTGCATCTCTTTGGATATGGATGAATTCTTTATGCTTTCTTTTACTGTGTTCGTGATCTTCTCCGACGTGTCCTTTCTTACTTCCGTTTAGGTGTTTTCGTTAAGTAATTCACTCATCTTCTTCTGGTAATCTTCCTTCTCCAGCAGTACAGTGACATTACCTTTGTCTGCTTTGAAGATGACGATGTTTTCTCCAGCTTTTAAATTCTTTAGTGCTGCTTCTTCCTCCCTAAGCAAGTTGCCTTTTTTGATTTCGGTGCTTTTGATTTCACCATTGCTCTGCTTGCTTGTTGTCGCACTTCTTTTGCTTCGACGTTCGGAAGTCCTTTGGTGGCTGCTTCTACCTCTGTGATGATTTCTTCGGTTGGTATCTTCGTGGGTGCAATGATAGTTCATTCCTAGGGCAAGTACTTTTCTCCCATCTGTAGATAGTTGTCGCGTTAAAAATTAACCACGACGTTCGCGTTCTTCAGTGCTTCGGGTTGCCCCTTCGTCTTCTTTTCTTCCATCCTTGCGAACTTCTTCACATGCGATGTCTTGAATCTCTCGAACTGCAACTTCTGCCGCCTGTCAGGTTGGGCGGTCAATAAGGTCCCCAGTCTTCCTTTGTCATCTTATTCGCCAATGTCAAATGCAGCTCCGTGATCATCTTGAAAATCAATTGTAGCTCCGTATACACTTGATGTACTCGTTCTCGAAGTAGGGCTTCTTCTGTTCTTCTTAAGATCTTTCTGGCGGCATCAGTTATTATATGATGTTTCAATTTCACGAAATTGGGTGTCACTTTCTGGTCTCGGCATCTCTTTAGAAATGTCGAAGTTGACAATAATTTGTTCTTCTTGGTGCGTAGAAAATCTACTGTTCCGGTAGGTAGGTACAATCCCCCCCCTACCCGTACAGGCTGAAATTATTCTCCTGAGAATCACTTCATGTTTCCTGACGAAACTGTCAGCATGAACTGCGAAACGTCGAGTTTTAATACACGGCGAAACCCGGAAGAAGCAGTTATACCGGTCGTGACAGCTTATACAGTGTTAGAATTAACCTGGTTGTAGTAGGTACTGTTTGTAGCAGTTGCGCATAATTCGTATCACATTGAAGTAGATCTATTTGAGGCAGATCTGAATAGATTTTCTCACATTCAGAACGAACTCCGGCGTTTTCCTGGATTTTGCCTTTAGATTTGGTTTCTTTATGGTGCCAAGTTTTTTTATACTTCCAATTCCGTTTTTTTTTTCGGTTTAGTGGCAACCTCGTTTTTGAACTGAGAAGCAGTTATAATCGTCTTTGCTTTTGATCTTATTGCTTGGGTACAAGGTAAAGACGTACAGGGGAAATAATGATAGCTTTATTTGGTAAAAGTTTTAGTCCAACTGGAATTTTTGCATTAAGGGGTGTTGCAAACTACTAATACTTGGTTTGCACAACTTCTACTACTACGAATTTAAAATTAGTGAACTTCCCTAAACATCTAGCAACGAAAATAGAGTGTAAATATAAAGCTTCAGTTGCGCTTTCCTTTAATTTTATGCAAACGTGAGCTAGATTATGTCATGCTTTTGTTTACGATTCCAAGTTACAGAAAGAAATCGAAATTCCAATCTTAGTTTGCGCGCAGTCACTGGATTTCATTAAACACATTCCATTATTGTAGCAATAAACGCATAATCACCAACAGAAATTCAATGTATAAAAACTTGGCGGTTTACTGGAACTATCACACAGACGGCACATAACATTCTCAATTCGCATACCATCGGGTCGTGACGAATGATGCAAGAAGTGTGCTCTCTCTGTTCTTAAGATGGCTTTATTATAGTTTCCTTAGATTGGCGGCGTAACTGTCTCAGTGCAACTAACAGCGTTAATGGTCAGTAGAGAATAATTTTAACATTAGTTTGGATTATAATTATAATACAAAAACACATACAACTTAACATTATTTATTCTGTTTTGCACTTAATAATACTGAAGAGAGCACAACTATATCTAAAAAAAAACATAATTATTACCGAACGAAAAATTAATAATGAGCTACCTTCTCATGGAATTCGTTTCGATTTTTTGATATAGGTACCTGTTGTATGGGTTGGTACCATGAGGTACCCAAATTTTCCAAAAAAAATCTTGTCCATGCAAAATGTACAAAAATACAGTCAGCTCTAAAGGGAATGTGAAACAAAACAGGAAAATAGCATAGGTAATAAAAACAATAACTTATAAATGTTGAAGAGGCGATTCTGTAAATTTGTCGAAAATTTACGGTAGCGATTTTTACGACAGATTTTATGCAAAATATCTATTCTTTTTAGATAGCCACTTTTGATAACCATGACAGCTATATACTTCTGTTTTTTGTTGCTTATTTCAGATTCTCCATTGGATTTATCCATGTCACTACTATCAAGAGCATTCTCAAGCTCACCACCGTCTGCGGAGGACGAAGGAAAATCCGTTTCAGGTGACAGTTCGGCAGCGAGTTCACAAGGTGACGTTTTGGAGTCTGGAGCGCCAACACCCAGGGCTAGGCCTAGAGAGAGAAGTCTACTACCTTGTAGTGTTTGTACAAAAGCTTTCGATAGGCCTTCCCTTTTAAAAAGACACATGCGCACGCACACGGGTAATTTCTCCTTTCTTTCCGTTTATTTGTTTTAATTATTTCAATATTTCTCGCTTACGATTACAGGTGAGAAACCTCATATCTGTATGGTATGTGGGAAAGGCTTCAGTACATCATCGTCGTTAAATACACACCGGAGAATTCATAGCGGAGAGAAACCCCACCAGTGTCCAGTCTGTTTGAAACGATTCACAGCATCTTCCAACTTGTATTATCACCGAATGACACATATAAAGGTAAGTGAAAATCGTATTTTATGGATTTTATTATACAGGAAAGATAAATGTCCATTATTAGCGTTACAAATTTTGTGATGGCAAAGTATTGTTAAATACAAAATAACTAATTACATTATAATTGAATTACTTTGTAATTGAAGCTATTCAATTATTCTATAAATTATTTTGTTATTATAACCGCTCAATTACTTTGTGATTGTAATTACATCCTAATTCAATTATATTTTAATTAATTATTTCCTAATTCAACCCTAGAACCTAACTAATTTTCAAACGTCTCTAGATATGTTCGTTGCAGAAAATACTACTCTTTATTACCTCTTGTCTTCGGTGTTAGTCTTGTGGGTACATATATAGATGAAACAAATACGTATCGGCACAAAATTCTGAACAATGGTGCCACCGCATGTTCCAAGTGTTATATAGTGTCAAATAAATTTTGCATGTACTGTAGCACGTTCACTACCAAGAACAGAGGCGCAAATTTGATAACTCCCTTTAAATGTCTCTGCAAACGGAATATAATAACATAAATGGTAATAATTAGCACCGAATTAGCTTCTGATACAGCGTGGAGAAATAATTTAGTATATTTACTACAAAGTCTAGTTAACTAGTCCAACTAGTCCTTGTGTGTTGTCAACGTGTTAAATGCTATTTTGTGTTACGCTATCAATACGTATCTCTTGTTAGTTTTATATCCTTTACCATAACACCTTTCCTAATTGCAGGTTTGTATAGGCCATCGTTGTTAACTACATTTTCAACATTTTGCGGACGAATAGTCCTTGATACTTACCGTTATATTACAACGTTAGGACTCCGGTACTCAGTCCAGCCAAAATTAGATTTTCTCCAATTCATTAAGCTAACCCAAATCTTCATTCCGAGATATACCAGTCAAACCGTTATAGACAGAGCAATACATGAGGAGATTGTTAACAATCTCCCTGGTTACACTCTTATTTATACGCATGCTTTCAAAACATCGGTTGCATGGGGCTACGCGTTTCTGGACTATAGTTCAAATGTTAGTAGATCTTTTCGTCTTAATTCGTTGACGAATATTTTTTCAGCTGAAGCTAATGCAGTTGTGGAGGCTCTTGAGTATGTAAAACACCTGAATGTCAAAAAACTTGTCAAAAAATTATGACGGACTCTTTGAGTTGTTTACAAGCAATACGAAAAAGGAAATGGTTTTCAAAACTGCATCCATTGGTGTTGGATGTTCTATTGAGCTGTGCTGAATTGGAGGGGCAACACAGGACAGTTAAGTTCTTTTGGGTGAAAGCTCACGCTGGTATAATTCCTAATGAGGAGGTGGATTGTTCGGCTCGGGAGTCAATAGGCAACGGCGCAGCTATACATAAAAATGTTTACATGAGGGAGGTTAGTGCTAAAATTCGATGTCATTTCCTTCGCGGAAAATGGGAGGGGAGATGGCAAACAATATGCAAAGAAAAAGCCACACAGTACACCAAAATTCACCCATCTGTTTTCCACTCCCGTTGGGATACTGGCCACGTGGTTTCCCGCTATTTTTCTTCCACGATCGCCAGGATGAAATTTGGGCACGGTTGTTTTCCTGCACACCTCTATAGATTAAAAATAATTCATTTGCCTGCTTGCTCGTATGGTTACGAATTAGCTGACTTGAACCATTTGTTCCTCGGATGCCCAAAATATGAGTTGGAACGACGTGAGCTGATTGCCGGTTTACTAAAACATAAAGTAATTTTTCCAACAGCTGTAATATCTATTCTGCAAAGCAATGATATGGAAATTGATAAAGTACTAATGAATTTTATCAAGAAATGTGGAATCCAAGTTTAATTTTAAGTCTTAGTGTTAATGTTATATTTTGTTAGTTAATGTGGCTGATGGGCTATGATCCCTTAAACGCCAAAAAAAAACAAATAGTCCTTGATACTCGGTAACGTTTGCCAAAGGGTTTAAAAACCGATTTAAAGACGAAGCGGTTTATGTCTGTTTGCATACGTACTGCTTGGCTGCTGCTCTAGCTATCTCTTATGCCTTAATTCTAGGGCGTGGAAATTTTGACGTGAAAGAAACAGTGTTTGTTCTTATCACCTGGCTAATAACCAATTTTGAGAGGCTTGTAACTCCATAACTACCTGATCGTAATACAAGTGTACCAATGTTCTGTTTATGAAATAGAAATAAATCATGTTATTCAATCTTTAAAATGCTATAAGCTTGAAACAAAAATGGCTAGCGCATACCTTTCTTTTAAAATTGCTCTCTACTTTCGTTTGCGAAAGTTTGCAATGGAATTAGCAGATCATTCTGTATATTTGTCTCTTTTATGTATTGTATATGTATACATATATCTTCTATTGTTATTTCATCTTATTTAAATAAGGACCCTCCACTAAGTAGATATCTTATATAGGCTACTGGTACATAACCGAAGTTCACGGACCCTTCCTTAAGAACCGTGAGAAAAGTCGCAAGATTGTTCTGGTTCGTTGATTGTGGTGTACGTTTTTAAAACATACATACATATGTGTATCCACGCTTGTTGCTTGTGTGGTTTTTCGGAATATTTATAGCTTCCCAAGTTAAATACTACTTCTTGAATCGATGTAAAATTAGGTAATGTTTTATATTCGCTTGCAGACTGGTGTTATGTTATTACTAGGAATCTTGTTTGTGGTGGGATATCCAACCATTTATATTATTATTGCTTATTACAATGGACGCTCTTCATAATATTCAGGTTTTAAAGATGTTTGGAGAGATTAAAATTAGGACTTAAAGGAGGCCAATAGAATAGTGCCTCTTAAGATGTAAAAAATGTGTTTGATAGTCACATTTTCTGCATTACCGTAGTAAGTCTGCTGAATATAAGTACATATTATCAAAATACTTGATAAGGGGTGTTTCCCATATTAAAAAGTGAAACGTTGGTCAGCTCGTTATTGCCGGAGGAGAAATGATTCTAACATATAGAATTCTACTGTTCTTACTATACACAATATTTTTGCATATTGCATTGCGAAAAAACTATATAACTGTTGTAAAATGTTTGTTTTATCGTTTAAAAAAGAATTTGGTACAAAATCTTCAACCAGAAATACTCTACAGATATCTTGAGTAGGATTTAGCTGTTAGTCCTATGTAAGTGAAACCATTAGTGTTGGTTTATTCTCCTAATATTTTTTTAGAACATACTTTTTAGACGTATTAACAGACAGCAGTATAAAAAAATGCTAATCAATTTAGGCATCTTACTTCACAAGTAATATTTAGCTATACTAGACTGTTGCCCAAATTTACAATGAAACTTAGATAAGACGGAAACGTTTCCAATATAAATAGGCAAAATAATCCTAGATATTATTGAATAACGTTGAATTTGTCCAACGCAGAAATGAATCCTATCTTTCTATACTGCATGTGACATGCAAATTACACTGGGCAACAAATTTTCGAAAAGTTCATGCTTCCAAGCTGAAAATAGTTGATTTCTTAATGAATTCAATGTGCTGAACACGAAAATGACTGAGAAAAAGCTGAATTGGCTACGGGTTTTCTGTAATATGTACGCATATTTCAGAAAAAGTGTACTTATGTCAATATTATAATACATGGTAAGAAAACATTTACGCATATTTCAGAAAAAGTGTACTTATTTCAATATTATAATACATGGTAAGAAAACATTAGTCTGCTTCTGGCTTTCGACTTCTTTTGGCCTGCCGTTTGTAGTGGACTTGTGGAGCATCTCTACTGATTGTCCAACAATAGTCAGCTAGCATTGACGTAGACCATTTGCCTTGGTACCGTTGCTCCATGGTGGCAATGTCCTGATGAAAGCGTTCGCCGTGCTCATCGCTGACCTGCCCGCAGTTATCAGGAAAGAAATCTAAGTGGGAATCAAGAAAGTGGATCTTTAAGGACATATTGCAGCCGAATTCATGAAACAAAGCCAACATATCCTCAACCAGACGCAAAATTTCGTAATTTCTCACTAAATTGCATTACATTATGCAATAGCATCTATACAATGGACAAAACATCAATATCTCTGGAACGTGAGCCAATCAACTTTTTTCAATGTGATATTCGTGTTCAGCACGTTGAATTCATTCAGGATTGGGTACTTTCACCTAAGAAGCAATTTCACTGTTGACCAGTGTTACTTGATGACATACGAATCACGCATAACAGAGTACGATCAAATGATATAGCAACGGTTTTTTTTAGTAACAAACTAATTCAATATTTGCTCTTGTCTTTTTCCTGTATCAATGGAAGTCGTGTAGGCAAAACAGAAAAAATATGTTTCTCTAACTAGAAATAAACCGGTAAAAGTAATTGAGAAGTAAAGAATTTTGTCCGCGACGGATGATAAAATTTAATGTACAAAACGGGTAGACTCTGCACTGTCAACAACTAAAAAGTCACATGAAAAATATATCTATTGACTGGTCATGTGCTTTATAACTTTTGGGAGATTTTAAAGCCATACACTTCACATCGAATGATTTGGATTCACATAATTTGATGGGGACAATTCTATCTGAGACTGTTTCAGAACGGGATCATATCATTTTAAACGATCTTTCCCCACAAGGTTAGGCCGTCCTGATCAACGACAAAATGTGTTGGACCAACAACCATGCTCTTCAAATGTATGAATACGACTTGGAGATTACAGAATGTCGCCCACGGAAGTGATCATTTCCCGATAATTGTAGAAATGAGATATGGCTCACATATTAGAACTACCGGTCGGAGAAACGTATTAGATATAAAAAATGGAAAGTGGGCGGAGTTTTAAAATCATATGAAAGAGAAGATGCACTATTTGCAATCTACGGGAAATTAAGAGATAAACATTCAAAGAATAATCACGGAGGTGGCAGAATACGACTTATGGAGAACAAGATGAATTGATATAAAACCTTCTCTTGGTGAGACAAAGCATGCACGCAGGTGATCAGCAATCGAAGAGAAGAATTACGTTGATTGTAAAACGAGAATGGCACAGGCGAAAAAAAAAACTGAAAGAAAAGAAGCATTTAGAAGCGACTGTGAATCTCTCAACAGATAATCTAAGATGGAAGAAATTTGGAAGAAACTTGGAGTATTTTAGAGGTTCGTTAAAAAAATACAGGCAACTCCTTTTAAGACCGGATTGACTGTATATATTTCTACAGGAGAAAATGCCGCCATCTGTGTCTTCTATGTTCTTTGAGAGACGACACTTGTAATGATCAGGACCTTTTGTTTGTGTATTAATACTGTAGAATTCTAATTTTAATACAAACTGTTTAATTTACCTGAATATATTTGTGGTTTTCTTGAAAATATCCACAACTTTACTTACATATCTCACCGATTCACCCGCATTCACAAAATTTTGCGGCAACAATTCGTTACCAACAATTCTGTGTTAAATTTACTGTCAATGCAAGGAATCCGAAGATTAAAATTATGTAGACAACTTCGTTTAGGTTTTTAATTTTATACAATTGATGACAGAAACAGTCAAGTGATGTATAAAACTTAGCTGTCCTTTATGAGGTGACGCCGTAACAATGATAAACTAGTGCCATTAATTTACTAGTTCTGCTCGTAGGAAATAAGAAAACGAACGTTTTGTTTTTTATTGTTGACTCTTTTGCGCACTATACACAATTACTCATTCAATTATTTAGCGAAGGTAATAAATAAGCCGCTAATATCGATCAAGCGTCTAGTAACATCCATGTTCGTCACGTTCCGACAATCCAACCGTCCAATGGTGAATTCAATTGCGTTAATATCAACAGGAGTGTAAGTGACCAACAAATGGTCACATTACGTGGCCTACACTGATCAACCAGCAGATTCAATGTGCTCCTTCAATGGTAGATAAGTATACGCTCGCATTAATTGAACGTAAATGGATGTCGCATTCTGACACGACAGTGGCGCGCTCTGACGGTCTTGCGCATCCACCACGCGTCAATCAACTTGTACAGTAATCTGTTCCATATCAAGTCGCACTTGCTCCTTACTATTGAATCGACAACCACCGACCTTGTTCGTTTCAGTATCTAAGCATCCGTTGTCCGTCATACATCACTCATTCTACAGGACAAATGTGTCGACTTTTATTTCCAGAACAGATATATGCTGGATACCTATTTCGAATAGATGTTACTATAATTGTCCTTTTTCGAAAATGGTTCGAAGCTGATTTACCTTGATAAAATTGCTATGGATGGAACTACCCCATTTAATTTACATATCTACGCATTTTTAGTAGTACTTATATTAATAGTGAATGTCTATTGAAAAAAGTAACTTCTAAGACAACGAATTTAATTTATTTGGAACAATTGTCTGAAAACTGACTGCATTGTGGAAAGATATAATATCATTATTTCTGCTCTGAAAAGATTTTGCATGATAATGAAGTTCTGTGACGTCTTTTAGAGGATATAGACACCAGAGAAATGTGGTTTCAACAAAACGGTTCAACCTGTTACGACGCGTGAAATAATGGAGTTGTTGCGAGAAAACCTTCCAGGTCATATCATCTCATCCAATGACGAGCGAAATTAGACACCGAAATCATGCGCTCTGTCACCACGCAACTTCTTTCTTTTGAGTTACCTGAAGTCTATTATCCATGTCAATAAATCACCAAGAGATCCTAAGCTCAAGATGGTGATTAGAAGCGTTTTGGCAAAATTAAGCCACAACTATGCCAGGAAGATTATTGAGAATTTTGTCAAAAGCGGCAAAGTATGCAGATATTGTTTTCTACACTTGATTGCAGTATATGTGGACCTTATGCTGAAATAAAAATATCTTCATGTTGTCACTATATGATGCGTTTTATTAGAAAGTAAAATCTTGGGCTTTTAATGGGATACCTGTATATAGATTGTGTTGATCATATGTCAATTAAATTAGTTAAAGATTAACGTGTTAGTGCAAACGGCTAAGAGAGGATTAAATTTACTGTAAATTATGATATTATTATTTTATAACGAACTGATCAAATATTAGAGCAATTTGTAAATGTTCGTTACCACTCAACTGTTAGTACTACGTATGTGAAGAAGCACTTGTTCGCAGTAATAGTGGAATAATACATATTAAGGTGGACATTTGAAATTGTCAATGCTAGTTATTGGTTCTAACTGACACTCCCAGTAATCTAATGAGCGACAGTAATATACCTTTCATATATTACGACGTTAAACATAAAAATACTGAATGATAATTTAGTCGATTGTTCCTTATGTTAGAAGGATAATCAGTACGAGTTAATTTCTTAAAGAACCGGAAACACTGCCTTTGCGTGAAGACATATGGCGTAGGGAGAGTCATTTTCCTAATGTTCCCACAGCCGCTACCCCCTTTGTACATTTTTATTAACGCAACTATACCGATGTAATCATGGTTCTTTCGATTTCGTACATATATGAGAGCCATTGGCTAAACTTCTACCTACAATTTAATAATTCTTTAAATTATATCAGCAAACCGTAAAACCATATCCTGTCTTAGATTTATTTCTTTGCTTTGTTGTAATTGCAACATTTGTATACGCTCTGTATTTGTAACAAATTTATAAGTTTAAATATTGTAAACGCTTAAATCTGAAAAGTAGCAGAAACGTTTGGGTTTAAACTCTATTTTAAATACATGAAAGCTGACCGTAGCGATTTTGACAAATAGTACTAAAAAAAAACGTTTGATTTTCAGGAGAAACCACACAAATGCAATTTGTGTAGCAAGTCATTTCCGACGCCCGGAGATTTAAGATCCCATATGTATGTTCATTCCGGATCTTGGCCATTTAAATGCCATATTTGCTCAAGAGGCTTCTCGAAACACACAAATCTGAAGAATCACCTATTTTTGCACACCGGTAAGTATTCCTTCAAGATAACAAAACTGACGTAGACTTTACACACACTTATAATAATTGACAGTTACATTACACCGCTACAGTCAGAAAACTACAGATATTAAATTAACCAAGTTTTGCTCCCATAAACAATATTACAAGGTTAAATAGAATGAAAGTAGCAGATTTTGAACAAAAACACTTTAGCTATCATTTTACGACTAACTAAACAAATATTTCGAGCTAGAATGACCAATTCTTATATGTTATTTCAAAGTAATAGCAAAATTAAGACGGTCCAAACGCAGAATTGTGTTGAAATTAATAATGATATTGTTCCAGCAAGCTATAGCGGTATTGAATTCGCTTTGCAAAGGCACATACTAAACAGAAAGAACAACAGGTGATTTTTCTATTGATTTTGAGGCGTCTCGTTTCGAGGACAATCTGCAAGTCCTTACGTCGCGCATATACACTGGTCTAGGTTAAGGTACCACCTTGATGTGACCCTCTCTGAACCAATTGCCGTCTCTCTCGTCTTGTGAAAGCAAGAGATAGAAATAGTTTTCAAGAAGATTGAGCGCCATGCGGCGTCCTAAGACTTAATGTAGTCCAGTGTACTTATGTAAAGAATAATCCCAAATGTCCTGTTGAGAATGAGGTGATTAACCTTACCTTTTTCATAATAGGAATTTGTAATATTTGGTTTTCGATTTTACAACATATTAATTAGGAACATTTGGATGCAATTTTTATTACGATAAAATGTAAACAAACGCGGATTTACAAAATGGCTATTTTAAGTTCGCACCTAAATTTTGTAATTGGCTGTAATCCTTTCTGTTTATTGTGTGGCAAAAGGTATGTTCAGATGGCCATGGTATTATATGTATATTTATCACCTATTATAAATATGAAGTGTAAACCATATCTAAGGCGAGATATACAGAGTGAGCAACCGGATGTGACCACCACGTGACCTCAAATTTTAAGGTGGCAACATTGTTAAGTTGGTAGTACAAGATATGTCACATTACTTATTTGTCAATATGTTTATAACTTAACCTAAAAATAAGACGTGTCATATATTTTTTTCCAACACGTTAAATGTCAAATGACAGAACGTAAACAACAAGCAGAGCAGTAAACAGTAAAACAAAAAAATACACTTTTTCTGTGACGTTCGAGATCACGTGGTGGTCACATCCGGTTGCTCACTCTGTATAATGTACATTAAGAACAAATACCACCATGCGTTTCCCCCTCCCCCTCCACCTCTGCGCATTGAGAATTGTGGTGCGGTGTGTAATTGCTAGACCACTGGTTATATCATGTCAAAATGACAGAAACGTCATATTTGGTTTTAAAATTCTTGGGTTTTTGGAAAATGAAATGAAACTAAATTGGAGAAATTGAACGTGAACGAAGCAAATAAATTGTACTTTTGGAAAACCTATGAAAATTTTGACGTGGTAAAGGCTAAAGAAAGAACACCATTAGGTGATTTAGTCTTTATGACATTTGTGTGATGTGTTATGTATGTACATTATATATTCGTATACGAAATGTCAATAAATTAATATTATTACTATTCAATTTTTGAGATTCTTCAGAAAATTATAGACATATTTCATGTACATTTTCTATACCTACCTTCAACTGTGTCGGAAATATTTAGTGTTTTCAAGAAAATAGTTATTTGTATCACTAGGCCAGAAACTATAGTTTTGCGAACAGTTTGTGGGGCCGAGGCGAAGCTGAGGTCCCACAAGTGCGAATACTCGCAAAAGAGGTAATAAGGACAATGGAGACCCCAGCTCATATTATAGCAGTTGTGTGTGAAGTTATTAACCATTTATTACCTGTAAAATCTTCCGAAAATAGAAATGGAATGAATATGAATTAATTAAGAGATTGTGTAACGAGAATTCTGTCATCTGTCATCGAATCTATAATTAATGGCAGAAATGTCAGTAATTTGAATATAGTGTTGCCAACCAATAGCGGTCTTTTTGCCGGCCTAGGCCGGAGAATGGGAAGTTTCCGGCCGATTTATAATAATGCAAAATCAGTGTTTCTGGACGGAGGCGCAAAAAAATTATTTGATTACAGAAATTCGCTACAACACACTCAAAAACTAATAAGTAATCTGTTCTATCTACTTTCCTTTATACCGAAATAAACAAAAACTGTCAATCCTTTTGTTTACTTTTATTTAAAACGACTTGCCTCAGCAAATCGTTGTCTGCCAGCATGACAGTTTAGTTGTCAGTGTAATAGTCGTTTGAATTTCGTTAACTGCATATCAGAAAAATGATTCATTTAACAGAAATGCACAAAATAACAATTCTACAGATGATTGGTTATGGAGATAACACACGGACACAAATGCAAGTTGCTCTCTTATTTCATAAAAAAATTTCCAAATTTGCCGCCTATATCCCAAGAGACAATTAGTAAAATAGAAAGGCGGTTTCACGAGGCTTTTTTCGCTTGGACATATAAGGCAAATAAAAAAAAAAGCAGCTGCCAATGCAATGAAGGATGATAATAAATTGGATATTTTGCTTTATTCTTAATACTACAATTACTTATATAATTGTTGGACAAATTTTTAATTTTGTTTTGCCAATGAGTTTTGAAATGTTTATTATGTATTTGATCAATAGGCAACGTCCAACCAATCTTATTGGTTAATATTTAGCGGGTGAAATATTCACTGGGAATTTAAAACTTAAACTTGAAAGTTTATATAATATTATTTTTTATTTTTGAACATTAGTTTCTCTCTTCTTTTATATTAGTATATGTAACTATCCAAAGTAACTGACGTTGGGCGAGTAAAACACGCAAGTCAACAGTACGACTTTGATACAATATGTATAAGTTGGAGTTTATATTTCATCTATTTTATTATTTC
The DNA here is from genome assembly GCA_949128085.1 of Cetonia aurata. NCBI lineage: Eukaryota > Metazoa > Arthropoda > Insecta > Coleoptera > Scarabaeidae > Cetonia > Cetonia aurata. Next base: position 20,800,117 of record OX421887.1, on the reverse strand, counting down.
ATATTCTATTTTTTATTTTTATATGTACTTTCATTACGCACTTAGTGATGTAATATACCGAGCACGCCGTATCTGGAGTGAACGTTACGAATAAATAATATCACATCAAAGATCGAATCAGTACCACGCTACCATCAATAGTAGCCTTTAAACATACGTTCCTGCTGAACAAGACGAACTCAGTAATAAGATGGTGTGTCTGTCACGCGCTCTCCTTCTTCAGTGTAATGGTTAACTAATCATAGAGATTCAGAGCCAGAGACACTGGCCCTCGCACATCATACCGTCTTTAGGTGCATTACCACGGCTTGAAAAGACCGAATCGCCCGAAAGGGAGCCTCCGGCGTCACTCAAATAATTAAGTGTAGTAGCAAGATGTATCCCAGCTGCCTTACTTGCTTGGTTACTCGACTGCCTGCAATGCCGTAGCGAAAATTAAATTTAAATTTAAATTACCTGTTTCTTGGCGGTCATTATTATCGGGGATATAACCGCGCTCTTCTAAATTGCTCCCGATTTCCACGTAAAGTAAGTTACCGATTCCTGGCTACTTCATACGCTGCACCGTTTGTAATGATATTTAATACAATAGAAGTTATACACACGCAGACAACTACTCTCTACTGTAAATAAAACAATATAATTGTTATAAACACAAATGGCCCAAATTGTTAAACGTAGAACTTTTAGTTCTTAATTTTTTTTTTTTAATAATCAATTAAATCTTCATATACAGGTTGATTAACTTTGAATCTTCATCATGGGGATTTCACTTGGATGCGTACATTTGGAAAAATTTAGAAATTTTGGTTGCAAAAATTAACTATGCTCGAAACTTTTTTGAGGTAAATACTCATCTTCATCTTTTATTTCTATGACATTTATTTGTCTCTGCAGAGGAAAAATAAGAATACATTCTTAAAGCAATTTTCGATCTTCTATGTAATGATGCACTCGATATTTTTATTTGACGTTTCGAATTTTTCCGGCGATTTTTCTTACTTCTTGTTGACGCCATTTGACACCACAAAAAAAGTATCTTTTTCTGATTTCCCAATGTTGACAAAAGTTTCTAATATTATGCGGCTGTAATTATTGAGGAATAGGTTTTAAGATTAAAAATACGCAATGAATTTATTTGAGTAATAACTAATTTAGCAAAATGGGCGTCATTAAGAAACAGGAATTGGGCTAACCAAATGGCAATCAATTTAATGCAATTACGATGTTATTAACTTTTAAGAATTACCTTTTTCCAAATCTAGCCGCCACACAAACTAACTCCAAATAGATTAGATGCTGCATTAACATTGTTATAGCAAACTTTTTTACTTAGGTAGTAACAAATACGTACGTTAAATATACACGGTGTATCAAGCAAATGGAATAAATTTGATAATAAATAATTGAGTGCGTGCTCGAAGAAACAATCGGACACGTCGATTGGTATTTTCCAATACTGGAACTAGTTTTTAACATAATTAAATTTTGTCTGTGGCAGCAGCTACTCCTTAACCATGCAGTGGTCGCAGCTGGTCTGAGAGAACTTTTTTTTGTGTAATAAGCATGAGCTTGAAGTAACTAGCAAGGCATAAAAGGCCCTAATCGTTTGTAGACACTGTGCACCCAAAAATACTGCTCTGGATGTATACCGCAATAGTGAGACCAATTATCACTTATGGCTTGAAGCTAAAGAACTAGTCTGGCCATCGTTAGAGCTAATCTCTCCAAAGTGCAAAGATTAGCATGTGTATGCATAACTGGGGCAATTAGAACCTGTCCAACAGCAGCTATTGAAGTGGAACTAAATCTTACTCCTCTTCACATTTTGGTGGAGACCATAGCCAAAAGGACCATACGCAGGATGATCAGGAACGGCTAGGCATAGACCTCAGCCTCCTCGAGGTGAACAAACCTGGTACATGCCCCGAGATGACATGCCAAGGAAGTGCCAGCTTTGTGAAAGAATTTACCACAAAGCGTAGCACCAAGAGCTAATGAGATAAAGACACCATCTGGAAACTCAATAGAAAGGCCATCAAATAGTACACGGATGGTTCCAAAACGGCAGAGGGAACTGGAATATGGATATATGGGCCTAGATTAGATTAGATTAGATTAGATCTAATTAGGGTAACCTTCCACCGCGACCTATTGATCTATTGTGCCCCCTTACATCAAATTGCAATAGCTGTGATGGTTTGAAGGAGGGTATTTCTCCCTCGTCTATGACATCTTTGCCAAAATAGTTGGCACGAGTTTCTGTGATAGCAGTGCAGTTGGATATTAGAGACAGGGCGGAGAAGATCAAAGCTTCCCCCTGGGAAAATCTCCCTGGTCTGAAACATTCCAAGATATACCTTGGAAATTACAGTAAGAAAAGAGCAAAGACCCTGCTAGAATTAAGCAGAAACAGACTACGAATCTTTGCGGGTTTTCTTACAGGGCATTGTCATCTGGGGGAACACATGACAAGGATAGGTCTGAAACAGAATAGTGATTGCAGGTTTTGTGGAGCGGAAGGTGAAAGTCCAGAACACCTAATATATGGGCCTAGAACCAAATATTTCGAAAGCTTGGGGATGTACCCAAGTGTCTTCTAGGCGGAAATACACGCTATTGAAAGATGAGTTCAGTTCAACATTGACAGAAGCTACGAAAAGCAAGAGATTATCATAATATCTGATAGTCAAGCATCCATTAGGGCGCTGCGGTCAAATATAATCAGCTGCAAAATAGTTTGGGGGTGTCTAGAAAAACTAAACGAGCTATGCAAAAAGAACAAGGTAATCCTTCTGTGGGTTCCGAAACACGCAGGAGTGAAAAGAAACGAAATAATACAGAAACTCACTAAGAAAGGGACTGGGATACCTTTTGTAAGGCCTGAACTTTTTTGCGGGAGAGAAAATCCAAATACTGGTAGAATCTTCAGGGAATGAGGCAAGCAAAAACTCTTCTGGGAACCTATAACCAGAGGAGATCTGCAGAATGCTTCGACCTGAGTAAAAATAATATTCATATATTAACAGGTATCTTTTCAGGCCATTGTAAACTGAACGAACATCTAAACAGGCTAGGAATAGCGGAGGAAGCCGAATGTAGATTTTGTGGGGAACAGGATGAAACATCCATCCATCTGCTCACAAACTGCGCTGCACTGTGCAACTCAAGGACCCTGCACCTGGGAGCATGTGAAATCGAAGAGGGAGACTTACCTAATCTGGGGCCTTCTGACATTCTGCACTTTTTAAAAGGAATCAGACTGGACGGCCAGCTGTAAATACTTTTTAAGTCCATTATATCGGGATCTCTTATATCGAGGTTTTACTGTATTTTATCGATGGTTATGCACTGAAAAGGTAATACGACCTTCAAATGCCGGAAAGCTTTCTCAATTCACAACATTTAACCTGAACGCCTTTTTAACAAGTTTCAGGAATTAGTCGTAGGGATAACAATAAACTTTCTGAAAGACCTTTCCATTAACTGCCTCCTCAATAGAAATGGAGATGTCACCGAAAATTTCTGTATTAGACTCAGAGCATGTGTACAAAATCGTGGTCGCCATCTTCGCCCATATTATCGAAAAAGTATAACTTCTTTATGCTCTTAAACTTTATTGTAGCAAATGTGTTTATAAGTACCCACAAATAGTGCGATTTCACTGCCTCACTCTGTACATCATAATAAATTGTCGACATCATAACGTAGGTACAGAACACACTGATAGGTACTACTGATGCAAATTCGGATTATCGATAACAATACGGATCTATATAAGGGCATGTGTTGCCTTACTGTTTAACATAAAGTTAGTGTATTAGTGAAACTACATTTTCTCTAATCCACAAGATGCGTTTTTTTTTTCCTTACGAAGACCGCTTACAACGACCAGATAATAAGAAAACCATTCTGAAATAGCCGAGAGCGTGCCGCCATGTTGCCACCGCCTTTGTGCATTCTTAAATGCTTCGCATATATCATTATAGACGTTATATGTAAGTTCAGTAATATCCGAGTATACCTGCCATCATTCGATGCGAACGGCGCCGGAGTTTTAATAGTAACGTGATACAAGGCAGTCTACGGTTCATCGAAATGAGGACAGGCTTCGAAAACACCTTAAGGCTGAATCTTATACATCCTACCATATAGATTATGAGGCTATTTTACATACTAGTAGCACTCTTGGGTTTCAATATATCATTTATTTCTTGAAGCATGAACATACTTTGTCGGTATATGTATATCGAACGCACGAACATTCAAATATATAACATGCATGTACACTTGTGTCGTGCATGCCCATATACTACAGTGTGTTTCAAAATGTCAATATTCTACTATATAGCATACATCAAAAGAGATATAATGAAGACTCACAATATAAGAAACGTTGTAATAAATATGCGCATAATGCATGTCGGTCTATTGTATGATGGTAACAGTTCATTTTGCGAAATTATCTGAGTCGTATTTACCAATCAACAGTCAATATCGTAGAATCAATAGCTGCTCTGCAAGAAGCAGGATCGTATGAAATGGTGTCCCGAAGGGGTCGGTACCGGGACCAACCGTTTTCCTAACATTTCCTAATGATTTGCCTAATTGCGTGGATCATAATAATATCGTCAGATGACATCGATAATTCTGCTGGTGCAAACTGTGTTAATGTCAGCAACTAACTATCATTGTTGATAAAACTAACTACATGCCGTTCTTTAATGAGTAGAAAGACTAAGTTAACTTCAGCTAGTTGAAATATTTCACTTAGTAATTCAACCAATATCCTGGGAATTTTAATTGAGGAAATTCGTGAAATTATGTCAAACTCTTTTCGATTAAATTTCATCACTTTACATGATTGAATCTATTGCCTCATACTAATTACAGTTATTAGGAGAAAAGCATTTATTTAATGATTTCACACTGTAAAAAGTGCACTAATTGCATATTTGCCATCCTGGTGGCCTTTTAAGATCCGTATTTGGGACAATTCAAATTGTGAGGGACCCGAACACGTTGTTAACTCAACTGGTAGAGCGGCCGTCCTACAAACGGAAGGGGTCGGGTTCAAATCCTACGCCAGGTAAAAATTTTTAATATAAAAATTGCCTCAATGAATTACAAGAATTAGCAGAAAAGCATTTATTTAAAAATTAAACACTGTTTGTCACTCTCTTTTAATTTGTTCTATATCGTGTCTGTTTGTAAAAACTATTATCCAATTGTGTGACTTTTGTCAAATCTTTGTGGCAATTTGAGTCACTGTGCGGCTAACAGTCGATTTGTGTTCGCCTACACCCTCTTGAAAGCCAGAATCTGCAACGTATCTAAGCAATATTTCCATTTTTTCCATACAGCGATTATATACCACCTTTTGTTTCGTCAGCATTGCCCAAGAATGTGTCTGCTAGATATCTTACATGATGTGCCTCAAATCTATATAACTGCTTATATTTACGCGGATGAGTATTCCGACGGCTTTTTATATTTTTAGAGCACCGACCTGCATAAACTGCGCTATTTTCAAGACTAAGAACTTTTTAAGCCAGGCACATAACAAACTTAAAAACCTAAAATTAAGTATATACATTGCACTATGCATCTGATTTTAAGCTTTTACTAGAAAATTAAGCAAATAATTATTGATACTAAATACTTGAATTATTGTGCATACGAAACCTAGCAATTAACTACTTCGGAAATTACCACTATTACGAACTTTTACTAGACATTATGCATACGGCCCATTTACACTATGTTATATTCCGATAAATCACAATATTATTAACATATATAGGAGTTCCATTCTCATAAATACTCTCATTTTTGTAATCTAAACATATATTTAAAGTTTAAATATTTCTTTCTGAAAAGGATTATATGGTGTGGTATATGTAGATATGTATCTATACAGGGTGTTTTGAAACATCGTTTAAAGATTTTAAGGGCATGTAGTACGATCGAAAAAGTCATAATAAACATATGTTCACAAATCAACCGTTTACGAGATAACAGCGAGTGTTCCTAGTAGTACATGGATATAACATATCCCAGTAAACAGGTGCTTATCAGCTATTGTTTTATGACAGTTTAATTTCACGTTTTGTGCAATTTGTAGCAATTACAATGGTTGCGTATTCTAATGCTGAAATGAGCGATATGGTGTTCATGTACGGTCGTGCTAATGGGAATTCTTTACAAGCACATCGCTTCTATGCTGAAACGTTTCCTGATCGCCAACTGCCTTCGCATGTGATGTTTCAGACGGTGTTTCAACGACTAAGAGAAACTGGTTCGTTTGAGAAGCGGTCTTCTGATACTGGACGGCAGAGATTAGCATGTACTCCACAGATAGAAGATCGAATTTTGAATATTATTGATGAAAATCCCGAAACTAGTGTTAGAAGAAATTCGACTCAAATGGGTGTAAGCAGCAATCTTGTTTGGAGAACTCTTCATGAGCAACTCCTATACCCCTACCATATCCAACGGCTACAAGCCCTTACTGTTCCGGATTGTCAAGCGAGAAGGGCTTTCTGTAGGTGGTTTTTGCGAACAGCTGCTGATCGGCCAGATTTCGCTGATAACATCCTTTTCACTGATGAAGCTGGTTTTACTAAAAATGGAATATTTAATTTCCACAACAATCACGTTTGGTGTGACGAGAATCCTCATGCTACCGTTGAAGCTCGGCACCAGCAACGTTTCTCTCTAAACATCTGGTTAGGCATGATAGGGGAACGGTTGTTAGGACCGATTGTTTTGCCACAACGCTTAACAGGTCCTGCATACCTCGAGTTCTTGGAAAATACTTTACCTGAACTTTTGGAAGATTTACCTATAAATCTAAGACTGAACCTCTGGTTTATGCAAGATGGAGCTCCATCGCACTTTACGCGTGCTGTTATGGAACATCTTAACAATGAGTTTCCTGGGAGATGGATAGGGCGAGCAGGTCCCATTGCTTGGCCTCCAAGGTCTCCCGATCTAAACCCGTTGGACTTTAGTATCTGGGGTTATTTGAAAAGTTTAGTGTACGCAACACCGGTAAACGATCTTCCAGAGTTGCGCCAACGAATAGAACACTGTTGCCAGATAATACGAGAAAAACCCTTGTTGTTTGAAAGAGTGCGCGCTTCCTTTGAAAGCAGATGTAGATCCTGTGTCGAAATGGAAGGACGTCATTTTGAACATCTTCTTTAGTTATAATCTATTTTATGTTAAAATACAATAAAAAACCGCTAAAGCAAACTTATTTTGCATTTGCGATAAAATCGCTGTTATCTCGTAAACGGTTAATTTGTGGACTTTTAACCTTCTTTTCGATCGTACTACATGCCCTTAAAATCTTTAAGCGATGTTTCAAAACAGCCTGTATATATAACCGAAACGCAACATTAAGGTTTTCTAAATTGCACGTATTCGTTTTCTTATAGTCCTTTACAATCAAGAACACAACTCATCAAGATAAAATTAGCGAACGGACAAGAAAAACCCAAAGGCCTGATAATTTAAGAAGCTTATTAAATATTTTCGGCATTTCAACGATAGCTGAAGTGTTATATGTATTCCTTGAAAGACAAGGAAAGTTGTTCAAAATTTAATTTTAAACTCCATCAAGCTTTTGTGTACATGTTTCAAAATGTAGTAACCACAATATTTTTTAACTAAATAATTGCACATTTTCATGTACTCTCTCGTTACACAAATATACAAGTGTCTCTGAATTTAATTCTTCAGTTCGACTAGAGCTACGTAATTGATTTTAACATAGGATTTATCATCAATTAGTATTTACAATTAGCACTAAAATAATTATATCTTTGCATACTCAGAAATTTATTAGAAACTAGTAGGCGGTTTATAGGTGGCGAATTCTATTTTCTACTTAATCTCAGAAGTGGGTACAGGTATTAACGACCTAGTTAATGCCCACCCACAGACCAGGAAAATGTCCGCAGATACCTATTAGTAGGTAAAATTACAAATGTGTGAATAATTTAGAGAATAATTATGAAGAAAGAAAACGTGTAAGCAGCTAACATAATTGCTACATTTATTAATTAAATGATTTGTGTCTCGCGTCAGAGCACCCACTCACTCGGTAAAACTTAATTAGTATATGATTATTATTTATGTATATGGGTATATCACTATTTATATACTACGTAGAAAACAAATAAATTCAGACAATGTCACTTCCATCTTGAGTCCAATAAATTAATACTGTAAAGTTGCCTTTTATGGGTACTTGATGTATGCGAATTCGAAGTTATGCGAGTAGTAGATAATTTTTTAAATTCCCCGGAATAATTATATTTTATCCCATAGAAGCATCATCTTCATTATTTTCTGGTATGGTTTAATCTGTGTATTGTACATATGTGTTTACCATGGAAAAATGTTCGTGTATTGTAAACTGTTGCAAAAATGAGCTTAATAGTACGGAGGATATAAAAATGTATTGCATCATACCAAGAAACTTGGAGGAAAGAATTAAACTTTAGATCTGTTCTTTTATTATTAAGGAACTAAAAGGTATTGTTAGTTCTCTGTTTTCTTAAATGCAAGGGTGGATCGAATACAAACCGCCCTTTCTTTCATGTGGTCAGCGAGCGTCTGCGAGAAATGTTCGACTCTTTGTAATGGAAGGCACTTTGACAATTAGTGAAAGAAAGCTTCTCTTGTTGCACAACGTATCGTTTTTCACCAACGAAAATATTAGGCCTAATGAAATTTGGCGCAGATTGTACAAACAATACGGATTATCGATATTATCAAAGATGCTAGTATAGACAATTTTAGCAAAGAATTTCGTGGAAGACGAAAAGCAGTGCAAAACCTAAATATCGATACCGCGCGACATATCTAACATAACATCGATGCAGAAACGCCTCTTCTTGGCTTTCATAGAATGCATTTCCATTTACTTAAAAGCCTTGAAGCACACTTTTTGAAGCTAAAGTAATGTTTTTGGTAAATATCAGCCGGTGTTTAGTATTGCGAAGCTTTAATGAAATTATTAAATGTTTTTTTTAGAGTAACACTTTCCGCACGACTTTTCGCCTTCCGCGAAATTTTACAGGCACCTTGAGAATGTCGATTTTCCATACTGTTTCACCATTTGATTCAACTTTCTTTGTGTGCAAAATATTCGTTGGTGCAAAACTTCATGAAAAGGCGTTGTGCAATAGAAAGAAACCCGCACTGATTATATGTAATACGTACAAAATCTATAAAATGTATGTTTCATACAAATGGTATTTTTGTTGATGTATCAAAGAAATCTTAATTTATACGAGCATATCAAGAACACATCGGTCGCTAAAATACGACTATACTGTATTACTTTTATGCCAATAAGAGCAACAAAATAATCGCACCAACTGCTATTAGTGTTTCATATTCATTTCTCCGTTGTATAATATTATGGCCTGTAAGAAGTTTAGTTACAACTAAAAATTTTAGAAATATCTGCTATACAGTTTATTTTGTAGTATTTGAAGCTTTTTATAGTTTCAGAAAAATTTTATACCTGGATGGTATAGCATGGTATGATAAATAAATTCATATACATTTTGTCAGTAACTTTTAATCACTCCCAATTTATCCGGCAACACCTAACTCTTACCTTTGAATATTTTAATTCTGGATCACATTGTGGATATTTAAACTTATTTTTTTTTTTTTAGAAAATGAGTTCTAAAATCGACCTCTCTCTATTTCGATATAGATGAATTTTGTAATTCAAAGCAGTGCTGTAATAAAGTTCATTACAACACTGTTGTCAGTGTATTTTTTTTAGAGGTTGGCACCATTCTGTAACTATCACCTGTTATTTCATGGTAGATTGTAGGTTAGGGTTGATGTGGTTGCGTCGGGATAGTCTCACAGGAGCCTTCTTAAGTCTATTGTGAATCCTATCTATTCTAGACGGCAGTATAAATATTTCGATATTTTATATTTTCCTTTTTAAGAGATATAGGAATATATTGTAATTTTTTTTTTCAAATACCTTTTCTAATTTTGTCGTTCTTTGCTATATTAGTTTTTTTGCTATTATACGTTTATTATTTCATTTTTTCCATGGTAATTCAGCTTAGATGTAAAAATTATTAGCTAAAATGACATCAGAATTGTGTCCTACGATCCAAAACTCCTCATTTGAAGTAAAATTTAAAGAAAATAGTTTCATATCTTAAACGAATTAAACACCAATTCCGATTTATTTCAAGCACGTATCACTTTTTACCAAAAAAAAAAAAAACTCTTATAGCGGACACCTCTAAATAGTTAACAATTTGTAATTTCCTTGGGACCTCCATTAAACAGAGGTTACACTGTGACAGGAAAATGAAAATCGACACTGCACTCGGTCATTTATGAAATTCTGATCAGTTAAATTATAATTTTCTATGTAAATTTCCTAAAACATGTGGTTTTTGAGTTAATTGGACAAAACTCAGTAAAGACTTGATTTGCGACCTCTTGTTCATAAGAACTTTTTTATTCAGCATACAATTTTCTATAAGAATCTGTAGTCAACATTATTCTTTTTTTCCAAAAATGGTATTTTAGCCGCACCCTCCGCATCTTTGACAGAGGCTCCCTTACATAGCTATCTGGTTTTGGGTTCTCTAGAAACCTGGTTGTCACTAAGAATGTGAACTGGCGTTTCCTTTTCTTTTTGACAGAATCTGCAACTAACAACCCTTGAACAACTTCTTATTTAGTTTACAGTAATCAGACGGCAGCCCTACCATCGTTTCGACAGCCTTGCTGGTTTTACTCAGTAGGTCGTCTGTAGATTCAGGTCTTAGTTTTCCTAAGAACTGTTTGGCAAGTCAGCTTGTATCCATTCGTTTTTTGGACTTAATTATTTAAGATGTGGTGACGCCGACGGAAGTTTCATTTAAAAACCTTAACAATTCTCGCCTGGCCAATTCATCTACTGATTCGTCTCTCCCCCCCCCCCCCCCCCCCCTCCTCCTCACGCCGTTATGGCTAAGTAACCACGCCAATGTTGTTTGCCTTTGGGCCCTCACCTCATTTATAGCGTTTACGCAGTCTTTATTTCATGATTATTCCGCTGTCGGTTTTTCGAATTCAAAATTCAAACCACAACAAATTTAACGGGTTGACTGCTACAAAGCAAATATCTGTGTATCAGAAAAGGGTGCTTATGACAATCAACTTTTTAAATTCAACTGTCAGTGCTCTGAATTCATTAGGCAACCCTAAATGTTGATTTAAAATAAAGAATTAATTTTAACACAAAGAATATCTTTCATTAAATAGTTTTGTCATACTCGACCGTTGGAAAACTCATTGTTACGCGTCACGTTCTTCCAATCTTGGCTTCGAGCGACAAAAGTGCATTTTACACCGATAAAAAGGATTCTTTAAAACAAAAAAAATGTTTCTCTGTCACTATTTAAAAGAACTCGGACAACTGAAAATAATATAGAAGCACATATTAACTAAGAGAAATGTGTAGTAACTCAAAGAAATAGTTTTAAATAACTGCAAAGAAATATTTATTTGTTTTAAAGAACCCTTTTTCTCTGTCATGAAGCTACCTACTATTCATTAATTTGAAGTTAGTGTAAAAGCATGGAGAAAATAAAATCTTCCGTTTTTCTTTTTCAGTATTGAGCGTCAAATATTAATTTCTTTTCCTTGAAACGGAATTAAGATAGGAGAGGATTATCCAACCTCACGAAAGGATCTGCTATGTACACGCTCCATCATACTAGAGGAATAGTGAAATATATATGCTTAATATACTCCCTATTCTTTCAATATTGAAAGTTGCACTTGTTTTGTTAAGAAAGAATGTAAAATGACAATAATGAACTAGGAAAGAACACATGAATATAGCTTAAAGAAGGATAGTACATATAACGGTCAGTAAACGGATATCCACCAGCACCTGCACAGACAGAACGAGTGGAATAGTAGATAAACGCCAGAATGACGCAGACACCTGTTATAATTCGGTACAGTTTGCAGCAACATACAACATACAAGGTTTATTCGTTCCAAGGGAAATTGTTCGGACCGGACACGGCGTTTTTATACATACGAGTTAAATACGTAACAAATTTTGTGTCTGAAACACGCACACTATCTATTCCTACTGACGATAATTACCGTTTTAGATCAAGTTTGGCACATTTTTAGGACTTGTAAGTGTTATAAACGTCCATTTTCAGCTTAGTGAGGCAAATCTACCCTTAAAATTTCACGTTTCTGGGTTTTTGGAAATTATCTTTGTTAAATGCGTACGAAAATACATTATGGATACTAACTCGAATTAAATTAAGTATTTTTACACTTATAAAAACCACTAACACCCGCATAAGGTTTAATTGATGATTTTGCCAGTGAAAGAATTTTTCAAAAGTGGTGTTTAAAATACTTGGAGGTATGTATGTATGTGTGATATTAGGGTGATAGTACACTGCGACCTGAAAGATCTATTGTGTCCCCTCTTCTCGCTGTATTTACAGCTGGCCGTACAGTCTGATTCCTTCTAAAAAGTGCAGAATGTCCGAAGGCCCCAAATTAGGTAACTCTTCCTCTTCGATTTAATATGCTCCCAGGTGCAGCGCCCTTAAGTTGCACAGTGCAGCGCAGTTTGTGAGTAGATGGATGGATGTTTCATCCTGTTCCCCACAAAATCTACATTCGGCTTCCTTCGCTATTCCAAGCATGCTTAGATGCCCGTTCAGTTTACAATGGCCTGTAAGGATCCCTGTCAATATGCGAATATTATTTTTACTCAGGTTGATGCATTCTGCAGATCTCTTCTGGTTATAGGTTCCCAGAAGAGTTTTAGCTTGCCTCATTCCCTGGAGATTCTCCCAGTATTTGGATTTTCTCTGCTCTACTTCATTTTTCAGTTTCTCAAGTGTTATGCTGCTACTTATCCCGCGAAAAGGTTCTGGCCCTACAAAAGGGTTTTAGCCCCTCTCTTAGCGAGATTATCTGTTATTTCATTTCCTTCCCCTCCCGTGTGTCCTGGAACCCATAATAGGGTTACTTTGTTCTTTTTGCCTAGCTCGTTTAGTTCTTGTAGACACTCCCAAACCATTTTGGAGCTGATTATGTTTGACCTCAGCGCCTTAATGGCTTGACTATCAGATATTGGAGGTAATACAGTCGTTTTATTTATCTCGAACTACTCGAATAATTTGAATTGCTGCTCTGACTCAAACAACATTTTCATGTGCTTACGAGAGCATTACAAGGTAACTGAATGGTCAAATTTTTTCTTTTTCTAAATAAAATTCTGAAGAAGCGTTAATCCGGAATAAGTACCCATTCACTAAAACTTACATATGATTTGATTTTTTTTTTATTTTGATTTATTCATTGCCAATAAACAAATGCATGTTTTTGACAATAAGGAGAGAGATCAAAATTTATAGTTACTAAATTCCTCAAATAAATAAAAAGGTTGTTTTAGCAATATTGTCTTCAATTTGCGTCTAAATGTCGTTAAATTATGAGAACTTAATACAGACGAAGGTAATTGATTGGAAAAAAGAGAGGCCCATGAAGTACTGAGAATTTTTGCATACAGGTGTCAGTTTTAGGAAGATTAATACTATTACAGTTACGGGTGTTGTAAGAATGAATGTCCGCACGATAGATATATCTGCTTCTATATTTATACACCATATCCACTGACTCATAGATAATTAATGAGTATAAAGATAAGATTTTTTGGGGTAGAAACAACGGAGGGCAGTAGGCTCTGTTGTCTTCTCTCCTAATCACCCGCACAGCTAGTTTTATTTGTAATTTAAAGATTTCGAATAAATTCGTTGTAGTGGTGAAACCCTAACAAGGAACACAATATCTCATGCGAGACTCCAATAGTGCAAAGTAAACCCTTCTTGCAGTATGCTCCCCAAGATTTAGTTTTATGATTCTTAGGGCATAACAGGCTGCCCTTCGACAACAGCTGAATGTGCCCGGTCCACCCCAAACCGGTATCCACAGTAACACCCAAAAATATAATATCAGTAACCGGGGATAAAAGACTGTTATTAATAAAAATGTTTAGGTTGATTTGTTGTCTATAAAGTAACAATTTGATTTTGCTAGTGTTAAGAGTAATTTCATTAGCATTAAACCACTCATAAATCTTGGAAATGTCGGCGATAATCAATCCTTCTACCACGTAAGGGATGTATTGTCGGCGAAGAGTACCGTTTGTGTGTACATGACCTAAAGTTAATAGTGTATGAAGGAACACTTAAAAGAAAAAGCTGAAAGTGAAACATGTGTCAAAAACATAATAGTTTTCAAAGCATAATAAAATATTAGGTGTCGGTTTTTTAGAACAGACAATTCTAGAGGAATTGAGTCTCTTTTTGTGTTAAAACTTTCACCTGAAACTTTTGAAAATGTTTATCGACGACGAGGAAAATGACAGCATTATGGCAGTTGTATAATCAGATCTACGCAGCTATTTTCTACATTGCTACAGGGTGCGGCAAAACAAACAGTGCAGGGCTATTAAAAGAAAACGGCGCGGCGCAAGTTAGAGAAATGAGGTTTATTTTATTTTATTCGGCCCATCATGCCGTTTTATGCATCAAGTCCTGGAGATGACATCAGAAAGATGATGGCCCTCAGCAGCGAGACATGCATATAGGCGATTTCAGAAGTTTTCGATCGCATTTTGGCACATCTTTGTGGGGCGATGAATAAACAAAATTGTCGGTTTGGGCTGAGAATAATAATTTGGGGAGTGAAGAGGTTTCTCGTGAAATTGCCGTGGGAATTTCACGAGAAACCTCTTCACTCCCCAAAAGTGACTGTATGGTGTGCGATTTCCAAATTTGGGGTGATTAGGCCTAATTCTTTTAGTACAATGGACGAACGTATGTACAATGGACGTAATTGTCCCCGCTCAGCGTTATGTTTCCATGTTGGAACTTTTTTTTAACCTCGATTGGAAGCTCTGAGGGAGGAAACAGATCTAGGAGACACCTGGTTTCAGCAGGCCCATACTGTTCAAGTTTCATTGATAAAACTGCGACGGATGTTCCGCACGCGTCTCGTCTCTCTGAGGGGCGCCATGTGGTGGCATTTGTGATTTCTTCCTGTGGGGCTATCTGAAGGAAAAGGTTTTTAAATATTGGCCTCACAACTGAGAAGATTTCAAAGATTGAATTCGGGAAGAAATCGCCGCTATACCCGTCGAGATGTGCCAAAATGCGGTCGAAAACTTCTGCAATCGCCTACATGCATGTATCGCTGCTGGGGGGCATCATCTTTCTGAGGTCATCTTCAGGACTTGATGCATAAAACGACATGATGCACTGAATAAAATAAAATATACCCAATTTCTCTAACTTGCGCCGTTTTCTTTTAATAGCCCTTAAAAACTGCCGCACCCTGTATTTTACGTTTAGAAATACATAGAGTATATAGTGAATAGAAATTCTTTCTTAAAAAGAATAAAGCTTTGTTAAAAAAGACCGAGAGCCAAATTGTCAAAATTGCATTTTAAAAAAAATCTCTTAAGAAGGAAATACTTCATTTGAGCTATTACCACTAAAAAACATGAGAAGAACATAACAAATTTAAATGATACTGGCAATTGGAAATGGCGCAATGGAAGTAATTAATATTTGGGATTTATTCTACTAGAGAATAGAGTAACATAGTCGGACATTTGAATTGAAAATCGTCGTCTAAGTTCATGTATTGAGAATGTGTATAAGTTAGGAAACACTTTCGTCGCATCAAAACCTTAATTTCGTTACAAATGCATACGTGCTGTTAGCTGCAAATTCTTAAAGCAAAACATTAGGGGTAGGTAGATCAGTCGTTACATGCCTAGGATACTGCCCCTACCGTATAATTACCTACGGACAGTAGTCTGAATCAGCGTGGTAATCACGGGACGCCTCGAGCGATTCACTCAGCTACCGTTGGCTGCCGAAGTTGCTAGCTGACAAGACTCGTCTGTGCTACCTACCTGACCAATTAATATCTCGCTGCCGCTCCTATAAGTTCCTTCAACTTCGATTCCGCTGGTATTGGATTTAATAACATGAATGTGCTGCACATTCATGGAAAAAATTGCTTTAAACATAAACATACGGTAGTACATGAAAAAGCTAATATACTTATTATGCATATATAACTCTTTGCTATTACCTCAGTGGATTTTTTTAAATGATTCCTATTCTGAAATGACTTACAATCTTGATATTACCTATTGTTGCCTGTACACGTTTGGTAAAGTTTATTCAAATGCACTTCGTGCGGTGCGTATATAATTATGTAATGATTGTCGATTTGTTCTTTTTATAGGAAAACCTGCGAAAGTACCCAAGGAGAAGTTATGAAAACGAAACAGATTTAGGCTAATCTGTTACTATGGAATGCCATATATCACGATGTAACTTATCCCCATGTTGAACTGCTGCTGTGGAGAAAAGCAGAAGATTCTTCACCTACAGGAGAGTACTAGATATCTGAATTATAGCCCGATATAAAATATAACTCAAACTGGAAATATATCGAAAGATTAATGTTTAGGGGTATTTATTGTTGTTATATATTTTTTTAAAATTTGTAATTATAAATGACATGTAAATATTTATATATATATATACATATTTTAATAAATGTTACAATAAAATATAAAGTAAAAAAAAAAGGTCTTTAGCTATGTACTATGGGGATATTCATAATTACATAATAAAGCTTGTCTACAATGTTGGTAACTCCTGCGGAATATCACCGTGTGCCAAAACCTAGGTTCGACGTTTCGCTGCCTATATTGTCATCTTCATACAGGGTGACTCAACTAACTTGCACTGAGAAATATGGATTGTATTTTTAATATAAATATAATATATTGAAATATATAATAATAATAATAATGCAATTTATTGATATACACATACAATAAAAAGCGTACAAGGAGAAAAGGATATATCAAAAGGAATACATAAGATATATATCTGATATTAATGTATCCCATTAATTACTAAATAACTAAGTAAACAATTTTATTGCGCTAAGATTATACAACTTAAGAGAGAGAAAAAATAATAATAATAGCTTATATACATATAAAAATATCGTTTTTTGTTTCTCTTGGTTTAGCGGCTGGTTTCTAATTTAATGATTTTTCAATAAAACTATCTATAACGTTTCGACAATTCTTATTTCTTTATTGTTGTCTTCTTCAGATTTAGATTTTTTTAAAAACATATAATAGTTCACAAACATTTGTTGTCTAGAATGTATGAAAAATGTTAATAACAATTTTATCAATTTTTAAGTGTTTTATACTTACAGAGTCAAGACATTCACAAACATTTTAAAAGATCTTAAAATTATTTTTTTTTTAAATAAGACATTACATTTTTATTAAACAAACTACAAACTGTTGTCATTTACAATTAATAAGTGGTGCTACATTTTGTATGGATATCGGAGAACTACATTTAAAAAAATCCGAAGTGGCTTGCTCAGCTATGGGGTTTTTTTTTCCTAATTGTTGTGCTAAAAATTGTTATTGAAAAGATACCTGTATATATTATTGGCGAAAAGTATTTAAATGATTGGTGAATAAATTTTTGATAAGCTTTCTATATCTGTTTTGTCGTTTACTGCGGTATTTTGTTTTTTTATTTGGATCATTTCTAATATACATCGCGCTTTATAATTTCTTTCTTTATTTAAAATCTTTGTATTATCGAAATTGAAAGTATGACCGAAGTTTATTGTATGTTTTTTAAGAGCAGTGAGCACAACAATTAGGAAAACAAAAAAAAAGCCCATAGCCCATCCATACAAAATGTAGCACCACTTATTAATTGTAAATGACAACAGTTTGTAGTTTGTTTATTAAAAATGTAATGTCTTAT
Source organism: Cetonia aurata (assembly GCA_949128085.1). Lineage (NCBI taxonomy): Eukaryota > Metazoa > Arthropoda > Insecta > Coleoptera > Scarabaeidae > Cetonia > Cetonia aurata. The sequence continues at coordinate 20,782,205 of OX421887.1, read as the reverse complement.
TTTAAAAAAAAAATAATTTTAAGATCTTTTAAAATGTTTGTGAATGTCTTGACTCTGTAAGTATAAAACACTTAAAAATTGATAAAATTGTTATTAACATTTTTCATACATTCTAGACAACAAATTTTTGTGAACTATTATATGTTTTTAAAAAAACCTAAATCTGAAGAAGACAACAATAAAGAAATAAGAATTGTCGAAACGTTATAGATAGTTTTATTGAAAAATCATTAAATTAGAAACCAGCCGCTAAACCAAGAGAAACAAAAAACGAAATCTAAGTTACGGCTAAGAAAAAAATCCCCCATCAAATACATATAAAAATAGATAATAGTATAACAATAACTGTAGCAAATGTCCTCCCACATTATCACTAACCTCCACGTCGAGATCACATGAACCTCTTATACTTGGCTTTAAATACTTGAGTACTACAATCTTTAAAATTAAACGGAATTGTATTCATAACACTTGCAATATTATACGAGAATAAACGCTTATAAGCTTCGCTATAGATATTACATTTTTATGTCGTAAGTTCAAGTTGTGTACGTCCGCTCTAAAAGTATTTTTTCATAAAGTTAAGGTGCAGTATAGTTCAACAATATTTGTCTATAACGACAAGCAGAATGCAACGTAAGGCGCTCCGCCATATTCAACCACCCTGCCCAGTCTAATGTGCGAGATATCGTATCTAGCTGTACGTCTAATACCATATTCAGGTTGTAGCACCTAAGACGCCTCGGACCAAAGCTCCCCTATCATACAAGATTTCGAAGAAAGCCTAAGAGCAAAATTGTACTAATTACCCTCTTTCTAAAATACTTCTGGTCAGCAGTAGCGTGCCGTATTCCAGAAGCGTATCAAACTTGTGTTTTTTTTTTAAATGGGACACCCATTTATTTTATTAGGATATTTGGAAAAACTCTCAAAGAGTACTTATTTTTTATGTATCATGGTATACCCCTAACTTTAGCGGTTTCGCTGTTATAACATAAAAATGTTAAATGTCCAACTGTTCCTCACAGTTAGACCATTGTTTGAAATTTCTTTTGGCAGGAACTAAATCTTCTTCTTTCTTCGACGGGTCCCTGCACGGCAACAATTATTTACGGTTCCTTCGTGATGACTTGGTTGAACTCTTGGAAAATGTGCCTCTAGTCGCTCGACGGCAGATGGTTTTCCAACACAATAGCGCCCCTGCACATAACAGTCGTGTCGTTCGGGAATATCTTAATGGGTTCCAGATTCTTGGATTGGTCGTGGGGGTCCAGCAAGATCACCAGACCCCACTCCCATTGACTTCTTCTTCTGGGGCTACATCAAGAACAAGGTCTACAGGGCGGTACCAACTACAGCCGAGAATATGGGAGGGAGGATTCGCGGGGCTTTCCGCGGTGTATCAGCAAAACTGGCTTCGTTCTAACTCTCGTGGGTTCGTTGAACAGCCCCAGCAGTTGAGAATTTATCCAACACTCTTTGAAATGCACGTGGATTTGGATGCGCTCTGTCAGAATACTTCTCGTCGTATATTCGTGACGCCAACAAAGAATTCTTGTAACATTTTCCAACAATAAACACCATGTCAACTATTTCTTCTTGAGTTTGAAGCATTTTCGCAACATTTGTTGCTACTGTCACTTTATTCTTATTTTTACTGTTTTTTTTTTGACAATTGCACTTCTTTTGTTTTATCATGACAGACTTAATTTCGGAAAAAGACATTTTCCAACAAATTGACATAACTTTTTCTTTCTTAAAAATTTCTTTATGAAATCTGTTGTAGTTTTGGTACCAATAAAAATTTGGAATTTTGGCTATCCAGCCATGTAATTTTTTTTGGGGAGTGCCATTCAAAATTTTAAAAACAAATGACAATTTGCGAATGCCAATCAAAAATTATCTTCTTTTCATAAATAACTTAAAAAGAAATTCTTTTGAGGGCACAAGAGGTCTTAGTCCTAAAACCTAAGCACCAAGTTCCTGCCAAAAAAAAAAATTTCAAACAATGGTCCGACTGTGATGAAAAACTGTTATAAGAGCGAAACCGCTAAAGTTAGGGGTATACCGTATTACATAAAAAAATAAGTACTCTTCGAGAGTTTTCCAAATATGCTATAAAATATAGTGTCCCATTTAAAAAAATATAAGTTTGATACGCCACTACTGACCAGAATTATTTTAGAAAGATGCACAATTTTGCTCTTAGACTTTCTTCGATATCTTGTATGATAGGGGATATGGTCCGAGGCGTCGTAGGTACTACACCCTGTATTAGACGCAAACATAATATTGGTACTCTTTGAATTCGTTCAATATTTTTTTTCAAGTATGAACCGTATACAAAATCACAGTAATTAAACCGTGACAAAATGAGCGAATCGCACAACAGCAGTTTCGTTTCCCGAGTTAATAATTTCCTGTTTGCATATAACAACTTCATATTACGATAAGAATGTTGGATTAATTCTTCTACATAATTGGAAAATCTCATATCACTGTCAATTGTAAAACCTTATTTTTAGTAACAACAGGCAAAATATCCCAAATCTAATTCACTATGCCTCTCGTCAAAAACCGTTACTGAGCACTTCGTGGGAGTAAGTTTTAAAATTGCATAGAAGAGCAACTGAAGACACATCCACACCAATATGAGGTAAAATAGAAAGTAATATATCATGGTTTATTGTGCCAAATGCCTTTGAGTACGCTAATGTTATTACCAATGTAATATGTTCGAGTTGGGAATCTTTCCTTTTAAATGTTCTTAGGAATCACAATAAAACAAAGTCAATGCAGAATATTCTACGGTTAAGATGTCCATTTATATAGGATCTAAGCAGATGCATTGCGGCTTATTAAATTTCATTAGAATTAAGTAATATGTAAGTATTTAATCGACAGCAATTGTAAACAACTGTAACGAGTAACAAAACAAAAATATAAAATAATTATGTAAACATGTCACCTTCATACTTTGGCATTGCTGTCATAAGGTAGGAACACAACTTTGAAGACTCGATAGTTCAAGGAGATGACTTAGTCTTCCCCATTCTAAATCCTTTTAATTTGTCTGAGTGCACTCTTTAAATTGGGTAATCAAACCAGATTGTCAGTAAAAGCTGTTCATAGATATGTGATTGAGGCTAAAGTGTTAAAATGTGGCAACCTTCTGAACATTTAGTTTGCTTAAAACATTGAGCGCAGGCTTTATAGATAGCGGGAACAGAATATATGAACAAAACAGTTGTGAGATCAACCTAAAACTTAACAGGCCTTGGATAAGAGAGACAGCTAGTAATGAAAACTGAATCAATACAGTAGAGATAGCAACTGCAAATTAGAAAAGCAAAAAAAAAATTAAAAAATGGCAATTTGTGAAATACAAAAAATAAAAATCGATTCTGTTTAAAGTCTACCACCGATTCCATGTACTGGCCAACAAAGTTTTATCCAAAGTCAGTAACTGATAACAATAAACGTAGGGTAACTGCACCAGTAATGGACATCCAAGAGAATATCTCAACATTAGGAATTCTGAAAAAATATGGTGTTATCTGCCTCCTAGTCGTTAATGATTTATAATCGCGTCTATTATCTAGAAGTTCATGGAAAGAACTCTGTTAGTCCGCATTTAGTCATATTGAGCCGGCAAATTGTTCATTTGGCACCGACTGCTAATTTGACTTATTTTGGACTGCATAAATGCGAAGTTGTCAATGCTACCAATTGTATGGAATTTAAAATTACCCGCATACGCTAGAATGTTGCAGTTAATCGATGTAAGCTGTTGATGAATACATTAAACGGAGGTAGATCACGGTTGGAACCCTGCGAAGCTCCAAAAGTTGAGGCATATAATTCAGACTTGTAGCCATCGCAATATACGAAGTTTTACCTATCTTTCAGGTAACAATCTACAGGTAGTAATAGAGATCTACTGAATCTAAAAAAAAGCTCATCTTCGACAGCAAAATAACATTGTCAAAAAGCTCGGCAGAAATTACTAAGACTACATCTATCTGCGTTATGTTATTCAATGCTAGACGCATCATGAGATAGACTCACAAGGTAATCCGTAATTTTGTAATTCTGGTGTATAGGCCTTATATTGGCGATGACGTTGGTATTGAAAGAATTAGCATTTTTTGCAGAAATCTGTAGTCTTGATTTATGTATATAGCAGAGATGACGATTTGGTCGACTACAATGATATTTATAAGCGTTTGGAAAAGCCAACCTGAAAACAGTTTTGCTAACTAATAGAAACGCATATGGCCACTACCAATGGAAAATAACGTACAACATGACAAGAGATACACAAGATCATCGGGTTTTACGAAGATATTATTTTGCACAACAAAACGTATACATCTAGTACCTATATAAGTACTTATTAAGTAATTTATTGCTTGATCTTGTTTCATATGTCATTTTTTGCAGTTCATAACAACACAAAAACTAAAACTAGGAAATAATAAACTTCAAGCATTTCATTCTACTGGTTAGCAGACGTATCCTGAAGATACGGCGACGTCAATACTGAACGTTGATGCTTCAACCGAGGAATTTTGATAATGGAAAGAATTCTGTTGAATTGCAGAAGAGAGGCTATAGACATTGTTTATAAGAGTCAAAGGATAATATGAACAAAAATTCGAATTTAGAAGATTAGTGTCTATTCACATAAGATTATAAAGATAAAATAAGTAAAGCTCAGTTTAATTCATATTACCCAATGCAATATTCATCAGATTTTTCTAGTGATAGAGAGCGTTCTGCTTGGAAAGCTAATTTCACATTCCTTATATGGATTTTTATGCACACTTGCATTACAATGCTTGTATATGTGTAACAAAAATGTATTTTAGTACAAAAAAGGTGAAGAAGTGATTGTACTATAACTTTCGTCTTGAGTTATATAAAAATTGCTATATTAAATATGATAGCTATGAGAATTACGTATAATAAGGAGAGGCGAAGTATACTGAAGCCAAGCACGGCAGTGGATGGAATTCTCTGAAAAAATGACAACCCCAGGCCAAACAGGCGAACTCATCACGCGACGAACCTTTGTTCGCGTCGAAGAATGCGGCCCTAAATTTAGGAGTTAATTGGCTTGTTCGCCACTGTCCAGTAGCTTGCCGCTTCATATAGCGGGTTATATCGAACGACTCTTAAATTGTGCTATAGGATTGAATATATACAGTACGAAAAATGTAAGAAATTTCATCAGTATATTGATAAAGGCACATTTTTAATCGAACTTAAACGTAAATTACAATAATATTCAACCCAAAAATTGGTCTGAAACACGAGTATGAGAATATTACATAGCGTATTGTTAAAAGAAACGCAGAATATGATATTATGTGATTCTTTGAAAAATACTGAAACAGGTCAATTTTATATTTATATGGGGCATATATATCAAGTTTATTTTCTATCTTCTGTTTATAAGATACAGGTTGCAATCAATTTTTATTTTAAGAAAATATTTTAAATGTATAAAACGGGAGATATAGGAGTTCTTCTAATTGTGGGAAATGCCTTACATTCAAAATTTGACAATTACCGGCAGCTGTGTAAACTTATTTTCAAACAAGCCCCTGTAAGGGAGTCTAGCAAACTTGGATCAGATGAACAATCTAGAGATTCAAACGTTCCCCATCGTCCAATCCATCTTGGTGGTGGGTGAACTACTCCATAGGTTTTATATAAACAATCTGAACAAAAAGTTAAGCGCAACTTACAATTAATCTTTTTAGGCATATACTCTTCTCGCTGCCGATCGTAGTGAGGGTTATAATATCCCTCCAACTCGAGGTAGCAGTATCCACTGTGCAAGCACAAAGTCACTATAATTATATGATCCAGAAGTACGGTGTCTGCCGTAGAGTGAAGTTATTTTGCACGCGACTCATACAATCTCCTTCGGGGACTCTGGGGTCTTGGCTTAACCGCACGAATTATCAGGATGACATACGTCTACAATGAAAACTCTTAAGCCATTGATGGAGCTTCCTATGCCCAGGGCTGCGCTGTCAATGGAAACTGGTACTTAATAGATCGATTATTAAATTAAAGGTGGGTATTGGGTATTATTGATATCCTATGCGCACACTCTTCACAAGTGCTTCTTTTAAAAGCTCCGTATCACCTGTGCCGGTAAAGAAAGCGCTGGCCAGTGGATAAGTAATGTCGAAACTTTATCAAACCTTGCAAAGGCGCAAGAATCAACACCATTCCTGAGTAGCACATAACCGTATATTTTTACAGGATTTTCCATGCTTCCGACGCCTTTGTTTCTTCCACAATATCTAGCTACATGTTCACATTTCCTTTCCCACATACTATTTTTGCTTCTTGTAATTTCTTTCTCACTTCTTTATTCCAATGTCTATATTTTCGCCTATTCTCTGTCGCATTTGCTTGTCACGTTTCATAACTCTTCTTGATTGTCGCATTTTGGTGTTATTCCTTTTGCTTTTTTTTGATACTCTAAAGCTTTTTTGACACCTTCATATATAAAGAATTTTAGAGGCATATGCAAATTCTTCTGCACTACATCTTTTTACGTATGCGTTTTGAAGCTTGGCTGCAAACTCTATAAAAATTTCGTAAATATATGCTTAAAAGTTTTAGTTTTATATATACACGCTCCAAGCTTCTTGTAGGTATTTTTACTATTCAAAGTTAGTATAGAATCCCAAGATCGATATTAGAAATGAAGGACAATTAATTAATCTCATCAAGACACAACATAAATACACAACCTGTTTCCTACGGCTTTGCCCGCATGGATTTCGCTTTTGGTAAAATCACTTTTAACAAATCTATGAATTTCATTTCACTTCATGCTTGGTTTCATTACAAAACTCATGTAGTTGAGCTGCCGCAATGTCATAATGTCGCCTACTGTACCAACCAATATCAAAGACATACTAAACTGTGCCATTTTGGTTGAACCATTGAGCTTATAATTTCGTTTTCGGTTTTGAATCTTTGGAAAGATCCATGCCATACGACTAAGGCAAGCACTTTGAATTGGCATCAAAATAGGCGAAAGATAATGTATTTACGAGTGGTAAAAATAGGATATAGGCCGCGCCTACCCGATAAAGCGGGAACGATGAGTGTGAACATACGGGGAGCCGGTCATTTTGGGTGCCGATGATGGTACATACATCCAAAGTAAAAACTTTTAATTTATCTGGGACTATCATTATCTAAAACTAATGATTTAGAATGCTTTGGATAACATTTTAAAACTAATTATATGTAATGTTACAATAGGTATGTGTGACTATAAGAAAAGCAGATGTCACCAAGATAGTAAAAACACGCGATACAACATTTTTACCACTCTTTATACGACTTTTCTAGCAAATTTATGTCTGCATGGAGCTTCTCAGTGTTTGTCTGAGTGGTGGGTTGGCTTAATGCATGCAAATATTTAGTAAATTACCACTGACAGATGTAGCGTGATGCAGATATATACACATATACCTACTATCGTAACCTACGCAATCTGTACGATACATATCGATGCAGGGACCTCAACCAGCCGGTATATGTCGATATTTTCAAATTGCAAACCAAAACAAAATCAAGCTAAAAAGACGAAGTACGGTTAAAGGGAACAAGTATGGCGTGAGAACGTCACATTTATATATTTGTACAACTAAAATAGTTTCATGCCACACCACATGTGCATGCAGATAGTGTTAGGGCGCTACATATTCACTGGCATGTATTATATTTATTATCTCATTACAGTTAATGTAAATCACTACGATTTTGGTGTATAACTGGTTTAAATTGTGGTGGTTTCACAAAAACTATTGTTTAATAAATCAATTGACCTAAGTTTTTTATAGATTAATTAATCTGCAAACTATAATTAAAAATGCAGCTAATCATTTTACAATACTAATAAAGACTGAATTTGCAATAGGAGTTACAAAAACGTCACACCTATACCCAAAAGTAGCACGGATTGGTGAAATTGCGTACAAGATCAAACAAAATTAAAATTTGATTTGTAATTCTTTGAATCGTAGAGGTGTTGTTCATAAAAAGAAAATTAACGAAACACAATATCTACATCAACAAGACATACTCCATATCGGCTAGAAATCGGTCTTATTTTGAAGAAAATTATACTAACGAAGCAGAGCTATACATCGACAAACAACGACATTAAAAAAAAATACTTCTATACAAAATTGGCGAGTTTGAAAATCTTGTTAAAAATTCAAATCAGAAATATCTATAAATATGAAGAAATGTGGCGACATCTGGTAGTAAAAAGCCTGATGCAACTTTCAATATTGTAATTAATGAAAAGATACCTGCATACGCCAAAGTGAAATCTCAGGCAGGATAACGTGTTATGGTGTCTGAGGTAAAACAAAGTTTTCCAATATTTTTTTTTGTAGCGACACTTACGTGAGTACCTAATATCGTACTCGGAAACATGTACTCACGAGTACTTCTGTTTTCTGTGTACCCGAACAACTGTACTCGACGGAAATTTGAATCAACTGGAAATATATTCAAAATGTACTCGTATTAGTTTCTCTTAAGATACAAGTGTAAACCAGAAACTTGCACAAGTAAATAATGGCATTAATGGTAATCGCTGCGCTGGTTCGGTTACCCTTAAATTATTGACAAACCACCATCAAACCACAGACAGTACTCAAGACATCTGAGATAGTGTGTTGAGAAAAGTGCTTGATATGCTTGCATCTCATATAGATGCACGTTCAAGTTCTGTAAAACTTCCATAAGAAACTTGGAATATGCGTCTCAAAGATTTTGTAGGTCCTGTTCTATATAATTACGAACATCAATATTCAATCCTTCTGTGCGAGTGGTTGACCTATAATGGCAGTTCATTCATGACCACGTACGACACTAACTATTTCATCAGAATTATATCAAAAGAATGGAATAAGCTGCGACAGACATTTTCAACTTCATGGCGAACTTTTAGCAATATAATTTTTGATTTTGCGGTACAAGTCATTAGACAGGACAGAACTACCGCCATCTTCACCCCCCTACGCCCCACATCCTCTCACAAAAAAATTCCGATTATGGAAACAAGTGTCAAACACTAGACAGTCAAATTTTATTGTCAGAAACTTCAAAATTTTCGGTATTCTCTTAACCGGTACTCTTAACAAAATTTTGTAAGTAAAACATCCAGTTTATTGTTGTATTCTTTTTCATTTAATCTTTTTTAGAGTGTCTAGACCCTATTGTGCGGGAACCATGCCGATTAGAAGCATTTATGCCCGACAAATCTTTGATTCACGTGGGAATCCCACTGTAGAAGTCGATTTAATAACCGATTTAGGACTATTTAGAGCAGCCGTTCCTTCTGGTGCAAGTACAGGTAGTGTGTCGTTCGTATTAAGCGAATATTCAAAACTTTAGTAGTAGAAGAAAATCAAAGGGTGTGCTCCAACTAATATCTAATATGAAATAGATCTTATCGTTTTGTTGGACTGTTTACCCAGCAAATAAATTTTAAAATAGTTAAAATATTCTAATTCTTCAAAGTCTCTTGACCTTATATGTATAAATAGATATATATTACCTTCTCAGTTTTTTAGGTCTTTAAAAACAGATATATTCCCCAATAAAATAGCATATGCGTCAAGCCACTGATGGCTGTTAGCCTCGACAGTTTTTGAAGACCTTCTTGTAAGTAATTTTTGTGCTTTTGTAACAGGTATTCATGAGGCGTTAGAATTGCGAGATGGCGATAAGGCCCATTACCACGGACAAAGTGTCTTAAACGCTATCAATAATGTAAACAACGACATCGCTCCGGAGCTCATCAAACAAGGCTACGAGGTTACCCAACAGAAAGAAATAGACGAGTTCTTGATTACGCTCGACGGAACCGAAAATAAGTCCAAATTTGGCGCCAACGCTATTCTGGGAGTTTCGTTGGCAGTTTGCAAGGCTGGAGCCGCGAAACGGGGAGTTCCCTTGTACCGTCATATCGCTGATTTAGCAGGCAATAAAAATATAATTCTACCAGTTCCAGCTTTCAATGTAATAAACGGAGGATCTCATGCTGGGAATAAGTTAGCTATGCAGGTAATAGTTATTTACATATCAAGACTGTAAAGGGATGTGTTATCGAACGAGTTTGGAGATTGCGCCCCGAGATGAGCAACCAATCGAGTTCGATAAATACACTTTCCAGTCGTGGTGCGCACACTATTTTGTCGACTACCATGTGATTACCACTTAATAAAATCAATTTGTAGTGTTCAGAATACAGATCACTTATATTTGACAGCTTATTTGATAACCGAACTTCAGAATCCTGACAGAAGAGTACGGTAAAATGACAGGAGGTCCGATAAAAATTTGTCAAAAATATCAATTTTTCTGTACGATTTGCGGAAATAGTATATTATAAACCTGGCAGAGAAAGCTCATATTTAGAGCCCTGTACGGATACTTTTTTTTCTTATCCGTAACCGATCCGTGTCCGCAGTTTGACTATCCGATCCGTAATTTGACTATCCGCATCCGATCCGTTTTCGCATTTCATATTTTCGATATAGGTTAGTTTTATTACTAATTACATTATGATAAATTCATCCTAAAATATTTAATTTCGAAATTTATTTTCATATTTAATTATTTTTATGGAATGTCTTTTATTAATTTGTTGTTTCTTTTTTATGAACAAGTTGCTGTCGACAGCAAGGAAACGTTGATTGTTCAAAATAAATTTATTCTAATTTGCATATTAGATTTTTTATTCAATCAAATCTGCAAAACCAGGACAAGCAGAAAAAATGTTATAGTATACAAAACGGATACGAAAAGCTATAAAAGTAGATATTATACCTGTACGATATTTCTAACTAACAAGAAAAAAATAACAAGAATTTTTACGTTAATAATCAATAAGTACAAGCTCTAGAGAAATAGTAAATATATTAAATAAATAAAAATCACTTGTATAAGAAAACGATTCAGTAGGCGTATTTTAAATTCTTTATTATACATTATTTTGCATACGTCCAATAGCTTCGAACTTATGAACAATAGCCATGTCATTATTAATGGTATTACAAGCACAGGCGTATTTTCAAAAGAAACAATATATCCTTACATTACGAAAGAACGACGAAGTTAACACCAAAGTAAATTCAATATTACAAACACCAAATCTAAAGAAATTCTTATAACATTAACTTAAAGATGCTAAGAATGTTAGGAATATGAACAATAATAAGAATATGCCGTGTCTGTCTGTCGTCTGGCGTTTGTAGCTTACGAGATTCTTTCTCTAGCAATATTGGCAACTGTGCTCGTTTCTATGCATGGGCTTTTAGCCCGCATGAGAGATAAATACAGACCAGACGTGTATACGCGTACACACATATGATTTTTGTAAAACCTAAACCAAACCAAAAGCTTGTAAGCAGAGCACATCATTTCACATTAGATGGTTATTGATTCTTTGTGTATTAGGAATTTATGATACTCCCCACTGGCGCATCTTCTTTCTCAGAAGCAATGAAGATGGGATCAGAGGTTTATCATCACTTGAAAAATGTAATAAAAACTAAGTATGGAATGGTAGCTACAGCGGTAGGAGATGAAGGCGGTTTCGCCCCAAACATTCCCAGTAGTAAAGATGCTTTGACTTTGATCCAAGACGCAATTGGTAAAGCTGGCTACACTGGACGCATCGATATTGGCATGGACGTTGCAGCTTCGGAATTCTTCAAGAGTAATGGTACGTGTGTGGAAAACCTCCTCCTTACGAATGTCTCTTTACTTTCATTTACGATACACTTTTAGGTAACTACGACTTAGACTTCAAGAATCCTAAGTCAGATAAATCGAAATGGCTGTCTCCTACGAAACTGCAGGATATGTATTTAGATTTCATTAAGCGCTTTCCAATCGTGTCTATCGAAGATCCGTTTAACCAAGATGATTGGAAGGCGTGGAAATCAATAACAGCGGCTACAACAATCCAAATCGTTGGCGATGATTTGACTGTAACTAATCCAAAGCGCATACTAACGGCTGTAGAGCAAGAAGCTTGTAATTGTCTTTTATTAAAAGTAAGCGTTATTTATAGGTTCCTATCAATTTCTCGGTTATTTTTGCTTGTTCTAGATTAGTTTTATACTCCAAGTCAAATGAAACAAATTTCCTTTTTCTTAACGAAATCGTATTCTAGGTTAACCAAATCGGTTCAATAACAGAAGCTATCGACGCTCATCTCTTGGCAAAATCAAACGGATGGGGTACCATGGTGTCGCACAGATCCGGTGAAACCGAAGATACCTTCATTGCCGATCTCGTTGTTGGCTTGTCTACAGGACAAATCAAAACTGGTGCCCCTTGCCGTTCCGAACGGTTAGCTAAATACAACCAAATTTTACGGATAGAAGAAGAGTTGGGAACTAATGCTAAATACGCGGGAAAGGCTTTCCGCAAGCCTCAATAACTGTTGACCCTTCAGATGAATTTTGATGAACGTATATTTGGCATTCCACGTGTATTCCAAACTTACAAACCAGAAATAAAAAACATCCAGTCGATTTATTTTCACGTTAGTTATGCGATATTAGCTTACATTTGAATAATGGCTAATACGAACAAATACCCTCACTCGAGTATTTGAAATAGGAGAAAACTTTTTTTATTTTCCATAAGTATGTAGTTTGGGTAGTAGACATCCCTATTTCATAGTTGATAAGGACAGTTCTTTTTATATTGATGCTTATTTGTGTTAAAACTAGTGCTGCGCATTTTAACCGGATAACGGGTTAGCCGGTTATAGACACAGGACGGTTATAAACTACAGGCAAAATAATGACCGACGATTGATTAACGTTGCACGACGATTAATCGGTCAACTCCTAGCTGGTCAAAAATTTGTGTATACTGGAACTGTTTATAACTAACAACTGATAAATCAAAAATTTGTACAAAATTGGATTCAATTTAACCATTCATAATATGAGTAGGTAGGTATGTTTCAGTGAATAAGTAACTATTCAATTGGTAAAAGACCAATTTTATGTATGGCTCTTCTGGTGGTCTCGACTTTAACTGCCCTTACGATGTTGTCTGTCCCGGGGAATAACTTTGACACAAGTCCCATCTTCCACAACGTGGCACGAAGATTTCGTTGTTAAATTCACTTGACTGCACAGTTTTAACGATTACACAGAGACTGTTCTCAACTTCTTGAGCGTGACTAATGTTCAATTGTGACCGACACTTATTTTTAAAACGTATGACAAGGCAAAGAATGCGTAGCTACTTCTTATATGATGAGTGTTTATGTATAAGTTCGTCTATGGTGTTGGTACCGGTATCGGTTGAAGCTAAAACTAATGTTTTAAAGGTTTTATTTCAGGAATCTCCTTAGAGTGTAAGTAATTTTCGTTGTCGCCATTGAGAATATCTCGAAAGAAGAGATCGAGACTCGGCCACTCACTTTTTCCTATCCCTTACGGTTTACGAGATGCCCTATTCGGACAAGCAATTTGGACCACCCCGTACAATAAACACTAATAAGTAATAAGCCAATCTAAAATCTACGAAGCCTTCAATAAAATATCTCCTCGAGTATTGTAATCGTAGTTTCTTCGCGAGGCGCAATTTGTAATGCATAAAAAACAAGTTCTTTCTTGAAGATTCCTTTAAAAAACCTAAACAAACAATAGCTACTCGCACTAAAAATTTGCCAACAAAATGTTTTAATAATATATTACCGGCATATTTAAAATTGGAAGTGAGTTCATAATAAAATATTTTCCATTTAGACATTGTGGAATATGAGGCGAATAAACAAAGTTATTATATGTAAATTTCGCCAATTTCTATAAGACACCACAAAGTGAAGCGTAAGCATTCAAAGATGGCGTCAAATAGACCGTCTGCTGCTTTTTGCATTTTAAATAGCAACAACGAAAAGAAAGCGATCACCATATGGTAAGATTGAAATAGAGCTTTGTTAATACCAAACATACTCACCAGTATACCCTAATAGTTACCCCTTTCTTGGTAAAGTAATAGCACCCCTGTGTCACCTAATAACTGCATTTTATTGCATTCTACCGAGTAGGAGCGGTAGAACACATATGAAATGCGTTGTGATAATCCGTTATCCCCACTGCTAAATCACACATTCCATCGCCTCTGCAATATCGGGAGATAGCAGGAAAAGTAGCTACCAGTGGGAGAAAATAATGCAATATAATACAGACTTTATTTACTGAGTGGCAAAAGTGGAGCACGTAATAAATTCTGAATTGACAAATAAGAAAGGGATAGTGTATGATTCATTTATTAAACAATATAAAGGCACTTGATAAAATTATAAATTGCTTGGTAACAAGTGTTGTACCCGCTATAAAGTTTATAATAAAACATAGAAGGTATACAAACAATACAATCGGTAACAATAAATACATATATAACAAAAATATTTGTTTAATTGTCACATATATTTATATAATATAGAAAATTATACTTTGTAAATATTAAATACAAAGGGGCATATACTGAGCATTCTTTAAAGTATTGTAATAAGGATATATAATATATAATATTCATTTGTTTTTTATCCTGTTTAATCTTTCTGGATGCGTACAGGCCAAGTGAGAAAAATCACGAACAACGTCGTTAAATGTATCATCACCAGATACTCCACTTTCAGATTCTTTCATTTCTTCATTAAGTTTGCCTAATCTTAACCTAAAAACAATCGATAATACAACCTTTCTTTGATGTTTTGGATATATCATCAAAATATAATAATAATTCTATTTATTGACAGTATTACAAGCCAATTTATTCAATGTCGGAAGGTTTTCTTCCTGCAGCCTTAATCGTTGGTTAGATCTTCATATTTCTAGGCCAATCTGAGGTGTTAAGACTTGGGTCGTTATCACTATTTCAATTTAGATTTTCTTTTTCTCAAACAAAATTACTTATTGAACTTTTGACATGTAAATAACCGCAAATTAGTGTGAAACCCTCTAATTTTAGAAAAGTCGAATTATTGTCAAAATTATTAATGCATCACCATTAACTTCTTGTAAAAATGAGACTATAAAGCAAAAATACTTACAGAGTAACTATATCTGCGTGTTCCTTCTGCTCCGCGATCTTTAAAGGTAACAAACCCTCTTTATCAGATACATGTTGGTCAGCTCTGTGTTTCAACAGTAAACACACTTGCGCGGTATGACCTAAAAGAGTAGCGAGATGCAATGGCGTCTTTCCATCGTCATCTTGAACGTTAATCTTAACACCATTTAATAAAAGATATGCGCAAGACATAACAGAACCCTAAAAGAATACTTTCGTTATTAATAAAAAATGTTTAAATGTGAGATTATTTTATAATATTGATTTAATTTTGTTACGACCGTCAATCCCTCTGTATATATCTACAGATTGTAAAAAAGTCTGGACTCGTAGAAGATGGTTCTAAGTATTTTGCCATATTTTAATTTGCATTATCACACAAATCCAGGATTTTTTATTACAACTTTATTTTCTATACAGAGAAAAGTGTTTCCTATAAAAGTTTCAGAGAATAGATTCGTTTGCATAAGTGTCCTTAAAGTAGGCTTTTTACTTTATTATTTTAAATTCGAGAAGCTGTATACAGGGTGTCTGTAAAAGATCTTTACACACGCCTACCACATATTCCTTAGACCAAAATAAGCCGATTTAAGTAAACTTACCTTGGTCCAAAGTCGCTTACTTTGGGCGCTATACGGCCTTGAAGTTCAGAAACTACCTAAATCAAGTATACCCAAAGAAATGGATAGGTAGAGGTAATGACGCTGCTGTAAATTGGCCACCACGTTCTGCAGGCTTAACTCCAGATGATTTTTTTGTATGGGGACATCTTAAGTTCGTGGTTTACAAGACACCTGTGGCTAATGAAGCACAACTATGGCAACGTATTCAACATGCAATAAATGACCTTAGAGGTGATGGAGAAATTTTGCAAAGAGTACAGTTTAATTTCCTTCGTCGTATAAATCTTTGTATGCGTGTAAATGGAGAACACTTTCAACAGTTTTTGTGACATATTTATTATTTGTGTTCATGTTTCAGTTATTTAATTTTTTTAATAATTTTTGTGTAAAATAACCTATTGCGAATTATTAAAATACAAATTTTGCAAAAACCGTTAGAGTAATCAATTCTTATAAAGAGTGCCGTTTTTGTAGTAAATAAATTACCCAGAATCTCCGAAACCGTGAACTTTTACTAAGCCTATTCATTTACCTGTAGTCTTTATTTGAGCAGTAGATTTAGCCATGCGAAATTCATTTGTTTATGATAGAAATCATAGGGGACTGGATTACTTTTTGCTTCTTTCGAACGCACGACCATAAGCACTTTTTTTCGTTTTTCTCGAAAACGAATAAAAGTAGGAAAATTTTACCAGAGACATAATTTGATCGTTTTTGAATACTCTATCGAATAAAAATTATTTCGTGTCTCTACTACAGACAGCAAAAAAAATTATGTTAATTTTCATAATGGTCATGCGTGTTTCATTCACTTCCGGTATTAGCATTTTCTTGAAATTTTCTCAAAACATTCGTCCATTAATACTAACTGACCATGCCAATCTTATTAAAATCGCAGAAGCCGTTTTGAATTTATAATAAAAAAACTTATTTTGGTCTAAGGAATATGTGGTAGGCGTGTGTAAAGACCTTTTACAGACACCTTATATATACTAACTAAAAAATGGAATAATATATAGGCTTGTTCTATTTAAAATAACCATATATATATAGGAACATATATTGAGCATTACATACTTTACATGGTATAAAAATGTGGCCAAAAAGCGGCTGCGCAGTTTATGGTTATCTCTGTCAAGCAGTGTACTTGCTTGTTTAATGCACGTGCGTTAAGTAGGAATAAATTGCAATAGCGCAATATTTAAAAAATGTGAAACGTGAAGGCGAAACATTAGTACTGCATTTGGTACGAGGTTCAAGGAAGTCTGATTATTTAAAATGTTTCTCACAAATATACAACGCAGATACATTGTCATAATCTTGCAAATCTCAGGATTTTTTCCAAATATCACGCCGTTCGGCAGCCTTAGGAAAACTATAATAGATTGTAGATACATGTATACCTTACCGATATAAGTTTTATGTTTATCAACATTACCTAAAGAGTGATGAGTCACCAGTTCTGCTCTTGCACAAAAAGCATATCCGACTCATCGCTAACACTAAGTAATTACACTAAACTAAGTAAAAAAATTCTGTTCAAATGAAAAATAACTAAACAAATTTTATTTTCTGGCACAATAAAATAACAATTAGCGGCGCGAAATCAAACATGGAGATCTAACCTCTAACCAAAATATGGCATCAACAACATAATGGTAGCATACCGGCAGGTCAGTGATATATCGAAACCACAACCAAACAATTGCAGCTTTTTACGCATGCGCAGACGGATACCAGGTACATTGCTAGACAGAGAGGAATATTTCTATTTCATTTTCTGCCCACACATTTCGATGTATATGCTCAATATATGTATTCAGCCTGTATATATGAAAATAACGCATATTCGTTTATAAATATAGTCGAAAGTTTCTTGGATATCATAAATTATATAAAACTTTCATAATTACTTTTCATGTATAATATCTATTTAATTATTTAATATTTCAATATTCAGTAATTATCTATAGTATTTAATATTTTTCTTTTTATACATAACTGTTCTTCTGTGTAAAACCCCTGAAGAAGCCGAAATATATCGGCGAAAGTTTGGTTTGGAATAAAAGAAATGGGATTTTAGATCTTTAACCCTCCTATAATTCATGAGTAAAAAAACAAATGTTAAAATTAATTCGTTTAGTTGATGTTGTACTCGTTACTTCTGCCCTAAGTAAAACTTTCATAGATTTTTTTTTGTATAATGAAAAATAGAGTTGTTACCAAAGATCCAATCTTTTCTAGGATATAAAATGGCCGATAGTGAGGGGAGTGAGTGGCAATTTCAACAGACTATTTAAAGGACTCAAACTTATAGCCAATACTTACACTAAGTATAGCTTGATGTAAAGCACAACGATGTCGATCATCTGGATTTACCCATTGTTTGTCCGCACCCAACGCTAAAGCATCGCACATTACAGGAAGATTATGCGCTGCCGCAGCTTTATACAGCAAAGTTTCAGGGTACAATTTGCTAATGTCTTCTTCCTCTAAAATAATAAATTATAGTTATTTGGTGGTGTAAAATACTTTTTTCAACTACCACATCTTAAAGTATAACCTTACTATACCCGTTCGAGAATAGAAAGCGTCACTTTACCGTATTGAACTATGAATTAAACTATCAACGCGTCATTTCCTTTACTTTACCGTGCTCTTAAGTCAAGATTCTGAAGTTTTTCTGGTTTCGGTTGTCAAAATCGCTGTCAAATCATTTAAACATGCGTGATTTGTATTCTGAACACTACAAATGCAAGTAAATTGATTTTACGAAGTGGTAACCATGTGATAGTCGAAAAAATATTGTACGCACCACGGCTGGAAAGTGCTTTATCGAAGTCGTTTGGTTGCTCGGCTCCGCTCGCAATCTCCAAACTCGTTTGATGAAACATCACTTTCCAGCCTTAATACGTAAATAGCCATTATTCCAAGACATTTATTGAAATTATAATACCTAGTGTGTCATTATCTTCGCCTCCTGTTGAATCTTGATCACTACTTAAGTCTAATATCTCATCGATCGGTTTATCAAGATCATTTCCAAACATTAACACGCTCTGTCTATTTGGGTTCTCGTTATTTTTATTGTCTTTAAGAGTGTTATGAGAACTTTTCGGCCTCCGCCTTAATCTACGAACACTCCATTTTCTAATTTCCATAAGGCTAGTTTTCGAAGATTTTTCTGCAGTGACATCTGATAACTTTTTTACAAATTTTCTATCTACATATTTAGCTTTGATCCAATTCTCACGCACTGATCTAAAATTAGATGGAATTAATATAAAAAAAAGCATGTTGCGTGATGGTCTTGATTGGTTACATTGGACAATTAATACTGGCTTTACGGAAGTCAGTAGGAACATTCGCTTCATAGACATTATTAATGACGGAGTTACCTAACTCCGCCATAACTTTCAGACATTCTGGTTCCCAGTCGTCTAATGTTAATGATCGTACTTTGCTATAATGTACACCTAAACTACGGTGAACACCTGAGCAATCGATGCACAATGTTATTCCTAAATTAATACTAGCCCAACTTGGATTTGGACTGCCACAATCACAACAGGTATCATTTCCTGGTATTCGAAGCAGTGCTTCCCATAATTTAGATTTTTTCGAATGATTGGCCTCAGCATTTGACAATTTTTCGTTGTTAGCGTTGCTTGTAGACATGTAATCGCCGCTGTGGTGCCGCTGTAGCGCTATGCCAATTCCTTTCTGCATCGCCGCAAACCACGTATCAAGCATATCTTTAGAGTCAGCTTGTAGAATGTGATTTCTATAAGTTTCGCGATACATTTTGGGTAAAATGTTTATAGAGGACTTACTTCATAGGTGAGACGATTTCAAAACAAAATCGTCTATCGCCATCTATTACAGGTTTGACAGTGCATAGTCTTAAATCTTCTTCCATAACAGACTCTTCCTCGCCAGTTCTTTTTCTGTGGAAAAGGTCTTAATTCAAAATAGTGATTGAAGAACAAACACGAACATCCGAACCTATACACCAGTTGATTGTCGCGGAGGCAAAACCATCGTCGGTTCCAGGTTTTAAAAGCATTAGAGGTTCTTTTGAACAAATACCCTTCCAGTATCGGCTCATTGCCTCCGCTAGTCACAGCGGGAATGATTTCTTTATTGGCAACTACGTTATAATTATTTTCCAAATCCTTTTCTAATTTAGCAGTTTCTTCTTGCATTTCACATATCTTTAATAAATATTTTAATCTAGTATTACTATATAAATGCACAAAACAACAAAATTACCTCATCTGCTAGTGATTTTAAAAATGGTTCTAAATCCTCGCATAGGTCGGATCCCTGGTGGTAGTATGTAGTACATGCATGCATGTATGATAATAGCTATAAATTTGTTGAAAAATCCTAATAATCTCTAATAAAAAACGAAATTTATATTGAGCAATTAGAGATTATTGTTGTTAATTATTAAAGATAATACTTGAAAACTGTTTAATAATTACAATTATTAAAAATCCTAATAATCTCTAATAAAAAAACGAAATTATGTTGAGAAGGAAGAGATTATTGTTGTTAATTATTACAGGTAATACTTGAAAACTGTCTAATAATTACAATTATTGAAAATGCATTCAAACTTACAATAAAGTAATACTCAAATTGTCACTCACTGATTTGAATAAAAACTGGCATATCGTAGGATTAATCGTATCCTACAGTTTTTGAAATTTTCAGTTCTTTGCATCAACACCTTTAATGTGTTAAATACTATCACCGAAGTCATTGCTTATATGCCTAGCAAACTATAGCAAATCAGAAATTTTTGGATCACGTTACAGCTGATCCCCACCCCCTTGTCGAAAGGAAGTAGAATCGAAACGCGGAAAAAACATTCACAAGTACACCCAATAAGTTCTTTTAAGTCTATACACACCCTAGCTTACTCTCACTAGCAGATACCCTTAAAAAAGGTAAAATTAGCGGCTGAATTATTTGCGAAATCGTTCCGAGATATTTTTACAATAAATACTAATTTAAGTGACATGTAAATAACTTTTCTACCGGACTTTTTCGGAATGCTGACCGGTTTTTAAAATTGTAGGCATATACATGTTAATTAGAAATGAAGGAAAAAGGAAGTCGCAGGTATAAACCACCATTATTTTTGAAATTATAACAAGATTCTATCAGAATAAAATCTTTTGAATCTAAATATATCGAAATACTAATTGCTCAAATTATAAAAGTTTTATAAAATTTTACAATTTAGATTTTTACTTTGAAAAATTGGTACTTCAACACAGTAAGGATTTCAATTATTTTCTTCTAATTCAAAGTTTGTAAGTCTAAAAAAAATGTTGCTTATATTTCACGTCATTGTTGCTTTCTTAGTTGCGAATTAAATCAAACATCTTGCAGTAATTTACAACACAAAATATCATGGAAAAAGTATGTATGAGAATTAACGATGGAAATCTCATTAAATTCGTATAGATATAATGCTATATTATCAAATTATTTCTACACAAGAACACTATATTGTAGATCGACGGGAATTCACTAAATTTGCGTTTATAATTAACGCTAAATTAATATGCAACAGTCATTATTAGCAGACACGTTTCAATCTGCTCATCAGTGCTACTAGATGACCCGTTGCATCATATGACGAAGCTCGTATTATTATATCTCATGCATATTTTTTCTGTTGTTCATTAGTCTCTAGCAATACTATAGCTGTAATATATTATGAGTAAAGGTAGTGGTTGAAGGCTTTGAAACAGAAATTAGAGATTGGTGAAAATCGGTGAGTACTATTTGATTTTACATAAAACCACTTATATTGTAATTAAAATAATTTGCATTCAAGAATGTCATTTAATAACTTAAAAGTTCTAACTTTTGTGTTAAATACGTACTTTAAAATTAAAAAGATAAAAATAAAATAATAGTGATTATGTTAATACTTACAGTGCTCAATATTTCATGCCGTTTTTTATTTTGTAAAACTGTAACACTATGGACATATTCTAAAACTTGGTGTCCAAAGCAGGACCTTGTAGCAACTAATAAATTACTATGTTCTTCAATTTCTTGTGGTTTAGTTTTTGGAGTTTGGGAATTCCTTACCAAGGCTACGTCTAAATCTTGAGATATCTTCTCGAAATGCTGCTTGCAATCTCTAACATGTTTGATATCGTTTTTGCAAAATGAAGTTAAATTTTTTATTATCGTTCGTGAGGCTTGGTCCAGAAGTATTGTATGGAATTTATTCATTTCTTGAAAATTGTGAATTAGTTTCCTAAGAGATAATACTACTTGATTATCATCCTTGAAATGTCCACTTAAATCCCAGAGTCCATTTGCAAATAAACTGGAATGATTTGTCAAGTAGTAAGGCTAAATAGTTTTAATTAGAGTTTCTAACCTCTGTTGGGCAACATATGTTTTCCCAGAGTCTACAACATTGCCACATAATTTAATTAATTTGTCTAATTTTTGTTCCAATTCATTAATATTTGCTTCCTCATCTTGTAGAAGACTCCTAAATTAAATTAGTGATAGTTTACATTAGACTATAACGATACATGTATTGCTGAAGATTATAGATAAATACCTAAATTTAGGAGAATCCCTTAAACAATTTTCAACATCTATAATTGGTCTCATGTTTTTCTAAATAATTAATAATAGAACATTAATCTGCTACGTTGAAAAATAAAAACATTTATTCCTCGAAAATTGTAAATGAAATCTGCTATCTGAAAATCACAGGCAACGAAGTATAAAAAGAATGCAAGAACACCACACAACACGATGATAAAACTGCAAAACTCTCAATATTATTTTTTAACACGTCAACTGCACGTCAAATTGTAGAATTTATTCTCTATTGCTGCATCTTCTGTGTCATGTCAGGAAGAATCTGTCCACAGAAAGTATAAACGAATAAGGCGAATAAGAGAGCATAGAGACTAGACTGGACTAGACGCAGAATAAAGAGAGAGAAACAATCTGTAATAACATGACCGCAAATAGAAGTGAAATTGCAATTATAATTAAATTGTGCGAGAGAAATTCCTTATATGAACCGGTTTCGTATTTTAATAGAAAAAGGGATACATGTAAAGGTCTTTTAATATTAGTTTGGTCAAATTTGATAACAGCACATGCAATTAAATATAGTGTTATCGGCATATTTTGTGGTAACAGGATGCTGATAATGATTACCAATTTTACCATCTACCATAGAAATAGAGTAGCATAGAAGGAATGCGTTTCAACGCAGTTCTAACAATGACGGCAGCCATTTTGAAAATTGGTAATTGCTCATATTCAATTTGATGTAGATGCAGAACCCACAGAGGACAGAAATTACAAGAAACAAGTTGTAATTTATTTATTCTTTATCATCAAATAATATTCTTTCGAAAACTGCTTGAAATATTGTTAAATCTAAGAAAAGGGAAAAGAAAATGACACTTTTACGATAACAAATATGAATATTTATTTAGTAATATTGCCCAGTAGTCAGCCACTTAACCTAAGTACATATTTGTATAGAACCATAAATTATCATTTACATCCTAAACGCAATATTTATGGCAAAAAATATTACTCCAACTAATGTATAGAATAATTAAATAACCATAAACATACATGTTTAATTATCAATACTCTATTTTATAACAAAGCCACAAAAAAATTTAAATAAGAGTTTTCTAGTGGTCAGGTCAGCCGTCAGCCCAACAAGAAGAAATACACTTATACAAGTGTGTCAAAAATAAACGTATAACGTGTATAAATCAGATATAATCAGAGATATTTATAACTATAGATAAAGAGATTGTATATAAATTTGGACATACGTTCGGGAATACATGTAAGAAGTACGTTTATGATTTCATTTCTTTTAGTTAGTTAAACATAACATTAGAAGTATATGTTTTCCTTCTCTAAAAGCCGGCGCATACGAATATTACTAAAATAACATAACACAAACGTATGTCTGTGCCACGTGCTGTTTCTTGTTTGAGTCAAAGATAAGGGATATAAAGATACAACGCTTCTGTCGGAATCTTTGATCTTTCGTTCAATTTTTTGGTGACCTTGAATCAGTTGTTCCCTTTTGAATGTACTAACGCGGGAAGTTTGAATAGAACATTAATTATATATTTTATGTCTGCAAAAATTTGATATCACTAACTGCTTATAAGGCGGCGGGAAAGGTATGGTTAATATAAGGATGAAATAAAAGGGGCTGAAAGAAAATGTTTGGGAATGTTTTTTTGTAGATTTAATTCTAAAATTATACTGCATATCGTTAACATTATAATCACAAAAATCACATGTACAAAAGGATAGGAAACCTCCGGGTGAATGTTTTTGTTTGCCATGGAAACCATATTAACAGCATTCCCACTAAAATAGACGATTGTTCACATATGCAAGTTGGAAATGTTTGTACAAGGTTTGTAAGGTTGCAATATTAGATGCAAAAAAATACAAAACATTTTTATGCAGCTTTTATTTATATAACATCAACAATTATATTATTTCATGCTATGCATTAGATACAAATCAGGTGGAATCAAAAGCTCTTTGGAAGTCGATCCAAGCCATGGAAATATTTCTTTTAAACATGGATGGTTCCTTCGTTATATACGTGTCAATCAGAATGTTCTCTTGCACCCCGCCATTCCATTGCGTGCTCCCCTCTGTTCATAGATATTCTGCCATATTGGTTCTGTTGCTTGTGTTAATATTTTCAGTATCGAACTGAAAACTTTATACAGTGTGTTAAGGCAGGTTATTGGGCGCCTTTTGGTTTCCTTTTTCATATAGCAGAACCGTTCGTCCTTCACATAGCCAGCCATCAAGCTCTCCTTGACTGTATAGTATGTTATTAAAAGCCGCGACGAGGTGGTCGTGTGTGGCTGTTATTCTCTTCCACCAGAAGTTATTAATGACATCTGAGCCAGGAGCTGATTAGTTCGGCTTATTGACCAATGCTTGCTGAACATCTTGCAGGGTTATTTGCTTGCTCCTGCTGGGCATGGGTCTTGCGAAAGTCATCAAAGAGTTTCAGGGCCTCAATGTCTCGGTTTAGGTGTGTTCTTCCAGTTCTTTTGTGTATTAGGTGTATTATTATTGTTATTAAGTGTGCGATAAATGCGGTTATCGGAAAGAGCATCGTCCCGGGCGAGTTCCAGTTCGTCAGAGTTTTCCGAGACTGGTGAAGTGAACGTCGGCCTCAGGGAACTGGAGTAGGAGAAAATCTCCGAGGGTACACCCGCTCCGGATTATTTCAGCCCGCCCCTTCGCACACGAAGCGCTGGTGAACTACGAAAAGATGTCAAGGAATAAAGTGAGAGAATCTACTTTAGCACGGATCCGGTTCGTCCGACCACCAACGGTAGGGTAGATGTGAAGAAAGTCACGCCCAAGCTCTTGTTACCCAAAAGCAAACTTCAAGAGCGGGCTACTCCCGGGACATCCAGTGGGAGCAACGCCGAAAGCCCTAAGGTAAGCGACAAAAAATGCGAAGGGCGTCTTTGGCCAACCCTTAACTCGCCCAGACTCGAGTACATCTCGAGAAAGAGCGAGGAGGAGAACGAGCTTGCGAAATACAAGCATATTCTAGCAAGGATGAAGGCGGCGACGGAGCGCCAAAAAAATATGTCCATTGACTAATTGGCTAAGTCTGTGGGCGCCATTTCCTTCTGCAGAGCCAGTTGGAAAAAGGCTGAGCAGGAGGCTAGAGCCGCGACCATCAAAGAGCCGCCAGTCGTGTCCGCCGCGAGCATTCGGCGGCATCGCCAGGATAGCGGAGACGCATAAGATAAAGAGGGAGGATTTGGTCGCTGCAACATCTCAGCCCGACGTCAAAAAAGAAAAGGTTAAATAAACACAAAAGGCGAAATCCAACTATCAGTGGGGAGAAGATCGTCAGACTAAAAGGAAGGTAAAACGTCAAGAAAGAGCGACAAGGAAAAACGCCGAAAGAGCCGCTAAAGGAAAAGTCGCCCAAGAAAACTCTGACTCTACGATGCAGAAACATGCTGGCATATAAATATTTTAGAAGTATGGATGAAAAACGTATTTTACACTATTGAATTCAGTACCCTGCCCTTCTGTTTTTCGTTTGTTTTGACCGATGAAAAAGACCGAAGTATAAACAAATATGTAATATCGGCGAAAAATTCTTAATGCTAATTGCTCTTTCCAAGTTCGTCTTTATGACTATAGAATATATCATATGTAAATGTAAATTTACTACCGCTTGCGCAGTCAAATTCATGAGCAGTTAAACACTTTTCGCTCTCCCTCTACTAAGGATGGAAAGTGTTTAAAAGCTCATGAAGCTCGATATTATCTCTAATAATATCTATAGATATGCAATAAGTTTATTAATTGCAATTAACTTCCTAATAAAATAATCACTGGGTGACGCTTTATAATAATTTATATTAGCATGCCGCTTTGTCTTTAATTTATATAATACTGGATATTATTCTTTAACTCACTATAGATAATAACAAAATCCCTGCACTAAATTTTTAATACACCATATTATACAGTTTTATCCTTATTATGTACAGGATCACGTATTAGTTGTAGTTATTTTTTCTGTTATTTTGTGCAGACGTTATTATACTTATATGCTCTCGTACCAACCTAGTACCTGACATGAGAGAGTTTTCTAGAGAAAAGTTAGTAAATGGCAAACTCAAATGAATGGAGGGTGTATTCGTGTCACAGGGCAACGTCTACTAGAAATTGGAGGACGGACGCGTCAGTGGTGAATCATCGATGCAGTCAGCACGTGGGTAGATTCATAACAGGGGCAGCGTGTAGTTCGGTTCGTGTATTATATAAAAATATATTTATAGTTAAGCTTTTGCTTGTTACAATATTATTTATCTTACGTATGCAATACAAATTTAGTATAAATTAATGCAATTTATGTGACTAGTTTTATTATTATAGCTTTTTTCTCTATGTTTTCACTACTCGTATTTTTATGAATTATGCATTTATTTGTTTGTAGCCATACAGACACTGACATAATAAGCAAATAGAGCGGAAATATTATTTTTAGTTATAACAGGGTGGAAATTATCATAACTTTGAATGCTTCAAATCAAAATATTATAATGAAAACTATTGATATAATTATAATATAAATATATATAAATTGATATATTAGTTTTTTTTTGTTTGTTTTTAACACGTACAGAAGAGCCTTTTAAATAATTGATTCGCTCAAGACTTAACTCAACTAATTAATGTTATACAAAAGTTTGTGTCAAAGGGAATATAGGGGGAATATTTTACTCTCAGATCTTCCACAGTTCTTGGGATAATTACAATAATATGCTCCATGCAAACCTTTCTTTAAATTTGTTTCCTTCTAATTAGGAAAATTCTAAAATCTAATTTAGGATTTCGAATAATGGTACTTTTCTGTTTTGAAAGACTTTATTGATTGTATTAAACTTTTAGCGTTATGTCCAAATTCATTATTTCAGCTTGAGAACGACGCAAGCTGCGTCGAAACGTGGCTTAATTACTGCGTTGATTGTACAATAAATACTGCTGAAAACATAGCCGTTTTTCTGTTTTCGAGTTAATTTTTTGAGCGAATGCACTATATTTAAAAAAAAATTATAAAGTCTATTAACAATTACTTCGGTTCAATGTTACAAGGTTCGTTCAGAGTGACAAATAAAAAAAAGTCACAAAAATTGTGTGTGTCTGTCTACAGATATAACGATTCGATTTTTGAGGTTTATTGGGGGGATCTGATGCTACAGGTACCGATAAATTATGTAAATGACGTAGCCACCCGTGCCGGAAAGGGATTATACGGGTTGGGTAATATTTCTTTTTTAAAGATCGAGTGCTATTTAAATAGTGAAATCGTTATTTCTATGGACAGAGTATAATTTATGACGCGAAATTCTTGACAATGGGTTATGGGAATATGAGTTGATGTTGTTTAATTAAAACAACCTATTTTCTTCTCTTGTAAAAAGTGTATTTAAAAAAATACAAACTTGTTAGATAAAGTGAAAAAGGGGAATCATTTTGCTGTCCATTTATTAAGTTGATTTAAATTTCTATGAATAAGTGCAACGTACGAAAAGTACACTAATTATGTTCGCACTCACAACACCACATCATACAGTCGTGGATTTTAGAAATGACCGCCTAAGTTGCAGTGAGTAAGCGCTAGATTCCCTCCATACGCTAGACACAGCTGCAATTTCGACGGTCATTTCTAAATCCACGACTGTACATTAATCTTTTCTCACTGTTGTGTACGATGAAATTTACATATAGGTTATTAGCATATTAATATCTCCAAATACGTCTATTTATAAACCTTTTAACGTAAAAGAAGCCTCATCAAAGAAAAAAAATTAATAAAACTGCTTTCCCTAGAAATACTCCTTGGCTTTTTGTATTTAATATCCCACTTTTTTACTCATCGAATCTCGAGCCGTTTGAGGTGATCCGTGTGAACTTGTATATGGAATAAATGTAAGTAGGTAGTAGGTATACCATATATGTATATGTTTATTTTATTAAATTTGATGATCGCACTTTAACCATTAAATTGATTGATATTTTATGAAGAAATTTATCCAAAACGGATCAAAATATTCTAGCGTGTATCTAGGCAGGTTAGTATTATTTTCTTCGGGATGTGATTGATCACTACTAAAGGAGTTATCAAAGATACCCCTATTACAAGAATAAATAATCAAAATCCTGAAATACTGGCTTTCGTAGTATTCCAGTAGCTTACATTCATTTTAAGAGAGATTATTTTTAAGAGAAAATTAGGGCAACGCGCTACCGGGACTGCAGGGTTGAAGATATAGAAGAGGCAATAACTACAGTGGCGCCCCTCTGCCACTGTAGTTATTGCATTTCAGTATAATAGCAGCAGCTAAGTAATCTAACATTCCATATGAGTTCAATGGAAGACATGCACTAAAACCTGAGGCTCAAACCGTTTTTACAGCACCAGAAGAGTTGGCCTTTGCGAATTGACTCATTAAATGTTCTATTTGGGGCTTTGCCCTAACTGAACGAGACCTTAAAGTATTTATTAAGAATTACCTAGATAGTCGCGGAGTTATACAACCACGTTTTACTGCTAATACTCTGAGTAAAATTATTTTGGTGACAAACTTGGTCTGAGATTTGCTGCAAACATTAAGAGAGCAAAAGCAGCTGTTACCAGACAAACAATTATGGAATACTTTGATAGCCTAAAGAAAACTCTGGATGGTATTCAAGCTTCCAACATTTTTAACTATGACGAAAGCAACGTTTCCGATGATCCAGGGAAAGTTAAAGCATTGTTTAAGAAAGGGATAAAATATCCAGAACGGGTTATCAATCATTCGAGGTCAGTTACTACAGTTGCGATGTGTGGTTCTGCTAATGGCGTTCTACTGCTTCCTTATGTAAATATAAGGGGGAGCATCTATGGAATACTTGGAAGATGGGTCGCCTTGTTGTTCAAAACCATGCTGTAGCAATGGAACATTATATACTAGAAGTAAACATGATTGGATTGATGCGGAAACATTTTTCGATTGGTTCGAAATGACATTCCAACTACATGCCCGTCAACAAGAAGGTAAAAAGGTGTTGTTGGGGGATAACCTTGCGTCGCATATAAACTTTAATGTCATAAAAAGATATGAAGAAAACAATGTTTTATTTGTGTGTTTACCCTCCAATAATTTTCTGGCTATTTAAAACTGCCTGGCTTGCAACATTATGATCTTGGAAATTAAGTAAGCCGCGAAATGGTGTGGTGTTAAAACAATAATCTCCAAACATGTTGAAGAAATCACGGGACAAAATCAACGGGACACTACAGCAATAAAAAGAATATTAATTAATGGATTTGAAGCTTCGGTGGATTCACAGGGTAAATACCCGACCCTCTAAATCCACAGAAGGTTTTACAGAAATTGCCAAAAGAAAATCCTAAAGCAGCCGAGGAGATCGTGAATAATGCATTAACGAATTTCTTGAAAACTCAAAGAGAAGCTGGTGAATCCCCTTTTAGAAGTAGACATAGAAGAAGAATCGTCAGTTGATCTGTTATCTGATACAGAAGAGAGTGATAAAGAAAATGAAGACAGTGAGACAGAATGATGAACAAGAAATAGAAGCAACTGACTATACTCACAGAGATGATGAAATGCTTTTAGTAGAAATTGCGACATTGGAGGTCGGAAAATTTTCTTCTGAAAACCAGAGTTCAACTCCACATATTTATGTTTGTCGTATCAATAATATTTTATCTAACGACGAAATAGAATTTCAAGGATTTCAATGTTTTGTTGAGCAAAATAAACAAACATGCCGATCAATCTTAGATGATGTGTCTATGATTGAAAAAGGCGATAGTGTTTCCATTTTACCGGAACCACAGTAAGAAGACAGTACAAACCGACCTGAATATATATTTCTCATAAAAGTTGACGTAGAGGGATATTAAGAAGTTCCCGGAAGTTACCCGGAAGAGTAGAATATAATTATATGGAACTGTTTCTGATTTTATTAGGGCTATTTATTGTATTTGTTTATGTTTTCTTTCTCTCTCTGATGTACCATTAAAAACAGCTTCCAGAAATAAACGCTATTTATTGTCCTCTCAATAATACTTTTCTGAACGTAAACAGGAATCAAATTTGTAACCAAAGACACGCCGACATGTATAATTCGAAAACGTGTTGACTGATTTCGATGGGGTGGATATGGTCATTGCTGTCGGCGTCTAATACACTATTGTGCGATTACTACACTGTGATCAAAGACACCCCAAAAGAGTGAATAACTTTAATCAGCCACTTTTTATATCTTTTAAAAAGATGGTTCTTTGATATCGCTAATAAGCAGAATCCGGGGATAAGATCTAAGTAGAGATGGTAGTCAAAGATTACGATTTGTCCCTAAAGACCTTGCAAACTATTGGAAAAAAATTGTTATGTTAACATTTTTATGTTCACCAAAGTCGGTAAATATAGTATGTGGTAAACCTTTAAAAAAAAGTTATGTATTACTATTTTAATTTGCAACTAACTAATCTTTTAGCAATAGCCCTTTTTGGTTACTGATTACTAAAAATTGGACACTGCAGTAAGTTATATAATTATTGATTTGTTTCAGACTTTATTAGATATTAATTACACAAACAGTATGCTTACCACTTCAACTGGAGATGGTCCTTTCATATTCCGACTAAATGATAATGGCTCCGGATCTTTATTACTTACTCAGGTTTGCTATATTTTATTATTTATATACTTTATAATAGCGGTTTATTGGCATCAAGTATAGTATAAAAATAAGTAAATGCTAAAATTCCTACCAGGAAGTGCACTCATTTTTATACTGGGAGTTTTTTTAGGTATGCTTAGAAAGAGGTTGGAAGGAATACAATCCCGAATTGAACGATCAGTGGAACTTGTGGTGGCGTACATCGGGCTTTCCCGTGGGTCACTCTAAGCATTTATGTTCCTGGCAGGTGTGCTATCCAAAATACAGTTAATATACCGGTATAATCTGTCGTGAAGCAATGATAGATGTATTATCATAGGTTCCTGTTATATTCATAACTCTCGTTATGGTTGATGGAAAGGGAATACTTAGATAAACTTTCATCGTAGCTTCACCGCGGATTATATTGGTACACTATTTTACGATTTATATTCTAGTATATTAACCACATACCTAAAGGATCATCGATCTGCCGAAAAGACAACTTAGTGAGGTATTTGAGATGTATGAAGAAGGTATACGGAAATATCTATAATATCAGGTGAAAGCAAAGTTTCTGCTATATCGCGTGTCCTAAGTCACAAATCCGGTCCAAACACCTTTTTGTTTATTGATAAGTACTTTTTTAAATAACCTCGGAATATGGAAAATGCAAATTTGTTATTGCTTAACCTATATTACATTTTTGATCATTTTCAATTTTACTACAAATGCGGCACGTTAGAAATTTTAAAGGGAACATAGAGCAGATTTTTTCATATTGCGATTCCTTGAAAAATGCGTATTTTTTGTATCTCAAAATATATCTTGGAACCAGACTACCTATTAAACTTCCCTCTCTTCGACACAGTTTGGCATGCCCAGAATCGTTCATCAACGCATCTGCATTGAACATATCTGGTTGCTTGTTGCACCTCATGATTCATCATTGTCACTTTAATCTCTCCGCCAGACTGTCTGTCCTCCTCCAAAAATTCTTTGTTTGTTGTTCCTGATATCAGTGGCTTAGGAGCTGATGTCGTTTTACTTCTTCGCCGTATTTATTATCACCGCTATTCCTTCCTGGTTCCGACTCACACCGTACATTCCTATACGTCTGAATGCGCTTCTATTGCTATTTTTCAAAAACTTCAGTGTTCTTTACCGCATCTGTCATACCGCGCGTAGACGCACTTGTTTGTAAGTGCTTGCGTTACTTAGTAATTAATTTTCTAAAGGGGTATTTCAATCATGCTTCTATGCTTGAAACCAACGCTTTAGTCCACTATGCTTAACACTTACTTTTTGTTCCATATCATTCTATGTACACTCTTTTACTTCACTCGGTCAAACAAGATTCATAGATACATTAAAACTTTTTGCAAGTGTTTGATGGTTGGTTCTTGAAAGTTCTTCAATTGTCAGCACAAATGATTTCTTTGTGTTCAGATAAAACACCGAGGATCACACTGTCTATATTGCAACCCTCTGTGTCGATTGTTTCAGCTATGAAAACCCAATTTTTTTTAGCAGGGAAACTTCTCATTTATACAAAAAGTCATCATAACAATTGTCAAACAAATAATTTTTGCGTATGATTTTATCTTTGAACTTTAATTACCTCTAAATTTCGGCATTTTTAGGCTACTACATTCCAAGTCTAAACACATCCTGATAGGTAATGTTTTCCTTTCCCTACAGCCTGAAACACCAATATTTGGCATTATGTTTTACAATATAGCTGTTCTCATCCTAGTTTTTGTACTTGCATGCTTTATATTCTCCAAAATAAAGGCGCTGGTATAATATTATAGACAACAGACCTAATTACATTTAGTTTTCCTTGTATAGTATTATACCTAGATAATTGTTTAAATATGACCTTCTCGTTGGCATTCAAACACATGCCCTTTGTGCCTTTTATTCTTTAAGATAATTGCCCCCGGTGTTTCAGGTGGAGGCTTAATTATTTTCGGACATCCAGTGTTTAATTCTGCTCACACTTTTATTTATCTTAAACTCAATTTCATTTCATTCTATTTCTGGTAAAACCGAGAGTGCTTACAGTTTCAACACCAATTAAATAAATGCAAATATACAGTAGTTAGTAGGTTCCATACTGCTTTGAAAATATTTACATGTAAAAAAAAAATATGAGGTCGGCATCTATGAACTGGGAGACGCGCTATATAGTTAAAACTGTAGCAAAATCGACATTTTCAGTCCAAGCGGATATAATCTACCATTGGAATATACTAAACTAGTGGCCGAGTACTCTAAAACTCATTCGACTACTGGAAAAGATCAGGATGTTTCCTCTCTTGCTAAACCTATTTGGATATGTAAACCTGCAACCCGAAGTAAAGGACGAGGAATATTCTTATTTAGGGTACGTATAAATTAGACTCTTCAGTATTGTATCAATACTAACCAATTCATACTGCTCAACAAATTACGGAACTATAAACTACAGGTAGTATCTACAGGACCATGGAATTCTGACTTTTCGGGTTGTCAGTGTTACCTTGTTGCTAAAGAATGACACCAAGATGTTTCAATTCTCAGGACAGTTGTATTCCTTCACTTCGGAGTTTTAGCAGTTCATACTTGGTTCCTTATTGCTTGTGGTATTGTGGTCACTTCAACTTCTGTTAAACTCACATCGATGAGGACCCTTTTCTGGTCTCCCCTCTGTCTAGTTCCTTTAGTGGCTCATTTGCAAGGGTTCCACGATAGGAAAGGGGATATCTTACGCCTAAGTGTATCCTATCTTGCTGTGTCGTTGAGTGACGTAAGTTTTTCGTATATGGAGTCGTTTATTTTACTAAATATACATCTTTATTAAACAACTAGTGTGTTGCTGCTATATTACTCAACATAAAAAAGGTCCAAGAATCCATTCAAAACAAAGCCACTTCAAAGCAGTCCTCCTGATTATACCGTGGCACCTTCCTCAGCTGCTGGTTATGATTGACAGTATTAAAAACTTTTGATAAATCGAGGTGTAAGCCGCCAGCATTCCTTCATTAAGAAATGTAGTGACAGATTTGGTAACACATTACCATCTATCTGTTAACTAGTGTTGACCTCCAGGTTAAGTGAGGTATGTGTTTCAGTGAGAGACTTCTCTTGAGATTTCCTGTCCAACTTCCTCATATTCAGATAGTATTTATCAAATCATACTCACTGAATTTACTATTGCCTTGTATGCTATTCAGGGGAAATTTCGCAATGAAATACATACCGTACATGGTCTGGAAGATGACCACAGCTCTGATATGAGTAAGAAATTTACACAGAAGATTTTAGAAAAACTATTAGGTGGACAGAGAAGGAATGATATATTACATTACAAAATCGGCCATTACATCCAGATGAGTGTATATGCTAATGCCATCTGGAAGCTTGTCTTCAAGGATTTTGTTTATATCACTACATTAATTTCTTTTAGCAGTTGCATAATAAAAGTAATTATTTTTTTGTTTTAGAGATTGAACGAGTTGTGTTACAATACTAATGCCATAGTACAAAGATATATTGAAAGACCTCTACTTATTGGAGGATACAAGTTTGATTTACGACTATACGTTTTCATTCCGTCATATCACCCCATTACAATTTACCTCTATAAAGAAGGATTGGTACGCTTCGGCACAGATAAATTTACGTTAAATGATTTGAGAAATCCATTTAAGCATCTAACCAATAGTTCCATTAATAAATTAGGCCCAGGGTATACAGAAATGAAAGAAAGGATCGGTTCAGGTATTTAGTTTGACAATTGACCTTAAATATTTCTTGTTTTTTATATGTAATCATGTATGTATCAGTGCACTCTTGTATTAGGGTTCCAGATATATAAAATAATTTATTACAAAGTAAAATAGGGCAATTGTGAATTGTCCATATTTTCCCACAAATAATTTTATATGTTTTTAAGATTTCTCAGAAGTCAACCTTTAATACTCTCTCACAATGTAAGTCTTCACTCATAATGAAGCTTTAATTTATGCTATATTGCTTGTTTGAAGGACATATCCTAACTGATTACTCATATTGCCAGGATGTAAGTGGACACTCAGACAATTGAGACGGTATTTTCAACATGCCGATGTTCCGGATTGGTTGGTTTGGCAAAAAATATCAACTTTAATAGTATTGACGGCAATCTGCGATTACGAAAAAATTCCAACAACCACCAACTGTTTCGAATTTTTAGGGTTTGACATCTTAATAGATGAAGATTTAAGGCCTTGGTTATTAGAGGTAAATGCCTACGTCTCTATACATTTTAATCTATTAATAAGTTTTAAGGTCAACCTAAGTCCTGCTCTTAGTAATGATTGTGATGCAGATAGATCTGTTAAGAAGCCAATGCTTCACGATATGTTTGATTTACTGGGTTTGCCGATGTATAATACAGGCTTGTCGGCATCCAGTTTGATGGATAACTCGATAAAAAGATTAAAGTAAGCGACCTAAAACAGTAATTTATATGCTGACGACAACAAACTGATTCAATGATTTTTTTAATGAAATCACCAAATTACGTTGAATTAGGGGTATTATTATTATTTTTTTTTCTTAATGACGTATAGGTACATACCTATGCTTCTTAATCATATGTCTTCCTACCGGTAGGTGAATTTATTTTTCTGCTTTCCATTTTTTCTGTTTTTGTGCTAATTGTCTAATTCCTCCCAATCTATTAATTTTTTTTCTGCTCGTTAGTTTCGCTATCTTTTTCATTACGTTTGCTTTTATTTTACTGGGTATAATGCTTTTTCTAAAAAAAGTTGGCTTCAAGATATTGAGTACATCACCCGCGTTCTCTTAGTTTCCATTTATTTCGTTATCGATTTTTCCGTTGCGTTCAATTTCCGTTCAAGTGCGAAATTCAAATATCTAAAGGTTTCAACCTGTTCAATATATTTTCCTTGTAATTGAATATTATGTATTTTACTTTTCGTTAATATAGTGTTTTTATTTTATTTACTTTGATCTTTAAATTCAAATTTATTTTCTTTAGTTGTTTACCTAGAATTTGCAAGTTATATGGTAGATTTTCCTGTTGGCCATCATGACCCTATCAGCCGCAAACATTAGTTCATTTAGTTTTGGTTGCTCCAGTTGCCTGCACTCCAAGTTTTAGACTTTTCATCTCTTCTTTAGCTTCTTTTATTGCACCATATAGGATCGTTATAAATCTTAGAAACGCAGTATCCAAGTGACTCTGTTTCCAAGATTTTAATGAAAGACAGATGATATGCTATTGGATATCGCTATGTTTTCCTTTTATTCTTCTTATATTTAATTTAGAAGTGAAAATAATGACCACCTTCTTAAGTTTCATCCATCGGTAGTTCTAATTCACACTGCCGAACAATGGAGAAAAAAACATAGAAAAAACCCATCCAGGTCATCATCAAGAAATACATCCGCAGGCAGGAAAGAGCAAGGGCCAATAGCTTCGAAACTTATTACTGCTAACAGTAAGCCGTTAGTTGAAAATCATTAATAGACTGTATTAAAATAATAACTTTCTATAGGACAATCACTAACTGAGGGTACGAACAACAGATCGAGAACCCAAACAGCAAATAAACCTGTAAGTTTTCATAAAATAATTAACTATTGCACGTGACTTTGACAAAAACATGTTCCTGCACCTGAGGCCGAGCTCTCTATATAAAAGAGGGCTACTTCATTGATACTTTTAAATAAAGTCATTGATGAAATAGATTTTTACGTTTAGTTCACTTCTTTTATAAACTGGCAATATTCTGCTTAGAGAAAGGTGCGTTACATCCAGTGTGGTTACTGCACGTGCTGCGCGAGCTAATGCATAGGGTCCTACCTACTTTCCTTTTCTACCCTACTTTCTTGGAAAGATTGGGTTACAAGCTTTAGCAAGCGCCATCCCGAAATTGTTTTGAGAAAACCCAAGGTGATCTCAGCTGCAAAAGCTCAAGCCTAAAATAAACATCACAAAATTCTTCGACATTTTACAGGATGTCCAGAAAAGTTACACGCATCCTCAACACAATGTGGATGAAACAAGACTTTTAACTGTGTAGGCAAAATCCTCAAAAGTTTTTGCACTTAAAGCTAGACGGCAAGTTGGGTCCCTTACATTAGCCGAAAGAGGTGTCCTCTCTACATTTGCAGCTTGTGTGTCAGCACTGTCAGCAAGAGGAGTTTTTATCCCTCCTCTCGTCATATTTCCCAGACAGTGGTGCTTCACTTGGGACGGATTTTTTTTGTGTTACCATCAAAAGAAGATCATGTATTACTAATAGTTGATGGACACGCAACGCACACGAGGAACCTTGAATTGAAAGGCAAGAAATATTCACAACACTATGGTTTGCCTTTCCTCCCATTGGAGTCACAAGCTACAGTAATTATATGCAACATTCATGAGGCCAGTTATCGCTTATTTTGTACAAGCATTTGAGAGATTCTTGCGAAATAATCCTGGTAGGCAGGTGACTCAATATCAGGGGCTCGTCTTCTCTGGGAGGCTTTTTTGCATGCAGCTACTCCAACCGTCGCCGAAAAGGATTTCAAAGATATGGTATAGTCCCAATCAACAGAAATGTGTTTAATGAAGCGGATTTCGCTGCAGCTATACATAAACCATATTTTTATTATTTGTAGAATGCCGAAGTTGCAAAATATTTTTAATCTTACAAGCTATTCCAACGTAGATAAGTGTGCGATCGTCGAAAACATTATTGAATAGAAACATTTTTATATATAAACTTTTGTAAAATTAAGAATAATGCTCTAATAAGGAATTCCGTATCGTGTGAATTATTTTGTGTATATAACGAAGTTAGCCAGTGTTTTTGCTTAATACCATTTTAATTTTTTAATAAGATAAGATTATTTTATCCAACAAAATACTGTAAGGTAGTATGTTTCATTGTTATTTATTAGTACTTGTTTGGAGTAGGTAAGATACATGTACAAATAAAAATTGTGCTTCATTTTGATTTCAGAAATGTACATGCCCAAAAGACTGGAAGAAGGCCCCGTCCCGTGAGGGCAATTGGGTACGAATTTGGCCTAGATATTTAAGTACACATTATTTGGAATCTCTACAACCGCCCGTTAAGCTCATAGTTGGAGAGGTATTTTCACATAAATGTTAATTATGCAATAATACATTTTATACTTAGGCTTGTTAATAAATAATATCCTTTGCTATTGGGGAATTAGAAATGTTTATTTATTTCTATCTATATTGTATAATGTTAATGTTTCCTATATAACTTAAATTTCTTTATTTCAGATGGCCAAATTCAGTAAAGCTGCACGAGATGTATACAAAATGTATCCTAAAGCATCGGATTTCGAACTTAATGAATATGTACAGAGGAAAATTAATATCTCAGAAGTATGGGTACCGCCTATCTGATTTTTTTATGTAATAAGCAATCGTTTAGGTAGCTAGTTAAAACTAACAGTTAGGTTATCTCCTTATCATAGATCCATAGTATGTATTAAACTATCCCAAATACAGCAATAAACGCTAGGAATGAATGTATTTGTTTAGTAATTATTGAGTTATTTTTTGTCCAATCCTAATATATCATATGAGGGAGTAAGAAAACATTATTTTCGTGCTTTAATAACACCATCATTTGTGCAACTTCTCACAGTCATAATCTTCAATCAGTTATATTGTGAAAATATAATAAAATATATTTTTTTTGTTGGTAGGGGGAAATCCTCAATGGCCATCATTGCCTGGTATCTACGGTAATAATATTGTGGGACTCTCAAAAACTTTAGCATACCCATCAAAACCCCCTTACTCCCAGACGCCAGCCCGGAACCGTTTCACACATTTCTTCGGGCTCGGTCTTATTTATTTGATAATTCAGATCATTATTCTTAATACCACTCCTTTTTTTTCGTGCGCAGTATATGCGTTACATATTGGCGGAAATAATTCCATGCAAATAACGAAATAATATTAACGTTGGTTCAAAGAATTAATTAAAGAAATAATAAAATCAAGATACGCCTACTTGTGTACTCGATAAGTATCTACTATACACTGTCGGACGTACTTTTCGACGAGGATTCCATATCTGACGTTGCAGTGAAGTCATGTCAAAAATGACGTTTTACCGCCTGCATACCAAAGGCGCAGCCTGGATAGAAGGAAAAAATGATATTACGCCACTCTCGGGGATAATGGTCGGATGCCCACCCCTAGTTTACATACATAGTGATCCGATATACCACCCCACGTCATATTTCGCATCTCACCCCCTACTATTTTTAAATAAATAAAAACACCGCCGAGTACATTTTTCCTTATGCTAGACACGATCGAGCGATTTTTACCGATCCAGCACCTATATAAAGAATCTGTAGATAATTGAAACCGCTTTAAATGTTTATGTATTTATTGTAAAAAAAAAATATAAAAAACAATTTTGTCAACACAAGTGTAAATAATAGAAAATGATTGAAACATAAACGTCAACAATTAACATTAACATTTTCTTTTAAAATAAATGTCAATAAGACATGTAATTGTCAAAACGAAATTTCAATTTCAACATCAAAAATAAACGTCAACACCAGAGATAACTATAACTAATTATTCGACAAACAATACAATCAATACTTTTTAACCGTCAACATAATGTGTCATAATGACAACCCGTCATTTGCACTGTTACAGAAAACGAGTCGGCCCCTTCCGCTTGTTGTCTTGTCTTTGTCGCACGCACTCTGTATAATACCGATCGCTCTCTACATTCATACGGTCCCACTCGTCACTGTCGTAGTCACCCCGTTCATCGACTTCGTTACTGCCATTCATTCCCCTGTACTGGTCGCTACCGACGTCTCCGGTGTCCGCGGCGGCCCCATCACCGACGACTGCACCTGCCGTCTCGTCGAGGCTGAGACTGTCGCCGCCGCCAAAGAGGTCCACGGACGCCGATGACGTCGATGCAATCGCTATCGGCTCGTCATTATTACAAGTCACCGGTCTGTGATTGGTCTGGCTGGCAACGACTGCTGGCAGCGCAATCATACCATCATGCTCATGCTTCCAATAGGGGGTAGCCGCGTGTACCACGTGCAGACGGCAGCGCAAACCTTCGCTCAGTTGCGTCTCGCTCCGATTTGAGACAAAGATGATTGGCCCCTCAAATTCGAGACGCAAATCATCTTTGAACCTGACGGGATACGCGTACGGGGCCCCCTCCATAAGCCGTCGCAGCATGCTGCAGTTGAATAAGGTCTCGTCAAACTCTTTAAAGAGGATGACCTTGTGGATCATGGACCTAAAGGAGGTCATGAAAAATTGACCCACGCCTGGCAAGAACACGTACGGCATCATTCTGGTGCCGCCGATCACTTGTGTGATCCAAGTGGTCTTCCCCACATCATGTGGGCCCCACAAGTACAAGCAGGGCCGGTAATGCCTGAAAGTAGCATGCCACTCGTTCCACCAGCGTGCGCACTCGCCCGTCCAGGAGTCCAGGGGCGGATGGTACTCGGTTACCGGGCGTAGCCCGGGAAACGCGCGCGCCAGCCGCTCCTGTCTCCTTTGGGCGTGGTACGCCTGCAGAAACTTGGCATTCCACCGATAATACCTCACAAATGGGTCCGTTGAACTGAATTGTGGCGTACTATTGGCCCAATGCCAAGCTTTCTGCAGAAACCCTTGCTGCGGCAGGCGCACGTTGGTGTACGCCATGGCATCCTGCTTCCATATGTAGTTGAGCCACTTGTCGCGGCACTCGCAGAACTGCACATCATATCGGAGCCCGTTGGCCCACGCGGCTACTTTCTTCCTCACGCCTTCCAAATAAACACTCTGTCGCAACTTTATGTAACAGTGCAAGTGATACGTCGGGGAAGACCGTCTCTGCGCGACTACTTCCATTGGTGCTGGGGCTGCCGCTTCAGCGCCACCTCCGGCTCCATGGGAGAGTCTGCGACGTACTCCCGCCAGAAACTCGTCGTCTTCATATTCGTCGTAATCGACCTCCTGGAGCGTCTCCGATCGTTCCATGGCGCAAGCAAATTCTACCAGGCCCAGGAATATTGCGACGAATTCACGACGAATCTTGGCGCGTAACGCGTACGCCAGATTCAAGTCGACGGTGATGCTAAACTGCTGCCCCCGTGTCCGGCGACGACGACGTGGTCGCGAATCAGGCGGCACAACTGCCGCCGGTTTCTGGCGTCGCCCGGCGCGTTGCGATATTCTCGCGCTCTGTCGCTGCTTAACCCCACTGCTGACACTACTTCCTACTCTGCTACTCATCTATACGTTTCAAATTACTACTTTAGGCCTCAATAATTAATTATACAACGCCGCTTACCGTTTTCCGCTACAAATTCCTACGACAAAATCACACGTTGCACACAATTTTTGTAAGCGTCGGTAGTAGTATTTTGTCTAGTCAACAAATGTTTGCCATCGCCGTGGCATACTATTCTCCTATTTTATGTAATGAATGTATACATGGCATACTGTTCGACAATGTCACCTGTCAATCACCTCCATATATATCCATTTCCATAACGACATTATTTGTTGATTGATTTGTTTAAATTCTATGTTTAATTGTTAGGATAGATGTCGAATTTAATATGTGGCCGATGAGGATGTTGTCTTGGCAATTTTTATGGAAGAATTCGGAGCGGATGTTGCGTTCCAATGGTGTAAGTTACTTGATTCATATATTTACCTCAACTGTCTTTAATTTATTATAAACGTCAGTGTCCATATGACATTTTGTTGTGACATGATTTACATTAATTTCTGATTTCAAATCTACTGTCCACTACTGTCACTATTATGATTTTCATTCAATGCACTATTTGTAGCCCGAACCGAGACATGTATGGCGGCGCCTGGCGGAGGAAGTGAACGCTATTTATGCGCTCTTTTCTGTTCCCATCTAGTGAGTTAGTATTGTTTTGATTGATTTTTATTATCCATTTTTCTCTTTAGGATGCTTCCCCCATCGCCTAAGCGGCGTTGGTTCGCTCTTATAAAGAGGGCTCCTCAGATTTACCTCCCAGAGGAATTGCTTTGATTTGACGTTATATATTATTTCTTGTTTTGTTTTTACTAATTATATTTGTATTTGTCTTTAGTTGTTTTTTTTTGCATCTATTAATAATAAACATGAGAGGAGGTTGTATTGTATGTATGTGTATGTTGTTGCTGGGCGAAAGTTTGGGTTGTGGATGGTTGTGGAATACACCTTGACACTTCTAACCACTGAGATCTATTTGACGTATTATACCAATCCCACTGAAATTTTGCCGAACCCCAAGGAATATCAACCTCCGGTAGGGATTTCTTACGTCCCAAACATTGCATTAACACGGGACCTACGGCTTTACTTCCTATCCAAGAAGAAGGCATATTCTGATTTTTATCCACAATTCAAATCACCGCCTCAGCCTGAGATCGAACCAGCACCTGCAGGGTGAAAGGCGAGCATGCAAGCCATTCAGCCACCGAGACGGTCATGAGAGGGAGTTACTCCTTTAACCGTTTTTGAGATTTTTGAGGGTTTTGAAAATAAAAAGTTCGATCTAGTTAGAGCCCTATAATATAGCCTACCAGGTGCGTCTTTTAACGGGGAATCGATAGGTAGATAGTGATCTAGGATATCTCTTACCTTCAGGAGAAGCGCCTTTTCGCGAGGAATCGAACGGCGCCTAGCTCCTAGCTCCAACCGTTCTGGAGATACTGGCAAAATAATATTTGCTTGTTTGTTATAAATGGGCCTAGCCCCAAAAAGTTGTAGGATTTGTTTCCAAAGATCAATTATACATTTTTGGACTATTGTTTTCGTTCCTAAGCTAAAAATAATGTGCTTATAACGGTTTGACTATACCACAGACAAGAGTTCTCTTGTCTGTGCCTATACCTAAACTAAAGTTTTTTGATGGTTTTTTGCAAGTCGCACCACTCTGTATATCTAGCAAACTAGCAGGTTCTGCCATCTAAAGAGGAC
Source organism: Cetonia aurata (assembly GCA_949128085.1). Classification (NCBI taxonomy): domain Eukaryota; kingdom Metazoa; phylum Arthropoda; class Insecta; order Coleoptera; family Scarabaeidae; genus Cetonia; species Cetonia aurata. The sequence goes on along the minus strand of OX421887.1, from coordinate 20,739,130 downwards.
TAGACAAAGTAAATAAAAATTTGAGGCTGTTTGAAATGTCAAACCTTTGGTCAAACGTCAAAATTATAACCTATCGTACTGTATCCCACAGCTGTATCCACTACGAGTGTAAGTTGGAAAAAAAGACTTGGTCGGATTTTAACGTTCCCCTGGTTCCCCCGAATTAAATTGTGCCAAATATAGTGTATAATAATACGGAATCATTCATACTTTCTTGTTTCCTAAAAATGAAATAGTCGTAGTGGTAAAGAGATTATACCTATATATGTATTATTACACTATACTACACTTGATGATGTAAAGAAAACCATTATTATTACTCAGTTGAGATGGCTACAGAAGAAAAGTTGTTGAAATCTTTGGAAAGCTTGATATATACTGATGATGGCATTCCACAGAGGTTTAAAATATTACTGATGTAGTAAACGTTACCAAGTTGTGTGTGTTTTAGGAATAAAGAGAGGATACAGAATTGCTTGTATGCAGCAGACACTATATCCAGTTCCATGGTCAAAGTTCTTCCCAATTTTCATCAGCACCAAAGTACAATGTTTGAAATATTATTTAAAATGTGTGATGATGCTGATTCAGATGTGCGATTGGTTGCTGAGGAATCCCTAAATAAAATAATTAAGGTTTGTACATGCTGATAATCGGCGGTTAAATAACAATGTGATATCTGTAGGCAATGGATAACGATGATACCAATAAGGTATTAATTGAATTACATAGAGAAATTAAAAAGAACGGCCCGGCGAGGTCATTGAGGGCAGCTCTATGGAGATTCTCGAATTTGGCAGATCTGATCAGACTTACAAAGAGGAAACAGTATTTAATTAATTCTATACCATGCATTGTGCATATGGCCCAAAGGAACGAAGAAGTGATCCACGAAACATTGGCAGACAGTTTGCCGAGAATACTGAAAAGTTTGGGTAATTTCCTGACTGATGGCGATGTCAAGGTATGCCGTTTTATTAATATAAAATTTAAAGTCGAATGTTTTAAAAACCGTTATTCTGTAGACATTATTGAAGGCTTTCTTAAAGAATGTAAATAATCCGTCGGCGGTTATTCGACGTGCAAGTGTCAATTGCCTACTGGCGACGTGTGTGAACTGTAGGAGACCTTACACATTCCTATTATACCTGTTTGACACACTATTAGGTACCAGAATTTAATCGAATCAAAGGTAATCAGTTTTGATGTACTTTTAAATGTATAGATTTAACAACAAACTCACGGGCAGCGGATATTTGTTTGGTATTGGGGGTATTGAGCGGGTTTAAACAGTTGATGCCCTATATTAAAAACATGCCACTTGAAAACCGGCAAGAGATACAAGGTAGTTTTGGTATTATTAAGAGAAAGAAGCAAGTTCAAGTCAATACGGAGAAGCTGATCCAATTGTTTGAGATTTGTTTACACTTTCTGTCGTGTGCCCATGATTCCGTGATGTGCGCTGCTCTGGATACATTAAACAGTTTGCTAATAAACTGCACACCTGAAGCTAAAAATCTGCTACTTTCCACTGATGGCATCCGCAACAATAGTTTAATCCTTCCCTTGCATCTTCACCTTGAAGGAGGCCCAACCACGCCAACGGACTCCTTGTCCCGTATTGGCAGTGTAGCTGATGACGATGATGGTGACAGCACCTGTGTCGACAATATGTTGACAATAAAGAATATTAGGAAGAGTAGTTTTCAAGTTAGTTGAACAATGTTATGTGGGGGTGAGGTGGTCATTAGGGATTCTTATATTAACACAACAACAGACACACAATGTAATGTAACAACACTTTTTCTCAAATTTTACTGCCCCACGTTTGCATATATAATGTAAATTCCTTATGGCATTAGCTTACAAATTAAATTTCTTTTGTTTCTACGGTTCGTGTAGCGTAATTTGGTTTTATTTTGACCTCTGAGATTAAATTAGATTTTTTAGGTTTTGTGGTCAAGAAATTTAAATACGACCGAATATATTTCGCCATATTTGATCATATGTATAATATTTGGTGTCATACACTTTAGTTAGTTTAAAAAATTATTACCTACTTATTCCTTTTTGCGGTTAGTTAAAATATAAATAGTGACGATTCCTGAATGGAAATTTAATTTATTTCCAAACAAAAATTAAAACAGTAAGCAATTTAATTAATTATAGCACCTACCAACAAAAGTTAAGGTTTATACACTGCTTGAAAAAGTTGTAATCAAAACAACGAAACGATCGTAGCAATAACTTAAATGAAAATTACTTAATTGTATTTAATTTTTTTGACCACAAAACCCAAAAAGAAATCAATATAATTTCTACGGTTTGGCAGTACATACAAATCTTGATTTCTTTCATTCGGACATATCTTCTAATTAATTTTCAAACTTTTATATTTATAAATTACAAGCAAATTATTCAAGTTAAAAAAAAATGAAATCCACGGACAAAAGGTAAATGTGGTAATATGGTTTCTGCTGGCGTCCTCACCTGTCAGCTCTTTAACATCACTCTTTCAAACAGGGTCACTGTGGTCGAAACGACGGTTGCTTATATACGGAGAAGATTGAAATTTTACAAAATCGAAGTAATACCACTTACACATTGTATACACAAGTATTAATAATTTTATCGCCAATTCTATTTCTGATTTAAAATTTACCAAGAGATATCTTATTTAGTTCTATGGGCTACAGCAGTAGGCATACGAAATACAGGGTGTTTACTGTCTTGTGATTTTATTTTCAAGGAGCGATTAAACATCTTGGTCATTAACGTTAAAATATCTTACAAGTGGCATAATAAGAAAGATATTAATGATTAAATAAAAAAAATCCTAGTTTTTATTTTTAAGTTACAAGCTCGTAAACAGCCTGTATACAACGTGTGTATAAATTGACACAATACCTAGCTGGGATTACGGGAAGTAATTGTAAAGTTAATAACGTTTAATATTGAGAATGTAACCAACTATGGTAGACGGTAAAATCTATGGCTACCTCACAGAAAATCCTCCAGCTATATCGAGCTTTTCGACCACTGTGAGCCTGTTCTCTCTCTCTCTAAAAACATTCAACGCCAATTTCAGGACATAGATATCGGCACATTAAAAGACAGTGACATCCCATTAATATTCTGCGTTAGACTCATATGTAAAACATGTTTATTGACGGGTGAAAATGGCGGCACTATTTCCGACACTAAGGTGCGAATATCCGTGAAAAATTTAGCCCTGACGTGTTTAGTGTCGTTGTTCCGGCTGTATCCTAAAGGTTTTTTACAACGTTTGCCTAAGAGTGACCCGGGCAACAAACAACCGATAGCAGATGTTTTGTTACTCGCAAGCCATACCGATCCCCAATTGAGGGGTGTAATTCGAATAGTCGTCGCTTCTTTTATCAAGGCGGTACTGATCGAAAGCAATGGACGGTGGTTTTCATCACCGGGAGGTTCCGATTTAGTGATGCTCACTTTGGATCGTCTGGTTTCTTTTTTAATTGAAGTAATGCAGAAATCAACAACTGTATGCAACAAAAAACGCTGCAATTAAACGTTTTTCAGGGTTTATTGGACAGTTCGTCCACCTGTGTGCGACAAAGTCTGACTGGGCTGAACCTTTGTTTAAAACACATCTTGAATTCTTCTAGTTTTACGTTAGCAATACCGATACTAGAACTGCTGCCCGCTGTAATGAAAAACTCGCACTGGTTAGTGAAGGTAAGTGGATATAGTGATGTTTCGTTAATCCGAATTAAACACGACCCATTCGAATCGTTCGCGTAAACACCCAAAAAAATCGACATTGAAAATTTAAAATATCTTATTAAAATATGCGACTAATTAGTAAATAAAAAAAAAAAGAAAGCAAGGATGCCGCTCTTGTGTGCTAGATCAGGGCTGCAACATTTTATTATAACATCTTTCATTGAGGCGATCGATATCTATATATCCATATCTATATCCGACAAGGTGGCCACTTTTGTTGTTATCTTTGTTATTATTGATTCTTTTAACGTAAAGTTAATATCGCTATAATTAGAAATACGACATGCATGTTTTTGCAGGTGAAATTACTTGATGTCATTTCTGGGATTCCGTCATTTCTCTCTGTCCATTCAATTCGCCAGAGTGAACATTTTCAAAACGCATTGGTCTTCGGGGTGGTCTTCGAACTGCTTCGAGACGACGATCAAAGAATGAGAACCGCCGCTTCGAACGCGATCGTCCGGTAAGCCTCTCTATGTAATCGTTTGTATAGCGTCAACGTTCTTTATATCGCCTTCGCATGCAGACTCGTCCCTTCGCTGTATTTACCGCGACGAAAAGCAGCGCCAGTCGCTGCCATCGAACGTATCCCCATATATTTCTTCGAGGCGAATTGGTGTGACCAAGTCGATGGTGGTGAGGGCTCTGATAGAAATGACCTACCGTTTCCGTTTAACGCGTTGGGTGCTTCGAAGGAAGCCGACGTCGAAGTCGGTCTGTCGAAAATCGTCTATGAGCTGCATCGATTGCTGCTGGAAAATTTCGCAGATAATGCATTAGTAAGTAAATAACACGTACAGTCGGATATAAAGAGTCGTTTTATTGGAAGGTAGCTGCAACAACTACTACATCATATGTAATTCCTTTCAGTATGGGTACGTGGAAAGTCTTTGTTATTTGAGTTCAGAATATCCAAGTACAGTATACAACGATGCGTGGCATACGGTTAGTCACCACCGATACGACCTCTGCAATGTTGTACACAGCCTCCTTCAACAGGAATTTATTTACGATATAAACTGTCACGTACATGTGTTGCAGCTGTGTGGGAATTTACTTTCAGGTACTTTTTCTCTCCCTTACGCTCCACTATATATTTGATTAAATCGATTTGGTGACTAATTCGTCAATTATAGGCAGATGCGTGGAGAATTTGGGCGACATAGACGACTCGCCAGCCGAGGCCAATCGCGCGAGGTTACCATGGGGCATGTTCGCCGAGAAACGTCTGCAAGAAATGTGCGAATCGTTTTTAACTCACCTGGTCAAATTATTAAACATATTGGTGCACATAATTGATGACGTACCACTCGCGACCGAACAGAAAGCAACAACGACGACGCTCACAAGTATAGCGGCGGCAGCTAGCTCATCACCCGTCAAGTCTAAAAAGTCCAGCGACGGCGATAAAAATGTCGAAAAGAAAACGGCGACGGAAGAAGGACAACCGGAAGGAGGCGGAGAGAAGAAGAGCGAACCGACCAAAGCCACAGGCATGGGTCACTTTTCCAGTTCGGCGCATTACTTGAAGATCTACGATGTGCTTAAAGTGGCCTATGATAAATATAAGGTATTAATGATCGTCGCAATCACTGATGCCGTATAGCCGTATATTTCTGCTTGTTTATTTTTTAGATTTCGTTAAACTGCAACGACAACATTGTCCTATTGACGGAAGCCGTGTTGAAGGCGCAAAGTCAGATTTTAGAGATCGCCACCGTAACGGAGACGAGTCGTATCGCCGATGAGATACTGGGCTACCTGCACACAATCTTCCATTTAGTGCCGTCCGCGACCGTTCACACTGTCCATCAACTACTTAAGAGTTTGTTTGGGTCCAATTTGACGATGAGTCTAGGATCTTTTGGTATCTCCGCCCGTCGCCGAATAGCCGTCAAAGTAAACTTGATTTTCTGGCAATAGGGTAGTCTTACATCAAAATGAAACGAAAACGTTTGCAAAAAATTTTATTTGTGAGAGCGGACTAGTACAGATACTTTTAATTATTGCCCCTCGGTCTACTAGTGTTAAGCGCAAAAGAAGACGTTAAAATTATCACCATGTTAACGACTTTGCCAGGGGTAGAATTATTGCCTATAGAAGATGTTGGTTTGTCCTATCGCGAAATTGGCCACCGGGCAATGTTTATTGTACTACAATGACGATAATTCGCGTGCTTTTTGTGTGGACAGAAGAAGGTAGAGGCACATGAGGAAGACCAACTGGTCAATCGAGTGATTTTGTCTAGGCATACACCATGGCCATAGAAGGCGCGGCCGTAGAGAGCGACGTGATATTGAGTTTGCCGTTGAAAGGCATGTACACAGGAATGTTGGAGTAATGGGTTTGGTGCTATCGCCTATGGTAGCTGATCATCACTTGTCTTTATTCGAAACAGTATGACAGCTGCGCGTTATGTTGATGATGTCCTACAAACCACTTCACTGCCTTATGTAAATAGCCGTCCACACGTTCTTTCTCAGCTCGTCGAACTATGGACTTTCTCCAAGAAGCAGGCGTTGATGTTACACCATGGCCACCCCCCGTTCACCGGATTTAAATCCTATAGAACGTGTGTGGGATGTGATGGGGAGGAGACACACTTTGCACCATCCTCCACAGACTCTGGCACAGTTAATTCACGAAGTTCAACTTCCAGACATGGACCATCTCATTCTGTCGATGCCTAGACGTGCTAAGAGCGTACTTATCTATGGAGTCGCCAAATGTTTATAAAATTTCTTGCAAATGTTCATTTCAAATCATTTCATTCTTGATGTGAGACTACCACATTGTCAAAATATCTAGTTGAAGAAATTATTCGGGTACACACTTGTAATGTCACGGAGTATAATTCATATTGATATTTAAAAGTCATTCGGTGTAATACACTCATGGTTTTTTGTTTATATATTCTTGAACATTTAGTAATTTTTCACTATTATAATTATGATGGCACAATACTAATATGTATATATATATATATACTACTCTACATTTCTGTGGCCTGAGGATGCGAGTTTTGTCGCGAAACCGGTCGCGAAAATAAATTTTGTTCAATATAGAAATTTATTAGGATAAGAAAAGGACCCTTTTAATGTTATCAACCTTCCTAAGATCCCATAATTGTTTTGAGGAGTGTAGATATACGTTACAATTCATCCGCAATTACCGGACAAAATGTTTGCCTATTGTCGCATAGTTTAAATAGACAAAACCACGAGTTACAAGGATTTCCATTAAAATAGCATTGTTCGTTGTAGACCAATGCGACAACTGAAACTGCCACCACCATCACCTTACACCAGGTCCTCCTCAATCGGTTTCACCACGAAAACGCTCTTCCCAATGTCGTCAGGCCGGCGAGAAGGGATTCTCTTCACAAAGGGAGCGGCAGCGAAACCTCGCCCGTCTTTTTAAAACATTCGCGCAATCCCAGAGAACTACAGCGCCCCTCCAAGTCCGACAAAATGCTCGCCGGCTACATTCGCTTGTTCGAACCCATGGTGATAAAATCTTTAAAGGTAAGTAACTCATCCACCTGATCGACTCGCTTGCTTTATCTCTGTACGTCCGCGGTTGCTGCAGCACTACACCATAACGAGCAACGTTGAGCTGCAATGCGCCGTCTTGCATTTGCTGAACCAGTTGGTCCGATTGAAGGTGAATTACTGCCTCCTCGACTCCGAGCAGGTGTTTATCAAGTTTATACAGAAACAATTCGAGTTTATCGAGGAGGGATTGATAGCGTACGTAGAGATGGGATTATACAATTCTTTTTAAGCATTACTTTTAATTAGGGAACCGGCAAAACTAATACCAAAGGTGTTCCAATTCCTGACGAATCTATCGCACGGCAAGCAGCACTCCAAGTCGATAATCGCCGTGCCGAAGGTGATCCAACTGTGCGACGGCCTGATGGCGAGCGGGCAACCGCCGCTCACCTACTGCATTCCGGCGTTGAGGCCGATCGTCGAGGAATTGTTCCTGGTGCGGAACAGGCCGAACGCGGCCGATTTCGACGACGAACTGGAGACCACCAGAGAGGTACTGCTGTCGATGCTGTTGCGACTCTTCGAGTACGCCGACGTGATGGATTTGCTCGCCGCCATCTTGAAAGATAATAGGCGGAGCGGTAACGCGGACAAGCTGTCCAAGTGGTCTAAATTGGTGTTTGACGTATTCCTCGTGCAGCTGGCGGGCGACAAGTTGAAACTAGATAACGGAACGGCCATGTTGTCAATGATGAAGCTGTTAACCGCTGTCGTCGACCAAGCTTCGACTCGAACGGTGGGTAACGAGTTGTTGGTGTTGCTCTTTCGACGGTTTCCAGCAAAGGTAGGTGATGATAACTGAAATAATTGTCCTTTGTGGTGTTTATATGTTTTTTTTTGGCGTCATTATTAATTAATAGCGGTAGAAAACGGCGGGTTTGTATGTATATTTAAATTTGTTTCAGGACGAAAGCGAAGCCGCCGTTAGTTCGTGGTTAGGTAAAATCCTGACGATTTTGATAATGATAATCCGCCTCGAAGAGAACGTCGTATTGAAGGGCATTCGGGAGTCGTCGGGTAACTTCGCCCCCGAATGCGTCTTCGATCGCGTGTCGGTCAAATCGGACCCGCTAAACGTCACGAACGTGGGGACCTGTTTCGCGGCACTCACGGCGGATACAATACTCGTTAAATTCTTCTTCCGCGTCTTGGAATTGATATCCGGAAAATGTCGATCGATTGGGAACGAACAGGAGGAGGAGCAAGACTGTTGCTTCTTAGTGGAACAGCTGTCGCATTTATTACTTATTCTCGCGTACGTCTTTCGGGCGGGTATGTTTTTCTCTTTAATTTTTATTGAAAGGATTGTTTTATTTTTATCACTGTAGGTAATCACCGGATTCTAGTCGGTTGCGCAAGCCGATTATTGGAACAACAGTGCCAATTAGACTTAAAAAATATAACCGCGAATCTGGTCGAGGTGAGTATACGTTTCCCGCCCATAGCGTACCAGTGGTGTTCCATACTGGCCGCCTTGGAGTGCAGATCGACGTGTTTTTGGGAGATGTTTATGGATTGCGACCGCCGAGACACTGTCACTACACAAAACAGGTGTGATCCCCTATTTTTCAATAATTATTATTAACCTAAAATAACTTAAAAAAAAAAAATGGGAAATGGTGGGAATTTGAACTTATACGATACTATAGTAGTGGATTTGCTGAAAATTGGCGAAAAGGCATAACATAAAAATCCTGAGAATAAAAGTCTCTAGCAGGCCATCGATCTAGTAGGGTAGTGCTGATTTAACTATTCTGTTACCTGTCTTTCATAGTGAGCTGTTGATATCACCTTCTTCGACGAATCTGAACAAGTATCTTCTAGCAAGCAGCTCGTCAAGTCTTCCATCTAAAAACATAATACATTGTTCTGCAGTCAACGTATGGTTCAGAACTTTGATCTGAAGTAATCGATGGTTGAAAATGTCTACCCAAATATTTTTACTAAATCGGTATTAAAACCGGAATTGTATGACGGGGTGGGTGTTGGCAACATTTCATTGGTGCTCATTATCTCTCGTAAATTGCGCTCGTAATTTTGTAGGGTATTTGAACCTGTTTCACGCAACCTTTGAAACGTACGCCCGAAAACTCTATTTGGAAACCTCCGTTGACATTTCCGTAGAGCATGAAGAGCATTGCCATTACAATAGCCATAAATGAACACATTGTCGGAATGTTCACCCGCAATGAGGCTATCGATTTTGACAATTAAAAATGACAACTACATAATCAACCGTTCACTTTTTCTATGAAAATCGACTTAACATTACACTTATATATGTTTAAAAGAACTTTAAAATTTGTCATACCTCTGCAAGTATTTAAGATAGGACCTTTGTTTATATAAGTTTTTTTAAAGAAATTACCTTGCCCACCACGTTGTAAACAGTTTTTACACCCGCTGTAGATCAACCTGTATATCGCTTCTAAAAGTATTAGCAAGGTTTAGCGAATATTTTATACAACCCTGTGCATACGTACGTCAGTCAAATAAAGAATGTTTGACGGGCATTGTTCAAAGAATGGCTTGTAATCGTTGAAGACGATCGCCAGGAGCATGCGCACTTTCCAATTAGTGTTTCAGGCGATTGCCAACTCCTATTCGAACAAAACAAATACATATTATAAAACATTTGATCGATAGTTAATTCCCTTTTATTTTACAATTTATTAGACGCGGCGTATATCCTACGTGTGTTTTGTAGCTTTGAGAAACTTGTACCATCGCCGCCACAGGACCCCGATTGCTTGTACCGTGCTCTACCGAAGACGATGGCAACGATTGCGCTCTGCGAGCACCTGGTACTGTTCAGAAATCCCACTTCCGACGCATGTTTTCACTGTTGTCTTTTAGGCCGGCGGCAACTATACGGAACCGGACGAATTATTGACCTGCCTTATTGCGCGCGAGTCCCACCTGATGACGTGGCTCTCCGAGGAACCGCCGGTATCCGATGTCATCCGGTATGTTCACGAGAATCCGCAACTTAGTGCTCGATTTTTACACTCGGTATCTACTAGTCCTACGAATAACTTGCAGGTATGTGCGTACAGTCGTAGATAAATCGATGGTTCATTCAATATATTATTTTTCCTCTCGATTTTTCATAGTTATTTTTGTCTGATGACGCGCATATGAAATCCGCTTCGCCAATTACCTTATCAATTGCGGTTTCTTTACACTCAAAAATATAAAGAACCCAGATATATCTATCGCTTTCATGTTAAGTATAAGTCCTCATGACGTAGACGTATATAAAAATATTTCCAAATGTTTAAAACTTCTTTTAATCATAATAAGAAAAATATTCTTTTATTTAAGTTATGTTAAAGTTGAGATAAAATTTCTATTTGTTTTGAGAAATTCTAAACCGCTGCAAACAAGTTATTATTTAGAAAATTGTGCTGTAGCGCATTTTGCGGGATATATTTGTAGCCTTGGCACTAAGTGATACCAACTATTCATTTATTTGAAACTTTTAATATAAACGCTTTCACTCGGTAAACTGTGATATTAATTGCCATTACCATTGACAAGAAGACGAAATACTAAAGAGAAAATGACAATGCATATTGAATAATTAACTGATAAAGTAATCAACATTACTTTAGTTACTTCGTTTAAAAAAACAACATTTTCATTAGACGAATTGCTAAAGCAAACAAATTCAAAGGTTTAAAATTAAATATTTTGCTTAAAAAGTTTATTTTATTGTTCGTATTTTTTCTTTAGATGTAATCTCAAACGATGTTTAATCCTTAAAAGAGCATTCTGTTTATTTCGGTGCACACGAGGCCACTTACATAACACTGCATCATTTTGCTTAAATTTTATTGGCTAGAATATGTTTTTTAGGCAGAAAACGAGTGCTACCAATCGAATCATTTCCTAAAATATTAGTTTGCAACCAAATATACATGATGCAAAACTCCTCCATAAGAGTAAACTATATAGATAATACAGTGCCCCCTTTGCGACGATGTGCAAATGTTTCATAACTTAAAATATGCCAATAAAGTATAAGTGGGCGTGGTCTTTACCGACCAGGAGGACAGTGTCCCGCTGTACTCTTCGTCCACCTGTAAAGATTTTACATTTCGTTCCTAGCCGCATGTCCAAATAAAATTATTGAACGCCTTGCGGGATTGTCATCCGGGTCAGACGGGACGGTCCATTCGATTTCTGGTGAAGAACCTGTTAGATCGTCGGCATCTAGCGTTGATGCGCACCGTGATGAATTTGACGTGCCGCAAGCTAGAGTATTTACTAACTCTGGACAACGACGATATCAAAGAGCAGCTGCCCAAAGAGGATCTACGCGATATCATCGATCACATCGTCCGCAACGATTTGGCTCGGAAGTAAATATCGTCCTAATACCAATTTGCCAGCAATCTCCTTCCGTTTTCGCGTTTCAGAAATGACACGATCGTCGGTCTACTGGCAAAAGTCGCTCATCAGGTCTACAATTGTGATCCCTTCGAGCCAAATTATCGTGGCGCGAGCATCGTCGACACGATTCGCCTACGCACTCTGATGATAGATAGGGGATGGTACCTGAGCCAATTGACCTCGAAGAGGTATTTGCACGGGGAGAAATCCGGGCAAAATGTGGCGAGCGCGTTTTCCAGAATCGAGGTGGGAAGCGTTACCGCCATGTCCGACGAGTATTCAAAGAGGCTGGTGCTGCGAAGCGTCTTGTCTTGTGCCGGTCGTTTTCCCACCAACGAAATAGAAACAATTCAAAATTCGCTCTTGACAGAAGCTGTACAAGCGGGTTTTAGTGACCTGCAGACATTCGTGCGACTTCTACCTAGTGTCCATCAAGTAAGTTTTTAACATACCGTCAGAAGGGAATTTCCATGATTTTAATTGATTTGCACAAATAAAATAATGAGGATACAGCCTCAGACAAATTAGAAATGTGGCGCGGAACAAACATTCGAAAATTAGTAAATGTCTCTTGTCTTGTTACTCATAGATGAAATTGAAACAAAAAAGTTTTTTAGGGGTGAACTGTAGGTTTTTTGAAGGTGTTTTGTATTATAGAATTACACAAAGAATAGATTTTTAGATTTCATTACATTTTTAAAGTGTATAAAACCTGTTTTTAAGCGTTTCAAGTTTTATATTGGATCATAAGGAAAGTGCAAAAATACGTTTAATTTATACAGATTAGAATTATAGGGGTGTCTGAAATAAATTAATAACAAATAAATGCATTTGGGTTAATAGTTAATATAAATCTATCGGTGCAAAATAGGGCAAAAAATCTGCATTGTTGCTGTAGAATGCAGTCTACATCATTTATTCATCAGTGTAATATGGTAAACCATGAATGTAACCTTTCATTTTAGGTTTATTTACCGCAAGGACGAGGAACGTTCAGTCGGGAAAAAACGTACGCATTGCAAATCGACGATGTATTCGCGAATAAGGCAGTCTGGCGCGATCTCCAAACCCTACTCTCGGTAGCCAAAGACTGCGCCACCTATTCAAAACCGTGCCGGCACGGAAACAGTCTTGTCTCCATGAATCTCTCGTTACTGATCCGATTTTGCGTCGTCTCTCTGGAATCGATACTGTATACCTTAAGCGGCCGACAGGCGCCGATCTACGTCGATCATATCGAGCGAGTATTGACGTGCGTAGATGAAATTGTCAGCAGTTCACCCAATCACCTTTATATTATCGGGCTGAACTCGCACTTGACTTGGCTCTCCTCTTTCGTCAACGTACTTTTCAAGATCGTCTCGTGCTTGTGTCCGCGCGCCGAGAACGATCCGCCGCATCTCGAGGACTATTTTCCGCCGGTGCCGGATCTATCGGACGACGAATCGCACACTGTAGCCAAACACGCCGTCTGCCAGTTGGCGACCGTGTTTACGATGATCGTCGTCGAGAATCGCACGAAGAACGTTCCCGAACTGATCCGCAAGACGGTGACGAGTCTTACTATGCGGTTGGCGAAATTATCCGCCTTCAATTCGTACCTCTCGACGCCGCCGAGTATCTGGAGAGGGAACCACCCCTGGACAATCGAATTCGGCGGACCGTTTCGTACGGAGGTGCCGCCATTACCCGTGGAATTTTTAAGGGACGCCGATATTCTGGAGGATTATAATTTCAGGTTCGTAACAACACTAGTTTATTAATTAATTAATAAAACTAGTGTTGGACTAGATAATATTTCCCTCACTTTATTAAAACTGCGTTGTCCGGTCATTGTTAGCCATATTACTGATTTTATAAATCAGTAATTGAAATTGGTCAATATCCAAATGAATTAAAACAAACAAATATAATACCTATCCTTAAAACAGGCGATCCACGAATTGTAAATAATTACAGACCTATTTCGACTCTCTAATGCTTTCTAGCGCTCAACACGGCTAGCGGGAGGGTTTTCGCCTGAAACTACCTGTACTGAGTTTGTTCAATGTATAAATGATCACCTGAATAAAAAATTAAAAGTTGCTAGCTTATTTGATTTATCTAAGGCTTTTGATTCAGTTGATCATTCTTTATTCATCTCTAAACTGGATAATTTGGATATCAGAGGCAATATAAATAAGTGGATGTCATCGTAAAGCTTTTGTTAAGAGTAGCAGTATGAGATCGTATAGTTTTAATCACAATATTGGTGTGCCGCAAAGTTCTGCTTTGGGACCTATGTTATTTATATTTCTTGTTAACGACCTTCCCCGAAACATAAGTCATAGATCGGTATTTATAAATGCAGATGATACATCCACAGTGATATCTGGAAGAGATATGGATACTTTGCTATCTAACATAAAACTAACTTTTAATGAGTTCTCCGGATGGTGTCATTGAAATAGACTAATGGTTAACATTGGCAAGACAATCTGTGTGTTATTCAATCATAAAATTAAGAACAAGAATTATAGTAGCGTCAATACAAATTTTCATGGTTCTGATGTGACCAATCTGTAGAGTGGGAGCTCTAGAGATTGGCCCCAGAAGGGACTTTACATCTAAAAAAAAAAAAACTATTAAATTTTAAATTACAGATGGCAAAATAAGCGGAATTAAGTTTTGAACAAAGAGCATCATCGCCTGTTTGTACTTCAGAAGCGTATAATTAAAAAAAATTTTGAACTAGGATACAGAGAAACTTGTTGCGAAACGTTTAAACGTATATCTTAACATTTCCATATATCTATTTTTTAAATTATGACAATATATATGTATTTAAAATAAAAAATGACATGACAATATAAGAAGCAATGGTGATTTGGTGATTGGGCTTTATGCACTTGCGAGTTACAAGAAGCCTCTTTATGTTGGTGCTCGTCTCTTTAATACGATGCCGGGTCCAATCAAATCACTGCAGAATTTCAAAACATTAAAAACCCACGTAAAAAGACATTTGATAAGTGGGACTTTTTATAGCATGGAGGAATTCTTCGATTTTTAAAATATAAAAATTGTTCTTAACTGTGCTTATACTGTTATTTTAATTTATGTACGTATTTTTTGTTGACGTTTCACATTCGGACTACCAGCAGAAGTGAACAAATAAATAATAATAATTCGGGACAAAATCCTTTGGGAAATTTATGCATTTCCATTTCAACCAAAAACTTTTACTGGACCCAGTTTTATATTTTAGTGTTTTGTTCCTAATTTTATGAAGAAATTTGCACTTTTCAATTTAAATTGCCTAATACAGCCTGAAAATTTCAAGGCAGCATCTCGTCTGATTCGGATTTTACGCTCTTCCAGATTTCCCCTATTGTCGTCCAATAAATAGCACGAATTTGCATGTTTCTTTCAGCCGGTGCTAACTACACCTCATATCATTCCATTGTAAAATTGCGCACATATTTAAAGAAATATAAATTTCAAATTTTAATCATTAAAATAGCATAGGTAAAGTTTAATATTTATTTGGAATTGTACTTACTCAGAATAAGTTTTAAATTAAAGATATCTTAGGGAATCGTTAAAATAAATAATAAAAAAACAAATAATTCAATTCTCAATTTATAGATTATCGTACAAAATTGTCAAATAAAATAAAATTTTCTACAGTTCTAATCATATGTAACATTGAAAATACAATCAATAATTGAATTCTACATTCTCCGCTAATACCAAGATAACCTTATCAATGAATTTGTTTTTATTTTTATTTAGAATAAGCCGTATAGGATGGTCGAACCGGCAACAATTCGAGGAGACGTGGATGTCTCTACTGAGCACCCTCAATTCGAGCCTAATCGAGGATAACGAGTCCGGGCACTTGGCGATCCGTTTCGCGGTAAAGGCCGTCACCGCATTGCTCGCTCGAACTTTCTACGAGCCGACATCGGACGGCAACAATGACGACCTAACAGTATCGTTTCACGTGTCCAGAGACGGCCCGATAGACGCAAAGACCACTAATAAAAAGTACATGTGAAATTTTACGGAAAGAAAAAACCTCATTTTTTTTATCTTTCCTAGCATAGAAAAGCTGAAATTCGCACAGGAAAAGTTCGAGAGGTGCTTCAAGAACGAAACGGACTTCCTCCGAAGCTCTAACCTCGTACTGAACGTCTTCTATAAGCCCAACGTAGAGAAATGCGAGAATACTCGTCACGGCTGCGGCCAGGTTTGTGTAGCATACCTGTTGCTGTCTTCGGGCGGGGCCGCTGAAGAATCCGTCAACGATTACAACCTCGGAAAAATATACGAAAAACGGCGAGGCAGTCTGGAGAGATGCGGTTTGGATTTGAATTCGTGCATCCAGTCGCTGCTCGACTTGTATTCCCTGTGGATAAATACTGAGGTAAGGTTGGTAGGGGTTCTTGCCGTCGTGGTAGGAATATTTTTTTTTGTAATTTAAATTTACAGAACAACACACGATCGCTGACTGTGCTCGATGAAATCTTAAAGTCACTGTTGGTTATTTCCGATCTATTCCAGCAGAGATCGCAGTGGGTATGGCTGTTGGATACTTGCGTGGAATTGTCCAAGGATCCGACACTGGAGAACGAAATTACCTACCAGTATCTAATCGTGGCCATCTGTAAAAGTGTAGCATTACTTAGTCCGGTAAGTTTGCCAGTACTACGCTTTTCGATTATAAAATTCATCTCTATATGCATGATTAATATTCGATACTCACCATGGGGTTATTATTAGAGATAGCGAACAAGTTTAAATTTGGCCTTTTGTGTTTGGGAGAAACTGAAGCCGTGACAGAAATTTTTTTTTTTAAAACAGTCAAAACCGATTTTCTTTTTTTACCTCTTAACACTACCTACGCCACTCAGCTTCTTTATGATGTTGTGAATGTAGATGTTTGTTTTTCTTCACATTTACAGGACATGGAAACGTACGAACTTATAAAGAAGCTTCTCAACCAATACATAAAGAGTGCCAATTTTAACCTAAGAATTAGCTGCCTACACGGACTACTTTACGTAATAGAAGGTTGCGTTTTAACCAACACCGTAATCCGCGGCATCTCCGAGGAACTGCAACTGCTGCTGCCTATCGCAACAGAATATCTTAGTGTACAGAATAATTGGAATATTAGCGGGTAATGTGCTTCTCGTGGTATGTACTAATTATGTATGTGAGATTCGACCTAAAACGTTTATAGCGCTCCGAATCAGGCACCAGAGCACCATGTCACCGCCTGGGCTTTAATATTCTTCATAATTGAGAACATACCTGAGGAGTGTTTGCCGCCGGAATTCCTCACCGTGTCCATTCAGGCCGTAATATCGATATTGAAAGCGAAGAGTATCCCCTTGAACGTATACAGTTCGTTAATGAAGGTACAGAAAACGCAGCAAGTATTTAATATATGTATAAATATTTGATGTCACAGGCTCTAGAACGGATAATGGTGAAGAGCTGTCTCCCGCTCAACTTACGCGAACACGTTACGAAACTCGCGGTGGATAAAATTAAAGATGGCGACGCGTTGCATTCTCTTTTTGCCGTTCAATTGTTATTGACCTGCATGTATTCAGGTGACGATGTAATCACTTCCTATTCGAAAATAAATAATAATATACTTTTAAATTACACACAGATCGCATAGAAGACGACGCAGATGATGAAACGACCAACAACGAGAATACGAATGACAACAGTCCGGACGATTTAGTGCAGATCGTAGAAAAAGTTTCCGTCATATTTGACCGGATAAGGAAGGGGGTTCCGTTCGAAGTGGAGATACTCTGCCAGATTCTTCCAGATGTAATCAACGACTTCTTTTCGCCTTCAGATATACTGACCAAGGTGGTGGGTGAATTTTTGTCGCCGCAACAGAAACATCCCGGTCCTTTTGCGGGCGTTGTATTCCAGGTATTTCGCGCAAAAATCACTACTTATAGTTGACGCAAGATAAATATGGATGCACTGTAACTGATCGGAAATCAAATACCTAATGTCAAATGTGTCATTTGTCATTGAATAGATAAGTATTAAAATATAAAGAAAGCAAAACAAATGGTCCGACTTCCACAAGATTTAATTATACAGCGGCCGGCAGAAAGTGCGCAGCATATGGGAAAGTTTTTTGTCTTTCAATTTATATTATTTACTATTTTGTTTTGCATGTGTTTAAACTAAAATAACACTCATCAAATCTGCCGCAAATCTAATTGTCTACGAGGGAAGATCAATAACATGAAATTACGTTAAGAGTAAAGTATCTTAGCTTTTGGGTTTAGAAGATTCTTTAGTTAAGAAATGTTGTTCCAAATTCAACGCTATGTCCAAATATGAAATTTTGCTTAATTTGAGCAAGAAATGAGTTACTACAGGGTAACTCACAAAGTTAATCGAGATCATACAGCACCATGCATACCATGTCAAATTAGTTAGTTTCAAAAACGTTATAGTCTTGAAAAGAAAAACTTCAAAATGTGAATTAATTTTGCTGCACATCTTCTTCTGTTTTAAAATAAAACAAAATAATTACATCTAAATTGAAATTTTGTGACTCAGTTTAACTTTGTCATTCTTTTTATGTAAGTCTTACTATTGATCACTACACAAGGCATTTACAATAATGTCATTCATCATTTTGACATCAAAACTAAATATCTAAATATGATATTTATATAACAGGGGCTTTAAAGGGTGTTTGCGAAAAAAACCGATGGGGGCACTGCAATCGTTTATAATTCATTTTTCGTCCTTCTTGTGCAATGTTATTCCTAAAGATGTCGCTTTTAATTTTGAAATTGTACAATTGGCCCGTTCAGACGAACACAGCGGCTGAAAAGCAGCACTTCAGCGTGATGTAAGTCAGCAAGTTCTGAACGCGTTGATGCTTGTCAGCAGTCAGCACTCATAGATTACGATTTAATCTCACTTTTCTACCGTTGTAGACAGTATACCTAAGTATTGTATGTCTATATATATATTATTATATTAAATGTATTATCTATGATAGTGACTAGACCAGTGACTATATATATAGTCACTGGACTAGACATTAGAGTTGTAATATGCAATGGAGCAACAAAATATTTTATTCTTGCTTGATTTGTTGCATGATGATGAATTTTTTCTCACTATCTGACCGTTTTCGTCGAAGACGAAACCGTTTAATATGTAAACTGTAGTTGGGTTTTACATTTTCTTGGAACCATCGAAAACACGGTAACTCTGGTGAGGTTATGGTTATGTTGTGTTTTATTCATAACTACAAAATACAGATACCAATCACGGAGAAGCGCTGAGCGACTCAGCGTACATACATTCCGCTGAGTTTATATGGTGTTTGCTGAGATCCAGCGACTTAACAGCGTGTCGGTTCAGCACGTTTCGCTAAGTTAGCATCTTAGCTGCTGTGGGCGTCTGAACGCGCGAAAAATGTTTTAAATAAAATTTATTTCCTGCTCATATCCGATTCCATATACGATGCAAACACTATCTAGTCGACTAAGTAATGAATCCGGCAATAAGCATTGCTTATACACTCATTTTAATGATTCAATAATAAAGGAAACTGCAATCTCGTCGTGTTTACTTGGCCAGTTACAGATCCCTTCTGATTTCCAAACTTAATTTAACACTCCGTCGTTATTATTAATAATTAAAATACGTAATTCAGCAGGACGAATCCTCACATTGCTACTTAGGTCTGGATTTGTTTAAAAGGTACAAAAATTACTTTTTTTCCAAACTTACGCCTCGGTTGCACGCTTATTAACTAAAATTAAAAGCCCAAAACAGGACGTTTCCGATATAATCTGGTATGTATAAATCTAGATGTATTTGAATAAGTTAAAAATGCGTTATGTCGTTTGTAAATTTGAATGGCCTCGCCTTTTAAAAACATCATAGATGACGTGCATCGATATTCTTCTTGCCTCTACTATACTTACTATTCAATATTATTTATATAAAACGGAACTAATGAAATTGCCTACCTGAAATAGGTGTTCGAGAATGGCATTGCGAGATCCCACCTGACTTTACTGCAAGATTGGGTCGTGGTTAGCTTGTCGAATTTCGCGCAGACCGTCTCTGTGGGCATGGCCACATGGTATCTCACCTGTTTCTTCGTCAGCACTAGCACGAATTTCTGGCTGCGATCGGTGTTCCCGCACGTTCGATCTAGGATAGGCAGATTGGAAGCGGAAGACGTCGAAATGCTGTGCGTAGCGGGCCGCGACTTCTACATCAATCTGACGACAGAGAAGCAGCGTCAGATCTTCGTGGACGCCTTCGACAAAACCGAACTGCGATGTGATACTCCCTTCAAGGACTTGCTGGAATGTATAAAGAGCGGGCCGCACACGTTTAACGTGTAGTGTTGTTTTTATTAGTAGAATAAGTTTCTCGTGCAACTTTTAAAGTCTTTCGTTTATTGAAGAGAAAATAAAACTAATTAAATTGGTATCTGAAATACATTATTTCCATGTTTGTATATAGATTATATATTTTATAATTTTTTAATACATATGCTGTATATATGAATGTAAAAAATAAAAATATATTATTTTTTTCAAACAACTCTTTTTTTTTGTTTTTCTGTACAAAAGACGCAAAGCAATTAGTTCTACACAAATATTTCATAAACATTCCAGCCATGAAGTTGAAATAAACATACCTAACACTTAATTTTAAATATCTTATCTCATAAAAAGATATGCTTTTGGAATTTGATAACTTGTAAATAGATAAATTTCTACCAAATAGTCGCGAAGTCAATTAATCTAGACAATTTATCTCAAATTCACCAAAAACAATGATTGGAATAACAACTTTTATAATCTGGAGCAGCCAATAGCCTTATTTCATTTGTCTATAATCGTGAATTTCTGATCATATAGCTTTCAAAATAAAATGACTGTATAATACTACGTCTGTATGTTACATATGTAGGTACTAATTGAAACTTTTGAAAATTACGTTACAACCAGCTGTAGATAATTATCGTAGTTTTAAAAAATTTAAAGTATATTCTTAGCAGTTGGCATGACTGATTTTCAACTATTCGCGTGCTATCGTCCATCGTATTGGTCCTCGAGTGCTTGGGTTCTATTGGCTCATTGGTCGTTCGTAAGTGGATGTGGTATGGTATCTGCTATACGTACATAACCTTAACTAGTGAGCAAGGTGCACAAGCGGATTATACAACAAATAACCAAGTGAATAAGTGTAAACGTGACTATTGGCAAAGATTTGAGAATAATCAATTAAATACACTCTTCTAAATGTAATTTTTTGTTCGACCTCCCATTAAAATGGCTGGGGTATTCGATTTAGAACTGCATGATGAACCTGTTGAAGTAGATGATTCAGACGACGATGTTATTGAAATCGAGGAGGTAAACATCGAACCCTTTCTTTGTTCTCGCCTCCCCAAAAACTCGTTATCTCTTTTACGTTAAAAGTTAGAATGAGTGTTTGCATAATCAAATGTTGTGTCACCTTCTTATGTACCTAATCACTTACTTACCTTATGGAACTGTTGATGAATCGTGTTTGCGCAATTTACGCATTCTTTTCTTTTTTAGGATGGCTATGACCAAAATCCTAATGTGAATGAAATAGTGGAGTAAGTATATAATAGAAGAGTTAAATCTTATGGGTATGAGGTGTATCGAATTGAAACAATGTTTTGCAGATCCGATGATTTAGAGACTGTGCAACTGACTGAACAAAATGTGAATCCAGGCCAAGAAAAGACGGGCCCCCAAGATTTCGAATTGAGGAAAGTTCTCGGAAAAGGTGGCTACGGTAAAGTTTTCCAAGTACGTAAGGTCACGGGCAAGGATGCCGGAACGATATTTGCCATGAAAGTGCTGAAGAAAGCGTCGATTGTACGTAATCAAAAAGATACCGCTCATACAAAAGCGGAGCGTAACATATTAGAAGAAGTTAAGGTAAGTGACTAAAGGGTGGCGGTTGCATTGTTTTAATTTCATTTTATAATTTTTTGCAGCACCCGTTTATAGTAGACTTAAAATATGCATTTCAAACTGGTGGGAAACTATATTTAATATTAGAATATTTAAGTGGTGGCGAATTATTTATGCATTTAGAGCGCGAAGGGATATTTTTAGAAGAGAGCGCATGGTATCTATATTTCAATTGCAATTGGAGCAGAGAATGGCACTATTTAATACCGTTTTTTATTTTCAGTTTTTACTTATCAGAAATTATATTAGCTTTAGAACACTTACACTCACAGGGAATTATTTATAGAGACTTGAAACCGGAAAACATTCTATTAGACGCTCAAGGTCATGTCAAACTTACGGATTTCGGTTTATGCAAGGAACATATACAGGAAGGAATAGTGACTCATACTTTCTGCGGAACGATTGAATACATGTGAGATAGTAATCAAAGTAAGATGTATACAATAAATAAAAAAATATTTTATCTTGGCAGGGCTCCTGAGATTCTTACGAGATCGGGCCATGGGAAGGAAGTCGACTGGTGGTCATTGGGAGCGTTAATGTTCGATATGCTAACAGGAGCGGTAAGTGAATATAATATGTGCTTAAGTATTATAAATTTACGAAAATGACAAGGTAATGATCACATATCATAACTTTTCTAATGGCATATCTCTTTGCTCAGCCTCCATTTACCGCGGAAAACAGGAAGAAGACCATCGAGAAAATACTAAAGGGCAAATTGAACTTGCCACCCTACCTGACAGCGGATGCTAAAGATCTGGTGAGGAAGCTATTGAAGAGGCAGATCTCCATGAGACTGGGGGCGCCCCCTGGCGACGCTCGCGAGGTAAAGGTGCATCCGTTCTTCAGACACATCAACTGGGACGACGTGCTGTCCAGAAAGCTGGAGCCACCGTTTAAGCCGAGTCTGGTACGTTACTTGTTTCCTCTAAAATCCCAAGCGGCTACTAACCATGTTTTATTCGTGTTTGACAAGCAATAAACGAAATACTAATTGTCAGAAGTACAATCCCTATTATTGATAAATGTGTGGAGTCTAGCCTTCAGTCATTCTTTATATTACTTGTTAGTAAGGACACTTACTGTCGGCAACGACTTTTGTTTTTTTGTATTGATTAGAAATACTACAATAAAATTTAAAGGAAATGGCAAAGTAATAATATTTAGGTTTCAATTGTTCATCGAGGGATATGTTTGGGTTTAAGGATTTTTTGTCAGTGAAAGAGAAATTTTACTTGAATAAAACGAAACACATTAAGGCCGCTTTACAGTTCGCAATTTTTCTTGCGTGCAATAGAAATTGCAAGAATGCACGCTTTAATACCGCTTTACAGTTAAGCAATTCTACATGCAATTATTTTTGTCAATCAGGTTGACCAACTACACAGTCGAAAAGCCACACAAATACTTCTAATTTTAAATGCGTACATGCTACGTAATAATTTTATGTTATTGATATAAAAATATAAACACAAGACACCTAAGTGACCAAGATGCAACCAGAACGTAAATAAAATCAGACCGTAATGAAAAAAAAAATACCAATCATCACATTATATTAAAAGCGGCTTGTTTATCACTTATTATTGCTGCACTATTAATAGACAACACAAATGTTTGAAACAAAAGACGTTCGGTGAAGCCCTGGTTGAATAGGCAAAGGGGAAATATTAGTGTAATATAGACGAGTTTTTAAATGTCAATGATATGAAAACATTTGAAGCGTGCGTGAAAATGGCGTGATTCACCATAAATCCACCGTGTTTTAGAAATAGGAAGTTTTATTATAGGTTGTCACCTTAAAATTACTAAAAATATCACCAGAATTGTGTGTTGCATGCAATAAAAATAGAACAAGTTCTATTCCGTGCAATGCAATTAAAATTGCACACAGCTGATCGAAATCAATTGAATGCGCATGGCCTTTACGAGAACTGGAATATTTCATACTTTATCTTAATGAAAAGAAAATTCGAAAATAAGCTTTTTTATGGAAGAGGAATACATTTTAGTGAAACGAGTAGTGATTTTTGCTCATGATGAAACGTCACAATATTAAACTTTACGCCATCTTTTATACATGGCGTACATTATTATATTAAATTAATGCAAATTAGTTCTAATCAAATAAATATAAATTATTAGATAACTAGTAGAAATCCACTTCATAAACTATATATTATTAAAAAGAGAAAAAAAACTAACTATACCGTTGCCTACTACCTTTTACATTTAAAAAAAATCAACTTTATACTGCAGAGTAAAAGCGAGTGCATAAAATAACAATCTGATTCTGCTCATAAAAGTGCCATAATAATGTTAAAACGGTTTTTTTGTTATCGTTAAAGACAAACGAGTTATTGGGCATTCTGGAAATTTTTGGTTATAACTCAAAAACAAACAAAAATAACTAATTTTTGTTTTAGCTATTGAGAATATCTCGAAAAAAGAGATCGACACTTGACCACTCATTTCTTCCTATTCCGACGAGCAATTTGTATCAGCCTGTAAAACATATTCCTGGAGTCTTGTCCGTTTCTCCCGATTCCCCTATATTATATATTATACAAATCGAATATCCACATTGCAGACGAGTGAGGACGACGTTTCCCAATTCGATACCAAGTTCACGAAACAAACGCCTGTCGACTCGCCGGACGAATCGACCTTAAGCGAGAGTGCCAATATGATATTTCAGGTAAGGCAAATCGACGCGAGAAGCTGAGAATAGATAGCTTTTGTTTGTGGCAGGGGTTCACCTACATAGCGCCGTCGGTCCTGGAGGATATGTACAAACCGCACCTGAAATCGCGATCCCCGCGCAAGATGTGCGGCACCCCCATGCGACATTACGGTCTGAACTTGTCGGCGGCGACGGCCAACCACGGAGGCGGCGTTGCGTCCGCGCACTCTACGCAGAACACCACCTACCACTACAACCTGCAGAACCACCCCCTGACCAGCTACCCGGACGAGATGATGGAGATCAGTACGGGAATGCCGCACGTATAGAAACAATTTTTTTAGCAATTCTCTCCTCCTCCTTCCAAGTTCTTCGGTGGGGTTCGCTATGGAACGCTTCCGAAAGCAGTAACAAATAAATAAATAAATACTATTCTTCATTGTTACCAGAATGTTTAATATTATGTTTTAGTCTGATTATTGTCAGCATGTTTAGTGGTGTTTAATTTATTTTACATGGAATTTTTTTTTTAATATTATTATTTTAAGATTTATTATTATTTTGAACGTTCTCTTACCCTATATACACGATTTTTATTACGTGCTTTTCTGCCGCAATTTACCATGTGATAAATGGTCTTGTATGGATAACGATTGTGCAATCAACATTGATCGCGATTAATTTGTCGAAATAAACAGAGCAACACGGAACCTATTGGTGCAAATTCGATCTCTTATCGGATTTATAAGAGCTGACTACACACATCAATGTTTTTATTCAGTTGTCTACGTAAAGTAGTGGGAAAGTCCATAATTTTTTATCGGTGAAAAATGTTATTCGTGTAGTTAAGAAAATTTCAAATTTATAGCACACAAAATGTACAAATGCGGAATAAAGAGTGATCAGACCGCGTCATAGTTGTTAAATATTTCATGTTGTATCCGTAACAAACCCAATAGCTGATACTGTAAGAAAATAAATCTGCCTTCTGCACTTATAAAATAATTATATTTTCAATAGTATAGAATAGAACATACTTATTGGTAGTTACTTAAATAGAAAAATACAAAATATAAACAAACAAATATGAAAGTCTCTTCAAATTCACCAATAATTTCCAAACTTTCAAATCTCAAATGGGAATATGGGATTCTTAAGAATAACAATTGCACATATTACAATTTTGCGGATCAAATTTTAATTGATTATTTATTCATGGACGATAAAAACTAAACTATTGTTATGAAACATACATCAAACTTATGATACTTAAAACTGTTTATAACTTGTGCAATTATTATTCCTTCGGCAAAATATTCGACATGCATACGTATTTTTCTCGCAGGATCGAAATCCGTGGCAAAAAAAACAATTGTAGTTCTCGTTTGAGATTTTAAAATTACCCCTCACCCTCACCTCCAGTAGATGAGGTTGGACAGTCGAGATTGATATTAATGAGTAGGCCGCTTCGAGCTAAATAAATTATATTCACAAATATTTTTGATCCGATGCGTAACTTCCGAGATATGACGTTGTTTCGAGATAAAAAAAAACTCCCGGTATATAATATAATCAGGTATACAAAGCATTTCATACTTCTAATTCTTCCAATTATCAAAATCCTCTTTCTGTAATATTTCAAATAAAGGAATAAATATTTTTTTATTTAAGTTATTCTCCAAAATTTAAGAAACATGTCCGCCCTGTTTACGCTTAATGTTAATGATATTAACTGAAGGCGTTCTTATATATGTAAATGGATTCCCCTATGGATGTATTTGATAGAATTCACGGACTCGTTCATATACTTGTTGGAATATCCTACCGATAAAATCAGCAGAACCGACCAGATTCTTGTTGGAACGCATTTCGTGTAGTGCGCATGAAGCCAACGTCTATCTGACGATCAACGGACTTGACGAATCCAAAATTATAAATTTTCCTAACTACACGAATAACATTGATTTTCTTCAATGAAGATCGTGACTACACTGAGTCACATATTGTGTGCAACCAGCTCTTAGTCGTCTATAATAAGTCACGCTTAGTTCAAAGTGTGTTTACAGGGAGTTTACTCATAGAACAATGCGGTAATTTCCAACATATTTGATCCATATACAATATTTATTATAGAAAGTTTATAAAGAAGAGTTCGTTGTTTGGACTTGGTGCTTGAAAATAACAATAGAATTAGAAATCGCGAATCCTTTGTAGTTGACTTCGGGCAGTCTATGTAATTAATATGAATATCAATATTTTAAGTATGATTACTGAAGGGGCTTAAATATGTTGAAATTACCTTAAATTAACGAATTACAAATATAAAAGTCCTAAATTAAATTTGATATCTGATATAGGAGTAATATTTAGACGTGTGTCTTTAAAATGTGTTTGTTACGTACCTTACTTATACTATATGATATGAATGAATACAATATACGGAATAAAAGAAAATAAAGTTTATAAGAAAAAGTAAGCGGCTAAACCTGTTTTTACCTGACTTAATTGATTGCTATTGTTAATCTTTTCCTTCCATTTTTTTTTGTTCTTAATGTTATTAAGCCATTTTTATAGATGATTTATATAACTACCTAATAAAGTAAAAATTTATCAAGTGGTAAAATGCTAAAGCCTAATTAAATATTATGAGTGTCTAAGGATCGTAGATTATAAGGGCAGAGTTTTCATTTGTAGTACATTATCATAATTAGTACTATTACGATTATTGTTATCGACGTTATTTATATTAGTGAATGAGTTGAAAGAACACTGCTTGAGTTCCACATTATTTCCTCGTCACGAATCTTTATAACTAACCTTGCACTCTGTCGCCGTTAACGATTTGTTTTTATCTCCTCTTTATATCCCTCAAAATTAGAGCGTTAGGAAAATACACAGACACGTACATAATACATACATGCTATGTAATTTGTAAAAATATAAATAATGATTAACTGTTTTAATAATAATAATATTACTATTACTACAACTACATACTACAGATAAGGTGCTATTTTCATTTGTTCGTATCGATGAAAAGAATTCCATGTTATTGCAGAACTATGTAGTTATATTTTTACGAGATATTTCGATGCTTGTATATATTTATATGTATATGTAATAGGAATATAACAATAATGATAAGAGAGAAAGGAAATTATACGACCCCTCTTACCGATAAAGGTGAAGCAACTACATGTGTTCAATATATAGATATATATAAGAATATTAATAATACACCAATATAGTCTTTTATATGTAACATAAATCATATTTAACGGATACATATTTACTAAAGAGTGCCGTGTGTGTTGAGATGCAAGGTCGGTTATTTATACTTACAATGGTTTTATTACAATATATTACATCCTAATTTTATATACATACATACATATATACATTCAATTAAACATGTTGAAAATTATATTTCTACTTTCTGGATATCATACACAGAGCATCTTAAGAAATAATCAAGAAGGGGCAACAAAAATTAATTACATTAAATTTCAAAACTTTACTTTTTTCTTTTACCTTGTTATGTATTCTTTGATAATTTTTCTTGGTATTACGGGAGAATGCAGAATAATTCAACGCATTGTAGTTTTACAAGTTTTTAAAATAAGCCTCAAATATTCTCAAATTTTGGTGTTTTGAAAACTATTATACCTATAATACGTGGTTTGATTTTTTAAACTTTTTCTGCAAGTAGACATTGGCTGTTTTCGCGTTAACTGAATTCCTTTTCAGACATTTCACCTTTTTGTGTGTAAATTTCATTAAGCTGTACCTTATGAGATAGCGATGGGCGATTCGAATCTTTTTAGTGATTCTAATCCCAAAGACTCCTAAAATTAAAGATTCGTATAATATGATTCGTACCGAAAGACCGTAAAGGATTCGTACCAGCGCTGGCCGATTCGAATCTTATGGGTGATTCGAATCCTAATGACTCCTAAAATTAAAGATTCCTATAATATGATTCGTACTAGCGGTGGGCGATTCGAATCTTTTTAGTGATCCGAATCCTAATGACTCCTAAAATTAAAGATTCGCGTAATACGATTCATACCGAAATATTGTAAAAAATTCATATAGATTTGTGATGATTCATGACTCTTTGTGATTAGAATTCTAATCACTCTTTGCACTTTATTCTAAGGATCTTGCAAAAAAAAAACGGTAAATTGAAATTTTCGTAAAATAACAAAAGTGAAACAATAATGGATTATTTTGTTTTATTATTTGTTAATAACAAAAGCAAAACCTCAAAATTTCATCAAAGGTTAAACACAAAATTGTCTTGATGAATACAGGCACATACATAGATAATATACATAGGTATAAGATATTAGCAGACATTCAATCCTTTATATTAAAATTAAGAAAAAGCAGATACGATACCGTCTTTGAATTTATTCTTGACCGTTTATCTGTCACTATTTGTCCACTTTTTGAAAAAATACGCTCGCATGGTACGGATGTAGCGGGTATAGACAATCTCTTTCTCATTAACTCAAATAATGTTGGATATATTGTTGGAGTCGAAGTCTGACTCTGACTCCGACTCCTTGACTATACTAGTATACAAGAGTCGTACTGATACGGATTCGTACCGTACGAATCATATATGGGAATCGAATATACTGATGAATCATACGAATCCGACCCACCTCTACTATGAGAATATAATCAAAACGATCTAATGTGTTGAATTATTCAACATTCTCCACTAATTCCAAGATAAGCTTATCAACGAAAAATGAATTACGCACATTCCTACGGAAGAAATAGTTTCTTATTATTTTTTTTTTACCAGAAAAAGAGTATACAAACTTATTTGACAAGAACTTGCCCTGAAAGACTATGCGTATAATGAAATTTATTTTCTTCCTTATTAATAAAATATCCTAAATTGGTTTGTTTAACACCTATTTTGGATGGTTGATCCGATATACAAACGCCACAAGACCCTCCAAATTCCCTCCAAGGCTTTTATTTTACCCTTTTTATTTATATTAATAAAAGCATGTGTTAATGAAGTTGCATAAACCAATAATTCATAGGTTTATAATTCCTTAAAGACATAGTTTCCAAATATGCAACCTCAGTGACACATTCCCAAAAGTTTGTAGATGATATTTAGACGCACCTTTTACTATTTGAATATTTATATCCGTGAATCAAAATGAAAACGGTTAGGTACTTTGTAGACGTTAACATCTAGTGTCATCTTTTTATTTAATGCATGTTATATTCATAAAAAGTCGTTTAAAAAAAAACTCATAAAAATTCGTATAAATCCAGTCACTGTATGTAAATTAGGAAATCAAGAGTTTTTTTTTTTTTATTTTTAAACAGTTTAAAGATTTTCCATTATCAGTGGTTAAAAAATCCTTTGGCGAACTGTAAATTAAGAAGAAATTGTTTTGATTTTTCTTAAAGTTCAATAGGAATCGCCATTTTCTATTTTTATAGATAAATAGATGTAACAAAGGCAAAAAGAAGCTACAGGAGTGTAACACGCGTCACTCTGTAATGCACAAACTAGCGAGACTGTGGGAAACTGCTTATTCTATGAATTGTATTTGTATGTAAGTATATGAAATTTGGGAGTTCGTGGTACTCAATATTTTTCTCTACTTAATATTTTTCAATGTGGTAGTCAAATTATTATATTTATAATGTGTAGTTTTATTTTATTTTGTTTATTGTATCGTTGGTTTGGTGAAATATCCCGATACGCACCGAAAATACCTTCTATTATAGTATATCGGCTTTTATCTCGTAATGATAGGAAAAAAATCCAATGATTTTTTTTTTTTTGCCGATCGCTGTCAGTACGCTCCGAAATTACGTTTTTCATTTCATATTTAACTGACAAGGCGTAGATATTCGAAAGAAAATAAGGCGCTAAAATTTTTTACACTTCATTTTACGATACTTTCTAGTGTATGCATTGAAATACTCAATATTTTAGATGATAAAACGCCACAATTAAGAGGAAGGTTTTTTCAGTGTATATTTATATTATTACCCTGAGAGAGATCGAGCTATATCTGTTATCTTCCGATACTTCTTTTTTTTTGTTTCCTTTTCTATTTTACTACATTTTTTTATTATATACAATTAATGAAGAGAACTATTAGTTATAATCACCGGTTTTATGTATGTCGTTTTGTCGTTGGGTTTTGTTTAACAAGTGCTGTTAGATATTTGAAATAAGTGGTGTGGTTTTTCTCAATTTAGTGTTACTTAGTACAATTTTTCTTCCTTTGTTTTTTTTCTCCTCTGGAAAAACTTCACCAGATTATTTCTCAAACAAATTACCTACACGATACTAAATCGAAATGATTTTTATAAGAAAATATTAATAAAAGCATTATATAATTTATTCCTGTTTGTGTTTGTTACGATAGAATTGATTTTCAAACACGTGTAAAAGACAACTTTTATCGCAAACAAGTTTCAAGGCTCTACTATAAACTATTGCCTTCCATTGCATATGCAGAGCTTCAAATTATTATTTATACGTTACTACGGAACTATGTTTACTTAAACAGTTAATAGGTATAAAACTAAGAAAAATATTTAAGCTCTCGTAAATTAATTGAATTTACTACAGTCTAGCTAGACAAACTCCATATTTCATAGTTCTACCGATCTTACTTAACTGACGAATACAACAGAAATACTAAACATTTCTAGTAATATACTGAGTGTTCCAGCGAACTGGTGAATAGGATTTTGAAACTCACACTGCGGTCATGACCGATTACATTATTTTAAATGAAATGATACAATTTTTGTTGATCAAGTGAATTTATCGCGTCATTTGTGGCAAAGTTTTTATTAGAGCTTTGAATATTTGAACTCAAGCGTATTTGTGATATTTGCAATTTTCTTGCTCTTTTTGACGTTTATACTGTTTCAAATAAAATGAAATATTTCATAAAGTATCAGATATTGAGATGTTTTACTAACGTGGATGAAAGTACATCCTCCTCTCCATTATGGATACCTTTAAGTAGATGCAACTCTTTTTCGAATGGAAAATGATATTTTTTATTATAGCATTGAATTGAAAAATATTCTTTGCGTGTTTAAACTACATATACTAAGAGCACGCCACGAAATGTTTACCTCAGTTTTGGACCTGGCTTTGTCAGGTGGTAGTAGGGAGCTCTCAGTGGCGTGACTAAAGTTCAGTCATTTTATGCAAAAATGCTTACAATAAACAAACCGAACAATGAAGAATTTGTGCAGTGTTTAATGTTATAATATAAAAAAAATACCACATTTCATGATTTACTGGATATTTACGAGCTTGTACTTGCACCGACAATAGCAAAATACCTAAATATATAATACCCTAACAAATATTTGATTTTATTCTGAACCATGCAAACGTCAAATGTTCAACAAAATTGCAAATATCTCGAAAACAGATCAGTTTAGGGTTAGTGCAACGTAATACGATCTGGTTATAAATGACAAATTCACTAGGTGGACCGAAATTGTGCCATCCCTTTACTATAAGACAGTTTATATTAACGTCCTATACTTATATACAGGAAGCACTGTAAAATTAACAATATTTTCTTTAAATAGATCATAGCTGACTATGAGCAGTTTGTGCGATATTAACCCTCCATTAGGCGCGTCTGCTTGCGACATAAGAAATGCACAGGCATAGGTCCGTTGGGCCTATGCGCGACTAATGAAGGGTTAAGAGGGAAACAAAATGTTTCTATTCTCACAGAAATGTTTCAAAGAAGAATTTCTTAGAGAATAAACCAATTTTGTTTCACATCTAATGATCAACTCGCACAGAGACTATCGACCATTCTAATGAGCCAGTCCGGTCAAAAAATCTATAAACTGTACACTGTAACGCGTATTTTTCAGCGTAAATGTACAGGAAATGGGTAATACATGAGCGATTTGCAACCTACACTTTGTAAGAATTTAGTAAAATTGACGATAGACTCCTACGTATTTCCTAGATCGTATAATTGAAAATTCTCGGTACTATACATTGGATACATTTCCTTACCTTCACTAAAATTCCAAGTTGAATTTTTGAATTTGCATTTACGTAAGTTGAAAAATCCCCTTTATGTACATTTGAACATTTTTACATACATTGTACGAGTTGATTTATATCGCCTCATACGTAAGAATTGACAAAGTATATACATATATCTGTACATTGCGTTAATAAAACACCCCTCCATTTTTTTTATTTTATAAAAAGGGGCGAGAAGTAATTCCGGAGATCTATTTCAAACAAAATCTCATAGACTGCAGGAAGGCATCCTTTTATTAAAACTCAAAAACTTGTTTGTTATACCAGTAAAATAGAAAGAATTTAGTTTATTCTCTCTGGCTCACCTTGGCTAGCACCTGATTTTGTTCGTTGGAGATAAACAATTAATTATTAATTTATTCAAATATCGTGCGACATTATAAAAAGATCAGAGGTGTGACTATTATAGTATTAATTCTTCCTATATCCTGTTGAGAATGGTAAGTACAACACCTTATTTCAGGTCTATTTCCCATGCTTACAAGATCGAATATTTGTATTTTTTTAGACGACCTACACAGATAAAGGCCCAAAGGTAAATTATTTATAATTTTAGTTTTTTACAGTCGAATTTTAAGTTAAGTTAAAAAAATACCAATTTATCTAAAAAATACTTGTGGTATATATACATAACTATGTTTTGTAAATTGTAAGCAAATTGAAACATACACATTTGGAATAGGTTTTGAAAGTATATTTACGGGAAAAGAAGATATAGATTAAATATTGTTTTTCTAGCCGGACATTGGAAAATTTTATGCATTCGATCACCTCACTTTCTATGTTGGAAACGCTAAGCAGGTAATTTCCGCAAATATAAAAATAAAATATTTTTCAATAATTTTCGGCTAATAAACTTTCTTTATCTTAGGCAGCTAGTTATTATATTTCCCGCTTAGGATTTAAACCGTTGGGATATAAAGGTTTGGAAACGGGAAACAGGAAGTATGCTCACCATGCCGTACAGCAAAATAAAGTAAGCGCAATTGATGGTGATTTATATTTGTATTTTCAATATAACATATATTTACTTTAGATTGTGTTCGTGTTTGTCTCACCCTACGAGCCAGGCGAGGAGGAAGTGGGGCACCACCTGATGAAGCATGGGGATGGGGTTAAAGATGTTGCGTTCTCAATAGAGAACTTGGAAAAGGTGGTTGCGGTAAGTACAAGAAAATGGTTACTTTTTTAGAAATCGAATAGTTCCTATTTTTAGAGAGCAAAAGAGAAAGGCGCTAAAATAGTTCGCGACATTTGGGAAGAATCAGATTTCAACGGAACAGTAAGATTAGCCACCATTCAAACAGTGAGTTCTTAGACCTTAGCAACCACTTAATCTTTATTATTATCATTATGTTTTTAGTATGGTGACACGACACACACCTTAATCGATAGGAGTTTGTACACAGGTGTTTTCTTGCCGGGATATGTAAAAGCACCAGCAGACTGTTCATTGGAACTATTGTAAGATAAACAATTTCTTTTGAATACCTATTTACGGAGAATTTAATTTCAGACCTGCGATAGAATTAAATTTTATCGATCATATCGTCGGAAATCAACCCGATACAGAAATGGAATCAGCCGCCAAATGGTATAGAAGAGATATAATGAACAAGATCGATTAATATCAGATGTTTTTTAGGTATGAGACAATGTTCCAGTTTCACAGATTTTGGTCTGTTGATGACAGTCAAATTCATACTGAATATTCGGCATTGCGATCCATCGTAATGAGCAACTGGGAGGAAACAGTGAAGGTATTTATTCACATGCTGTATTTCATTCCTTTATTTTTATTCTGTATTTTCTTCAAAGGTGCCCATAAATGAACCAGCTAACGGTAAGAAAAAGAGTCAAATTCAAGAATATGTGGATTATTACGGAGGTGCAGGGGTGCAACACATCGCTTTGAATACACAAGATATCATCACAGCCGTAAGTAACTTGAATGTATCTGTACATCCAAATAATTCGAACCGTTTATCTCAAGGTTGCAAATTTAAAACGCAGAGGATTGGAATTCTTGGATATACCTGATACCTACTATGATCTCCTCAGGGAGAAATTGCAGAATAGTAAAGTGCGAGTGGCAGAAAATTTGGATACGCTACAAGTAATTTATTTGTCACGGTTAAAAGTTGAATTCCCACTTTATTTGATTTTCATTTTTTAGAAACTTAAAATATTAATAGATTACGATGAAGACGGTTATTTACTACAGATATTCACAAAAACTATGCAAGATAGGCCCACTCTGTTTATAGAAGTCATACAAAGGAGAAATCATAATGTATGCTTAACAAACGTGAGTAGATTATGTTCGTTCGGTTACGGTTTTTGAATGTTGTAGGGTTTCGGCGCTGGGAATTTCAAGTCGCTGTTCGAAGCGATAGAACTTGAGCAAGCTAAGCGAGGGAATTTGTAAAATAATGTTGAATAGTTTATCATTAAGTGTCATTATATGTATTATTGTGTAAAACTGAATAACTTAAATAGAAAGTGAAAACAGCTTTTATAATTATTTATTTATTTTTCCTTAAAATTCGTGAAATTGAAGTATTTTCATAAAAAGAATTTATTAAAAACGCCTTATAATTTAACACAACATCGATTTATCACTGAGAAAATGCAATTGTATTTTTATTTTCCCAGTTGACAGCATTACTACTTTTTTTTTCTACGTTCTCCGCTAGAATCTGAATCTCGCCTGTATTCCTTACGCTTTTTTTTCTTTTTGTGCTTATGTCTCCTCTCTATACTTCTATCTCCGGATCTGTCACGTACACTTGATTTATAGTCTTCTCCTCTATGTTTTTCCTTTTTATCATGCCGCCGCCGATGATTATCATGCCTGCTTGTTGAAGCACTTCTGTCGTCGGATTTATCTCTGTGTGAGTCACTGTGTCGCACATATCTCTCCTTATCCGATCCCCTTCTAGATTCATACCTATCCCCTTCTTCCTTCTTAGAATCTTCACTTTTCTTTTTGTATTCTTCATACTTTGCACTGTCTGGAAATAAATAAACTATTAGAAATTGTAATTGTGGAAAATAATTACAACTTACTGATAACTTTGCCATTATTGGTATATTCTTCTTTTGACACTAATTCGAGTAAAAACTCATTTAGAGACAGAGTTATCTGCTTAATAGCAGTCTTAACAATAACTCGTCCCAACTCATCGTCCAAACCTACAACCTAAAATCAAAGTAAAACTAAACACCAGTTTTCCACACAACATACAATACGTACTTCGCAGTATTTTCCCTTATGTGCACCACCAATAATTTTTGCAAATGCCCCTTTAACCAACATTAGTTCTTCCCCTTGTTTCTCATTTGAATCTTGTGCCTTCTTCTTCAAGCTTAAGATTTGATTAGCACCAAGGCCCATTCCTTTTGGTCTCAATTCTGGCTCTACTGGTTGTACTACTCTAAGATAAAATAAAATCTGTAGCAATTAACACAGTTTCTAGTTCAAAAGAATAAGCTTACTTGTTATGCTTACCAATACCAGAAGTTTTACACCAGCCCATACCTCTCAGCATCGCCAATCCATAATCATTAACTGGAACATTATTGTAATCATCTAATGTGGATTCGTTATTTTGAATTTGAGCTGATTGTTGATTGCTTGGTAAAGGTAGCACAGTTACTTTAGTGGCATCATCAATAACAGATGATGGTTGAGTTGTAGCTTCTGAAAAGGTTAATTTAAAAGTAAAGTTATTAAAATAGAAAGGATAAAGAGAACTGCATTAATTATAAGATAGATAAAGCTATTATTTGGAAAGCTTCCATAATAGCACTTTTAAAAGGGTTCCTTTAGTATTTCCTCGTTTATTAAAAATTGAGGTCTAAATAATTTACCTTTTAACAATTGTCTTGCAGCCAGTTCATCCAGTGTTAATTCAGAATCAGGTATCTCATCAATATCACTTTCATTTTTAGTAGTTTTAATTTGTCTAGCCTGTTTCACCCTGTCCAATAAATCCTTTGCATTGTCTCGAAGAGGTATAACTAACTCAGTTTTCGTTTCTTCAATGGCACTAAGAAAAATTCTCTAAAATTATTCAAATACAACCGAATATTTGATTTTATTATCTAGTACTCACTTTCTGACTTTTATTGACTGCCCTTCCAAACAATCTATCAGCTCAATGTCATTGTTATCCTGCGATTTCTTCGTATTCAGAATAGTGAGTGGCTTGGACGATTTAGAAAAGGTGAATGAAATCTTCTTTTGAATTTCCATAATTAGTATTAGAAAAGTATGATGTATGTGCACCACATTTAAAATGAAAAGATTAAAATCGAACGACCTAACCTCTATCTGTGATCTGTCAAAAAATAATACACCATTAAGGTTTGTTCTTTTTAGCTGAACTAGTGCTGCGTTGCACAAGCACTGGAGTGCGTTCAGATATCTACGCTGGGTAATCTGACGTAAATAGGCTAAAGTAGCCAACCAATCACAAGTCCTAATATGTAAGACATCAGAAACGTGGTCCTGAAACTGAACTAGAACTGAGTGAGGCCAGCGATGTTATACTTTTACATGCAGAATGAGAAGTTACAGGAATGCATTAATGATGAACATGGCACATAAATAATTCATCAGCTGTTTAGGTATCTGATTGATACGATCGTTTTTAAACCGATGCGATACCTATCGGATTAACATTAACCCGATCGCACTTACCTGAAAGCCCTATTCAGCTTTGACGTACGCTTCCATAATGAACTGCATCCCATCTCTGCACTTGCTCGAGAGCTGTAGGTTACGTATTTATTTACTATACTTGCACTGTTTCTATTTCAATAGAATTATAATTTTGTTCGTATTGTATATACATTGTATGGACATGCGTAGGTTCGTCCCCTTGCTGTCCATAATTTCAAAATAAAAAAAAAACATGGGCAGTGAACTGCTGTGTGATCGATGTATTGCTAAAATGAACAACACAATTTGAGGTCACATAGAACTTTAGAACAGTTTATTATACACCCGGTACACCACTTGAATTGGTTCAGCTGGTTTATCTAAAAAGAACAAACCTATAGGGAACGGACAACGGAAAGATATGGGGAAGGTTGAACATTTAAAGGACGGGTTGACGAAAATTAAAACAATATGTTCAAGACAGTAGGAAGTGTACTAAATATTCTATGGTGCTAATTCAATCTGGAAAAATATAACTTTTGGAACGAACACTATTACACACACTTATATAGTAATTGACAATTGACATTTGAATTTGACATCATATCATCAAATAACTGTCGACTGTCGATGAATTTGGGTTAAATATTTATGCTGTATTATTTTTCTAATTTCAAATACATTTTCTATCTGCACAGCACGATACTATCGATATTTACCGAACGTTAATAAAATATGGATTTGAAAATGACTCAAATATATAACAAACACGATTAGTTTACAGATTTAATCTGTGGCTGGAGGCTATGTGATTTTATACAACTGATATGTACCCCGTAGGACTGTACCATGAGAAGCAAGTGAGAGAATTATGCGCGCTCCACGCATTAAATAATTTATTTCAAATAAAAGAGTTCACCAAAGAAGAGCTAGACTCTATTTGCTATTCGCTCTCCCCCGATGTGTGGATAAATCCGCATAAATCAATATTAGGCCTGGGTAACTATGATATTAATGTTCTCATGAAGGCGCTACAGTCACGTGGATACGAGGCCGTGTGGTTCGACAAGCGAAAGTTGGTACCAAATTTGATAGGAATAACTGTGAGCTTAATCAATATACTTTTAGAGATCCAAATTGTATTAATTTGCGTAACGTCTTTGGATTCATATTGAATGTACCTAGCGAATATAGAGTAAAATTTATAACATTGCCACTACGTAGAAGACATTGGATTGCTATTAGACGACTAAATGGTAATTATTACAATTTGGATTCAAAACTGGACAACCCATATATAATTGGGAAGGTAGATTATGAATATGTTATATTTGTGTGTTTGTGTAATGTTTATGATGAAAAGTGCACACATTTCAAAAATATATTTAATTTGGCCTAAACATATATTTTATGAATTATTGTAGGAGGATAACATAATCTATTACCTGAAGGAAGAACTTGATAATAAAGATAAACAATTATTTTTGGTAGTGGATGAGGAAACGGCTCGAAATCAAGATTGGTTGCTAAAGAGGCCGTCTACTGAAAGAGAAGTTCAAGTGTTATTATTAAGTGATATCCAACGCGACGTAATGATGAATCCACTATGCAATAACGAGAAGAGTCCTGCGTACCCATTTTTATAACATTAACTGTATTATTATATATTTTGCTGTGATGTTGTCAGGTATTTTATATCTTTCAATTCCCAACTAAGTGTGTACAGAACATCTGAGAATATATTTTCAAAGGTGTATATATTTCTTTTCTTTTGATATTTTTGTTTTCCTCTTGTATCTCTTTTTAAAATGTATCTCTCTTAAGCATGTTTTCGTCACGCGCTTGTGTGTGTATTTTTAAAAATAATTAAAAGGTATTTATTTATAAGATAGTTCTTAATTTAAATTTATTATGTAGATCGTTCCATGTGCTGCCCTCTACACATATTCCAAATCAACTAAAATATGAAGCGCCCTGTTATGAAGATTACCCTTGAGAAAATTGAACGCTCCCACTTATTTCTCGCAAGTTTTAATTACAAGTTCATTTCCAAATGTACAAAATTGCAAATATTGTGATATTTGAAATAGATAATACTATAGTGTAAGTTTGTAGTTGAAATTCTGTGGCAGAAACATTTAGTGCAATTCACATTGGTTAATATTAAATATGCACAGATGGCTGCACATGCATCAATATTAATAAAAACTTTGTACATAATATATTATTTACTGTATAAAATAGATTAATTACGATAATTATACTGTTACAGTTTTTATTCTCGCGATATGTTATTCGTCACTTTGTGCAGTCATCACTGCCAGAGATAACTAGTCTCTCTGTATCTATGTGATTTTTCGTAAGGAACTTGTACAGTTTGGCGCGAGTATTCACATCTATTTCTCTACGTCGCCCAAATATCCATACAAAATCTGTAAACAGAAAAAAATAACTGTTGAGAGAAACGGTTAAGTCCATTCATGAATGATAAATACGCATTTACCTCTATAAAAGAGACTGTAATCTGAACAGGACCATATTATAGCATAATTTGTATAATCAGTTGCGAGAACCTGATAGCTTCCTGTCGTAGGTCTTAATTGATTTGGTAAGACAGAGGAAGCTTTATGAGTCTTATATTGGTATATACTAGCGTCACGACGACCCAACACACCCATGCCGGTCTCGAGGCGTTCATTTCCGGACCTGCAAAAAAATTGTATTTTTCTATATATAATTCTATTTTTAAAATATATAATACATGCTTTAAAAATATTTGGTGCTGCTTATTGGGTCGGCATTGGGAGTGATGTTGAGGATAGTTTAGGTGAACATAGATAAATAAAATAGGAATGTAGGCTATTAGGACATTCCTATATAATTTATGTACAAGTACCTATCTATATTTGCAAATAAGCAAAACTATTTGTTTTATGTAAGTAGGTACCTACATATATTAATACTACTGCCACTACATAACTGGTGTCGATAACAAAGTTTCCAGAATTCACCAAAATCCCTAATTTCAATATTCTCAGTATCTTACATAATCTTGCACATCAGCGGTTGTAGAAAGGGACATGTTTATTAATCGAATAACAAATATGTTTAAAAACAGCAAATATTGTTACGCGCGCCGGTTTAAAATTGTACTTTCAATAAGCACTAATAGATGGCGCTAACGAACAGTTAATACTGAATAGTAAAAGAAGTTCACATTCGAAACGTTATAACGCGGAATCATTTTCTGTGTATAAACGCATAAATAGAAGAATCTGGATTAAAAGCAGAGAATAGATTAACAATCAGTTTTACTCGGTCTCCTTGGCAGAACTCGCGCATATATAAAATCGCCATGTTCTCCGGGTAACAACAACTTCACGTGCAACTACATGGCTAATTTCACTTGAGTTGAGCATAGTTGAGCGCACGTGGTGATTGAGGTTTTTGACATTTTCGCTGCAGATAACGTATATATATTTTTCTAATTGGATGTTGTAATAAAGCTAAAACAAAAGACTTTTCCCAGAACGTAATATAGGCGATTAATGTGCAAATTAGAAAAAATACTGTAAAAAACGTATGCCACAATGACATGTAATGCTCGTACTTTGAATCTCTCGCATTACATAAACGTCATTGTGACACTTGTGTTTTAAAATACTATTATTATCTATGGCAGATAATTAAAAATTTGTCATGTATGTGACATATGCATTATACAAATGTGCTGATGTAGTAGTCGGGAAAAGACAAACAGTAAATAAATATCTATATTTCAACGTCAAAAGGTTGAGTTATTTGGTATTACATTTGATAAGAGTTTAGCAGAAATCATTCTTAATATTTTTTTAAAATTGACTTGCTACGGTTCTGCTAATTGCAAATTCCCGTTATTGCGGACCTGGAGTTTATACTAGGAAGATGGCGTTCAAGGTCATATAATAAAGCATTAAAAGATCAAAGGGCCCGCCAGTGAAACTTCTGATTGTTAGTCTATTCTATGTTAAAAATGTCGAGATGCCACGAAACCAACCTAGAAATGGCCGCGCGGGATTTAATTACTATATAAGATAGGTGTCGAAAATTTGTAGATATGTTATTTTGACCAATTTGTGTTTATAACACATTATAATAATAAACAAAGAGCGGTAATAATGTCATCGTCTCATAACTCATAAGGGTAACAAAATGAAAAACGCATAAAATTACTTTTGAAAAAAAGGAAGTCGATGAGAAATCTGAAAATGTAAATAACATTAGGTTTGTTCTTTTTAGCTGAACTAGTGGCTAGTAGCTGCTGTGGAAGTGATAGATCTCATTGCCAGTATAGGAACAGCATTTTTACATGCAGAACAAGAAATTAAAAGACAATATTAGTGCAACATGTACTTTCTTATGAAAATATTGATACGAGTTGTATTGGGCACTCTAACTTGTGTTGGACACGGTAGGGTAAAATAACTATCGTGGCGAGGACCAGACAGGCTCGTGTTTATTCGTCTCGGAGAAGGGGTTTG
Organism: Cetonia aurata; assembly: GCA_949128085.1. Classification (NCBI taxonomy): domain Eukaryota; kingdom Metazoa; phylum Arthropoda; class Insecta; order Coleoptera; family Scarabaeidae; genus Cetonia; species Cetonia aurata. The sequence continues at coordinate 20,697,442 of OX421887.1, read as the reverse complement.
TGTTGCTTCCGGCTTTCCCGAGAGTCGATTAAACACGAGTTTGCCTAGTCTTCGCTAACGATAGTTATTTCCACCTACCTTGCTCATTACAAAGTCTAATTATTGTCTTATATTACGCCGTCAAAGTTGCTGTCGACATCATTGGCGATAAATATTTCTTGGATATTTGTGTCATTACACTCATTACGTACCATTTGCTAATACTCGAAGAGATTATTCGCAATTGGCCCCTCTGGTTACTCGTAATATCGATGGAAAGGCATTTCTTATCGAGCTCCACGACATTGAAACTCCTCTCTATTTCGTACCAGCGACCGACGAACTGTAAAAGTTGAAGATATAATGTTGTCTTCATTCATTGATAAAATGTCTGTATTATGATTTGCGCAATAATTTAAATGTTCTTTTCATAAACATTATCTCGCGTCATCTTCTATCTTATTGGTACTTACCTTATTTATATTAAAGTCCTCTAGAAGAGGCTGTCGCGGACATCTAAACAAGCCTACGGAATCTGTTCGTTGCAACGAATAAAGCACCAATAATATTAAGGAAAACAACCGTCCACTGTCACATTTAGTACACATTTTATAACTGATAACGCTAAAAGCCAGAGGTTTACCCGCTCGTCATTATTCTTATTTTTTTTTTTGTAGCAATAATAAATGCTAATTAAAACACGCTAATTGGACGGATGAGCAACTTATTCGATAGCACGTTCTAGATACGTTGTTACATATATAATATGACAAAGTGTAGCGAAAATTGTTCAAAATTTAAAGTCACATTTTACATATATCACGTAAAAATTCGATCTGCTGTGTGCAGCTGAAGCGGCACTAATTCAGTGGAGGCGTTCCTTCTTATCATTTCTTAAATACGTATACACACTAAAAATAATAACAATAAATTGCGGAATAAACACAAGATATTATTTAGTATATTTGTATACGCTCCTATCTTAGAAAAATCAAGGCAAAGTACTTGCGTCAATTGATCTCATGATTCATTCGAAGTATTCAATTATAGAGTATTGAACATATTTAAAATTTTATTGACGAAATAGGTGCATATATATCTACATAGTGATATAGTATTCATATTTGAATAAATCCGTATTATGTACAAATAAATTTGTAAGTTACGTCGTCATTATTTTTCGGTTTATGAGGCGAAACATGTGGCGTAGACAGATAAATAACAGTTTCACATTTTATTGGCGTAAATAAATAAATACATACAATCTATTCATGTAACAAAATTTCTTAAGATTTAATTATTTATTTGCGGTATCTATAAAGATTGTATTTAACAATGAAATAAATTTAAATAAAGAAACGCAATTAATTCCTGTACTATACTCGAGTTGCGTATATATTAGACTTTCACTATGGCGATTTCTTTTGGATTAAAAACCTAGAAACAAGTTTTGTTATTAAGTATTTGTTACAGGAATCTTAAAATGACCGAGAAGCAATCGTGAAATGCCCAGTGTAAAATATTCAGGTAAATGTTATGACACAAAAGAAATTCCGTAACACTGTTACGAAAACTAAAAATTAATAAGCTTTTTTCTTTAATTTCGACGGGTAAATGAATATAGATTGTAATGCCCATACACTTTGAACAAAAACTCGTAACAGAAAGTGTACATCTAGCCGTACGTAGTCGGTCTTTATACTTTATTTCTTCTAAAGATGGTGATATTCAGAATTTAATCTAAAAGAATTTTTGCTTTAAAATACGTAAAGCGCTGCTTCCATTATGTAATTAAAATTAAAGTTACATACTTAGAAATTACGAAAAATTATAATGAAAATTTGAAAAAGTTAATACTACAATTATTAGCAGTTAATTTGGTCAAGTATTTCAAAGTCAAAATTTCGAATTAATTGAATTGTGCAATTGAATACGAATTTAATGTGACTATTTTAATTTTTAATCATCACCTCCTTCAAAATTGTACTTTCTGCTTTCGTATTTCTTAACTAATTTATTTATTAAGGAATCTGTTAGGAGAAAGACCTTTTCTTTGCCATCTTTCCCTATTACCTATATGTACATTTACTCACACAGAGTCGCAATAGATTATATCGTTATAATGAGTTTGACTTAATATTCATTAGTGTAACATTACTTTAATCATTTAAATCACACAAACATATCCAGTTCGGAAATCAAATTCTCATTATTCATCTAAACTTATTTTAACGCAAAGCATTAATCATTATACTTCCTTACTTTTAAATTCAATTTATTCATGTAGAAAGTGCTTTTTGTCCTTTCTGGTTAGAGAGGAAATGTTAGACAAAGGTATTTTTAATATTCGCACTGCATTCGGTTTCAATCTGGTTTCGTTTTGTGGTCGGATCTAGATTGTATGGTTTCACCATGGATTAATTTACATTTCCCGTCGAAGAGCAAATTGTAATACTACTTTAGACATAAAGTTATATGTCTAAAGTAGTATAAAAGTTTTATAAATTAATTAATCTACCGTTGTATTAGTAATTATGAAAATCATATTTATCGTAGAAAATAATTTTTTTCCAACCGGAAAATGGATACTTATTATAATATAAGAATTTTTATTTATTTTTGAATTAGAATGTGTCCATTTAAGTAGTATACTGGATACTTTTGTACGTTTTTTGGAGAAGTTATTGTTTTGCCATTCAAAGAGTATTCCTTTGATATTCCTGTCATCAATCCTACAAAATTGCCTACAAGGTGTTACTATAAAAGCCGTAAAGGTATTATGCTTGTTCTTTTTGAAGCGAAAGAAGCAGTAAGTGTTTAGTGAAAATGTCTACATTTAAACGATTTTTTGTGTGCGAAGACGAAAGTCTCATTGAAGACGGGGCTCTGAACAAATAAAAAATTATCCCCTAATTTTTCATGCAGGAAACAAAGACTAAAACAATCTTCAAATAAAAGAAAATATACATACTTATATACATATCAAAGGAGAAGAAGTGGATAGATTTAACTATTTGGGGGGCATGCACAATTAAAAATAATGGAGAAAGGAATATAGAAGTGGAAGAAAAAATACAGAGAACAAACAGAATATATCAGACCTGTAAAGGTATGATACAAAATAAGAGCTTAACACGAGCAACAAAAATATAAATATACAAAACTACGATAAAACCGGTACTCTATATGCTGCTGAAACAATGAGACTGTCAAAAAAAGAAGAGAACGCATTAAGAGTAACAGAGAGGAAGATAATGATAAAGATCCTTGGCTCTATTAAAACTGATGGCGTAATTATAGATCAAGATGGAACTTAGAAATACAACACGAATTAAATGAAGAAGACATCGTGAAACTAATAAAAGCAAAAATAACGTGCCCCATTCTTTGGAGAGCTGGACCAATGTCTAGACTACGAGCAATTGTGGAGTAAAGACGGGGCAGTGCAAGAAGGAGAGGCAGGCCAGACTGAGGTGAATAGAAGAGGATTTACTGAGGCTGGATGTTCCCAATTGGAAGAGTAAAGTGCACACTAAAAAATATTTGCAATTCCTACAGAAAATTCCAGTAATGTATAGGGTAAATTTCCCAATTTTTGGCAATTTTACCTTATACGTTTACTGAAATTTTCTGTAGGAATTGCAAATATTTTTTAGTGTGTGCACAACACTTATTATATCACTTCTTATATCATCTTCTTCCTCATCTTCCAAGAGCAGTATACACTAGTGGAAATTGCTATAAATCCTAAATAAATGTATTACATCGTGTAGTCTATGACCGATCATTAGAACAATGACGTCGCCTGCTTTTATGCGTGTTCCGACATGTTTCACACCACCTGTGCACATATCAGCTAGTCACAATAAGGAATGCACTGTCTTATTTGATTTTTAGGTATAAGCTATCAAATTTCTGTCGTGCTACTTCCAGGTAAGACGAAATTTAGTGAAACGGACCTCATTTATTAGTTTGCGGTCGTTTTTATCATTAGATAACTCAATATGCCGAGTGGAACACAGTTATCTGATGAAGAGAAGTGTGTTATTGCTGCTTTATACAAAAATGGTGTGTCTAACAGGAAGATTGCCAAGCAAATTAATAGAAGCCATTATGTTGTTAATTCGTATTTAAAATTAGGGGAGAGGTATGGATCTATTAAAAGAACTGGTCGAAAACCGATCGTTAGTAGCCGCGGCAAAAGGACAATTTTTAGGCTGGCAACAGAAAATCACATGGTTGCTTCCCAGAGTCGTGCTGAATTACAACTTGCCGTTACGCCGCGACGTGTACGCCAAATTTTGCAGAGTAATGAAAATTTAGAATGGCGCAAAAGATTAAGTAAACCGAAACTTACTGTGAGCACATCGAAGCTAGGTTGACGTTTGCCAAAAAGCATATGACCTGGGATCATGAATGGGAAAGAGTAGTTTTCCCAGACGAGAAAAAGTTCAACTTGGATGGTCCTGATGGCTGACAATGCTACTGGCACGATTTACAAAAAAAACACAGAAGTGTCGATGAGTCGGAACTTTGGAGGAGGCACGGTAATGGTCTGGAGTGCATTTTGCTTTCAGGGTATATTTCCTATTGCTTGGATTACTACGAAAATGAACTCTGCTGCATATGTGGAAATACTAGAAACACAATTAATCGACAATCCGCCGGAATTCTTAGAGGAAACAAGATAACGCGGCGATCCACGGTTCTAAGTTTACAAAACATTGGTTTGCACAAGATAATATTGAACTTCTAGAATGGCCAACGTGCAGTCCTGATTTGAACACCATAGAAAATCTATGGGGTATCATTAACCGACGAAAGTAAAGTTTGGGCTAACATAGAACTAGATGAAATGCAAAACTTGGTAAAATCAATGAAAAACAGAGTTTTTGATTTAATAAGACTAAACGGGAAACATACCCAGTATTAATTTAATTTTTTGTTAAATTACATGGATTTCTTTTATGTGGATTTATATTTATTTCCTGTTATAGGCAACGTATCAAGTTATTTTATGCATATTATTATTGCATTCGCTTTATTTCTAAAATTAAGTAGATGTAATTACCTTATGAATGCAAATAAAGGAAGGTTTAGTCTCTGTATTATGTTGTTTTTTAGCGATATAGGTTAGTAGTTAAAATATAATGTGGATGTATAGTTATTTCCTCCAGTGTAGTTGACAATATTCCCTTTCTATGTGATAAAATACTTATGTTTGTACAACTACTTTTTATGTCTTGCTATTACAATTGCTAATCGAGTACTAACCGCAGTATAATCGTGCCCATGAAGCGCTCTCCTGACGGCTCGCGCTTCAAACTGGTCACTCATTCGCGAAATATGTTTTTTTTTTCAAGCACTTGGTTCGTAAATAACTATTATCCTAGGGCAATAATAGCTTTATTACAATATTATATGTCCGTTAAATAATATACTTTTATTTAACTATTTTTATTGCGAAGTTAAACAGAGAAGATGCTTGCAAAAGCACGAATTAAATTAGTGTTTCGTCCAATGTAAGGCCTAGCTGGTGTGGCCTAGCTAATTTAGAATAGCTGGTGCGTGTAATGTTTAGTTAGTTTTTCTGTATACGTCGCGGCGTAGTGGACCAAATTAACCTTGGTACGGAGTCCGAGCGAGTGTCGTGAAATGTCTGTTGTCGTTTGTTAATGAGCTGAGCCTTTTGAAAGGTACAACCGGTCACTATGCCGATGTCGGTCGTCGAACGTCTCATTACAACAGAACAGCAGAATAAGAATACCAGACCATACCACACCAACAGAAAGAGGTCCACTACGCGCCGGCTAGCGTCATTTTCTCATTTTGCTCGTTCGCTAGGTTCCGTGGGGCGATTCGACGCGATTTGATTCCTCCATACGCATGGTACCCGTGATAAGTAAAGTCGGTGTGGTTATTTCGCGATTCTCGTCGCGCGATCGCAGTACCTGTGGCTCAGGTGAAGTAAAGAGGTAAAGAAGCGAGGACGAACCAGTACTACGCATCACGAGTTGTGTTCTTATAACCAAAACCAAGTTACAGCAGCGTCTCGCTGTTGTTATTTGTTTTCGTTTTCTTCCGCGCAACGGTCCTCCAGTCCAGCGCTCTTCGTTCCGCAAGCCATACGCGTGTACGCGTATACCGATTACGATGTGGAAATCGCTGACCGTATTGTATAATAACAACAGCTGATTTATATCGATTCATGTGAGTAAAGTAAAACCCACTATTTCTTCCATCCATTCATACATTACATACATAGCTATATAATATGTACCAGCTTATTGTCAGCTGTCAGCTGTAGATATGCGTTACCTACCGAAAACAATATTTAATAAAATAAATTTGTTGTATTTCATCTGTGTAATACCAAAAAAAAAAAAGTAATAGGCATTCCAATGCCACTGTTCCAAGATAATATTGTTGGTGAAATCAAATTTTGAATTTATCTCAACGTTTTCAAGGGAAAGAAATTGATTTTTCTACAATTTTTCTTAGGCGTTATAACTTCCTTTTATTATTTCATAGGTATTTCGTTTGAATTCTTTCTTCTTGGACATTTCATTCATATTTTCTTGTTTTTTTTTTCGTCGTTTCAAAAATAATAACTAATATTATAATGTGACCTTCCAATTTTTAATAAACCTTAAGGCATTAATAAAATAAAAAAAAATGTGTATAAATTCATAAGTCTATAGAAATGTATTTAACAAATCTTTTTGATTTTCGACAAAAAGTGTACACGATAATCAAATAAATTACCCTCAAAATATATAAATATTCATTATGAATAAACATTTACATATCTGAGAAAATCAGATCAAACTACAAACCACATTTACAAAGAAAATTTTCAAGTGTACGCATTTTTTGATTCCGTGACCGTACATATAAAATTAAAATAAAATATTAGAAAAAATAGAACATTCAAAACAGGAATAGTGTATATATTGGTGAAAGTATATTTAGAAAATAGAATAAAAGAACATAAATATAACAAAAATTTTACAGTAAAAAAGAATTAAAAGCACTTGCTTGAAATAATTCAAATTTATAATGATAAAACTTCAATTGTCAACAAAACTGACACATCATATTTCACTAACTTACAGCTCCGTTATTTATTATCCGATTTAAAAAAATAAAATATTAAATAAAATGGTTAAATAAATACTACCATTGGGGTAATCAAAATATTACCAGGTACAAAAAGTTTCGAGATGTGACAATCTACTAATTTTTTTGTAATGGCAATATATTAAGTATATATTTTTTAAATGTTTAGAATATGGAATTTTTTTCTGAATTTAATGATGAATAACAAGTTGAATTTTTAAAATAAGTTTCGAGTTTGCAGTGAGATAACCATTTTTTAATGAAAAGAATATTTTATAGAAATAAGACTTATTTACAAAAATTGCTCAAATTGTCCGCCTGGATCAGGGCATAGTTGACACCTTCTTCATTACTCCATAGTAGCATTTAATATACAAATAGGAGGTATTTCCCGGCAAACATTGTTTGTTATTTGTCGGAGTATTTCTTCATTTTCTGTAGCAATAAGATAAACCGGATCTTGAAGATAGCCCCATAACCAAAAATCTAGTGGCGTAAGGTCAGGCGAATGCGCGGGCCATTGAACTGGTACATTAATCCCTATCGACGTCTCAGCAAGTGTCGTATTAATCCATTCAACATTTATTAGGGCTCCATCTTGTTGAAAGTTTATCCTATTTAATTCGACAATTGACAATTAATCTAAAAAGTTTGCATCTTACAAAACAGTTGGTGGTGTCTTGCACGATTTCAAGGGTCATCTATGGAAAATGGGCAATGTAATCGATCACCCCAGAAACCGCACTATAGATTCAAAATAAATCTGTGCTGAAACTTATTTTCAATAATAATTCTTGAGTTGGCCGCAAAATCGATTATTCCTTCTATTATCACCAAAATTGCATTCGTCTGACCAAATATCTAATTTTCCGGTATTAATTTAGATCTCGTTGTATATAGCATTTAAGAAGAAATTGAAAATTGCATCCTTCGACTATAATCATTTTCCAATAGCGCTTGTACTTTTTGAGGGATGTATGGTTTGAATTTGTACTTGTTCGTTATCACTTGTGTAGTTTGCTGCGATACGCTGACTTGCTTTGCTATTATCCTAGTTCTTGAATTTTCTTCCACGCACAAGAGGACATCTAGTTCTACATTTTCTTTGAACTCTAGATTCTTACATTTGGACTTTTTGAAAGTTCCACGGTTTCTTAAATTTCGCTTGATTCTTCCGTATTTACGACGATTACATTCAAAATATACCTGCAACATGTCGGTCAGTTGATTGTTATCCATGGTAACGTTGAATTAAAACGACAGAAAAAATCAAAACTAATACACAAATGTCACAATGACAGTTCTTGTTTATTACATAATTGATGCATCCGATTGTTATTTATGGCACACTTAAAACTTATTTTGAAAACTCAACTTGTTTATACATCATTAAATTTAGAAAAACTTCTTTATACAAAACATTTAAAACGTGAACATATGTTAATAATTCATATCTAAAATACACGTCCCTTAAATCCAAATATATATTATTATACATTTTGTAACCGCTATCGACCATAGGATATAAACATCGCAATTTATTACAAACCTTATTCATTTATTGGTATCCAATTTCGAAATTCTTGCGCTGTATCGTTTCTCTTTCTCGGTCCTGGTTTTCGTAATTTACAATAGGCCAAGATTACTATGTATCGAATAGTGTTTGTCGCGGGTGTCAGAAAAAAATAGCATAGTGTGTAAAGCATAAGCTCCCGGAGCAAATGTTCGTAAACGCGACAGGCCAACGTACAGTTAGAAAAGTTACCTTCACCTCAGGCGATCGTCGCATCAATTCGAATATCTACGCCGAAATTACATATATATATATATATATAGGTACACTCAGGGATCCCCAAAATGTCCGGTCAAACAAGTCACAGTATGATCACACATTCAACGCATCCAGCAAGTAATCCCAGTAAGCGAAAAGTGCATAATTTGCAACCTGTGTAATAAAACACGATTAGAAACACGAAATGGCTTCAAATGTTCTCCCTATGTGCTTTCCTGATATTTCGCAATTTTTTGTGGTAACTATAGAATGGCTTTATATATAAACGAAAATAATGAAGATAGGCAATAAAGCGAGCCAGAAAGATTACGTAAAAATAGGCCATTACAAATTTCAACAGACTGAAAAATACAAGTATTTAGGAATGATGGTATCTTGTGATGGAAGTAGGGAAACCGAAATGAAGGAAAAAATTATGGCTGGTAATAAAGCATTTCATGCTAATATGAAATTGTTAAAAAATAAATACCTCACGAAAAGTTCCAAAATAGAGATATATAAAACCATAATACCGGTGATAATGTACGCAGCTGAAACGTTAACCATGACAAAAAAAGATGAGGACGACTTAAGAAATATTAGGACCTATAAAGGTTGCTGAACAGTACAGAAGAAGAACGAATTATGAAGTAAATGAAGAGATTGGGCTGGACATTGTAAATAATAATAATTCATGCCTTTACATCCCCCAACAGCTTTCGCCAATTACAGGGGACATCGGCCGGCCATGAGTTATTATTACGCCTGCGCCCGTGGAGCGACTTAAGGTGTTTGTCTCTCAGCATTTGCCAAGGAGTGAGGAAAACCACGAAAACCTCACTCTGAGAGCAGGCCCTGGGATTCGAACCCCGGACCCCGTGACTGATAAATAAAACAGCAAAGAGTCAAGTGGCTTGGACATGTGTGGATAGTAGATGGAGCAATAATAAAGGAAATACTAATATGGGAGCCTAGCGGTAGAAGAAGGAGAGCAAGACCCAGATCGAGATGGTTTCGAGAAGTGATAGAAGATCTCGACAGGGCCGGCGTAAGAAATTGGAAAAGGAAGGTTGAGGACAGGAAGTTGTGGAGACAAGTGTGCGAGTCAATATAAGAAATGGGGATTGATCCACCTCGAACAATGGATCTAGAGAGCTTCCGTTTGGAAGCGGCACTGCCCCTTCGGGGGTGTTATCGCCACAATATATATATAGAATGGCCTACCAGATCGCCGGATCTTACACCACTTGATTTATTTTCTCTGAGGGCATCTTAGGTCTAAAGTGTATGCCACAGCTTCCTTACAAGAGTTACGCCAAACAATTATTGAAGAATGCCAAAGAATAATTCCAGAAATGTTGCGAAATGTCAGGAGAGCATTTGAAGCAAGATTGTACTATTGTATGGAATGGAGGTTAATGGTCATCATTTTGATGACCATTAACCATGACTTATTAAAGTAAAATTCAAACCATTTCATTCTAATCGACGCAGTGTGGTTATGAGATATAAACGCACTAGTGCGTTAATGGACTCTATTGACGCACTGGTGAGACTTTTACCGGAATGCCATATGGGCGATTAATGTGCAAATTAGAAAAAATCTATAAAAAAACACGTCTCACAATGACTTGTAAAGCTCGTACATTGAATCACTCGCATTACGACAAAAGTCTTTGGACACTTGTATTTTAATACACCATTTTGTATTTTGGCCTCGTGCACTGCAAACACAGCAATACATGTCAGTCAAAGCAACTGTAGGTTTATTTTACCGTCGTAAACTGCTTTCTTCTCACTTGTTTCTCATTTCACAGTTACTCCCTATGTAAAATATGCGTCATTTATTTAAAAAAAGACATACATTTACTTTATTGCTGTTTTAATTGTTATTATTGAAAAATCATCATAAAAGGATCCACTATTACATAGACAGTCGATCCACATCATATTTTTTTTTAAATAAAGTTTCTAAGTATTTTCTCAGCCAAAAAATCTAATACAAATGTGGTGCTCCAACTTTTTCAGGCATTCGTCTTCGGCACTTGCCTGACACGGAGTTATCACCCTGTAAATGACACCTACCGCACTCTAATTTAAATAACTATTATCAAATATTTAATTATTAATATTTACACTAAAACATCATAAAAAGGTAACGTTGTAGGCTTCCTTTTACAAATACGTCCTTGAAAGGAGATTAGATTTTAAAAGCTCTGAAAAATACTGATGTTTACGTCATGAAACGATTTTTTTGAACATTCAGAAACAATAAAACCCTGTCCTTTATAATGAACGTTTAAACGTCAAATTTGCATACTTGCATATAATATATGCAAATTGATATTTTATAGTTTAAAGGTGTTCTGCCCGATTTTATTACTTGCTTTTCAATATCCTTACTATGTATACGTCTGTAGGTGTAAGTAAGATATATCTACGAATGTACGATGTATACTTACATATGAATACATAATACCACATGCTACATTCGACTTGAACACACCATGCAATGGTAAACATTGGATGAACATTTGTAGGTCAGTAGAACGCTGGCATAAAGTACATGCATATAAAGAAAAGTAATAAATGGTATAGTGTTTATTTTGTAATGTAACAATTAATATTGTATTCACTAAGAAAAACAGATAACAAAAATAGTGACAGCAATCTTTGATTAGTGATATTATAAAATTATATTAGAACGTAATATTTTTTGTAATGAGTAGTTAGTAATATATGGATGAATACTGGATATTAGAAAATGTGTTATTGTCCCTGGATTAATACCATAGATTATATTTATAATTTGTACGTGGTAATATCTATTTTTCTCGGTGTTGTAGAGAAGATGCCCTTTTTTAGGTATTACATGGCAACAATGAACGAATGTATCAGAAAGTATTACTCCCTCCGTCCAGAAATAAGTGTCCGATTTCTTTTAAAGTTGTATTTTATTGAAACTTAACTACAAATATTGTTACTAACAAACTTTTAGGAATAATTTGAGTTATTTAAGCTTAATTAGTAATATCTTGTACATGTAATAAATAAAGCTCAAAATCGAAATTTATAGAAACTGGAAGCCTTACCAAGTCTTTGTAAATGGTCTTTTCGCATATGAGGCACTTTATAGTTGTTACCACCACTTATTTTCATAATTTCTACCATGCACTGCTGGTGAGTAAGAAAAATATTATTTAAAGTATCAGGAGTTAATGCAGAAAAAGCGTTTTCAACAGCACGGATCAATTCGTCTACAGTTTTGCAAGCCGATTGTTGCTGCAATGACTGGATTGCACTGCAAAAGCCTAAATCCAAGACGTTGGTGTCGGGACTGTTAGGTGGCTGGCATATTATTTTGATTTCAAATCTAGTTCTATTCGCAGCTTCATTAAACTCAATGTCATCAGGAAGAATGTGTGGTTTAGCGTTATCTTGTTGAATGCAAATTCTTTTGCGTGAAGCGCTTCTTGGCCATTTTTGTTGAATGGCGGGTAATTATTTTTCAATAATCTTACTCCTGTACTCTTTTCTAGTAACATTAGTAATCACTTTCGTTTCAATCGTTCCAGCTGCGCGATTTTTACTGCTCCGTTTAGCAGGTTCTGAAAAAAGAAATGGCCAAATACCAAGTTTTCCATCGAAATTCTTATTTTCGGTATGATTCCAACGTGGACGAGCAACAGCGACTAAAAACATCACCTTTGTGAGGAAACGTTTACTTTTACAGGTCCTGAACGGTTCTTCTTCGTCTTCTACAAGGTAGTATGTGTTAGTTGTTTTGCTAATGTAAAACCATTTTTCGTCTACATGAATCCGATCATACATGTCGATGAATTCGGGTGATTGAACATTTAAACTTTCAGGTTTCAGCATTGACAAACAATACTTGAGTCTTTCAATTTTGTTGGCGTCTGTGAGATAAGGTTTAACTGCATTTGAGTGTCGCCGTAATTTTTCTGACTTGAGTCTATTATGAACTGTAGATTTTGATAAGTTAATAGAGGTAGCCAACGAACGAATTGTACGACGATTATTGAGTGGTAGTGACTTTATTAGCTCTAACTTTGAAGATTTTGTAATTGGTCATGCAGTTTTGGACATCCTGTATGCGACAAATCAATTGTCAATGTGGATTTCGAAAGTGTCATTCTTGTGCTTCCATCTACCCTAGAAGTGTTTATTACCAGTCGAAAATGGGCGAAAGATACTGTGTTGCAAATAACGCTACATCTTTCAAAATTTTCAAAAAAATCAAGATATCTAAGTAGCAGTTGAAAATGGGTATAGGGAAACCTATTAGAACTCATCATAAAATTTTCTCAGGAATTTAAAAATGAAATAATATACAAGGTGTTCCATTTAAAATAAGAAAGTTTATGGCGACTTCCGGTATAACCGGAAGTGGTAAGACCCTGAAAATATTTTAAAATGAAAGAGAATCTTGAATAGCCCCGGATTCCAAAAATTCAGAGTTCCAGGTTTTTTCTAACCTCGGAAACTTCTAACGAACGGCTACCGTGGAAAACCCTTATACAATTATCTATTGTATAATAAGCAATATTATACCTACATAAATGAATACATATTTTTGTTATGGCCATTGTGCCAAATATTCATTCACTGTTAGTCGGGTGCTATAAATACGAAACTAAATGATATTATGTGAAAATGACTTCAATTTATTTTGCAGCTTATTGCGTCGTATACCAAACTATTGTAATAACTGTTGCTCCATTTTGACTATTCGTATAAAATTGCGACCAGATCAAATGTAATTGATAATTAATGCTGCGGCAAACAGTATAGCGATTAATTACGCTTTCGTGTATTTGGTGAAGCAGTAATATAGCACAATTTTTTTGTTTCGCGCGGATATCATTGCGAACCGCAGATATTAGATAGTCTGAGTAGATACCTGCGTACGTTCGTCGCTACGTTAGCAGGAATAGAAATTAAGGCATTTCAAAATCGGTTTTAATTAACATTAATTTCTCTTTCGAACATTAGGTAACTTTTGTTAGCGTGAACAACGATTGCTTATATAGAGGTACATATACGTTAATTCTTGCGTTAATGAGAAAACGTTTACTTACTCCCAAGCGAAACGTCGAAAAGCGCTAAATAAGTTATTGGCAGATGTTGATCCTTTTTCCATGAATACTGTTTTGTTTTAATTTTTTTTTTGCCAGATTATGCAGTTGTGAACTTGTAGTGAATTAATTCCCTTCGTTTAAATACTTATTCCTATGCACCGATGTAATTAATAAACAAATTATTTATTGGAATATACATGCAAGCATGTTTCTATGCGTTCCATACGGTTGAAGAAGGTTATTCGCTTTATTGAAACATATATACTTTACATACATATTCATATTACGCACACGCGTTCCTAAACGCTTTTTTTATAACACGTGAAAGATGATTTTGATCTGTGTACCGTTCGCCAGATAAAACTGTTAATTTTAAGAAACCGTTATTTGACGAAAACGGATAACTTCCAGACATTTCGCGTTTTTTTTTTAATTTATTGTTTTTTTATAATAAGTGTGTTTTTTGAGTTACCAAATACGTATTAATGTTTAGCACACGCATGTGTACATAATGTACAGGGTGTCCCACCGAAGACTGGGTCTTGGATTACAGCTCTATGTGTCATTTTAGAAAGAAACTTTTTCTACAAGAATGTTATAGAATCCAATGCTGCATCACCTAAAAATATTTTTGACTATACAAAGTGTCCCAGAAGTAGACAAACGGATACTTACTTCGTTATTTTAAATGGAACACCCTATATATTATTTCATTTTTCAATTCTACGCAAAAAAATAACATGACTTCATATAAACTACTATATGTCTATCTTTAATAACAACATTGTTATTTACTCCTTTGTTAAAAGTGGTCCCGATGCAAAGCATCGGTTCAGGCGGCGTGGTTTATATTTGCATTTGTTTTAGACATTCATATTTTAAATATCATACATACATACTTAGTCTGATTGAACATTGAAATTAAAATCGATGTAATTGTATACAGGTGTCTACTATAGTCCTGAACATTTGCTTAACTTTAATCCAAGGTAACTTGATTTTTTTAAATAGCACCCTATATTTTTGCTTGTGTTAAATTAATCCTTGCCCAAAACCCTATCAATCCATACTAAACATTTATGATGCCTCATGCACGACTTCATAGTGAATTAATGATTTTAAATAAATCCAATAATTTTTCCGTTAATTTTCATAATCATCATGTGTATTGTCTTCCATCTCCCCTCAAAGCGTAACATTTCCGTCACCACCGTCTCCGGTCTTAGTTCAGTACCCAGTTTACTGTAAGTTCTCATACGCATTATGGTCCACTGTGGTCATTCAAAAATTGTATGCTGGACGGTATCCTCGACTCCACAATACATGCAACGGTCATCAAGATCTTTACCAAACCTCTTGGCATATGCCCTATAGACACCGTGTCCTGTTAGCACTTAGGTAAGATGATAATCCAAGCTTCTGAAACGACATTGAAGCTATGTTCCGATGTTAGCGATTAATTTCATCGTCCATTGGATTACATTGTTAGCATTGTACCACTTTCTCTGCAAGGTCTCAATGGTGATTTCACGCGCCTTGCCACGAGCGTCTGCGCCACCATTCGCATGGGTGAATTCCCTCTCATATGCCAGTAGATCTATTGGTATCATACCAGTTATTACTTGCAGCGCAGTTATCGCCGCAATACGGAAGGATGAAGCGACACTTAGCAAATACTTTCGTTCCTGTTTCTCGAGCATGTTACGATAGACCACCATACCGGGGCTCCATACAGGATAACAGAGTTCACGAGCCTACACAGTGTCATCTTTTTAGCACTGCTGGGCCCACCTATATTTGGCATGAGCCGAGCTATCATGCCTACTCTTTCGTCGGCTTTCTTGAGGGCATATTTAATGTGTTCACCAAAATATAGTCGTTGGTCTATGAATATTCCCAGGTATTTTACCTATCTTGTATGTCTTACCTTTGTATCACCAACAGTGAAACACACTTGTTCCCTGTGCCTCTTGCCTTTCAGTATGACTGCTTCCGTTTTATGTGGCGCCAGTTGTAGGTGGTTTTCGCTCAGCCATCTACTTATTCTTTTCATCCACTTTGTCCACTAGAACATGTTCCTGATCCGCAGCCACCATTAATCCGTCGTCTGCATATCCAATAATTTCTATTTAAATTATTGAAAAACGAAGAAAATGAGCATACAATGCAGAAAATCTGTGGACTAATAACAGGAAGCGTAATGCTGATTTGTGGGTTTAGATTCTATAGACTCGACTACGATGAAAGCATCTCTCTCAGTCGATTTCAAAATAGAACTATTGACTAATGTAAAAATTGCAAGACATCATGTTTAGGATTAGTAAATAAAGAGTAATACTGATTGTGAGTAATTTTATTGCATAAAATGCGCGTGTAGATTCGGAATTCGTATGCAAGATAGCGCGATAGTCCCCTTTTATAAGTTATAGAAAAATTCATCGGAGTAGAGCCACAGATTACAATTTGTGCACCAAAATTTGAATTTTCGCATAGTATATGCTATTTTCTTTTTTGTTTTTTTTTCTGTTCAAGTTTTATTCCCTAACCTTTTAATGCTTTACGTGAAGATATCTTGTAATTCCAAATTTTGCCAACAATAACTTTAACTTTATTGTCTTATCCAATTGTCTTCCTTTTACATAATTATATAATCTTTTATATTTATGAAGATTTCTTTCATATCATACATTCGAGTTGTAAACACTAGGTTCTAGTTTTTTATATTTTTTTTTGGTTGAAATATAGGTTTTTCTTTTAATTATTGAGTTCTGGTTTTTACATTATGGAACGTTTCGATAGATTTCTAAGTCTTCTTCAGTAAGTATGCATTATAATAGGAATTAAATGTTCACTGAAAAATAACAAGGACAATTATAAAGTTTTAATTCGATGACAAAACGGAAATAAAAAACTTACTGTTTAATTAATGCAAAGGCAAATTTTAAATGACTTAAAGATACATAATAATATCAAATTTGTAAAAATATTAAGGACAGTTCCTTGAACGAATAACAAACACGTTAAAATTCAATGTTCTCGTATTGATCTCTAAAGGAATCCTACGTGTAGTCATTAGCAGAATTTCTGTTTTATGAGTTGTTAGTTTCAAGTCAAGCTTCTCCATCCAAGTGTTAATTTGTCTCATAACTTGGTTAATTTTTCTCTGTACATCTGCAATGTCTGGGGCAACAATTACTACTGCATTATTATCATTAGCATACCCGATCAAATTCACGTCCTTCGACATTTGCATATGAAACACATCATCATAAGCTACATTCCATATATCAGACCCTAAATCTATCTATCTGCTATAGAGATTTTTATCTTGTTTTAGAACAATTTTCTCATATAACTCCGAACATTTTGTATCATGGACATTAATTTTGATAATTGGTTCTAAATAATATAAATTAATCTATTAATCCCTTCGAAGTCTTCGATTGTATATTTTATAAATAATATTTTGTTAGATTGCTTTAAAGAAATATGGCTTCCTGGTCAAAACAGCATGACAGCATTCTCCTAAATTTACCTCAATTTCCGGCAATTATGTTTAATCACTTCAACATAAGTTTAGTAAAATAACTATTCAAAAAGTTCCAAATCACATATATAAACAATATTAAACTGAAACGTTGAATTTACTAAAAATAATTGCAGGAAATTTAAATTTTGTTATTTGGGTCGTTTCGCATATATAATTCACTTCGAGTATTAGATAGACAGATATTTATTGCCTTTTGTTTGAATCATTGCGCATTTTTTCTATAGCTAGATTATGCGTAGAATTGTGTCGTATAAAGAAAGACAAAAAAATAAAATCCTTGGAGTAAAACTTGTGTGCATTGTTAAAAATAAACTTAACAAATGGAATATAATATATATGACTCTGTGTTTCAGAAACGATGGAAAGATGGTTTCTCATCGTAACAGCGGCCATAGTGGCGGTGGGTGCGCAACCGGACATGACCACCACCCTCGAGAACATCGGCAGCAACTGCGTGACGAAGCAGAGCGTCCTGGGCGGCGAACACATGATATGCGTAAACGCGACCCCCTCCTACTTCCAGTATTCCGGCCTGAAATTGAACCGCTCGCACTGGCTGACCTGCGTCCGCTGCAACCTGAACCTCATCAAGGAGGTCACCTTCAACTTCCCCAAGAACAACGTCAGCTACTTGAACCTGACGCACAGCAACATACTCACCATCGAGGCTCATTCCTTCGGCAAGTTCCACATCCTCAAATATCTGAACTTGAGGCAGAACTTGCTGGAGGTAATCGACGCGAAGGCGTTCGCCGGATTACGCAGACTCTTGCATCTGGATCTGAGTCTGAATAGGTTCAAGATCGTGCGTAGCAACACCTTCGCGGAATTGGAAAGCCTCGACATACTAAACCTGAATGGGAATAATATCACTTACATCCATAATGATGCGTTCGTCGGGTTGATGAACCTCAAGTACCTCTATTTGAATCAGAACAAGATAAAGACGCTCTTGGCGGATAGTTTCAAGCATCTGACGAATCTGAAGATATTATACTTGGAAAATAATAGGATACGAGAGATCCATCCGGTGGCTTTTAATAATCTGCGGAACCTCAACTACTTATACTTGAATAACAACAGCTTATCGTATTTGGTACAGTATAACTTCAAACAGCTATCCAGCTTGGTGGATCTCCAATTGCGTTTTAACAGTCTGACCGAGATACAGACCAGCAGTTTCAACGGCCTAACCGGGTTGAAGTTCCTCTATTTGGGACAGAACAACATATCCAGAATCCAGCCCTACGGCTTTATAGGGCTCAACTCGCTATTAATTTTAGATCTTATAGGAAATAACTTCAAACACTTCAACATGGACAACTTCAAGAACATGAACAGCCTAACGACCCTCTGGTTGGAAAGGAACAAACTCAGGAATATAACTTTAAACGAAGACGGTGATCCCTTGCCGGCCTTGAAAGTATTAGATTTGATCGAAAATAACCTAAAGACGTTCGATTACAATTCATTGTACGAGAAACTGCCTAACATCCAAGAAATTTTAATCGGGGAAAATAAATGGAATTGCGAATTCCTAGCCGAAATGTTCGATTTCTACAGTTCCAGAAACGTATCCGTGTGTTTAAACGCGAGGTGTAACGTTACCGAAACGGACGATTTTATAAACGCTACTTGCGGTACAATATTAGCGGCGAAAGCCGCCGATAAGGAGAAGAAAATCGAGTTGGAAGAAATGGATGATGAAGAAGAAAGCAGACAAGATGACTTCGCTCGAGAAAGTAACAGTGGCGCTCTGAAAAATTGGCTACCGCTCTTATGCATATGTTTATACTTCGGCAGTTACTTTATCATTTGATTTTTGCATGACTCGAACGTAGTTCCATTTAAAATATCTGTGATCTGTGCGAAATTACGGTATGTAGTAAAGTGTGTAACGTATGAAATTAATACAAATCTTGTTCGAGACCATAGGGAATTGAAGAAACCAAAAAGTGTTTTTTTTTTGCAGATACGAAATTTTGATTACCGTACTTTGTTTATTCCTTTGTCAAACTCGTATAACATTGTTGCGTTGCAAGTGATTAAGTTATATACTATATACATACATATATTTCATCACGATGATATATCAACAACTGAAAATTCGAAGTCGTGTCATTTCATTTTGTGGGAAAAATTTTTGGGTTTCCTTTAATTCAACAAAAGGTACAAAATCTAAAATTCAGACATACACATCGAAACAAATGCGTGTGTGGGTTTCAATAAATTTTAGTTTTCTTTATTGAAAAGTAACTCATATAAAGTTATAGAAATAAATACCTGTAAAACAAAAAATACGGAAATTCGATACCACTGAAAAAAAAAGCACTAAGAACAAATGTTTTTAGAGATCATTAGTTTCACTCGCCAAATCTATAGCATCTCTCATATCACTATCTATAACAGCTTCATTGGTTTCTGCTCCTCAATATCTTTATCAAATGGTAGATTTCATTATCATTATAGTAGGCAGTTGTTGCCGTGCATCCAGAATCCGTATTAATCCTTTCAGGGTTCCTCCACGTGTATATTCTTTTTGTTCAGATCCTGACATCCATTCCGTTATTTTCCGTTTAAAAGGTTTGTTCCAAGAAACATCTGGTGCTTGAATATATTTGGTACATGCACCAGGAATTATCGCCACATCTGTACTATTATAGCTCGCTAGTGGTTGCTTCACTGATGTGACATCTATAACTATCCCATGGTAAGAGACGCCTTTGAAATAAAAATTTTCCAAAGACGGATTTGGGCCAGTCGATGGTTAGGTACTGATTCATCCACCCATTTCTGGAACTTCTTACAATAACGCCAGACGTTTCTTGCAACCTTTTTACTTCTGGTGTTGTATTTTTAAAAACTACGTAATGTATTAGTTTTATTCCACCAGCTTTTTCATGATAAAACAACGGTAGCATGTTTTTCATGGCCAGTTGACTGTATTGGTACGGATTTGGATTCAGTTGGGGTTATATTTAAAATCATACCGAAAAATACGCTGATCTCGACCATTTCAACAATTAAATCGTCTTTTAAAATTTTCTGTTTTCCATATATACCTACGTAATGTAAGACGTAATCTTTTTGTGGTAAAGTGGCTCTGCAACGCAAAGACAAATGGTTTTTGATCATAAATTTCTGCAATCAACCGTTACTGGTCTTAAAGTTAGCACGCGAATTATTCTCTAGCATTACAAATAATGCTCGTGCTCTTTCTTGAATACTACGTCTTGATACTCTCAATGATTTTTCTCTTTGTTCCAAAATCCAAAAATCCAGTTAAAAACTGCTCCATCTAAAATATCTGAGATACGCTTTCGGTCAGCTCCATGTATTCTTTTTCAATCTTCCTTTTTGCCTTGCTTCTTTCATATATTCAACCAAAACTTAATTAATTGGGTATCTTTGTAGAATTAACTAGACTTAACATACGCAATTGTGCGCTCTTGGCATAAAGATGCGGGGTTTAAAAGACGTGCAGCGTTTATTTCATTCGGCATTATTTTCTTGTGGCGTCTATTAGAATGCGGCGGTTATTGGAATAGCGGGGCCAAATAGAATAAATACAGTAATTAAAATCTTTTCTAATTTACGTTGCATTAAACCTATTAATTTTTGTTTTATTACTTTTTGCCAAGTATGTTTGCAAGGGGGTAATTTCTGAAGAATTTAGGATAGAAAAACGAAATTATTGGGGGTATAAATTTACATTTTTTGACATTAGTCAATAAGTTTTTATCACACCGGAAATGAGTTTTTAAATAGGACCGCCTGTATATTCATCGATATTTTTATTTAGATAAAATTTTGAGTACTATAACTACCAAATCTGACATTTTTTGTCTGAAACACGAAAAGTATCCATTTGACTTTTGTTGCTTTCCAATTGTCAGAGACCTTACTCATCTTTTTCTTTTCTTAAACACAAACCTAACCACAAGTGCTATATAGGTACTGCTGTAGATTCTAAATTTGTTTTTGTAGGATCTTATATACATATTTTGATTTGATTTTTGATTATTTGTAGGTTTTTTGTTGTTCAACTTTAAGTATTCAATTAGATTTTATTTTCGCTTTGCTTACCTACTTTATCATATCCTACATATCATTTCCTGATCTTTTTTAATTGCTCTTTTACTTCTTTGTTTTCTTCTAGTTCCTTCTTATATTATTCTGACTCTTCGTAGCAGACCATATATTGAAATACAAAAACCGGCAAAATTATGAAATACGATTCGAAGCGACAGATCAAAGATTTCCGCGTGGGTTATGCATGTCGTCCCAAAATTCGAAATATATGGATATATATTTATATATAAACCGATGCGCAATTATACACTGCAATAGGTATATAGATAGAAGTCAAAGTCTTTCAATAGCAAACACGATGTAGGAATAAACGATGGGTACCTTATGAGGCGATATTGTGGGTGTTAACGATGACAAGCACCAAACGCCCGATTGAATCATCCAAGGCGAAAATTGCACATGTTCTTCTGCACAAGTTGTACGACGAGTTATATCTTCAATGTGACGATTTATTGCTACTACCTCCAAATGTCAATAATAATAAGTAATGTCTAATGTTATACGTCTGCGTGTTGGTATTTTTGTTAATAAATAAATTTCGAAACAATCAAAAATGTTTTCTTTCTTGTAATAATAATAGAGAACATATTAGGCAATCATAAAAAAATAGTTCAACATGCTTTTGTTTTTGAATAATAATCATTGTTTACTCGTTTTATTTTTGTGCTTATTACTCACAGACAAATGTGTGTTTACCAAAATGGTGCAATGATATGCAATGAGTTTTTCAAAATATTAGTCACTTGTAGCTTATAGGTACCTAGAATATATATTTGGCGGAATTAGTACCACGAAAGTAGACAATATTGTAACCAGAAAATGATAGTTATTAAATTTACAAAATTTTCATCAATTCAACAAGATTACGAAATTAAAAAGCCACAGTAAAACCTAATCTAATCTTGAAACAACGCCTCAAAATTGACTTCAGTTTTATAGTAAATTTCTCATCTGTATAGAATTTTAGTTGATATCATTGTAAATCGTGTCTGTCATTTTTAGTTTATACGGTTACTTATTAACTGAACTTACTGGCAAATAAAGAAACTCTTGCTCTCATTTCATACTATAACGGTTTAAACTATACAGTATAGACAAAGAAACAATTTAGAATTGTTTTACAAACCCCCTACGTTTATTTTAGAATCTGGCTCCACGGGTCTGCTTCTGAGCATACGTTTCTTCCATAATTCAATGACACAATCTGGACGTCTTCATAATAATTTTTTTTATTACCATTTGTCAACAATGTCACTAAAATAATTTCTGCCAAGAATTCGTATGTTTGGTCTCAGTATGGGCTGTTTTGATGACTGCAGTTTTCATAGCGAGTTACCGCTTGCTGATTTTGTTGGACATGAAACTACAGTGTTTAGTTACGTGGCAAGCTGGAATTGTTTCAATGGAAAGTCAAAGAAATTAAGAACAAGAAGTCATAAAAAAGAGTTTTCGACAATGCCCAATAACTCGCTTGTCTTTAACGATACAAAAAAAAAAAACCGTTTTAAAAATTTTAGGGCTTCTATGAGTAGAATCGAGTTAAATCAGAGATTTGGCCATTCTTTTTTTTCCATCTCTTGCTATTCTGACAAGCAATTTGGACCACTCCGTACAGTAGAATTATTTTCTGTTAGCGAAAATTCCGCCCCCACGCGCATTCTACGTCACGAGTTCGACGAGACAGGCGGAGCCCAGCCGCTGGCTGGCGTATAGTATTAAAGATACATATTAGAATAAAAACTGAATTTCGTATTTTATAGGAATTGCGAAGATAGTGAAGGTGGCTATGTGCTCACATGCGAGTTATAACTTTTCTCCATATTTTTTCGGGCGTGTCTCACTCCATTGAGCACGCCTTCTTGCTATCGCGTATCCACCAGCTGAAAATAATTCTATTGTAGTATACCTTCGAAAAATATGTAATGTGTTTATCAATTTATATTTGTCAAATGTTAGTATCATTAGTTGGGAAGTGAAGCCGTATCCATGTAATACTTATACACACATGATTTAAGGATATTATCTACCTGAGAGTTGTTAGAGTATTGAACCTGTCAGTGAAGTGTCAAAATAAATACGGTATTCATTTATTGAAAGTTTGTTAAAGTTTTTAACATTTCTATCTATCGTTTTGTGAAGAAACACTAAGTATCGAATATGGACAACCTAGCGTGTGATTGCACGCCAGAAGAGGAGACGGATTTCGCCAAAATAGGTGACAGTCGCGGCGCCAGTTCGTCGACCGGCGTCGCCATTACCGAGACCGTGGATTTCGGGAAGGTGGCGGTCGGTAAAAAAGCGTGTAAATCCTTCAAAATTCCCAATACATCATCGGTAAGTGCATCTTCTAAACGCAACCGTAGTTCGCCTACGAATCAGACCCTACACGATAGGCGAATTCTGTTTAGCGAACGCCTCCATCGTAGCTTAAAATTGCTGTTGTTTACTACTTCGCCGCCCAACGACTTCAAATGATGTCACCTCCTCTATTATATTATTTTTTATTTGAATCGACACAAAAAAAAAAATTTGGAGTTTAGTAAATATGGTACCTGCACCTCAAAAGAAGTCGATAAACCTTAAAACGTTTATTTTTTGCATTAGACGAATAACTCTATACAGAATCAGCATTATCCACTATACCAGCGTTTCTCAAACTGGGCTCTGCGAGCAACTCTTTAGTGATTAAATTAAATAAATAAAAATTAAAAAAGCGCATTCATTGAACCATTTAGTAGTTCGCGAACTTCTTTACGACGATGTGAAAAAAAGAACGTAAACATAGTTTAGTATTTTATATAGTTTGGGGAACTGCTGATACCGTTGCACGAGTCAAAGAAATTGCTAAAAAAAAATGTACATGGTCATTATATTTTACGTAGGCAACTGACTGGCAAAAATATTTCTTTGCCTTTCGAAACAATTCTTGATGAAGCAATAAAAACAATTAATTTCATTAAACCTCGACCGCTTAATATGCGACTTTACGATGATATGATATGGAAGTGTTCATAAATTTCTGATTCTCTACATCGAGGTAAGGGGATTATTTATCTTGAGGCAAGTCGTTAGTTCGTTTATTCGAATTGCGACAAGAAATTGCTGTTTTTCAGCGGTCAAAGCAGGTTGGATAACAGATTTGAGGATCAAAGTGACTACTTCGGCTTACATATTCATTGGATATATTTTCGAAGATAAATGAGCTTGAAGTCTTGCTATTGAGGGAAAATATATTACAGTCTTTCTTACTAATGAAAAAGGGTCCGCTTTTAAAAAGAAATTTAAGTTTCGGGTAGAGTCGATTAAAACTTTAAAACAATTTTGGAAAAAAGACTTAGACAAGAACATACCCGAACAACTTTTTAATGAAATCTATCAACGTTTAAATGATGTGCTTCATTCAGTAATGCAATACTTTCCAGAGAACCAGGAAACAGGAACAATACAAATGGGTTTGAAGTTACCGAAAAACCAACAACGCTCGCAGCAATTCAATATCAATCATTGATTGATTTAATTTCAGATTCTGTTTTAAAAACCAGATTCACAAAAGAGCCATTGGTGGACTACATGATTATCCAGAACTAGCTCACCAAGCAATTTCAGTCCTCCTGTCTTTTGTGACAAAAGGCAGACATCGTAATCTACTGAATTCTGAAGAGATTGTTTTTTTTTCTCATTTCTAGTTCTATGTTGTATTCGTACGCGGCCTTAATAATGTACTTGACACTGTAGATGGCACCAACAGTTGATTTTCCCTTTATAAACACGTTTTGATAATCTCTTATTATATTTCTGCAATTTTTACTAGCCTATTTTGTATTAATGTAGTCATTATTTTATACGCTGTATTCAGGAGTGTGATTCCTCAGTAATTCTTACACATATCACATATGTTGATCCTTTTTCTATGGATTGTTATTAATTGATCATGCTTCCATTCTTTCCTCCTTCCAGATCTTCATTATGAACTCGGATATTGCGTCTTGTAGTTTTGTTCCTACATATTTTATTAGCTCAATGTTTATATTATTTTTCCCCTGTGTCCTCCCATTCTTGCTTTTATCAATAACGTTCCTTACTTCCTTAATTGTAGGCTCTTCGGTTGCTACACTTTCTACCCCCAATTCGTAACTTTCTTCTTCCATTTCCATAGTTATTTCTTCATTTTCATCAACCAGCAATTCCTTAAAGTATTCTCTCTATATATTTTTATACTCTTTCCTTCTTTATTCTTTACATTTGTTTAATTTATTTTGGCACATTTTTTGGTAAATTTTTTTGAGATTACCTTTGATCCTCTTAGCTTCGATCTCTTTCTTTCTACAGTTTATCTATTCCCGTTTAGCTCCTCTTATTTGTCTATTAGCTTGTTTTAGTATTTTTATCTTCTCTTTTTCCTGTACGTAATACCCATTTTAATCTACAGCTTGCTTTTTTTCTTAAATAAATCTGTATACCCCTGATTAATCCATTCCTTCTTTCGTTCTAATTGTCTTGTAGCAATTTACGTTTCTGCTGCATTTATAATTATTCCTTTTAGTTGTCGCTTATTGATAAGTATACAAATGTTTGTGAAAAACGTCCAAAAGCAGAAATAATTTGTTATAACAATGCATCGTCGCATATAGCAAAACGAACTACTAGTGTCTGGATACTTTAAAAGTCATCACCATGGATCTTCTACCATACAGCCCTATAATCTAGCACCTTGCAATCTCTGTTTATTTCCAAAAATTAGGTAGAATACATCGCGTGGAATCACTGTTTCGTCATCATAAATATGCAGCAGTGGGACATTATAAAAATTTGATGGTTTTCGAAATGTCTCGGGAGAAGTGGCATCATCGCTTTATGTATTGATGTTAAAGGGGAATATATCGAAAAGCAATAACATCATTCAATATTTTTTTAAATTGATTCTTGTTTAATTCTCTAAAAAAATTCAGTGCTCCTCGTATGTACAAGTTAATGGTCGAAATGGTCTACTATGCAGTAGATATACATTCCTATGGTATAATAATTAATATTATTATAGTATACTTTCATTAATCGACGCGTACTAAACGTATACCGTACGCCATATCACACATGCATATGCCTTCACTTTAAATGTCAAAATCCTAACACCTTGACAATCAAAGTCGAGTGAATGTACCAGCCAGTGCTATTTAACGACTTTTCTTATTCGCGTTCGGCGTCCTTGCTTTGTACTGTATAGATTAATATCGATCTTAACAACAATATTCTAAGTATAAACGTCATTATAATTTTTTTTAATACTTATATGATATCCAAATACATATCGGATCGGTGCCTTATTTTTTTTTAACTACCTTACTATTAATTACGTGTACACCTATACACAATACTGATAAAAACCGCCTTATCCTTTCTTGTGCCACGATTTACTCGAGATCCATCAATAGATAGTACACTCAGAAAAACGACAGTGGTTAAATGAACCAAATTGTGATCACGTTAACAATATTGCGAGGTTAAAGACAGTCAGAGCAGCAAGTTTTGTTACTTTAACAAAAATACGTTTGTTACTTCTTATTGTTAAATTAACTAAACATTATAAGTTAAAATGAACAAGTGTTATCCGTTATTTCAACTATGTACATATTTGTGTTGAACTAAACACGCAGTGTAATGTTTAACGTAAGTAAATATTTGAACTTCAGCAACAATTAAACTACAAATTCGGTCAAATAAAGTAGTTTATTAACAGCTGCATTATATTTAGCATTATCATTTTATGTTAATAACATGAAGTGTAGATTATTTTTATTATTGATTCGCAGCGGTCAAAAGCCACCGCCGATGATGTGGCAATAAGTCGCAATTTTAATGAACACAACTCCTATAAAATGCATATCTAGTAAATACAAGACATAAATAATTTATCACATTGTCTGTCGCATATCTAATTTACGCAGGATATGGAACGTTGCTAGTGTGAAATAAGAGAGGCGCCATCTTTACGACAATTTAACGTATTTGTTGTTACATATAGGCAGAATATGTGGAAATGGGTAATTTCAACATCATAATTACAATCAATTATCTGCAATTGTAGTTAGTAAGAAAAGGGGTATTCTTAATACCGTTCACTTTGTTAAATTAATAAAATAAAAGTAACAAAATATAAAATATGATTGCATTCACTAGATACATTTTTCTTTGTTAGATTGACTATAATTTTGGTTAGTTCAACAATATTTTGTTAACAAAATCTGTCCCTCAGTGTACAATAGAATTCTATCTACATATGTAGATAGAATGGTGTACCTGCATACAGGCTGGTCAGAAAAGTACGGCTAATCGTCAGGTAGAGCGATTCTATGATTAATTCTGAGTCGAAAATCTTAATACAAAGATATTGTATGGTCATTCGTTAAGACACACCAGAACATGACAGTTGAAAATAATGTGCAACTAAAAATAATTCGAATTTTTTAAATATTCTGTAGGAAACCATGTTTGTAGCACTATGTTGGTGTAATAAATATAATAAAATAAATAATAATCGTTTTATTTTAATATTTTGTCGTATTACATTTCTTCAATCACTTTTTTGCGCCTCCGTCCAGAAACACTGATTTTGTATTACTATAAATCGGCCAGAAACTTACCATTCTCCGGCCTAGGCCGTCAAAAAGACCACTATTGGTTGGCAACACTATATTGGAATTACTGACATGATGCTGACATGTCTGCCATTAATTCGATGACAGATGACAGAATTCTCGTTACACAATCTCTTAATTAATTCATTTTCATTCCAATTCTATTTTCGGAAGATTTTACAGGTAATAAATAGTTAATAACTTCACATACAACCTCTGTAATATGAGCTGGGGTCTCCATTGTCCTTATTATTGATGAATATGTATCAAAACTACCAAGAAAATTAAAACGTCAAAACACTAAGGTATTTTAACCCTGATTTCCAATACGTAATATGTATTGCCAACCTGTACTGTTAACTTCCTAGCGTTAATTTCTTTTATTATTTACAACAAAATTAAAGTTTGTCGGCTCAAAAAATAGTGTGTAAACACACGGCCAGAAACTCTTTTGCGAGTATTCGCACTTGTGAGACCTCGGCTTCGCCTCGGCCCCACAAACCGTACTCACACTCGCAAAACTGTAGTTTCTGGCCTAGTGATACAAATAACTATTTTTTAAGTTAAAATAGCAATATCAGGCCAGAATAACGGTTGTAATTAGAAAAATAAATATTATTTGTCAAATTTTGACGTTTGTTAGTTTGACCTTCATTATTTTCGTTCCCGTTCCCGTTATTTTATTATTTTTTTTTGTGATACACCCAGCAATGTATAATGTACACATTTAACGAATACGCTGTCTGATATGTACCATGGTACTTTGGTTTTTGTAATGGAATGCGCACATGGCAAGACACGAATATGCAATATGGTATCCACATAGGCAGCACCCTTCGACCAATAAATTTCGAAGATTGGATCGGAGACTTCGTGAAGCAGGCATGCATAGTCGAAGAGGGAATTTTGAATATTGTTAATCAGGATCCTACATGCAGCACTAAACTAATAGCTCAGGAAATGAACATTCCAAGTATGGCAAGTGCTTACGGAAAACCTTCTAAGACCATTTCATGTTTGCATAGAATAATGTTTTGCAACAGAATTTTAAGCATAACTCAAGTAGAGCAACACTTTTTGTCACTCATTTTGTGGAGTGATAAGTGCATGTTCACAAGAGATGGTGTCTTCAGCAGTCACAAATTCCATATTTGGGGGATTAAAATCCCAGAGCTATTCGATAATTTGAACACCAAATAAAGTTTGTTTTGTAAATGCTTGGCTAGGCATCCTAAACCTTCAAATTATAGTACTAATATTTCTCTCGAATAGACTAAATGCAAAAGTAAATGTAATGTGTTGGAGGAAATATTGGATAACGTTCCATTAAATGTCAGAGCAAACCTGTATTACATGCACGCTGATGCACATGCTAATAATGCAAGAATTACAAGAGGATGGTTGAACGAACGTTTTCCAGAGACGTGGACCGGGCGAAATGGACCAATATCATGGCCTGCAAGGTTACCAGACCTCTTGACTTCTTTGTTTGGGGCTCTTTAAAGGAAAAATTGTATGGGACACCTCCTGCCAATAACCAGGAAATAATAAATAGAATTAACGCTACAATACAATTAATTACCCCACATATGTTGCAACGCATCATAAATTCAATTTCTCAAACGCTGCAGCTTTGAATTCAAACTAATGGCTACCAGTTTGAGCATTTACGTTAATATTTTATTATTGTTATTTTCATTAAACTTAAATAAAGCTCGTGTTTTGGCATGTCGTTCTCATTGATTTATTGTTGGTTTTATATGGTGTTGGCAAATCTACACTTATTTTAAACAACTCGTACAGCTTTACTAAGCACAATGCAACATTTTTGTACTAGGATTGTCGACTTAGGATTAATTACAGAACCGCCCTACCTGCCGATTATCCGCACTTTTCTGACCACCCTATATATTAAAAATTATTTTTACACTTTAACTATATGCGCTATTTCAAAGTGACACTTAATTTTTACGAGTTTGCCGGTCGGGTTCTCGCAATTTATCAGAATATACGCTTGAAAATCTATTTCTTACCTTATTAATTATCAAGGCCGTAAAACATTTTCCCAGGGGCTACTAACAGTTCGCTTTCTTCCTATTACCGGCGGTATTAATTTATCCGTATTACACAAGCGTGCATGCGGATATTGTGGTGTAGCTATATATGGTTGTTGGTTGGTACGCACGCGGAAAGGTATAAAGAATTCAAAAAGGCAATACGCTGAATCAGTAGGTATTCACATTTATGTATTATTATGCATGTATGCAAGTATATTTTATATTCCATATTTTTTGCATACCTATCTGATGCTTACGCGGCAAAACTATTTATTTTTATACGTTAAGATATTTAACAGAATTAAATCACACGTACGTGTTTCCTTATTAGCATTTCCCAATAGTTTAAACAACGTTATCTCCAATGACGCAAAAAAATGAATATCTAAAGCCAGCGTTCTAATATAAACTATTGTATCAAAAACACGCCTGTTTACCTTGTATTGTATCTTGTAGGCACGGTTTAGTACTTGCTGACTAACGCTTCGGCGCTAGTATCGATTTTTTGACCAATAAGATTGAAGTATGTTGACGCGTCGTCAATGACAACAAAAAAACATTGTTTGAAAATTTTTTACACATCCGTCATTTTGAAATTTGTGCGTTTTCAATCGTTTGAAATTGCTTTTATCTCTTTGTGATTTGCGAGTGAAAAGGCTGTAATAATTGTGAATATCCGGATTTGCAATAATGGGTGGCTTAAGAAATTGCTGCGCGTAAGGATGTTTTGGTACAAAAAGTGTTCGAAGGAAATTCCCAATTTACGATGAAGCGGTGAGAATTGTTCATAATAATTACAAATAAAACAGGTGCGAAGAAAGACGGAGTTTGCACCAGAAACTATCAGCTTATATAAAGTAGCAAGATCTTTCCAAAAACTCGAAGCGTGCATGAAAAAAAATTGTAAAAGACTAGAAGATAAGGTTCTCCGCATAGAGGATTTTATGAAGACCAAGCCGTATGAAGCGTTAGAAAACATGAGCAAATCCGTATCAAATTTGATCCCTTGTCAATTACGGAATGTACACTATACAAAATGTGACAGGTGATTTACAAATTTCATCACATGATCCTAATTTAATAAATTACAATGATTACTATTTATTATTATGATAATTATTCCTTATTATTACTTATATATTTAGTTAAGTAGTATTAAGTAAGCGATTTATTTTAATTTGTGGTTATGTATTGCAAATATTTGTACTGTATAGTTATGTATTTATGTGCGCACAATAAACGATTTCGTTCTAATTTTTATTTTATTTTCTATGCCCATTCATTTAAGTGCAAAAAAAAATTTAAACAATAAATTTTTTAATTGTAAATAATATCAAATCTCCCGCGCATTGGAAACAGTTCTTGCTGACTAACGCTACGCGCCACCAGTCTTAAAAGGTTTGAAACTTTGCTCGTGCCGCGTGAAATTACATGGGAGGTACACATCTATTATACGTGTATATATTTATTATCTGTGATAATAAATGATATCACCTTTTGCACGCCGCGCTGTGCAGAGTGGGTGAAACAGTGGCATGTGTCGGATGAGCCGTCTCTCTCCGACCACAGGTATGTAAGATTCGACTTTGATATACCGCAGGTAAGTCAGATATCGTATAGAAACCCTAGGAACTGCAATTGGGACGCTTACCGAGAGCGCCTGATTGCGGAACTAGAACACTGTCCCAAAACAATCAAAACTGCTGTCGATATCGAGTTGTTAGCCGATGGAGTACAGTCTGCCATCAAAACTTCCTACGAAGCAAGCTGCCCTATTAAGGTTAAGACAACTAATCGGGCAACACCTTGGTGGACCAGGGAGTTGTCTGACTTAAGGGCTGCCACCAGAAAACTTTACAACAAAGCTAAAAGATCTGGCCGATGGGATGAATACAGAGCGTCCCTGACCAGGTACAACTGTGCCTTGAGAAAGGCAAAAAAGAGAGTCATGGAAAAAGTTCTGCCAGGAACTGGAGGGTGTCCCTGAATGTTCCAGAATTCGAAAAGTCCTTGCAAAGGAAGGGCCCTGTAAGATTGGGTCTCTCAGTAAGCCCAATGGCGATAAAGCCGAGACTGAAGAGCAAGTCCTCAAGCATCTCTTGGAGGTGCACTTTCCGGGCTCCAGGGTCGTTCAAACCCAGTTCGGGGGGGAATGTACGGGACTGAGGTCAGCTCAGATACCTGCCCTAAGGGCACGGAGGGAGGACTGGATTCTTGCGCGGAAAATTATTCAAGTACCCAAAATTCGATGGGCAATCGAATCCTTTAAACCCTTTAAATCGGCCGGTAGTGATGGCATCTTCCCGGCCCTGTTGCAACAGGGCCTGGAACCGCTTTCCCCAGTTATATGTACCCTGCTAAGAGCAACCTTAGCTCTGGGATACACACCTAGCAGCTGGAGAGAGGCCAGGGTGGTCTTCATTCCGAAGCAGGGCAAACTGTCCTACACGGAAGCGAAGTCGTACCGGCCCATCAGCCTCACCTCATTTCTTCTCAAAACCCTGGAGAAGATAATTGATAGACATCTTAGGGATTCGGCTCTGGCAAGTTTGCCTCTGCACGAGTACCAGTATGCCTACCAAACAGGAAGATCGTGTGAGCAGGCCATTCATGAGCTAGCTCGACGAGCAGAAATAGCCTTTAGAAACAAAGAAATTGCATTGGCTACCTTTCTGGACATCGAGGGCGCCTTCGACAGGGCGTCCTTTCGGTCGATGGAAAGGGCGCTTCAAAAATGGAAAGTCGAGCCAACTGTGAGGAGGTGGATCGGCTCCATGCTAAGAGAAAGAATGGTTAATGTTTCGCAGAACCTTTGTAATGTAAAGGCAACTGTGGCAGCTGGCTGCCCGCAGGGCGGAGTGCTGTCGCCCTTGCTATGGTGCCTTGTGGTGGATGGCTTGCTTTCTGACCTACGGATGGCGGGTTTCCACGCGCAGGGCTACGCAGACGATATCACCATCATGGTCTGCGGAAAGTTTGAGGGCGTGGTATCCGAGAGGATGCAAGTCGCACTCAAACTGGTAGAGAGATGGTGTCAACAAGAAGGGTTAAATGTAAACTCTCGGAAAACGACTATGGTTCCGTTTACTTGGAGGAGGAAACTTCCAAAACTACAGTGCCCAGCCATCTTCGGCTCGAAGATAGTGGTCTCTAGTGAGGTTAAATACCTAGGTGTTATTTTGGACGCAAAACTGACGTACAAATCTCACCTTGAACAAGTGTCGAACAAAGCCACAAAGGCCTTTTGGGCCTGTAGAGGAATGTTTGGTAAAACGTGGGGGCTAAAACCGGCAATGGTGCACTGGCTGTACACGAAGGTCATTGTACCCTCCATAACCTATGCCTCGTTAGTCTGGTGGCATAAGGCTAGTCTGGGCTACGCGGTAAACGCGCTCAGCAAGGTCCAAAGGACTGCCTGTTTAGGCATCACGGGAGCCATGTCCTCGACGCCGACTGCGGCCATGGAGACCATTCTTGGGCTTCCTCCGCTTCAGTTGGTGTTGCGGTCAGAAGCTACCCTTGCAGCTTACAGAGTAAAATGTAGCGGGCGTAAAGGTTTCTCTGGCAAAACTGGAGACCATACTAGCATTTTCAACTACATCGAACAGACAGTACCTCTGTCCACCAGGGCGGACAAGATTCCGCCTGTCTTCAGCTTCACTAGGAAATACTCCGTAGATATTTCCAACAGTGAAGTCTCCAAAGCATACATTCACAGACCGAGGCGATGTTTGCATCGCTGGTTTGTGGATGCCTCGAAGACGCCGAATGGCACAGGCATTGGGATCTGGAGAGATGGAGAACCGAATGGCGAAGCCATCAGCTTAGGGGGCTCCACTTCCATCTTCCATGCTGAAGTTATAGCCATCCAGACCTGTGCAGAGAGCATCTTAAACTGCCCGCATGGGAATGGATCGGTCGAAATTTTCTCCGACAGCCAAGCTGCCCTCAGGGCACTACAGGCTGTCAAATTTGCTTCCGAAGTGGTACTGAAGTGCCATAGGAAGCTTGAAGAATTGGCGGAGCATCATAGCATTACGCTGAGATGGGTGCCTAGTCACTCTGGGATTAGAGGTAACGAAATTGCTGACAAACTAGCTAGAGGCGCCAGTGGTCTACCGTTCACTGGTCCAGAACCGTCGTGCGGTAGTTCCTATGGCGGTATCAAAGCCTTTGTCAGATCTCAACTCGCTGCTAGTCACCGCTCCTATTGGAATGGACTAGTCGGCGTGAGACACTGTAAAATCCTCGGTTTTTATCCGGGCGATGAAAGACTCCGCAAGGCAGTCTCTATGAGCAGGACCAGACTGAGACTTCTTACGGGAGTCCTAACCGGCCACTGCTCATTAAATAAGCATTTGCACCGAATGGGGCGAGTGGACTCTCCCCTGTGTAGAAACTGTGGGAGAGCAGAAGAAACTCCTGTGCACCTCCTTGCCGACTGCCCGGCAGTGGACAGGGAGAGACGGAGCTGTCTAGGGGTCGCTCGTTTGGACGAACCCAGTATAAGTAAATTAACTCTCGACCAACTCGCGGACTTGTTTGTTCGTTTACAACCGGGTCGAGAGGGTTAAGACATCATGGGGGCACAATAGGTCTCAAGGCCGAGTTGCCTTACGGGGTTAAACCTGCCCATGAAAGCAAAAAAAAAAAAAAAAAAAAAAAATCTGTGATCAAAAACGAATATCGTTTCGGAGTCTATTTTTAAGCCAATACGCAAAAGCCATGGATCGGTTGTTTGGTAAACACATATTGTGCGTAGGATGTGTGATCGATTAATACTATTACGAAATCAATGCGTACAGGATTTCATTATTTCGATAGATGTAGGAATTTCTCTGATCTATTAAATGCCAAATCAAGCTGGGCGAAATACAAGAAAGTTTTCTGCTCCGAATGACATATATTATTTTTTCTTCAAGCGCGGACTGACAAAAAAAGCGTTTATCTAAATAATGATTGCACGTTAATAATTGAAAACGACAAAGCATTTAAAACGTATTTACGTGATTGCCAAAGATCAAAATGGGTGGTGAACCTGTGCACAGAAGTAAAGATCTTTCTACGCAAAATAAATATCGTTTGAAAGAGATTCGAAAGTAACACATGCTTTTTAACAACTGTACATACCACGTTTCCAACTGTCTGAATTTCGTTTTGACATTTGTAATCAAAACAACGACAAGGTTGTAATTATGTTACTACAGAGCGTTCCAACCTTAGCATTCAGTACGTGTCTTATGGAAACAAACGACATTGTTGCCACCACTAACTTAGGTTGGCAACTGATAATGAATGACAAGACATTTGAAATACTTTTTGGTTCGAATTTTATTCCAAGATTAATTAATGTTGCCCAAGATATGAAAAATTTTAGTTTTCATAATTTTTTTTTTGTTTCTCTTCATAAAATTAGTCAAAAGAGTGTCAGCGTTTCCTTGAAATTTTTATTTTTCTGAATTTTTAAGGTTAAATAAGAAATTCAATAGAGTTTTTTAGTAAGGTACTTATAAGTACCGACGGTCAACAAAGGGTTAAATTTATAAAATGACAAGTTTTCATGGAATTTAACGTCAAATAACTAAATGACAATATGACATATGACACGGTTATATTTACACTATGTTGTGAAGTTCCACCAGCACTGCCAACTGCAAACATATTAATTGATCTGACACCATTGCTTTGAAATAAAAGAAGATAATTTATTACAAATTGCTTAAGATAGTAAGAGACGTATGTATATATCCAATAAGAGACAGTTCTGCATACTAAGGTTGGAATACTCTATAATAACATAATTCTTTCCATTATTGTACTACTAACGAAATGGACTAGTTCCACTTGGTATGTTCAGGAACAAAATGTTAGAATTATAAGACGCTTGAATGTGACTACCACACCCGAAAGCACAATTTTAATACACTCATTCGAGGATAAAAAACGCCACTTTATTGAAATGAACTGTCAACGCATTACTTCCGTTACCTTAAAGTACAATTAATAAGTATATACCGAATTGAAGTACCAACGTGTCACCTCCGTTACTTTACCGTACTCTTTTGAGAAGATTCTGAAGTTCTTCTGGGTTCGGTTGTCAAAATAACTGTCAAACAATCTGTCATTCAAATGTGCGTCAGTCATCTGTATTCTCAACGCTACAAATGCAACTAAATTAATTTTAGTAAGTGGTAATCATGTGGTAGCCGAAAAAATATTGTACGCACCACGGCTGCAAAGTATCTATCGAAAAAAACATCACTTTCCAGCCTTGATACGTAAATAGCTATGTAAGAACCGCATTCTGGATAAATACTTTTTTTTTGTATTAATTAAGGCAAATACATACTTGGAATCGGAACGGATTTTTTCTTAATCAGTTTTGATTAAAATACAGTTTTTTGATGTTTGTTTTCATAATTTCCTAACAATCAGTTTTTCAAATCGTAAATAAAACAAAAACGTTAAAGGAGTAAAAAATATATTGTTGTGGACTACATATTTCAATATATTTTTTACTCCTTTAACGTTTTTGTTTTATTTACGAAATTTTTTGAAATCAGTTTTTCTCCTAATTGCTATTTTTTGATTTTAGATTTTTTTATGTAATGAGTAACAAGTTACCGGTCTGTTCTCAGGATATACATAATATAAATTGCACGCCTTCAATAAAATACTTTTTAAAAATAATCAAAATCAGTGTGTATTGTACGCTGTCTATCCATTAGGATTCGCCCGCCTCGCGTAACGTATACTGCGCGTAGAGGCGGAGTCTCCGCCAACTCAGGGTAATTCTGCTATGCATTCCTAGACCGTGCTTCCCTGTGACTGACTCTCAGCTACCGTACGCTACGATTTATCCGACATTTTTTTTTTTTCAGATCACCCGTCGATATTACGTACAGTACGATCCCAACGTCAATCCGATATACCGAACGTTCGATTTCGCTTGGAATAAGACCGTCGATCCTGGACAAACATTCGAATGCAAGATAACGTACAAGCCCCTATTTCCGTCCTATTTTAACGTCGATTACTTGTTCGTCCAGGATAAAAGCCGCCAGGATCCATTTACAGTTTCTCTACGGGGGGAATCCGTAGGAAAGTGTTTCGTTCAACTCACACGCGAATTTCTACAATAAATTATTACTATAAACAGGTCCCAGTGTCGAGGTATCGACGAATCAACTGACATTTAGCGCCCACACAAAGAAGAAGAGTATAGAACGGGTGATCGAACTGACAAATACATCAGATGTCGAAGCCGTGTATCACTTCGACATCACCGGTTCAAAAATCGGACTCTACACATTGAGCGTATGTCGCGGGGTGATACCACCTCAAAAATCTGCGTTCGTGACGATCACCTTTGCTCCTAAACAGCACGGCATGTACTATGAGAAGTTGAGCCTGTTAGTTCTGTACCACGTAAGTTTTTGACGGATTATAGCACTCTATTTGCAGCATCATCAATCATTTACGAATTAAAAGCATGCGACCAGTTGAAAGTGAACGATATAGTTGACGAGTCGACAGTCGCCAAACGGACCCCTTTTTATTCATTCCATGAATACTTTCGTAGCAAAAATAATTTTTAATGAAAGACTTTATATCTCACTATCACTTCCTGGGATTTGCATAGTTATATCTTTCATGTATATATTCCTTCTTTTTGCCCATTTAGAATTCTTGTAATTTTGCTTTTTATCGACTTTTTTTTTGTACTTCACATTATAAAATATTGAAAATATTGTTTTATTGATATTATGATTATTGCTACCTATTTAGAGACCTATTATCATTTACCTCCTGGGTTTCTACACGAAAGAAAAGGTGAGCGAGGAGGAGGCGCTGGTGATGCATTACAAATTCGATGTGTCCGAGAAATACAGCTACGGAGGCTACCTCTACGACGCCATGTCCCTCGTGAAGAACGTCCCGCCCGCCAGCCTAACAGAGTATTGCATCAACTTCGAAGGAATCGATTTGGAGGGAATGCAAGATAACGGCGCGAGCAAAACGTTAGTCACTAGCCTGACGAACCACATGTCGGAACAGATTGTGGTGGAGTGGTACCACGAAAGTAAGACGCCCAACAAAGTGTAGTTACACCATTTTCACAACTAATTGTCAGATGAAGCGGTAGTCCTCAAACGTTTCGGAATGTCTTGTGTATATTAACTTTAGATGGCGATTTTTCCATAACGCCAACGGCGGCGAGAATCCACGCGTACGATTCCAAACTGTTCGAGTGCAAGTTCAGTCCGAAGATAGCGCATCAGTTCTACCACGAGATTCTCAGCGGGGGCATCTACTGGGTGGACGTCAGAAGACGGAGCTGCAGTGAAAACTTGTATGCCACGGTGCCAATTCCCATTCAACTAAGACTCCTCGGTACGCACAAATAAAATAAATAGTTTGAACTATCATTAGAACTCAACAAGAACGTTGGCCAATCTTTCATTATTTTTTTTTTTTGTTCAAAAATATTCTATTTCAAAGTTAAATTAGGCAGCTCCCTCAACAGTCTACCGCAAAAATTTTGTAATGATAAGTTTCATTGCGTGGATACAATAAAAATATATTTCTCATTGTAAATATGTTTTTTCCTTGTAATGAAAAATATATTGTTATAGTTTTGTATATTCATTATATTAATTGGTAGTACTGGTATAAGAATTTCAATGAAGTATATCAACTATTTTGGTGCTAAACTAAAATGTTTCCAACCGTATAGGAAACTTAGTAACATTTGACGGTCCAAAACTCCTGTGCTTGCGCCAGCTTGTTTTTTGTTATTTGTATAACACAGTGATTGTGACATAATATTTTTCTCGCTACCACTTTGGTAAATTAACATTACTTTTGTATCTAAGAACAAAAAAATACAGTTTTTGGCCTCGTCAACTGTAAACATGTCAACCGACGCAACGGTAGGTTAATTTTACCGCCCTGCGATGACGCGCGCGACATTTTTTCTCATTTAACAGTTACTTCCAATGTAAAATATGCATAATCTCCTTTAATTTAGTTAAAAAAATTAAATTTTAATTGTTATTATCGAAAAATCAACATTCACTTTTACATATAGTAGAGTTGGCAAAATGCAGTTGTGCCAATCCACATCTTGGGACACCGACATATTCTTTTAAATAGAATTTTCTAAATATTTTCTCAGCCAAAAAATTTATTACAAATGTCATGCGTTAGGTGATTTACAGCGCTCTAACTCATTCAGGCACTCACCCACGGCTCGTGTCTGAAACCGAGTTGTCGCGCTCTAAATGACACCTACCGCACTCCAATATAAATAGCTATTACCGCGGCAGGTCACTTTCCACGCAAGCCACTTACCGCAGCAGGTAACTTTCCACACATGGTATCATAGTCGCTATGTCAGTTACATTGCAACAAGAAAAATATAATTTATTGTATTCTATTAACAACATTTGCTATACCGAGTGACTATGAGGAAAGTGTGTATACCTATACATATGCAAAAACACAAGCAAATATGCACGATTGCACTGCCATCTACCTTTTAGTAGTTCGCACATACATTATAGGAATATGCATTTAATGCACATGCATAATTGGTTGCATTTTTATATATAAATATACGCATTTTTCTCACAGCCTCGCGATATACTAACAATAAGTACAATCACATTATGTTATTTATGTTGGTCCAATACAATTTCTTCACTCAATGGTTTTACCGTTTGGCTCAGGTGATTTTTTGCGGACGCACTCAGTATTCCAAAAAGAACAACTTTCTTTTGTAATACAGAAAGAAGATAGACAAACCAATAATGTACAGTTAATTGAGGTTATTCTACAATTGTTGACAAATAACAACAGGGACAACAAAGTAAACATCGTACTACTTAGACAATGCAGGCAAAGGCTACCCTTGTCACAGTCACGAATTCACACTATGTAGCATGGTACAAAGGTAAACCTGGACGATCTCCCCCCACCCTGCATATCGTCCAGGTTTACCTTTGTGCCACGGTACACCTTTGTCTGTGAGACAAGCGCAGATTTTACTTCCTTTTTGTGCTGTACTGTTTGAAAAACATTTTCCGACTAATAGATCTATTAGACAAAATGTAAATAATAATAATGATTGACGATTCCCGATAGGGCATTCGTTTCCACCCGACAAGAGATGGATACCCCATTTGACGATGCCGGAGATGATCGTCTTGCCTCCTTGCTTCGCCCAATCCACGACCCACACAACATTCGTTATGCGAGTTAGCGGTTATCTGCCTGTTAGTTATAGATTTCTACCGCCTAAGAAATCGTAAGTTTGCATAATATAATAGTAATCCTTAAAGCCTTAAAAACGATAGGTTTGACTAGAAATTAGATATTGAAATTTGTTAGTTTGAGACTACTCAGCTATGTAGAATAATAGATGGCTCAACTATTCCTACAGCTCAGGAGTCTATTCTATAATAAACCGGCAGTTCCGCATTTACTAGTTGAATTCGGTCTGTCTGGCAGGAATTAGAGATTAAAGATGAATTATCAACGAGAGAATTTTGTTGCTTATACTGTCGTTTTTTTCGTCCTATTAGGCAATTCGTGCTGAAACCCATGATAGGCGTGATAGCCGACTATCAAATAATCGTGGTCCATTTTCGTTGCGGGGACGACAACAAAAAGGCCTTCGTGGAACGCTGGGGCGTGGAATTGAACGGTATGTCGAGCAATTGCCGATGGTTGCTGATCAAGACCTATTGCGAACAGCCGTCGGTCAAGATTGGCGCCAAGAACACGATAACGTTTCAAACGGTGCATCCCCAGTGCGAGGAATACGAACACGTCAAGATGCATAACAACTCTGTGCACGGTGTGAAGTAGGTTCCCTTAATAGTCTAAGAGCTAGCCGACGATCGAAATAAGACGCTTAGCAGAAGACTAAAAATTTATTAAATAATGCTTTAGAGGTAGTCAATTAAGAAAATAATTACCTGGCAGGCATGATCATAGGCTGATCCAAAAAAGCAATTATTTTGTTTTTGAGATAGGAAGCCATGATTTCATATTTAAGTATATCTATACAGGGTGTTTACGGTCTTGTCATTTTAATTTCAAGGAGTGACTAAACATCTTAAAATAAAGTCATTAATGTAAAAATATCTTAACAAAAGTTGCATAATAAGAAGAGATGATATATTAATGTTCAAAATATGTAATTGTAGTTTTTATTTTTTTTATTATTTAAGCATATTACATTAAACGTTTATCGAAAATCTGTGCTGGAAATGATTACAATTAACAGCATCTGGATTTTACACAGTCCAAATATGAGTTTTACGACACTTATTTATGCCGTTACGTGTAAACAGTGCTTCATCAGTCGTCCACACAATGGAAGAAAAGTTTGGAATTTCTACATATTTTTGTAGAAACCATCGGCAAAATTGTAAACGTAAAGGATGATCATCAAGGTGTAAAGATTGTACTTTTTGTACACGGAAAGGATACAATTGATTATCGTGCAGTGTTCGCCAGACAATTCGATTTGATACATTTACTTGGCCAGATATTTTTAGAGTACTACTAGAAGGATCTTCTTCGACAAGATTTAAAATTTCTTCTTCGTTGGTATCGGCCAGGTCTTTCATCTTGCCCTTGACGTGTTTGCAGTACACCAGTTTCTCGTGCACGGATTACTAGAGCGGTGGATTATTGTGGAATAAGGTGTTGGCCTGTTGAGAAACCGCTCACCGTACAATCGATTTGCTGCAGCGCAATTCGGGCGTACTTTTCCATAAATTAACAATATGTCAACGTTGGTGCGATGGACCATCTTCACTTTTCTTATTAGGATTTATTTGGAAAAATTCACGTCAAACCAGCAATGCAGTGACAACTAATGAAACAGCTTGACAGATGGGAAAAGTTACAGACGTCAGCCTTAGTAAAAAATTAACTGATAACCTATCGTTTACATTTACTTTGCACAAGTTGTTGATCAATCGTTTTCAACCTATTTTTATGGTGGTTAATCACCACTTAAAAAATTAAAAGAAATGATTGAACATTAATATCTCTCTTATTATGTAACTTTTGTTAAGATTTTTATACGTTAATGAACTAATTTTAAGATGTTTAATCACCTCTTGAAAATAAATTCACAAGACCGTAAATAGCCTGTATAGCGGCTATTTATGGCTATTATTTTCAGAAGTACACACAAGAGGTCCCTATTACCACCTAATATAACCTCCCCCTGTAAGTTATGCAACGTTACATCTTATTCGTCACAGGTACAAGTTTCACTTACGCCCCGAACATTCCTTACTGCGCATCGATTATCCCGAAGGCACTCTGTCATCTAACGAAACAATTACATTATTGTGGACGGTAACGGGGAAGCTCTTCTCGTCCACCACGTACACGATAATTTGCGAGTTGAGAGCCATGCAGGAGTCGGCTACTGCGGGTACGCCCTTCGAGATTCCAGTACGCGTCTACACGG
Organism: Cetonia aurata; assembly: GCA_949128085.1. Taxonomy (NCBI): domain Eukaryota; kingdom Metazoa; phylum Arthropoda; class Insecta; order Coleoptera; family Scarabaeidae; genus Cetonia; species Cetonia aurata. The sequence goes on along the minus strand of OX421887.1, from coordinate 20,654,647 downwards.
AGTGCTCCTACTCGCTGCTATGCGTCAGTTGAACCCTCGCCGACGTATCTCCGCCACTCATTCTGGTCGCGATTTCAGAGCATGCCGACCAGGTGCAACTTCGGAAAGATCGAAGTGGGCGTGGAGCGCACGTTCCGATTCCATCTGTTCAACTTCGGCCTGTCCACCATCCACTTCAAGCTGCTGTTCTGGGACAAGAAGAAGACGATCTTCGACGAGCAGTGCATGGACGTCATACCGAGTCGGGGCAGTCTCAAGCCGAACGACAAGAGGGAGTTGCTGATCTCGCTACACTGCAAATGTTCCGGGAATTTTTACGTGCGCATACATTACCAGACGCGCATGAGCGCCGATTCCGCGCAGATAATCCAAGGGGAAGATATCCACGAGGTGTTCTCGTTTAGGTTCTCCTCCAGCTATCCCACGATCCAAGTTATTCGGTCGAAGTCTACTGCGCTGATGATGTTTTATCGTTTCTATTTTTAGATCGTCGACATCAACGATCACAACTTCGGGCCTCTCTTCAGTAAGTCCAAGCTTTGGAGCCTATTCCGCATAGACAAGTGAGTTGAACGGATTCCGATCGCACACATATAAGGGCATTGCAAGTGAAACGAGTCTCCTCAAATAACCTGTGATGGGTGGAGACTGTGGTTTGAAAACTATAACAAAAATCCAAAAGAAAAAATCCCTTACCACAAAAATTTGTGGTAAGGGATTTTTTCACTTTTTCTTTTGGATTTTTGTTATATTCCTCAGATAACTCTTTACCTGCTGTGATTTACCGGGTGTCCAACCGAAGATGCAACGGTTCCTAGCCAATTTATTACTGCCTTTTTGAAAAAAATTTTCAAATAAATGTTGCCTCGAATCACATTCTACATATGCTAAAATTAGTTTCAGTAATGGCGGACTTCCGGTTGTACCGGAAGTAACTACTAACTTTATTATTTTAAATGGAACAGCCTGTATATTATTGCACTTTTGGATTCCTTGTTAAATTTAAATAACAATACGTTAGGGATACATTGGGGCTAAGTTGTACCGTTTTCGAATTACATGACGTTTTTCGAAAAAAATGACATTTGCAGTGTCTTCGGTGTTTGGAAATATCTCGGGAAATACGAAAGTTAGAAAGATGCGGTTTTCGGTTTTCGCCCAACTATGAAACAGCACACGTCTTTTATTTTAAAATTGTTGCGTTTAAATTATAGCGTTATTAAATAGGGATCTGTAATTTTCGAACTCTAAAATCATGGATAACTTGACAATTGACAGGTTTCGGAATTTTATATAAATTACAGCAGGTAAAGAGTTATTTGTGGTGGCTCGTTTCAATTGAAATAGCCTGTATATGTAACTTTCCCATTCAGGATAAATAATCACTTGAAGACTATGAAACGCAAAGAGACGAGAAACATGAGCGTCTACCTGCCTGAGTCACAACAGAAAGAGGATGCGTTCGAGGCGGTGTGGGTGCTTAAAAATACGTCGCTCTTCGATACGTCTATGACCTTGAAAAGGCAGAAAATGTGCGATTGTCCCCTATTGGAGAAGGCTGCGGGATTCACGTTTCGAAGTCTGGCCTATAATTGCAGACACAGATCTATCTTCAGCATGAATTTGTCGGGAGATGTGTTTCAAGTTGGTATATTCGTTATTTTCTATTATGTCCATTATGCTTTTCAGCCCTGAGCAAACTGCTGGGCTTCCTGCCAATGTAGATGTCTTTGCTTTGATGTTCTTGCCATCTATCCGCTCCACATCTGCGTTGGTATAGCTCTTTCCCACCTCTTGTCAACTCCAGCTATGTTTAACTTTTCTGTTGCTGTTTTGTTACTGTAATGTTACTAGCACACTATAACTGTTCCCCCAACGTATCATCAGCATATGATCTTTCAATGTTATACCCGCCATTGTTCTCACACATGGTATTTCACCGGCCTGAACTTTACTTTCCAGAGTCCACGTTTCGCACCCGTATGTCAAGATAGATTCTCCAAAACAATTATAATTAAGTGGATTTTCTCTAGTAGAGTGTATTTATCCTTTCGTTCCTCAATTGTTTAGCAAATTTCAGCACATTATGTTCTATCGTTCGTGAGATATTGTCACTTCTTTAGTCTTTTATTTTTTAAGAATATATATGCGAATTAACGATGGAAATTTCATTAAATTTGTGAAGAAGTTATGCTGCATTGCTGAACTGTTTCTACAACATGTTTCTAAACAAAAACACGATACTGTAGGCCGACGGTGACTAAATGTTCGTTTATAGTTAACGCTAAATTAATCGAATAAAATTTGATAAGCAAGTCATTATTAGCAGACGCGTTTCGCTTTGCCAAGGCTAATCAGTGCTACTCGATAACCTGTTGCATCATACGACGAAAATCACACAGCGAACAAAGTATGTACGAGAATTAACGATGGAAATCTCATTAAATTCGTGAAGAAGTATATACGTACTATTTCCGGTGCGATCAGTATATATACGACTTTCATCCACTAGAACTGACGACCCTTGGTAAGGCGAAACGCGTCTACTAATAACGACTGTTATTTATCAAATTTTATTTTATTTTTAAGTCTTAAGTTTGACTTGAATAACGCCTCCTCTTTCCTAATGAAACTTTTAACATGTATTTTCAGGAGGGTGCTCATCAAACTCTAACGCTTCAAGTGCGCTACTTCGAGAAAGGAATAACGCACATGTGCTACAGTATCAAGTTCTCGCACGCACGAACCTTGAATTGTAACGTATTCGTGAATACCTTACCGGATAACGTGGGATGGCCCTCAAAGTATCTGCATAATTTCCACATGGAGCTGGGTACAGTGTCCGTGGACGACGATCTACCGCCACTTAAAGTAAGGCACCACAAACGTAACAATAATCCACACTTAACGGGTCCTCCCTTCTCTTTATCTTTTACAGGCGTTCTGGCTGTATAATAATTCTTCCAACCGCGTTTCCTACGTCCTAACCATTTACGAGGAAGACAAATACGTTCAAATGGCCGGTTACGAGATCCTTCGTTGCCTGAATCCGCACGGGGAACTGCTGCCGTTCACTTCTTTACCTATCCTATTCAGATTTTGTCCACTCGAGTGCAAACAATATAGCGTAAGCGATGCAGGCGCAATCCTATACCTATCCAGACCAACGGTGGCTCATGCTTACGTCACTGGGGGACTATATAATGATCGAACTTGTTCGAATAACTTTGTAACATAGAAACATATTTAACGAAAGCATACAAATAACTTCGATCATTGTTATGACCCTCCCTGTGAGGTAAGCACAGACCGCAGCTAATCCAGTCTGACATAAACTCCTGTATAAAATTAACGCATCATTTATAGAAAGTGACAAAATTCGCCAAAAACTTGAAATTATAACGTCTGAATTGTAACAAAGACCACTTTAACTAACATTTAACAACATTTTCAACGAGATATTATTAATTTAATAAAAATGTTAGAGTAATATCTAAACACAGTAAACAGGCACAGTAAACAATTAGAAATTATAAACAAGGGATTCATGTCCGGGCTTTTAGGTGGCCACTCCATAACATGAATATTCACCTTACGAAGGTAGTGCATTACTTATACAGCAACGTGTGGTCGAGCGTTATCTTGCATAAAGAGGATAAACGGAGCAAATGGCATAACATGCTCTACTACAATATTCTCGATATAAAAATTTGCATGATCTCCTGTGAATATATGGCAACTGCGTGCGAGTGACCAAACAAATTACCTCCCAAAACATTACTGACCCACCACCAAATGTAACTCTTGGATAAATATTGCAGTCAGCAAACTTTCTTCGCCAAACACGCTCACGTCCAACTGGGGCTTTCAACTTCAGGCCGACTCGTGTTTCATCCAAAAACAAAACTGGTTTGCAGTGGTCAACAGTCCAGTTTGCATGAGCTCTAGCAAAACGCAATTTTGCAACTCTGTGTCCCCTAGTGAGCAGTGGTGCAATTGCTGGTCTCTTTAATCCTGCTTCATTAAGCCTTGTCCTAGCTGTTCTTCCAGAAATCTCTACGTTTCGTACTTCTGCTAGAGACCTAGTCCTCTTGCTCTAGACGAAGTCCCATGTTCATTAAAACGTTTAACCGTCCGACTTACTGTTGACTGCGTAACCCCTAACAAATTAGCCACATAACGCTGGCTACGACCATCATTAACCTGAGCTATTGCTTGCGCTGCTTCATGTTCAACTCTGCCTATACTAGACAATGTATTTTATTATTTTGAACAAATGTCAATCAAATGATTGATAAAATTAAACTGACCAATTCTTGTTTAACAACTTCTTACGAAATCAACACCGCATACAGTAATTTGCAAACTTATAACCTCACAGGCGACAAATAATTGCAATTTTTTTGTTAATAATAACAGATGAGATCTTAAGCTACCTAGATATTATATGTCACGAATAAAAACTGTGAAAATTACAAATAATAGTAAAAGTAAAAAATGACGCGTTAATTTTGTGCAGGAGTTTATTATCATCGTTACAGTTCACGTTTCCGATACAATTGGGCGATCACAGCTATCAATTTCACTTATCCGGCGTGGGAGCCAACAGGTACAGGGAAACCGGTTACACCCTCGTCCTTCCGGACAAGACGAACATGCACCCCCTGAACCATATTCTATTCTCGGAGGAGCACATCATCGCTCGACCGATGCTCGTCTGGAGCAAAACGGAAATGGTGTTCTTCATCAAGAATCTATCTAGTGACCGCATCATCGGATACGCGTTCGATAAGTTCGTATAGTAGATTCATATCCATCACATCCAATGCGAAATCATTAGGACGGTAAAGCTTACTTCAAGAAATGAAAAAGTTCCATTACCAACGTTCTACATTATTTTTTTTTTTTTCAGATTACATACTTTGGGTGTGCCATCATCAGATCTCTAATTTATGTTTTCTCTTTCTTTAACCGGAAAATTTTCTTGTAAATTTCAAATCTTTTTGATTTGGGAATGCCGGTTTTTTTACATTAATTTTTGTTAATTGCCGTTCTTTATAACGTCACCGTTTCGAAGATGTACTTTTTGCTTTTTCAAACAAAACATTTTAATTACATATTCTCTCTTCAAAATTAATGCACCACTTACAAATTCAACAATTTTTTGAGATCAACCAAAACAATCGTTATTTTTTTTAAATGACATGGCAAGTTTGGGTAATAAAACGCAGTAATAGTATTTTAAAACACAAGTGTCACAATGACGTTTATGTAATGCGAGTACAAGTTTGAATTTCGAGAGAGATTCAAAGTACGAGCATTACAAGTCATTGTGGCACACGTTTTTTACAGTATTTTTTCTAATTTGCACATTAATCGCCTATATTACGTTCCGGCAAGAGTCCCACTAGTGCGTTAATATCTCATTACAGCACAGTGTGCGGTAATATTCATTCCAGCACTGCTTCGTCGTTTGTTTTAGCTGTATTGCAACATCCAATTAGAAAAAAATATCTTTATTCCTATTATTAATTTAACTTAGGGCCGGTATTTCAATCTCCTAATAAGAGTATCTAATAACAATTCAGCTAATAAGTATAGGAAAAATGTAAGGTTATTTTAGTTATTCAGCTAATCATTTTTATTAGGAGATTGAAATACCGGCCCTTAAATAAAAACGAAAAGGTACACAACTTATAGCGTTTTCGTCTTATTGCACGAAACATGCACTGGGACACACTGGGATGCACTGACTGCAGTTTGTGCGTTCGACTTAAAATTTAAGTTTGCACTACTTTCGTGATGCATGTTCGTCTTAATCATAAAAACGCACTTAGTGCGCACCAAGTGCACTTTTTCTGGCACGAGCTCTGGAAGCTCGTGCTAGGATCAGTGCAAATATGGCGACGAATCAGCTGCAAGTTGTCTCAAATATTATGGAAATACACTCCGCCAAAAAAGTATCGCATAATTTAGTTTTGAATCATAAAAGTATCGCATAATCTTTGTTTGTAGCATAAAGTTGTAAATATACTTTAATGCGCTCTAAGATATAATTTCTATGATTGTTTAAATAAAATACAGGCCAAATAAAAACAAGAACTCATACTTGAGATTTTTATTAAAACAAGAAATTATAATTTTGGAAAGAAAAATGTCATAACAGTAGCTTTTAATATTGAGTATTGCCACCTCTGGCTCTTATGACCGCTCGCATACGGTTTGGCAGAGATTCGATTAACCTCCGTATATAAGCCTGATCCAAATTCTCCCACTCGTCACGGAGAGCATTTGCTAGTCCATGCAGGTCCGCTGGGGCAACATTTTGGGTTCGTATCCGTCTGTGAAGGAGGTCTCACACGTGCTCGATAGGGTTCATGTCCGGACTTACCGCAGGCCAATCTAAAACTGGAATACCAACATCGTTAAGGTATTGCTGGATGCGGTCGTGCATTATCGTGCATTAACATGAATTCGTTTCCTATAATTGGCGCATATGGTACTACATGTTCTTCTAAAATGTCCGTTATATACCTGTGGGCAGTCAGTGTACCTCTGTCTACTGGTACTAACTCTGTACGACCTGTTAAACAGATGCCTCCCCAAACCATAATAGAGCCACCAGCGAAATTAGGTCTAGGTCTGATATTACACTGCGAATAGCGCTCACCGTCTCGTCTGTACACTGAGATACGCCTATCTGAGGTGTAAAGACCAAATCTTGACTCATCTGTGAAGAGTATATTGGCCCAGTCATTAATGTTCCAATTTACATGTTCTCTGGCAAACCTTAAGCGAGCCACTCGGTGGTTCCTAGTGAGACGAGGGGCTGTTACAGCTACTCTAGCTCTTAATCCACTCTGTCGTAACCTATTCCGAATAGTTTGAGTACTCACACGAGTATTTCTGACTCTAGCCAAGTCGTTCTGCAATTGTCTCGCAGTTACATGTCTTCGACGTAATGCTTGTAGTAGTAAATAGCGGTCATCTTGGCGAGTAGAACATCTTGGACGACCTGGTACAGGTCTTCTACTGTAAATGCCTGTTTCCCTATATCTGGCTACGGCTCTAGAAACACTTGACTGATTGATGTTCATCAAATTAGCAACGTATGCTTGAGATCGTCCATCTTCGATTAAAGCAACTATAGCAGCCACTTGTTCTGAAGTTAAATTGCTCATTTTAGTTTTAAAAGCGTTGGTACAGAACTCTAACTTCGCACTTTAAAATTTGTCCGTATAGGAAGACTTTCAATAAACAACTGAGCAAACCTTACACATATGCATTTTTCTAAATGTGTTCTTTTAGGAAAAAAATAAAGTAAAAACGCTAAGTTCCATTATTTTGTTAGTGTTTTTATAGTTCACATACACGAGGCAAACTTTTTGTGAACGTATAAAAATATCTTGGTTCATAAATGCCCTTTTTTAGTTTATGCGATACTTTTTTGGCGGAGTGTACTTTCCTCAACTTCAACTTCGGAAGATGAAGAAGTAATGGTGTGACTCAGGGAAAAAAGAAAGGAAAAGAACACCATCATGAAAATAAAAAACTTTACTGAAGTAGTAAATAGACCACTACTTTTATTTATGATGGTTGGATATTGAACTATTTGTTTAATATTATGCTAACACACATTAAACGTTGGTAAAAGTAAGGTTAATTCAGTTCAAATCTTCAAATGCCTCTAAAATCATGTTCGACTTATAATTGCACTTCCATGCAACTCACATGCGCTAGTAACGCACTATCACAGTTTTCGCATACACTGAGTGCGCACCGAGTGCAAATAAGACGAAAACGCTATTAGACTACGTTTACAGGAGCTTGTAACATAAGCTTTACATAAATCGCTTTTCTATAAAGCGCAGTAAACAATAAATTACACTAGTTTTAATAAAAACAGTTTAGTAAATCAAACGATGTTAGCAATAACCTCATCGTAATAACATCTGACGTAAAATTACGTATAAAACAGTTTAAAACATTTCATTTCCTTAGTACCAACATAAGCCAAGGCATGAAATGTTCTTCAGACATATATTATGGTGCTAATAGCATAGCATGTGCATATGTGTACTTAAACGGTCCTTTGTGGCTTATTTAAATTCCGGTAATTCGGCATGTGTTCTTAACTTTTGTTTTTATTTTGAGTGCGCCACATTTTATCCATAATTTCACTACAGTTGTATCTAAAGTCTAAAGACAACATTTTATTAACATTGCATGTGTAAACAGCACTGCTAAATCGTTTCTAAAATTACACTGATTTGACTGCACCGGTGTTAAATATCCGTGTAAACGTAGTCTTATTTACGGTTAAATAGGTAATTCTGTTGAATTTTTACATTGTAGAATTTCATTTAGTCTCTGCATACTCGTAATAAATCTAACAATTTCATCTTGAGGATTTTCATCCCATATATGTATGTGAGGAATTATCGGAGCTGATTCAGGTCCATTGGTGGTGGTTGATGTTGCTGCTTAATTTTTCGAAACTAAACTTTTATCAATTTTCATGCACAGCCTGTATAAGACACATTAATTATTATGCACCACCTCGAGCCATTTGCCTTCAATCTGCAAGTATCTCAGGTAGATTGACGAAATTCGGAAGCGCACATGAGATAATAGCATTTATTTAAGGGATTGCATATGTTACTTTTTCACAAAGAATCGAAATACCTCGAAAATAAATGAATTTTAGGGATCGCTATGTAAATTTTAACTAGAATTTTAAGAGCAATTAAAAAATATAAAAATATACAGGGAGATGATGTCAACATCCTGTATAACTGGAAGTACATGCAGGTTGTGTATATTTTGCTCGAATAGGTCAAATTGCTGTTAGTATACTACTAAATTTTTTCGGTGAATAATTTTCCATATATCGACCGCTGCAGTTCGTCGTGAAACACTCTGTATTTATAATACATATATTCTTTTTCTCGATGTATTGTTGGGATTGCCTTAAATATACTCGTTCATAGTTCTGGCAATTGATTTTATATCTAGTGGGTATGTTTATTATTAAATGGTAATGGTTCTTTAATTTGAAAATTACCTACTGCAAAAATTCCCAAATAAAAAAACATGAAATTTACGTCTAACCGTAAATCTATGTTCACACGAAATATTTCGTTAACTGTGGTATGTTGATAAAATCCCGAAAAATGATGTGTAAGTTCTTAATTCGTTTTAAATTTTGCACCTAGTTTGCTTATATCTATACTGTGAACGAAGAGTTACGATTCGATCTAAGTAAGATCTGATAATGGCATGTAATCTAATAATAAAAAAAAATTAGGTAATAAAATTGTTGAACACATAATTTCTTTAAATTAAATCATATAATCGTTGCTTGCAGTCAAAAAAGCAAGTAAAATTTACGGTTTGGCCAGATTCATGTCACACACACCTTCTGCAATATACTATCTGTTTGAAGTAAGTTGACGTTATTGCTATTTTATTTTCTTTAGAGCTAGAGGATCGGTTAAATTAGCAAAGTATTTTGTTGGCCCTAAACAAATTAAAACAGGCAAATGTTTATTATTATGAATTATAAAGATATCAGTAAAAACATATACATAAATACTTACCCCTAATAAAAGCACAATCTATTCCATTAAATTAATTCACAAATTAGACACACCATAAAAAAAACAATGAAGGAAAAAAAGCAGTAGTTCATTTTTTTTTAAAAAAAAGTGCTACCTGCTAAGAAATTAAACAAAAGAACCAAAAATACTGCTCTCGAAATAAATTTTTTATTATTCACATAGGACAAGCATTGCTCTATATACGTGTACGATATGTGAATATTTACGCTGATTTTTGTAATAAAACCGTACGCCTCGAACGCCGAGATGACACTGTTGCAAGCTGTAGTAGGGATGCGAACGATACTTTGAGTACTTTTGTTATTGTTTATTCCAATAAAAAGAATAGTGACTTAAAACTCAAATTTCTCACGTATTTTTCGAGTAGAGCATGCATAAATTTTTTTTATATGTAAATTGATGTTCTTCCATTCCAGTGAATAATATACAGGCTGTTCCATTTATAAAGAAAATATTTGTTTACTGATATCAAAACTGGATCAATAGTTTTTCTGTTTTAAATCCTATATGTGTAATGAATACACAATTATGGTTATTTGATCGATTCTATAGTAACTCTGAAAACAGTAAGACCGCAATAGCGCCAACTTACATTAGAAGATACTGAGCGATTAGAAATAATTCCCGACGTCATCAATAGTTAGCACTAGCTAACTAAATTAACTCTGAATTTCTAACACTGGGGTCATCAGTGACTCGTCATAGTTAATTCTTTAATGATATAAGAGAACTGGGCTCCTTCTAGGGCGTTAGTAGAAGGTATCGTAGAGGTTACAGTCGCACACGCTAGAGGTGTCTTGAAACCCAGAGAATGTCGCATGATGTTGATTCAGATTTTGTCCTTCGACCAGCCCTTCTCAATGACCATACAATTGCCATGCAAATTATTAGATCACACCACCTACTACCTTCACAAGCAGACGGTACTGCTTCACGCGCTCAAGGAAGAACAAATCAAAGACGAGTTTACCATCACAGAAAAAGGCATTGAGTATCCAGTAAGTTGTAACCGTGTTCTTACGTTTGAATCAACTTTATTTCGCAGAAACAGTTTCTCTGCTTCTTCTCCTCGACTTTCCAAGATCTAAAACTATCTAAAGGATAGTTAATTTCAGACAAACGACGTGAAAATTGCGCCGATGCCAACGAATTTCTATAAGACAATGTCGCTCCACATCGAAGTGCTGGGCCTCAACTACGTTGACGAAATCATGGACACAGAGACACAATTGTTTCAATATCCGCAGTATCTGCTGAATTTGGATTACTCGGGAATATCCAAGGCAGCGAAGTCGGAAGAGTTAGAAAATCCCATCATAAGTTTCCAGACGCTACAGAATATGCCTAAAGACCGGGTCAATAGTACAGCTGGCATACGGGTCGCCAATAACATGAAAATCGAGAATGTAGACTTAATCAAAGATACCGTCAATTGTTTGATCAGGTAAAACAGTATTTAACAGCAATTTGCAGATAGTCAGATCAGATGTTACGCTTTAATAATGTTTAGTACAAAGGGTTTATGGAATTCACTATTGTAGTATTAGAATGTTTCGTGCTATTCACTTAATATCAAAGGTCACGTAATCAAGGAATTTATTTTTAATTTTAATGTCAGGGCACAAATAATTTTTTTGTTCGTATTTAAAAAGTACTAAAATTTATGACTTCACAAAATTCATATCAGCATTGGAAAACCAAACCAGCCCTACATGATCAATCTTGTTTTTCAATTATTGTTTATATAATTTGTTGTCATTTTTAATATTTCAATTATCTTTATTTTATTATTTCAAATAATTTAACATAATTTTTGAGAAAATCTAATAATTTTGGCAACACTAGCGTCAGCACATGAATATGCTGTTTACTATGACAAATTATCATTTCTGCTTAAAAAATAGCACTTTTTAGTACTTCGGTGTGTTTTGTATGGTGCCATAAACTAAAAATTTCTCATAAAAAATTTCTATACAAATATATTTTATTTTGTAATAAATGTTAATTTTAAGGAGCGCCTTAGAGGGTAGCGTCTTTTGTGACATACTGAGAGAGAGAGCTCAACTGCCCCCACCCTACTATGTCCAATTTAAAAGTGACGATTCGCTTAAGTATAAAAAAGACATAGAGCAGAAGGAGAAACTTATTGAAACTTCCCTGAAGACAATGCAAGCTCCATTCATGACTGAGATCTTACAACAACTGATTATGGATGGATTACACAACATATTCCAATTGGGCTCTCAGGGAAAGGATAGAGTTGATGCAAATTACATTTACACTGGACACTTCAAATGTACTACTTGTAAAAATAGAAAATGTGATAAATAAAAACGATCATATATACATACATTTTTGCTGATTATTGATAAGGGTCTGTTACCCTACGAAAAACAGCCAAAAATTTTTCACCATTGTTTCTTGTTACTTTCTGCCCTTCTTCAGTGCTGCTGTACAATTTCGCTATGATAGGATCGTCTTCCTATCGAAAATATAATATAAAAGTGTTTGTTGTGGTTCTTCCTGCATCGATTAGCTTACCAAATCGCTCGCAGCTACGTTTTCAAATAACGGGTGCTGGGTAAAGTGCTGGACAATCCACTCATTCAATTCTTTAACATCTGTGATCGTGTACACTAATCCACTTTCACGTAACACATATGCATATTCAGCTAGTAAACACTTATTTACAATCCTCCATTTGTGTTTAGCCTTCTTAAAATGCGGATCTGGATATAGGAAGAACATTTTCTCCAACTGTAACAATAATCACTTTTCCTTTTACTGAGTTTTGCCAATTTCCACTGGTATAACCTGGCCCTTCTTAAAGTAGTTGGGCAAGTACTTCATGGCATTTGTCCGTAAACACGCAATATTTTGATATTCGCCAGGATGTTGTGAACGTAATGCCGTTATTCGATCCATGACATAATCCGAAACCTTAACTCTGATCTCCATCCCCAGGATTAACTTGTCTGGGAATAAGGGGGCCAGAGTTATGAGCAGGCCCCCATAACCACAACCGATATCTGCAAATTCCACCATGCTCTCATTCGGGTTGCCACATTGCCCAGGATAATATTTTGACCAATCCATATCATTTGGAGATTGTGGGCTGCAATTTATTAACAATGCAATTCATTAATAACACTGCGGATATGTAAAAATGTATAACCTTACTAATCTATGCAATGATCTGCAATTGGATTTGAATGTGCACGTTGTCTGTAATATCTTTTTTGCGGTAATGAAACGCATCGATTTTCCATCATAATCGTTCTCGTTATGTCGCCGTATTAATTTTACGAGATTCATAAAAGATGTTTTTGTTGATCTTCGCAATTTGCAAAAGATGAATTCACCGAATAACTAAGGTTAGGAACCGGTTTAGGAACGGTCTGAACGGTAGAGCCTGTGACATCCTGTGACGTGATAACATAACGGTAAACAAGTAGCATAAACAAATTCAAAAACTTATGGGAAATTTAATATGTCATGCTGATGTCGTTATTTGAGTTGCCTATACACGCAGTCGTGGCTTTAATTTTATGCTTTCATTATTGAAGGCTCTGTAATGTTGGGCTTACTATATAAAAAATTGCGAAGACTGAAAATTTCGAACTACAATTAGTCTACATAGAAGTATTTATTCTTCCATACGATATACACATACAATAATAATTTAATTAAAAAAATGATGATTCTTTAAATTTTCTTTTGTTTCTCATTTCTTCTTCTTAGCGTCTTATTTAGTACTTGCAATGAATGATCCAGTTTAGTTAGCTATACTTTTGGGGAGTATTTTTATATCTATCTGTTCATAAGTTTTTAGTTATCTAATCGTAAACTAATTTTTATCTTATCTCCCGCTTACAAAAGATTTAATGTATCTCCGGTCTAACTTCCACATGACCAATTTTCTCACCTACAATATGTGCTATGTAAACATTATTTTTACGTTCTTCGAAGGGGTAAAAATATTTATAAACTCAGCGGTAGATTTGGGACCATTTCTGAGTTTAAAACTCGTGCGGTGGCGGTAGTTCATCGTTCGAATCGCAGAGGAGATGGTTGAATGTCTCTATAAACCGCGATATACCTATTTACTTTGTAATTCGATGAATCACAAACAAAACGTAAATTGATACGAAGTTACTCATACATTGCCGCGCGCGTTCGGTTTCATTAAATTCACGTTTTAAAACTTTCACAATTTTCAATTTCTGAAGAGATTTGTCGTCGCGTGCATGCGCACTGCGCGTCGCCATTGTCGGTTTTTCAGTTGACAGCCACAAATATTTACCTACAGAAATTATAGCTTTCGGAAAGCCGTCTTTTAAATTCGTTTAAATGTAGTGTCGTCGATTCGAAAAGAATGTGTGATGTGCATTGGGGATTGTAGAAGCGCAGTGAGGGAGCGGAATTTCTTTTATTTATATTATACGTGAGTATGATACGTGTATTGTCAACCTACATAATTAATACAGTAATTCCATGTGCATTAAGAAGTTCAGAACTGCCAAATAACGTATCGGTGGGGTCTTTGTTTTGGTTAATTCGATAATTTAATTGTATAATACATATCATTTAATTAGTAGGAAGGATATCCTCTAACCTTGAAAAGTTTAATTAAGAGTAATATGCATTTTTGATGCTACACTGTTTTTGTTATAAAAAAAATAGGTTTTAACGCCTTACGATGCCCGGGCCACCACCACCGCCTCCACCAGGTGGGCCTCCACCCCCTCCTATTTTTTCGATGCCTCCCCCAGTCTCTAACGATAGATCAGCATTTTTAAAATCGATACAGAAAGGGACAAAATTAAAGAAAGCAGTTACGGTGGATAAAAGCGGACCTATGATACCAGGTATGTTACATATTTCTTTTTTGAACACCCAGTTTTTGTTTTTAAATGTTATACAATAAATATATCTCCATCCTTTCATCACTTGATAAAAATATTTAAAAAAAGGCTTATCCTGTGGCTCATATGTTTACCGTTATTATTTGTATTTTGATATTATATCTGTGTTTGTGAAAAAAGATAGTGTTCGGTGACAAAAAAAAATACAAAACCTAAACAATTTTGTTTATAGTACTTCCCTTATTAAATAACAGTTTTGAAATTGATTTTTCTTATAATGAATAAATTTATTTATATACTGCCTAATCTGCCAGTTGGAGATAAGTTGATAATCATCATAATTAATGTGATTTATATCAGATATTGTTGATAGTAGCAAACTTCATATTTAATGTTTTAATTGAAACCAGAATCAAATAGAAGGATAGAAAGAATTATTATATCAATTACAAATCTGTTTTAGTTTGATATATTTTGTTTCAGAATATGGAAAAGTGATTTGAATTATCCGCATAAAAAGCGACATTTTGATTGGATTTTAAACGAAAACCAATCAAAACATTCCTTTTTTTTTACCTGCAAATGATTTAAAATATTTAAATCCACCTTTCTATTTCTGAAAGTATATGTAAGAGTATGTATTGTATTTAAGACGAAAAAAAAAATACTAAAAGAAGCTGCCACTCTTTACAGCTCTATAATTTGAAAACGGGTGCATATATCTTAATAAAATTTCATATGCTTATTTCGAATTCGACACCAGTGCGAAATTTCAAGATAATCTGATATGGTAATGTTTAGATGTGGAATATCCCAATTTCACTATAAAATCTCCTCCAATTTGTCCTCAGGAAATCTGATTGTTTAAATATCTGATAGCATTTAAGTTTATTTAAATTTTTACAAAATTAGCCATTTTTTGTTTTTTTTTGTTTTTTTCTAGGAAAAGTATCATCAGTCTCTAATAGCAACACCAATTCCAGTAATTCTGGAAATGACAGACCTCAAATGACTGCACCTCCCATGCTGAATGGTTTGGGGGCTTTGTTCCCTGATGGTATCCCGAAATTAAAACCAGTCAAAAGCGTCGGTAAGACTTGCATTCTGGTTTTTTTTTTTTCATATCTGATTTTAATTTGAATTTAACAATATAAAATTAACATTTTTTTCAACAAAGGTGTAGTTTTTTTTTTGAAGATATTGTTACTATTTTTAAATGTATGTTATCAAAGAGTGACAGATACAAGATAACACAAAATAGCGTATATCTTGAC
The DNA here is from genome assembly GCA_949128085.1 of Cetonia aurata. Lineage (NCBI taxonomy): Eukaryota > Metazoa > Arthropoda > Insecta > Coleoptera > Scarabaeidae > Cetonia > Cetonia aurata. The sequence continues at coordinate 20,638,888 of OX421887.1, read as the reverse complement.
CACACCAAACTTTGTCGGTTGTTAGTTCTTTATCTATACACGCATTATTCAATGTAACTAAATGACTCAACAGCCCGAAATGAGTAATCCTGCGATAGCAGGATGTACGGATTCTCCACGTTTCTTTGCAAGATCCATTTTCTTCCAATATAATATAATAGATTATCCTAATACTATTTGCTTGAATAACTCTCGAGTATTATTTAATTTTGTTATCACTGACAGCAGTGGTTTGTTTGTTTTTTGAGTTGCAAATATGATAAATGTTGCGGGAGTTTCCGGAAATTCTGCCACAGCAACATTTAAAATACGTAACCATAATACAGAAGTTCTTAGAAGTTTCTCAGAACCCCAAGAGTGAATCATATGTAAAGATGTCCAAATATTAGTATTATAAACGTCAGCACATCTCAAATCTCAATATTATGCGTATGTATTTTTGAAATTTAATACATACTTAATATTTAACGAGTGCTTTAATTTCAAACACAATTTAAAAGTTTTTTTTTTTAAATAAATATTTCTACTTACGATACTTCTGCACTAACAATCACTGTATCTAGTCACTCAGTCACTCGTCACATTACTAAATGTCGCCCTATTCATTTGCAATTTGGGTTTTCATGAAATTCCCGGTAGCATAACTGAAGGATTCAATGCAAGAAGCAGCTGAATCCACCTTAATATATTTTTCAGTGGATGAAGAAAGCTGAGTCTAAAGCTTTCGAAAGTTTTATTTCTTCATCAGAACATTTCATAAAAACATTTCGAAAGCTTTAGACTCAAATAAAGGAAGTTTCTTTAATTCACTAGAGTGTTCGAACATTGAGTATAGAAAAAAGCTTCATGTTTCAGCAAGATAACGATCCTAAGCATACTGCTAGGATTGTTAAGGAATGATTCTTGTATAAAGGCATTAAAATACGTCCTCACCCACCCTAAAGTCCAGAAGAAGATTGATTATACGTTTCACAAAAATTGTCGAAAACATAATAAAACAATAAAATCTTCATAAATTATTCTTACTACCACAACTCTCGAAATAAATGCATAGAAAAACTTGCATAAATCTGACGATCAATGACTGACCGCGATTTGTTTACCCACAACGGCCATCTCTGGTCACGTGGTTTAGATTGATCTATTAGTGATGAATTGAGCAAACGTTCTTTGAGATTGTTCTATGATTCTTTGGTAATTTGTGCTATGACGTAGGCACACAGGCGTTGCAAAGCTGTGAATGATTTTAATTATAACACGGTTGATCAACACTTTCACTTGACGTAGCCTTAATTATTATGAATGAGCAGTCCATAAGTAAAAGGTGTAACTCAAACTTTTTGACAGTTATCCCTCCTGTCATATTTGAAACTCGTGTATTGCAATTCGACATATAAAGAAATATCTCATTCTCATTTTATGTATTACATTGTCGCCTTATAGGAAGTACGACGACGCAACCGGGCAACAACAATAATAATAACAACAACTTCGTGAACACGCAGAAGCAGATCAAGATGCAGATCAAGGCGTGCGATAACAAAAACAGAGGACCCCCGCCGCCCGCACCCACCAGAAACGCTTCGGTAACGAAAATATTTTTCTCCCTGTCTTACCGTTTTCGCACCGCGCTTTTATTTTTAGAGCAATTCGATCAATTCGGCTCCGAAAAAGCTGACGCTGCCAGTGAAGAACGGCGCTCCCGCTCCGCCGAAACACCTGAACGCCAGCGTCCCGAACATCCCGGACATAGGCGCCTTACCGAACAAGAGTTCGCTGCACAAGAAGACGAAGAGCAACAGCAACCTCGGCTCGCTGGATAACACAGATTACACTAGAAATAATAACAACGCGATGGCGAGGCCTAACGTTTTGGGGAAACCGCAGTTGGCACCAAAACCGCCGCCGCTTAACGGTGAGTTATTTTCGTTTATATGTAGCTATAACTAGAAAGTTTTGTGTACAACACGCGTTGTTTTTTATTTAATTTTTTTTTTCGAAAATGTACCTATATTTTAAATGCCAGTTTTAAAGTGCCAGTTTGACAGGATTATGACATGATCGTTTACTAATTCTTGACCTTAGATCATATCATGATCATATATATTACATGAATAAGGCTGTATAATAATGCGTACTTTTGTGTTACCAACATGTACACTATGCCTTTTTTTATCTATTTCGCTCGTCATTATTGAAATTACTAAAAGTGCTATCTTTGTTGTACCCCGGAAGAGCCGAGTGTGTGCAATCAGGGTGTAGCGTATGAGATATATTAATTCAACTTGTCACAGTTGACGTTAACTTAATGTTAACTAGTTTGTCACAGTTGACGTTCGTGTTTTTATGGTTAAATTTATAATCCAATCCATATTTAACATGTCTTGGTTACGTCAATTAAAAATTCGCGCTAAAGTCAATTTGATGGTCAATTGACATTCACGTCTTTTCTGGCCCAATAAGCACGCGATCCGCAAGGAGAGGTAGCGAGAAAGTAAGCTAGATCGGGATACCTACAACTTAGTATGAAAAAGAAGGGTATAGTATGTCGTGAATATGTTGATAACAGTTGGGAAGGTACAGCGATGTCCATGTAATATATACGATCTAAGTTCTTGACTATTAGCTTTGTTCAGAATAAGCAGTTGCCGACGATTGCAGATTTCTGATTGTAGCGTGTATTGTCAGTTTCCAATCAATTCAAGTCGTTTGAATGATTACAATTTATTGAAGAGTAATTTACATTAATTGCCATAAATGGCTTTATGAATTTTTGTCTACTCTCATAAAGTCTAGCTTTGTTTGCGAGATTAGGTGTTTTTAGCTGTTCTACCAGAACTTGTTATTATACTTTTAAGATTGAATATTAATTTTAAAAAAGAAATAAGAGATGATATAAAAATTATAGTTTTACAAAGAAAACTTGAATCAAGACAAGCTATATCAAAAGAATGATACAAAATAGAAATACGTTTAAAGAACAGAACAACTAGTTCAAGTAACCATTATGGAATGAATAATGATAGTGCTCTAACTTTCTTTTTTTCATTTTATTTTTTTGTTTTTAATTGTAACTTTCGAAATTTTTCTTTAATTTTAAGGAATTGGCGATTTCTTCACAATATCAGCAGTTTCGTGATTTTTTTAATTAAAATACAGTTCACACTTGTTACACTATTCACGCGCAACTGATTCTAACCAATCGCGGTACTAATAAATTAGATTGCTCTGTCATTTTTTTTGTCAGTTCGATCTTAGTAAACAAGCAAGACGCATACCTCCAACAAAATACTATTTTTTCCAAAATCAGAAATTATCCTAACAAACAAATATGTAACTATCACACCTGGAATTTCGCCTTTGTTGAGTTTAAATCAAATCCAAATATTAAATCGGTTCACTCAGATTTCCATAGGGCTTGTCAAGTAATTTCATCAATTCATTCACCCGTTGTTTCACTTTGCAGGTCACTTGTTGGATCTGTTGAGTCGGTGGTTTGAATATAACGGGCTCCATATTAATGTTAAGATGAATTTCAGTGCAGATCCACTTTCATCGCATCTCAAGCTATATCTACGATTTTTTGTACTAGGGCATTAAGAGTTTAGGTGTGCGCCCTCCACGGGACACAAGCAAACTCTCAATCCAGGAGAGGGCTGCAGCGAAAGCCGGTAATTCAGTCACCGCCTGGTCGCAGTTTCGGTTCTTATTGTATTTAGGCATTTTTTCTATGAATATTTGTCGTATTGCTAAATATCAAGTGGTTTATATCTTGCATTTTTTTTTGTCAAATTTAAAATTTTACCTCTGCGGATTGTTTATATTTTACAGTTTTTCTCGTCTTTACTCAATTCACCACAAAATTCCATAAAAGGCAAACTATCTATATAATACTAGATATAAACTTCCTTCAATTCTTTTCTTCTGAACCGGTATGCGTTGTCCTCTCCAGACGAATTTCTCGCAATTTTAAATGGGCAGTGGTTCTAAAGTGTATGTAAGTTTAATTTTGACACTAATACTTATGATTTTTATTGTTATTGTGTATCATTAAATTTTACTTTATGTTGATAAATATCGGTGTAAATTCGATCTGATGACAGTCTATTTATATAACGAAAGTATGTTCTTTGACTCTTTGATATTGGTTTTACTGTTTCTACAGGATTGCTAAAGAGATTTGTTATTAAAATATAAGAGTACCGTATTGTATAGTTGACTAAGAAAATATTGTACAGGCAAATCCCAATTGAAGAGGGTTTCGTTGAACAGGACTCAGAGTATGCACAGTCCTCGAAGTCCCTCCCCCCAGGGCGCCGGTATCGGCGACAAAATGAAATTCGGCACCGTGCGCAACCTGAAGCCCGGCTTCATCGACAGCCTGGAGAGCCTCCACCAACCCGCCGTTCCCCGGCCGCCCATCACAGAGAGACCGAAAGCGCCGCCCCCATCGATACCCAACACTCCTCCACCGCCGCCCAGCAAAACAGTGATAAAACATCCGGGACACGCGCCGCCCCCGCCGCCGCCGAACGTTGCGATGGAGCCGCCGGCGCAGGCGCCTCCGCCGCTACCTCACAGGACGCCGCCGCAGATTCCTCGGAGTCCAGCACCACCGCCGGTAGGTTCTTCAAATACATATTTCCGATTCGCCTAATCGTATCGCGCCCGCGTTTACAGCCACCTTCCATGTCTAACGGTGCCGCCGCCCCCGTACCACCACCCAGGTTCTCGTCGATGAAGGACGTGGGGGATTTCGAGGCGAGATTCGCCGATAAATTTCACGAGGTGGGGGAATTCCCGCCGCCGATACCTTTTAGGGGCGTCGAGAAGGTTTATTTGGGAATTCAAGGTAATTTTTTTATTATTATTTTCGTGTTCTTTGGTTTATTGAATTTGGTTGGGTGTTTGGTGTTCTGTTCGTTTCACGGAGAGCTAGAATAGTAAAAAAGAGAGTGCGATATCAAAAAGTATTATTCAAATCACGATAGATGGTGGTGTGTCGGTATGCTAAAAGCAAAATTGTCTTTAATCTCTGTAGGCGTGAATAATTTGCAGTTGTATTTACTAGCCGGCCTAGAAGTTGTTTATTTTTACAGCCCGTTCGTATATGAGTTGTTGATTAATTAATGAATTGTTTACTGTAAATTAAAAAGATACAAAAGGAAAATAAAGTTATAAGAATATAAAAAGATAAAACCAAATCAGGCAAAATTAAGCAAAAATCAATAATAGCGCTGACCAAATGGTAAACAAATAAATACTTCTACGTACACACGTGTATTATAATCTGTAAAAAATAAGTGCTATTGCTATTTTGTACTGGAATTAAAGTATTAATTGTTTTATCTGGTTCATTTCTTAATGCGGGAATTTCAGCGCAAGTTTCAGATTCCCATTTTAAGTTTCTGTGTACGCTAGAGTTTTGTTTAACCGAATTTTATGGGACCGAGAGTTGTACCATTCAGTAGCATAGGGCAAAATTTGGTCTGGGCGCCATTTACGTTTTATATAAAAAAAAAGACATGCGTTACAGAATAAACTCAAATTTAGCCCATTTGCACTAGTTTATAACCTGTTGAAATAGCTAGAGATTTTCTTTTGCTTGCGTTTTATCAGCAGCAATTCTCCAGGAGATGTTTCATCTTGCTGCTCCACGTATAGCATTATGGTGTCAAACATATCGGTTGCGCAGGTGTGGTTCAAACCGTTTCTTTCTTCAACGGTACCGTCACCATCAGAATTTGGTGACTACAAGCTACATCCTAAACCCATGTATGTATGTATGTATGTGTGATTAGGGTGATAGTACACTGCGACCTAAAAGATCTATTGTGTCCCCTCTTCTCGCTGTATTTACAGCTGGCCGTCCAGTCTGATTCCTTTTAAGAAGTGCAGAATGTCCGAAGGCCCCAGATTAGGTAACTCTCCCTCTTCGATTTCACATGCTCCCAGGTGCAGCGCCCTTGAGTTGCACAGTGCAACACAGTTTGTGAGTAGATGAATGGACGTTTCGTCCTGTTCCCCACAAAATCTACATTCGGCTTCCTTCGCTATTCCAAGCCTGCTTAGATGTCCGTTCAGTTTACAATGGCCTGTAAGGATCCCTGTCAATATCCGAATATTATTTTTACTCAGGTTGATGCATTCTGCAGATCTCTTCTGGTTATAGGTACCCAGAAGAGTTTTAGCTTGCCTCATTCCCTGGAGATTCTCCCAGTATTTGGATTTTCTCTGCTCTACTTCATCTTTCAGTTTCTCCAGTGTTATGCTGCTACTTATCCCACAAAAAGGTTCTGGCCCTACAAAAGGTGTTCTAGCCCCTCTCTTAGCGAGATTATCTGTTATTTCGTTTCCTTCCACTCCCGTGTGTCCCGGAACCCACAAAAGGGTTACCTTGTTCTTTTTGCCTAGCTCGTTTAGTTTTTGTAGACACTCCCAAACCATTTTGGAGCTGATTATGTTTGACCTCAGCGCCCTAATGGCTGCTTGACTATCAGATATTATGATAATCTCCTGCTTTTCATAGCTTCTGTCAATGTTGACCTGGACACATCTTTCAATGGCGTGTATTTCCGCCTGGAAGATACTTGGGTACATCCCCAAGCTTTCGAAATATTTGGTTCTAGGTCCTAAACCCATTCCGATACATATTCAAGCTCCGCTTCTATTCCTAATATTTCTAACAGTTCCAAACTGTTTTCGTCGTTTCCTGCTTCATCAAAGTCTCCAATGGTCTCGTTTGGGTTGAAAAAGAGAGCGGGTACGGCAGGCTACTTTTTTCCCATGTTTTGTTTAGAGCAATGTAACGCGTAACTTCATCCCATGCTGCAGCCGTCAATAAATGACATCTTTAATTGTCGTCTTTTTTTAAGGTGACATTCATGTATGTTGGTTCTTCTTCAGCATCGTTTGTGTCAATGATCTTACTTAGAAACTTGCTTCCATATTGTCCTTTAAGCGTCTCAATTGCCTTTTGATCCATAGGTTGTACCTACGAGGTAACACTGACCGGTAAAAACAGCACCCTCGATATAGTGACGTATAGGATCTGAACGAACTAGCCCAAAAGAACTATTCAGTAACAGGTACGGTCAGGAACGATGTACGGTTAGGAACTATTATTCCTCGTTCACTGATTGCCTGCACTTACATAAGACGAACGTAGATGAGTTTGTCAAAAACTTTTAGCATACATTTATTTAAAATAATAATGTAATTAAATCGGTTAAACCGGGATACTAAAAAAGAATAAATAAAAGAAACCTACTCGTATACATTAAGGAGTTGGTGAGTAGGTGCATTGTTAATTACAAGAAGGTCTTTCAAAGGCAGCCTTCCTTTATCAAGAACTTTTTCACAGATGGTGCAAAGTGTCGAAAAATTGAACTTTTAAAAATTGCAGATGACCTGGCCAACTTTTGTGATGTGTATTGCAAGGATAATGAAATGTCTTCGACGTGTTTTAGCGTTCTCGGGTTTGCTGATTTTCCAATCAACACACAAGTAATTTATGTATACCACTAGCATTGCTGCATATTATTTGATTTCATGGCTCCGAGGTGCTTCATCGAGTTTAGACACCAATGTTTTTCCTGACAACATTTTATAATTTAAGCGCATTGCATGGGCGTTGTATGTTAGCGCCGAAGTTATTTTCTCTTTTCCTATCAGGTTTTCAAATTTCTTTTTAAAAATGTCTGCAAAAAAAGAATTCGGAAAATCTTGATTCGGTTATTCCGAAAATTTGGTTAATGGGGACTCTAGTGTATTTTCATGGTGTTCAATATTAAAATTAATGCATCTCACAGAAACAATCGCCCTGAATAACAAGGTTTTTACTTTATGACCAACACCCAGCGATAATTAAACCGAACTCCTGATTCAAGCGTTTAGAAGTTCCTTTCGGCGCCTCTTAGATGACGCACGGCATGAATGAGATTTTTTACGTTGCCCCATCTAAGAGACACCCAAAGGTTTTTCAAAACGGTTGAATAACTATAAAAAATATATGAACAAGGATGAATGATGACAACAACAGTGGGAATATAGTTGGAGTTGAAAACCGAAAACGCCTAGGCAGTAGTAATAATTACATATGTGAATATTCTAGCTCTCCGTGTGATTTCCTTTCCTTTATCCGTTACGTCTATTTTCCCTTTTTCTTTATAGAGTTTATATTTTTGTTTATTTTTTTACCTCTTTAGTATCATCACCGCAATAAAACCGGACCTCTTCTGCATGGTAGAATCATCTTCTTGTTGCATGGCATTCCGAGTTCTTAACATCTCATAATAACTTAGCGCATCGCACTAAAAATGAATCAAAAGCCAAAAATAAAAAATCTTCAGCGCATACTACACGTCTTCTACATCAAAAACAAAACAAAACAAAAAAAAAAAGAAATAATTAATAAGCAAGAGCGAATGGGGATTAGTCGCGTGTCTACAGATTTGTGTGTGTATTCTTTTATAGTTTATTGCACCAAACAGCAGGCGCCCATGCCGCCCAATCATCATCTTCCTTTGAACAACAGGCTGTGGGATCCCTCGACCTGCTAGCAGCGACTTGATTGATTGCATTCTGTTACTGTCGCTACTGGTGGTTGTTTATTTAATTGTTTCGTTGCTCAAAGTCGTGCAATCAAAACTCGATGTATCAGGTTCTTTTTTTTCTTACCTTTCAACCCACGGAAGTGGGGAAATAGAGAAAAATAGATGAAAGAAAAATCGTTCATATCATCGTCATCTTAATCGAAATAAATTGTAGAATAAGTATGGTTTAAGCGTACCAATGAAGTCTAACATCGAACGATAGTATTTTTGCGTTGATATACAGGTTTGGCGGATATTCGATCATGTTACAAGTCGTGGCGAGTTTTATCAGCGCCAATTAAAAACACAGGCCGGATAGGAGTCATGTTATTGGCTTAGGCCGAGCATACGGTTGTTGAATTTAAACAAATTTTATTTATATATTGATATAGTTTCAATGTTGAGGTTACTTTGTGGTATACATCAAATAAATAATGTTTACATACTTACCAAAATTAGTGCGTAACTTTATAAAAGCTTTTGAATGATAAAAATTCAATTTGAAACACGCTGTTTAATACAAAAAGAAGTTTGTTTTATTATAACAAAAGCAGTTTGCCATCCAGGTACTGCCTATACATTTGGGGTACTGAGCCTCAGTTGGTCACGTGACAAATTCGCTCCATGGTCTCTCTTTCTAGTCGGCCATGGTTTTATTCGCTATTCCTGTATATACAGAGTGGCTATTTTCTAATAGCTGTTGCTATTACTGAGAATATTAAATGTAAGAAATGTTGCGTATTTTAGAGACGAATATAGCACACGTAAAAAATGACACTTTTTGAAATAAAACATCCAGCTCTTGTCCAGGATTGTATTATTGTTTATGTACAAAAATAAAACGCGTGTAAAAGTACAATAAATGTGATGAAATCATGTCCAAAAATGTCGAACTGTAATCTAGATAAACGTTATGTCAAAATCGACATTTTTGCTTTTTCCATGAATAGATATATTTAATATAATTAATTAAGATCGTACAACGCAACGTACTGAAAAATGGTGTTTACTGTCCAACTAATATTCAGTAACAGTAATAAAAAAAAAAAAATCTTCGGAAACGCTGGGAAAATGTTATTTCTTTAGTGCACTATTCCTTTCAATGCAACATTTTCCTGATTTAACTGATTCTGTATCTCTTACGTTCTCCGTGATGGCAATAATGTCCCTATTAAAAAGTGGCCAGTCTGTTGTGTCTTTTTTTTATGTTGGAAGTCGATATTTTTAATTATTTGATGTCCGGAATATTAGAAAATCGAAAACACGAAATACTGCAGCTCTTTTCGGTGCTTAATAAAAAATCTGAATAAACGATGCATCGGTACTTAAATAACCTATTGGTACGCTCTTATCAATTGGAATTACCGACGAATACACGAAATAACAATATACAACGTGTTTCGGATTTTAGTAAACAAATGAGAAAGACAAAATTGCTAGTTATTACGAATGCGCAAGATCAATTATCCTTAAGAAATCACTTCTAACTTATACTGCAAAAAAAGTGAATAACGACATTCACACTTACAAATAAAACACACTAAACCCTTAATATATTATTACAGGACAAGCATATGTTCTAATTAAACACAAATAGGATATTTTTAATCCAAGTAATCCAAAATAATTCCAACATTGCTTGGACTCTTTAACTTAAAACTTTTAAATAAGTAGTGCCCAGGAAGCGTAGAACGTACACTTACAATATATAAAAAGTAAGAATTTACGGGTTAATTTCTTAAATGATAATTTACTCTACATCCAAAAAGGAATGGAATACACTTGGGCACTAAAATCTGACATACGCTGTATACAGAAATTCTATTAACATCTTTTATAGTAAATTAGAGTACATTTCAGTGTTAAAATAGCACCAGATTAACTGAAATTATATAATAAACTAAACTTTTTCGTTTCTAGCAATGTTTAATCGAAAATATTTTACTTTTTTGTCAGTTTAAACCAGATTGAAGGAAAGCGGTATCGTTTCTCTCTGCCTGTTAGCATTTTAAGTAAATAAGTATCTGCAACATGTGTAACGTAACAAGGGGACTTGTAAAGGTATATTAATCGTGTATAAACGTTAGTCTGTTTGGCTGTGGCTGTATATCATCGTTTTTATTGTACATTTTGAATTTATTCTACTTACAGAGGAGTACAGAGTAACTAGAATGAAATGAACCCCATTTTTTAAGCAAATAAGGTTGAATTATTGATGAATAAATATGTAGGTAATGAAATGAAATATTTGTGATAAGACTGTAAAAGAACCAATAAGACATATTTGAAGGATATCGAAGGAAGGTTATTATTATTGTATTTGATTTTGCGTTTTTAAGTTGTAAATGTTTTTTATGTTTCATCGTTTTCTTGTCTTCGCATCGAGACTATATTTCGTGAAAACATAATCTCTTCCTGGCATAAACGGTTGCATACAATCAATAATTTGCAAGTGAAAAAAAAGTATTTAGTATCAAAATAATAGGTAAAATATACTTGATTAAAATCACTTGTTGTTATATCACAATAGTAACAAATTATAAAATTATAATTATTATCACCGTTCTATAAAGGAGAGTATAACAATAAATAGTACTTATACAACTAATTTATATTATTAATTTTATAATGTATTAATTTAATTCTTTGTCATAAGAATTACTTCGGATTCCATATATATTTCATGATTTTACCATATATTTTTATCACGTTCAGATTTTTTTCGTTAACTTATTTGCCCTTTAAACATTTTCCTTTTTTTTGTACGTACTTTCTTAAGAATACATATATTCGCGTATGTACGCAATAAGATATATGGCAATAGGAATGTCTCTATGTGGTAGGTGTATAATAATTATTTCGTATTTAACCAAGAGTCATTGTTATTGCTATACTTTCTTCTTGGAAGAATAGTATTTTTTACTTATTACGTATTATTTTCTTACATAAAATATATGCATAAATTTTAAGTTTTTTTTTTTATATTACTAGTCACGATTTTTTACTACTCTTATTCCATTTAGACAACTCCAGTGCCTAATGTCTGAAAATGAAGTAACTAATAGTATGTATATAATTGTAAATATGTATAGATTTAATAAAGTTATGTTAATGATTACTACTGAGTCTTATTTTCGTTATTTGGGTAAATACTAAAAATTAAAACAATTATGTGCGTTTTATTGCTCCACTTTTGCCACTCAGTGGATAAAACATTTCTTCTTACCGGAAGCTATCTTTCGAAGGTGAACTGAAATTCAACGAAATCTGTCTATTATAGCTCGTTTGTTTACGTCTACGGATAGATGTTTTTAAGTTTTAACCCTTTTGACAGTCAGAAAGTGAATAACCGATTAATAATCTAATTAATAGAATAACCAGCTTGTATTTTCCACAGCAAGTTTTAATCAAATTGACAATATAAACTATTATACTGATATTTTCTGATTGATATTCAATTTCACGTATTCCGTCTTGCATTTGCAATAATATTTTGTAAATTCGGCCCTGTAAACATGATCTCAGTCCCACTTGCGCAGTTCAACGTACAAATTACAGTTAGAATTCATTATTTCGAAGTAGAGTGAAACTATTGGATGAGGTATGCACTGTGATTAGGGAGCGTACATTTGAAATTTTTAAGTGGGGATAATTCTGTTTGTTCCTCAAACTTCACAACTATTTTAGAACTTTAGGATTTCAAATTCGAGGTTCTCGAACTGTAGATTCGAACGACACAAACGAATAGAACATATCCACAAAAAATACAGTCAATTAAATAAAATGCTAGTTACAGTCGTCATCATCATTGTGGGCTTTCTTTTTTAGCCTTTTAGACAAATATTTCCTAGAGTGGATGGTACATTCGGCAAACCAATGACGTTTCCATAACCTCTACTATTTTTTAAGGTGGAAATCATAGAAAACGTAATGCAAATGGGCTATAGCTATGCAACTTTATTTACTATTAATATAATTAGCTGAAGGAATAAACGGACGTTTATTGTAGAACAGCGGAAGCTAAAAATCGAAACTATACTGCTAATACAGTGAAACCTTTTTTAACGGACAGTCTTTTTTATGGACAATTTTAATACCCCGACTTGCAAGTGCAATGTATATAATAGAACGTTTTTACCACGGACGGGGACAACCTGATTTTATCATTAAGACATATATTTACGTTTCATGAACGGACAGTAACAAAACGTTGAAAATTAATAAATGTCTTTACTCATATAATCTAGGAGTATATTAAATGTATTTTTTTTCCATCATTTGCTATTGGCGGATATATACAGAACTATTTTTGCAGCCCTCGTTTATTTCTTTTTCTTGCTTAAATTTTTGTGAATTCTAATTTACTGTGCATATTTAAAACTTTAATAAACACATTATGTATATAAGCAAACATATATTGAAATAAAAAGCAACTATATCTAACAAAGAATTATTAAATTTAATTTTATAGCAAAACTAATACCTACATTATATTACTTCGGTATACCGTTGCTAATCAAAGAAATTATAATGAAGTAAATATTTTTTGCTTATGATATAGATTGAAAGCGAATTACATTAGCATTTACAAACAGATAAGCTTCAAGAACATCAATTTTAAGTTTTTTCACAAGAATCTATATTCATCGGTATTTTTTTAATTCCAACAAAAAAATCGTTTTTATTGCTATTTATTTTCTGGAAATATTGTAAAACTACATATTATACACATATATATTGATATCTACATTTAATCTAATTATAAATAAATAAAGAAAAAAACATGAGAAAGATTACAGGATGCTGCTGTCAAGATATTGAGATTAATTTTCATTGTAGATTGTAGGCATAGAGGATGTGCAACGGAAAATGAGAACTTTGATATAGATTTTAGTTAATTGTAATTGGTATATACTTATTAATTTCTTATCTAATCGCTTAAGCAATTAGTAATTAATAGTTCAATGGTAAGATATCTATATCCTTACGTGCAACAAAGATGTGTATAAGTCACAGCTGCTTTTCAGATCCGGAATTCATTATCCGATATCTCAGATCCGAATTTATTATTCGATAATATCCATTCCTCTTCTACGATAACTTCTTCAAGCAATTAAGTATTAAATATCGTAATTTTTAATAAAACTGCAGTAATTAGCAAATCTATGAAATATATAAATAAAGCAACTTTGAATTGCGCGCATGGAAATTCCATATTGCTTCGAATTCACGGATTTTGAAGCAACCCTGCGCCGTTTTTCTGCACCAAGATGTGTGGTTATGTCACGTATTATAAGAATGATTATAAGAGAATATTTTATTAGCGTTGTATTAATTTCCAAATAATCAGTAATTAATTTTACCAACTTATTTAAATCTTTTAAGATTAACGGTTATTAATTAGCAAATTAAAAAATGTCTGGTTTGGCTAGGTAAGTATTTTGTTATAGCAGTAAAAATATTTCTAGATTTTGTGAATTATTTTCTACGCATATTGTAATGAATTATTATTTATATAGATATAAGAAATGATTTTTTAATATGTGTAAATTATTCCTAAATACGTATTCTAATTCTTTTAAAAATGTTTTATAAATATTATGTTAAGAATGTTCGGAGAACACTTTCAACAAAATTCTTTGAACATATTTTTGGATGTTACATATACATATTCTATGAATATTTTTCTGGTTTTGAGCAGATATTTTCTCATTTTACCAATATTTCAGAATAAGATTTTTTTTCTAGAAATAGTTCAATATCTTTTAAGACTATTTTTTGAATGTCCACCTGAGGATATTATTTTGATATCTGGGGTCACGTCTTTATGTACACTTACTCTGTTTGCTCTAATGCATCTATTTTTATTTCCTATGTCGCCTGGATATTCTCTCTGCTTGCTGTCAGGCTTTGTATGCTTTTTGCACTTCCTGTGCTTAATAAGAGAATAATGGAAACACCTTATCAAATTTAACCATATAATCATACTATAATAAAGTATTATAATGCATATCTTTACTGTTACCTACACATATGAAACTTTACAATCTCAATGACCCACTAATACCATAGCGGCAATAAAGTTTGACGCTGGCACAGAGAAAAAAAAACCTTTTTTTCCCATGCAGATCTTATCAATATTATCACAATATAAGTCTTATCGTGGAATTATTAATGTGAGTACCGCAATCGGCGATAGAATAATCGCATTTGCACTCTGTTACCTGGCACTACAGAAACGTTCCATTTAAGAACAATATAATAGTGCACTCGCGATCGTCATGGCGACGACTTTTCTCAAAAATCTGTTCGGTACGAGTGGTAATAAGGGGAGTAACTTAAAAACGAAAGAGAGCAGCACGCAGCCGGAAGTCGGCGAAGATTTCGCACCGGTACCGCCGGCCAGGAGGTTATCCCTATCGAAGAGTGGTAAGATGAAGAGGAAACAGTATGGAAGACAAGTTAGTGTTACGGATTGTACGTTCGCACCACCAGGAGCGGCTAGACCAGACGATAATCACAACAACAGAAGCAGTGAGCCTGTCGAGGGTATAGAGGAAGTTATAGCCGATATGTTAAACACAGTAAATAAGAATGCTAATAGAGTTTAAGTCAAAGCAAACGTGAACGAACGGTTGGCAAGGAAGAAAGAAGAATCGAGAAATTGTGATATAAAACGTCAATTATTTCAAATTAGTGTATGTATATTTGCCTAATTAACAAACTCGTCTCTCATTTACGATGCACGTTTGTCGTCCACAATGAGCGTGTCTATATTGCAGTTATATTTAAGTACTTAATCGCTAGCGATAATCTTAACTTCGTGTGTTACTGCCGTGTCATAAAATTATTTATATGCCGTGAATTCTGAGAAATACACGTTACCTTTTTGCCGCATATACTTATATATACAGGGCCAGATAAAATATATTTACCAACAATCTGCACCAGTATGAAACAACAAAAAAAAAACGGACCGAAACATATATCTGTGACTATGTCCTATATATAATTATTGTAATTACGTACATTTCGGGGAGATTTCGTGTATCAGTACAGATAACGAATTAGGAGTGCAGATCCTATATACTATACATATAAAATGGAAAAATTAATATGCAATACTATTTCTTTTCAACTCAAATCCACTAAATTTGCCACTTTATTTGGCTCTTCACTTTTATTTAGTTACGTTGTGGCTACTCCCCACTCCCAAGTAAGTAAATAGTAGCTTATAGCTTACAAAAAAAATTAGCTGAGCAAGATGGTAAGAAGAACGCTATTTTATTTAAGGATAAAATGTACTTCCAGTCATATATGATCTTGTATTACAGTTGTTGATACCTTTATGTACCTACTAAAACATGCGGAAAAATTCAGTTTTGCTAATGAAAATTACTCATTCTGTTTGAAGCCCGTTTAAAATTATCAGTAATTATGGTTATAATTCACCATATAAATATAATAATTTATAGTGTTTTAGATTTGGATAAATAAATAAACCAATATTTACCACACAATCTAATCATCATATATTATCAAAACAATATCAAAATAATCATTTTGTTTTAACTTGTTTAATGTAATATGGAAACATGTGAATAAAAAATAATTGTACATTGCTATACTTAGAAAGTTTATATAGACACAAACAGAATTTAGCAAATACACGTAACAATGAACACACAAGGGTTAAATAAAATTTTATCAAATAAATTGTTCCCATGTAAATTAAGTATTATGATGTACTTATTATCATTAATTGAATGTATAATACGTTTGTTGTAAGTTGTAAATATGTATTATTCAGATGTATGAGCCTAATAATGTATTTTAAAGAGAATGTTTGAAAAATTGTGTGATTGAATTTGTTGTTTGAAAGTAAATATTTTTTATTTTTAATGTTTGCTCTCATATTTTTATGTAGCTTTTATATAAAACTTATTTGATTTGATATATATTTCAAAGTACTGTGATATGTTAAGAAATAAATTTTAACTAAATGTTCAGATATTATTATCTAATTAATTTACATATCGTCTGTAATATTACAAATAATGCTTCCCTAATATTCAAATTTAAATTTCCCGAACTGTTTTTTTTTTCTTTAGTAATTTCAACGTAAAGATATTAATAACTATAGCTTCATATCTTACATCAAATTATTGCTGGGAATCGAAACTTATTAATTTATTTTGAAAGTCATTGTGGCGTAATTCAAAATGATATGCTGGATATTCAAATAAAACCGCAAAAATAATAAAATTACGAATAAATGTTAAAAAAAAGATTTTCCTAATGCAATTGCACTATTATCATTGACCTTGAGATAGAGTGACATGTTAACTTTAACTGTTAACACTCGAAATTGATATTGTTGTACTGATATACTTTGTTTAATCGGGAGAATATTAGAATGAAATCTAATAAATTTATAAGTGGCATAAAATATAAATTTGAATGTCAAATATTTCTAAACTCATTGGTCTTATATAACAAATTGTGTAAATATGTTATAAAAAAAATCAGTTATCATTTATCTCAGATTCTCTAGAAAAAAAGATCGATATGATGAACAGTGAGTGGTAGATACGCATCTCAACAATCTTTCTTGTATAAATCTCATGTTTACCAGCATTTTATCTCAGATAATAACGTGCAGTATAAGTCCGAATTAAATTGACAAAAGGAGCCTTTTTAATTAAACTAATTAGGTATTAATTTTGCGATGACTTTTTGGTGGATTTTATCTTAAATAGCCTTTTAAAAAAATCATTTCGTCTTTCATCAAATAGTTAAATCGCGGAAAATAGCTGATTTTTTTAAGTCGAGCATGAGTCATAATAACCCAGATGAGTAGTCAGTGTACAGGTTATGGCTAATATTCTTTTTCTATGATGACTAAATTGACTGTTAATCAAGCGCGGCTCGTGCTTACGTCAGTCGGAGGCTATGACAATGATCGTAGTACTTCGTATGCACTCGTCAAATACGTTTCTATATGTTCATATGTTACGAAGTTATACGAGAAGTTCGATCAATGTCATAGCCTCCGACTGACGTAAGCACGAGCCGCGCCTGCTGTTAATAACAAAGATTTGATTATACCTACATTTAACCCTTCATAAGTCGCGCATAGGCCCAGCGGACCTATGCCTGTGCATTTCTTATATGTCGCAAGCAGACGCCCCGAGTGGAGGGTTCAAAACAGATACAAACATACGTTTATTTTGAAATTCATTCTTCAATGAATCAAGATCAAAAACCAAACTTTTTGCGCCACTGATTTTATATTACTTTAAATCGGCCGGAAACATACCATTCTCCTAGGCCGGCAAAAAGATCGGCAACGCATATATTCGAATTACTGACATTTCTATGATTAATTGTTACAGAATTTCTTAATTCATTCATATTCTTTCCAATTAAATTTTCGAAGATTTTACAGGTAATAAATTGTTAATAACTTGTTGCACAACCTCTGTAGTATGAGCTAAAGTCTCCATTGCCATTATTATTGTTGAATATGTATCAAAACTACCAAGAAAATTAAAACGCCAAAAAACTAAGGTAACTTAACCCTGATTTCAAATTCAAAATTCATATGTAACACGCATTGCCAACGTGTACTGTTAACTCCCTAGCATCAATTCTTTTTATTATTTTCAACAAAATTAAGATTTTTCGGCGCAAAAAATAATGTGTAAAACACGGCCAGAAACTCTTTTGCTAGTATTCGCACTTGTGGGGCCTTGGCTACAAACCGTCCTCATACTCGTAAAACTATAGTATACTATAATTACGATTTATAATAAAACCTGAATAAGCCTTAAACTGTGTTAGTTACTGCGATTATAGTCAATAAAAGTAGATAATAATTCAACATTATCTCATTCGTTATAAATTACGCATCGCCTGTCTAGTAAAAATAAACGATGACTCCAAATTAAGTTTGAGATTGACAATTACAAGCACTGCATATTTATATATATATTATATGATCGATACATCTAGATAAAAAAAATGTAACGTAATAATGTGAGCAAAGTGAATGTAAAAAAACATACCTAAAATCATCCTAAAATTCATTTTTCTTTCATATTGGTGCTACTGCTTACGGCATACATATTCAAGATTGCAGTTTTCTACAATTATTCTTGTAACTGATGCAACCTAAAGATAATAAAACACTTATGACTATAATAAAAAATCCGTCGTGATATTTCTCGTTTCAATGTTGCGAAAAATTTGAATTTTAAAAATTTCAGTTATTTTAAATAAGCCTTGAATAGGAGAAGTCACCCGTTTTATAATTATTATAGAAAAGACTGAAAGTTCTTATGTAAAAAATATAACAAAAAAAATTAAAATTTATTATTAATTAAGCTAGATACATATTTACAAACATTAACAATTACAGTAAGATAATTCAGGACTCTTCATGTTCAACTAAACAAACATCGAGAAGGCAAAATGTTGCTCTGCACATTGGACATGTACACTTTGAGGAAAGCCAAGTGTTGGTTTCATTGTCATTTTGTCTTGACGCAAACCATTTGGCCATGCAGTCCACGCACCACATTGGGCGACAATAACAACTGGTACATTTATTGGTATCATTTGCATCGTCGATACATATTTTCTGCAGCTTTACATAGCTTGTATTTTGCATGCAACCTATACATTGCTCTACAAGCTGACAAACAAAATAACATAGATAAATATAACATACATGAACATGAATAATTCAATGAAATACCTGCAATGTTTTATATGTTGGATTTAATTCGATGAATTCTTTAAAGGTATCAACAAATTTCTCAATAACAGTTTTATGGAATTTCACATTTGAAGGGACTTCTATTGAGCGGGTCACCCTATCCTGTAAATCTTGGAAGTCAGTTGAATTTATCCTGATTACAAATTTATCAACATTTCTCCTTGTTGATGTTACAACGATATTTATATATTGCACTTCACCATTTTGATTTCTAGATATGTGATGCCGGTCACAATTCTGAACCACTAACACAGCATCACCTTGGTAAATAATGGAGACGGTTAGTGGTGTTACTTTCATTATCCAATTTTCTGTGACTACTACTTGACATATCGAACTTGTTTGTATGCAAATTTTATCAATCCTACTTTAAAAGATAATTTAAAGTCATCCTATTCACATCTACTTACTAATTACATACCTTCGAAATTCAGTATTGATATCGGAAGCAACAGTATTCCAATTAGAATTATTATTGCAATATTGACTGATGTTTTTGACAATAGGATGCTGTTCATAATTGGTCCTGCACCAATTTATGATTTGGTATAAAGCAAGTAGTGGCAGAATAATACCAGTCGTTATAAACAATTGCCACAGAGTTGAATTGTTAAATAATAACAAGTCTATACTCTGTTAATATAAAATAATAATAAAATAAATAAATGTGTGCTTTTAGTTTGTTATACTAGGTACCTTGTTTGTCGAAAACAGCAATAACCAAATGATATATCCTAGCGGTACGCAGGAGTAAACAAACAGGGTTGTGTAGGTCCTTTTAATGTGGTATTGCAAAAAATTTTCATATTCGGAGCCTAGATACGACGAAAATATATTCTGTATGGTAACACCGGCACTAACGAATTCTGCTGGAGGGTATATAATGCAAATTGATAATAAGAAATATAATAAGCTCAGGAATATTTCTGGCGACATATCAGAAGGAAACGTTAACCATGAATCATAGATGACATTTAAATTCCAAGTTGGTAAACCTTTAAGAAATCAAAATAGATTTCCCTTTATTGATATTATATTATTGTTGAAAGAATAGTTATGATAAAACTCTTTCTTTTCTGTAGTCGTTCTCACTACGATTTTCCACGTAATGAAAATAAAATAAGAATTGTTTGGAAAAATTAACAATACTTTACAAAAGAATGAGGAAAGAAAAAAAAAATGGTGCACGACAAATTCATTCAACATTTATAATTTATATGTACTATACATAGTTGAACAGGAACAGTAAGTAATTTTCGCAATAGTATACAGCAGTTAGCGTTATATAATAATACTTTACAAAAGAATGAGGAAAAGAAAAAAAAATGGTGCACGACAAATTCATTCAACATTTATAATTTATATGTACTATACATAGTTGAACAGGAACAGTAAGTAATTTTCGCAATAGTATACAGCAGTTAGCGTTATTTGGGTTGCATATACGGAGTGACTAAAGTCAAGTGTCTTAGGTTAGCTATACAAAATTTACGTTGGCCACATTGTGCAGTTGAGTACTGAATTTCTTGGTTAAGTTTAAATCTTAACACATGGATTAAACACCACGGCACAAATATCAAATAGCGCGATGACAGATGACAAACAGAGCTGTAGCCAGCCACAGAAGTAATAAATAAAAAAAAAATACTGTAAAAAAACGTGTGCCACAATGACATGTAAACGTCATTGTGACACTTGCGTTTTAAAATACTATTTATGAACTAATTTATAACTAATCTAGGAACCTTTTTGATACCAACTTCAGACACTGTGGGCACGTGGCTTCCAGGATAAAATAAAAGCATGGTGATGCAGTCAAAAATCAATACTTTAGAAGTCTTTTTCGTTTCGGTTAACTGATGCGTTATTTAAACATATGGGAAAGGTAATTAAAGGAAAATGTTTAGTAGGTGCCTAATAACTTATCATACATTAATGCATCTCAGATTAACTTTTCTGTTTGATCCATGTGCCACGTGTAAACATAAACTAAATCCAATTAATCACGAAATTTTACCCAACTCAAACCCAACTGCACCATGGTACCAATATAAATTTTGTATAGCCAACTCCAGAAACTTGACTTTGATCACATCGT
Source organism: Cetonia aurata (assembly GCA_949128085.1). Lineage (NCBI taxonomy): Eukaryota > Metazoa > Arthropoda > Insecta > Coleoptera > Scarabaeidae > Cetonia > Cetonia aurata. The sequence continues at coordinate 20,617,416 of OX421887.1, read as the reverse complement.
ATCTTCTTTTTGAATTTTAAAAGAAGATACCGATCCAATAGTTTTCGTTACCACGTTTTTTTAGGCAAGATGTTTTTTTCATTTTTATTAGGTTTCGAATGACTTCTTACTTTTTTCTTTCAAGTTAATTTATTTTTTAATATTTAGAAAAAAAAAAACAAATTCTAGTGAATATTCACGCTGCTTTACTTACTAAACCATGTTTTTCGTTGTTGCATTGATCTTCCGTGGGTTTTCACTTGCTACATAGAGATTTATATATAAATGTGTGAAACTTCAATCAAGAAAAAAAAAGTATTTCCTGTACAACGAAAAGAAAAATTTATTGTCAAATATATTTTACCAATAAGCGGCAAATAGAAATATAAAACTAATCAATAAAATAATAATTAAACTACAGATAATAAGTTAATAGGACAAATTTATTTGATAATACAGTTGACAATCGGGAATGTTCAACATGACTCGAGAGCCAATTTATTTTCTTTTCTTTTCTCATTATAACCAGAAAAATAAATTTACTGCGTAAGTATAGTAGCATTTTGTAAACGACTAATACAAAAAAAAAAAAAACAAAAACAGGAGAACAAAAAAAAAATGAAAACGGATAGCCACCCAATCATAATAATTATCAATCGTAACTAACTATATTTGCTCTTAAATGGGGTACGATTCACAAACAAAAAAAAAAATGAGGAGAACGAAATTGTAAAATGAAGAAAAAGAAACACTATTAAAATACAGGAGCCAGGCTCATTAAAAAAAAGTTCTATTTAAAAACGGGAAACTTTCCATATGTTACAAGTGCACAATAATTTCACCTATTCACAATAATTTCCAAAATAGATGCTCATACTTTAAACTGATCGAGTGAAATTAACTGAAGAAAGGAGATTGTTCTGCATGATTTCGATTAGAAGAATTACCAATGTAACGCTATTTACAATATTTTTCTTAGGAGTGTAGTAGCAGGGGTTAAATTAAAATGATTTCTAAACCGTTTGCTTTCTACAAGGGGTGTTGAAATAGTAATAAAAATCACGTACGGTCGTTTCTTTCACAGATAATAATTATTTTCGTTCGCATTTTTCACCTCTTAATAATTTTACATTCATTTATATATATAAAAAATATTATTAATCGTTATTAAAATAAGCATATATATATATAATTTATCTATATATTTTTTTTTATATATACACATACACACATACAACTTTCTAGATACTTTATTATATTCATAATAATATTGTATTAATATAATATTTTTAGGTTCCGTAGAAGTAGATTGAACTAGAGTCGCTTGTTGCCCGAAGAAAGAGTGAAGGAGCTTTTCACTAGATCGTTTAAAGTCTGCATGGAAAATACACCTAACTGAGAAACGATATATTCATGTAGATCTACAGAAGCGGATGTATTTCGTATCATTATCATCGAAATCCTCGCAGTAATAATCATAATTATTATTTATACTTTAATACAATAAATAATCTCATACCTTACAATTATTATTTATAAAAAAGTGCTTTGTTTGTCTAATATATGAAAAATTAAAAGTTAAATAAAATTCAAACTATATATTCGTTAATATTAAAGATATATGTGCCTCTCTTCCTTCGATGATGGATCATCATCATCGAGTGACATCGAAGATTTAGATAGAAAGGAGCATATGGGTACACACGTTTGATAAATTTATTCGTAGTAATTAGTAATACGTTGTTTGTTTTCAAAACTACAGTCAATCATCCCGGGAAATCCTTATCATACATCAGACAAACGTGAAATATAAAATTGTTAAATTGCAACATATGGTAAAGTTAACACTGATACGGTCCACCCAAGTACTTCAATCATCAAGACGAAAAATATTTAAAAAAAAAATAATAATCATAAACTGCACCACTGCACTGTTAAGACGTTTAACGGTTGGCGTTCTTCAGCTGATTGGAGAGCCAGTCGAGGCCCTCGTAGAGGCCGTCGCCGCTGGTCGCGCACGTCGCCTGGATGTACCAGTTGCGATTCCTCAGCGAGTGCAGGCCCAGCTTGTCCGTGATCTCGGCGGCGTTCATCGCGTTCGGCAGGTCCTGTTTGTTGGCGAAGATCAGCAGGACGGCATCCCTCAGTTCGTCCTCGGCGAGCATGCGCATCAGTTCGTCCTTGGCCTCGCCTATACGCTCCCTATCGTTACTGTCCACTACGAAGATTAGGCCCTAAACGGAAAAAGCCACATACAATTCAAACGTTCAAAGGGGGATTTTTATCAAGAGGTTAAAGCTACACATAAAAACTAACGTATATCAGAAATAATAACGGGAGACCAGAAGATGCTAACCTCAGGAGTACCTTGCAGTACATCTGTAAAATATTAATAGTAGATGGTCAGTCACTCATTTTTTAGGGCCCTAGCATCACTATCAATATCGCAAAGACCAGCGGCGAAGTGACCGGTCTCGTAATCCAAAGGATGCGAGTTCGAATCTCGGTGGCGTCATCATTTGACGATCGAGATGTTCTTTTTTTTTAATATGTATTCTTATGTCTGACAAAGCCTATATCCTATGGATCTACTGGCCAATAAAGCACAATACAATACATTTATTTTTATTTTTTTTTTATTATTTTCAAATTACAATTATTAAAGAATATAATTAATTGTATATAATAATATTTTTTCACAAACGGCTTGGTTCTCCGAGTATTCTCAATTATCCTTAAAAAATGACAGAATCGCATCTACGAACTTGTCTGATTTCTTTGAACAATCAGTTTCTGTACTGTTACAGTCTAAGAAACTCTGCATCTCAAAACGACATTTTTAATTTTTACACTGTCTGATCGTAAATCGTAAATTAAATGTACTTTTTTGTGGAATCTTATAGTGCTAAAGCAACATTGCTTGTGCTATACCCATCGCTTATAGTTTACCAGATATGTAATTAGTGTTTTATGGAAAATTATATGAAATTACTTAGATGGTTTTTGTTTTCAGTTACTATAATTATCTAAAAAAAAATCATTTACATAAGTGTCAAACAATTAGTAAGTGGTGCTTCTTTTCACTATTCCTTTCAAACTATTTGATTTTGCTATATGTGTCACTGATTGTGAGTATATTTTTTATTTATTTACTTATTGATTGATTGTCTAAAAAGGATTTAAAAAAAAAGAATTGATTGATACGGTGTATATCTTTATACACCAAACGTTTTGGTTATTTACTGCCAGCATCCAGTGTGGATTCCCAGTGGTATAGTCATTAATGAGTATTATGGCTATTAACACTACCATTGCTGTTTTTAAATGTCGCCTCGACAGAAAACAAAATGACACATTTCAACTCTGGATTAGCATTTATTATAATAGGTATATCATGGTAAAAAGACATTCTTCCATCAATTATCATCATCTTCTTGAAGTTCTTGATGCAACTCAATATAATACGGACAAAACTTATATTTTCTCGTTACTTTACTTACAGTTGTTTTAGATGCTTCAATAATAAAACTCAAATCTACAAATTATACACCAAATCAGAAAAATCCATTTTCAACAATAAGAAAACCCACAAGTCAATAAATAAACATAATAAAAATAAGTGACAAATATAACAAAATCAAATAGTGAAAGAGTAGCAAAAAAGAGCAAATATTGTAAGAATAATTACATGAAGTACATTTACTAATGGTTTCCACAGCTACTATGATTATATAATCATACTAACTGAAAACAAAAAACTATTTAAGTAATTTTATGTAGTTTTTTTTATAAGACACTAAATATCTCGCAAACTATAAATGACGTATATAGCACATGCTTAGTAAAATGTTTTAAGCTTATTTAATACTAAAAAATTCCACAAAAATACAGGCTGTTCCATTTAAAATAAACAAATTTTCAGCAATTAGAGTTCCCCTAATGCACGACCACATGATATAAAAATTATAAATGTTAATGTCGTTTTAAGCACAGAAGCTTATTGTTCAAACTGAAACCGTTTGGAAAAAAATCAGATAAATTTGTAAGTGCGGTTCCGCCATTTTTTTTAAGGAAAATTGAGAATACTCGGAAAACCAAGCAGTTTGTGAAAAACATATTTCTAACAAGATATTCAGAATTGGTTTGGCAATACAATAAGTTACTTATACACGGGGTATTAAATTAAAAAAAAATATCCTCTTATTGCTGACATGGTTCACTCGTATGTAAAAATATTTTCAGATTATACAGCTATGACAACAATATAATTCCAATCATCAATTTTTTTATTCGGCCAGCTAACAGTTATCTGATAAATGAACTTAGCCATTTAATATGTAATATATGTATATAATAAAAATTAATAAAATAAAAACAAAAAAAACGCTTGCTACTCGAACTATTGATTAAAGCAGCGTAAATTGTTTCTTTTATGTACTTAATTCGTTCAATTAATCTGGATCTGATTATTTTACGAACACATGATGCGTGAAAATTGCTCTTTTGTTAATAGTTATCGCAGTGCAATTTCAACACACATTACCAATCAAAGACATGTTTGTGAAATATTTCTGGATTAGTACACAAAAAAAAAAAAAACAGAATTAGTGTTAAGATGATAATTGAGGTTGCATTATTACATTATGCATGGAGCACTACATATATTTTATGCAAATAATAAAGGTAAAATGAGTAAAAAATAAAATTCTTAAGTTAAAAACACTACAAATAGTATTTTATTAAAGAATCTTAATAATATGTCGCACTTCTGCGTGCTTTTAATTCAATACAACTGTAAAGGTGCATAAAAATTTAGTACATCTACCAAAAATATCTATAAAATGTATTGTAAATCGTAGAAATAATTATTATAAACTTAAATATCTGCCACAGGCGAAAATGCCAAAACGCGAAGTCCATATGGTATGCATAATACATATGAGCAACACATGATTAATGTTACAATTTTGGAGTTGGGTACCATGACAGTAAATATACCCTTCAAATAAATTTTTTTCTGACCAAATTCATAAACAGCAATGTTTTTTTGAATGATGTGATGAAAATGATCTTCATTTGCTCATATAATTTAAATGTTTAAGTTTCTATTTATTTATCGTTAGCGGTATTTTTATAACTTGAGTAGACAAGAATGTAATATGTAATAAAAACAATGTTATTCTGTTATATATTGTGCAACAAATAATTAGAATGTTTCCTACAAATTACGCAATAGTAGATGCATCGATCAATACCAGTAAATATTGTGAAATTAAGCAAAATTATGTGTCATGAAATATGTCTTTGTCCAAATTTATGGAAAGTAAAATTCCAGATATAATTTGAAAATTTTATGATTACCAAATAACTCCATATCTTTTCATTAGAACTACACTTAGTATTGGTAGAGAAATGAGAAAAATATCCAGTTTAAAAACCATTGCATTCCATTGATATACAAAAATAATGAGTTACACACAAATTTGTGGAAAGCAACACCAATTAAATATAAATTAAAATACTTATTATTAGTTTGTTATCTACAACCTAAGCAATAAAATCTTATTTTATTGCGATATTAATCTTTGCACATAGAGTAAAAACATAATTTTAGAATTACGCTTCGCTCTTCATCCCAAAGCAACCAAACATATATACACACCTTTACAATTACTCAACCATGTAATGATCTACTAATTGATCACATACTTGACAATAAAATCACACATAATAATATAAAATAATCCCTACCTGTGTATTTTGGAAATAATGTCTCCACAAAGGCCTAATTTTGTCTTGACCACCAACGTCCCATACTGTGAAACTTATATTTTTATATTCTACAGTCTCGACGTTAAATCCTACAAAGAAAAATCGTTACCAATGTTATATTTAATCGCACCTCCATCATTGCTCACCAATTGTAGGAATTGTCGTTACAATTTCTCCTAATTTTAGTTTGTATAAAATAGTGGTTTTACCAGCGGCATCTAGACCTACCATCAATATTCGCATCTCCTTTTTGCCAAAGAGGCCTTTAAATAAATTCGTAAACATGTTCCCCATTGTGACGTTTTATACAGGTACACCTGCAAGTGATCAAGTAATATTATTACTGAAACCTTAAAGTATTCGCGGTATAAAACATCAAGATTATCGAAATATGTATGGAACAAAGACATTTTTAATCTGCGAAACATAGGTTATTAATCTTTCACTATAATGACATATTGATTTATTTTTAAAGTTCGACGCGTTGTGCTGAAAGGCAAACATGGATAAACGAAACGATTAGTAACTTTTAAAATGAGAGCGTAATTACGTACAAGAAATTACTATATATTACACGTTTTTTTTCTGTACGCAGTATGACGACTTGTCAGCCTTACAACCAACTCCCTCAAAGACTACCAAGAAAACAACGCCGGGACGTTAGATAAACCATACGAATTATAGCAAATCATGAGCACTATTACAAATGGGAATCTTTATCATTACTCACCTTATTATATAAAAACTCTATATACTCTTATGATACGCTATAACATTCACTTATCCTCCCAAAACTTGTCGAATGTCAATATGGCGGATGAGTAAGTAATTCGTAGCTCATGCCACGTCTCGGCAGAAAAACACTACTATTGGTCTCTAATGCCCACGTGACCCCCAGTAACCAATAACTTCTAATGCCGCTTGCCACACACGTTGAATTAAAGACAAGAAATACGTCCCGTCGCTACCTAATTCAAGAACTTAAAAAGTACAATCGCTTTTTATGCGATGAGCTACCCGATATCACCGTTTCCCAGCACTTTTAACACGAAGATTATCAGAAAACCACAGACCGAAAATACTGACGAGCAGGTATTAGTGCTTTTCCACTTTATAATATTGTCCCTCCTTCATTTCAATTCTACTACGACAATTTCAGCGCGATGATTCAAAATTAAACGAATTACTACAATGGCTTTGTTCGTCTCCGAAACTTTCGTCATTCCGTATAAATTTATTAAAATCCTCGACAGAAGAAATCCTTTTGAAAATAAAACAAAAATTATCTAACGTAAGCGACAAATATAAAATTTATTAATTTTTTCTATTATAAGTCTGTTTTACGCCACAATATTTATTGGCCAGTAAATAGCATGGTGTAAAATTACCTTTGCGCACTATTTAATTTTAGTCAACACCATACCATGAGAATATTGAATTATGCTCTTATTTACCTGATGTAATTATATTACACAGCGTCGATACAAAATATATGGATTTGAGTACTAAATCTTTAGAAGTTATTGTTGACGTACATTGCGGTGCTGCAGTTTTGAGAGGGGCGAACGTATTTGCTCCTGGAGTAATGGGAATGCAACAAGGTATAATATGCATAAAAAATATCCTAAATTTTCATTACAATTAGGGCGTAAGTTGGTCAATTTTATGTATACAAGCGCAATTGACCAATGCCACGGACCGCATATCCAAAGTTTGATTTTCCCTCCGTTGTACGATTCTTTACGGTTCAATTATTTCGTTTATTCTTATTTAATCTATAACGAATACAAATAACATTTTATTTGTATGTTGATTGTTCGCCGTGGGGTGCGCTCAGAAAGAACGCCAAGCGTTGTCCGGACCACAAGCTATAGTTCTAAGTTGGCACTACTAGATATACGAAACAGTTTTGTGTTGGATCTACTGGAAAAGGGCGCGAAGTGTGTAAAAATATGGCGTACTAGTATGAACGTGAATAAAGCAATCGTAATAGTTATTTACGTATCAAGGCTGGAAAGTGACGTATTATCGAACTAGCTTGGAGATTGCCAACCGATGCGAGCACAAGTTCAATAATACACTTTCCAGCCGTAGTGCGTACAAAATTTTTTCGGCTACCACTTACTAAAATCAATTTACTTGCATTTGTAGTGTTCAGAATATCGATTTGAATGACAGATTGTTAGACAGCTATTTTGACAACTGAACCCAGAAAAACTTCAAAATCTTAACAGAAGCGTACGCCAAGATAACGGAAGTGACGCGTTGGCATTTTAATTTGGTATGTGCAGTCGTGGACTAGAGGAATTACCGCCTAAGTTGCAGTGAGCGAGATTGTTCTACCCTCGCTGTATGCGTTAGATATAGCCAATAGCTCGCTGCAATTTAGACGGTCATTTTTCTAAATCCACGACTGTACTTAGTTTACTTACCAAGGACGGTAAAGTAACGGAAGTAATTAGTTGACTGCTCAATTCATAGTTTATTTCGGCAAAGTGGCGCTTTCTGGCTTTGAATGAGCGTAATAGGGTTGTACTCTCGGATGTGGTAGCCAAAAAACGTTTTTTCTGGTGTTTTATTTGAAAAGTATCGACCCCCTACATACGACAACTTGTGATTGATCAGCTGCTATCTTTTTATTGTTAATTGACATCACTCGATAAACCCGGCGTAGACATCTGAGCGCATTCCTGACGTCAACATCAAAATACAAAATTCTCCATAAGTTTTTAAATCACTGATGATTGATGGTTTTCCTTTCGAAATTAAGTGAAGACGCGGTATAAAATATGTTCACATGTAAGATATTTGATCAGATTGAGCTACAAGTTTAATTTATGTGGGACAACTGTTTCTGAAATCGGTGGATCCTCATTATCAAGTAAATATATAAAATAAAGTCAAGCACGATTTGATCGCTTTACATTCCATTATTCATTGGTAAATTTTTTTTTACTTGTTTGCAATGGGTAATAAGAAAAATAGCTAATATGTAAATACCCACTAATAAATAGCGTATTGTAAAATGATTTTGATATATAGCCAAATTTTAAATTTTTACCTCAATATGTATTTTTTTCTTTATTTTACAAAATATGCACAGGTGTCAAAAGTGGAGATGAAGTTAGTATATATGCGGATCTTGACAGTAAATGTAAAAAAGGATTTCAGAAAATTTTCGATGGTTCCAAGAAGCTTTTTGTGGGAAACGGTATTGCTAGACAAACAAGATCTGATCTATTTGGTGATAATCTAAATCCAAGGTACTAATTTTTGTCCAGATGCTACATTTTATACCAAAAGTCACGTGACCAGAAAGACAAGAAACGCAAACAACGCTAATAAATAGTTGGCTTGTTTGGAACTGCCTGCCGTAAACATAAAAATCTCCTTATACAAGTTTTTAAATCACTAATCAGGTGATTGTTGGGATAAAATAAAGGCTGTCTGTATTATTAATCTATATTTCGTTTGATTCAAAGACTGCATGAAAAGGAACTCTTTTTATTGTGATTGGCTCTTGTATAACCCTGTTATGCATACCTTAAACAAAATGCAACGAGAATGATCAACATATCACTTATTTAAAAACACACTGGCAGCATTTTCAACTCTGAAGTATAAAGTTGTTTACAATTTAAATTATCTTAATAGTTATTTTGATATTGAATTTAAAAATTAATAGTAATGATTCATGTTGTTTATTGGTTTATTTAGTTTTATATATATTATTTAGTTTATAAGAAGTGAAATACTAGGGGGTGAAAAACCAGATTCAAGAGTAGAGATAAACAATATATGATCGTAAAATTACTAAAACCGTTTTAATACCTTTTACGTTTTTGCTATCAGGGTTCAGAGTAGATCATTCCAATAATAAATTTCAACAATTTTCCAAAAATTCTCTAAAAAGTATTAAATACCACATTCTAATTTATAGTGGAGTTGCAGTGGAACTATACAGCAATATATCTGGGTGTTTAGTTCCTCAATTAGATTTCTTACTAGAAGGATCTTGTTTATTACAAAACCTACCTTCCATTATTTGTACTTACGTTTTAAATCCCAAATCTGGAGAATATGTACTAGATATGTGCGGTGCTCCTGGCAATAAGACTACCCATATTGCAGCTTTAATGAGTAACAAGGTATCTATATATACTTCTTTGGCATACAATTAGAATTGAAGAACCAAATAACGATTTAGGGAACGATAATCGCGATTGACAAAACACCTAAGAAGATACAGCAATTGAAGGACAACTGCGAAATATTTGGTGCCAACGTAGCGATATATCAAGCTGATTCAACTAAGATTTTCGATAATTCTTTGGGGGAATTTTCAACTGTAGCTTCTGGGCCACCATTTAGCAGAGAGTGTTTTGATCGGATACTGTTGGACGCTCCTTGTAGCGCTTTAGGCAAACGCCCACAATTGCACAACAATACATCAGAAAAAGTAATAAAATCATATGTGCCATTGCAACGGAAACTCTTTGAAAATGTAAAGATAATATATTTAGAAGTATTAAGAAAAAAATATATTTAAATTCTATTTCTCTTTTAGGCTGTGAACTTGTTGAAAATAAATGGCTGCTTGGTGTACAGCACATGTACAATAACCCAAGCAGAGAATGAGGGTTTGGTTGCTTGGGCTCTGAAAAAATTCAAGTGTTTGACATTGCAGAGGGGGACACCACATTTAGGAGAGCCAGGTTGGCCAACCGATGGGCTCTCGCAGGCTGATCTAGGGAATGTCCAAAGATTTGGTCCAGAATCTAATGTGGATTCTGTTGGATTTTTTATAGCGCTTTTTATTAAGCGTTCTTTTGTTGATGTACAAAGTTGTAATGTATGCAATAAATATATGAAATAAAAATATGTGTGTAACTAAAATTTTTGATGTAAACAATATTATTTATTCGCCGATTCTTCACATTATGTCATTTATTTACATACACACGATACCTATCAAAAGAAATTGACAGACTGGAACGAAGTGGCAAAACAAAATACAAATATCCCCAATTATTTTTAGTAATTTTAATATACAAAAATGAAAATATTTAAAGCAAAAAGAAGTAATTGTGAGAAATTTTTTAATTTTGCTCAGTAAGAATCAAATATAGGCAGAATTACTTTTTATAAAATACTATTATTAAAAATATAACTTATTCTGTATTTGCTAAATGTAAACAAAACTTTTGTCTCACCTGTATATGTGAGAAGTAGCGTTACGCATGTTCCAACTGACGCTGTATGTTGTTCGGAAATACTACACTAGTTTAAGTTACACAAATAAAGCATTTTATTTGCAATTCTTTATTTCAACAATAGTATTCTTCATTATATGTTACGTTAATATAGATTTTGAAAAATGTAAGAGCCAATATTTACTATATATAGAATTCTTTATACACTACAGTATATTGAGTTGCATAAGTAGAGTTTGGTTTTTTCGTTTTTTAGTTCAATTAAATTTATACTACACTAATTTTAAGTCTTTTCTTGGGACGGTATAAATAGAAATGTCAGGTAAACAATGACGGTTTCACGTGGCAATAATGAACCACTTTTATTGCAAGAAAAGTATGCAGTTCGTTAAAAAGTGAATAATCGATTATCCCAATTGTGTTTTAACAATAAAAATATACATTTATGTAGATAAATATTTACACACATTCGTATTATATAAATATACGTGAAATATACGTGTAGGTACATAAAGTTGTAATGTAAAGATAATTTCTGAAAATACATTTTTATACGGTTGTAAACTTATATTGCAACGGCACTTAAAAAATCCATAAAAAACGTATTTTTGAAAGGAATAAACAATAAACACACATCTAGGCGCACATATATTTCGTTATGTGTTAATGATAGGGATTGTGCGAGACGGCGTTAAAGCCACCATAATTTATTTCATTGCGACACACCCGATGATAAGTATTTCTAAAAAAAAAAAAACAATATTTTTGGAACCCGTCTTATGTTATGATTTTTCGATGAAAGACCAAAGAAAATTATGAGATACATTGCAACAGGTGTCGACTTTAATATATTGGAGGTTATTTTTAAATTTATTTGCGTGTTAACATTTTCACAGCGGGAATCTTTTTCACTAATCCATTATAATACGTTTTTCAAGAAAGCTATGTATTTATTAACTGCGTATTATTATTCGATTTGGATTTGAGGCGACTTTGTTTTCGCGTTTAGTGAAGATTTCCGTCTAATTCGAGCTTTTCTAACGATTTAGTTACTTTATCATTTAAAAGGTGACAGCACCTGTTCATTGTGGTATTGTTGGTTGCCTAATTGAAGTGTATTACGGGTATTATACTGTGGTATTATATTATTGCGGCCCCTGTGCACCCATAGTTTTTAACTCTTTTACTGTTTAATTGTGGCCGTTTGCTGCCAACGTTGCAAAAACGAAACAATTTCTGAAATATTCTTTGAATACTGAAATCGATTTCTAATAAAAAAAAACGTAGAAGTTTGAGACTTACGATGTTTTTCATAATGTCACTTTAGACCTTTAAATTAACTTTAAATGAAAGTACAGGTAAGGAATATATAGATATAGAAAGTGGCAAAGTGACATTTATTATGAAAATTACCATTCATGGATTAATACTACTTAATAGAAAAACTATTGATTTTATGTCTTAACAAGAACAAAATGTATAAAATTAAAAATGAGCAAAGTTCATTAAATACAAAAATTAAAACATAGGTATGATTTTATTGTGTACGCAAATGAATGTAATCTGTATTATTTATCGCAAAACAAGTGTCTATCTATTCAAAATATAAATAATAACAATATAATACCAATAATTCTGACGATAATATCTTTTCTGTTATATGTATCTAGTTTTTGTACAATCACGTTTCCCATTGACAATAATGCCAAAGACTTCAGTTGAGAATTTTTCTTAAAACTAATTTACTGCAACTCCTTTCAGCAGCCACTGTATTGATATTGTTAGGAAGGTTCTCAGTGCTGCTTATACGTTTTGAAACCACAGTTTCCAAATGATTTATTCCTATAAACTGTACACTTTCGAAGGATAATTTAGGACTTTCTGGAATAATATTACGTCAAATAATTCAACTCCGTTTATATTACAACTATTCCCATTCACTCACTAAGAACCTTTTGTAGATTTTCCTCATTACAAATATGTTAGTTAAATCAAATAAAAATTTCAAGTCTGTTCAAAATGTTTCATCTATATAAGCTCTTGCTCAAGCCATATTAATATATTTACTCCAAAGTTTAATTTCAAATCAATAGCTACACCGGGAACATTGTCTTCTGCTTCATGTGTGCAACATAAATATTTTTTCGTGTAAGCCGTTGGCTTTTAAGAAAGTACCGGATGAATTCATCAACGTTTAGTTAATTATTTTGAAATCTTTGTGTACGATAGTGTCTATATAGTATATCCTGAACATGATTTCGATAAATGTATCGGGAGTTTTATACCTAAATTTATGATTTACCTAAACATTATCACAATATTCAACGATCCTATAAGGATATTACAGAGTGAGCAACCGGATGTGACCACCACGTGACCTCAAATTTTAAGGTGGCAACATTGTTAAGTTGGTAGTACAAGATATGTCACATTACTGATTTGTCAATATGTTTATAACTTAACCTTAAAATAAGACGTGCCATATATTTTTTTCCAACACGTTAAATGTCAAATGACAGAACGTAAACAACAAGCAGAGCAGTAAACAGTAAAACAAAAAAATACACTTTTTCTGTGACGTTCGTGATCACGTGGTGGTCACATCCGGTTGCTCACTCTGTATATACCTCAATACTAGCACTGTTAAAAAAAAAGGAAATTACATAGTTTTGTTTTTATTAGCGTAATTGCCTCATGTATTGTAGTAGCGTTACTTGGGTCTTCACTCGGTATAATCAATCCATCATTCATTTCCAATATTGGTTACCTGATTGGATGTACCATTTAAATCAAACTTTCCCAAAGAATTTCACATGTTGATTTGATTGTGAAATTTGGCAGAGCGTCATCTAAAATTTTCTACCTGCATACCGACGCCGAAAGTAATGTTGTTGAACAACTTCAACAGAAAAAATAGCTTGTGGGCAGAACTTCGCTGCATCTCTTTTAACCACCTTTAAATAAAGGGGTTCGGACACTTCAGACTATGCTTTTTCGGCGGTTCCTCTTTCCTCCATTTCAAAACGTTTACTTAATCATTTCTAATGACAAATTCAATATGAGTAATTTTCTTTTGTCTTTTTTTTTTTATAAATTTAAGATTTTTTTCTCTGGATTCTAAAATGTTTTTAATTAGAAACCCTCCCGGGACAACCTTTATTTAACTAAAATAAAATACAACCGGAATCGTTCAAAAATATTCACTGATTCCTAAGAAAAAGGAACATAAACATTATAGTATTCTAAAGGTCGACTTTAGAACTCGTTTACCCCTCCAAAAATTATTCAGACGACGCTTCTGAAAAAATTACATCAATTTTAAGACGATTGGATCAGTACTTTTCAACTTATCATGTAGGAAAGAGGAGCTGAAGTTTTCGAACCTCTTAAAAGAATGACAAGCGCATGACATAAAACGCTGTGGAATTACAGCGAGTTTGCTTTCTGTAAGAACCATAACCATACCATGTGTAAACCACGCTTTTACTGTTAATTAATATAATAATAATTTAGATTCAATAAATATTAGGATTTTCTATAGTACACCCATGTTTAGCAGAAAGAAATGGAACACAAGTTATTTGTTGTCACAAATATTTTTGTCATATTATTTTTACGATTCAATCGTAGTAATCCAGTAATATTGGATTTTATTTTATTAAGATTTAAGAGTACGGGCGACTGCGCGGTTTGTCCCCTCCCTCTTGCCCCCCTGGTATTAGATAAGTAGCACAGAAGCCAATACTACTTATCTAATACCTACTTGTTTATTTATAGTGTGTTATGGTAAGTATTACATGTTTATACGCATGAAAACACATTCGTTTCTTGGAAAAATCAATATTACGTTGGTATTTTAACACCTTTGTTTTCATGTTATCTGGATTAAATTTGTACCTATCTGTGTTTACAAGCAATCAATGACGAACGGTTAAACAACAACAATCATTAAAAACCGCACCAATCGAACCAGCATTTTAAATTCCGCTCGTTTATTTACGATCGCGAAAACTTCTAGGTATATAGCAAGAAAGATATCCGTGCAATAATAAAAAAAAACACATTTTAGAATATTCCTCGTAAATGTAAACGTTTAGACGTATCATCTGTGTATACATAAGCTGTCAGTTCCACCGTCCGAAGTCTAAATAAAATGTTGGCAGACCAACAAAGAGTTCTATTGAATAATCCGTCTAGCCGGCGGACTCATTAATAAATCGGACGACAATGCAACGGCCTGATGTTGGCGATCGCGAAAAAAATTTCTCTCGGAAGTCGTTAGGCGTTCGATTCGCTTTCATCCGTTTTAATAGTGCCGTCGTCGCGTGGTCGTTAAAATTAGGGAGATGCTTGCCAACTGTCAAATAAACTTGGTACATTTAAAAAATACTGAAAAAAAAAAATATTGTGGTGCTATCGTAAATGTCCTGTCGTGCGAAGTATGTGTTGATTCTTTTTTATGCTTATTATTGACCGTGTCTCTAATGACGGTGTTATAGCTACCTTGTTTAATTTCAATTTCTGTTCGCAATCTTCAACGAAAAAAAAGAAAAGACAAATAAGATAATATTTGATCTAACCTAGGCATTTGATTTTGTTAATATTTCCTTTGTTGCAACTAATTTGTTTAATGTAGCTAAAGAGGTAGCATTAATGATTGGGTGGTATGTTTTTTGCGTCAGAGAAGACTGTGGGTGGGGGGTGCCAGATCGACGGAATTCAATACTAATATGGGAATGCCGCAGGGTAGCGTTTTGGGGTCTTTAGTTTTCCTACTTTTTGATGTAAATGATCTTCCCGAATATATTCCTTTTGATAAGGTATATATTTACGCTGATGACAGACAAATGCAGTAACTCCCTTAAAATGAAGGTTAAATGGAGAGTTTTTCAAACTGGTGTAGTAAAAATCAATGAATTATTATGATAAAAAAAACTGTTATCACTGAATTTTCCTGCAAAATAAAAACAAGTCAATTGATATTTTTGTATTTAACAAACAAACGATCTCTATCTCTGAAAAGCGTAATCTATTGGGCACGGTACTTGACTGCCGTCTTGATTTGAGGGAATCATATCGATTTCGTATGCGGGAGACTGCGGAAGGCGTATCCTATGATAGATACTCTCAGAGAAATCTTGCAGAAGAACCATTCAAAACCCAAAATTTACTAACATTGTTTTCGTTGTATTTTTATATAAGCTGTTGACATACATTTTTCAAAACAAGGGGAAATTCGGCAAGCATGTTGATATACACAATTATAAAACTACAAACAGTAGCAGAATGTTACAAAACAGAACTAATCATGCTTACTACCAAAAGTCACAAATTATCGCAGCTTCGAAAATCTTTAATGACCTTCCATTGGGCATCCGGGGCTCGATTAGTGTCTCGGCTTTTGGTTATATTGTTGTTTTTTTATAAATCTGAAAACATGATTTTTTTAGTTTTCGTTTTCTTGGTTATCAAAATTTGGAATATTTGTGTTTCCATCTAAGGTGCCGCGAATATGCTAAAAATCTTCTTAACTGTCAATATAACACCCACAGTAAAAATCAAACTTACATTTTGTACTGCAATTTCATAAATTTTAAAATATCTCGAAAACCGTCGTTAGATTCCAAATATGTCATTATATATAGGATGTTCCATTTAAAAAAAGGTAACTTTGTTATGGATCTTTCTTTTCGAACAGCCTGTATAATTCAAAATAATTTTAAATTGTACATACAAAGGTCTAGCATTGAATCAAAGAAAAAAGATTTCAAGAAATCATATGCTTTTCCATATAGAGCTCGCGCCGTATGTGGTGGCCCACACTGTATAAATAAAAAAGCTATGGGCTAGGACTTAAAAACTTGGACACTCGGTATATGTGTGTACAGTTCTGTATCATGTATTTTAAGTGTAATACGCAATAGCAGGAGAATTTAAATAAAAGTGCATAAAACACCGTTTCACTTGTTGTCCAAGGAGAGCATTGGGAGACATTCAAATCACAGGAAGATAATAGGCAATATAATTTTGTTATTCTCATAATTATACTCATACATACACTCCGCCAAAAAAGTATCGCATAAACTAAAAAAGGGCATTTATGAACCAAGATATTTTTATACGTTCACAAAAAGTTTGCCTCGTGTATGTGAACTATAAAAACACTAACAAAATAATGGAACTTAGCGTTTTTACTTTTTTCTAAAAGAACACATTTAGAAAAATGCATATGTGTAAGGTTTGTTCAGTTGTTTATTGAAAGTCTTCCTATACGGACAAATTTTAAAGTGCGAAGTCAGAGTTCTGTACCAACGCTTTTAAAACTAAAATGAGCAATTTAACTTCAGAACAAGTGGCTGCTATAGTTGCTTTAATCGAAGATGGACGATCTCAAGCATACGTTGCTAATTTGATGAACATCAATCAGTCAAGTGTTTCTAGAGCCGTAGCCAGATATAGGGAAACAGGCATTTACAGTAGAAGACCTGTACCAGGTCGTCCAAGATGTTCTACTCGCCAAGATGACCGCTATTTACTACTACAAGCATTACGTCGAAGACATGTAACTGCGAGACAATTGCAGAACGACTTGGCTAGAGTCAGAAATACTCGTGTGAGTACTCAAACTATTCGGAATAGGTTACGACAGAGTGGATTAAGAGCTAGAGTAGCTGTAACAGCCCCTCGTCTCACTAGGAACCACCGAGTGGCTCGCTTAAGGTTTGCCAGAGAACATGTAAATTGGAACATTAATGACTGGGCCAATATACTCTTCACAGATGAGTCAAGATTTGGTATTTACACCTCAGATAGGCGTATCTCAGTGTACAGACGAGACGGTGAGCGCTATTCGCAGTGTAATATCAGACCTAGACCTAATTTCGCTGGTGGCTCTATTATGGTTTGGGGAGGCATCTGTTTAACAGGTCGTACAGAGTTAGTACCAGTAGACAGAGGTACACTGACTGCCCACAGGTATATAACGGAAATTTTAGAAGAACATGTAGTACCATATGCGCCAATTATAGGAAACGAATTCATGTTAATGCACGATAATGCACGACCGCATGTTGCAATAATCGTCCAGGAATACCTTAACGATGTTGGTATTCCAAGTTTAGATTGGCCTGCGGTAAGTCCGGACATGAACCCTATCGAGCACGTGTGGGACCTCCTTCACAGACGGATACGAACCCAAAATGTTGCCCCAGCGGACCTGCATGGACTAGCAAATGCTCTCCGTGACGAGTGGGAGAATTTGGATCAGGCTTATATACGGAGGTTAATCGAATCTCTGCCAAACCGTATGCGAGCGGTCATAAGAGCCAGAGGTGGCAATACTCAGTATTAAAAGCTACTGTTATGACATTTTTCTTTCCAAAATTATAATTTCTTGTTTTAATAAAAATCTCAAGTATGAGTTCTTGTTTTTATTTGGCCTGTATTTTATTTAAACAATCATAGAAATTATATCTTAGAGCGCATTAAAGTATATTTACAACTTTATGCTACAAACAAAGATTAGGTATGCGATACTTTTATGATTCAAAACTAAATTATGCGATACTTTTTTGGCGGAGTGTATTTCGAAGCGGACAAGAGAAATGAGACTTTACTGTTAGTTTCCCAGGCGTGTCTATCACACATCTATCTATTATACTGCTGTTTTACACACGATAATGTTGCGATATCCCGCCATAACATACCTAACATTCTGTTATGTAGTACTAAGTATGCATGTACATATGTACATTGCAAAACGGTTTACATAAAGGCAGCCGGCAATAATTACATATTCTCAGACGAGTACCTGCATTTATGTCGTCGTATAAACTGTTCGGACATTTTAATTACTACCAAACGAAACTGTTACAAAACCGTAAAAAGTTTTTAATAAATTCGTAAACAATCTGAGATTACTAACCATAAGGATACGTCGGATGTTTTCGTAATAGTGGAATATACATCACCCCGGCTATTAGTAGGTTGGTAGTCTGATGTGTGAATACAACAAATTATTTTGTAGAAAGTGTATAAGCAGAAGAAAATCTGCTGTAAGGTTGTTATTTTCTACAGTTCATAATAATTCACCCTCGTCAAAACTATTGCTGTCACAAGATGATATGATAGCGACAGCAATAGGTTCAGAAAGGTTTACATTGAGTGATGTTCTAAAGCCGCGTTCACATTATGCTGAAAAAGTCGGACGGCTTCCAGCGGCCTAGACAAAACGTCCACACCTGCGTCGATAATTTTATAATATTTAGTGAAGAAAAATATCGGCCTCATCGCAGACGGAGCTTTTGGGTACGTCCAAGTTTTTTTTTAGGTAGAACACGATGTGGAACCACGGATTCTAACTAAATCTGGAATAATCTGAATGCGGGTTTAAAAATTTTTTTCGGATGAAAAGTTGTGATTATGAAGCTCTTTTAAATCTGGTTGGGCGAAAAAGCAAGCAGGAAGATACGTCATTCAGAAGAACTATATCCTCTAGCCCCGGGATATTCCTTCCACTCATTAAGCTACATGTTCAATATTTTGAAATAAGCAATTTCGAAAATCACATCGCGGCACGAAAAGCCGACGTCGACATTTGCCGCCAAATGTGGACTTTTCAAATTCGCACGCAGTGTAAATACGCATTAGGAAATGGAAGACGAGTAAATATATTTTTTTCTTGAATAGGAAAAACAGTTAAAATTTCTATATCACGTATGTCTTGGCCAACGGACAATATTAAACTGATGCACAGTTTAAGAAATAATGCTAAAGCTAAATTTATACGAAGTAGATGGGAATACTACAAACAACTTAGAAACTGTTGCACTGATGGTATATGCAGGGAAAAGAAGCCGTACTTATTTTGAATATCTTCATCGACAGAATAGTAGCAAGCAATTATGGAATGCGATGAGAGATTGTCATCTTGTTAAAAATAAAACTATTGAAATTCCACCTCATTTGATGAAAGCTAATTTAATTAATCATGTGTTTGTTAATGGTATCCCAGATATGCATGCTGGTTGCACGATGATGTCTGTGAGTTTTATGATGATAATATTGGTAGCCGTCCTCTATTTCATTTACAATTTGTAGCATAGCTTTCCGATTCACGCAAACCTGACTCCCACCAGTCCGCTCGGTGCACTGTCGTGTCGGCATAGCCTCTGATACACGTCGAGCTACTTAATCGCAGTCTGATTGCAGCGTTGGCAAAGCTCACTGGCGTAAGACAGACATCTTTCCTGTCCGCTCTCATTGGGGTTTTCGTGGTTTTCCTCATTCCTAGGCGAATGCTGAGAGTTAACAATATAAGTCGCTCCACGGGCGCAAATTTCATAATAACGTCTGATAGCCAGCTATTTTTAAAAGTACTTTTTAATTTAATAAATTTATTTTTTTTTTGTTAAATAATTAGGTGGAATAATTAGTTAGAATAGGGAAATTTGAAATGTTATGGAAATAATTGAATACTTAGAACAGGTAACCCAGTGTAGTACCTTTTAGGTGGAGCACTGGGTTTTTTAGGATGATTTGTAATATTTAACTTTTCTTAAATAAAGTGTCCGCTCTCATTGGCGTGTCGGCATAGCTTCTGATACCCGTCGAGCTTCTTATTCCCGCATAACGCAGGCATTTTACCGATTTTTCTCCGCTCTGGCCGTTACGTCGGCACAGCTTCTGGCGCTCCCAGAGTTTTATTTAGCACTGTCACATATATCTAACCGTCGTAGCCCGTAAAAACCGTCCGTGTACTTATCCACCGACCCTTGTATATAGATTAACGTTTCATGCTATTAACCAAAACAATGTCTTTAGAACCGCGTTTAGATTTCAAAAAACGTTACCGAAACCCCGCGAATATTTTAATGTTTGTCATTGTATTTATTTATGTATGTTTATGATTGTACATGCAGTTGTTTACTTACTCTTTTTTGCTGTATATATTCCATGTCTTTTGCACTTGTTGAGATTAAAATGAAATGAAATTAAATTAAATTAACTTTTGTGTACTTCTATTACTAGATTCCACTATAAAAAGTAAAGGATTGCCTCTAAAATGGTTATGCACCACCAAGTTACCAAATGTTCAAATTTAAATTTCTCACAATTATTCTTAGGAAATTCAAGACAGAGGTATTAAAATAATGATAATAGGGTGACTTTATAATGCGAGTTATGCAGTTGACAGAAAACGTTTAATAACAAAAAAAATCATTATGGTATCTATTAGAAAACAATAAATATATCGTGCCGTCAAAGTTGTCAAAATCAGTGTAGTGTGCATGTATTTATTATATCGCGCCGTTTTTTTTACGTTCAAAATTAGTAGTTCTCACGATGACAAAACGAAAGAGAAGTCCTAGCGTTATAAGTAGCGATACCAATGAAGAAGTCACCACTTCGACTGTACTGGTGAACGATGCGACAACCACGGAGGAGGAGCAGAAGTACGTGGACGAAGTTAGGAAGCGTATAGAGGAAATGAAGACTAAATTGAATACGTTGGAATTTCAAGTGGAGAAGATGGTTTCTTTGGCTGAGAATAATGAAAACGCGAATGAGAATTTAGAGAAATGATGTTTTTGTGAATTTGTCATGAAATAAAACTGTATATTATGATGTAAGTAATCTTTATAATCGCTTCTAAGGCTTCATATATTCCTCTGCGTTCACGAAAACTGTTCAGTGGAAATTTAGATACCAAAAATTATACTGCATACACTATTCTGACGAAGCTAAATTATACTGTCTGGTCCACTAAGTCTGGGAATTTGGGGGAATGGGAATTTTCTTTATTAGTTGCGTAATTGTAAAATAATAAACTGCCAAACGTTGGTGCATGCTTAACATCTAGACTGGGCACACTTAGACTTTCTTAAAGTCAGTTAGTTTACAGGACAGACCAAGAAATTTGAAAATCGTTTAAGAGTAAAGTACCCTCATTTCGACGAATACATCAAAGCGTTATTAAAATTAGTTGCTTAGCATTAAAAACCTAATAAATGAATGGTAAAAAGTTAAGAACAGAAACAAATAAAACAAAATTATCTAAACGTCTTTGTATGTTCACCTTCACGATCGATGCATCTAATTGTTCGTACATAAAATTCATGAACTGCAGTCCGCAACATATCCGCAGGAATATTTCAGCATTGTATTCTTATGGCATCTTCTAACTCTTCAACATTGTCGAAAGGACGATCCTTGTACATTCTTTGTTTTAAATGTTCCCATAAGAAGAAATCTAGCGGTCTTAGGTGTGGGAAACGTGGATCTGTGCTTCGTCCTGTCCATTTATTTCCAAATCTTCGATTTTGTAATTGAGTGACGACTCTGCTGCAATGGGCAATGCATCCCTCGTTTTGGAACCATAAACAATGTCTTTCATCTAATGCCATGTGGTCTAAAAATTCTCCTAATTCATTTTCCAAAAAGTTTAAATAAATGGGCGAAAATTAAGGGGACACAGAAAATCATAGAAAGAAGTTTTGTATTATGCACTTATTTCTGGCGTAATTTTCATGATTGATACGGAGGTACAATCTACAGGTAGTTCCACTATATAGAAGCACCAGACATTTGTAAGATATGGCCTTAATATTAAAATATGTAACAAAAATCCCAAAAGAAAGGTGAAAAAATCCCTTACCACAAAATAATTTTGTGGTAAGGGATTTTTTTTTTTTTCACCTTTCTTTTGGGATTTTTGTTATAGTTTTCAAGCCACAGTCTCCACCCATCACAGGATTAAAATATGCATTATATATATTTTTAAAATAATACATACAATAGGTATTTGGTACTACTTGAGTCGTTACAAAAACTAATGTTAACCTTTAGTTTGAGAGATACAGAATAAACATCATATTTTTGTGCTTTTGTGGCCATATTGTTTCAATGCCTAATTTGCTAGTCACAATAATACTGTGCAGTTCTATTTACATGATGTGAGTACATAATATCTTACTTATACAATATTAATCGCGCGAATAGAAAAATTGCACAACTTTTAGACGGTTTTGACAATCTGTAATGATAGATAATTCTTTTAAAGCGGACTTTCTTAATCGGGGCGAATTCAATTTGATTGTCAGTGTCGATTTTTCGGCGTTAAAATAACAATTTCAAATCCCCATCAAAGTCAAAAATGAGCCACACAGGAGATTATTTAGGCGCCAACAGTGGTCTGCCTTTTCTCTTTTCTTCCAACAATGAGATGATAGCGCGTTATATATTACCTAAGTGTAGAATGTTTCCGACCTTTATTGTGTAATCGTTTTATATGGCAGTAATTAATTCCACGCTTAATGTGTAATTCTCGATATGTTTCACCTTGATTCTCCGCTTCAAGGGAAGATTCATTAGTTTTTTTTTTCGAACACATACAGGAAATACGCTATTTGCTTCTAATAAGAATGTTTGTAATCAATTCCGTCACGGTTAATATCGAGAGATCGTTAAATACCAAATTTAAACTACAATGTTCAAAATAATTCGAGTAATAACCGTTCACATCTCAACTTTTTAAGTTGTTGATTTCGTTCCTCTTAGATAAATTCAATTTAATTACTAATCATGATACAAAGATATTGATATAACTACGAATACTGTCGAGAAAAGGAACGATTCCTGATACAATCAAGAAAAAATTAGGTGTGGAGGTCGACTGTAGATCAAGTTTTTACATTAGAACAAATCAAAACTAATAGCTACGAACAAAGGCATATAATTCGATTTCCAAAGAAAGATTGTATGAAGCGTTTTCAAAATTAGAAATTCAAAAAATAAAAAAAAACATAATAAATCTTGTAGAAATGACATTAGAAAATACAAGAAATAATAAAATGCCATTTACTTGCAATTAACATTGCAATTACAGAATGGTATACTGATAAAAAATTTTGGGTAAAATTATCATGCTGATTGTTGGTTACTTGACCCCTTGAACAATTATGAAAACACATCTGCAATCAACTTGACTCGCCCAATCGCAGCGTCGTATTTAAATACCGCGCGACTACTTCGAGAATGTTCGTATCTCGGCGCTACCAGCATTAATCGGGAATAATACCGACTGTTCTATTTACGCGTTGTATGCAGATAACCGTTCCGCCCTCTGATGGCGCGTACGTTAACTCCGCTTCTCGATGCATTGACCGCAGGTGCCATCCGTGAGTGCACAAAACAAACTGACGCTCGTAAGAATATTTTATAACAGGATTAGCTCTTTGTTTAGGTATTTATCTGATAGTAAATCAGTGGCAATATTACCCACGTAATTGTTCAAATTGAAAACCATCTGAGCTGTGCTTAGAATAGTTGCAATCTACGAAATATTGTCTAAACTACTTCTGTCTTTCTGGTGTTATTTATAATGCTGTAGCGTTAATTATGTAAGAGTAATGACCATATTAGTAATACTTGTCCAAGAAAAGACAATAAAAATGAAAAAAATGTTTTAAATGCGGGAACAGAGGACATTTTGCAAGAGCATGCAGGAAAGCTGCATTTAGATGCAATATATGTAAGAAAAATAATCACACCGAAGAAGACTGTTATTTTAGAAAAAGGAAACACGGTGAGAACAATAAAGTAGCATTTATAACACAAGAAGAATGGACGAGAAAAGAAGAAATAGAAAGTTTTGTGGTTGACTCTGGTTCATCTTCGCACATGACAAATTCCAAACATATTTTTACAACATTAAAAAAACATTCTTAAAAAACGTGATCTATGTACCAGACCTTGCCAGAAAATTGTTATCAGGAAATGCTGTTACCGAAAATGATGGAAAAGTGATTTTTAGAAAAGACAAGGTGATTTGGAAACAAGAAAAAGCACTACCGGATACGTTGTCATGTTCTGTGGTGGACCAATTGCATGGTGCTCCAGGAAGCAACCCATAGTTTCCCTTTCAAGTACAGAAGCCGAATATATAGCTGCTGCCAGCTGCGTAAAAGAGTTATTATATTAATTGAAGAATTAATTGGTGAAACTATAAAAGTTAATCTCATTGTGGACAATCAAAGTGCAATAACTTTAGTGAAACTCAATCAGTTTAACAAACGTTCGAAACATATAGACGTTAGATTCCATTTTATTAATGAAAAAGTTAAAGAGGGTGTAGTTAAGTTATTGTATTGTCCTACAGAATTGCAAATAGCAGATATATTAACTAAACCACTTGCTAATACCAAGTTTAAAACGTTTAAAGATATGTTAGTTTGCTAAATCTGTTTTGTATTTGTAAATTTATTGATTAGAAAATAGAAATTAAATCTAACTGGCATTAGGAGAAGGTGTTAAAATAAATAATGGCAGTTAGATTTCGTATGTACCTATTTTAATAAGTAGTTTTCGAGTAATCAGTAAATAATGTCATGTTTGTCATTGTAATGCTGTTCTAAAATATATGTTCTGATAAATGTGAAAAGTAGTTCCACAAATTAAATCAACTCTGCTGTTAAAATCAACATTAAAAACAAACTTGTAAATCGAAAAGAGTACATTTACGAAATAATATTAGTAAAAATTCTTGAAATGAAATTGCAGCTATATGTATTCACAGATATCGAAAAGTAAGGCTTGGTTACGCACTAAAAGTCTCTGAACTTCAGGAATCCCTTAAAAATAAACCGTATTTTAATATTAAGATTATTTATTTAGAACGTAATGAAGAATATGGCTGCGTGTAGGTTTTGCGACAATTTATACACACGTTTTACTAATTATATCCTCTTTAGAAACTGGGAAAAGGAAAAAAGGTTGCTAGAATACTAATTTGCCTGCTTTTTTAAAGCACTATAAGCATACATAGTTACTGCTTGGATTAATTATAAATAATATATTTTGTTGCGAATACTACAAACTCAAGTCTATAAGCTATTTGTGAAAGGTTGAATTCAGTTTACACTTTTTACACCAGATACCTACATTGTAACGAAAATACTTATACGACAATTTTTAATTTTCTTTTTAAATTTCAATACCGAACCGACCCGAAACGCAATCTTTTCCGCAAGTTTATTGCCGACCAACTGGTTCGGTAATTTTAGGCGTGTAATAAGGCCTCACCGGCAAAAAATCCCTGAATGGTACTTACGGTCGTAAATTTATGCGTATGATATCGGAGCCTGGCATGGCAGGCCGAGCGCGGCTGCTTGACCGGGAGACGCGAGATCTTGAATGAAATCCGGTCCTTCGCTTCGCCGTGATCCGGTCCGCCAACTTGCCACCCACGCACCGTAATTAACCCGCGGACGGCCGAGAGATGCGGCTCTGGCGCCACACTCCACTATCAAGACCGTCGGAACAGATGTTCGGCCTAAAAAATGATACTGCAATCGTAAATATTTAGCATGCCGCGGCTTAAGGAAATCTTGTAATTTATGCCGAGGATGCACTTATTTAAGAGCAAGTGAACGTGAGAGATGTGCGCCGGACAATTCTATTAATACACCTTAAATGCATGCGTCGAATGTGGGAGAAAAGAGTAATATCCTTTATCATGTGCGGTTACTAATTATTTTTATTTTACTTAATCAAAAAACCTCGATACGGTTTGATGTAAGGTGTGTGCGTTGATTTTAATTTGTTCCTTTACTCATTTGAATATTTTTTTTTCCAGTTCTTCCTATTTTGTGACCTCTACTTACTTTCTTCCCATCTTATATTATTTTGTTTCAACAGAATGCGCTACACTGAGTAATATGATAGACTTCCTCAGCGGCAGTTCATATGAAACTGTGGGTCTGGTTATGAAAATAAGTAATGGGTTCTCCAATAAGAGGTGTTATTTTGAATAGCCCGCTATTTCGGTAGATGTCACTTTTGAAGCTTTCATTTTTTGACATTTGACAAGTAGAAACTACGCCACATAGAATAACCCGACTAGAATGGTGACTCTCCCGGCTAACCTGGCACCATCTTTTACGCCACCTTCTGAGCGGTCCCATGTACTAAAATTATGGCGCGCAATTTGAATGCCCATATAATTTGAATTGGTGCTTTAAATTTATATTTAGATTTGTATAAATAAAAAACCGACATTTTTTTAAATATCTTTATTAATATCACAAAAAAATACAATAAATTAAATACAGAATACCAGTCTCCATGAATTGGTGAATGACATATATAAATCCATTACAATAACACATTTGTTGTAAAATAAAAACTTAAATTATAGAAAACAGGAAACTATATCATTTTAAATTCAACATTTTTAGATGCAAATATAAGAAATGAAGCAATAAATTACGTAAACTGTAAAACAAAAATAATAAAAATACATTGTATATACAGAATATTAGTTTGTATGTATGTACTGGTTAATAAACATATGTAACTCATAAACATAATATTCAAAACTCAAATGAGAATTCTGAGAAAAGTAGTTGTTATTACGCCCGTGGAAGCGAGGGTATTCATCTCTCAGCATTTGCCAAGGAATAAGGAAAACCACGAAAACCTTACGCTGAGAGCAGGCTTCAAGATTTCAATCCCGAAACCTAGGAATCATATTGCCTAAAGTCCATTTTTAACAATTTTGATGCTATTGCTTTATCGTAAGTAATAAATCTGTTTTTGATTGTATGTAATACTGAGAGCACAATTAAAGAAATTCAGAAAAAACGAAAATAATCTAGTTCCTTGTACTTCTGTTAAATTGTTAGACAAACTTCAATTTACTCTTTTTGTAGAATAAAATGGACTTTGAGCAGTATACTTCCCATGTACATAAACACAAAATTTGAAGCATTAAGATACGGTCATATTCATGCAAACAGTCACTCATATTTGGACAAAACTGAATCACACTTAGTAAAAAAAAACGCCTGGAATGACTATATATTCCCAGAGTAACATTCACATTGCTAAGTTAGCTTAATATAAAACTAGATTGAAATTCAATAATCTTCGAAGAATTAAATATTGTAATTAGTTACTATTTGCAGGAATACGACGATACGTAAAGAGTAAAATACTAACTAGTTTGTGTAAACTAATCAATTACATATGCGTAAATAGAAAACAAAAATACAATCACACAGTAAACATATAGGTGTGCAATGTGAATGTTATTAACATAATAATAAAACTATGTCAAATGTTTTGATGTTTTTGGCAGCAAAGCAGAGTAAAATCAACATTTTCTAATAACTTTTTTAACTCCTGAAGATATATATCATATGATAATTAGTAACAAAAAGTGATTGAACAAATTTCTCATTGCACCTGTTTACTTTGCCAACCTTAACAAAATCAGCATAGTTGTCTAGAATCTTTCATTTCACAATTTCAACAAATTGATTTATATGACATGAACAAAGCACGGATAGAAAGGTAGTTAATTCTCCAATGTTGCACAAAAAAGGAACAAGGCCATGCTGACTAGCATCGAATGCATCAGTGTGGTTTGTTTTCCAAGAATTGATATTCATGGCATGCTACTGCAAAATTTCTACTATGGTCGTTCACTTCGATATGTGTCGATTGCTTCGCTTGAAACTATTACACAATTCAACTGCAGAATTGAGCCACTAACTTTGTCCGTGCTCTGGACATGAAATTATACAATGCAAATGTTTTAAAGGATGTTAAAAATAAACTACATATTGAGTTTGTATTCCTTATACCATGGCTGCAAGTGAGACAGATAAAATTCTCTGCGGCATCTAAAAACCATATTATTTCTGCTGATCCTTCTGTTTCTTGAAACGATTCCATATCTAAGTAATAAGAGAAAGCAATAAAAATTCAATTCGTGCTAAAAGAAATTCATAACTTACTATCTTCGGCAAAAAATACTATTAGTCATCACACACTACCGCTTAGTTGTTTCATATACGACCCTTTATAGGACAAGACTCCCAACGTTATGTGTTTAATGGTCAATATTGTGGGCCAGTGACCGTTAAAAGATTCATTAAATGTAGATGATCCAACGTATAATATTTTGATCAACTCCTAAATCGAATCTTCTATATGCATTATTTTGATTTCTATAAGTACTCCTCGCTTCGTTAATAAGCAAATTAATTGCAGCTTGGTTATTCGTCCCTTGATCGCACACTACAGCCACTGGGATGGATACATGGATAAAAATGGGAATTAAAGGTGTTGCACTTTTACAAAAAGTAAAAAAACAGTGGTTGGTTCCAATTTCTGTAGATTCCTTCTATGAGAAACACTAATAAGTAATCTGCCAATCGTAATTGGTGTTTCTTTCCAAAATCTACACAGCCTTCAATAAAATCTCTCATCCTCAAATATTGTGTCTATTTCTTCGCCTGTCGCAATTTGCAATGCATAGAAAACGGTTTCTTTCATGAAACTTCCTCTAAAAAATCCAAACAAACAATACTAAATGTTTGCCTACAAAATGTTTTATTAATATAGGTATTACCTGGTATATTTTAAGTTGGAAGTGAGTTCCTAATAAAATATTTTCCATTTCGACATTCTGTGATAAACTGAGACGTACACACAAACTTAATTTACGATAATTTCGCGAATTTTAATACGAAATCACTAAAACGAAGCCTAAATATAAAAATGATATTCAAAAATGGCGTTAACTACACCGTTTGCTGTTTATAGTAACGACGCTTATTTTACATAGCAACAATGAAAAAGAAAGAGATAACCATATGGAAAGACTGAAATAGAGCTCTGTTAGTACACGGACCAACTGTGAGGGTGCGTCCTAATATTTCCCCACTCCCTAACCAAGGAATCGCACCCCTCTGCTACGCCATTAATAAAAATGGAACGATACCCGCTTCAACAACGCATTGAAATTATTAAAATTCACTATACAAATGGTGAAAATTTGGCAGAGACGGTTCGTAAAACTCGAACATTTTTGGGTCGTCGTGAAGCACCTTGTCGGACCGCAATACAGAAATTGGTGGAAAAATTCGAGCTGTCGGGACAACTTAGTGATGTGAAGAATAAAACCCGTGCACGTCGCTCAAGAACAGCCGAGAATATTGCTGCTGTAGCCTAAAGTATTGAAGAAAACCCAGGTTTGTCAATTCCTCGTCGTTCTTTGGAATTACGCATTCCACAAACGTCATTACACCGTATTTTGCAAAAAGATTTGGGTCTTAAGGCTTATAAAGTTCAGTTAACACAAGAACTCAAGCCGGCCGATCATCAACAACGTCGTGTCTTTGCTGATTGGGTCGTTGAAATGCATGAAAATGATCTGGAATTCCGTCGAAAAATCATCTTTAGTGATGAGGCCCATTTCCACCTCGGTGGCTTCGTCAACAAGCAAAATTGTCGCATCTGGAGCTCGGAAAACCCAAGAGTTATTGTTGAAAAACCTCTCTATCCTCAACGTGTGACTGTTTGGTGCGGTTTATGGTCCGGCGGAGTCATTGGACCTTACTTTTTCGAAAATGAGGCTGGAGCAACAGTTACGGTGACTGGATTGCGCTATCGAGAGATGATTAATGATTTTTTATGGCCGGAATTGGATGGTATTGATCTGGACAACGTTTACTTTCAACAAGACGGCGCTACGTGCCACACAAGCAACGAAACCATTGATCTTTTACGGGAAAAGTTTCCGGACCGTGTTATCTCTCGAAGAGGTGATCACAATTGATCTTGTGATTTAACACCTTGCGACTTCTTCCTTTGGGGCCACGTGAAAGAGAAGGGCTACGCCAACAGCCCAGCGTCGATTCAAGACCTCAAAGATTGAATTCGTGAGGCTATCGAGATCATAGGGCAGCCACTTTGCGATTTGGTTATGGAAAATTTCATGAAAAGGATATGGTCCTGTAGGCGTGGTCGTGGTGGTCATTTGTCTGATGTTATTTTCCACTATTAACGGCATACGCTCCTCTTTATAATGAAATAAACATCCGAACATTTATATTAAAAAACGGCATTTTTCTTTGAATATCAAAATAACACCTCTTATTGGAAAACCCTTTATTTTCTCTGTTTTAGGCATGTGTCTTTATGCTTCCATTTTAGAGATGGGCAGTCTGACTCTTTTCAAAGATTCGTACGATACGACTTCTTCTAGAACCAAGATTCGTATCGATGGATTGGTATCATTCGAACTAGTTCATACCGTTTGCTGGCTGTAGTGAGAACGATATGAACCGTATGTGTACGAACGTTATTTTGATCTTGTTTAAATGTATACGGTTCGCAAGTTACGACGTACTTGAAATATAACGACTCGTACTTGAATTGTGAAATAATTACGGAAAAACAGTGAGACACGCAACAATCACAACTGACAGTTAAGTGAAGTAGCTATTGTTTAAGTTTACCTTCTATCAACGGCCTACTTTTCTATGAAACTGAATACAATTTTAACGCATGTTCCTTCAGCTTTTTTGATATATTTAACATTTTTTATCTACAGAGAAATAACTTATAATTTGATTACCAAGTCTTTGGCATAATTGGAATGGCTGAGAATTTCTCTTTGAAACTAAAGCTAAGGACTCATGAGGTTGCGTTAAAAAATAACTATATCTATATGAAAAAAGAACTGTCAGATTGCACTTTGTCACATGCTAATAGGCGCATAAAATAAAAGAGTGTAACAGTTGTATTTTCTAAGTGTTATGTTGGCAGTTAGGAACATGTTTAGATGACCTCAAACAAATATAGTAGTAAGTAGTAAATTCCTTTTCCTCCTCAAGGAGTATGGGTCATCCAGGGATGTTACTAACGGTTGGAAAAAAGGTTAGGTCGTTAGCCTGACGCTATCCAGTCCTATTCTGCCAGCTCGCATATTGTACTATTTCGTTCCAGTCCTGTTTGTTTTAAGCTATTTTTATCAGTTCGTTCCAAATTTGTTTGCTCGGTTATGTTGTAATTGCGCTTTTCTTCTCTACCACTTCGACAGGTTCCTGTTGGCTGATGTTCCACAGTTCTCTGTTCGAAATTGTGTTGGGCCAGTAAATTCCCTTAATTCTTCTAAGAGATTTATTTATAAAGTTTTGTGTCTTTTGCACGTCTACCTTGTTTAAAATCCATGATTCGCACCCATACAATAATACACTTTTAACATTTGTATTAAATAATCTAAGTTTCGTTCTTGTTGAAGTAATTTTCGATGTCCATAGCTTTGTTTATTCTGGATTGAATATCTTTGCGACTGCTTTCTTTCTGCTCTATAACACTTCCCAGGTATATGAAGTCGTTTACTTTTTCAATGTGCGTCTCATTTATTGTTATATCGGGTTGGTTGTTGTTGTTGTTAATAGCCATGATTTTGGTTTTGTCCGGATTTGTGGTTAGACCAATTTCTAGTTTTTTTTTGACCCGTGTATTTATTTTTTTCTGTATATGATTTAGCTTTTCTGTTATTAGGCATATTTCATCTGCAAATTCAAGGTCTTCTAGATAATGTCTAAATCTCCACGTCAGTCCATTTTGGTTTTCTATAGTGTCTAGTTTACTGCTATTAGGAAGAGGAAGGGGTACAGCACACATCCTTGTCGTACTCCGCATTTGATGTTGATTTTTTTTGATGATTTTCCATTTATTCTCATTTTGACCTCGTAGTCTTGGTATAACAATCTAATCATCCGTAGGTACTATTTTTTGCGGGACCTTGTATTCTTTCCCAAAGCTTTCTCTGCTCGATTTTATCAAACGCCTTTTCATAATCTACGAATGCGAGATCCGCTTGCTTTTACCATTCATTGCATTCATCTATTATTATTCGTAGGGTCTGATCACTACATGAACGACTCCTGTTCTGAAACTAGCTTGACTATTTCTCAGACTTCTGTCGATTGCAAACAAATATATAAACAGAAATAAGAAATTTTTCACCTCAAGTTTTAGAAACAGTTAGAGAAGAGTTTTACTATCGATTAGGTTATTGCCAAGAAGTAAATGATTTAATACGATAAGCTGTAACAGTAGTTTTAAATGAATTTTTCATAATCTTATTCCCTTAATGACTGTAATTAATCTGATCAACCACTTCGCTCATAAGATTGAACCATATTGACGGTGTCATTATCGAATAGACGAGGTTGCTGCAGTGCGCCTCTGTAAGGTAGAACCACCGATTTGTTTTTGTTATAACAAAGGCAGTTGGAGTTGTACCAATGTTTGATGATGGTTAGGTATGGAGCAACCCCTATTTGGGTTGCTCCAAGTGATGCTGGAGGCCTGAATTTATTAAAGACAAGAAGACTGTCAAAGTGATAGTAGGTCTGTTGACAGGTCACTATAGGCTAAATAGACATACATACAACATAGGTCTGGCAGAGGGCGCTATCTGCAGATTTTGTCAAGAGTAGGAAGAAACCCCAGTTCATGTGCTGTGTCATTGCGAGGGCCTGGCGAGGACAAAGTTTCTAGTACCCGGCGTATAGAAACTTACAGCGAGTAGCTCTACCTAAAGCAGCCGCTCTCAAAGATGACAGGCCTATTTAGGAAGGCAAAGTTAGAGGGCGCCTTCTAGGATAAGAGGGATCACGATAGATCTGAAAAGATCGCGGTGAAATAGGTCAGAGTGCCACCTCAATCCGAGTCTCACCTAATCTGAGCCACCCGGTATATATTTTTAAATATTGAAACAAAAAGAATTACTTTGATTATCAGTTTTTGTAAACTGTGATTCAAAAATATCCAAGTAGTTATAAGGAGTGAATACTGCATTTAAAACCAATTTTTAATTAAACTCTATTTTAAAATTGCTTACGGTTTTTATTTCGCACGTCATTAATCTCCACAAACAAAATCGGTTTGACAAAAATCACTTTCTATTCTATTCCATTTTCTCACAAGGAGAACACTGTTACCCGCACCTCTTAAATTATTCAGGACGATTATTCCAGAAATTCTAAAGACAAGACTACTGTCAAAGTGATAGTAGGTCTGTTGACAGGTCACTATAGGCGCTATAGGCTAACTAGACATACATACAACATAGGTCTGGCAGAGGGCGCTATCTGCAGATTTTGTCAAGAGTAGGAAGAAACCCCAGTTCATGTGCTGTGTCATTGCGAGGGCCTGGCGAGGACAAGGTTTCTAGTACCCGGCGTATAGAACCTCACAGCGAGTAGCTCTACCTAAAGCAGCCGCTCTCAAAGATGACAGGCCTATTTAGGAAGGCAAAGTTAGAGGGCGCCTTCTAGGATAAGAGGGATCACGATAGATCTGAAAAGATCGCGGTGAAATAGGTCAGAGTGCCACCTCAATCCGAGTCTCATCTAATCTGAGCCACCCGGTATATATTTTTAAATATTGAAACAAAAAAAATTACTTTGATTATCAGTTTTTGTAAACTGTGATTCAAAAATATCCAAGTACGTAGTTATAAGGAGTGAATACTGCATTTAAAACCAATTTTTAATTGAACTCTATTTTAAAATTGCTTACGGTTTTTATTTCGCACGTCATTAATCTCCACAAACAAAATCGGTTTGACAAAAATCACTTTCTATTCTATTCCATTTTCTCACAAGGAGAACACTGTTACCCGCACCTCTTAAATTATTCAGGACGATTATTCCAGAAATTCTAAAGACAAGACTACTGTCAAAGTGATAGTAGGTCTGTTGACAGGTCACTATAGGCGCTATAGGCTAACTAGACATACATACAACATAGGTCTGGCAGAGGGCGCTATCTGCAGATTTTGTCAAGAGTAGGAAGAAACCCCAGTTCATGTGCTGTGTCATTGCGAGAGCCTGGCGAGGACAAGGTTTCTAGTACCCGGCGTATAGAACCTTACAGCGAGTAGCTCTACCTAAAGCAGCCGCTCTCAAAGATGACAGGCCTATTTAGGAAGGCAAAGTTAGAGGGCGCCTTCTAGGATAAGAGGGATCACGATAGATCTGAAAAGATCGCGGTGAAATAGGTCAGAGTGCCACCTCAATCCGAGTCTCATCTAATCTGAGCCACCCGGTATATATTTTTAAATATTGAAACAAAAAGAATTACTTTGATTATCAGTTTTTGTAAACTGTGATTCAAAAATATCCAAGTAGTTATAAGGAGTGAATACTGCATTTAAAACCAATTTTTAATTAAACTCTATTTTAAAATTGCTTACGGTTTTTATTTCGCACGTCATTAATCTCCACAAACAAAATCGGTTTGACAAAAATCACTTTCTATTCTATTCCATTTTCTCACAAGGAGAACACTGTTACCCGCACCTCTTAAATTATTCAGGACGATTATTCCAGAAATTCGTAGATTTCGGCAACAGTTACTTTATGTGTCTTTTACTACAAATGTTAGTAAGTTTATGGTGATGTGTATTTACAATTAGCTGAATAGGCAATTCTTCGAAAATGACTACCATCAGCACCACAACTAGTATATCTTCAGAATGTGACTGCAGCCGATTAGAGTTTGTACATTAATATCGAGTGAAAGGCAGATTATAAAAGGACTGTTTGCATCGTGCGATCCGTGCTGGCGCATAAAATTACGGTTTTAAGGGATTGACGTTTTAACTGTTCAGCGATTAGTCAGACCAATACCTACTTCAGTTTGAATACTAATATGCGGCACCAATTCCAAAACCTTCGTAGGCATATATATACAGAGAGAATCAACATGTAAGCGAAAAAAAAACATACATGTAAATATGAAACCGACACATTCCTCCTCCTACAACAACAGGTCGTAGTTTAAACGTGCATACATATAAAAAAAGTGAGATACGATAAGCGGCGGGTGGGTTGTCCATGTCCAGCTTTCTCCGCGGAGTGCAGTTCACCCACAACGTCCGGCGAGATGCCCAGATAGGCGGCCCAGCGCAGCGTGCCGAGGTGCCAACCGCCACACGGGGTCAACACTCTCGAGAAGTGGGCGCTGCGCTACGCTACGGAGATGTCTTTGATCATTCGACAACGACAACGTTGGCGCCGGCCACTCGATGCATACATACGTAACGTAGAACGTATAATAAATACGGCTGTTTATGTTGCCGCCGTGTGCAATAAGTACTATAATAAGTTGGTATGTTACATACATACATACCTGCAACTTGCGAAGAAGAAACGTCGATATCATCTCGGCCATAAGCTCTTCTTTGTTCGTCCGTCCTTTGCAGCCTTGTTCTTTTTTTTTGCTGCATATACGTTTCTGTTTTTTTTTTCTGTGAAATTATCATAACGTGTTAATCTATGTCATGTATATATTTTGCAAGACAAAAATCAAGTCAATGTCACAACAAATCCCGTCGTTTCTTATTGCTATAAAGTCACACATGTGATTATGGTCATTTCTGCATAAATATCACGTGAAATTAAAAATTGTAAAATTTATACAGTATGTCCCCGGGTCGACTTTAAAAGAGGACAAATTTTTTAATTTTTAATTTCTCATAAAATTTCACTGTTGATGATTTACTCTGCTTGTTTTCAACCTCCCAAAACACAAATTACTTTTTATTTAACTCGAACGGCTCTCGAGATAATATCATTTTCTTGTTAGAAATTATACAAATTGGGCTCAAGTTTTATTTAATAAATTTAACAGATAATGGCAAAATAAAATAAAATTCGCAAAAAGCTAAACTGTTAATTTTCTATTCATCCTTTTTCTGCACAGATTTCAATGCGAGCTCTAAATTCATTGAAACTGCGTCTTATTTCTAAGGTTGATAAGGATTGCACTGCATTTTGTATCCTATTTTTTAATCGCTCTTCATCATTGTCTAGTGGCTCACTGTACACAACTTGTTTTAAACAACCCCACAGATAAAAGTCCAATATTGTAAGATCAGGACTTCTCAGTGGCCATAAACTGGAACCATCTCTTCCTATCCAGTTATCATGGAACTGTATATAGAGCTACTGGCCAACAATGCGGGCATAATGAGCTGCGCACCCATCGTAATGGTAAAACGTTTCTATTCGGTAGTTTAACGGCAATTCATCTGATGAACTGATCAGTTAAAAAATTTTGCAACATTTCCAAGTATGAATTACGGTTTAAATTTTGATCAAAAAAATATGGGCCAATAATGCCATGGTACGAAATCGCACACTACACATTAATTTTTTTAAAATATTGTCTGCGACAAGAAATTCTGAAGTTTGGATTCGTCTCACTCCACTCACCGGCAATGTTGAGACGAAACGACTCCGTTAGTTGTAAAGGTTGATTCATCGGCGAACATAATTCGTTTATGAAAATTTGAATCTTCCAAAACTCTGTAGCCCATTTCTAAACAAAAATCCATAGGTTTTTTTGCTCCGGAATTTGAAATGGTAACTTCCGGGTATTTTTGGTTGAATTTTCTGATAACAACTCGGTAGCACTCTTCCCCAGTTCCGTAACATTGAATTAGATAAATTCTTTGTTGGAAAGTCAACGTTATAGCATAAATACTGTTGAAATTAGCGAAGATTTAATTTACAATTCTACTAACTTATTAGATTTGTCAACTGCTGTCAGTTGTATTTTTCAATGAAATTCGCGTTCTAGAGTTAGTTCTAAAAATTTTAAGTGCAAATTTTGAAGAAAAATGATATTATCTCGAGAAGTGTCCCAAGTTTATTTAACCAATTTATAAGAAATTCAGTAGAAAGATTTTTACGCGATATTTATTTCCTCGGCCAATTTATCCACTGCATTACAGTTGCACTAACAATTATTTACCTGAACTATATTTTCGGATGATTATTTACCTTTAGCTAAATACACAGGTAAAATAAAAGGTTACCTATTGTAAATTATAAACTAAAAACCACGTCTTAGTACTTCCTCTGGTAGATGTTTTGTCCACACCTGCACGGGACATCTTCAGGGCTGTTTCTTTCGTCTCTGTTTATTTGAAAATAAAGAACTGACACATGGGGATGGGTTTATAAGCCGGTGATGGTTACGGTTCAGTGGGATGTTACGGTTACGGTTGGATTGTTCCGAAAGGAGGGATTTCCAGGTATTGTCTAGGAAGCAACCGTTGTCACGATTATTAGGATGTTTATGGATTTCAATGGATTCTCGGATTTTGTAATTATGGTATAGCGAGGATTTCGGGATATAATTCGGACGGAGTTGAACTGGATTTGGTGGCCGGTCTTCAGTCTATGCTCAGCAAGTGCAGACTCAGTTACACACAACGTCCGAGTACAACGCTCTTGTTCTGCAACACGAGTGCCCACCGAACGCTTTGTTTCACCAATGTAAACACTGCCGCACGAACATGAAATTCGGTAACAACAAGTCCTCATTCCCTATTTGATTCACACGAGAAGAAATTTTCAATAATGTTCGTTCACAGGCATTAGCAACGATTTTGAGTCAATGTTTAGGCAGGTATGGCGCGTTATTGGCCCGTACTTGCTACCGCCGCGTTTAAATGCGCAAAATTATTTAGTATTTTTGCAAGAAATTTTGCCAGAACTACTGAAAGATGTTCCATTTGGTGCATGTACGTAGAGACATGTGGTTTTAGCACGATGGCGCTCCTGAACACTACACTGATGGTGTACGACAACGTTTCACGGGAGATGGATCGGAAGGGGAGCATCCATTCCGTGGCTTCGCAGATCACCAGACCTCACGCCCATTAATTTCTATCGTTTGGGTTACATGAGAAATTTAGTTTGTTTGACACCAGTAGGGGCAGAGGAAAAACTTGTTGCTCACATTGCGGGAGCGGCAGACACCTGGAGTTTTTCAACGAACTCGGCAATCTTTTCTCCGCAGTCCAAGTTAAATAAAATTGTATTCATCTTCTTTTCTTTTTAATTTTGTTGACTTTCTAAAATGGTAGCTTACCCACCTTATTTAATCATGAAAATTTAATATGATCATAGATTGTGTGACTTGCACAAGCGTTTAAAAAGTTGCCTTTCTATAAGGGTTGTAAGGTATTTCGATTTTAACTTTACCAGAAAAATTATACATTTTCGACCTATCATTTCTTGGGCAAAAATGTCTATCTTGGTTCCTTCTACCCGGTGGCGGCGCGTGGACTTTTATTTTGGGAGTGGACATGTGGGTAGGTACCAGGGAGTCCGGTTTTGAAAATTAACCTTCAAAACTCGCATTTTAGAGCAGTTTGTGACGTTCTTTCGCCTTATCTTGGGATAATATTCAGAAAAGGGCTTAGCGCAAAAATCCGAAATTGTTAGTTCTTCTTTTTATACAGAACAGTCACATCACAAACGAACAAAAATGACTTAAACTAAAAATTGTTTGAAAAATTGATAAGACCTTTAAATATAGGTACCAGGATTTATCGAATCATTTCCTTCGTAATGGCCACGTAAAGCTAATTCGAAAGCACCACAAAATTTAATACAGTTTATAATTTTCGATAAAATGTATCTGTTCTTTTTTACTTGCTCATTATGTTTCTCGATATTCAGTCGGTACGCACTGTTTAGTTGTTGTCGAATATCTTGTTTACCTAATAAATTAAAACCTAATTTAGCAGATAGGTGTGTCTTGGAACTTTGATGTTTTTGAATTTTTTCTTTTAAATGGATTAAATCCTTGACACCGGATGTGGTCCATTCTGTTTGAACGTCACCACCAAATAATAAACACGGAAAACAATAAAGACTGTTACTAATTTCACAACCACATAACCAGGCGGCTTTTTCATAAGTGTCTATCTTAAAGGTTCTTTTATAATCGCGTGTTTTACATTTTGTTACATGTGTGATCGATAAATTCGGTTTTGGACAACCGGCACTTTTGATTTTTTGTTTTTCTTCTAATGTCAGCGAAGAAAAACGAATTGTTTTTAAATATTGTACGCTAGTGCAAATCGGATTCTCCAAATTATCCGCCATAATTGCGCGCGAATACAACAAAAGTAATTTCACGGTTCCCCGTATACAACACCACACTAACAGACGACCGTACACAAACTAAATGTGTACATATGGTAGCTAAGACCTGAGGACTATTACGGGAGGTGTGGGTGTGCGAGGGGTAGCTGCTGCTCCAATCACGGGCCAGTTCGAGAGAGCAGTGTACGAGCCGCATTACGCATGTTCGCGCCTGGAGTCTGAACCGAACATTGGAAATGAAAAATAAAATTAAATACCCAATAGAAAACGTTAGGTTTACGTCAAACACAAAAATAAATTCCTTTAGACCAAGATATTAGTTGGGGGTACACGTGCACATATGCACTTATTGAGAAGCCGCCACTGCTTCTACCCTCCTTCGAATTTTTTAAAAGTTCTTTTTCCGTACCCTGTATGTATCAACTCGTCTTAAAATATGATATCAATTTTAAGACGATTGGATCATTACTTTTCCAAAGCCGGAAAAGCATGTCTGTAGTGTCCTAACCCCCTCAATCTACCTCAACTTCAACGAAAGCATTACGTGCACTCTGGTGTTAATAAGAGTCTGAAAATTATTATTATTATATTTAATACCGTATTAATTAATGCTCTCGTATACGGTATTCGTAAAACGTTAGACGTAAACACTGGCTTATCTTGCCGAATCGACCGTAGACGTGTCGATTTTCATGGGCGCGCCGAGTAATTAGCAAGATATCAGCTAGACACGCGACGCCAATTAACCTGCTGTCCGCGCTTTGGGTATTTCCGTATACCGGCGGATTTGATCCGATTTTCTGCGT
The DNA here is from genome assembly GCA_949128085.1 of Cetonia aurata. Classification (NCBI taxonomy): domain Eukaryota; kingdom Metazoa; phylum Arthropoda; class Insecta; order Coleoptera; family Scarabaeidae; genus Cetonia; species Cetonia aurata. Next base: position 20,576,874 of record OX421887.1, on the reverse strand, counting down.
ATATAGACACTAACACTTCTTCCCTTACAATTATCTAGTTGCCCGTCGAGAGGCGACCGGATGACCTTAAGAGGTGAGTCCCCCGCCTCTGCTGTCGATCTATAATTAAATGCGCGGATTGTGCTAGTGTAAAATGTTGGCGCCGTCTTATGCGATTCATATTTCAGCGTCTACGAGTCGTACTCCAGGAGTAAACTTTGTGAAACGCGAGCGAATTGTGTACCTAGCACAGGTGGAATGTGTTGTACCCGCACTTTAATTAAAAACAATACTTTACTTCTAAGAAATGGTAACTTGGAATACAGTGCCAATCTATCTTTGCAATTAGAGAGTGTTTGTGGTCTTCTATATACACTCCGCCAAAAAAGTATCGCATAAACTAAAAAAGGGCATTTATGAACCAAGATATTTTTATACGTTCACAAAAAGTTTGCCTCGTGTATGTGAACTATAAAAACACTAACAAAATAATGGAACTTAGCGTTTTTACTTTTTTTTTTCCTAAAAGAACACATTTAGAAAAATGCATATGTGTAAGGTTTGTTCAGTTGTTTATTGAAAGTCTTCCTATACGGACAAATTTTAAAGTGCGAAGTCAGAGTTCTGTACCAACGCTTTTAAAACTAACATGAGCAATTTAACTTCAGAACAAGTGGCTGCTATAGTTGCTTTAATCGAAGATGGACGATCTCAAGCATACGTTGCTAATTTGATGAACATCAATCAGTCAAGTGTTTCTAGAGCCGTAGCCAGATATAGGGAAACAGGCATTTACAGTAGAAGACCTGTACCAGGTCGTCCAAGATGTTCTACTCGCCAAGATGACCGCTATTTACTACTACAAGCATTACGTCGAAGACATGTAACTGCGAGACAATTGCAGAACGACTTGGCTAGAGTCAGAAATACTCGTGTGAGTACTCAAACTATTCGGAATAGGTTACGACAGAGTGGATTAAGAGCTAGAGTAGCTGTAACAGCCCCTCGTCTCACTAGGAACCACCGAGTGGCTCGCTTAAGGTTTGCCAGAGAACATGTAAATTGGAACATTAATGACTGGGCCAATATACTCTTCACAGATGAGTCAAGATTTGGTCTTTACACCTCAGATAGGCGTATCTCAGTGTACAGACGAGACGGTGAGCGTTATTCGCAGTGTAATATCAGACCTAGACCTAATTTCGCTGGTGGCTCTATTATGGTTTGGGGAGGCATCTGTTTAACAGGTCGTACAGAGTTAGTACCAGTAGACAGAGGTACACTGACTGCCCACAGGTATATAACGGACATTTTAGAAGAACATGTAGTACCATATGCGCCAATTATAGGAAACGAATTCATGTTAATGCACGATAATGCACGACCGCATGTTGCAATAATCGTCCAGGAATACCTTAACGATGTTGGTATTCCAGTTTTAGATTGGCCTGCGGTAAGTCCGGACATGAACCCTATCGAGCACGTGTGGGACCTCCTTCACAGACGGATACGAACCCAAAATGTTGTCCCAGCGGGCCTGCATGGACTAGCAAATGCTCTCCGTGACGAGTGGGAGAATTTGGATCAGGCTTATATACCGAGGTTAATCGAATCTCTGCCAAACCGTATGCGAGCGGTCATAAGAGCCAGAGGTGGCAATGCTCAGTATTAAAAGCTACTGTTATGACATTTTTCTTTCCAAAATTATAATTTCTTGTTTTAATAAAAATCTCAAGTATGAGTTCTTGTTTTTATTTGGCCTGTATTTTATTTAAACAATCATAGAAATTATATCTTAGAGCGCATTAAAGTATATTTACAACTTTATGCTACAAACAAAGATTATGCGATACTTTTATGATTCAAAACTAAATTATGCGATACTTTTTTGGCGGAGTGTATTTTTACGAGGCGATAGTGTACTACAAAAGAAACCGACAAACATTAAAATATATTAATAAAAGACTTCTCATAAGCGAAATAATAATTCTTTTATTTTTTATATTAGCCGAGTAATTTATTTTAAACTCTGCTTCTTTTGACGGTGTATTATCGTCCCTCAAAGGTAGCATTTCCTGCGCCAGTGCGTAAAATGGCATTAGTACCTACTAAAGGAACCAAATGTTGAAAACGCATTGACATTCCTCGTAACATTTAAAAAGGTAAAGTAACTAAATTGTCAAACGTTATAATCATTACAGGTTATAGCTATAGAAGGCCGATTTCACTCAGCCAATTAAATAGTCGTTTGATGACCGCTTACGCCCCAACTCGGCAGAAAGCTTATAGGTCATAATCGTCATAATATATTTGACAATATAATTAAAACTATGTCATGACTATTTCTTGCTAACGACTATCTTTAATTTGAAGAAGGATGTTATATATTAAAAGTAATTAAAGGTGAGAACACAACACATATTGTTCAAATTACAATTGTTTTAAATTAAAGTTCGGTTGTCAAAATCGCTGTCAAACAATTTGCCATTCAAATATGAGTGCTCTGTATTCTGAACACTATAAATGCAAGTAAATTGACCCATGGACGGTAAAGTAATGAAACTGACGCGTTAACAGTTTAAATTGGTAAAGTTGTGCTTTTTATCCTCGAATGGGTGTAATAAAGTTGTACTTTCAAATTTAATGTGGTAGTGTAATTGACTTATCGTCTGCTTTCAATAGTCTCGAGCATTCTAATAACTTGAAATTTCTATTCTATAAATTAAAATAAATTATAGTATATAAAAATTAAATTCTTATGGTGTTAGAGGGAGCTCTTTAAGCTGGTCTAAAAGCTATGTATTACATCGTAAACAAGACGTAGTGATTAATGAATACTGAACAAATAAAAGCATTGTATATATAATAAAAGCATTATATTCCTATTTTTAAAGTTAGCTATAAATATTGGACTTCATGCTAGCGATATATATATATGATTTAACTACTGCAAAAGGAGGGACCCTCGGATTGTATGCGATTTGTCTGATCATAAATCCTGCCGGCACACCATCAAAGTACAAAAAAATTCTAACTCTATTCGATCCGTATACATTCTTGAAGCGTCACGTTTTGCCTTTAAATACCAAATCGGAATGTTAGAGTGATACTGTAGGTGATTAGAAAGTGCCGCAAACGAATTACTACTTATCATTTCTAGTTCATCGGCAACTCTGTAGAAAATAACTTGTTGGGATGTACAAACAAATTAATTGTCAACTTAAAGAAAACCGTATGTATGCAACCCCATAACAGAAAACAAATTGAAAATTTTAATATCTCTTTAATTGATAATAGTTTTGGGTTTTACTGCAATTAAAAAATTTACTGGACCAAAAAGCTTTGTTGAATGTCTATTACGCGTTGACCTATTCGGTCATGTCTTACAATGTAAATGTTTGGGGTTACACGTCCGGTTGGAGGAGAGTATTTGTTTTGCAAAAAGATTATTGGGACTTTCAAATTAAAGCGTAATGTTAACTGCAAACCAGTATTCGAAACTAGCCGTTTACTTACTTTTCCATGCATTTACATCTACAAATCCATTATGTACATTAAGAAATATAAAGTTCTTGAACGCAATTCTGATTGTCATAATTATAGTACGAGACATGGCAACTTGTTGAGGACCGACCTACATAAAACCACCCTCTTTGAAAGAAGCCCGTCGTATGCGGGCAAATGACTGTTCCATGCTTTGCCTGTGGATATTCAAACTACCAGCCAGTTGGGTCCTTTTACTCATAAGCTCAGGCAGTATCTGCTATGTCACTCCTTTTACTCTGTTGAGGGGTTCTTGCGGTCATCTACGACCCGGGATAGTTGCACATAAACTTGCTTTTAGCATGTTGTATGCTTGTGTGTATATATGTATTTAATTTGATTTTCTTTTTTTTCGTTGGTTGTAGCAGCGTAATATAAGAATTAGGTGAAATGTCTTAATCATAAATAATAGAGTTTTACAAGTAATGTTTTTGTATTTATATATATATATATATATATGTATTGCACTGTATTATTTGACTTGTCCTATATCTATGTAGTAGATCACAGGATTAATAAAAATCTAATCTAATCTAATGTAAACTATTTAATAATTTGCCAAATTATATCATAGGCACATATGCTCATATTGTCCACACATCTACTAACATGTTGTCTGTGGTGTGCAAGAAGAGCCTTCACAATCCTGGCTAACAATAAGATCAAAATATCCCATGGTTTTTTTTTTGTTACATTTGCCTAGTTGTCGGCCGTATAATAATAAGCAACTTCTAGTAGTTAGTTACATCGTGAATATATGCACTATTTGAAATATGTATATGTAACGATACTCTATACTGAATGTGTGTGTATGCATTTATTTATAGAACGGATGTTGTCGTGTTTTAGTGGCGTTTCTGAGCACCGCGAATCTTGATAGGTAAATTCTCACGACTTTTATATCGCTTTTATAGTGGTCATATATTAACGCCGCATATAAATTATTGCCGTTGCACATTCGTCCGACCTACATGTCGTTTTTTTACATGCTTAAATACATATGTAAATGCAAAGCCAGCCGGTTATAAGATAGCACCCGAAATGCCACTATAGCAAAATAAAAATGTAAATTTTAAAAAAATAATTGATGTATATCGAGAACGTCACCGAAAATAGACCACCCATATCTCATACATATGTATATACAGGGTGCCTCTCATCTATTTTCCCACGCATTTACTCGGAAACTAATTGAGATAAAAAGTTATAGTAAATTCCAGTGTAATTGGCACGATATTGTATACATAAGATCCCGCCATTATAACACTTCCGGTATAAATAGCTATTTACTTCCTCCTCCACTTAATTTTGTTTCAAATTGTACCCCTATTCTTTTTCACAAGTCTACTTAGGCTTACAAATACAGTCATATACGTTAATTGGGGACACGAAATTGTGTGCCCCAATAATAATATAAACGCATATGGCGAAGATAAGTGGAGCCGGTTGATTCATACACGTTATATTTTTAATGTTGCTCTCGTAGTCAGGTAACGTATTCTGATTACGAGAGCTTTATAGTTGTTTATTCTTCTTAAACAACGGAAATTTCTCTAATTATAGGAAATAAAGTTACGCTCTGAAACAAATAAAATTTATCCATTTTTAGAACATAGGTTAAAAATCAGCGCAATTTTAGTTTTTTATTTACATAAAGTTATATTAGAGACGAGTCAGTCAGTGGATATGTTGATAGCATTCGTAGCTCAACTCAGAGCTGCGTGCGTGTCTTATCCGAAACATCTCTTATTCACGGTAACTTATCTTGGAAAAGACAGAGGCGAGTTAATTTTAAACGCCCGTCGTATCGCCGGCGATGTTAACAAATCTAGCTACGTTACATACCTATGTATGTAAGTATACCGTCGTCCAAATATGGTACAAAAACCTGGCCGGATCGCGTAGTCGGGGCACTCATTGTCGGACAACTTCAGGGTCGAGTCGTTTTCTCGATGGCGATGCCGCTACGGCTTATTTCGGCGACATCTGTTCACTACTCTCTCGATGACGGATGGTTTTCCACGAATTAGAAATATTTACGACGTCAATTGGAATGTATGTTCCGAAAAGAATTAGATCTGGTAAAAAACTATCCTAATTGCTCCACTTACACTAATTTTAACATGAATGATAAGAAAGCATACATTTTCCTTTGTGTAAAAAGCGAATATGATCTGAATTTGTTTTGCGAACTATTATAATATGTATGTTAGCTATTATGAGTAGGCATATAGATTGAATTTTCAGGTAAAATTTGTCTTATTTCATGTTGAATGTATTTTTTTTTGATCTCATGATTAATTACTATCTAATTAATGCTTTGTTGCTTTGGGTTTGATGGCATGTTCATGTGTTTCGATGAATGTTCGACGTTGGAAATTTTAATTCACACGTATCTGTAATCACCATTATTTATTTGGGGGTTGCCGGGCTAGTTTTGCCTTGGAAATATGAGTTTGCTGAAAACAAATGGGAGAAGGGACTTCTTTTTCGATTTTCCTGAGATTATAGTAGCCTTTCGAATCCTTTATCTAGAAATTGTTTTATTTATCAGTATGAAATTCTAAAAGTACTTTGGATGAGAGTACTGCGTGTTTTGTGCAAAGATGATATGTATCCAGTTATTTCGTGATTTGGAGTGGTCCTTAATCTAATCCCGGGCTCCTGAAGATCAACATTCGAGGCAATTCTGGCTCTAGGCACTTCATGGGAGCTGAAATGATTTATTGAACATATAATTTATATTGGAGGATTTGTTTGTACCAGCAGTAAGAGATTTTATCCTCTTTTGAACTTATAATTTTTGTATTACCTACAAGAGATTTCAAGGTTAGTTATTTGTTGATGTATGAAATTGTAAAACCTAATAATTTTGTTTATATGAAGCTGATCATGATTCTGTGGGTTTAATTTACGTAGTACTTGTGAGTTTTGTATGTTTATTGAGTTGGCGCTTTGATTAATTTTGAAGTAATATTAATGGGAATTCGGCGGAAAATTTGAATTTTACTTATGGTTATAAATCGAAAAATATAAGTTCTTAGTCTGAATTGAGATAACAGAAATCTTTATAATAGTGGTTCTTATATAGTAAATGAATCTACTCACCTGAGAGTATCTATAAGTAGAAGGTTTATTTCTTTGTTACATTTTGGATATTAACTAAAATAAATTAATTTCACTTGTAAATTGTCTCTTTAGTGATTATAACGTACAGAAAAACATCATTAATTAATAACAATATAAACACATTAAAGATACATAAATATTAAATGCTATATTGGGTGTTATAAGGAGAATTTGCCATAACGATATATGCGCCTCCCACGTCCTGAGGGTTACTGAATAATTTATCTTCCTATTCGCGAAGAGTGGATGTGAACCCGTTGGGGTGGGTCAGAATTACCAATTATTGCCCTCTATCATTTGAGATCTGGTTTATCTCTGAAGTTGTTGAGAGCATTACAGATGACTCTGGATGGTGTTTAGTAAAATTAAACTTTTAAAAGATTTATCTACAAGTTTCGTAGCAATATATTTGGTTGGAAACGAATCGCTTTCTTCATATTGGAAGAATTGAAAACTAACAGAAACCGTCAGAAGAATGCATAACACAGTTTTGGTGTTCATGGAACATAAATTATCAGCCTTTAATGGGTAATTTGCTGTTCTTAGAATATATAGATCTAATAATAATAGTTTTCTCCAAATCTGTTGCCTCTTCATTTTTCTTTCTGAAATTAAACTCTAATCTGAATTACATGTGACGGTTTCCGAAACTGACAGATGGATTAAATATCTTCAAGTATAAGGTGATTGAAATATAATCTTATTTAATATATAAGACACAATAAATACTGCACAACCCCCATACATTATATTATATGCATAATGTGTACGCTTATTGTGTATCTATTAAAACCGAAATGCATTAAGTACATACATCCGTGAAAGATTCTTTTTCTTATGAATAACAGCCGCATCTTTCGAAGTGTTATAAGCACAATAGGTCGGACAGACTGGCGCCACCGATTCATTCACGTTTTCAGTTGGACAACGGAAGATGCGAACACAATACATACCATATCTCCCTTGGCGAAAGATATAGCGAGATGCATCGTGTGATCTCTCGCAGCCGCACAAAAGCAGGTACATTACGTATCCACGTATTCAACATGCGGGCAGACAACCGGATCAGCCTTTATAGGTATCTGTAGGTATTGCACCGAATTAAATGTGTCCAGAATCTGAATAGGTATTGAGATCGGATAAGATGCAGTTTTAGAATCGCCGCCGATGATATTGACAATGGAGCGTGAGTTGAGTTTTCATGGTGAATACCGTACAGAAACGGTTTAGGATATTTTATACGGTTAATTCTTCCAAAGCTTAAGGGGACATTTCTAAAATCGATTTCAATGGTTCGTTTAAAATTATTTTTAGTCGTATAAGGTATGCACGCTTAGTTTACATGAAATTTTCTACAATTTTCATCGCATATTGAAATTATTGTAATAAATATATAATACTACTTTTAATATATTCCGGAGAAATAAAACTAAAATTATTGATTAAATATATCGAAATCTATTCTGCCGGGTGTTTTTGGGGTTCGATTGAACGATACAAGATGGCGCTACTTTTTTAAATCTAGCTTATTTGCCGCCTTATTTGGGAATTTTTTACGTTGGACACAATGAATAATTACGACTAAATTTAAAATAACTTGTTAGAAACGAACTGTTGCCGTCAAATCTTGTGTTTGGCAGAAAATCAGTGAAATGTGTAGTATTAAAGTGATGGATATCTTCAAAAAAACCACAAATATATCAGGTAAATTAAACAGTTTATATTGAAATAAGCATTCAGCAATACCTACAAAAACATACTTGTAAATCGTGATTCAAACACAAAGCAGAGTAAAATCAACTCTTTTAACAAGGAAATGGTCGACTTAACCTGTAATTATTGAATTTGAGCTCTGTTTAATTGAAAACCTATAACACGAAAAATACCCTGTATTGTACATGTTCAATTTGGTATTTATTCTTCTCTATGTGTACATCTGTCGTCGAGTAAGGCACATTCCTACGGATGATAAATCCAAGAACTTTTCGGAATTTTATGTACATGGCCTACTACAATATTATTTAGTGTCATTTAGCGCCATACAATACAATAGGAATGCGACAGTTGACGAACGCTTTGGAGTTAGATTGAATAGCGTCCGGTATTTCCTGTCAACTGCGGTCGCCCGGGGTTGTAAAAGCGAAGGTGCGAACTGTGTAACACCTAATTCTTTGTGTCGGCTACCATTTGTAGTGCGACAGCTTTTAGCGCGATACCAGCCGAATACTACCCGTGTATACACGGTCAGTTAAGAAATCTGATCCTCATCGAAGTAGGTGGTAAAATTCGGACAGGAATTTTTAGTATCCTCAAGCAGTAAAATAATATGTATACACGCACCACGTAGTACTTAGGTATCTGTTTATTATTCTCGTAAATCTTTCTATTGAATTGCAACAGGAAGTTACAGGCTTTTACAGTAGCTTCACATTTTAACATTCAAAATATTGTAAAATAGTTGAAATGTATTTATAATATTGCTTTGGGTTTTTGAATATAAATAAAGAAATACCTACCATTTTTTTCAACGTATTGTATAATATCACTCTATTTTCAATTCCAGTAATAACGTAAACGTATTTATATACCTTAAAATAAAAAGTACGTATTTTTTTCAGCGCCCAATCGCCCGATTTTTGGGCATCACCCCCCTCCAAAGTTTGACCAATTTTTCAATTTTTATTAATATCTCCGAAATTATAACAAATATTAAAAGATTAGCAGCATATTACATGATTCCAAGGATGACGCCATCTATCTTCACAAAAATTTAAACACGGGTGACCGAGCCTCCTATAGCCCCCATTTTTGTTATGACTTTGTTTTCTTCGAAAACCTCATTCTGAGAGCAGGCCCTGGGATTCGAACCCCGGACCCCGTGACTGATAGCCAAGCGCGCAAGTCACTGGACCATCAGCCACATAATAAATTTAAAAAAGTAATAAATAATTAATAATAATAGATATTCAATTAATTTTTGTGTCATCTTCGTGACTAACTGCATGACGTGTTCATAATCATTTATTAATAGATAAGTTCCACAGTAAATGTAATTTTTCAATTTTAATAACGTTTGGTAGAAATGATTATTATATTATATTATATGAAAAAAAAGACGTACATGAACACCTGGGACATATCTAGAAATCATGTGCTTACATCAGTGTTATTGTTAGGTGTTTGCCGACTACGAGATAGATTTTTATTAATTCAGCGGACAAGGAGATGCCATGGGAAGGGGACTGTCGTTGAGCATTCACTCTGAGATAAATATGATATTTTCTTGCCTGAATTCCATCTGAATGTTCCTCATTCATCGTTTGCTAACCTCTAATGTAAATAAACGCAAAGTTTCCAAAGTGTTATTCGTTAATAAATAAAAAAGAGTTTCAACAGTTTTAATCAATTAATATCATTTGCACATAATACATATTGTGAAGTATAAGGCAATAAGGATGCCGAACCCCACAAGACCAAAGCATATTGCAGACGCGACTCCACATATGGAAAGCAAAATGAGCGAAGAATGTCAATGCTAAATGTGTTCCTCAAGTTTCTCACACCAGAATATGCAGAGCATAACTTGCGCTCCAGTTCAATGCAATGTCCCTCAAAACTCAGACCACAGTCCACAGTCAAATCCAGAAATCGAACAGATTCAGACCCGGGAATGGACCTGCCTCCACATCTAACGTAAGGACTACTACTGACACTTCCAGAGGCTCGAAAATGTAATAGATCTGTCTTAGATCCATTAAGTCTGAGTCTATTCTGTTCACACCACTCACTCATTTCAGAGACAACGCTGTCCGATCGCACATTATCAGCGTACTGGGAAACCAAACATGGGGACAAGGGCCGTTTACATAGATTGTAAATAACGTAGGCCCAAGAACACACCCCTGCGGCATACCACAAGTAACCTGCACAATTGGAGAAAAATATTCTATTATCTCACCGTTAAAAGAGCTACAAGAGATGCAATATATTTAAAAATATAGCGTGGCACTTCATCAACGCCAGCCGAATGCTTATGGGAAGTTTCCAGTAAAATCTGCTCAATTTCGAGTTCATCAATTTCATTAATACAATGAATAGTTTATCACTCAATAAATATCTTCGTCATTTATTAAAATATTGTCCATTGATTTGATAAACTATTTCTTCGGACCAATTTTAATGCACTATTTCGTGTGAACAATTATTTTTTCATTGGTTTAGGAACCACTTTTGGTTCAGTGTAATGGTAAGAAATAGATAAGTTTACTTAGCAGCAGATATAGTAAATTTTGCAGGTTAAGTTGGAAATTAAAGATTTACCAATCTTGAATGTGTCTGTATATCGTTTCGTCTATATTTAACGGGTCACATGGTACTGAATCTTCCAAACGAGTGCTTTTAGTCTTCCCATACGTATGCAAGCGTACCTACGTGTTGTCGAGTCACGAATGCGATCGGGCAACTAACAATTCACCGGTTTAAAATGTTGGCGCCGCCAATTATATTAACAAGGAAGCGCGAGAAACACCTCTCTCTACTACCTACCGTTGGCGTTGGTTCGGGCGAACCGATATGCAAATGGACAGGCGAGCGTGGAGCCTTCTTTGACAAAGAACCGGCGCGAACGTAGGTAATTGATTTGTAGACGAGGAATGGCGGAACCTTGTTCGTACATATGTTAAGTTGGGCAGGCGGCAGATAACTAAATGTATGTGTAACGGGTTCGGAGGACTACTTAAAAAGAAAACTACCGATTAGTTATCTATCAGCTAACTTTCTCGGTTCCACTGACTAATGCTACGTGTTCGGAAAAATATACCGTTGGCTCAATTCGTGATAGCCTACAAGTGGTAACACTAAGAGGAAGGCGTATAAAACGAAATAACTTTTAAAGATAAGCTTTGTTGTGAATAGTAATTTTCATTTACTTTTCCAAGTGAAAAACTTCGATTGAACTCTGGATATTTGCAATTTGCATAAAAAAAGTTCAGTAAGTATTGTTACAATTTTATTATTATACATGGCAACAGATTATAGGGGTCGAGACAGAAGGACTTAAATTGGAATTGCTGTAATGACACATTTGCCACAAGATTCATGGATGACAATGAGAGATGCCATATAAACCAATCCCAAGTGGCAAATGTTGCTTGTGATGTTTCTGAGATCGCTACATCTCAGCCTTCTCAATCAGCTCAACAGGGAAGGCAGAGGATCGCTTGGACTAATGAAATGAACGAGCAGAAGTCTGTTCTCCTAAGTATGTGCAGCATGCTTCGTCGGACGTTGAACGGGCAGAATAATCATTAGCACCACCTACCCATCTTGTCTTTAGACCGATGTGGTAGGGGAAAAAGGACCAAGTAAATAATAACTTGTGAAAATGTAAATGTAAATAATAATAATAATAATAATAGATTATAGTAACATATGCATCACGCGTCCGATGTTTTCGTTTCTTCTGGAATTCTCTCGGCTCCTGTTGAATCTTTCCTGCTACTCCTGAATTCTGGATCTTTAAGTGCCTTCACTTCAGGTGAGTTATTTCTCTTGATTTGCACTTGAATTATTACTATTTTTTAATTTTTCACTTTTGTAGTTTTATTTTTCAGTTCTTATAAAATATGCATCGGCTTTTATTCTTTAAACCAAATTATTGCTTTTATATTCCTTTACCCCAAAATATCATATTTTTGAGAAAATTTATAGCACTAATTCTTAAAATCACGTGCGTTCTATACCCAAGTGAAAATTTTTCTCCTTCATTCAATTTTCTAAACAACTGTTCTTTTATTTTTTTCATAGTTCTACATACCCTGTCGAATGTGTTGTTCGAGTTCCGAAGAAAACGCCAAATGATGCTGAATTCACTTGAGAAAATATCACATTGCAATGTAACACATTTTTAATTGTTTATTACGCCCAATAAAATGTTCTTATTCACTAATGTTGGATATTTTGCTTTGATAACACATTAAATCTTAGTAATTCTGTCATTTTGAAACACATTAAGTTGACAACTGATTACAGATATCTGTCAACATTACTTTTTCTGTTTCTGTTATTCTGCCACTGGATGACTCTAACTTGACAAGTAAAATTCTAAATGGTATTTAAAATATTAAAAAAAAAATTGATTTGTAAAACATAATTTACACAAATAAAAATAAAATCACTGAATGTTTGCATTTTGCTTGTTTGTGTTCTGAATTCTGTGAATTCTGTGTTTGTATGTGTTAATTGTTATAATAATAATAATAATAGTCTTTATTGTATAATGCGGAGGTAACAATAAATATATAAGTAAAAAAACAAGTTCAAAAACATAGTTTCATTGACATAAATAACTTAAATAAATATAAATAGTGAACTCAAATGCAATTTAAATTCATATTTGAACCTGAACTCTAAATTAAACTTATATTAAACTTAAACCAGCGAACCATACAACCACAAGGCGAGGTTCAGATTAACTCTGCTGTACAACCTAAACTTGACTACAAAAAAATAAATATATATGATCTAATACCTTAACTCCTAAAAAGAAAAACAAAGCAAAAATTTGACTCTATGTATTGTGCTCCCACTTTTAACTAATCACAGATCCCATCCATAAACAAACCCATCCCAGCTACATCTGTAAATATAAACTAAAAGCAATGTAAATCGAAAACCCCTAACAAAAGAAAAGCACACATCAAAACAACATCGAACGCAAATTTCGCCTAAAACCCGCATATGGTAAACTCTTTATGGTGTCCGGTAGATTGTTATATTTCAAATAAATATTAAAGGAAAAAGACCTTGTAAAGATGGCCATCTTATGAGGAGGTAGCGAGATTAAGCCTCGAAATCTAGTATGTATGTTATGTATATCTGATATGTTATGTGTGATATGTTTTTATATCACATTATTTAGGCACTAAAACGAAAGGTATAAAAGGTACAATAAATATTCATGTGTGTTTAATTTTAGAAAAAACTATCGCAACATATTCGTAGTTTTTTTTAACGTAGTTTATTTATTGTAAAGTTTTCAGACTATTAAAATCGCCAATCTCGGTCCCCAAGATCCCGTCCATCGCTGAAAACCCGATATATGTATCTCCGTTTCCCACAAAGGTATTTAAATACATATCGCATACATATCGAAGCGGTTTGCTATATAAAAGAATAAAACGTTACACGTCGACTGTCCGCCAGAAGAACGCGGCGTCAAGAACAAAAAAGACAACGTGTCCCAAAAGTGTAAGCGTAAGCGCCTAACAAAAGGATTTAACGGGGGATCAAAAGGCGGCCGGCCACCAACATAGGGGCCGGACGCCAACGGTCCATGCGCATCAGATTATCGCGGTATTACTATTCCCCGAAAATATATTTGGAATTAACGTGATACTAATAGCATTATAATTGGTCTATAATAGTTCTTTTTTTATAAATCTACCAGAATTTATGTGCCGTAAACATCAGAAAACTGGCTATATAGAATGTTAACAAGTAAAAAAAAATTTAATTTTGGTGGATGCGCAGGCTATAAGTTTCAGTGCGCCTAATGTAATTGCTAGGTAGGTAAATAAAAACACAAAGCAGGTTGCTACGGACAATAATCTGTTACATTAAAAAACTTATTTGTTTTTTTTTAAATTAAATTATATTTTTATGTATTTTGTCGGTGTAGATACATTGTAAGCTAAGCAATTAGTGCCGTTTGCGTATGTATAAATATAATAATGCTATAGTGCGTGGAAACCTTTAAGACGCCATTTGCAAATGCTATAAATAATAATGGTCCAATTACTGGACCTTGGAGAACCTTTCTATTATAGTAATATTTAAAGGTGTTGATGTTATTCCTCTCGCCGCAATGATCTGTTGACGAGAATCGAAATATATTTTAAAACACATACAATACAATTACATATATGTACTAATTACTCTTGCTAATAAGCCAGTACCACGAATGTATTAAGTAAAGTAAAGTAAACTTTATTTCCAAAGATCAAACTAAACATGATATAGGAAACGTCCACAAAAAATAAGCAAACTGAAATAAATACTAACTAAATTAAAACAAAGAAGAAAAGTACAAATACAGTGATAGTTAATAAAGACAATAAAGAGGAAATGATTTATTATTAATAATATCCCGATTAAGTAATGTCGTCCTCTGAAGCGATGTGATTAGTAAGTAAGTAAGTTAGAAAAAGCTAAACGCATTGTATTTAGGAACTAAAAACTTAAAGTAAAAAGTGAAAAGTAAAAATTTAAATGTAGGTAATAACCATAATGCTGATGAAAATAATAATAGTAAGAACAATAACTATTTATTTATTCATTTAGTTCAACAGTATTCAACAACATTTACATATATTAGGTACCTATTAAATACAAACAAATATTCATCTGAAATAAACAAGAGTTCATAGTAATATTAATTAGTGTTAGATTACTATATAGTGTACAAGATGTTAAATAACAATCCACCACATATACATGATAGTAATAATAGCAATAATAATAATTATCATCATAACAGCTCGCTAAAACGAAATAACAGATAAATTAAATAGTGCATTAATTAAATAATAATAACAATAATAGTAACATTTCTATCAAGAGCATTCAAAACATTTATAGAGAGTGAAGACAATAAAACAAGAAGAACCCTAGATTAAGATGAAGCACTTAAGTAATTCTAAAATTTATGAAATCCTGTAGAGAGTAAAAAGCATTAACTACTAATAGATCACGCATAAACCGTTTAAAACGCCAACGGCTTAAATTTTTCCAATGGGTAGGAATTTTATTATATATTTTGATAGCAAGAACCTGTGGGGATTGCTGATATAAGGTTAATCTAGACCTAGGTGTGGCTATGTCACTTCTATGTCTGGTGTTATAATTATGTTTATCTTTATTAAGTTGAAACTTATAAAAATTGTCGTGAGCATAAAGAGCAAGCTCAAGATTATGAATACAAGGAAGAGTCAATAATCTGTAACTGACAAAAACTGGTCTGCATGACTCAGTAGCTTTAGGCCGGTTATGCAACGGACAATACGTTTCTGGCTGATAAACATATCTTTGGCCATGGTTGAATTTCCCCAAAATATAATATAATGGCATCAATCTGTTTCTCATGCATAATAATCACATATAGTGTCCTATTGTACGATCTTAATATCTTAAGTAACCCAGAAATTAAGAAAAGTCTTAAGTTAACTATTTTAGATCATATAATGAACTATTCTGAAAGATACTTTTTCTTATTTGATGTTACAATAAAGCTAAAACAAACGACGATGCAAGTGCAGCAATGGGTTATTAACCCACTAGTGTGTATTTTTGTTTAGTGTTTTAATATACTATAGGTGCTCGCAAAAAATATTGTTATTAAAAAAGAGGTTATGATGGTCTTACATTGAGAGTGTAGAAATAAATAAATCAAATATATATAACTGCAACTTATTGTGTTTATATTGTAATGCGCTCAAAAAATTTTGTTGACCAAAGATGCATTATAAACCCTACACAACAATAATCATACAGGGTTCAAAAATCCAAGATTCCGAACAAATACGGTAAATACATTTAATCGTTTTCGGCAATATTCTAAAAGAGTAAAGGTGTACGGTACTATACGATAGAATTATTAGACCATATTTTTCTGACACAATTGGCAACCAGCGTACTTATTTAGCTATGCTAAATAACTTCTTTTTAGAAGAACTTGAAGGGTTACCCCATAATATGTACAGTCAATTTTTTTTTCAACAGGATAGATGTCCGGCTCATTCCACAAATGTTGTAAGACAATGGTTGACAAAACATTTTGTATTGGGAGATACGGACCAAATTTATGGTCTCCTCGTTCGTCCGATACCTCAAACAAAAAGTGTATAGCGACATACTACCCAATAATTAACGACTTTTAAAAAATCGTATAACACAAGCCATTAATACTATAGGTCCTCAAATGTGATATAACTGTTATAAAGATTTTCGAAGAAAAGTGGAGTTATGTATAATGGAAGACTGTGGAATTATAGAATAACTAAAAACAATAAAATTGTATTTTGTTAAATTGGTTTCTTATATTGTCTGCATTAGCATGAGATGATTATAAGAACCAAATGTGTGTTAGCACAACATTATAAACTTAATATAAAAAATGCTTAAAATAAACGCTACTTTTTCACCCATTATTAAGACATTTATTTTCAAAGGATGGTATTACTTGTGGGTTTTAGAACAAGCAAAAACTTTTATGAAGAATAAAAATTATTGAAGCTTTTTCCTCTTGTGACACCTATACGGCAACACAATATAGTGTGCCCGGAATTCTGATTTTTTTAACCTGAACGAGTACGGTCGATACTTCCCCTTTTCTAATACTCGTTACAAAATGTTCAATTAAGATAATCCCTCGCACAGAGAGAGAAAGATGATTCGTTCAAATCTCTAGCCCTACCATTCGGCTATCTCCATTATACGCGAAACTATACCAATCCACATATGAATTTAATTTAACAGAAATAATAACATGAAGTTGCATATTTTTTGCACTTAAGGATTGAGTAGACATATATGTTGAATCAAAGCATAAAGGTGTACCATTCCATATTTTGTTGATTGTGTGAAACCATCAGCAGCATATTGATTCAATAAATTGTGAAATACGATCTTGTTTTTAATTTTAATTCTTTAATGTTTTTGTTTGACTTCACTTATTATTAACAGATTTCGTCTAATTATAAGTAAGATATGAAGTGTTGTAATACATAGTGGATCTCATAACTAACTTCTACTATTTCCTACAAATAAACTGTCGCTTGCATGTACCCGAAATTTCAACGGCTCGCGTAAATTAAGACATACGCACTCACTTGAAAAGTTCTGAAACGGTCTTTGGAGACGCTATTTATTATCGTCGTAATTTAAGCGATGTCTCTTGCCGTTGTTAAATTCGCGTGTGATGATTCAGGTCATAGAGAAATTAGTTTACTGGAAATAAGATTTCGCTTTTAAAACATTTACTTGACGCCGCTTTGCCACACCATTACGAATTGCCGGAGCTAAAATATTCTCGAATATAGGAGCGATTGGCATTCTTGCGGTCGCTTACACGTTGCGTTAATGATTTTTTCGTATCGGTCAAGACGTTTTTCTTTAACCGACTATTTATAGGAGCGCGAGAGCGATTTGGCGTCGCGGAGAACGTCTTAAAAGTTACTTAAAGTTAACAGTCGAGTGCCTACGTAACGACGCACGCATTTACGTATGTTCGTAATACACATTTAAAACTGGAGTCGGTGCAACAGTCGTTACGGCACAAGAAGCGATTTCCGATTCGTAATTTCGCTCTTGAGACGGGCAACGGTGCCCAATAATTCATGTTTCGCTCGTGGCGCAGATGTGCATAAGTATTGAGGACAATATGAGCGCATTCCGCGAAAGATTCTATTGAGAATTAGATATATCCGATCATAAGATGTTAATTTTAAGCCTTAACGTTGCAAAACCAAATTTCAGCGATTTTTGCTTTCTGTAAGAAAGTTTAAACAAACAAATAAGTTTAAAGTAATCGAAATTATAAGTCATTAACATTTTTGTGAAAAAATGTCTTCATAATGCAGATCAGCCGAGCGGCACATTGTAACCACCGACGAGGCTTGCAACAAGTTCGTCCTAGAATGGGGTAAAGTAAAGGAAAAAGAGGAACGAGAGGAAAGTCTAGGAATGCGGAAATCTAAAGAGGCAAGAAGAAAAGGGCTATCGATTACTCCATGAAGTAATTTCCAAATAAAACCTGCGCCATGGCATTCGCGACGATAAGTTAAGGAATCCATGAAATGTCCGTCTAATAAAGACGTGTAATTAATTCCTCGCTGAGGATAAACACCATCTTCTTTAAATGATAGGTACTTAAGAAAACGCCGTTGAATTTTCTCAAGAGATAGCTGAAGGTAGACGTATTGTGGAGACCACACTTCAGAGGCATACTCCAACTTGCTTACAACCAATCTAAAGTATAATGTTCTCAAAAGTTGAGTACTCCGGAAAGATTTGCAGGAACGGATGAGAAATCCTAACGTTTTCGATGCTGATAAGCATAGATTAGTTATATGTGATGCGAAGTTCATGGTATGGTCAAAAAGTACCCCAAGGTCTTGTACTGATTCAACTTTCTGCAACACAGCATGACTTAACAAGTAGGCGGAAGCAATTGGGTTAATCTTTCGAGTGTACGAGACAAAGCAGCATTTACTAGTGTTTAATTTTAAATTGTGTTGATTACACCATTCTACCATATAATCGATATTATTTTGTAAGCTTAGAACGTCATTTGGGTTAGCAATTGAAGTATAAATTTTAATGTCGTCAGCATAAGCCAGAACTGAACAAGAGAAACCCTGCAATAAATCATTAATATATAAAATAAAAAGCAAAGGCCCCAAATTGGATCCTTGCGGAATACCTGAAGTAATAAATAATAATTATAATAATAATGTTTATTGTCATAAATTGCAATCTGCAAACTTTGACAGGTCAGAATATAGTAGATATAAGACAAATTAAAATAAAATACAGTATATATAAATAGAAATGTAGATATGTATTGATATGCCTATATAAAATAAAAATGTTGGTGTAGATATAACAAATTACAAAGATACGTACAAATGTAATAGCATAAATTTAAAATAAAGATTACCATAATCAAAGATTAAAATTACATATAAAAAAAATAAATATGAATTCTTCAACGATAAATCAACAAAATCTAATTTTGAAGAGTCAAAATTATAAAATAAGAGAATTAGATAAACCCATTGTTAAAATATTCATCTGCACAATAAAAACTATACTTACGGACACATTCCTTTAACAAATTTCTAAAAGAGTTCAATATTGTTGCGTTCTTTATATCTGCAGGCAATGCAGTATAGTAAATTATACATCTAAAGAGCAGAAGAAACTGCTGTGCACCTCCTGGCCGACCGCCCGGCAGTAGACAGGGAGAGACGGTGTACTTTAGGGGTCGCTCGGTTAGACGAACCCAGTCTAAGTAAACTTACTCTCGACTAACTTGCGGACCTCTTTGTTCGGGTACAACCAGGTCGAGAGGTCTAAGACATCATGGGGATACAATAGGTCTTATGGCCGAGTTGCCTTACGGGGTAAACCTGCCTATGTAGGTCAAAAAAAAATGTTCACAGGTACATTTTCCAAATATAATGGTAAAATATTCTGAAGAAAGTCTAAATAAACTAGATCATTTATTCGTCCACCAAAGAAATGTGCTCCAATAAAGAAATTTTTAACTATGCCACTCCAAACATTCAAAGACCACCTAGTTTGGTCATGGATTTGTGTAATATCGGGATTGTCAGTAGAATAGTAATGCAAGTTGTGTTTTTATTCACGCTTCCATTTCTATGAAATGTTGTTTCATCTCCAAAGATGAGACATTCAACGAAATCTATACCCAATCATGTTGTTCAGTCTATTCGCAAAACGCAACTCTATGCGCAAAATCTTCGTCCAGCAATTCTTGGTGTTACTGAATGTGGTATCTGTGCTTTTTTAGTATTCTTTGAACAAATCTTCGGTTAGAAGCAGGTTTCAACTACACAAAAAAAAAAGTATAGGATTCTATTAAAAAAATATAAGTTAGGTCTGGCACGGCGTTATGAAAGACCTTGTATATCTATAACTAATTTTAGAATATGAAGTTTAAAAATGCCTTCACCTTTTCTTAATAATTTTTTTTGATAACTTATATAATATCGGATATATTAAGCTTCCCCACACTAAAACGCCACCCTGTATATATTATTATAAAAATAGATTCAAAATGTAAATTTACTGATAAGAGCATGCAGTTCTGAACATTGCATTTAATTCGTTTTAAAAAAAAAATATGGAAAAAATTATTGTGGCGGACATTTCATATTCGAATCTTCAACTCTAAATATTTCCGTCTCTCTCTCTGTCCCCTAGGCGTCAAATAGTGTATCGGTTCGCACCTCGTTCGCTGGCGTGTACGTTAACGTATCGTTTAAATACAAACATATATACGTTACACTTTACTTTACGTACAAACGTTACATGCAAGCGGACGTAAATGTTTACGAACAACTCGGTGGCGCCAATTCAGTAATTTTCATCGCGCGTATTAACGGCCCCATTGTTCAAAAATAAATTGACTACAATAACAACGCCATGACACCACCAGTCGACAATTCAGAAAGTAATTTCGTCGAATTATTTAATAAAACCCGTCGACTTAATCTCATTGATTGCCGTGTGCTCGTCGCCTGACGCCATGCAAATGATCTTCTGCTGGTCGGCCGCTAGCTGCTGGCACCGCTCTCGACAACATTCCCACAATCACAATCGCCCAATATACTTTGTATGTGCATGAGTACGCACATACATATAATGAAAAGAATAAATATAGACTACGCAAATCTGCGATGTTGAACTTTCGTCAGTTTGCACGGGATGAATTAGTTCAAAATTTACAAAAAAAAAAAACTTTTAGATCGTCAAAATTTAATTTTATTTTGCTTCATCTTTATTTCTATTCCTTATCTGAAAAATCAGCAAAGTAAGTAGAAAACTATGTTAAATAATCCGCGAAAACCGTTTTCAGATGGCTTTTTTAGTATTGAATTAACCAAATTAATTCATTTTCTTTTTTTCAGTACGGGGATGTCGCTTTTTATTAAAAATAGGGTGTAGCGTAGGTTGCCGTACTGCCGGCCTCCTAAGATCTGTCAGCTGGTAGAGCGTCCGCCCGGCAGGCGGAAGGTGCCTGGTTCAAATCCTGCACGAGGTAACATTTTTAATATAAAAATTACCTCATATTAAAATTACAGTGATAGCAGAAAAGCATTTATTTAATGATAGGCCAAATTTTGTGTGTTCCTCATAAGAGACAATGTGCCTGTGACAAATGACACAAGAGATTTTTTAAAAACCTCATTTTCTTCTTTAACCTCTAACACCCTTATGGTAGATTTACATTCACAGCCACGAGCAGAAGCAGTACAGTCAAGATTGCTTGCGTGGTTTTCTAATGCGAGCATTTTTACTCACGGGTACGGTACAATCACGGTGAAATGAACTGTCTGCTTTTAACTGGAAAGTGATTTGATCCACCTTATTTAGCTTTACAGAAAGAGAAACGAAAAACACTTTCTTAAGGTTAGTTTTAACAATGATGACGGTTTGAAAGCAGTGCTTGAGGTGGATAAATATGAAGCTCATTATACATTATGACAATTATTCGAATTTATGTGTTAACATAAACGTAGACTTCCGCGCTCGTTGTCTATGCTATACACTTCTTGGGAGCTCTTCTTTCGTCGATGTTGACCTGAAACTGAGAAGTTTCAGATGAACTATGCTATGGCAAATATTTTACAAAAGTATTTTAATGACTTTCCACTTGACTAATAATAAGCCAGAACTAAAACTGAGATTAATATATCATGGCCTCCCTTAGATATTTTCGCGTAGACGGTTAACTTTTTTTCCTTTCTCTGTTATTTTAAGAGGAGGAATCTTCATAAGCACTAATAGGTCCGTACCGCCCTACATGTGGGATTCTCGTGAGGAGTATGCAATCACGAGCCTACTCAAAAAATCTCCCATGTTTAGCCACGATTTCTGTGCCTGGAAACCACCCCATCGGTACATATCATAAACGCACACTGAACTTCTTCTTCCCCGGATGTCCATACCGGCTTGCCTTTCCCACTCCTCCAACTCCTTAGTTGATCTCAGTTCCTTTAACCAGATGTCAATAATTTTTCAGTTCGTTTCAGATCTTACCATCTCTGCGATCATATTTTCGGGTGTTATAATTGAGCCTAAGGCAAAGTTGATTTGCGTTCTTTTGGTAATCCATCGCACGCATCCCAACACTGTATGTTGAGTCGTGTCTTCAGGCATAAGTTCTAAATATTCCACGTCAGATAATAATGATCCAACTTCTCAAATCTGCTGGTATTAATTTTTGTCTTGTCCCACTTTCTCTTTTAGATCCCATCTACTCTACCACATGTCCATTCTCTCCAATCTCTCTGCTATCTTTCGGGCCGCAATACCACCATTCTCACACATGTATTTTCTTTTGTACGTCAGAAGATCTACAGGAGCCATTGGTGTAATTACCTGTAGTGCTTCGAGTAACGTCGCTCGGAAAAATGACGCTACCCTCAGCAACATTTTTTCTCTTCTTCCCACAAAATTACAGTACACTTTCTTTTGTAGTGGCTCATGCCAAATTGGTGCACCGTACAGTATTATTGAATGTGTAACCCCAGAGAGAAGTCTCCGTTTCTCTCTATTCCGGTCTCCTATATTTAACATTATGGGGGTAAGCATAACTGTCTGCTTCTCCGACTTTCCGCAGACATATTTAATATTTTTCCCGAAATATAATCTTTGATCCAGGATAATTCCCAAATATTTGAGGGTTTTCCCTGGTACTATCCTAGGTTTTCCAATGCTATCTCTCTTTCGCATAACTTTTCAAGATTAATGCCTCAGTTTTTTCAGGTGATTTTCATTTACTCTATTCACAAGTCTATGTTTATCCTCAGCAGCTACCAACAATGTATGATCATCACCATAACCTACCAGCTCGGATTGTGTAATATGTTACACAGGATAGGTCCAAGAACACAGCGCTAAGGTACACCGGCTCCCACCTCAATTTGCCCGTTCTCCTCAATTTGGAGTGGTCTTTCGTCAAAGTAACTGGCTATTATATTGACCAAGCACTTTTATATGTCTCTGCTTATCAGCTTGCGCATTATGTAATTCCAACTAGCATTATTGAATGCATTTCGAACCGCTTTTTACCACACCATTTTGAAATAATAACAAATAATAAACAATGAATAGTCAAAAACATAAATAAAATTGATAGTGTAGACATGACAAATTACAAAAAAAAAAAAAATGAAATGGTGGTAACCTCAAGGTGAGATTCAGTTATGCATTCTGCCTAGCGGTGGGCAATTCGAATTCCAAAGGATTCGGTAACGCTAAGCCAATACGGATTCGATTTTTATGATGAATCGAGTTCTTTTTTCTTAACGAATTCAAAATCGTTTTCAGAATCGAATAGCTTCTACCGATTATATTCGTCAAGTAAGAAAAGCGAATGGGAAGATGCGAATGGGCATTTGCGGTCTCGAAGTATATACAATGAATAAAGCGGATTTTTTTTTTAGTAACAGGTGTTCTCTGTAAATTACAGTAAATGCAAATATTAGATATCCCAAGTTTTAAGTGGAATTTATGTGATGAGTATACCGAAAAATGTTAACAATAGTTAATCCTACAATTTTAAATTTATGCACAATTTGCAACTTCTGATTATTAATAATAATTTTCGAAATATTACTTTAAAGTTCACAAGTATGTTATTTGCCAGAGAGCATAGCAAAAGATTTTTGTGGATTTAAATGTAAAGAATGTTCATGTGCAACCGTAAGTAATGAGTAATTTACAAAAGTCCTGATTCAGTTTTCACTACAAAGTGTGCCTGTGCATTTATCGCTATAATTCGTAGCGAGGCGTAATACAGTTTTAACAAAATTTATTAAATTGCTCGATAGATTCTTTAACCAGCACGCGAACATGCGTTCAACCGATGATTTTTTAATAATTACCAGACCTCGGCGCACGAATGACTCATCCACCATCATCTATATAGAAGCAGTGGAAAATTCTCTCACTCGAGCAGAGCGATTCGTCGAAACGTGTTTGTGTGTATTCGCCACGGCCATGACAGGAGAATAGCGCATCCTTCTTAAATTTTCGTAAGCCTCGCCGTCCGAAAGGAGTTTTTTTTTTTCTCTCGAAAGACGTGACCGGCAATTCAACGGCCAGATTATAAAATCGTCATCGTCCTGTCGTGCCGCTACACAAACGCAAACTCGTTATAAATCAGACGTCCGGCCCTCTTTTCTCACCGGTTAATAGTTCTCGCATTAATAATAGAAGTGCGACCGACGGGGTTCTGCCGTTTCATTATGTCAACAATTATTTATGGCCATCCCCAGTTCTAACGTGCTGTCGTAATGAGTGTTTAACAGTCAGACTTGACGTAGCTTGCATTCGTGTCTAGCTTACCAATGCAATGGTATATCGAAAGACTAAAAGATAAAAATGTTTCTCACTATTAGAATATCCAGTCGGGGTATCTCCCAGCTTCCTAATCTGTAATTCGTATGTGTATGCTTGACGCTTTTGCGTAAATCGTTACGTTGCGGAATTTTTATAGTGTATAAGTGGGGGATTGGAGCCCGCGATTTTTTTCTCTCCTGTTATGACATACGTAACGCCAGGCGCAAACTTCTCGAGAGAGGAACGGCATTTGCATGCAGACATGTCACCATTTTACAAGCACAGGCGCCTATGGTTTGGCGGCGTGATTGCCTAATTCAGCAATCTATATCTAACTCGTGTAATCCGCAGCATGGGACAACATACTTACACTGTGAGCAAAAAGTAGAGGATAAATGTGATAGAAAAAGAATATCAAAGAAAACCGAATGAAATTATAAGAATATCGTAAGAACTTAGACAACGACAAAGTTGAATAATCGTTTATAATAATAAAGAAATGGCATAAACGCTTGATATTTTGCTATTTGATGCATTCACAAATCGGATCTCACGTGGGCAGCCCATTGTACAGCCTTGAACACAACAATAAAGGTGATTTTCTTGTCGGGGACAATTTATGTTTCGGAATGGTAATCAAATCTGTATGTCTTGTACTGTGCTGATGCATCGATTTTAGTGTCTCAAATTCATCTGCATGAGCCCTAACAAAAGTTACCGCTTTATATATGATGATGCAGGGAAAAGTAAGTAGTTGTTTAGTTTTAAATGTTTCCCTACACCTTTCTCGGCAATGAAGGCCAAAGAGCAAGCGTATAGTCCGCTTTTGCAAGATAAAGACTCTATCCCAATCGGTCGCAACACCCCAAACAATAACCTTGTAGGATAATGAAGAATACACTAGCGAATAGTAAACCTCTACTAAAGATTGCAGTTCTAAGATATTTCTTAGTTGAAATATCGCATAGTAGGCTTTATTTAGTTTACCACAGACACTTTGCAAACTATCATCCCAATCCAAATTTTTGTCAAGTATAAGAATAAGAATAAGAATAATTTATTTGGTTAAGCGACACAAAATGTGTATGTAACCAGTCAAAATAAACAAAACTATATATTAGTAAACAACATGAACATTCTTATAATGAGGGAAGGCCAAAAATGAGAAGAATAAAAGGAAAAGAAAAAACTAAAACTCTACTACTAAAAATAAAAATAACATAAACCAACCAAATCAAAATTACTGATAGAAAACAAGATAGGGTTGAAACTTAAAAAGATCGAAAGGCTATCACGAGGTGCGCAATGCGAAATATTCAGACAACTCATAAAAATTGTAACACAAAAGAAATTCGGTAACACTGTTACGAAAACTAAAAATCGAGTTTTTTTCTTTAATTTCAACGGGTAAGTGATTATAGATTTTAATGCCCATACTCCCAAACTTGTAACCAAAAGTGTATATCCTGCTGTATGTAGTTGATCTTTATTTCTTGTGAAGTGATGGTGATATTCAGAATTTAATCTGAAAGCATTTTTATTTTTAAAAACGTAAACTGCTGCTTCCTTTATGTAATTACAGGCTAACGGTAGTGTTTTCAGTTTTTTAAATAAAGGTTTACACGACACACCAAAACGAGCACCCGTTAAGGATCTGATCACAGCTTTTTGGGCCAAGAAAACCTTTCTCACAGCTGCTGAGCACCCCCATAACAGAATCCCGTATTTCAGCCTAGAATGTATTTCTGCGTAATATAACGCGAGTAGACACTCCATGGTCACCTGTGAACGTAAATAACGAAAAACGTAACATTTACTATGCATCTTATTCGCCAAACCTTGGCAATGCTCATTCCACACAAGGTTGTCCGCGCAAGTAATACCCAAGAACTTCGTGAATTCTTCGTGAAAGCTTTCTGTAATTGTACATGATCTATAAACAACGGCCCAATCTCAGAATTGCTATGCCTAGTATTAAAAACCATATACTTCGTCTTTTCTATGCTTAATGATAGCTTGTTATGAGCAAACCAATCGGATAGAGTACATAGCAAGGTGTTAGCGATATAGTCCGTGTCGTCATTGGTTGTCAAAATGGCTATATCATCGGCATCAATGGTAAAACGTACATGTCGGATAAAAAAAGTACAATATCGTTAATATAGAGACTAAAAAGTGTAGGTCCCAAAACTGATCCCTGAGGCACGTCCATATTAACAGGTAGAGCGTAAGATTTAAAGTATTCTATTTTATTTTCGGGTGTGATGTGTTTTATTTTAACGAATTGGATCCTATCATATAAATATGAAGCAAACCATGTTGCAACTATGCCTCTAATACCATACGCTTGTAATTTTTGCAAGAGCTTATCATATTGAACGCAATCGAAAGCTTTCTTTAAATCACAGAAAATACCTAGTACAGATTTTCTTTGTTCAATACCATCCAGAACTTTGCAATAAAAATTAATTAAGGCCGTAGATGTAGATCTTTCTTTCCTAAAACCGTGCTGAAAATCCGTTATGATACCATGTTTATCAAGAAAATGGTTTAGGCGATCCAACATGCAGTCCTCCATTACTTTGCAAATGCAAGACGTCAAAGCAATTGGCCTATAGTTAGAAATATCTTTACAATCACCTTTCTTGTATACAGGAATAACCATAGCTGTTTTTAGAATATCTAGAAACGTGCCTTGAGAAAAAGTACAGTTGCATTATCATTAAAATGTATGTGAAGGTTTTAAATCGGTTTACGTTTATCAAAATTAATAACTTTTGTTTTTTTGTTATTCAAGACTAGCCGATTCGAACCACACCAGTTTGTTACTTCTGCTACAGTTTTTTCAATTTTAAAATTAATATCCTGGAGTGTTCCAGACTTCACAATCACCGACACATCATCAGCAAACAAAATAGGAAATCCACAAGTTATATGTTTTGGCAAATCATTGATTAATAATAGAAAGAGCAATGGTCCCAGGACAGACCCTTGAGGTACGGCCCAGATCAATGCTGTATTTCGACGACCGTTCGTTCTCCAACTTAACAACCATTTTCCGATATTGCAAGAAAGATAACCAATCCAATGAGAGTCCTCTAAATTCCAATGAGTATAGCTTCCGCGATAAAATCTCCGCATCCACGCAGTCAAAAGCACGCGTTAGGTCGAAAAATATACCAACTACGTACTCGTTTGGATCCAAGCCATCATAGATACAATTAAGACATTGAAAGAGTGCTGCTTCTGTTGACTTTGGTTTTGTAAAACCATGCTGGTTGCGGTGCAATATGTTATGCTTATAACTTCTGCTACAGCGCCAGTAGTCGCTTTATGTTTCTGAAAGCTAGGTTGGTTATTGGCATTATTTAATTAGATATATGAAAAAATAGTATTTTATATTCAACATTAAGTACATACGAATGCATAATGTTTATCATAAAACCAAGGAAAACAAAGATATTTTTACAATGTGAACATTGAACAAACGATTACAAACTGCAATTACAGTTTTGTTTTATACTATTTAATGCACTAACAAAAAAAAAATGCAACAACAGTGGTAAAAATTCCAAGTAATCTACTAAAATATTATAAACTCTTGTAGTAAAGTAAAGTTTGTCAACAAGATTTTGCATACAAATCAACTGCGCTATTGCAATAATTAATATAGTTGCGTATAATTTTATCAGCTGACTGCGCGCGAATTGTCCGGTCGCATTGGGCGGAATTGCAAAGATCTGAGCAGCAATTAATTGGGAAGAACCGGTGTGGAAGCATCTCATAATTCTCGTACTGTGGGCGATTGTCAACCACAGTACCTTTTATACGATATTAACTATGTGTAATCATCAAATTAATAGTACATAGAGGCGTTCACTCAACACAATTTACATTGAGTAAGTATTCCAACGATTATGAAACAAGCGCAACGCCATCTTTGCTACAATTTCTGTAGTATCACATATTTATGTAGCTAAACCAATTATACGTATCATCGTACCCCTACCAAATAGTCAACAAACATTTTTAATTGCGGATATTAAACTGATTGTTATATATTTGTATTATAGCGGTAATTAACTACATTAGTATATACAAATATGTTTGTTTCTAGGTATTAGACAGTTTTCTCTGTGCAGTCGTAATAATTGCAAATAATCGTCAAAAAATCATGGGCAATTTATTATATTTACCAGTTGTAAAATCTTATAAAGAATTTTACCATGTCTTGTAGAAGATTGTCCTATAATTCTTTCTAACAATTTTATTGATCTTTGCTTTGTAACTGTGGTATAATACTATATGGATTATAATCTGTATGATTACCCCTGAAATATTACAAATATTTATTGTACCGTTTTCGATGGGCATCCGTGTATACTGCGTACATAAATCTGCGTGTATTTACCGCGAAAATCATTCGTCTCAATTTTTCCCTCGTTCGCGCAAAAAACGAGACGCAAAAAGCTAAGGACGGATTCTCCCTATGTCGAACGCATACATAATGCCAGCGTACGCAATATCATTGGTTACATTACGGCGACCGACGTGAAAGAATTGCGGGCTTAACTACGTAAGAAGTGCGTGTTTGTCATTCAAGGATCGATGCGAAGCGTTCGCAGCATTAATAAAATCGCCGAAATTAACGAGAGCCGCTAAATTGCCGATCAGATAGATTAAACGTGTAATTAAAGCTCCGCTGGACATTATATAGCTACACCGGAAATGCGGAGAGAGTGCGTGCATTTAGCGCCAGTCTCTGGGATTGGTTAAAAGGTGTATGGGACGCACGCACCGAAGAATTAACGTAGAGCGTGATTCGAGCTCTAATCGATTATCGAGAAGACAAGAGCGCGTTTTTCTATTCAATACGGGTAGACTACTGCATGCTGACGCACGAGGTAATTGTGTATGAATTAAGGAGAAAACGCTAACACGTCAATTGGAAACGAATACTGCATTGTATTTCCTCAGTAAAATCACATATGTCCTAGGTGGGGTGAAAAGTAACTTCCTTGGGAATGAAAAAGTTTTTTTTTTAAATGTTTTTTTATTTTATTCAATATAGTCCCCTTTTAGCTCGATACACTTATTCCAGCGATTTTCCAACTTCTTGATCCCGTCCGAAAAGTAATTTTCCGGAAGGTCTGCAAAATACTCCTCCGTGGCGTCGATGATTTCCTCGCGTGAGCTGAATTTTTTATTGATGAGCTATCTTTTGAGGTTTGGGAAGAGATAATAGTCCGAGGGAGCCAAATCGGGCGAATACGGTGGATGCGATAGCAATTGGAGCCATAAGTCATTGATTTTAGCCGTGGCTGCGATGCTCTTGTGGGCCGGTGCATTGTCTTGCAAAAACAAAATTTTTTTTCACTTCATGTGAGGCCGTTTTGCAGCGATTTCGGCCTTCAATCGCTCCAATAATGCACAGTAATACTCGCTGTTGATGGTTTTTCCTTTTTCGAGGTAGTCCACGAAGAGTATGCCATGACAATCCCAGAAAACCGACGCCATAACCTTTCCGACCCATTGAGCCTCCCTCGGCCGCTTCGGAGCACTCGTGCCGGCGGTTTCATCACCTCTCCTTGCACCAGGTTTAACAGAGCACGAAAGCAACTTACCTTCACTTGACAGCCAGCAGGCTGCAATTGGTGAACGGTTTGCATTTTTTAAGGATGCATCTTCAGGTCAACTCAAAACTCGACGCAATGAACTGGTGTCAAACTTTGTGCATCGTTGTCTCCTCGATGTTTATGGAATCTCTTGGACGTCCTCGGCCACAGCATCGATATTCTTGTGCGAACAAGTAATACGGAGTAAGCGAACCGTGGTGCAGAAGATGTGAGCTACAGGAGAAAACGAGTTTACATGTAATCTGCACATGTGAGGAGTTGAAAGTACTCCGGCAGAAACAGTTCGGGAAGGATCTATTGGAGCCCTCGAAAGTTCTCAAGCTTCCACCGGGCAAGATATAGTACTGGACTTTATAGAGAACACCAAGTTGCTCGAGTCGAAGTAAGAGATTTAATAGAGACGGTAGAATGAGCACCTAGCTCAAGTGCCTGGACTAAAGGTGTCCACCCTAACGTCATGAATGAATGAATGAAAAGTAATAGGGAGCCGACTACTTCTTGAGACATCTCTAGTAGACGAAGTTTGCACAAGCTGCTCAGTTAAACGCTTAATTGTTTGCGTATATGATGCTGGACAACAAAAAACACGACGACGCTGCGTTAAAACAACAGAGCGGAAATTGGTCAAATAAGCAGTAACAATTATTCCGCGTTCTTCCATTGCTTCTTGTCAACTAATTCTCTATCTGTCTGTATGAAAAACGTTTTAAATTTATAAGTTGATTTATAAAAAGTATTGTAATAATGAACACAAAATAATGAAATATTTAATTTTATCGAAGAGAGTGCAAGCGTCAAAATTTTGACGTTTGTCAACTAATTCTCTATCTGTCTGTATGAAAAACGTTTTAAATTTATAAGTTGATTTATAAAAAGTATTGTAATAATGAACACAAAATAATGAAATATTTAACTTTATCGAAAAGAGTGCAAACGTCAAAATTTTGACAAAATTGCAAATATCTCAGAAACAGCTAGGTTTACGGATAGGGAACGTTAATATAAACTGATCACAAATGCTCAAAGAGAAACGATGGATTCATAAAAATTATACCATTCCATTTAAAATAAGAAAGTTGATATCAACACTCTGTATACCGAATAGTCTGCAAGGCTGAAAATATTGTCTTTAAATAAATTATAGTCATCAATATACATATTACATAATTAATAATAATTACATTATGTAAAAAAGGGTTTAATTATTTTATTTTACAATCTTCTGTTATAATTTATTTATATATAATTTATTAATTTGGGAACAATTGGGTAAACATATTTTGGAGAATTTGTTAATGTTTACCATCACTTCTTCGTGTTTTGCAATTAACTGTAATGTTTCTTGTTCAGCTGTATAGGATTAACAACTAAAGCATTTGAAATAGTAGTTTTTGCAAATCGTAAAGTAATTGAGAATCTTTGTTTACTTATAAAAATTTTGCAACCAGCTACTATTACACTTTAGTATTTAACCCTTATCTTGTTTTTTTTTTTTAATTTTATACATTGTAGACGCTACAATGTAAGATTTAGGAACAATTTACCATATAATTATACAGATTGTATTAAAAACAATTCCCCATTTTGAGTGTGAATACGTTAGACGTTAGCTACTGTGCATTCGCCATGTGTCTCAATCACTTTGACAAGTATCTCTATAAACGACGTTATTGGTGCTAGTTTTATCAGCTGGCATCGCACAGTGTCTCAGACACGACCAACAACATATCATCGCCGTTTCTTAACGGTGAAATGGACCAAGGCCCGGCCAAGTTTGTATATAAGGCTTCCTTTGCAGAACTTACCATTTATAGTAAACGCAGATAGGTACGGTTTCCATATACACAGTTAGTCGTGTGTACCGACAACCATCACGTCGAAAGAGACCACGAGAACTTGATTCGAAACAACGAACGAGGAACTGCACCTAGTAGGTATAATTCGGAACAAACATGTCTTGAGCCATCGGATTGAATAATATTATTTTTAATCAAGAGCATTTACCTTCGCGTTAAACGGTAGGTTAGCTAGTTACTATTGCTACTTCTACGTTGGCATTTGAAGCTACAAGGCGACAATACTACACGATAGGAAATCACATACAATTTTGTTAAAATAAAAAACAATCCTGTCAAGAAATTATTTCACAAAATTGTTAGTGTAGCGTTCCGTCCGATAAACATGTCCTCTATGTTACTATTGGCACATTTTGTGTGTATATTAACGAATGCACTTCCACATATTTATTTTTTAACATAAATATTTTCGTATATCCCTTGTTATTAGTGTATTGCAATACGAAGTGGAAAAAGGTAAATGTTAGAAGAAAGATTGTAAAAATTTGTGATTTTGTGAAAGATATTTTAGTGAGATAGGAATTATACGAAAAACTTCGTATGCACCACGTTTATTTTATATTCACTTATCATTAAACTTCTGGTCAATCAAGTGATATTTAGCATTTATCATCAATTATATTATCAAATTAAGAATTAAGAATAAATGTTATATGAATGGCATAAGTGATAAACTAAGAAGCACGTATGAGATCAATACCAATCGGTATAGTAGCTACCGATATTCAGCAATACATATCCATACAAAGAGATACACCAGATATCCGATCTCTCAGGACTACACCAATTTAATTAATTCGGGACAATTGTTTCGGAAATTCGAGGATTTCCATTTTCAACCGAAGATCGAATCAACTGAGAAACGATAAAATATCTAAACATCACACATCCTATTTTAAATTTATATTTACAAGTGCTTTTTTTCTTTTACCCCCTAAATTTGACCTGCTAGAATTCTGTGAATTCTGAACTTATACAGTGTTTATACCCTAATAAATACATAAATAAATTTTTAGATTGCCTTTTGATATAAATGCTTTCATAAGCATTTAATTCTTTTGCGGATGTTAGATTTTTTATTAGTTTTATCGCGGGTTTCAACTGAAGTGGAGCTGCGCATATAATGTTTATTTTGAACTCTCTTTAAACGGCGAAATACATCCGCAGAAGAGAAACCATTGTAGATCGCAACCTTTTTAATGTACTGTAATTCTCTGTCAAATCTGATTTTATTAAGTGGAAAAGTTATTAATCTATCAATCAAGAAGTTAAAGTCGGCAATTTTATATTGTCCACAATGATTTGAATCAGCCATAATAAATCTATTAAATTACTATTGGTTTCTTTTCTATAGCTGTTTATTTCTAATTTGTTGTTGTTCCTGATTACTAAGCTGGGAAATGGAAGTTTCACTTCTTCTTCTATTGTGAATTTTATACTACGGAATTTTAAATTTATTTCGGTGACAAAATCGCGATGGTGGATATAGTAGTATCAAAAACCGCGAATATGTCGTTTACGTACATCAACCAAATCCTAGGGAAATAATTAGCTTCTTCTTCCTAGGAGCGAGAATATTGAGATGCATATGAAATTCTTCTGTTTTTCTATTTTTTTTTATTTATTATCAGTAATTAAATTTTATCAGACTGCATAGTTAATTCACTGGAGGGAAAAATTACTACAAGGAAAATAAGTGTATTTCAATATTTATTAACTTTTCTAAAGAATTATTTTAATGATATCTATACAGTGCCTGCCTAATAACAAAATGCTGTGTGTGCAACAATGAGTTTTAGCGCCCCTTACAATGCAAATAGGTATACAAGACTCTTCAAAAAATGATGTGGGTGCTCTATAATTGAAATTTGTTGAAACTTAACACCTGAACTTGGCATTCTAAAGGGATTAAAAACCAAAAACCAACACCAATGAGTAGTAATAAGCAGGAAATATTAAATCCTTGAGTTTTTTCTTTTCCAGTTGCAAAACAAATTCTAAGTTATGAAAAATGAAATAATCTCATATTCTTATTTAACCCTAAGTTTAATTCCTAGAGGAATTTCTTGATAATGCCTAGCTTTACCACTTGAGGCAGCACCTCGCGATTATTTCAATTTTATTTTGTTCGTTGG
Source organism: Cetonia aurata (assembly GCA_949128085.1). Taxonomy (NCBI): domain Eukaryota; kingdom Metazoa; phylum Arthropoda; class Insecta; order Coleoptera; family Scarabaeidae; genus Cetonia; species Cetonia aurata. Next base: position 20,542,446 of record OX421887.1, on the reverse strand, counting down.
ATGGTATGAGTTTATTAAAGTCGCAGTAAATTTTGTCTATACAGAAATGATTAAAAAACGTCTGCCAAATTTGCTACACAGCCCTTTTTGGTTTTAGTGCGGTGCTTTTTTTAATAAAAAAAAAATCGATAAGACTCATATCGTGATAAAGTATAATTCATTTGGGAGGTCTAGAATAAAAACAAAAATGAGTTATTTGTTAATTCTTTTTGTAATCTTATGCCAGAGAATAGCGAAAAACAGGCAACCGGCCATACACTAGATTACTCTAAATGCAAATTTTATTTACAAATGTTTAGAAAAAATTACTACAGATTCTAGAAATAAAATTTATCGCAATGTATATCCGTGTAAAATAGCACAAAGTGCCACTATAGAGGAATGTTATACCAACATCTTTACACCAACCACAATCTGGTTACTTCTTATCCCTTCATAAACTTTGATTATAAATTCTTTAAGCGGACATACTTACATGCGGGCAAATGATCTATAAATATTTTATTCTCTCCCAGACTCTATTTTTATTTCTCTTCTTGAGATTGCGCGCATTTCTGCAATACCTCCCGGTAACAAACGCAGTAATTACATACGGAATGCGCTAGATGGAAATGTCGTGTAACTGTCAGGCGCTCGCGACTTTAATTATAGAGCAGGCGAAATTCATTCATCAGATTTTGTATTCGGTGTTCCGCTACGACATCAACAACATTCTCTTCTAGACTTAATTTCTACATACTTTGCGACGGCACGTATTAATTTGCGCTGATAGCAGGAACGTGAAATTAGACGTATATGTACATACCTAGTGTGCTAGATGACGAAATCTTTTAAATATACAGGGTGTTTGAAGCAGCGTTGTAAGGGTCTCAATAGGCGATAGGTGAGATCATTAGAAACCGTTATTAATCACGTTTTTGTTAGTTCAAAATCTAATTGATTTTAAAACATTCGAACTTCTACTAAATTTTGTTTTTTTTTGGCAGTGTTGTTGTTTTTTATGGAAGTGTAATACATTTTCCTTTGAAAAGAAGCAATTAATTAAATAATGTTGCAAAGAACCAAAGATGATTGTACAAGCAAATGATGTAGTGGTCGATCTACCGTACAAATTTGAAAGTAATTGCTACACTAGAAAAAGCAATTCGTTAGTTTATTCATCACATTTTAAGTACAAGTAGCACTATAGTACAAGGTGTTTCAGAAAATTTTCAGTATAAAACCAGGAGAAAACCAGTGGTTGCACACTGTTGTTAAAAGTTACCAAAAAAAAGTAAACTGTTGTTAAAAATGACATGAAAATGTACACTGTTGTTAAAAGTGGCATAAGTATGGGTACACTATTGTTAAAAGTAACATGAGTAAATCAGAGTAAAGAATCTATCTGTAAGTTTTACATTATCCGGGGCTATTTTTTTTTTAAAAATTGTTTAAATAAATTAGCTATTTTTAAAGTTAAAATTTGAAACGTAAATAAAACACAAAAACGTTAAGGAGTAAAAATATATTGAAATAGTAGTCCACAACAATATTGTTTCACCACACAGTGGCTTCATCAGGTGGATGAAATTAACTAAACAGAATATGAAATTACACACTATTTATACTTTTAAACCTAGGAGTGGGGAATAATTAAAATCCTTTTGTTCATTGAGCGCTAAACCTTACTTACTATATCTATTAATTTCTAAACATTCAAATAAGTCTAGTTTCTTACTTTTCTTATGAACATGCAAATTATCAAAATTATTATTAAAATTATGATTAAGTTCTAAACAATGATTAGCAAAAGTAGAATCTGTCTTCTTATCTCTGTAACTTTTAGTATATTCGGAAATACGTGTAATGAAAGATCTACCTGTCTGTCCTATGTACACCTTACCACACTCACAAGTCAATCTATAGACCCCAGAGTTAAACTTTCTATCTGTTTTGTCCTTGTTATTCTTTAAATACGAGCTAATGTTATTATTAGTTTTATATGAAACATAGCTATTATTATTACGTTTGATAAAATTACCGATTACCTCTGATGTTTTCCCAAAATAAGTAATAGAAGTATAGTTAACTGGTTCTTTGTTAAAAATTTTAGGGTATATTAAAGCAAGCGTATGAGACTTTTGTTTATTCACTAAAATGTTATTAATAAAATCCACCGAGTAACCATTATTTAAAGCTATTTTGTAAATTCTGTTAAGTTCTAATTCAAAGTTTGTTTTATTCATAGGGACCTTAACTAATCTATGAATCATACTCTGATATGCAGACAATTTATGGCTAAAGGGGTGATGTGATGAACACGTATCCTCCCATTCGATTAATCTTTTAGTTAGAATTTAAACTAAGAATTACTTTCTTGAGTAAGTTGTTAGGGTACCCATTGTTAGCTAAAATATGAAAGAGTCTTTTTAAAATTGTATTTTTAAATTAATTGTCAGATATCCTCACAATTTTGTTTTTTATGACTTTGATTATATTTATTTTCATCGAAATAGCTTGCTTAGAAAAGTAATTCAGGTATATTCCTGAAAAGGTTGGTTTGATGTGGTAATCCAAAATAATCCGTTGATTCGGAAGTCTAACAAAGAGCATATCAAGAAGGGTACAGAGTTCCCTGATTCTTTTTGAATTGTGAACTGTATTTTATTGTGAAACGAATTAAAAGTATTCAAAATCGTCTCAATTTTATTAGCATTAGGTAAGTTAAAATAAATTATAGGTATACAAACACTTAAAGGTTCATCCATCTCCAAGCAGACCAAGAGAGGACTGAGGAGGCTTCCCATTGTAGTGCTAAGAGTTTGGCGATACTAATTATCGTTGAAAGTAAATACAGATCCATCACATAGAATAGATGTGAGATCCGAAACAAAGGATCAGTCTTTATCAATAATTTCCGTAGTCATTATTGTATGTTTAGAGAATAACTTAAAATAAGGAAAGCAGGTTACACCAAAACAAAGTTATTTCACTGAACAATAAGAAACTATATTGTAATATTTAAAAGTATATTGACCTTGGGTTAGTTTGTTGACAACTGTATATTAGTACTATATCAGTGCTGCCAACATATATCAAAGGCAACTGTTTAAAAAGAAATATATCTTGATATATTTCAACAATTATATCCAATGGGATATTGATAAAATATAGATACGACATCTAACGATATCACAACATAATCAGGATGTGGCATCATATTTTTCATCATTTCGACGATGGTGATGAGTCACGTATGTTATAATTAGTTCTATTTTAGCCTGGGATGTTTGTAGAATATCAGCCATGAATTTGGTGAGATTATGTGTTGGTGAGCTCATAAAAGTTACAATTGGTCTTACAGGAAAGCCATTTCTTCGGACAAGTGCCATTATAACAAATTAATTTTTTGCTAGAAGGTCATCACTATAACCCTCTCGTTTCAAATCCCTGACAAGAGTGTTGTTTTTCCGTTGAATGGAAGTTTTTTTTTTTTTTATATATTTGGCCAGCGGGATCTAAGCCCATATGCCACTTTATGTATTATTATCTTGAAGCTATATTTAACAACAGACATATATAGGATCACACAAGGAATACACACTTCACAGTCTGGGGCCTATCAGACTGACTTTGAAAAGACAAACATGAATTCGGCCATCGGTTTAAGGGTTAACCCACAGAGGAGACAGAATGGATGGAGTGTGCTATAAATAAAACTATATCAGCAGTTTGGACTTTGTTAAAACATCCAGAAGTTTGTCACAAATTGTTTTGCTGTTTAAATTTAACAGAGTTACTACGCTGGTTGGTAAGGGAATGTAACTTAAAGTTAGGAATTCGTATAATTCATTTACCACACTTAAATGATTAGTGCAAGCTAAGAAAAGATGATTTAAATCAGCCTGCTCGTACCCACATGTACATTTTGGTGACTCTATGATATTTAGTTTATGCAGATGGGCAGGATACCTTCCATGTCCAAATTTCAATCTGGATAAGGTTGTATGGTAGTATCTTGATATTGGACATTTTAGATACCATGAGTTGTTAGTAGTGGTAGGTTGCAAATAAGCATATTGTGTGAAATGTGCGCCATATGTATCTTTCCAAAATTTATCCCAATCCGCTCTTAATATATTTTGTTTAGCATGTGCTACTAAGTCAGATATGGTTAGAACGGGCTTATACAATTCTCCCTCTTTCCTACTTAGTTTGGCCAATTCATCTACAAAGTCATGAGCTTGGATTCCACAATGACCTTTAATCCAATACAGTTCGACGGTTACAGATCTTAATCGTAGTTCAGTAATAGTCTCTATTATGTCTAGCGTAAGTGGATGCAAACCAAAGATGTGTTTTCTTTCCTGGATAGATTTTAAAACACTCAATGAATGGAAGTTGTTGGATATTTGGGTAATGGTTTGTACAATTCATTGTCAAAGATGTACTGATTTGGGATAACTTTTGAAAGAAATTTTTCATGATGATTAATTACAATAGGTACATTTAATCTTTCACGCTATTGGTCAAACTGACAAATCCGTTTCCGTTAAAATACAACCATTACAATTATTGGGAACGCTTATGTCAACTTCAGTCAAATGTTTCGGTTGACCTGACGGCGGAACACAAGAAAACCAAACAGTGACCATTCACAATTCACGTTTTCTCAAATTCTTTCACACGGTTTTCGAGAAGTCCGAGTCGACCACCGCACCACGGCAACAAATCATGGAAACTCGGTCGTAAATTTCACATCATACGAGACGGAATGGATACGCGGGCGCGGGTCCGTCGACGGCCGCCGACTTTTTTCCATGTTTTAACCTAAAGACCTTAAAATAATGCTCAATGTCGCGGCCAGTCGGTATCCGGAGAATGCCAGTTTACGGGGCGTATTATTGCCGCGATTCCAGGTATTCCCCCTTCAATCTCGAACATGTGTACGCGCCAAGATTGCGATCTGATCCGCCGAGATTAACGTCGAATATGTTAGCGCTACGCGACGACGCTCTTTCGCACATGGAAGGGGATTTAATTAGTCGAGAGCGTTCGAGGAATCTCAAAAGCGCGAAACGGTTTTCTGGATCGTACTAAAATATTGATTCATGGTGTGAAAATTGGCACAAATCAAATCGGTTTCGGATTCTTTTCTATACCGAATAATGCTGAAACGGAAATGAGTATTTTCTGGTGTTCTTCGCGATTAATAACACCGTTGTGGTTCGCATAAACATTGGCTTGACGTTAAATTGAACAAATTGGATTTACTGACGTAAATCATTTGAGTAGTACAATGTTATCACCTTCACAAACATACCGAATAAATACTAAATACAAGCCTAACAAACAAATTTTAGTTTGTGCTCTACGTTTTGAAAATTTCTGATAAAATTATTTACTAATTAAAAATTTAATCTTGATTTACCGACAAATTGGAGTCAGAAAAAATGTATTAGAATAAAGGTATTTCATTCATTTTCTATTATCCGTGGACGGTAAATAAAAGTATCTATTATCTTTATTCGTGACCGATAAATAAAAGTAAGCATAATTCGTGGATGATAAAACTAACTATTAGGTATTATCTATTACTTGTGAATAAACAAATTTGTCTAGTAAAATAGAAACATGGTTTGAACGTACACCAGAAGAAAGAAAAACCCGTCCAGTTTGAGTGAGAGAGAAGATGTAGTGCTGCACCGCCCGCAACAACTATTTGTTTATTTGTTTAGGAGTCGTCTTGGTTGTCTAAAGGATGGTAATACAGATACCTATTGTGAATATAAAACAAACAACAATTTCCTGGAATGCTTGCGTATCGTCCGCGGCAGTGCCGCTGTTAACGAGAAATTCTCTACTGCATGTAGTTGTAGTACGGATCTTTTTGCGGTATAATCTGGATTCTAATCCAAATAAAATTTAAAATATATTTGTTTTAATGAGATATTTGTCTCAATGTATGCGGTAAACATATCGGTTAACTGCAATAGGGAATATAATCTGCTGCAATATTTTAATTACCTTTATTAAAAAATAATGAAATGAATTATATTTAATAATTTTGGGAGTATCACCAAATAAATATTTATCATTATCTCTACAAAAATGCATCTATAAGAAAGGAGAATATTAAATAATTTAGGTTTATATATTAACCCAGTAACACATTTAATTCAAGGGGAACAGTAAAAAAAATATAAATTTACTTTAGAGATATGTTGCACAGACTTTCCTTATCGCACTAGATATAATATGTGCAGTTGTTATGTATACTATTTCGAACATAGTTTCCAATGTTTATATTTCTTTAAACGATTTACTATCATTGATGGATTAATGCGATGTTTATTTTTTATTAAACATTTAAGTCTTTCCGAACGTTATTATTAATTAAAAGATTTGTCCTTAAAAAGAACCTATTATTTTTCCTGTAAGGTAAAATATTTTAATTAATAGTAGATAGTCATTTGCACAATGAAGGAAAAAATACATTTTCTTGTGAGAACAATTTTTTTTTTCATAAAGTACTTAAACAGAAAACTAAAAGAAATATTTTATATTATACAATGGTAGATAAGAAAATTCAAGAATTACAAATCCGAGGCTGTTTGGTGAGGTAGCTAACAAATAATGTATTTTACGGGAGACGAGAGAAAACTATATCTTCTCTCTAACTCAAACTGGGCGGGTTGTTCTTTCTTCTGGTGTAAAATCTATACATGAAGTCTTATATAGGATACCGCTTGATGTAAATCTCCTTGAGCATATTATTTTCTTTCTCATATCGTCTTGTGATAGCAAGAGATAGCAATAGTTTTGAGGAAATTTCAGTGCCAAGCGATGTCCTAAGATTTAATGCAGTCTAGTGTACCATAGTGAGTAATAGTCTTTACCAACAAAAAAGAAGAGATAAATTATAAGATCACAATATAACATAATTATAGAAATATGCATTGAGTTAGTGCAAATATATAGTTAGGTCAATTAAGAGTTTAGATGTTCGCCCTCTAGGAGTCACAAGCCAAATCCCCAACCCACAAGACGACCGCAGCGTAAGCTTGTAAAAATTGGCTAATTGTGTTTAGACATTTTTTTTCATGTTTTTATATTACGTCATGCCAAACCGTTTCTGGAATCACTACATACGTGGTTATTTTGTAATTATCCAAGCCAGATCTGTGGCTGCATTATCGGCTTACACTAAATATTTACAAATATCTACCTACATTTCGAAACACATATGAGTATATTGTGTGTGAATTAAAAATGTGAAATTGTATTTCTGTGTATATTTGATTATCTAACATTAGAGAAAGGATAGAACGAAATACAAGTATTTTAAAAACAACTAGATGAACCCTTTATGGGGATGCCAGTGACACCATGGTTCAGAAATTTAATCTGGATATTAAGTATCAGGTTATAATAGGTACCAGATATGAAGGGGGGAGGGGGAACTGGGAGAAAGACTCTCCAGTAATAACGGACTCGAACTGGTATCCAGATACAGACGGCTATAAAACTGATTATAGCGCGAAGGGAAATGAGGTGGCCTACGATCTGGTCAGACGAGGCTCGTTAAGGTCATTTGTTGATCGGCATTACCAAAAAGTCCATCAATGAATGGACACAGATCAAGTGCAAGGAATTGTGGCAGAAGTCAGCAGGTCAAAGGCAGGCAAAAGAATTCTTAATGGAAAAGAGGCGTGAGTTTACTAAAGTCAAAGTGATAGTAGGTCTTTTAACTGGTCATTATAGGCTAAATAGACATATATACAACATAGATCTGACGCTACCTGTTGATTTTGTCAAGAGGAGGAAGAAACCCTGTTTCATGTGCTGTGTCACTGCGAGGACCTGGCGAAGACTAGGTTTCTAATGCCATAGGGCGCTCTACGCCCCCACAGCGAATAGCTACATAAAGGAGCTGCTCTCAAAGATGATAGGTCTAATTAAGAAGTTAAAGTTAAAGAGCGCTTTCTACGATAAAGGAGGTCACAATAGATCTGAAAAGGTCGCTATGAAATAGGTCAGAGTGCCACCCCAATCCTAATCTAATCTAATCTATCCCTTACATGAAGTTCGAGTTAAACCTAAAACATAACTAACTAACCTTTTGTGGGTATATATATACGCTAATTGCACAATATATAGATTTCTCGATTTCCACATTTGTCTTTGTTCACTTACAATTTGATCAGACGATATATGTAGGTATCCATTGTGATCGATTCAGCTGCCGAATAGCAATAACTATTAAGAATTTATAATCGAAAAATAAAGAATAGTCACAATTTGCAAATAAAACTTTTACTTTGAACAAAACCAACTTATTTATTCCAAACAGGGAAACAACATTTTCTTGTCTCCTCAACACTAGCGGCGCTTGTAATTTTGTGCCGCGTTGCTCTAGTATGGTATTGTATAACAATGATACAATGATACAACAACATCCAATTCATAAATTGTACATACGTAACCTATAAAATGCGGCTGATTGATTTATTAGACTCGATACCGCGTATAATTCATTTATGCAATATTATGATTTATCTGCGTGTTGTTTTGACATGCCGACTGCGATAATACAATTCTTATGGATTAATTCAATTTTTACCGTAAATAATTGAAACGGGCGGAAATAGAGTTCATTATGTTACGTAAGTAATTAGTGTTTCCTATTCTAGTTTATGCGATACAAAGAAAAAAAGAATGCTTTTTTACTTATGTTGGATTTTGCAATTGTCTAGGCTTGCTCCGGCACGTGTCGGAAAGAGTTAGAGTGCTGTAGATCATCTAACGCACGACATTGTAATGAATTTTTTGGATGAGAAAATATTTAAAAATTTTATTTTGAAAAATTATAGATCCGATTGGTATCACTGCATTTTGACAATTCTACTCTACGGTAAAAGTGAATGTTAGTTATGCTGATTTTTCGATAATGACAATTAAAACAGTAATAGAACTACTGGCAAATGTGTTTTTTTGAACTAAATTAAAGGATATTACACATATGTATTTTACATTGGAAGTGCGCGGTAAAATGAACCTACCGTTGCGTTGTTTGACAGGTAATGCTATATTTACAGTTGACAAGGCTAAAAAATTCTTTTTACTATATCGTCGGTAAGGATGAGCTATCAAGTAATCCATGGAATGACATTGAAATACCCTCTAAGAGTGAATAAGCATAAGAATTTTGCTGATCTGCGACTAAAAATCCGTTTTCAATAAATTACCTTCAAAATCGTACGGAAATTCTCGAAACTACAGAGGTATCAAAATATCGTTACGCCAAATAATCTTTTAACATACCTAGGCGCCCAGACAGACAAACAATAGCGGGGATTTATTAATAAAATTCGCTTTACCCGAATGAGTGGTGATTATTAGTCATTTTTCAGGATTAATTCTTTTATTGGACGCTCCTTGTTGTCCCCCGAAGCGACAAAAGAGACCGAACGAAGGGTTCTGTCCGACATTAAAGGGAATTAGCAAGGCTTATTTGGGATTGAATGAGGCTCGTTTCGCAAATTTTGCGGTCAACGGTCATAAATTTTCGATGGACGTTCCGTCCGCTCTTTAATGGTGTTTCTTCCATTGGTGGCGAGGAAAACGTGTCAGATTGACGTTTATTTATGAATGTATTCCGATATCAAAAGGACTATTTCTAGAATTCGTTTTAACTATCAAAGAGAGAGATTCATTATATATTTCTACATAATCATAATATATGAATGATAGGTAGATACCACATATGGTAAAAATATGTGTACAAACATATGAAAAAAAAGGACGTTCTACGTTTCACACGTGAATCAAACAAATTTAAGTGCGTTTAAATAAATGCGTCAGCGGTATACAGAATATATGAATGTATGTGTGTATACGGTGCACAGTAAAAAATTTCTGTAATAATGCAGTAATAATACTGTTTTATTTTACAGGTTTATTACTGTAAGGAAGTTTTTACAAGAAAATTACTACAGCTTTACAGTTTCTCAGTAAATAATCAAATAATAAATGTAAATGTCTTGATATAAATTTCTGACAGCTTTTGAATATACAGGCAATGGACATTAAATTTACAGCGATCATACTGTACTGTAATTTTCTCTTTCATCTGTAAAATTACAGTAGTATTTCTGGTGTACAATTACCGGGAATGTTACTGTAATCTTTTTACTGATTCATTAAGGGTGGCCACCGGGCATATCTCGGTAGCAGTTGATCCTGGCGCTACCAAAAAAAAAAATAAACTGGTGAATGTGGTCATGGGAACATCCTCAAATACATTTTTAGTTTCTGAAGTTTCCGCAACATGGCGTAATTTGTTTGCCTTTTATCATCTACTCATTGTGAAGAGAACATCAAGAAGGCGAAGGGGATAAATAATATTGTTCGGTGTATTGCTTTAAATGGAAACTAGATGTCGTTATCTACTAGTTTGACCTATTTATGTGATTTTCTCAAAAAATTGAAATGGAATGATATCACTGTAATTGGTTTTTTGTAAATTTTTTAAACTTTTGACTCACCTTATAAGCTGTAAGTGCTATAATTAAGTGCTTTTACAAAAGAACTTAAATAAGAACACATTGGAAGGATATTCATTGACGATAAAATTAAAAATAGTAGTAATAATATTTGCTCATCATTTTACGTAGTAGCTATTCAAAACTATGGACGAATTAACTCTACCTTAGTGGAGTTTATGCTGGCGGCAATTTCTGTTGTCATTCCAAAGATAATTTGACTTTCATAAATTTTCTAAACGTTTTGTCCATCCTTAAATAAAAGCTTTTCTGCTATAACTATAATTTTAATATGAGGCAATTTTCTATATAAAAATTTTACCTCGTATCTGATTTGAAGCAGGCACCTTCCGCTTGAGGGGCGGACACTCTATCAGTTGAGCCCACATCCTGTAAGCTCGACAAAAAATAATAACGTACCTATCCTACATTTGTAATTTTTCTGGCGCTGGTTTATAAATCTTATGTCAAATTACTTCTACGTTCTTAGGTGACACTTAATTATTAACACCATGTAGAAATCTGTGAAATGTTCTCAGTAATCAATCCTCATTTTTTAGTATTTAGATCTGTCAATGTGTCAAAGTGATTTATTATCTTTGCAATAATTATTGCTGAGTAATGCCTTATTTTTCCAATGAAGAAACTTACAGCTTACAGGATGAGGCAAAAATCTAGAAAATTAACAAAAATGGAATTATATTTAGAACACTAACAGATATCAATTTGCGGTTTTGACAGGTTAAATTGTCATTGCGTTCTATTTCTTTTTCTGGATTGATTATAATAATCGGTAGACGGTAGATGGAATGATACTATTTCATTTTATTTTTCGAAGAAATGACGTAAATAAGACAAGCTAGTAGATAACGCCATCTAGTTTCCATTCAAAGCAGTAAACCAATAATATTATTTATGTTCTTCGACTATTGGATTTTCTCTTTACAATGAGTCTAAGTTTTTAAAATCGCTTAATATCCACTAAAGGATTTTTGTATGACAAAAAGTGTTCTTGCTCCATCACTTTATAATAGGTATAATCTCAAAATGTCATGAACCAAGCTTATAGATAATTGTGAGCTGCCTATTTCACATCTATTTTTTACCAACCTTAATATAGGAAAATTATTAAAAAGAGTAATAAATGTAAGTACAAAGAAAACAAATTGGCGTTGTTTGTTTTAACGCAAGATGGCGTATCTTACGAGAACTTCAGAAACTTGAAAATATTTTTATGAATAATCACATTTACTTGTATATTTTTTCCCCTAAGTTCTAGGACCAACCGTTTCGAGATATGGCCGGTGGTCACGTTTAGCCTTCCTATATTCACGCATTGGTCTGTAGGAGCGACTAATAATATTTTCATTTTTTCTTATAAACGAAAAACGCCAGCGTATTGTCATTTCTGTTGGCTTCATAATATATTGGCGTAACAGTTTTGTATAAGTTATATTTTGAACAACTCATATAATTTTGTGTTACTTTCATTATTTTTGAGATAGTATCACACCATATATATATATGTGCAAATTACTTGCCGGTTATATTTTAAGATCAAAATGGACGAAGAACAAATAGGATTGATTTTGGAGGATGATATGCCGGTTTCAGACTACGAAGATGGCAACGATAGTGACTATGAGGATTCCGTTGATGTACAGAAAGAAGAAACTGATACAGAGCAAGAAAACGATCCAGACTGTGAAGCGGAACTTTTTTCTACTTCTAGTTACTTAAGGAAAGACAGTAAAAGAAAATGGAAGAAGAATACTCCTTCAACAACAGTATATAAAAACACGTTCTAAAAATTGAGTGACTCAACTTCCTGGTGTAAAAGGTGAAGCGAAAACCTTAAAGGAGGCGGGTTTCATACGGAACTTCTTCTCCGAAAAGGTAATATACTTGATAACAAAGTTCACTAACCAACAAATAGAACGGATTTCACCTCAATTCGGAAGAGCCGCAGACTACCTCTAACGAAAACTTCTAACTAGTCACTTCCGTGGGGAACCCTGTATATCAAAGTAATGATTATTAACTCAGAATTTGTTCATTTAGGCAACAACAAAAAAGATCAAGCACGCAATATTAGTACATAATTCGTTTTATGCCCAAGCGAAGTCGAGTAACAGATTCCTTCGGATCTATAAAGCACCCAGTTTTAAAAGGGTAGAAGCCGTAAATCACTAGCGGCCATTAAACAATTACAATCCATGAATATAAACAAGAGAAATGGTACACACGGAACGTACTTGGAGGCACTTGCGTTCTTATTGATTGTAATTGCGCTTAATGAAAACAGTGGTCGCTGCGCTGGAGGAAAACTACGTGCACATAGTCTATCTTTCTCTCTCTTTCTCGTGCGCTTGGCGCTCCTGTATGTATGTATGTAGGTATTATTGAAGCACTAGCGTTGGCGAATCGCGTATTTGTAGCATCAACTTCGAATCCGGGGCGATCATCGACAGTCGCTCCGTCGGTCGGCTGTTTTTCGCGTTTCTTTTTCGCCTTAATGGGCGAGCAATTGCACTTGATTAAACTCATAAATAAACCCCACAGTCGCCGCATTAGACGCGTATAAGTACACACTATACATTGTATGTAGACGGTAGATGGAGGCGCATACACTTACTTATAAGTGTATGATGGAAGATGCGAATATACAGCGTCCTGCAGATGAATTCTGGTTTTAAGCAGACATTAGTATCATACTCTTTAATAACTTTTAAAAACATGTTTGTGTAATATAAATGTATCGTGTACCGTCTTTTACAAATTCTATATACACAGGTAAAAATATAGCGGAGTGAAATACAGAGTCTCCGATTCGGAAGGCTTTATGTAGAGAAAAGAGCTGTATATCTACAAAACCGTGGGCATTTTAACGTCCATTAAGCTGGCGTAGCCACTTCATAAGCCCAGCTGAAAAGTAGTTGCATATTTTGTTGCTAATTTGTTACGCAAGAATTAATTTTGTTGCTCCAGCCGTTTCCGAGAAATGATGGCTACGCTGGCTTGATATTAAGGTCATTCGGACAAAATCCCTACCGAAACGGAGGTTCACAATGTCCTCCGTTTTATTTTAACCTCAACACGGAGAAAACATCCTTCTTATTATTTCCGCCACTGATATTTGTATATCTAACTCCCAAACGCAGTTAAGTGTATTCACTGCATATTATATTCTCTCCATATCAGGGTTATTCTTATTTCAACTACTAAACGCTGTTAAATGTATCCGATTCATGTAATATTCCGTTTTTATTGAAGTTAATTTTTTGAATAGAATACGTAGTTTTAGTTGCGTATATATTTCCATCAGTTTTACACCGAACAGGAGAAAAATAATCCTTTCGGGAATTTTTGTTGTCCAAAGTGGAGTTCGGTTAATGCTCGTCGATGAACGCATGCGTAAACGTTGTATGAGGGAGCCACTTGAAAATGGCGTCAAATAGCAGAAACCCTTCCTTTTATTGTTTAGCCATAAGACGTATAGTTCTGTATGTACAGATACACATCGTGTATGAACGGAAACGGCAGACAAGAAATATAATATATATTTACGCATAAAGTATCAGAATATCAAAAGGTGGGTAGAAGTTGAAGGACAGAACATCACCAAATTTGATGTAGATAAAGCAGGTAAGTGAAATGTTTAGCAGAATATCATGTTGTTGGTTATACGTGCTTGTGCTTTATAATTTTTTTTTCTGTACACTACTTGGAGTTTGCAGTTATAGTATGAAAACGATATTTATCCTATGAAAATTATTAAAATGTAATAGTGTGTTTGAATTAAATATGTAGTATGTAAAAAATTATTATATTAATATTGGTTCAATATAATGAATAACCCTGACTTAATTATTATTACCTAATTAAGGACGTTCACATACTTAGTTTGCTATTTGTTCTTTAATTTCTTATTAAATGTGTTAGTTTCCTATTAATATATACCATGTAATACTAGGTAGTAAGTCAATATGTTATCGTTATGTATATGTCGTGTACGTGTTTCCTTAATGTAAACTCTTCATTTCAAAATGACTTTTGATTTAGTAAATGTATTTAACACATAATTCTCTAGCCCCAGAATTTCGCCAATTCGTGTGTAAAAAGTAATAACCACAGTTCTGTCACACTTTTGGAATTATATGATTGTTACAATTTCACTATTTCAAAAATAAAACATTCTAAGAAACAAAACGGCTTTGTTGTTTATACCTCGATACCTAGTATCAGAATATCAAAAGGTGGGTAGAAGTTGAAGGACAGAACATCACCAAATTTGATGTAGATAAAGCAGGTAAGTGAAATGTTTAGCAGAATATCATGTTGTTGGTTATACGTGCTTGTGCTTTATAATTTTTTTTTCTGTACACTACTTGGAGTTTGCAGTTATAGTATGAAAACGATATTTATCCTATGAAAATTATTAAAATGTAATAGTGTGTTTGAATTAAATATGTAGTATGTAAAAAATTATTATATTAATATTGGTTCAATATAATGAATAACCCTGACTTAATTATTATTACCTAATTAAGGACGTTCACATACTTAGTTTGCTATTTGTTCTTTAATTTCTTATTAAATGTGTTAGTTTCCTATTAATATATACCATGTAATACTAGGTAGTAAGTCAATATGTTATCGTTATGTATATGTCGTGTACGTGTTTCCTTAATGTAAACTCTTCATTTCAAAATGACTTTTGATTTAGTAAATGTATTTAACACATAATTCTCTAGCCCCAGAATTTCGCCAATTCGTGTGTAAAAAGTAATAACCACAGTTCTGTCACACTTTTGGAATTATATGATTGTTACAATTTCACTATTTCAAAAATAAAACATTCTAAGAAACAAAACGGCTTTGTTGTTTATACCTCTCCTATAGAGATTTTTTCTCTTTGAAAAGCACAGTTTTCCATGCACGTTTCATAAGATCTGAAAGAAACTTGTTTCATGTAGACAGCATATGTATTCACAGGAAAATAATTTTAAAGTGGACATTCGCTGGTTGGTATTGATTGTTTCCGATGGCTGTGCTATG
Organism: Cetonia aurata; assembly: GCA_949128085.1. Lineage (NCBI taxonomy): Eukaryota > Metazoa > Arthropoda > Insecta > Coleoptera > Scarabaeidae > Cetonia > Cetonia aurata. Next base: position 20,526,865 of record OX421887.1, on the reverse strand, counting down.
TAAATACAAAATTGAATTACTGGTTTCGTAATGGAAATATGTAGGTAATTTCATGTATTATGAAAAAAATTGACTTCGTTTTGGTTTCCAGTAACTTCGCTATGAAATGAATTAATTCTGATATGGAATTAGAAACGCTGGGTAAAAGAGGTAATTTCTTCTATTTCGGAAAAAGTTACCTCCGATATGGATTTCAATAGCACCGTCATGGAACAATACTTTCCGTAACGGAGGCATTTTCGTCTGTCAAGTAGGGGATGTACTCTCAAATGGAGTTAGAATCTCTCCTTGGCGGTGGTAATCTCATCTATTAAGGTGGTAGTTACCTCTGATATGGATTTCAGTAGCTCCCATTAACCTCCCAGCGGTGTGTTTTACCTTCGTAAGAGGAGAAACATCCTCCTTATTGGAGGAAATTCACAGTTTCTAGGATGAAATTGCCTCCACGTTTCTTCCATTGAGGTGTAAAATATTTAACTCTAAAATGGAGGCTCCTTGAACGGATAGTCGCGAAGGGAACACCGGAAAAGTGTTGAAACGGTGTTAAATCCAACTCCGTATTTTTATTTATGTAAATCTGGGTTTCTGTTAAGCACTGCCGTAATTTTTTGACTTAATTTTTGTGGAAATTCCCCAGGAATAAGTTTTAATTGATTTACTGTATTATTTAAGTGATTTAGACTTTCCACAAATTATATTTTTCTGTTCTCAAAAAATTTTATCGTTGTTACTATGCTTGGAAAATGATTATTTATAAATTGCAATTCGTTTGTAGAGTTAATTACATTCAACGATGCTGCTAGCGTCGTTGGGCAACTGCTCAATAAAGTCTTTGAGAACATTGAAGTTGTTACTATAAAATTGAGTAGTAGTAGTAAAAATTAGTAAATCTTAAAATTCAACCAATATCCTCCAGCACCATTAATAACGTTAACCCAATAAATAAAAAATCGTAAGCAAAAAGTAATAATAATTCAAGTCTAAGCGCAAAAAGCACAAAGAGAAAAATAATAGAAAGTTATACAGGAAAATGAAAATATATATTTGCTTGTTAAAGAAAACACTCATTCTCAATTTATGGGACAGAAAAAGCAGACTCAAACAACGCATACCTAGTGGAATTCTGTTTCAAACTCTAACAATATTATAACTAAACGATTTCAAGGTGGTGAACTGGAGGAGTTAGTAAGCCTCATTGAAATTATGAACATCTGGTCTAACCAAAATTACGGAACAAGTAACTTGATTTCTTAAAATAAATAATTTTATAGAAAAAGATGCTAGCAGAAAATTCAGCTCTGGCAAAGATATTTAACCAACCAGGTCAATCGAGGGTATGAGAGATTCGATTAAATTTACTTACGTATCCCATAAATAAATCTTAGACACGAATTTTGCAAACGCTGAAGTCTAGTCTTGTCAATGGTGTCCAAGCAGTAATAATAAACGTTTATGCAAAAGTTAAATCTGGAGAAGACCAAAGATTCGTATAAGGCCTTACGCAAACCTACATCCAAACAGTCTTTACTACCATACAAAACCTTCAAACTACTGTAACGCCAATCTAATTAAATGTGAAACGTGTTCTTTAAAACGAAGTTTGGTGTCAAGGAAAAGGCCCAAGTTACGCACATAATCAGATACAATGAAAACTTCATCGTTAATTTTAATTTCAATATCCTTCAAAATGGCAGCTGGGTTCACGGCCAAAAACCAAACAAGTTGTTTATTTTTTATTATTTATTCTGAGACAATATTTTCAAACATGATTACAAGTGACTGAAGGTCACTATTTATGTATGAGATGGCTTCACACATATTTCCAGGACTGAAGGTATAATATATAGTTAATGATGTTTGAGGTGTAAATTACATAAAGTAAAGGTCCTAGAATACTGCCTTGAGAACGCCTGATATAATTGGGAGTGGAGAAGATAAACGACCATCATAAGAAACCTGTTGGGATCTAGTAAGAAAAGAAAAGATCGACAGAATTTTGAGGAAAACCTATATATTTTAAAATGGTGATTAATAGTATCAAAGGTACTATCTAGACTTTTTATTCTAGAAGTATCTGAATGATATTTATGAAATTTGGTATAAGTCCTTTGCTGTATGAAGAAGTACTCCTAACAGCCTGGCTATAGTAACTTACATGAGCGTGTTTATGTACCTGGAATGCAAAGGTTCATACATCAACGCGTTTTTTCTGATGCAAACGATATCGGCGAAACGTATAACCCTGGAGCTATTGTTTACCATTTCCACGGTCGATTAAACGTAAAGAGATTAACGATACCCATACCACATAATGCATATTTATTATTGGGGATCGACCTATTTACAGGGCGTGTCTTGTAAATCAATCGGCGGCCTTTCCTCTATTAATAAATCACTTTAATATTTTTACGCTGTGGTCATATTTTTCTCTTGCCTAACAGAATATTTCTTATATGAAATTTTGCATTGGTAAATCGAAAGGTGTTTATTTAAATATATTGTTCTGACAGTTGTGTCTCGTAGAAAGAAGATTTTGAAATAATTGTAGTAGTAGTGTATTGCCAATAACTTCGCGTGAATTTAGATATTGTCAAAAGTAAAAAGACAGTCATACATTACATAAACTAACTACAAATAGAAGTAATTAATGGAGAAAATGTGTAAATAAATAAATAAATTAAATATTAAAATAATAAATAGTGATACTTATAATAACTTGTGAATAGGACAAGAAAAACCTGATGCACATTTAAGACAAACAAACGAGTTAAGAAAATAATTTAAGAGCAAAGTTATATATATTGTAGATTGAGTCCTCCAACAGAGATTTTCTTCGGAGCACTTCGGGAATCTTGGCAAATTCATTGACTTCCATGCTGACGGTAGATGGTTATAAATTTTTATGGCATGGTAATTGGTGCACATCTTCTAACCAGATATGCTGTGATATGATACTATTAAGTTGTTTGCTCTGCTATTGCTGAAGTTACGCAGGTCTCTCTCTTATGCGGGTACTGCAGGAAGCTTCGTGTTTTTGTGATCTTTGAGGAGCAATTTGTAAGATGTAGTTGCTTAGAACAGCACTGGCCCAAAAATAGATCCCCTTGGTTGCCGTAGCTTTATAGGAATTTTCGTCATTTATTCGTAACTATTTGACTACTGTCTTCTAAATATCAGATTGGTAAATTATGAGTAGTTCCTGTTATTTCAATGTGATGGAGTTTATCTAGAAGTATTTGGTGATACACGTAATCGAATGCTTTGCTTAAATCTCAGCATGTTAGTACTGCAACTCTTCTATTGTCAAAAGTCCTTGTTATCCTCTAATATATCAATCATTGCTGTAATTGTAGATTTTGAGCTCCCTAGTTCTCCCCTAACACGTATGTCAAATCCCCAAACTTGAATGTTTTTTACAGTCTTTTCTCTGTCATAAGCTACTAGATACTAGCTATGCAGATGATGTGGCTGTGATGGTCGCTTCCAATACTGTTGATGAAGCTTTCAGTCAAATGCAAAGGCTCCTGCGGGATTTACAAATTTGGTCACACAACAAAAAGCTGATAATAAATTATAGCAAGACCAAGGTTATGCATTTGAGGTCACCCCACCTTCCCATGGCTGAAAATTACCCAGAAATTATTTTTCATGACCACAGATGCCTACATGACGCTACTCTTCTTCAAGGTCTTTGCGACTGCACAGTGAAACTTACTCGTGTGAAAGAAATTCGGTATCTGGGAATTATGATAGACTCTAGCTTTCTGTAGACGCAGCACATTACCTGGCTGTGTGCGAGACTTCGCCTACTTGCACACCGGTTCTATTATCTCTCGCAATTCATACCACTACGAACTATGTACACCATCTACTATTCCTTGGTGGAGTCTGTTGCATCCTACGGTATACCTATTTATGGAAGTGCTTCTCTATATTTACTTAACAAACAATTGGTATAAGCAACGTGGAATCCTCAGTTGTACAAACCTATATTACTATCGTGTGATGATTTGCCATTATTTTTTTTTTCTAGAACAATTATTTATTTGAACAAACACAAACTATACAGTTTACAAAATGTATGTATATACACAAAAAAAATATATAGCAAGCATTGCCATGCACTGTTTTTCCGCCTTCATTCTTCATCCGAGCATACGAGATGGTGTACTCTTTTCGAACTAATGGTATCGAAGGCGTCGTTGGTTTAGTCGTTTGGTCCTTGCTACATGTTGTATTGCCGATATACCTCCATCCTTATCTTGCTTTTAAATTTAACGTGTTTTACTGTCTTTGTGTGTTTTGGTAGTTTATTGTATGTTTTGATCGCATTAGGTGTTGGAAATTTTTCATATTTGTAACTTGTGTTTTTTCTGTTCTTAGGTGTGAATGTCTTCGTGTTTTGTGTGTGTGTATTTCTGTATTAGGTATGAATTTGCAATCAGTTTTCATTAATTTGTTTTCGATTTTGTGTACTCTAAGGAGATTTCTGAATGTTATTAATTGTTGTAAATTTAGTTCTTGTGTCTTCTCGTAAACATCCTTTGATGGTGTCCATTTGTCCATGTTATACAGCGTCTTTAGTATCTTGTTCTGCTGTCTTTGTAGTTTATTTAAATTTTGTTTAGTTGTATGGCTTCATATGTTTATTAGATAACTAATATGGGACGTAAATGTACTGTGATATTCAGATATTCTGGTACTATGTCTTTAATTTTCTGCATTCCTGCTATAATCATGGTGTTCCCTCTTCTCAAATTTTTTACCTGGGTATCCCATTTTAGGTTATTTTGTATGGTTAATCTTAGATATTTTATTTGGCAGGTTTGAGTTATGGCTTGTGTTTTAATTTTGATGTTAAAAGTGGGTTTATATGTTTTTTTTTTTGTAAATATCATGTATGTACTCTGTTTTGTTCTCATTGATCGTTATTAGATTATTATAGCACCAACCTTCTATTTTTTCCACATCTTCTATAATGTGTTGCTGCAACTGTTCGTCGTTCTTGCTTGAGCAAACGATGCATACATCATCTGCGTATGCATATATTTCTCCGTGGATCTTCAAATTAAAGATGTCATTTGTATATGCTATGTACAATATCGGTGGTATATTTCCTCCTTGGGGGATTCCATATTCTGCTTGTAGATGTAGACTTTCTATTTTATTGACTATTGTTGTTTGTTCTCTATTTGATAAATATGTTTTTATTAAGTTTCTATTTGCGTTCTTTATCCCCAGAGCATCAATATTTTCGACTAATTTCGTTTTGGAGATAGTGTCAAACGCTTTTTTCAAATCTAGAAACACTTGCATCAGTTTCCAGTTTTGGTTCAAAATCATCGGACAAGATCTTTCGAGGCTGGTAACTTACACATACCAAGATGGAACAATAAATATGGGAGCCGCTGTTTGAGTGTGGTGGTGCCTCAGTTATATAATAGTTTGCCAATTCAATTGCGTGGAATCGCTATTCTATCCGCTCTAAAAAGACAGTCGCTCTAAAAAACCATAGTTGGTAATTAAAAATGTAAATAGTTAGTTCTTTTATGTTTCATTAGATAACTGGTGGAAATCGACCATACAAACTATATATTTTTGAAAAGAGAAAAAAACAAAACTCTGTCTAACTATGTCCTGTGCAAACGAGTGCATAAAATAACAATCTGATTTAACTAGTCGATTCTACTCATAAAAGTGCCTTAAAAATGTTAAAACGTTTTTTTTTTTCGCATCGTTGAAGACAAGCGAGTTATTGGGTATTCTCGAAAACTCGAAAAATTTAATTTTTGGCTACAACTCAAAAACAAAAGAATATAACTAACTTTTGTTTTCGCCATTGAGAACATCTCGAAAAAATAAATCGAGACTTGGCTACTTTTTTTTTCCTATCTCTTACGGCTATTGAGATATCCTAGCAATTTGGATCACCCCGTACAGACATACAGTCCTTGCAGATGCAGTAGCAACTGACACATACACTATTTTTAACTTTTACAATTCCCGAATTGTAAAGTATACCAAATTGTTGTTATATCAATAATACAGAAAATACGTTTTCCACAACAAAATGTTTCATAGCTCGGTTAAACGAGCAGTCGAAGATTGGAGGTCATCTAGAAGACTCTGTATATGCGCGTATATTCGATGGTAGAGCAGAGTTTATGTACATAGGTACAATTTATTTGTATGTATGTTAAGTATGTATGTTTATATTTGTTTGTGTATACCAGTATATCATTTAGAGAAATGGAATTAAACTCGGTGCATATCCCATTAGCTCCAAATACTACAAACACAGCGCCCCATTTCATAAACATTCGTTTACATCAAACACGACCATCAAATTATAAATTAACAGCTGAATGAAAATAAACGCAACCAACAAAGTGAATACGTGAATACGCCCGTATAGTAACGATCTCTGGGTAGTTCTTCTGCCAGGTCGTTATCCGATAATATCGTATTGTTAATTCGAACATATCTGTCAGTGCCTGCCCCTTTCTGTTAGTGGTTCCACGCGGGTATTTATACATATATATATAATTCTTTTCAACGGATTGTAAAAATTAAACGTGGAAAAAATAGATCCGAACCTTTTCGAATGTCGTTATAGGAAACGGTATATAGTTCACACGTAACAAATGTTTCGGTACCAAGAATTAAAAAGGCAGCGCCGCGTTTTTTTTCTTCTCCTACGAATAAACGTTTGGATTTTATTGCTATTCGATTGCCAAAATTATTTTTTTTCCTCTATTTATTTCCACATGACGTGGACTTTCGCAGAGATTGTAATTTAAAATAACATTAACCATCTATTATTATTGTTATTGACATCCGGACACGTTTAACGCGTTTAATATGTATTGGAGATGAATTGAAGAACGGTCACGTCAACGTTTCATTATACAAATGATGCGAACCTGCTGAATCTATGAATGTCAGCACCTATACGGCGATTATGGATTCGTCTCGCGAATCGGAAAACAGCGTGACATAAACTGCAGGATGTTATTTGCAAATGAAGAAATCCCCGAACGAGTATTTATATATTTTATTCTAAAATACAATTATGTGGTTTTGGATATATGTATCTGTAATGTTCCATAACGAAAATTTTACATATTGGTTATGTACTATGCTATTATGACTTTTTATCTACAAATCTTGCAGATTTGCACACATGACATGAATATCGTGTTCATTCATGACAAATAAAGTAGTTACTGTTGGCCCATGTTCAAATCAGAGTAGGTATACAAATTATAAAATGTAAGTAAACTAACAATATTATTTATTGCATTAACAATGTTGTTGCGTACATTATCAATTTTCAAGTTTGTTTATTTATTTAGCCGTACAGGGTATAAATTTTGAGGATGTTTTTTTTTTATCTGATATGTATTAAGTCTATTTTAACATAAACCTTATTTTCCAAGAAAAACATCATCAAAATTTATTACCAATTTTCTGAATGATTTTGCTAAATTGACAAGAGTGTTGCGTGTATTAACAAAATTCCACATAAAAAACCTCGTTTATGGTACAGTTTTCTAAATCAACCATTATTGTGTGTCATTTCAACATAAAAATTTGTAACTCTAACAAATTTTCATTCAACAACGAATTTTTTCTTACTGTCCATCTATACAGATTAATTTGTCCGTTCCAGACTTCCAAAGTATCTGATGCTCCCTTTTTGTGTCTATCTATTTCATTAGGGATTTTTTTATGGATATTAAATTCGCACATACATATTAAAGAGCGAAATTGGAATTTCTGTCAACTAAAAGTCTTTTTTAAAGTAAATATCGATATTTGAGTTGTTTGTTCTTATGAAAAATGACTACCTATACTTAGTATTTTGATCCAATAGTGGTTTTTTTTTTGTGAGGGGAAAATGCTTTATGCCCGCCAGATTTGGTTCTATGGTCTGGCAGTGTGGGACTCCAGGGTCTGTCTACCCACTAAAAATCCCCCAATAGATATCTCTCCCAGATTTACGTAGCCGGAACCGCCGAAGCATCATCATCAGTAACGTAAGGGTGTCCAACTATCTCCTCTAGATACGCAGCATTCCCTGTTTAGCCAGCTCTTCGGCCTCCTTTGTTTTCATGATTTCCACGATCATGTTGTGTATAATCCGCCATTTCCTTTCACTGCTCGTCATTATGGTCACCATGTTGTCAGGCCGTACCTCTACGCTACTTTGGTATTGGAGTTAAAATTGTTAGGGCTAATTCATATTAATTCAGTTATTTCTAAATTAAACAAGTCTTTATATGTTTTAAGAAAAATGAAATCAAATAATTGTGATATTAGTACATTAAAAACAATATATTTTGCATATTTTAACTCACACTTGACATATGGTCTATTATTTTGGGGGGTTAATTCACATACAAATTTAATACTTAAGATACAGAAAAAAGTTCTTCGTATTATTTACAATCTGCAAAGGAGAGATTCCTGCAGAGATTATTTCATTGAGCTGGGTGTCCCAACAGTTTATAATCTTCGGCATAACATAAATAAATTTCAGCTGAATTCGACAACACACTCCTACAACACGCGACAGTCAGATTTTGTTCGTTGTGATATTTCTAGATCAAATAAATTCTACGCATCTTATATTCGACACAGTATTCGAATTTACAATGCTCTAACCTGATGCTCTGAAACTCTGCTCTCATGCAAAGTTTAGTAAACAATTGAGATTATACCTAAAAACCAAGAATTACTACTCATTCGAAGAATATTTCACAGAGGAATGATGGATTTGGCTCTCGATGTTGATTTATGGTAGGTATTCTATTCATCAATTTATTTAAATTATTTTATGTGTATTTATTATTATTATTATCGTAACTTACATTTTATTTACATCATCAATATGATTATTATTATTATTAATACTTTTATTATTATATATTTATGCTACACCACTGGTAAAGTAATATATGTATCTATCTATCTATCTACGCCGATGTGGCGTGCCCATTTCGGGCACAAAAAGATGGTGTGTTCCGCCGTGCCGACTTCCCCACAATAAATGCAGTCGTCTTCGTTATCTTTGCGAAAACGCTTAGCGTAGGTTCTAAGCCCCCGTGGCCAGTCAGCACTTGTGTCAGGTGGTAGTCCAAGCGCCTGTGTCCGCACTCACACCAGTCCGCGATGTTAGGGATCAATCTCTTGGTCCATTGTACCTTTGTGGTGTTTTTATCCCAGCGGGCCTGCCACTGCTGAAAGGTCGCCATCCTCTGGTCTGTCTGCTCGTCTATATCTTATCTATGTTCCTGCACCCCTTTCCTAGCCTGGATCTGCAGGTCGATTGGCACGACCCCGGCAACCACCTGCACTGTGCACCCTCTCAAGGACATCCCGGTACTTCTTCTTAGCCGTGGCCTGGGACCATATGGAGACGCCATACAGCAAGATGTTGTGAATCGCAGAGCACAGTATCACTCTCCTCGCGCTACTCGGACCTCCCATATTTGGCATCAAGCGGATGAGGCTGGTCAGCTTTTTCTCCGCTCTTTCTGCTACACGGATGACGTGCGGTTCGAAACTGCCTCTGTCGTCGAATGTCACATCAAGATATTTTATTGCTTTCTTAGGGGTCACAGTCGTCCCGTTCAATGTGAAGACTACCTGCTCTCGTCTCCTTCTTCCTTTGACCAGCACAGCCTCAGTTTTTTCTGGCGCTAGGGTCAGCCTCTGGTCCCCCATCCAGGCGCTGATTTGTTCCAGACATTCATTTACTCTACTTATGAGGACCTCATCAGTGTTTGCCCCCACGATCAGGGCAAGATCGTCCGCAAAAGCGATCGTTGTAGCATCCGTAACGAGTTCTAGGCTCACCACGCCATCATACAGCACGTTCCACAGGGTCTGCCCCAGCACCGAACCCTGCGGGACACCTGAGGTAGTATCCAGGTACACTCCTATATAACTGGATATTAAGTTAATCAGGTAGCCAATAGTGGTTTAATTTGTTTTTTCTCTCTAGTAGTGCAAAAAAGTGAATTCCTTCTTTATAAAATATTCATTATTAATTTTAAACACATCTTAAATGTTGCACCCATTTTTATATCTAAATATTTTTCTGAAGGAAGTTTTATATTTGGTATATGCATTGATTTTACTCTTTTGTTCGCATAAGCAGTTGCGAGCTATATTTATTTGAATTGTTGTACACAAATGACAGGCAGAACAATCAATTTTGTGTCTGCGGAACAAATTATCAAACCGATTTCAAAATATAATACCTTCTTTGAATCATGCTCACTGGAAAAATCGCGATTGTTTCTAATTAGGTGCTGATTTGCGCAGCGAACACAGCAATTCCCAATGAAATATATATCATGTTATACGTAGTACCTATACTATAATTATCTGTGCATTGACAAAATTGTGTATTCTTCCCTAAAACAAATAAATAATCTAAGATTGGCTTGCAATTATTATTGTATTGTAGGTACATGTTTTGTAAAAATCAAGTTTGTTTAATATGTATTCGTGCTTTTGTTATGTTTTCATGTGACAGTTGAGTGTAATTTGTTTTTTTCCTAAGATATCTTAATTTGATTTTATATATTGTAAGATGAATCTTAATATATCGCTACTTGTAGTCGGATTAAGATAGTATCATTTGAAATAACGATCTGAAATGTGGCGCCACGTCTTACTTATGACATTTCAATGGATTTGGCACTCGTGGATCAAAAGTAAACCAGGTAGACATCAGACCAAAGCACCACATAATCGATACACTACAGAGTCAATAAAAAAATTAAAATAACTTTAATAAGATAAAATTGTAAGTGTTAATTCAGTTATTTAATTTCTCCTTTCTAAGAATTTTGTGTATGAAATAATCGGATCAATCTTCGTTACTACTATAAGCAGTAGATTTAAAAATCGCATGCACAAAAGCCGATTTGTTAATAATATAGCCTAACAAGATTGGAAATTCCAAATTTCTGTTGGGTGCGGTTATTATACGATTAGTATATACAAACAACTCTAAAAGAACCGACTAAGATTTACAACCGACCTAAGGGTCGGTTGTATGTCTTAATAGGTCAATAAAACTCCCCCTGTTTTCTTAATCTTACCACTTGCACCTTTAACTGAATAGATTAGGAGATTAGTAGGTCTATCATCCTTCTGTTCTTGTATTATTTATTGTACGATTAACATAAAGGGTAGAGGTACATATATAGTATTTACATTAACTCCGACCAAAGTTAGGAGGCAAGAGGCAATAAATATATAAATAAAATACTTTAAATCGTTGGTAATTTGGAAAGTACGCCAATATTTTGGTTATTAATATTCCACGAGATAATTTTTAATGGGAATTCATTAAGAGTTGGTAGCCACCGGCTTAGAAATTTCATCTCGCTAAACTTTTTGAACCGAGTTCAATAGTAAAACAGATTTGTTAATACAATTCTCTTTCGTCAATTTATTTCTTTTATTCCAGCATATAGATGATGTTTTTTTTTTATAGTGTCAATACATTTTTGATAAAAAAATATGGTTTAATAAGTTAGGTTAAATTTGATATCTATCGTCAGGAATTTGCCCAACTCATCTTCACTCTAGGATCATCTTTTATTTATTTTTTTATTATATTATATTCTAAAAATACTATGTTCTATATTTTCATTTAGTTTCTAGCAAGATACAGGAGATATGGCTCGCGAGGGATAAAATGCGATCTTTTCGTAACCGAAGAACCCAAAAAGAACATGTTATTGAGTCTCTCACACATTTTTATTTTAATATACAAGCAATAGAGTAAAGTGAGTCATGGTTGCATAAATCCATCCTCCCTATTAAGTTATCAAATAAGGTTGAGAAGTTAAGTATTTAAGTTTTATTACTCACCATTAATAAAAAAAAAAGTTTTTGTTAATTTAGGGGATCATACATTAGGTGCTGATGCATTTTTATTTAATTGAATAAATAAGTATTATTTCAACATTACTCTTTAAAATTTTTAATTGTCAAAACTATATCACACTGTTATTACATGTATGTAAGCATGAATGCCTGTAAAAAGGCAAATCAACTGTACATGTGTTACTCTTAATTATTATTACTTACTTGTTATAAAATAGGTGGCGTGACTTTTATTACTCCTATTTTATTTTATTTTCGACTATTCTGCAATACTAACATATCCAATAACTACTACTTAAAAACGCTATGTTACATCTCCTTTTTTCCGAGTAAGTTTTATAAATTCAACCTCTGAGGTTGCTTGATGGGTCGACCAGATTTGGTAACGCTAGGAAGTTGTGCATCCTCCGAGTCTGAATTTACATCATCGTTAGCTTGTACATTTTCTGATTCCGCAACATATTTTTCTTCAATATCATTGTTCATTTTATTCGCATCTAGAATATTTTGTCTTTCACTTGCTACCTCTTCTTCAATTTCAATGAAATACTTCATCTCTTCTATTTTCTCTTTTCTTTCTTTTGGAATGTAGTTATTGTTTTTTGTTTATCCACAATTCTGTTGATATTTCACTGGTTTTATAAATCTTCTATTTCTGGTTGAAATCGATTCCATTTGAATTTTATAATCTCTTTCCCTATTTTTGTTAATGATTATACCTGGATACCATTTTCCTTTAGTTTGGTCTGTACATATACCTTAACATTGTCATTTATTTCTCCACATCTTCTCTTCACTGTTCTATGATAATATTTTTGCTGCTTGTTTTGGTTGCTTCTTATTACTTCAGCATTATAATTATTTACAATTTTAGGTTTTAGTTTGTTGATGTTTGTCGGTACTAGTGTTCTTAGCTTTCTAGACATTAGGATGGTGTTATATTTTCAAATATTGGCGTATTGCTATAATGTAATAATGCTAAATCAATGCCATGAAATATTTTATTAAAGATTCTCTTTACTGTTTGGATATGTTTTTCTGCGATTCCATTGGATTGTGCATTTGTCGGTGATGCCACCACCGCATTAAATTTCCATTCCTTGGCAAAATTTTTAAATTGAATTGAGGTATATTGAGATCCCCCATCTGTTATTACTGTCAAAGGTATCGCCTTTTATAGTGCTATTTGAACAGATTTTAGTCATTTCAATGACTTCGATATATTTTTAGATAAATAGTCTATTAATAGTAAATATTTTTACCTCTTAATTCTATAATGTCACATACTATTTTATTCCATGGTAGACTGGGTATTTCATTACTCTGCAACGATTCTTTAGCTTGTGGATTTGAATATTTTAGACATACAGAACAATTTCCAATTATTTGCTTGACATCGTACGTCAAAAAATATTTTCTTGAACCACTTTTAAGCACTTGTTAATACGTAAATGATCTTTTTCCATCATTTCTTTTCTCATGGCTCTTGGAATTACTAAATTTTCCCCTTAGTATATTACATCATTTAGTCACTGAGTTTTTTGATATTATTTGGCTATCCATTCAAAATCATTGCCTTTACTTTCATTAACTGTTGATCTTTCTCAATCTCTCTTTTCAATTGATTTAGTTTTTCTTCAGTAATACTCACGTAACTTGTCACTAAGCATACTTGTGCGTTTATTTCTTCTTCTAAATTATCATCATCATGCTCAGTTAAGTAAGCTCTTGACAATGCATTCGCGATTATGACTTCTTCGAGAGCTTTGTCCGAGCTAAGGCTTATGTCATCTTGCAACAACCTTTCCCTGATTCTTGTATTATTGACACCACAGATAATCATAGTTTTTATTAAACTATTTTGTAATTCACTTAATTTACACTTTATAGCGCTTTTTCTTAGCTTAGTAATAAATTGCTGTTTTCCTGTGATGGGTGGAGACTGTGGCTTGAAAACTATAACAAAAATTTTTGTTATAAATTGCTGTTTGTAAGAAACAAATTCGTATCTTTCATAGGATAAATCTTTTGGTAGGAAGTGGCTTTCTTTATCTAATAATATCTTTAGATTATCCTTCTCACTGTCTTTTAGTTGGAATGTTGTATACATGATGTGACAAAATCGTTTTTAAATATGAAGGAAAACTCAAACTAGATAAACATATAAATTAAATGTCTATTTACCAGCTTCAAGAAAATCCATCACTAGGTTCTATAAAACTTTTCACAGCAATCACTGTTCACTTCCAAACAAGCACTTTTATATTAAGTGACCAACTAGCGTATTACCAACAGACAATTGAAATGTTGCGAGAGGCATTTGTATTGAAATGCTTGCTAAGATGGCTTAATTAGGTGTAGGGATCATTCACAATTCCAACCACGTACTTCTTAATTTCATATTATAAAATTTTTAATGTCGACTTTTGGCCAGATAGATCGACGAAATACTCCACTGTGCTGACGTAGGTGGGAAATAGTTTTGAGAAATAGAGAAATGCATTTGACAAAAGAGGGAAAACCAAAAGAAAAACACTGTAATAATAAACTAGCATTTTTTTACAATTATTATTCTTAAATCATTTCTATAGTAGCGCGCGAAAAATAGTATTGAAAAAAGTTATAGCATTAATAAAATCTGGTTTTTAAGGATACAAGTAGTTTCCTGGATTTAACAATAAACTTTGTAAAAAAGGGTTCTTTATGTTAGTTCATCATTTGTTATATAGATGTCTCTGATTACGGATGTAATCAAATACTTGATTGGGTATTTTTATCTGCAGTGTTATTATTACACTCATTACTCTACTAATAATATACGCATATTGTATACAAAACGATGTAAGAAATATCACTTATGCGTAAAGTATACAAAATATTTTTTCTTTAGATATTTGTGTTAAATACATTGAGTTATAGCGTAATTTTTATGAAAAATTTGACCCTAAATTATAAACATAAACCGTTAAAACTTATGAAATAGATGTTATTTCAATAATAAAAAATAATATTTCCGTCAAACAAAATTCTGTGAACAACGTAATACCGCGTTGAGTAATTCCTTTGTCTAAAATAATATCAATTAATCCACTGTTCATTGATCGATTTTTTCCACAACTCTTATTTGATGACATCCATTTGACTGTGGTTCCATATATTATTATAATAAACTTAATCTCAATTTCCCTGCCGTGTTTGTAAATAAAGACAGTAATAGAATTAAAATGACAGCAATAATACACATGTCGATTAGGCGTATCTCTCTATTGGCCCGATTCTCATCTCGTCACCTTGTAAAAAAAGACGATCCTATATCGCAAATCTCTCTTATAACATTTATTAATAAACTCGTGTTATATTATATTAGCTCCGACGACAACATAATATTACATGATTATTTATTTGGCTTTCGACTGCAAACTCTCACTGCTGATAACGGTTTTATTTATATGCATAAAAATTGATTTATAATTAAAGCATACATATTAGTAGGGACGGACAATCAGATGAGAACGTATCGTTATTACAGATAGCATCGTATATACGATAAGTTCCGATAAGTAATTTGAGAAACGAACAGCCGAACGTCTGATGTAACAACGAAAAAAAAAACGGTGTTGCAAACGAAAAGGATACATATATATTATTGATATTCATATTTGCAAAACAAACTAAATGTTACATATGTAATCGTCTTAATGCATATGGACATGATGCTGCAACAAGTAACTAAATGTCATCTTAGTTCTTCGAAGATTTTGGTCCTTAAAAATGTTTTTAAATCTAAAATCGAGGAGGATTTGGATTAGATCAACTCTTCAAAATCGAAATAAATATCGTGTAAATGATTTAATAACAGAATTAATATTAAACGACGTCGGTGATTTAAATTTGGAATACAGATGTGATGCTGGTTACAAAAACTTTTTTCGCATGATTTTAAAAATTTATTAAATATAGCAGGACCAAAAATTAGAAGAAAGAACACCTTTTAGAGAAGCTATACCAGCCAGCTGTCACTTTACGGTTTTTTTTCCACATCAGGAGATTCTTATCATTCCCTGATATATACTTTTAAGATTTCAATGCAAGTCATTTCAAGAATTATACCGGAGGTTTGTGATGCGTTGATAGATTCACTTCAGGATTATATTGAGACAAGATTTATTATTTTATTAATAATCAAACTACGTTATTTTCGGAAAAAGACTACTACACTAAACTTTCTATAATTCGTTCAAAATTGTATCAATGCTTTGATATTTCGAGTTCACAGATTCATTTCCACATACTGTATACTGTTTGGAGATAAAGCGCCAGAAACTGAATGCCTTTCAGACTGAACATTTAGTAAATGACAAAATGAAGACGTGATTGTAGATGTATATGGCTAGTTGTACATCGATTGCTGAAATCTTGAATAGCTTGCATGAATGTTGGAGTTACTGGATGGATAAGAAAACATGAGCGTAGATAGTTCACTTTGCTGCGGTTTAAAAACAAGAGCATCATACTTCCCCATTTCCGTCTTAAATGACGTATTATATTTTGAACCATAAATTTAGTATGTAAAGATATTAGCTTCCGAAGCTTTATTGCAAATCGTTCGCCATACACAGAGTACTCATCTTTTTCTTGCTCCTTGGATTATATAGATTTCATTAGATTGATTGCTTCACTCGTGCAAGCGTAGTATAAATAAATTCACGTTTTGTTTTAAATGAAGGAATAATACCAGGTTTTCTTTGATTTTCTACTTCTACGTTATGTGTTTCTACTATTTCCTCATGGTCTTCTGTTAATGGAGTATTTTAATTTTCGTCGCCTTGCATATTTTCTCCTTGTTGAGATATCTGCTTTATCTGAGAAAAGATACTTTTGTTGCAGATGCCAATAAACGATGGAGCTTTCCACATTGTGTTGGAGCCAAGGATGGCAAACACATATCCCTACAAGCATCTTTGAATAGTGGATCCGATTTATTTTTAATTACAAATCATTTTTTAGCATTGTCTTATTTTAAAATCAACAAAACTAAGAAACATTTTTTGTAGTTAATACATTCTGCACAAATAAATGGACTGACCTGTGTATCTGTGGTTTGTTGAGGTTTATTTCTATCTTTTAGAAATAGCATACTTTCATACGCAAACCATTTGCTTTTAGTAACTTGCTGCTTTATACCGGTAGATCTCTTCAAATCGCTTTATCTATGCTACAAAGTTTCTGTTAATGATTGATCTGAAATTAAATAAAGATATCAATTGTTCTCTTCTCATAAATTTTATTGATACTTTCATTTTTTGTAATCACCTCACCCTGTAATGACCAAATTTCTAAAGAACGAACGCAATTAGTCTCTGCTACAGGCCTTGACTGAAACTGCAGACCTCTATATCTTGCTTCATAATATCACGCAAGTTAATAGATTGAATATTAATATAATATCAACAAAAGCTGCCGACGGTCGATGTCAAAACAGAAAAAATTATGTATGCTCCTAAATATGTACAAAATAAAGCCGATACGGATTACAAAACCTCTATTAGATATATAAAAAAAATTCATGACTCGCAATCGAATGCACAGAATTGACGGAAATGCCGACAAAAACTTGTTATTACAATAAAAAGCCGATACGAGAAGGTCGGTACGAAATACGAAAACTTTTATCAATTGGGATTCGTACCATCTAACTCCCAATTAAGATTCATATCAAATGTACGAATCATACGGGTACGACCTATCTCTATGGCACGTATAGACTTCTATGGCTTTGCCGAGCGTCATAATGGGGATGCACCTTAAGTCAATAGGCAAACGCATTATTTCCATCGGAAATTCTCGCTACTTTCTGGATCTTATAGAGCGCGTTTATAACAGGTGGCGCAAAAGTAATCCTCCTATCAGAAAATGCTATAAATTTTGCGATTGGCCCCTAATGATAGTTCTGTTTTGACATTTGTGTAGTAAACACATGCGAAATACACGTTAATAAACAATGTTACGCTACAGTGCTCCAGAACGCGGAATATTGGTGACTATTTATTTGACCAATAATCGGTCGGTGACTTTGGCACAACGTGAATTTCGTCGCAGATTTCCTGGCCGTCCAACGCCTACTGGTGAAACACTGCGACTTTTAGCCGCTCGCCTCGAAGAGACTGGCACAACACGAGATGCTGCCAGGCGTGGCAGACCCCGGAGTAGCCGTTCTGCAGAGAATATTGCTGCTGTAGCCGAGGATGTCATGGAAGCGCCGTCGACATCGACCAGAAGACGTGCCACGCAAATGGGTATCAGTCGACGGTTTTTACAGCGAATTTTGGTGCAAGATTTGAAGATGTTTCCGTACAAAGTCCAGACGGTGCATCAGCTGTTAGCTGCTGACCGCCAATCGCGTCTAACATACGCTCAAGCCATCCTTAATCACCACCAAGAGGAAGATGATTTTTCATCAAAAATAATCATGAGTGATGAGGCCCATTTCAATCTTAGCGGGTACGTAAATAAGCAAAATTTACGCTTCTGGGGCACTGAAAATCCGCGTGTAACCCACGAAGAGCCATTACACCCGCTCAAAGTCACTGTATGGTGTGCTGTTTTCGCTGGAGGAGTCATCGGACCTTTTTTCTTCGAAGACGTCGCGGGCCAAACGGTTACTGTGAATGGTGAGCGCTACAGAGCAATGATCAACGAGTTCTTTTTGCCGCAACTTGATGAATTGGGATTGGAAAACATGTGGTTCCAACAGGACGGTGCAACGGTACACACTGCACGTGCCACCACCGATATGCTGAAGGATGCATTTCCCGGGCGCCTAATCTCCCGTTTTGGCGATTTGCACTGGCCAGCAAGATCGCCTGATTTGAACGCTGCAGACTTCTTTTTGTGTAAAAAGGGCTCAAATGACAATCAACTGTGGCGGCGGCCATTTACATGACATCATATTCTCGACTTGATGTAAAAAAATTAAAAGACCAAATAAAAATAATCCACAAGAAGAATCAAAGTTTTTCATTTTTTTTTTTAAATTACAGCCAAAAAACATCGGAAGGTTATTTTTGCGCCACCTTGTATGTACATGGGTAGTCGACTCTAGTAGTCTAAAATCGGTCCTGAAAATAATACATTAAACAGTATTATCTTAATCGCACCTTAGTATACTTCTAAATTTCCATGTGACTCGTTTGTACTCCAAAATAATTTGAATATTAAACTCTTGTACATACCATATTACTACTTTGGCATATATTTATAATTAATTAATGTTAGAAGAAAGAAAGATAGAGGACGGCACTTACCGGCTAATGTACATACAACATTATCCTTTTCTATAAGTAACCATTTCACCCAATAGTCAAAAAACAAGATACGTTTTCTGATAGCGCTAAAAACCTTCGTTATCGTTAAATATTAATCGATCATTTCCCGTCATCTTTAGTATACCTTCTTACACACTAACAATAAGTGCATTGCGCGTACGCAAACGCACTCAACGAGTCGAAATTTATTTTTTTAAGATCACTCGCAATTCCCGATCAGATCTTCCTTGTAAACAAGTAAGTGTGTTTGCTAATTGATGAAAGATACCTCCGTAACATTTAACGATCTCGTTACGATAATCGTGACGGAATAGGAAAACCAAGATCTGATTGGAATATTATGGCGTTGCTTTTAGTTTGAAGATGGTACTGATTGGTTTTTATTTTTGGTTCGCGTAATGAAGCGCAAATATACAGAAAAAACAAAAAAAAAAGCTAAAATCAACACTTTTTTAATATCCGCTGCGCCAGTCTCTGGCGACTATTCGTAGATATAAATGTGTAGAAAAGTATATTGATCACTTGAAATTATGAAGTAGTTCTCCATCTTTGCCATACCTATGTATAAATTTTCTGAAATACACACAAGTACCACAAGGTGTATGGCCAGTTATATATGGAGAATCATCAGAATAATTCAAATTTTGCTTATGTATATAAGTTGTATGTACGAAGTGAGTCGCATTTCTTAAATATTTTCATCCATGCCTGTACTAGCCTGGTATTAATTTTATTTAACATACATTAATTAATATATAATATATTTATATATTAATTAATTATAAATCACTATTAATTCTTAAATATACAGGGTGATTTATGAGCTCACCGACAAACTTTGCCATATGAAAGCGCTTGTTATTTTAATAACAAACATTATTGGAACATATGTGCGATTTCAGATTTTTAAGGAAATAAAAGACTTCTCAGTTTATTTTAATTTTTTATTACTTTGGGAATAATGCCTATTGATATGATTTATTAATAAGAAAACAAAGTGTACTTAGAGAGAAGCGCAAACACAATTATTGTCAGTCTGTGTCAGTTTAATGTCAGTATTCAATCGTTGTTTTCTGTTCCTTCTTCAAATGTACGCCTACAGTACTGAAGAGTATGCCGACATCATATTCGTGTATGGTTATTGCAATGGAAATGCACGCGAATCGGTGCGCGAATATCAAGAAAGATTTCCATTTCGTCATCTACCGCATCACTCAGTTTTTGGGGAATCTTTCCGTAGATTACGAGAAACAGGTAATCTTGCTCCTGCTAAAGCTATTCGACCTCATGTAGTTAATGTAGAACAGGAAGAAGCTGTTATTGATGCTGTAACTGACAATCCTTCAATTCGTACTAGGAGAATAGCAAACAATCTGCATGTAAGTCAAAATTTTGTATGGCGTACTTTGAACCGCGAAGTCCTTCATCCCTACCATCGACAAAATGTTAATTTTACAAATTGGAGATGCTCAGCGACGGCTAGCATTTTGTAATTGGTTATTGCAGCAACACGCTCAAAATAATGACTTCGTTACAAATGTTCTGTGGACCGATGAAGCATGCTTTACACAAGACGGAATAAACAATTACCATAATGATCATATTTGGTCATTACTAAACCCACGCGATTAGGCAACGTAATTTTCAACAAAGATTCAGTATCAACGTATGGGGTGGAATCTTCAACGATACCTTATTACCTGTGCATGTTCTGGAAGAACGTTTGAACGCAAATACTTACAGAATTTTTTTAAACAACATCTTTGACTTTCTTGAAGATACACCTCTTAACGTTATTGCAACTATGTGGTACCAGCAGGACGGTGCTCCACCACATCGCGGACGGGTAGTTGTTGAGTGGTTAACCCATCACTTTAGAAACAGATGGATTGGTTATAATGGTCCAATTGCATGGCCTCCGCGATCACCCGACTTAAATCCTTTGGATTTCTTTTTGTGGGGACACCTGAAGCAAATTGTTTATCAAGAGGAGATTAATACACGACCACAGTTATTACAGAGAATACAAAATGCTGCTACACAAATTCGAAATGAACCATACCTTCTTGTTCGGGTGAAAAACTCTGTAGTTCGTCGTTGTGAAGCATGCATTGAAGCGGGAGGAGGACATTTTGAACACTTAATATAATTAACTATTCACATGATTTTGAGATTTGAGCAATTTATTTAAATATGTAAGTGTTTATAAAAAAAATTTAAAAAAAATTTGCAGTCTTTTATTTCCTTAAATAATTGAAATCGGATATATGTTCCTATAATGTATTTTTGTTAAAATACCAAGCGCTTTCATATGGCAAAGTTTGTCGGTGAGCTCATAAATCACCCTAAACGGTAGAGAAATATATCTAGTTTAAACGGTAATAATATAAAATACAAGTACATAGAAAAGAAAGCTTAAAGAAAAATTCAACTCTACTTACAATATTACAAGTTTATTTTTTAAAATAATTGGACGTATGGCTGTTTTAATAATTTAATTTCAGTTAAACGTAACGTTTCGGTTGGCTCTGCAACATTTTTCAAATTCTTAATGCCGTCAAGTTACATTATCCAATGTTAAAATCAACAACAAAAAGTTGTATCGTAAACGGGACAGAATTACAAATATTTTAAAAAATTATTAGACAAAAGACGAAACACGAAAGACAAACAGCAACATGCATTTATAAACGGATTTAAACTAACGAACGTTAGTTCTTTTGTTGTTTAATAATTTTTTAAAATGTTTGTAATTCTGTCCCGTTTACGATACAACTTTTGTTGTTGATTTTAACTTTGGATAATGTAACTTGACGGCATTAAGAATATGAAAAAGGTTGCAGGGCCAACCGAAACGTTATGTTTAACTGAAATTAAATTATTAAAACATATACCTAACATACTTTCAATTATTATAAAAAATAAATTACATATACATATTTTACAATATTACAAGTTAAAAGGATCTATGTACATACTTATTTGCATTTCTAGGCATATGAGTTTGTGGTGCTTTTTCAGAGTATATGTTTAGCGATGAGTTCAACAAGAGTATAGTCATATATAGTCGAATAGGTAGATACATAAAAATTAATTTGAGACAGCAAAGATATAGAATCAAGAACATTATTAATTAATTTAACCATAAGTTTTCACTCCCTTTCTCTCTACGTTTTGTTAGTGAATCAAAGTAACGTCTGGCTAGCAAACCACCATAGTTCGTTCCTCGTGTGGGTATAAAACCTCTACATGTACTCGCTAAAAACTATTTTTTTTAATGTAAATATATTATCTTAGTTTTGAGTAAATCTCAGTTTTAGATATATTGAATTAAATATTCACTTCTTTAGAAACAGATATTGTTTCACTGGTATTAGCTGGAGTTATTTACATATTTGATTGCAGCAAATTAATATTTAAATATCATTGAGAAAGCATTAGTTCTCAGACAAAAATGTACTTGACTGGAGAAAATGATTATTCCGAACAAGTATATATTTTACCCTCAATAAGTACTATTGAGGGTAAAATGTATGTAATTATGTTTCATGCAAGAATAATATCCCAAAAACAACTTTTTATTTTCAATTTGAGAATGTATTTTTCTGTGTGCAGAACATAAAGAATTTATTATTACATCATATTACAGTATTGGAAATCGTGGTGAAAATGGTAATTGGGTTAATTCGCCTCGTTTAGGTTTAAATGAATTCCGTCAGATGTATCAAAATTTCATCATAATGGAACGAGCTTTTTTAGGCGGGCTAGGAATGACGATAATATTGATCAGGTTAGGCAACGTATGCAGGAAGAACCTACTTTATCCATACGTAGATTGACACAGGAAACCAATTTAAGTTATGGGACGTGTTAAACCATTCTTAAACATGACTTGAACACGTTTCTGTATAAAATGCAGATGTATCCAGAGTTACTGCCACTAGATTATCTGAAGGGGGTATCGTACTGTACCTGGTTTAATGATCACATGGATAAAGACATCCTCGACTTAACAGTTTTATAGACGAATCTTATTTTTACCGCATTGGATACATTAATACGCAGGCCATGCGTATGTGGAGCCAGAACAATCCTAATTTTCATCGGGAGACTCCTTTACATTGTCCTAAGATATGTGTTTGGGTTACAATGTCCCGCAGACGAATAATTGGGCTAATATGTTTTCAAGGAATCATAACTGCCGAAGATAACCTTTCATCAATCAATTGCACAATGATGAGCTTCATAATGGATACTTTCAGCAATATAATGCGCGACCGCATGTTGCTCGAGCAACCATTGATATTTAAGGCAATTTTAGGATGAAAGGTAGCCACCTAGGGCTTGTGATTTGAGTTCTTTAGATTATTTCTTATTCCCATTGATGAAGAATACTATTTTTAAAACTCCGGTTCACACTTTAGAGTAATTACCAGAACGTAATTTTTGAAAAGTGTCGCTCGGTGCCACCTAATCTTTTAACTCGAGTTTTTAATAAGATGCGCCGAAGTGTTAACCTGTGTATTCAAAAAGAGGGAAAACATTTTCAACATTAGCGAGAAGTTACGAGCACTAGAAGTAAATAATTCTATAGATTGTTTTACGTTCCATGGCTATCGCGATCCAAAGACTTTTTGATCTTACTATATTTTCTTCGGGAAGAAAAGAGCATCATTTTGTTTCTTATGAAACTTTTTAAATTAGCTGCATATCTACGCAAATTAATTTTTGCTATTACATACAAATAACCATAAAAAGGACTTATCATCGCGAATGCTATGGTTCGTTTCACGAACGCAGAAGACTGGATTCCAGCGCGTTGGCAACCGGAGAAAAATGAGTTAGTTATCGCCGGTGCGTTGAATATTTGCGATTCTAATCGCGTTTGCCGGCGCCCAAGAACTTCGATTCCCACGATCTCTTATTAATTTAATCGGCGTCAGGTTGAAGCGCGTGAAGTTTTCGTTTTATTTTATAGGAGCCATTTTTTTTTGTTCGGTTCCGTTTAGCGTCGACACCTCAAACACTCTCGCCGCGTATTCCGTAACGAACCGGCTCTATAAAGTTACCTAGACCATTTTTTATTGATTTATTTATTGCCGGCAACAAATAGGAAATACGTAAATTATGTAAATTACTCCAATTTAGATAGAAACAACGATATATATCAAGACAGGAGAGGTTGTATATTCAATAGTCACGCGGGAGTAACTTAGATTTTACTAACAAATAGTCTTGCATCTTTTGATTGGGTACTTTTGGCACCATATCTCCATCTACAACCTACACCTCGAAAAAAAAAAAAAAATTAGTGCCAATAACTAAATTAAAATTGCCCGAAACACTAAAACTAACTTGCAATAACTACACTGAGAAAAATGGATTGTAGAAATTAGATCGTAAATCTTTTTATGTTAATTACTAAAATAATTATTGTCAAAACGACAATATGCGGAGTATTAAGAGTAAAATAACCAGATTTTATCATGCTTATAGTAAGAGGCAAAATCTGGATGTTACCATCTACATCTTATGGATGTAACAATAAATATACTCTACTGCTGAAAGCCTATATAATGAGGTGGATTATATAGATAGTCGCTGCGATTGACTGCGATATTATCAGGTATTCGATGCATATTCAATTTCTAACATAAATGTTTGTAACGCTCTTCCCACCCCTTGCTCTATTCATTGTCGATCTTTACCGAAGAAATCGACCAATAAGCTGTTTTGCCGCGACAAAATTACTGACATATATTATGTACGTGTGATACAGGTGTACGTATTCGTGTCGGTCCATGTTTGTGTCTGGTCGTTCGTTGATTGCTGTGCATTGTGAACAGAAATGGATGCAAACGTAGAAAACCTTTTAATCGAGTGGGGGTTTCCACAGTTAATTGATATATTCAAAGGTAAGTAATAGATATTATATGCATACACTTCGTAGTGGGTACTTTATGCTTTGATACAACATTAACCTAAATCTAACCTACTAGTGATTGTTATGTTAATGAAAGTAATACACGTTGGAATTTTGTAATAATGGTTCTAAGGACAAATAAAAAATAAAATCAATATTATAGTTTTTATTGTGTAATATTCCACTTTCCCTACTACTGGGTAAAACCTTGTATAGTACTATATTTTTCATTACAGGTAAGTATCGGGTATGTATAGTACCCGCATATGATCTATTATATTATTGTTTACTATCTACTATTTTAAATGCTAAGAGACGTTAAATTATTATAATAGAAAATAATATTGTAAGTACTACAAGGCTATATAGTAAGTATGAGCATCCTACATAGTAAAATATTACATTATACTGGGTACAATAAAAAATTTAACAGTTATTATCAAATATAGTAAGTGCTATAAGACATTTTTTTCAGATTTACTAACATGTATGCTCAAATTAATAAAAATATAGTACATCAACTTTAACATACGAGTTAATAAAAACTATTCACAGAAATTTACTATACATATATTGCCACCGGTAATATAAACCATGATTGTCCCTATAGGAGCTATAAAATATATTAAGGTGTACTATATTTTTGTTAAAGAGTACAATCTATTTCTCTCAATGATAGAAATTTACTTCTCCCTAAAACGCCAGTCTAGACAATCCCATTTCTTTATTCCAAATTAAATGGTATTTATAAAAGACATTTTCTAGTTTCCGGCAATTAAAATAGAACCTAAAAATCTGATGCAACATACCTTTATAATCGCCCTGTATATGTATCCATAAATACTTTGGTGTTTTCATATGCGGAGAATTATATTCAAACACTACCAGACATTTATAGTTATAGATGTTTGAATTCTTTTTTTTTTCTGTAACAATAAATCGACCGATTTTATTAATTCAACGAAAAATCTCTGACACTGTCTGTTAGCGATGTGAAAGCATTTTGACGTGCAGCCGATATATGAGGCTTTTCAAATATTAAGTTTGGCGAAATTCGCCGCATGTTTAATATTAAACGTAAAGTATCTAAATCGAGAGGAATTTTTATGATAATGTTCATTTTATTGTCAGTGGCTATAAGTAACATGGAGTACCTACGTACTATTTTTCTTTTTAATTTTGTAAACATTAAACATGCTTCTGAAATATTGATATTTTAAGTATGTTAATGCTACTCTCTGATAAATAATATTTACAATAGATCTTAAAAGTTGGATCTTTTTTCGTAATATACGCATCTGTGTACATATCATAGCATAACGCCTTACGTTCCCAAGCTGCCAAGTAATAAAAAAAAAACCTTAAATAATGTCATCAATTCAATATATTAAAGCGTTAGTCTAGTAAAATGTTTTCTTGATTTTGTAGATGGATGGACATTAGCCTATGTAATGTAGTAGGAGCAGAGGGGAGCCCTATTCTCAAGAAAATTAGCCATAGGTGGCCCAACACTTATTTCATTATATATAATAATAATAATATATATATTTATTCTCCTACAACACAGGTTTTTATTCAAGTATATTAGTATCCCATACGTCCCTCAATTATCCGAAAAACTTAATAAAATTCTTGACCCACATCATATAAAAATTGCACACAAAAACCACAATAATTTGAATTTTAGTTTTTCAAAATTAAAAGATAGTATTCCATTACAAAACCAAAGCCATGTAGTATACAAAATCCCCTGTAACAATTGTAATGGGGTGTACATAGGACAAACTCACAACAACTTCATAACATAATAAAAGGTCACAAATATCAGAGTAACCTCACCGCTCTAAAAAAACATACAATAAACTTTGGTCATACATTCAATTTTAATAATACAAGTATTTAAATAAAGAAAGAAATTATAAAGCGCGATGTATATTAGAAATGATCCAAATAAAAAAACAAAATAACGCAGTAAACGACAAAACAGAAATAGAAAGCTTATCAAAAATGTATGCACCAATCATTTAAACATACTTTTCGTCAGTAATATATATAGGTAAATTTACAAATAAACAATTTTTAGTACAACAATTTAGGAAAAAAAAAGCCCATAGCTGGGCGTGCCTTTCGGTTTATTTTAAATGTAGTTCTCCAGTTGTTCACACAAAATGTTTCGCCATGCATAATTTTAAATGACAATTAACAGTTAGTATATGTTTAAGAAAAATGAAAAGATATAAAAAAAAATTTTTTAATACTATTTTAAAATGTTGTGTGAATGTCTTTAATTTTGTAAGTACAAAACGCATAAAAAAGTTGTAAAAATGTTAATAACATAATCCATTCATAATTTCTAGACAAAATTTTGTGAATTAGGTACATAAAATAATCTGAGGAAGACAACAATAATAATATAAGATTGTCGAGACGTCATGAAGAGTTTATTGAATAATTCATTAAATTTAAAAACCAAGCCGCTAAATCAAGAGAAAAAAACAAAAAACAAAAATTTACAAGCACGGCTAAGAAAAGATCCCCATCAATAAAAATATATATATATATTTTAAATTTAAAACTTCTCGCTACCAGTTAGGTTAAGGAATATGGAGTTAACCACCGGAATGGAGGGAATAGACTAAACAGGAAATTACATTCTACACGATTAGTCATATATACATAACCCACAATATGTCATAAAAATCTTTTAGAACTGACAAATATTTTACGAAACACAGCAACAAAGAATATAGGTTGTAAACGATACGTATAATGTACCTACCTACATATCTAACTATTGTTCAAAATGATGTAATTGGTTACTTACAGTTTGATATGCAATGTTTATATGCCGACGGGATAGGCGAATCACTAATACTCAGCCATTTAATCATACTTTTGCATTTAATTCATATTAACATCATGGTTGCAAAAAACATAAAATATGTACGTATAAACTATAAACATCTTAAAAGCAGAGGCACAGGATTCATGTTTCAATACGAATCCGATCACGTGACAATTGTCCGTTAGTAGTCTGTAAGTTTATCTCTCTTTATTACATGTACCTGATAGAAATTGTTCATGCACAGGAGTACATATTGCTGAGATAATTATGAAAATGTGAATTATAAAAAAATTAAATTAATGCTTGTGACCAAAAGTCTGAAATTAATTATTAAGTTGAGCGCCAACTCTAAAATCGAGTAAAAATTGCTTGAAGAGCATGGGATTCAAAATCCCAGTGGTCACCTTCTGAAGGTAAACCTTAAGAAACTGAAAGTGGGTGAAAAATTTACCACGATTTGGGGAAACAAATTAAAACAACAAATTTTGAATTTTGAACTTAATTCGAACTTTAATAATAAAAAATGCAAATAGGAAGAAATTTAAAACCTTAGATTAATTAAAATCCAGGCTTAAAAGAAAACTCCCTATATTTAACGTGAAAATAACAAAATTAAGAAAATTTAGAAATATAAAATTTTATACACCACGTGTAAATCGCAAAATGGCGTTCTCAGGTGAACGTCTTTAACTTTAAATACTTAAAACTGCTCAATTGTAATCAGCTATTAAAAAGCAAGGTAAAAATACCTTCAAAACAGTGAACTACTATCAAATCTAATTGAAAAGGGAAAAGAATGAATCAAAAATTAATTAAATATCAAATAAAAAAAAAATGAACTCTCAAAAAGTAAAATTAAATCAGCCATAACTAACTATTTGAAATTCCAAATATTATACAAAGAAAATTAAGTGAATTGAGTGTAAGATGCCTCTACTAAGGTTAGATTTGTAAAAATCAAAATGACACGCGGAAACAAAAATGTCTTCAAACGACATAAATTTACAGCGCTCAGGAAAAAGAACTCACCTCGGCAGAGTCACCTGGTACACTACCTTCTCTCTCCCGCAAGCGAGCAATCGCCGGCCCAAGAGAAGCGCACGCAACAGCGGCGATCTTACACGGTGACATGACTTAAACCAGGCAAACAAACATATAAAACAAGAAACTGAGCTAAATGAAAATTACATAGCGGTAAAACAAAACTAAAAATGATATTAATAAGAATTTTTCAACATGTTTCAAAGTAACTTAATACTAACTTAACTTTTACGAAAAATTTAGTGTCTTTTAAAAATCTTCTTGAAACAGCTGACTTGGACGAAGGGGTCAACGCACTCACGCACAGTTTTTCATCCCCTTTTTCCACAGCAATATGTACGCCCCTCTCTTTTCGAAGTCAACATTTTACACCCCCAGGTGTAGATATTTCAAATATTGGGCAAAGATGTCTTTACCTAATTGATTTTGGTAACAAAATGCAACTTTAACCAAATTAGGTGTTAATTTTAACACGCAAACTTTTTACCACTTACTTTTTGAGCTCTACACGCAGAAATTTTTTACTGTGTAGAATTGTCAATATCGTGTACACGGAAATACCAACAAGTTTTAACTATACAAACAACTATTTAAATTTATTTATTATCTATGGAGAATGTAAAAAGCTGTATCGAAAACATGTGACATTTTTACTCTACAGAATCCAGAGAAACAGAAACTGTCGGCAAATGCATACTACAAAATCTTAGAGACTGTGGCTCAGTCAGAGCTATAATCTAGAAAAGGAACTTTTGCCAATAATGATAACAGAATAATAACCAATCTAAGCTACAATTTAGATTAAAAATATAGCAAAGAAAATAATATATAACCGGTATATAAACAGTAAGAGATATCACCCTTCTTTAAATCTATAATAGTACAGCTCATATATATTTTCTTTTAACTTCAGTACATATAAGTATTATATTACATATTAAAGAATATAATTTACGTTTCTCCTAGCAGCATTCGTCATTCATTAACCGTTTAAATTGCTCGTTACGATTACGAATAAATGGACCGTCTAAGCGGCAAACCAGACGGAAAAACCAAACAAGCGGCGCGTTACCGAGGAAAAAATGCGTTGGTCCTGTGCGAGAACCGAGGGTGTCAGTTCGCCAGGATTAGGATATAACACGCCGGAGGAGGCAGGACAGCGTTCGAGCAGCCACACCATACGCCGTCCGTCGATGGCTATAATAATATCTAGAGAGAGAGTAGAAGGGAGACCGAGTATACGATCCTAGCAATCGTCTCGCCAGTCGGTCCGTGCTTTCGCTATATAGAACCAGTAGATACCGGACGGTTGTTTAGTACGCAGTCAGTCGATCGGATACGCAACCGGAACATTTCTATATACATTTATCGACGAGGAACAGTGGTGCTTCAATGAGAATAGTGTCGAAGTATAAAAGAAAAATGTTTGCTTGATATAATTTTCCTTTCTCTCGTTAGTAAGATATCCGATTGGAGGAGAAGTTTTCCCGTATACTAAAACAAAAAATAAAAAAAAGAAAAGTGTATTTAATAAAATTAACGCACTTTGAAGTGTCTCTCCTATATACATATAAAGATTCTATAAAGTGTCCGAGTCCGTGCAACAAACATGAACACTCACCTGCAGATATTCGCAGCAATAATTGTTGCTATCATCATCGATAATCATGGGGTTGAATCGCGATCCAAGTCGCCCCTAATCGAGGATGGAGAACACGGTGATGCAAGACCAATTAATAAAGCAGCAGGTTGGTAATGTCACTTCAATAGTATATAAGTGTATACATACATGCTATTTTTCTCCTTACGTGCGAAATTTCGAAATGTATTTAAGGTATGTACATAAATGTCCCATCGACCTCTTGTCAATCGTAAATCGTTTTATTTTCCCTCTCCGATTTATAATTTTAT
This sequence comes from Cetonia aurata, assembly GCA_949128085.1. Lineage (NCBI taxonomy): Eukaryota > Metazoa > Arthropoda > Insecta > Coleoptera > Scarabaeidae > Cetonia > Cetonia aurata. The sequence continues at coordinate 20,495,910 of OX421887.1, read as the reverse complement.
AATGTATTTATGTAGGTACATACTTACTGGCGATGTTATCAAGGCGCAAGAGTGTGTTCTTATCGCTCTCTCTCTCTCTCTCCGCGAATATAAGGAGGGTATTAATACTTATTATTATTGTTATTGTGATTATTGCAAACGTCATTTTGTATGGCGCGTAAAATTATTTCTCCCGACTTGTTGTAGATGTAATTGTAGATGTAATTTATGTCATACCTCAATGTGCCGCAGAATAGTTTTTTTAATTAATGGAAATTGCCGTAAATATTACGAATGAGTCAAATTAATCTAAGAAATTCAAGATATTATCTTATTGCTTTTATTTCCAATAAATCTTGTATTTTACCGCATTAGTGGATGAAACCATTTTAAATATTTTACGATAGCAAAAGTGATTATATAGAATTATTTAAAAAACGATAACAATTATTTAACAATTTAAGAATGCTAACTCTTATAGAGTTATTAACAAAATAATAATGATAAACCCACTAGATGACAGCTACTGTTTGCCCATTTGTGTTGATTTCTTTTTCATCTTTATCATATCCAAAACATAATAGAAATTTGAAACCGCATCTATCCGCGTTTTTTTTAAATATCTAAATATAATTATATGTGCTTATATAAAATGTTTAGTAGAATTCGTAGATTCGCGAAATCAAACTCTATAAACTTGTTTGTAAAATTATTGTATTAACGTTTCTGAGTATTTTAATAGTCCTTCTTCAGATTACATAAATTTTATAATAAGAATAACATAATCAACAATAACAAATAATAACAACATTGAATATGTTTCGTTACCATATGTTCGGAGTCTTTCAGAAAAAATAAATAAAATTTTAACACCATACAATCTTAAAGTAGCGCATCAAAATTATAATAATTTAAAATTTGTTTATTCAAAATTAAAAGATATTACTCCAATACAAAAACAAACACACATTGTATACAAAATACCTTGTAATAATAATTGCAATAAATGCAAATGCTGGATATATCCAGCAAACTTTACAAAATTAGTCTGAAAGATTAAAAGAACACAAATATTCGAATAATATTACATCATTGAAAAAACATGCTATTAATAACGGTCATATACTTATGTATATCTTTGAACAAACCAAAATTTTAATGAAAGAAAGAAATTGTAAAGCTAGATGTATGTTAGAACTAATACATATTAAAAAAGATAATAATTCAGTAAGTAACAGAAAAGAAATTGAAAATCGATCAAACTTATACTTTTCAATAATAATTTAAAATTCACCAATGTTCACAATCATATTAAAAAATCAAAGCTGACACATGATACAAACAATAGTTATTTGTATCACTAGGCCAGAACTATAGTTTTGCGAGTGTGAGTACGGTTTGTGGAGCCGAGGCGAAACCGAGGTCCCACAAGTGCGAATACCTACTCGCAAAAGAGTTTCTGGCCGTGTTTTTTGCGTCGACAAATCTTAATTTTATTGATTGACGCTAGGGCGTTAACAGTACAGGTTGGCAATACATGTTACGTCTGACATTTGAGTTTGAAACCAGGATTAAGATACCTTAGTATTTTGACGTTTTAATTTTCTTGGTTAGTTTTGGTACATATTCATATTCATCAATAATAAGGGCAATGGAGACCCCAGCTCATATTACACAGGTTGTATAACAATTTATTAACAATCTATTACTTGTAAAATCTTCCAAAATTGAATTGGAAAGAATTTGAATTATTTAAGAGATTGTGTAACGAAAATTCTGTCATCTGTCATCGAATCTACAATTACTCACAGAAATGTCAGTAATTTTAATATAGTGTTGCCAACTTTTAGTGATCTTTTGCCGGCCTAGGCCGGAGAATGCTACGTTTCCGGCCGATTTAAAGTAATGCAAAATCAGTGTTTCTGCCCGGAGGCGCAAAAAATTATTTTTATATCTATCAAAATTGACAATTTATACTTGACAGTTTAATATATATATGTTTTTTATCTTTTAATGTAATTTAATATTCTTTATTTATTTATTTATTTGGAAATTAAGGACAACAACGGGACGAATCCAACACATTGTCCACAGAACGTACACAGTAAGAGAAGAAAAAAAAAAATACAGTCATAACTAAATAGAACAATACAAGTATAGAAAATAATACCAAATTTATATTATACCCTAATCTAATAACAAATATTTTTTCGAGACTAAAGCAAATGCGTTTGGAGCAAAACATACAACTACCAATTGCAAGATAACTCTTATAGATAACTAAACTAGATATTCGGGCACGTTCACCCGGCTTATTAATTAATCGTTTGATGACCGCTTACGCCCCAACTCAGAGAAAACAGAAAGTCTGCGCTCCACCTAGAACGCACCACCTTTTACTATTCTGAAAAGGAGTGTTAAAATACTCAGAAACGTTAATAAAATTATTTTACAGTTTATAGAGTTTGAGTCCACTAATCCACCAATTACCAGCAAGTATTTAATTACGACAAGAAAATCCCCAAGGTTATAAAATGTGTAAATATATAATATATAATAAAAGGCATTTTTTTCCTGAAATATAGGCTAATTTTTCATAAAATGAAGTACAAATTCTAAAATAATAAACCGAATCGGGGATATCTAAACTTTAATGTGAATTTATTAATTTTTCCTTTTTTGAATGCCTATCGACGTGATCACTAAGAAGTGGATAATAAGCACCAATTAGTTAAAATTAAGGTTTCTATGTAAAATGGTTCGTAATAGTGACGCGTGGCGATTAAAGTTTTTGCTGTATCCATCAGAAATACGAGGTAAAATTAGACTTAAAGTTATGTAAATAACAATCTTAGTTCCTTTATTAGGAAACGATAAAATATGTTACGTCGGATTGTCATTCTTTTTATTTGTTAAACACGACATATTGGACTATACTTAATAACAGCGATAGAGCGTAGTTATTATTGATTTTGTGACATTAAACTTTGAAGAGAAAATAGCAAAAACTATAACTTGTATAATATTATCCTCAAAAATAATAGGAATCTTAAAATCTTGTAAATGTATTTAAATATAATAAAGATTTCACGAACTTGCACGTAGATTTCACAGGTCGTTTTCCACGCTATACGCTGCTGATTTCCGGGTTGAAACCAAGCAGTGTATAACGAAGCTTTCACAAAAATTAAGGGAATGTAGAAATAATAAAAGGACAATTGGACATGAAAATAAAATTTCCGTTTTTTTTTAATTTCATTGGTAACTGTTGGCCATTTTCAACATTTCCCGTGTTTGATTATGACAGCCGCCAAATTATTTGGTCAACCTATCGCAGGTAGACAAAATTTATGAATAAACATGACTACTTCCGCAGGTAAAATACTTAACGAAAGAAAACTTATAGCATATTGTAAATGCCACAAATGATTAGGTATATTTATTAATAGGTGAATGATTACTTCCGACTTTTAGGTAATAAATGGAGATCTGTTACTGGTACTTTCTACAACAAATCTTAACATGCTTTTAACCTGAAAGGACTAACTTACATGGTATATACATATATCAACTTGTTCTAGCCTTTCTTACAGTTCTAAAAGTTTAAAATGCAAAATATTAGAATTATTACATAGTGCATCACAAAATATAGAGCTGTAAGATTGATAATCACATCAATCAAAGGCTAGAAAAAAGAAAAAATAAAAGACAAAGAACAACACGGTATAATTAGTCGAGGCAAATCTTGCTGCACACCTTAAAAATTATCACACTATATCTGATAGTTTCACTTATCTAAAGGTTGCTCAGTGGATCCCTATTCTAGTGCGATTGCTCTTCAAGGACTGAAACAGCTAAATTGGCTATAAAAATTTACGTCAACAGTGAAAAACTAACCTTTTTACACATCAATTAAATCACTATACAAATCCAGAAAAACTTCAGTATCTTCACAGGAGAGTACGGGTAAAGTAACGGAAGTGATACGTTGATAGTTCGATAGTTCCGGTAAAGTGGCGCTTTCTATCCTCGAATGAGTTATGTGAGGAAAAATGTACAAATACGCACCCAAAGAGAGAAAATGGTTGATTTAAACATTTTGTCTAATGTTTAACACTGCAAAAATATATTGAAATGATCTTTCTAATTCACTTAGTGTGCACAGAATACATAATGAAGAATTTTGAAATCTGCGAGTTCTCACATTAGTGTGGCACTATAGAATCACTCTTTATTTTATATTATATTTTAAGAATTTACATAATTTTCTGAGAAAAAAACTCTTAAATACTGATCATTGTATATTTACAACAACCACATTCATACACAAAAAATTAAAGTTTTAATTTATGGTAAATTTTGTATCTAAAGATTTTTACAACGAATTCCTTGAACTAAGTACCTATTAAGTGTTTTTAAAATAATGTATAAAATTATTTCTCACCATACGAAGAATTTTAACTCAACAGTACTTCATTTATATACAATAAATTTTGCAGTTATTGATTGAGGGAAAAATATCGTTAAAATTCATGGTCTTATGCCGCATTGTTGCCATTTTTAAACGCAAAATTGTAGTGTAGCCTTTTTAGTAGTACGTTAGAAAAGGAAATAAAAAAGCTAAATGGAAAATATTCCTTTGTAAAATTTTTACATTTGTTCTTTAGCTTTTAGTATCAGTTTTATTTGGCGCAATTCAAGGTGACATCTTGGCCTTTTATCCGATGTAATATACTAGCGCTATTGGCAGCACTTCATTCCAATTTTCAATAACGATCCAATAATGCCAAAATTTCAATGTCTGTGTGTTTCTGACCGGTGGAAAAAAAAATACGACCGCCAGACGCAATATAGTGGAGGCTGCATTTTATATAATATACGCCATACTTCGTGAATCTGACGTATTATGACATCTGAAACACTTAGATTCTCGTGGAAACTGGCAGTCTTGTCGATCCTAAATGGCGACACAAATCTAAAACCTTCGCTTTTACGTTTGGCACGTTGATCTCTTAAAAAAATATAATACGTTTCCGTCATAAATACCTATTAAGATATTATATAAAATAGAAAAAAAGTATAAGAAAACATCTTGTACCTTTACATATGTTTACGCTTTGTTCGGATTCTAATCCGCACGTCGACACAAAACGGTTAAGATCACTATAAATCTTCTGAAACCGTAATAGCGTGTTCTATTAAAAGCGAACCCGAGGCACAAGAATTCCTGTTCGTGGGCGACATTACTTACAGAATAAAAAAAAATGTTTATAAACATCGTAGTAGTACAACATATGTATTTATATTATAGTAGTAATCGTAGTATATTAGCATAATATTTTTATTTATACGTTTATGTCAGTGCTTCTTCCTACCAGCGTTGATTGTTCGAGTCAAGGTTTTTAACGATTGTAAATTTGTATGTATGTGTAAAGCGTTACCATTTAATTATTATTAAAGCATATCTTATTAGTTGATTGGCAATGCTTTTTTATGTATTTATAGGTGTAATAATACAGTGGTATCAGTTCAATATTAAAATAATTTTTATTTAATCGTACTATATATACAAGAGATATAATTATTAAGAAAAATAGTTACTAATAATCAAAATAAGTAATAGTAAAGAATAAATTTATAACGATATGATTATTAATATAATTTTTTCTGAAAACTAATATCATTAATGAGATCAACTGGATAATGGGATCAGAACTGCACATCAGATTCCTCGGGTAAATGTCTTTACAATGAGACAGAAAGTATTCCTCCTCGGTTCGCCGAACGCATGCACTTACGTTGTATCATTTCCACTATTAGGTTGAATCACCAGAACTGCAGTCCCCCCACTGCAGTTCCGGTAATTCAGCGGTCTATTGTTTTTTTAATTTATTGTTATTAAATCATAGCTTAACAATGGTTTTAGAACTATTAACTAGAAAGCCGCAGCCGTTCACCCAGCCAACTAATTAGTCGTTAGACGGCGGATTAGGTGATTGCAACCAAAGCTTATAGGAGAAGAATTCTTGCTGAAAACATAAGTAACATAAAATGCCGTATGTGCCGTAATAAACAGGAAACACTAGATCATCTAATGGCTGGTTGCTCTGTGTTGGCACCAAAGTAATATCTGGATCGGCATAATAGAGTTGCGGCGATTATACATCTGAAATTGAGAGGCCAATATTTAAATCAAGAAGATGATACGCCTTACTACAAATATGAACCCGCACAAGTATGTGAAACTCAAGATGTCCGACTCTACTGAAATAGGAAAATAATTACTGATCGTCCTATTCCAAATAACATACCAAATATAATACTTAAATAAAATACTTAAAGACTTAAAGAAAATCATTGATGTAGCAGCTCCGTTGGCAGCAAATATTGAGAAAACGTATGCGGAGAAGATTAATAAATATTTACCGTTGGCAGAGGAGATCAAAGCCATGTGGTCAATGGAGAGAGTGGTTGTAGTACCTATAGTAATTGGGGTAACAACGGGAGAGATATCTGTGAAATGCATCAGTCTTTGACAACGTTAGGAATTGAAAAGAAAACCTATCTTCCGATAAGTCTGTTCTCCTAAGTATGTGAAGCATGCTTCATCGGATGTTGGACGGGCAGAATAATCATTAGCACCACCTACCCATCTTGTCTTTAGACCGATGTGGTAGGGGAAAAAGGACCAAATAAATAAAATTTGTGAGAATGTAAATGTGTGGTAATAATAATAATGATAATAGTTTATTGGCTTCCAACAACATACAAAATACAATATACAAAAAAAGAAAATAGTACTAGACAATAGTCAAAACTGGATGGAAGAATGGATGAAAGTAAACAAGTCAGGCAAGATAGTGCTGGCTGTGTTTATAGATTTTAGAAGAGCATTTGAAACTATCAATTGAGAGCTGGCACTGGAATAATAACGTGTGATAACAAGTGATTTTAATCATACTTTGAGTAACAAGAAATGAAAAAGTGAACTACAGTGGGATTGCATCGGACACTATTATAACGAACTACGGTTATACTAGGGTGTATCTCAAGGAACAGTGTTAGGGCCATTACTATTTATGTTAGCGGGGATAATAAAATAATATGGCAAATGTTATATCAATGGTGATATATAAAATCTAGAAGTTTGAATATATGGTAGTACATACTGCTGTGTACTGAATGTACCAACAAATGTAAAATGAAAAATTAAATTAGCTAGCTCAAATAATCAAAATTTTTACAATGCGCAAAAGAACAATTAAACTCAGGGTTACTATCATGAAAAGTAAAATGTGGGTAAAAGAAATCTGACTTTTTTTTATACTTAAAAAAAATTTTAAAAGGTTTAATTAGAAATAAAAGAACAGTATTTTGAATGACATAAAAATTCAATAATTTTATTATTTAAAAAAAAAAAGAAAAAAAAATTAATTACAAACTTTGCAGAAAAAAAAAACCTTGGACAAAAAGGTCCTGGTCTAAATCAAAACTGCATTTGACTTTAAATTACAAAAGGACAATTCAAAATCCTTGTACAAAGCAACAGAAAACAAAAAGTTCAGGAAGATAATAATTTTTTTTTTAATTCAATCCACGTGGTCTCAATATTAAAACAACTAAATTAAACGTGGAAAATTCAAGTAATTTATATAAATGAAAAATAAAAGCTAGCACAATGCTTTTATTCACCCAACCCGAGGTGATTAATAAATAATTACAAATCAGAAAAATTAACAACGAACAAAAAAATTAACTCTTTAAACTTAAAATATCTACCTGCACGTAAAAATAATAACAGATCTTATATCTAAATTGTGTACACAAAAATACAATATCAATTATTATTAAATGAGTTCCGTGATGAACGAAATAAAATCAGAAACGTGAATTCAAAACTTGAAATCAATAATCACAAAATGTCAGCAATGAAATACAATTTGATATATCTACTTACTTTCGTATCGATCAAGGAACTGAACTCACAAGGTTAAACAATCGTATAAGTATAAAAATCTCAGATGCGTGCGATGCAACGCACACAGATCTGTCCGCAAACGGACGAACTCGCAAAACAAGACAATATATATACAATACCAGTGAACGTAAAATGTACACCTGACTGAAATTAATATAAACAACTGAACAATAAATTAAACAAATTAAACACTCCAAAACATTAACTAAATCTTATTTGAAAATAAAACAATTTGAAATTTTTCGCAACATTGACAAACGCTTAACGGAATGAACAAAAAAAAACTGAATTTACGAAAACCCGGGGTGCCAGACCACAGCATCACAAAATTAGCTACATTATCTTGAAAATCGTTTACGCGATATGGAATTTAATATATCGATTTTCCATATATCCTTGTATCAGGTGAAGATGCAACAAGGCAAAAAATTCAGCAATACTGGCACATTTGGATAATATACATATATACTCTTTTCCCGTTCTAACAAATAGAAATTGTGTAGTTCTTTATTATAAGAATGCTTGTGCTGCCATCTATGTATGTCGTGTAGAAACTTTTTTATAATTTTTTATCAAAAACATTAATTATTCAACTGAGTAAGGTGTATTATTAAATCAGCAATAACTTTAGAAAATAATATAGTATTCACCTTAAAGCACTTATGTTGAATCAAATATTTCGCTAAATTTTCTTTTTTTAAAATATACCAAAGCTTTGAAACAAAATTAAATCGTAATTTATTAAACGTGTATATATTCATACATTAGACGTCGTCCTTCATGCAATATAATCCACTCAAGCGATTGCGTGGTGCTTACGACAACTAGTTGTAGATTGGAAGATAGTAGATAGGTCGTGGGTAAATTAGTGATGATTGGCATCTATTTGAACGCCACTATTTTTTTGTTATCGAATAATAAAGTAGTCACCGTAATGATATTGGAAACAACAATACTTATATCGAAAAGATTCATTTAACAATGTTTATGACTAATCCGGTAATATGTGAACGATAATAATAAGGACGATATGAATGTCAATTTCAATGTAATATCTAATATGTAAATATGCCCTAAAGAGAATAGAAAAATAGTAATCTAAAGCTACTCCAACGTTTCTAATCTTCTGTGAAATATCTGTTATAAAAGTATCATTTGGAAATCTAAATCTGTTTCTCGGTGCTGATTGCATATTATTTTTCCTAATAAATTATGTTTATCATGAGATATATGGACTTTCAGGAAAGTTTGACTCAGAACTATTAATAAACAAACTATCGTTAAATTCGTCTTTTATCTAAACGGAAAAAAAGCAAAGACAAAGCTGATATTATAGTATGTGGTGATAGGGAAATTAAAAAAAGCAGTAATCAGAAATGGCAGATCGTCAGATACGTTGTTAATTCTATCTAATGAAACTTTAAATTGTGACGATTTTTTTTTAAATCTGGTGTTTAGTGATAATTACAATGGCTCTAATAAATAATAAAGTTCATTTTTTCCTAATACAATATTTTATACAAAATGATGTTTAAACTAGAATATAACAGTTTTCATTCGCAAAATAATGGGATATACTTTAAACAATACTTTAGGAAACAGACGATGGAGATGCCACTTTTCGTTTTAGTAACTCCATAAGGAATATGATAGTCGGTGAAGAATATCAGAATATCTGTGTGCACGATGTGTGATACAAACGCAAGTTGGTGTTCTTGTAGAAGTAATTTCTTAAAAAAGTTATCGAATCCATTATTCATATAGATTTTTGAAAGAAAAACTGCGATCCAGCTATTCATTTGATACTATACACTATATTAGGGGATTACCCTCACTCAAGTAATGACAAGTTTGGGAACTGACGGTTTAATTTGAAAATATTGGATTAGGTATAAAAATTATGCTTCCTATTACACTGGGCAACAAATTTTCGAAAAGTTCATGCTTCCAAGCTGAAAATAGTCATTTCTTAATGAATTCAATGTGCTGAACACGAAAATGACTAAGAAAAAGCTGAATTGGCTACGGGTTTTCTGTAATATGTACGCATATTTCAGAAAAAGTGTACTTATGTATGTCAATATTATAATACATGGTAAGAAAACATTTACGCATATTTCAGAAAAAGTGTACTTATGTCAATATTATAATACATGGTAAGAAAACATTAGTCTGCTTCTGGCTTTCGACTTCTTTTGGCCTGCCGTTTGTAGTGGACTTGTGGAGCATCATTTCTCACTAAATTGCATTACATTATGCAATAGCATCTATACAATGGACAAAACGTCAATATCTCTGGAACGTGAGCCAATCAACTTTTTTCAATGTGATATTCGTGTTCAGCACGTTATCTGCTAATTCTGCATAGACGAGAGAAAGTATATACAGGATATTTCAATTACAACGAGCCTCAAATAACTCTTTACCTGCTGAGATTCGGAAACCTGTCAATTGTCAGTTGTCTCCCAACTTTTAATGACTGGTCTGACGATTTAAAATCATTACTGGGAGCGCAACAGTCCCCACCCTTAAAATTTTAATAGAAAAGATGGCTCTCTAATCAATGTTTACATTTATGCAAAGTTCATATTTTTTTACAAACCTCTTGTATGCGTGAAGTAAAAATGATTTAACCAGAAACATTGGTTTTTAATATTTTCATTGGAAACTTTCCTGCTGCGCCTCGTATTTAAACTACGCGAGACAAAATGAGGTAACATAGAAAGTGAATTATAGGTAAACGGAACATTACTTAATACCAAAATCTAGGCGCCACATTTATCAGTAAGCGTAAACGTTTGCTATGACGGCGAGAGGAACACCTTTTATTGTGATACACCTATGTGTAATGTATGTATGTATCTGCTATGCACATATGTACTATACATACAGTTTTAAACGGACCAATCATAATCATCTGCTTACCTACTCATTAACATTAGATTAACCGATATTGCAATTGATGTAGGGCAGAGAATGCATAGATTCGCATAAACTAATTATCTAATAATAATAATAATTTATTAGTTACTGTGACACATTTGTGTAAGTCGAAATAACAAAAATTATTCAATAAAGGAAAAGAAAAACAAAGTAAACAAAACCTAAACCCAACCTAATAATTAAAGAATTCACTCACAGAGTAAAAATTATGCTGCTTCAGAAAAGTTGTTACAGTTTTTCGAAAATCTCTATAGGAATTTTTACAAACTGTACTTTTTAAATAGGAAGGAAACCATTCATAAACGTTACCTCTAATATCATACGAATATAATTTATCCAGTAACTTATTATGCTAAACACAATCGAAGGCTTTCTGTAAGTCACAAAAAGCCCAAAAGGTGCTGCACCTCTTTCTATGTGTTGTAATATCTTTCTTGTAATACTCAAAAAATCGATGTCCACAGCACTAGTGACATCGATTTTCCTTTCGAGAAACCATATTGGCTATGGGAAATGATGTTATATTTCTTAATAAAAGAATTCAGACAATCCAACATTCAATACGCTACGATTCTACAAACAACAGACGCTAATGTTATATGTCTATACACTGAGAAAAATGGATTGTAGAAATTAGATAGTAAATCTCTTTATGTTAATTAGTAACATAATTATTGTCAAAACGACAATATGTGGGGTATTAAGAGTAAAATAACCAGATGTTACCATGCTTATAGTAAGAGGTAAAATCTGGATGTTACCAGGTATTCGATGCATATTCAATTTCTAACATAAATGTTCGTAACGCTCTTCCCACCCCTTGCTCTATTCATTGTCGATCTTTACCGAAGAAATCGACCAATAAGTTGTATTGCCACTCACACGTGTTATGTACGTGTGATACAGGTGTACGTATTCGTGTCGGTGCATGTTTGTGTCTGCACAGAGAAAAATCTATGTTGTAATATTTACACTTCACTGTTTGACGGAAATTGTAGTAAGAATTCCTACTATTGTGCAAAATTTTAGAACAACGGCGTTGCATTTTCCTATATCACGGTTACAAAAAAAGCAATAAAATTGTTTAAAAATATTGTGTGACAATCTTCTACAAAATATAGTGAAATGTTTTACAATATTTTACAACAAGTGAATATAATAAATTGCATATAATGTAGTGAAGACAGTTATAATAACAGGTGTAGCAAATTTACTGTGTTGTGTTTATTTAGGTTAGGTTAGGTGCTTGCAACAGTCACCTTACTTTGATTATTGAAAACGGCATTAATAATGAGATGGAATGAAATGAATGCTGTATAGTTTTATATCTATATAGTAGGAATATCATAATACTCATAATTGGTTTAGCTACATAAATATGTGATACTACAGCTTTTGTCGTAAAGATGGCGCTACGCTTGTTTCATAATCTTTGAAATTCGTACTCAATGTAAATTGTGATCGGTAAATGTGGCTGCGTAATATCTATATGATGCTTATACATGGTTAACGTCGTGTAAACAGTACTGTGGACAATCGCCCACAGACGAGAATTACGAGGCGCTTCAATACCGGTAGTACTCTACAGTACACGGGCCGGTCTGATTCCCGCAATCCTGCCCGATACGACGGCAATTCGCCCGGCTGTCACCGGCTAATCAAATTATATTAATTAATTATAATTAAAAATTATTAAACTATATTTATTATAGTTTTCATTGTTAACAGTTATTATCAAATATAGTCAGCGCTACTAGACATTTTTTTCACATTTACTAACATGTATGCTCAAATTAATAATACAAATATAGTACACTTTACCATACGAGTTAATAAAAAGTATTCACAGATATTTACTATACAGATATTGTCACCGGTAATATAAAATATGATTGTCCCTATAGGAGCTATAAAATATATTAAAGTATACTATGTTTATGTTAAAGAGTACTATCTATTTCTCTCAGTGTAGTTTAACATATATCGAGATAATTGGGCCTTTTTTTGGTTATAAGGCTTGATAAATAAAGTTTTAATTGAAAAAAAAAACTTTAATTGAAAAAGATTAGTAAATGGTCGAAACGTCTTAATAGTATTTTAAAACAAGTGTCACAATGACGTTTATGTCATGCGAGAGATTCAAAGTACGAGCATTACAAGTCATTGAAAGATAAATTTATTAAATATGCTAAAATATCAGCAGTAATGAATCTTTTGTATGGTTGGATGTTGGTAATTGGTACGATATGTCGTTTACTACTTTTAAAGACTATTGTAGAGAAAATATTATTCTGGAGTAACAGAAAAAGTATTTTTTACGTCTAGAATATTAGTATTAGTAGCTAATTTACACCAAGCTGTAAATTTACAATTTTATAATTACAATATTTGAATGTAAAATCAAAATATATTTTTAATGTTTTTTCCTGTACAATGATTATACAATTATACCCTTGTGTAATTGCACCCTTCCTGCAATAATATGTCAAGCTTCTGCTCTCTTTTACGAATTAAGTTAGGACATTCATTTATAGGTCGAGTTATACTGTATTATAGGGTGTATTTTTAGTAATGGCGGACTTCCGGTTGTACCGGAAGTAGATACTAACTTTGTTATTTTAAATGAAATACCATGTATATTTGGAAATATCTTCCAAACTGCAACAGTTACAAAGTTGCGGTTTTCAGCTTTCGCTTAAGCATGAAAGAGCACAGTCTTTTATTGAAAAAATGGTGGGTTTAAAAGACAAGGTCATTAAATAGGATTGTGTAATTTTAGAGCTCTAAAATCAAAGATAACTTGATTTTTTTTTAATAGAAGGAGGTAGCAATTTTTACATAACTCCAGCGGTTTTGGAGATATTTCCTATTTTTTACTATAGAATCGTATTACGAAGAAACAAACGCGGCCATTGAAAAATATGCATTTTCTTTATTGACACAAATTTTGACATTTCTTATCCGAAATAAGTAGGTGTACTTAAACGGATAATATTCGGGCAAAAAGAAATGAATTATTCAATGAAAGAACTTACTGATACGATTTTTGCATTGGACGAGAGTGAGCAAAACTGTTTTCTTGCTAGTAGAATTTATGCGACTCGGTTTCCTGAAACGCGACTTCCAGAAGCTATCAGTTTTGCCAGACTTCTTGAGTGCTTTGTTGAAATAGGCACCGTTAACGACAAAAAGAGAGACGGCGATGAGAGGAACGAGTTGGCAGTTTTATTGACAGTTACAGAAAAACGAAATACTAGTTAAGCAAGTGTAGGGTAAGAAGTTGGAATAAGTGAAAGGTCAGCCCAAAGAATTTTAAAGAAACATCATTTTCATGCATACCACATTCAGTTGCAGCAGGCTCTGAGCGAAACCAAAAAAAACAATTTTTCCAGTCCAACCAATCCAAGAAAACCAATTTTCTTTTTATGAACGTTCTTTTTTCTGGCGAAGCAACTTTTCATAACACTCGATACGTCAACTCAAATAATTATCATTATTATTCTGTAAAAAATCCAAGAATAGTCTGGCAAATACACCGTCAACAATGTTGGTCAATAAACGTTTGAGGAGGAATTGTTGGAGGACATATGGTGGGCCCACATTTTTTTAATGGCCACCTAACGACCAAATATTGGAATTTTTAATAAATGTAAAGTTATCAAGATTCATTCAAAATTTACCTGTAAACTTGCAGGAGCAAACTATATGGTTCCAGCAAGATGAAGACCATTTTTACCGCACTAGAGCGACATTTTGCTTTTTAACACCCTCTATTTAATAAACCTTATTATAGTTGTATTTTTCTAGTCTGTTTTTATTATAAATAGTAACTCAAATGTTAGTAGAAATTTTTTTATACATATAGGTACTTCTAAGTTTATTTAAAAATTAGATGTTTCGACAGTAATTTCTGTCTTCATCAATTGAAATTTCTTATTGCCAATTATAAAAATTGTCAAACTGTTGACAAGAAAATACTGTCGAAACGACTAATTTTTAAATAAACTTAGAAGTATTGAAAAACAGCCCAAATTTTTGCTATAACATTAGAGTTTATTATTTTATATAAATCTTATTCTCAGAGCGAACGTTTTATTTCGTACGATGCTCTGGAATTACCTAATATGACATTTAGTGTAACGTTCCACTTATGAATGAACGCACACCACTTTCTCTTCAGCGCCGCGTAGGTAAAACAGAACAAAGGTACCGCACTTTTTAAGAGCGTGCGTATTTGCTCATAAGTCTCGTGCCAACGAAGATCAACAAAACGCTATTTGTACGGACGGATGGGAGACGGCTATGTTAACAATAAGCGCCGTGCCATTACCTGGCGGGAAACATTTTATTTTCTCCACTCTGTTTTTATTGTGAAATCACGTGTCGTGGGCACCTCACGTCGCGTCCTGTCACGTTAAATTAAATGGCGTGACCTTTATTTATGACGCGATAAAAGTAGAATATTATAACCGCGCTCATTCACACAAATTACGGTTTTCGCGTTAAAAATCTCGTTAATTTTTTTTTGTCCATTTTAACGTTATAACGTTCGATAATACTCGACGTTTTATAGACGGAATGATGTCAGCCGGCGAATGTCGGGATCTCCGGTACGAGATTAGTCACTTTAACTATGTACATAGCTTACTGAGATCATACGATTGCCAATAAGTGGTGTGATCCATCCGTTGACCGTGTGAAAGAATCTAAAATAGGTATATTCCGTAAAATACACGTCAAGTCGTGAATCTCCTTAGAATAGCTGATGAAGAAGGCCAGGAACTGATTTTTTTTATTCAAATTTAAAAATTAATTTAAACTTACGTGCTTACCCTAGAGTTGATTTCATAAAATTTTATGCACACAAGTAGAAAGCAAAAATGTGAACCCATAAAGGTATATAAATATGATTTTGAATATAATCACAATCCGAAAATTGTGATTATAGATACCAAAGCAAAAATACTTTTCTACGTTGAATCCTGAATAATATAACTGAGATAACATCTAAAAGAAAAAGAAATATTAAAAAAAAAATAACCAACAGAATTAAGCGGGGTACAAAGTACACTGCCGATAATTGCTTATATAAATATAATTTTTTTCATCTTCTTCTAGTATTAAGTATTTGCGAAGACGATTTTGACTCCTGTGGTGCGATAGATAAAATTAGAGGTAAATCAAAATTAAAACGTAAAATACGTCCAAAATCCGACATTTTTTTTTTACCATTTCGGCAACTCCCTGACACTTTATTGACAATTCGATTTTCCCATGGTATTCAGCATGGAAAAACCATGAAATTCATGCTCGTTCTGAATTATTAGATACGATTTTCACTACTTTGGGGCGGTTAACATGGTCCAAATTTCAGTGAAAATCATAAAAAAACATGTGATTTGTAGTGAAATCATATAAAATTGTAATTTCTCTTTTGAGAAACTATTGTGACAGCAACACCTTTCTTTTTCCATATTGTAGAGTAGTATGATTAACAACTTGTTACCGGATTCGAAAAAAGATAAAAAAGAAGTTTGATAAAGAAGAGAGAGGATTTTGAACTTCAGAGATTGATAAAAAATAAACGACTAAAAACATTTAAAAAGCCACAGCCGGAAAATACAAAACTAGATTAGCGAAACTGGTGGAACCCACCGACGGTTCGCAGAAAACGGTACTTAAAGATGACAGCAATTTAATAGTATTAACACCACTATTAAAGCCTACGATAACTTAATTACTGCACTAAAAAATTAAATCTTTGCAGAATGGCAAATATATTGCAAACATTTTTGAATAAACGAAAACTACACACATATAAGGAGAAAAAATTTAATTGAGTGACTGAAATTAAAAGAATGGTACTTAGTTTTTCAGCGAAAAACGGAAAAACTGTTTTGACATGCATTACTGTTTTTTTTGTCGCCATTTTAACGCTCAAATTTCTGTTACTATTATTCCTACTTTAACACCGTTGATAAACCGACTGCTGTCTCCATTTTGTTAGCGTTCTTGTTGGTATCACTTGTAGCAGGATCTACTTGTGAATCAACAGGGTTATGTCTGACTTGGATTTTGCAAACTTATTTTAGCCAGAGTCGGATTCTCTAGGCAAAACAGTTTTCCACTAATTTTCACTAAAGGAGTACCTGCAGATTGATCTGTTTGTGGCAGATCAGCTACTTACATTTCGGTAATTTTTAACTGTTTATATAATTTTTTTTGCCAGTACTTGCTAAAAATAAAGATTTTATTCTGCTCGCTCTCCCTGCTTGTGCATATAAGCTTATGGAAAATATATTATTCTTCGGTGTGTAAAAAAACTGCATCTGCCTTATTGTTAGTCCTTACTAAACCCTGGCTTACTTACGTTACTTAGCTACTGTGGAGCAATTGCAAATTACAGCACTCATTTCATTTTACTTATTTTACGTTTTTATCGCCATCTATTGACCATAGGTTTGAATTACTGGGATAGTAGTCCACTCCGCCTAATATTTAATTTATTTCAATAAAAAACATTTAAACAAATTTTGTTTTAAAATTTTTAATATCTTCTTTACAAAATATAGCTCTGTAAATTGCGTTCAATTAGTTGGTGTTTCATCCCTTTCATGTGCTCATAATCTCTGTTCTATTAATTGGACTTGAATGTTCTATAGGCAATGTTAGCGGCATTAGTAATACGACAAGATTGATGTTTATAGCTAAATTTTGAATGCCATTTGGCCGGGTTCCCCCGTGGTTGTCCCGGCATTTCCTCGCTTTTACTATACGCGAATTATTGAACATCTGCCAGAGATTATCGATAATAGAAAGTTCAAACATATGCCTACGTATTTATGTTGCTTTTGATCTATTAACGATTTATAATGCGACATTATCTATATTATGTACAACATCTATTCATACACACATGCACGTGAATGTATCATGCTCAAAATTATTAAAAAGAAAAATTGACAAATCCACTTACAAATAGATTGTAAATGCGGGAACATTAGATGTAACGCGTGATCTTGTGTATAAAGTGTTATTACAATATTGTCAAAGTTAGAATAATTAAATGCAATGGTAACGGAAATTCCCATACCAGGATACTGCGAAAAGATTATGTTTACTGTTAGGTAGCCTTTCAGAATGAACGTTTGCAGATGTAAAATTTTTAATAAAAATTATAAGAATAGGATGAGTATGTGCGTGCAATATCTAATTTCTATTTTATATTCGTATTTATAGTTAAAAGTGTATTAGTAATTATCATCATAAGCAGCTGCTAACTAACGTATGTGTTACCTTGAGAATAATTTTAAGTTTTTTTATATAAGTATGTACTTATAAATCGCTAGTTTATTTAATAAAAAATGCATTTAATATTATTATTTCGGAAAATCTATATGTAAATTTGAAATTTTTTTGCACTTTTATTATAATTGATATTTATACCTTTTAATAAAAATAATTCGAAAATAATAAAAAAAAAAAAAGGACGTCACTGAGACTCGAACTCACAACCTTTGGATTATGCAAAAGGCCACTTCGTAGCTGGGCTATTGCGGCACTGGTGGTAACGATTTGTTTTCGAGTACGTATAATGACCAGCATGAATGTTGCTTATATGGGATTTTTTTATTTATTATTAAAATATGGTAATATTTTTTTTTTGGGATAGGTTCAGCATATCTGAGAATCCCTAAATTTATTTTGACACCCGTCACGTGACTGCTATGCTAGTAAATTAAAAAAATGTGCAATGAATCGAGGAAAAATAAGGTTAGATGATATCCAAAACAGTTATTTGAAAAATTTCCTTAGAATTCAATTCTGAGCCCGTATGCAAATTTTTGTAAACATATTTATAAT
Source organism: Cetonia aurata (assembly GCA_949128085.1). Classification (NCBI taxonomy): domain Eukaryota; kingdom Metazoa; phylum Arthropoda; class Insecta; order Coleoptera; family Scarabaeidae; genus Cetonia; species Cetonia aurata. The sequence continues at coordinate 20,477,147 of OX421887.1, read as the reverse complement.
AATTTAAAAATCACGAGTTTTGTGTGATCAACCGGGAAAATCTATGGAGGTCGCATTGGGCGATGTCGACAGGCTAATATGAAATTCAATAGAAGACAAAGAGATAGCGACTTTCCAAGATATTGAGGAAGCAGCATTTAACAGGGCTATCACAGATTCAATTATTGAGGCTTTACGGAGAAAAGGCGTCATACCGAAGCTTCTGCAGTGGATAAAAGCCAGCCTAGACAGAAGGATAATTACATCCACAATCGGCGAGGCTACTATCGAAGTGGAGGCGGTTGGGAGATGACCGCAGGACGGAGTTTTGTCTTCTTTACTGTGGACTCAGGACTACCCTGATTAGTGATCTAATCCGAAAACTGACCAGAAAAGGTTTTCATTGCCGAAGGGATGCTGATGACCTTGCAATAGTCGTTAGAGGGTGGTTTCAAAAAGTTCTGATAGAACGTATGCAAACCGCACTAAATACTGTAGACAATTGGTGTAAACAAGAGCGACTACTAGTCAATGCTTAGAAAACACAAGTTGTCAAGTTCACGAGAAAAAGAATGTTAGAAGGTTTACAACTACTAGTGTTAGGCAATGAAAGAATTCCATATGTCAAAGAAGCAAAATACCTTGGGGTATGGTTTGATCAAAGACTTACATGGAACACACATTTCCAAAAAAACAACTAACAATACTACTGTTGCTCTGGGCAGGTGCAGGAGGTTGTGTGGAAGAAATTGGGGCATCAGCACCAAAATGACTCAACGGATATACACAAGCGTAATTAGAGCCATGATAACATCCGGAGCAGTAGTGTGGTGGTCAAAGGTACGTCAGGTGGGCGCTGGCTTGTTTGTGTGCTATAGTAGCAATGGGATCGACCCCTACCCGCAATGGAACTAATTCTAAATCTGCAACCGCTACATATTTAGATACAAGGAACTGCTAGTTTTGCAGTATACGCACAGTCAAACACCGATAAGTAAATCACACTAAGAAAACTACTAGATAAACTTAACGAGGCACTCCTCACGGGGATGCCATGTCACATCATGGTTCTGAAATTTAATCTATATAGGAAATATCAGGTTATAATACCAGATAAAAAGGACTAGGAGAAAGTCCCTCCAGTAAGAGCGGACTCAAACTGGTCTAAAACTGATTATGGCGCATGAGCCGGAATATATCGAAAGAAGCCCAGAAAAACCCCTTCGATAAGCTTCAGCAAGGATACGATGGTGTTCCAGGCTGAGGTGACCGCAATTCATTATTGTGTCAGAGAAGTAGAAAGATGGTCCGAGTCGAGTAAAAGCGTCGCCATCTTCTCCGACAGCCAGGCAACACTTAAAGCGATTAGCTCAGCAAGTATTGACTCTAAACTGGTTTGCGACTGCATAAGTGCTCTAAATGAGGTGGGCACCCAAAAGGAAACTAACATTGGCCTAGGTTCCCAGCCACATATGTGGCGGCCGACGATCTGGCTAGATGAGACTCGCCGAGGTAATTCGTTGGAGCTTCGGCATTACCAAATCGCAAATTAAAGAGTCCATCAACGAATGTATCCAGAACAAGTCAAAGGAATGTTGGCAGGAGTCAGCAGGACAAAAACAGGCAAAAGAGTTCTTAATGGAACAGATGGCCTGCGTTTCCAAAGGACCTACTGAGTAGGTCAGACAGGAAGACTGTCAAAATGATGGTATGTCTATTGACTTGTCACAGTAGACTAAATAGGCATATGTATAACATAGGTGCCTGGTAGAGGACGCGATCTGCAGATTCTGTCAAGGGGAAGAAGAGCCACAGTTCATGTGTCGTGTCATTGCGAGGGCTGGACGAGGACAAGGTTTCTAATGCCGGACGTAGAGAACCCTACAGCGAATAACTACATAAATGAGCTTTTCCCAAATTTGAGAGGCCTAATTAGAAAAGCAAGGTTAGAGAGCGCCTTCTAAGGCAAAGGGGATCATAACAATGAATAAAAGAATCTGTTTTTTTACATTGGCCTTAAATGGCTTAAGAGTCGATAGATTGCCATCTTGGAATCTAGCTTCACGAGAAATCATCAAAATCGTAACCTCGCATCGTCTGGATACTGCATGGAAATGGAAATAATCTATAGAAATGATCGCAGCAGCGTGGCGAATAAAAATAGAGTCAAGCGCTAAAATTCACGCTCGTATTTGTGTTTGCGACTGGACGTCTCCTCCACGCGTAAACATTCCCATTTCACACCGCGCCGCAGTATTGTTTGTCTTCGTCGGCGAGGCGTCCAGACGTTCATTCGTAATAATTATAACGTAACTTACGTTATTCCGCCCGGCCTATTCTAGATGAGTATAAAAGGGGAATATATATTGCGACGACAATGCGCGAGATATTTACGGGAGTTTACGATGGCGTCGCCCGACTAATTTCTCTCCTTTTCGTCCCCCGTCTGATGCCGTCCTATAGGAATTTCGCGCCGTTTATCGCCGTTCGGGCTGAGAATTCGTCGCTATGCGTCGAGGCTCTTGCTTGCTGTCGATTGTTTTGTTTATCGACACTCTCCGGTGGCTCTATAAATAAATCAGGCGCCACGGATTGCCAATAATGCATGCGCTCGTCGATGAATTCCGTTCTTATGGCCATTTTTTTTGGTTTTATTTTTATTGACGACGCGCCACGTTTTAAGTGAATGCACTGAGAGAAAATGACGGGCAAATAATGTTTTCAAGTGTGCGTTTATATATAAAACTTAAGTGAAAGAATAAATTATGTATAAATAAAAATAGAATAAAATAAAAATCTTAAAATCACAATAAAGTATTAGCAAAATGAAAAATTTCATCAGCAATTGTACTATTCAAAGTGTTTATATATAGCTTGCTTTGTAATATGTCACAATGTTGTTATGTTACCTATGTTAAAGTTATTTTGCATCTCGTAATTTTGTTGTATTTCAGTCACTGAAATTTCCAACTAATTTGTTAGATTTTATTTTCTAAACTTTTAATTCGCATGAATACATTCTGATATGTATGTATGTGAGATAAGAATAATAAGATGCTGCGACCTGAAAAATATATTATGCCCCTATTCTTGCTGTATTTGCATCTAGTGGTCCAGTCTGATTCCTTTCAGAAAGTGCAGGATGTCAGGAGGCCCCAGATTAGGTAACTTTTCCTCTTGAATGCTCATGTAGTGCAGTTTGTGAATAGGTGGATAATCTACATTCGGCTTCTTCTGCTATTCCAAACCTGTTCAGATGTCTTTCAGTTATGTTTATAGCCTGATAGGATCCCTGTCAGTATGTGAATATTATTAACTTAGGTTGATGCTTTCTACAGATTTCTTCTGGTTATAGGCTCCTGGAAAGGTTTTAGCTTGCCTCATTCCCTGTAGATTCTCCCAGTATTTGGATTTTGCTCTACATCAGTTTTGAGCTTCTCCAGTATTGTACTGCTACTTATTCCGCAAAAGAATTTAGGCCCTATAAATGGTATTCCACGCCTGTGTGTCTCTGAATCCCTAGAAAGGTTACCTTTTCTTTTGCCTAGCGCGTTTAGTTTTTCTGGACCCTCCTAAACCATCTTGGAGCTGATTATATTTGATTTCAGCGCCCTGAGCTATGCCTGCTTGAGTATTAGACATTATCGTAATCTCTTGCTTTTGATAGTTTCTGTCAATGTTGAATTAGACGCATCTTTCAATAGCGTATATTTGCGCTTTGAAGATACTCGGATGCATTTCCAAGCTTTCGGAATGTTTGGGTCTAGACTCACATATCCCTATTCCAATATCCTCTGCCGTTTTGGAGTCACCCTTGTAGCATTTGATGACATTTCTATTGAGTTTCAAGATTGTGTCTTTATCTAATTCGCTTTTAACATACATGACGGAAATTCGTTGACAGAAGGATTCCCTGCATATTTAGAAAGAGAGAACGAGTACGCCGAGGCATTGACGAAGTAAGACAAACATTCCAAACATTTTAAATCCCGATAATGTTATGTTAGTTCCGCAACTTTATTATTTGCACCTTCTAATTTGTAAGATAAATAATCACTTATACATCCTTTGATGAATTAATTAACTGTAACGCCCAATTGCCGCAAAACATATAAGTAAAAAGAGAGGTTATCATGCTATTAAAATAAATGTTTAGTGTTGGAAATCCGGTTTTTTTAGATATAACTATATTATATATGGCCTTTAATTGCAACCAACTTTGCTTCACTTGAAGATTGGGTTTTTGGGTATAAAAACCATAAAACTAACTTGCATATCGTTTGAACTGAAGTAAATACATTGAATGTACAAGATTTAACATTAAAAGTCATTGTTATTTGGATAAATAATTACATGTACTACATTATACATAAAATATACATCTTTTACAGTAGACTATGAAGTAATTTTGTCAGTTATTAAAACCATTTTGGTTCTCTTATAAAATTCGTATCATTTAGGTAATTTGAGATGTCAAATAATCGAGCTAACAGTTTTCATTTACTCAGCTTAGGATATATTAGGTTATTCAAAATCTGTATTGAATATTTAAAATTATCTAAGGGAGAAAGATTTTACTGATCCCACTTTTAATCTTCATAAACATTTATAACAACATATAGACACTGTATCACTTACCTGAACAGTTGGTAGTCTAACTCCCACTTATTAAACGTATTTATTGCGTCAAAAGAGTTAACTTGCGTATCAAGAGAATCTAAATAAGAAAAATGATGCTTTGTAGATATCAAAGCTATCGTTGACGAAACAAAAACGAAATGAAAAAAAAAAACTTTATAATGCCCTATAACATTTGTGTTATATAACTGTGGATATATTAATAAGTATACCTTCTAGCAATTTTATGTAAAACCTAACCAAAAAATGACGTAAATTCATTAATGTAGCAAACAAGTTCCATTGCCAAGCTATGAAACTGAAATTCCTATAGTAAAGCAGAAAATAGCACACCGGAACTCGATTATAAATGTAAGATATGATATTTCATATTTTATTTTTACTGTCTTAATATGAACACCTAAAATCGTATATCCCCATCATTTTTAATGTACATCCTACTTCTGCGCTAAAAATAATTGTTTGAAATGCAACTGGTTCAATAAAATAAAGTTATTACCATTTTAAATTTAAAGATGTATGTATGTCATTAAAATCGATCACGCTAGACCGTGTCGATATGTATATAATTTCAATGATATTTCGAGCAGTATATTTACTTTGCCAACCTTGTATATGTATGTTACACAGATACCTATATTGAGTTTAATTGCGTGTACAATACATAAGTGCTGGTAGTAATGAATAGTCTGAACATATCACATTTACCGATCCCACTAAAAATACAATAACAATAATAACACTGTCGCTAATAACAATTACATTTATCAGTAGTAAATAAGTTTCCTTATCTCGTTTATACGGAGAAAAAATGAAGAGTGGTTACAAATATTATATCAATCATGTTGTCATCGTCCTAGGAACATAGGAAAGTATTGATCACACCATTTTTATTAATTGCACTTTAAATTTCGATCATTTTCTTTAGTAAAATCTCAAATTAAACGATTGTAATAACTAACAAATTTTACACGCTCTAGCTACATAAAACGATCGTATATTAATTTTAATTTTTTTGCTATTTTAGCTATAAATTTACTATTGTAAGCAGTCCAAAATTTCTCCCTGTATATATAAAAGTGTCCTTTCGCACTAAAATTGTAGATATGGGTTATTATCGGAATTATTATCGAAATGTTCTAGGTTGTTTGCAAGGTTATTACAAATTTGGATGTCTATAAAACGTATCCTTATCTTGCGCATATAAGTTTACATTAAATTGTAAAATTATGTCAGGAGTTGTAACAAGAGTATGTGTTTATAGCTTACAACCAAAAACAAAAGTAATTTTACATTCTTTTTTTAATTTATACATGGTTCTACAGAAAATGTAATGCTGGTTGTTCGTTTCATTATTGCAGCTAATACAATAACACTATCTTTTTAATACTGTTATGCCCATATAGGTAGTAACAAAAATTATGGTATAACTGATATAGAGTGCTCGCCAAATCGGATGGATCCAATCTGCGCGAAGGTGCTTACGTCACAAACTACTATTCGTCAAATAAATATAGCACAATAAAGGCAAATTCACATGTTAAGAATTATGCTAAATAATGTTTAATAAAAGGACAACTGTTTGTTTTTAAATGTTCGACAGGAATCATTTATTATTTGTACATACGTTAATATATAATTTCCTTATTATTTTTCATCATATTAATTACCACACAACCTTTATCATATGGTGAATTAGCCTTAATTTATGTTTGACCTGAAACGTCAGTTTGTTTACAATTTACTTATAGGTTAGAGTTTTTACTTTTTCAGAAGTAGCTTTCAAAAAAGCTTTGATGATATAAAATAAACAACGGGAAATTAAACACAAGAAAATAAAGGAAAAACCGAGCGACAGAAGTAAATAATAACGTAATGCAGAATGTAAATAAACAAGATGGCGGAACACTATGTTTATTAGACGGTCTTATGACATCGCTTCTCTCTCATATCATTACACTATCTCTATTCAGAACGATATTTGGTATTTGCGCAAGATCCATCCGATTTGGCGAGTACTCTAACTAAATAAACATACCGTATAAATTCGACAATTGTCGGAAGATGGCGCCACTCTTTATTTCTCTATATGGGTGTGCGCTGGTAAGGTATAGGTACATTGTTTTGCCGCCATTTTGGTAAACATTGGGTTTGATCACATCTGTTTACCTTGGATTGAATTTTGTAGGCATAGTTTAGTACTTGTTGACTAACGCTTTGGCGCTAGTATCGATTTTTTGACCAGATTGAAGCGTTATGATCCGTCGTCAACGATATCGAGTCATCAGTTCGTGAGGTTACTATACATATGCGCCGTTTGTAATCGTTTGAAACTGCTTTTATCTCTTTGTAATTTGTGAGTCCAAAATAATTAAGGCCGCAATTATTGTGAGATTCGTATTTGCAATAAAAGGGTGGCTTAAGAAAATGCTGCGTACCACTTGATACAGAAAGTGTTTGAAGGAAATTTGCAATTTACGATGAAGCGGTGAGAACTGTTGATAATATTCACAAATAAAGCGGGTGCCAAAGCAGTTATCGAAAACATTGCTACTTATTGTATTACAAGTGTAACAAATTATGGGTATATAACGGCCAAGTGAAATTTTTCAAGATTTCAGCGTGTTTTATGTGGTGACATAACTTGAAAATCGCATCTTTTTTTGAGAAAGAAAGCATACGACACGTAGGTTCCGCTATAAAAAACGTGTATCATTGTGATTTTGGAGTAATTCTACAATCTACACCATAAATAATACGAAAAACCAGTGGCAATATGTACAGTAAAATTAATGCAAAATTAAAGCATTAGTTGTGATAACTGCAATCATCTGCTCTCTTCTGTTTTTATTTGGTTTTAGTGTGTAGAATAAACCTGCTCTTACTTCAATTTTAGGTGTATAATATATGCTTAGAACGAACTGGCAGAATATAGTTGTTGTCAATGGACCAACTGAAATTATACAAGACGGTAGTCATCTGCGATAGCCATTTCTTCTTGTGTATTTGTACTGCATAATTATGTATTTATGTGCACACAATAAACGATTTCGTTCTTATTTTTATTTTATTTCCTGTTCATATTCATTTAAATTCATTAAAAAATATATTTCTTAATTAGAAATAATTTCAAGTCTGCCGCGTATTGGAAATAGTTCTTGCTGACTAACGCTCCGGGCCACCAGTCTTAAAAGGTTTGGAACTTTGCTCGTACCGCGTCAAATTTAACAAAAGGTATACATCTATTATACCTTTACATATATTTGTTATTATGGTTTTGATAGTTTATATTTGACAGTCGCGAAGTAAAAACGTGGAAAATTTATTATGGAAAAATATTGTGTGTTTTAATTGTTAAAATATTTTATGCAAATCAATCATGAATTACTGCAACAATGAAAAAATGATGCGAATTTTTTCATTAATGCACTATTTATCGTGTAGTGAGTAATTTCGAAGAAAGTGAATCTGTAGCTGATAGGCCCAAACGTGGACCATAACGTACTGCAAAGTCGTTTGATATCATTGCTGCTGTTCAAAACCATTCATCTACCTCAATTTCGATATCGTGCCTAGAAACTTGGTTTGCGAAGAACAACTTTGGTCACAATTCTGCACGAGGGTTTGAATTTGTTTACATATAAGATCCAAGTAACAACTTCTTCCACAAGATCAATTACGCCTCCGTACATATGCCAATAGGATATTACAGCTCGCCCATGACAATCCTGATTTTCATTAAAAACTTATGAGTGACGAGGCGCATTTTCATCTGGATGGATATGTGAAGAGACAGAAGAGTCGGTTCTGGGCAATGGAAAACCCAGATTAATTAAAAGTGACAGTGTGGTGTGGAGTTTGATCAGAAGAATCTTACTTCTTTGAAAATGAAAACGTTTTAGCGGTAACTGTCACCGGTGAACGATATCGTGACATGATTGCAAATTTTTGAAGCCAGAACCGTATACTTTGGGCTTATGGTTAACATATTGTTTCAACGAGACGGTGCCACATCGCATACAGCCAGAATTACAATGGAATTATTGCGAGTCCTCGTTCCACAACAAGTTATCTCAAGAAATTGCGATGTTGATTGGCCTCCACGGTCGCCGGATTTGACAGCTACGGATTTTTGTTTTCGTGGGGATATCTGAAGAGTAAGGTTTATGCGAACAAACCAGAAACTCCTCAGTAAGTCACACAAAATATTCGTGATGAAATTAATAAAATACCGGTTGAAAAGTGTCAAAATGTATCGAAAAAACGTGCTCAAAAAACCCGCATTTGTAAAGCTAGGGATTTTACGGTTTGCAAGCATTCTCAAACTAAACAGTCGATTCTGATGCTACCTTTCCAGATTTGTATTTCCGTTTGATGGACGATGATATATTAGTAGTGTAGTTTCTGTTACCTTTTTGGGTATCAGAAACGGTTAAATTATCAAAATTTTATATTTATTGCAGTAATTATAAGAAAAACGACTGAATGCAAATAAAGATTGTAGTTTAGAAAATGTAAGTAAAAAAGAAGATCATTTTAAGCCAACTTGAGAATTAAGGAGAATTTATTACGTGCAAGTATGAGAAATAAATATCTCACACGTATCCACTTACATACGCGTTATGTACGCGTTTGGTTGTAATTTCACGCTGTTTACGAACAACAATAATAGCCAACCGGCTTTGTGCGTTGTGCGGAGAGACGCTGGTCGTCGCGACGGGCTCTCGGGATTTCTATTTGGGTCTCGTGTCGATTGAGGTCGTCCACCGAAGTGTTATAAAATAAATCCACTACAACAGTGGCAAACTGAGACTTACCGCCGCTGTGTATACGCTGTATGCAGCTTTCTCGCACACGGAACTTCGCAAGATGACATTAGCGTAGAAATTCATTATAATTTTAGGGTTTAAGTTGAAGAGGTTGATGTTCCGGTGTAATTATATTTATATTCACCGATGTGTGCCTAGAATATCTACTATGGCGCTGTGCACTTCGTTGAAATGCGGTAAACATATACAAAATTGGGATTGTTTTTTTTTTCGCATATGCAACAGATACTGTCCATTTACCCATTATTATTGCCTCACATTACGTTTTGCATTACCGATGGGTAAGAACCAATACAATTTTAACGCATATATCTTCAGTTTTTTGGATATATCCAACATTTTTAATCTATATACAGAGAAATAACTTTTAATTCGAATATCGTATTTAGTATAGTTGAAATCGCCAAGAATTTCTCACTCAAGGACTCTGATGTATTTGCAGAAAAATCACTTTTTTGCGCCTCCGTCCAGAAATAAGGGTAAGGAAACTCGTAATTCGCGATTCACATCAGAATTCTTTAATGATATTGCCATAACAAGAATATGGATGTGATGGAAACATACATATGCAATAGAGCAATTTTTCTTGCAGTGTGAAATCATTAAGTAAATGCTTTTTTGCTATAACTGTAATTTTAAGTTAAAATTATATTGATTTTATTAAGTAGCGGAATGAAAGTCCTTAAATTCAGAGTCTGTGAAATTTTTTAGAATAAGATTAAGAAATTTTGTTGTTGATTCGCGCTAATTTGTTTTATGCTTTAGAGACATTGTAAATCATAAACAATATTAGGCCAAATAAACAACACACTCTTTATATATCTTTTTAGAGCATAATAAAACGGAACAAGCACAAAGTGGTTCCTTCTTATTGATAACAAATTCATAGGATTAAGTTGATTAGTATATTATTTGGTGTAAAGCTCATGAAACAAAGCAATTAAAATTTTTTTTTTAATAAATCGTTTTGACTAGTTTAATAGCCTTTTTCAATTAATATATAATTTAAAACAGAAGTAAACTGTGTTAATAAACAATTAATAACAAGTCATTGTCACAAAAATAAAAACCCAAATATAAAGTATTACACATTAAAAATTTTGTACACGGGACAATACAACAAACAGACACTTAGCATAAAGAATGAAAATCCATTGCGATAGATAGATGCCATAGCAATACATTTTCATTCTTTATATTAAGTGTCTGTTTGTTGTATTATCCCGTGTACAAAATTTTTAATGTGTAATATTTTATATTTGGGTTTTTATTTTTGTGACAATCACTGTTATTATTAATTGTTGATTAACACAGTTTACTTCTGTTTTAAATTATATATCAATTGAAAAAGACTATTGAACTAGTCGAACCGTTTTATTAAAAAAAGAAAATTAATTGCTTTGTTTCATTACATCAGATAATAGGCTAATCAAATTGATACTAAAATACAGGCTAAATATTCTTAAACTTAACCGTCGATTAATAAAACTAACATATCTGGAATCATAAAACTAATAATCGGATGTGAAAGTGTGGAAGTGACGCGAGTTTCCTTACCCAAGTATTCTAATTTTTAATACGCTCCTTTCGTAAAATGTCCGTAGAGTCTTTTTACTGTTAGCTTACTAAAGGATTAATTTTTGTTAAGGAAAATTGTTGGCACAGCGAACTGTTATGATATGTGCATATTGACATTAAACATAAGAGTAAAACTCTCCTCAGACAACTTTGAGAGAAAAAAAAAATGGCATAGGCAAATAGAAGTTTGTACCAATTGTAGCAAAAATGTGAATTTCAAAGAGCCATCTTTTAGAATAATCCAAAAAAACCAAAAAATCCTCTAATCCTTAGGACCTTTTTAACCATAATCTTGCTTTCTTCATTTTGCTTTCTAGTTCAGTTCGATATCTCTTCTAGTTCCAAAGATATCGATAAAAATATGCTTTCGGGGTGTAGTCCCCTCCCCTCCCCCCTACAAGTGAATATCTGCAGCCAAAAAAAATACTGCTATTTTTTTCACTGCTCTACATGCCTGCAATATTTTATCAAAATCTGAGATGACCAGTTGGGTGACTTTGCTTATTAGTGGTAAGGAGTTGTATTATGTTTTCTAGTTGCAATCTTGTAACAAATATAATGTAAATGAGAAATATGAAAATGAAGTTAACATATTAATTTGTTGTTGCTTGAATACAAATAATATATAAAATCTGGTCATTAACAAATTGAAATGGACTGAAAACTATAAAAAAAAAACTAGAATGAAATGTAGGTTGTTTGGTGGAAACAAGAATTGTAACTTATGTCTTAATGTTGTGTTTATTTTCTAATGTAAGTTGTATAGGAAACACGAACTCGGCAAGTCCGTTTACTGATAAAACCACTTTATAGTTTGCTGTACGCACTTATTACGGAAAACCCTCAATTTTCTGTTAACGAAGACAATAAGCAACCCGCAATTATTTCCGTCACTGTTAAATGTTCATTTTAGCGCCGAAGAATTTCCTAGTGGTATTCAACAGCGCACGGCCGGCGTGTTAGTCTATAAATAGGACGATGCAGAATCGAGCATTGTACCCTTGCGCGACGCGACGTCTGTCCGTGCGTTTTCCGTCGGTTTTTGCCTCCTTTTCGTGTACATAAGGTCGAACGGCGACAATTAGCGTGATCGCATGGGTTCGGTGGGTGAGTTGAAGACTGCCGCGGCCCGTTAGATAAATCGGCCGTCCAATTTGCTATTATTCGCTTATATCCGTTATTATACGGCTACATAACATGCGTTCGTTTCGGTAATGTAGCCGTGCATGATACATGCGCGGGCGAGTTATTTTTACATTTAATTTGGTCGCTTTTAATTCGGCATCCGGGAATAAAATCCATTGGAACCGATTGGAATGCGAAAATCGGCAAAAACACAAATTATAAATTTATGACTTGTAGAGAGTTCACATTCGAATCGTAAATTGAGAAAGCATTATCTACACAGTAGTGAAAGAATTTTAACAAAAATTTAACAAATTTTGACATACCGAAAAGTTCACAAAATAGAAATTTTGATGTAATAATTACCAGAAACCTTTACACTTTGTTGAAGGTTAACAATTTTTTTAGCATACATAATTAGCAAAGCTGCCAATCATACACTGTGTTGATAGAATTCAATTCTTTTTTAGCCGAAATAACCAATCAACTAATAACTCCAATGTTGGTGGAAATTTACGCTTTTTTTTATATACATCTAAGTTTATTTGAAATTAGACAGTATTTTCTGCCTTCAACAGCTGACATTTCTTATTGCAACTTGCAACTTCTGACACAAATGGGCATGAAACAAGAAAGCACTGTTGACTCATAAAAAACGTATATATTCCATTAGGTGCATGTTCAAATCAGAGTAGGTATAGATATAAAATGTAAACTAACAACGCTATTGGTTGCATTAAAAAGTAATATTTTTTGTCGCTGGTTTAGGGGCAGGGAAAATCTCCTGCTTTGTTAACCTTTCTGTCCTTATATAGAATAATTAGTATGCTATGGATTAGAGCATCAATATATGAATTACTTTGCATTAGTTACTGACACTAACCATCAGTCAAAGAATGCATAAGTTACTTTTGTAATCATAGGTGATGAAGTTCAAGAGAAGATCGTTTACATAAAGTTTGTAATTTAATTAATAAATTCTTTATTGCCAAATTTTCTACAGGGGCGAATTTAATATCTATAAAATAATAAAATCCTGTGCTTAATACATAGATACATTGCGTTCGATAAGACTAAAAGCACGGTATTTACGAAAAGAGGTTGAGAAAACCTTTTACTCTCTTTTATTTTGTTCAATGTTTTCTAATGAATACAATTTTGTCTAACCTATACATATTGTATGTATAAAAAGATTTCGCGCTAGAATTCACCGCGTAAGTTCGGACGCGTTTTATTTCCGGCACGGTTTTTCTATTTCTGAATCAGCGCGAGACAAAGCCGCCAAAACAGTCCGCTTATCCCTAAAACGCCCAATAATTGAAACGGTTCCAAAAGACACATAACATTATCTAATAATAACCAGACAACACTCCCGCCGTCAAAAACTCGCAACTCAAATGTGTAAATTTAAATGCATACGTATATTATTTATTACACTTATGTGCATGATACTTATGTATAATATGCAGATTTATACATGTCCACAAGAATATACTTAGTACATTTGTACAAATTGGCAATACTGAACTACTTCCGGTTATACAACTGTCAACGTGTTTATTTCAAACAGAACATTCTGTACTTATATTATTCCATTTTCTGATAGCACACATTATTAAAAATAAGATTTGTTTGACGTTTTATCGATAACGGAATAAAAAATCAATATTATTTGCATTTGTTTCGTGTAAGAAATATATTCGGCTAACTATAATTTTAAATATTATAATCATTATAAATGTCTAAAATTATAGCCATATAATAATAAAGAAAACTAAAAATATTTTAAATAAGGGCACAAATTGTAATATGTAACATGTGTGTGCATATAATTGGCGATATGCAGACAATAAGTTCGCCCTTTTTTTTCGAAACGGTATCGTTACTTTCGGATCGTCGGCCCGCCCACATCTTCGCCTAATCCATTCCGCGTGCGGAACAACAACGACAACAACACCTCTTCACTTTGCATGTATGAAAAATATGAATGTATGTATTTATATTTATGCGCGCGGGCCTGCTATTATTTGCATTGAATCGAACTCGCGACGCGTCTCGATGGAATTCTTTTTCACGACGATTCATTCGTATGCTTTTCCTACATCTCCGCGCGTATGCATAGGCAGATCTTGAATTTTCAAACCAAGACGGCTACAAGCGTATATATTATGCCATACCGAAGCAACGCTGCCAAGTTTACAAAAACGTTAGAAAATCGGTTTGCTTTTCTTGTTCCTTTGCCTTACAAATTTGCAAAAAAATTCACGAGCATACGTCGTAAATATATTCTATTTGTTTTGCAATGGAAAGCAATATGAAGGTTCTTTTTGATTAAAGCAACGTTGCTTTACTGCACTAATAACAGTTTCCGTTAATGGAGGTAGATTTTTATTGAAGACATGCAATCATAATAAACATTATTTATGCCTTATTTAACGTTATTAGAGAGTTTAAACTAGCAAAACTTCTCGTAAAGCAGCATAAACGTATCTTGTAGAAAAAAAAAGAGAAGTAAACATCAAAATATTTAATTTATTTTAATGTGATTATTATTTAGTAGAATAAAACAAAGGATCAATACCGTTCAAAATATTGAATATAAGGTTACAAGTTTTAGAAATGATATCCTGGTTTAAAGGGAAATTGTAAGTAAACTGATCAATATACTGATCAGATATATTGATGTACTGATCAGTTTGCTTGTAATTTTTCTTTAAACCAGGATTAGTAGGTCAGTTTACATACAGTTCTTCTTTAAATCAAGATATAATTTCTAAATATGTATGGTGTCACCTCAAGAATAAAAACTGTTAAAATTCAAACCAAACTCAACCTACTGGAATTTATTTTTTTCACGGTTGGGTGTCACCCCCAAACGGATAGCACCCTGCGCGGGCCACCTTTACTGTCTTCACCTAGCTACGCCGTTGTAGAAACATTATACGGATTGGTAGACAATCCCAACCAATTCTAATGCCGTTTTTCCATTGCTGATGAACGATAATTGAAATCTCGGGCAATTTGAGATTTCACAGCTGCCTTATTTTTAATCATAAAATGCATTCTTAGCCAATTAAAGGATAATATCAAAAACTTTCCGACATAATTAAATCAGAAAAGGAAAGATTCTTCTTGGTGGTGTTAAACTCCAAAATGGCAACCAAAAGAAATAAGTAAGTTGATGGCCAGAAAAGAAGCGAAGCAATAAAATAAATCGAAATTTTAAAAAAAGATCAATTAATAGACTATAAAAAATAATGTTTTTGAAGGGGTGCATATCAAAATAGTGAATCTTATAGCATTTCTCCCAAGAGGCCTTTATTTCTGGTGGGTACACGGGCGGGCCAGCACTTTCTGCAATTTTGAAGTTACGATAAAAAACTTCCTTTTTTTTTTTTCGATTACTTATTAGAACAGCTATAGAAGTACGTAGGATTATTGTGATGTATGTATTTTTGCGAAACTGGCGCCCTGCTGGAGAGAGAAAGTTAAAATACCATGAAAAATCGCCATGAAATTATTTATAAATGCAAACAAAATTTTTTGAAAATGCTAAAGTGGCCTAACCCTTAAGCGAGAGAAATCGGGGTGTATAGTTTGGGTGAATTTCTTTTCGTGAGATTTCGACAAAAAAAAGGGATATGTATCAGTTAATTTGAATTAACTACATAATCTAAGTAATCTAGAGAAAGACTTTACTAATAAGTAACAACTGTAAAAATAAGCAGCTATCAGCAACCAATATGGAATATGCTGATATACTGGGTGTCTCACATCAATTTTTATACGTATTTACTCGTAGAGTATTACATTTAGTTTTAATTATGAATGTTCGTATATCGCAAAATGAGTGACGTAACTGTCAAATTAAAATGAAAAAGTAGACTCCGTTTATTTTAATTTGACAGATACGTCACTCATTGTGTCACTAGAGATTTTAGTCATATTTTAGGTACTACACACATAATATCAACAAGCAAACAAATCTTAAAATTACTGTTACGATTTTTTTTTTAATAAATCTAATTCAATCGGTTCTTTATTTGGTTCAAGTACAATTTTACAAGCGAATCACAACAAACAATTATCGTCTCGAGGAATTTGAGTGCGCTACGCGCGTGCTACATGTTTTATTGCTCAAATTGGGAGCAAATAGTTTTATAACTAAACGACAACAACTACGTTTCATTTGCTAAACGTTTTAATTTTTTTACTTAATTCAATCAATTACCATGGCAATCTGCACAGGTATATCGCTGTATAACAAAGCGTGCAAAGCACAGGCACCTAACGATAACCTGCTTATCGGGAAAGTAAATATTTACTGTTCGCTTTTTTGTCCATCTCTACACTAAAAGCTTACGTGTCAATATTTCGTACCACACACATACTTATACATGCACAGATAGGCTTTCCTACGACGACTGGTCCGTTTAAAAATCGAAATCGTGTGGGCGCCAAAGCACAATGGAAATGTGTGTAGTGTTTCAATAGATAGATGCCCACAGGAATGGACGAATATATCTACATAACTACATACATTTACCGCAAAGCGCATAGTCGATACGGGTGGTGCTCCTATAGACTTTATTGTAGACTTTGTATAACTATGTATACTATTGTATGTTGCTGTTGTATTGACATAACGTATATACAGATCTTGCAGGTTTAAATAACAGAATATATAGGGTATTTCAATTGGAGCGAGCCTCAAATAACTCTTTCCCTTAACCTCCATTCTATACGATAGTACAATCTTGCTTCAAAGGCTTTCCTGACTTTTCGCAACATTTCTAGAGTTATTCCTTGGCATTCTTCAACAATTTTTTGCCGGAACTCTTATAATGAAATATTCTTTATAAAACAAATTAAAGAACTCTTTAACAGTGTGCCATAGTTAAAATATCGGATAAATTTCTTATTTATTTTCTTCGTTTACACAGATGCGTCGTTTGCTCACATATTTATTCACAATAGTGTATATAGGAACCTATATCGACACACATAAATCGTTGGGCGACGCAAAACCGTTAATTTCGCATAGATTATTATTTAAATTCGAATAATCGTGAAGACTGGCGTCTCTCATTGGTTGTAGGTGCAGAGCAAGCAGCGACATTCCTGCATTCTTGCGAAACGGCAAATTATTACGGCGCTATAGGAAGTGGCATAGCGGTCTCCCAGTTAATCTACTCGCTAAAAAAAGGAAAAATTGGCGAACGTATACAGCCTAGAAATCGGCGCAAGATTGTCGTATTCTGGAGACGCATTATTTCCTCTCTCGAGTGTGATGGCGCCGTTTTGTACAGATGATATTAATTGGGAGAGTCACAATGAAGTTGTCTGTAAATAGTGTTTTTATTGCCAATGAAATCGGAGTGATGTAGTTGAATATAATAATAGAAAGAATAGAATAATTAGGTATTATTACAAGTGCAGGTAATAAAACTTTAAAAATAATAAAATCTAATATTTTTTACAAGGATAACAAAAATTGTTGTCACTGTAATCTAGTATAGGTATATCTAAAACTGTCAAAATTGTAATAGTGTATAGTTGCCGTTAGGATATTTTAAAGTGACCTCAATTCGTACTAATCGGATTATAAGGGTTCGCTATTGTGTTTACATGTGAAGGATAATCGTTTACAGTATTTGTCTAGTGGGGGGAGGGGAGGTATTCCGAAAATATTAAAAGGATCCGCGGGTTTTAATTACATTTTATAATATTACACTTTACATTTAAACTTATGAGTTATTCGTCTAGTAACTATGGATTGGTTTTTAATTAATGTTTAATTATATTGATTATATTATTAATATTTAATTATTTAAAACAGCATCTCTAGTCCCTTTTAAATTTTTCAAAATACCCCCAAATAGAAAAATAACGTTTTATAACCTTTGTAGGGTTACAAGGATTATAAAACATTATAATCCGATTAGTAGGAACTGAGCTGATTTTAAAATATCGTGACGGCAACTATATATACGGGTGAAACAATATTTAGAAAAGAGAGTAAAAAGACACATATAACAAATATCTTATAGCTTTTTTAAAAGAAACACGGAATAGCAGGAAATCATACATTTGATTTTAGCAATAGGTATATCCATATATATAAGAGCCTGCTAGAGCATTTTAAAAAATTTAATTTTCTCTGGCGAATTACAGAAAATTGTTTCTATTTTTTTTTCTCGATAACGGTCAGAGATAAGAAAAAAATACAAGAGATCAAAAAGTTTCTAAACAAGACCGAAAATTTATTGCGTATTTTAGTATCTAGCAGTGGCGCATCGCAAAAAAGTTCAGGGTGGGAAAAGAAGGCATTACCCCGAAAAAATTATTACCCTGTAGATTTACATCATCATTTGGCATGGCTAATGATGCAGGCCTTATAGAGTAACCTACCTTCCAAATTTGAGCAAAATATCTCAAAAACTGTAGGAGCTATACAGTCAAAAGTGAAAAAATCTTGAAATTTCAATACCCTGCAGATTGGTAACGAAGCGTTTGCAGACCTATGTTTATATGAAATTTTAGGCACAAAATAAACCAAATAATTACCCCCTTCCTTATGTACATGATATTTAGGAACACCCTGTATATTCTATACCTAGAATCGAAATAAAATTTGCTCAGGAGTTAAAAGCAAAATTCTTTACATAAAACGAGCGAATAATATGCAGGAAAGTATCTTAAATGTATAAATATATTAGCTAAAATGCTACCTACATTAACATTAAATTTAGACCGCAAATCTTGTACGTAACGTACATAAATCTGTATAAGTAAAAAAAAATAATACATATTGCTTATTGTAATTACCGCGGGATTAACAAGTGACACATACAGACTTGTTATGTTCATAAATGAAGATGATGTCACTGTACTTTTCTCTACTAATATCCAGCTGGCCGGCGCGGTATTGTAAATCAAATGATTTACATTTTAGACTAGGCAAGCCTATATGAATTGCTTTTAAGAACAAGGTGTAATGAGTACAATCAACTGGTCGTCTTTTTTTTTTGTAAATAGAAAAGCTTAACTGCATGTGTACATAGATTCATAATGTGTGTATTGTGTGTGAATTGTGAATCATGTTTATTTTCATTAAGGATCTGTTAGGCGTTCAGGACGCGCACGTTAATTGATTAAGTACGTACGGCATCGTATGGACAAATCACGTCCTCCTGTAGGTACAATACAGAGCTACTTAGGTGGAAATGAAGTGTTCGACGCGATTAAAGTATACCAGGCATCAATCACCGCCAATTACCAACGATCCAGAAGCTAGCAAGCTGGCGGTTGAGGCTGTTATGTAATAACGTGTTTTGTAAGCGTAATTAATATCACGATAAAAGCGATAAGCAGACAATCACTTACGGCTAGATTATCAATAATCGTAACCTCAGCTACAACAACAATACAAAACAACAACGTTTCGTTTATGCGCGCTTCTCTCGTAAATTAGACAAGGTAATTGAGAAACAAAATAATGGATCCTAAAAGATGTTAGGGAGAAAAAAAATGTTGTAAATTTTAAAACAGTTCTAAAGTTTAGTACAACAAATTTTAGAACATATAGGGACAAGCCCAACTTCTATTAAAATTTCCTACAAAATTGTTGACGAAAATTATTTATTGCAACAAAATGCGCAATTTCGGTATACAATTTATGTTACATAACTCAAATATTAAAGTAGTATAACATATAGATCGCTTGTTGTGAATAATACGTTTATCCCAGTGGTAAAAATCCCAACCAATCTACTAGAACATGATAAACTAATTTTGTTAATTAGATTTTGCATACAAATCAATTACGCTATCGCAATAATTAATATACTTAATTACGTTTAATTTTATTAGTCATTGCCAATAACATTGGGCGTAACTGCGGAGATCAGATCGACCCTTAGCTGTGGAGTACCGGCGTGGAAGCATCGCGTACTCGTACTGTGGACGATTGTCAATCACCATACGATATTTACGCTCTGATTGCGATAAACATACATTTTAAGTTCTAATCGGCACTAACGATACGTCTATCGCTTAAAGCTATATTAGCAATATGGTCTCTCTTTGAAATATTCTTACCACCAATGCGAATTAGTCCGATTTTTTTAGGTTCTGTTCGAAAGACCTCTTCAGCTGACTAACTGTTCTTCATCACGACAATAAATCCAAGATTTACCGTACCCTGTACGAGGGGGTACCCAAAAGAAATTGAACTATTTTTTTTAAGGTGTTTATTACATTTGGAAACAAAAATCCCCTTCATTCTAAACCAAATTAAAGTGCCGCCTTGGCATTTTTCTAGAGATTTTCTATTGTGTAAGCTTTAATGACGATTTAGCATTGTAAAAAATGATAGCCCGTAAAAGCTCCCTAGTCAAATTCATTTTTGGATAAACCAATAATATAAATGAAACTCTTAGATACAACAAACAAACTAAACGGCAATCAACTCTCAAAACATTAAAAAATAGCTGTCAAATAGAAACTAATCTCATTTGTTTTTAGTAACATCACTGTTCCCTAAGTATATAATACATATTGATCAAAATGCACGATTATTTCCATTAATACGTACTCTATTGCTGCGCAGACATACATAATACATACATTTGGATATTTCCTTATTAGATGTATATTTTCGCGTATTATACACTCGTAACAAGTTATACAATATATTCCGTCGTTACATGCATACAAATATATCTTTATCTAATCATCGAATTTATCTGTGTGTATATATTATGTGAACTAAAAAGAAATTAAGTCTATAAATAGAGCAGTTATAATTTTTTTTATAATATGTATTTTTTTTTTATTTTGAGTCTGCCCTAGAGATAACTTGGTAATCTCTTGTTCGTGTTTTATTTGATTATTGACGTTTTTAAATACTAGGGTTGAGTATTTTGAAAACATTTGTTAGTATTGGAGTACATACATATTTAGATAAACGCTACTTGGCTTTTTCGTCTTTCTTAAAAATACTCATCATTTTCCCATGTTTTGCTTAAGAGTATCTTTTTGGAAGAAATAGATTTTATTCTAATGCCGTTTTTGCCTCCTTTATTTTTTTATTGCTCTTTTCGCTGTATGTTGCTCTTTTTAAATTGTTTGGAGTGCTTTTTGATAATGCACATTTCTTGTCCGCATGCTATTTAAAATTTGCTGGGAATTCTTTGTGTTAGCCGAGGACAGGAACGAAAACCAAACTTTTGACTTAAGTTTTTTATTTACGTTTCGACGAAATACATACATAGGTAGTACATGTATGTATACAGCCTGATTCATTTTCGATCCTCACCATTGAGATTTTGCTTATTATTGAAGATAGACGATAGGTTTAAATTTGGCAAAGTTGCTAAATTTTGTGGTTATTATAATCCCGAAAAGAAAGTAGACTTAGAAGTGATGACGTTTGAGATATTTTTAAAAAACGGAAAAATCTAATTTTCTTATTTTGCCACTAGCACTTTCATTTGGCCTTGCAGAGAAAAACTAAAGACACGTTCTCAATGCCACTTTTAATGTTCTATGCAATGGTGTGCTTAAAATTTTTATACGACGTTTCGTTTTCTTCTGGTCATCATCAACTTTCTTATTTCTTATAGGCGCCATATTGAATTTTAACACCATTAGAAAGAGTATTTTTTTCTGATTTCAACCATGTGCAACATCTTGACAAAAGTTTTTGATATTATGCTTTAACTGACGAAGAATTCAATTTAAGATTAAATAAGGTAGCCGTAAAATTTCGAACTGTCAGTCACTTATCGTTGCATTAGTAATGGAAAAATGTTGTATACCAACGAAGAGAAACGAGATATGTTATGTATTCTTTAATCATCGAATCGAAATGCAACAATAGCTGGTACACGATATTTACAATTGTATCCTGAACGACGACAACCATATCGTACCATTTTCCTAGATTTTGATAGAAAGTTAGTCGGGTATGGATCGTTTACCAAGTCGCGTAATGTTTACGGTAACCGGAATTTGGATAGAAACGGAATATTTTACAAATGGTAAATTAAACGTGCGTTTTCGCAAAGTTTATGTTAATTTTGTATCTTATTTGTAACAATGAATTCAAATGACAATTAAATTAATATAAAGAAAACAATAATTACAGTAAATGTTCAAATATGTCGCCATTTTCATTAATGCCCAATTACGCACGTTTTCGAGCTGTTTGAACGGCTCTTTGTATGGTTCTCCTAGGAATTGCATTGAAGGCATTTTCGAGTCTAGCTCGAAGTTCTTCAGTATTATGTGGAAGGTCACCTTTATAAACGTTATTTTTAATAGCTCAAAAACTTTTATCAACATGTTACACATGGTTGAAATTAGAAAAAAATACTCTTTCTAACGGTGTCAAAATTCAATATAGCGCCCATAAGAAATAAGGAAGTGGATGATGACCAGAAGAAAACGAAACGTCGTGTCTTCAGTTTTTCTCTGCAAGGCCAAATAACAGTACTAGAGGCAAAATAAGAAAATGAGATTTTTCCGTTTTTTTAAAATAATCTCAAACGCCATTTGTTCTAAGTCTACTTTCTTTGCGGGATCATAATAACCACAAAATTTAGCAACTTTGCCAAATTTAAACCTATCGTCAATAATAAACGAGATCTCAATGGTGAGGATCGAAAATAAATCAGCCTGTATAACCTCCTTTAGAATTAACAATTAATTTTTTCTAAACAATAAAAATATAATTATGTTAATTTATATTTTTTTAATATTTGTTTAGTAATATTGAAAAATAAATAAAATTGAAAACGGATTTTGTAAGAACTGAATCATATTTTTTCTACCACATGGATCAAAAACTGAACAAAAAACACAGTGGAAAATTATTAACGTGAAAATTGAATTTAAATGTAAAATAATTATTAAAAAGCATGTATTTTTTTCAAGCTTTATTGGTGCACGTGATGGCATCTTTTATATTAAAGCTTTTCCAAAATGTCTTTATATCGGAATTTGTATCTTATAATTGCCACATAAAATTTCTTCCGTAGAGTCTCTTGCTTTTATATAACACCTTGATCTAAGGGTTGAGAGATGCTGGTAAAGTTTGGGGCAAAAATGCCACAAAAATATTACCGTCTTCAGATTTAAGCAGTTTCGCGTCAGGATGGGAAGGAGCATTGTCTATTAGAAGCAATGCTTTTTGTGGCAAATTTTTAGACGACAAGAAATCTTTTACATTGGAAATGATTTCTTTAGAAAACAACTCCTTGAATATTTCACGATCCAACTTGCTCATTTTTGGTTGTAATAATCTACCGGAAATATTTTTAAATCCTTTAGAGCGCGTGGAAATTTTGATTTTCCTAGAACAGCTAACCTCAGCTTATGATCACTTGATGCGTTGGCACAAAATAATACCGTAATACAATCCTTCTTCATTTTATAACCTGCAGCACTTTTTTCGGTTTCCGTAGCAAGGCTCTTGTTTGCAATTGCTTTCCAGTAGCAGCCCGTCGTTTCCTCCGCATTATAAATTTGTTCTGATTTTAGTTCATGCGCGAAAATAAAATTTTCGAGTTCGTGACAGAACTCTACCATACCAACTTCATTTGCATTTAGTTTTTATCCATGAACTTCTAACTCACGAATTCCATGTCGTCGTTTAAAAAGGTATAACAAACCGCTTGTAGTATTAAAAGGTCCGCAAATACCCTAACTTTTTATGCAGCACTTATGCTTGTGCAACACACATTGGTCCAGATATAAGAACACCTATTTTCTTTTTTCAAGTAACCACTTAATTAAGGCATCATCGAGTATCTTAAATGTTGACTTTTTCATTGACTTTCTTGTATCTGATGCTTTTAAGCTGCCTGGTTTAGAAATAAAGGCTTCCATTTTCTTTTTATTTTTAACTATATCACGAACAGTCTGTATACCGATACCATACTCTAAGGCAGTGGTTCTCAACTTTTTTTCGCCTAGCGCCCACTTACTGGATTTTGTATAGATCCCAGCGCCCACTGGTGGGCGCTACCGCCCACGTTGAGAACCACTGCTCTAAGGCATGAGAAGACACATGCATGTTTTTGTAAAAGTGAAACTTTATCACTTTATTTGTTATAGTTAAACACTCTCTTCTTTCTTTTTATCGGGGCCATGCTATAGACCTAATTGCTAATATGAATAAAAATATGGAAGTACTGCTGCATCACAAGCGGTGACGGCTTAGATACAACTGTGCATTCTAGAGTTAACCTGGTTGGTAAAGCATTTACGAATATTTTCGATCACTTTCCGGCTATGCAGATAATTGAGGCAGGAATAATTGAAATAGCATACGCGCACGGATAATCGAAGTTGTACTGTAAATGTAAAAAAAAAATACATTAGGATACTTGTTGCATTGTACATATATTTTCTGATACAGTAAAAATAAGAATGGCATGTGGTACAACCTTTCTGTTTTTCCATATGTCTTGTAATTGTTTCTATAGTTATAATAAGTCAAACAACAAAGGGTAGTATTGCTCTTAGACTCTTACAGCTGTTATTGTTATTATTGTGGTAAATATATGTATAAAAGCATATTTTTGTATTCCTCGGCAAATATTTAATAAGTCAATATCCACACAGCATTCCTTATTTCACTCTGTGTAACCACCTCGCTCGTTCCAAATATAGATTCAACGCTTATAATAGTTTTTATTTGACACTAAGTGTAAATTAATTAGAACCTATCCTAACGTCACTCGATAATTGTGAAAATATGCCAATTTGCGTGGGCACATCAGTTGCTCGTTGTTACTAATGTTACGATTACTTAACACATGCGTCCAAATTTGAGAGGTGGTAATTTTAAATTGAGTCGAAATAACGATTTCCTTGTGATGGAAGTAAATTCAAGGTTTTGTTGGCAAAATATCTGCGGCATTTCTTTTTTTTTTTAGAAAAAATATTCCTTTGTTTATTGCGTATGGTAATTTTTCTTCGGATTACATCATGTAACTATTGTCTATCTATACATTATATGTGGTTGTTGGTAAAATTTATAATGTACTTAATGTTTTTATGTATGAATTCGGGAGGCCCACTAGGTACTACATACCGTATAATAATGTAACGTAGGAGAATACAAAATCATCTTGCGTAATTAATGACTGATAATCTGATTGTTATTTCTTGTTCCGCTTCTTCTGACATAACACCGCCCAGGATGTATGAATCATTAAGCCGTTCCATTGCCGAAATTCTGCGCCTCTTTACGTCAAAGATTACTAGGCATTATTTGTATGCGTATATATATAATGCGTCAACGTAAATATGAGAGGGTGGGAGAATTATTTATTATTTATTTTACGGCAAAAAGATGAAATAAAATTGGCGCTTCTTCAGAAATATACAGGTGCCCCAGCGAGACCTTTCATTAGGAGTTTATGGTATTTGCTATAGCAAACATTTGTGGCACTCCCATATTTTATTACTTAGTCGTCTTCGGCGTCTAATTTTACATCTTTCATACCCCACAAAGTCACACTTCTTTACGCCGTTTGATGCTTCGAGCATTGAAGTCCTGGGATACTTCCTGGGTACAATGGACCGGCGCTCCATCCAGTTGATACCAACAGCTTCTTCTCAAGTTCAAAGGCAGGTTGTCTCGAAAATCTTCAACCACAGTACGTAATAAATTCAGGTAATGCACTGCCATTAACACGTAAGAGAACCTGTTGTATGTATGTGTGATTAGGGTGATAGTACACTGCGACCTAAAAGATCTATTGTGTCCCCTCTTCTCGCTGTATTTACAGCTGGCCGTCCAGTCTGATTCCTTTCAAGAAGTGCAGAATGTCCGAAGGCCCCAGATTAGGTAACTCTCCCTCTTCGATTTCACATGCTCCCAGGTGCAGCGCCCTTGAGTTGCACAGTGCAACACAGTTTGTGAGTAGATGAATGGACGTTTCGTCCTGTTCCCCACAAAATCTACATTCGGCTTCCTTCGCTATTCCAAGCCTGCTTAGATGTCCGTTCAGTTTACAATGGCCTGTAAGGATCCCTGTCAATATCCGAATAGTATTTTTACTCAGGTTGAGGCATTCTGCAGATCTTTTCTGGTTATTATAGGTACCCAGAAGAGTTTTAGCTTGCCTCATTCCCTGGAGATTCTCCCAGTATTTGGATTTTCTCTGCTCTACTTCATTTTTCAGTTTCTCCAGTGTTATGCTGCTACTTATCCCACAAAAAGGTTCTGGCCCTACAAAAGGTGTTCTAGCCCCTCTCTTAGCGAGATTATCTGTTATTAGAGAACCTGTTATTCATCATAAGGCAAAACACATTGAAACTAAACCTGATCTGATAATTTCTTTCTCGGATCGTATGCGGATTGACTGAAGCCCAGATATAGTTATTACGCCTATTAAAAGAACCTTCACGCGAAAACTTAGATTCGTCCGTCCAGATAATTTTTTTCAAAAGGTTCTCACCAGACCACGATCTCACACAAGTTAAGTCTATTGTCGGCGCTTTGAGGATGAAGGTCTTATACTAACGAGAACTTGCAGTCGTGGAAGTGAAGCTTCTTCAAAATCCCATGTACTGAAGACCTACTGATTCCCAGATCTTCTTCGCAAGCTCGAACTGAGGCGTTGGATTTGCCCTTTAAATATGCTAAGGTATTCAACTCTCCCTCTTCATTCTCAACTACACTCTTTTGTCGATTTAACACATGATCAATTCTTCCAAAGAGCACAAAATTTGCTTCAATTCTTCTAAATCATCGGAGGTAAATGTGAATAGTTTTCGATAAGCATTCTGCAAGTTCTACTAAGTATTTTGTCGCACTTTCCGTGTATAAAAAATAACTTAAGAATTTCTTGATTTGTAGTTTTTATCGTAAATATATTAATCCACGAACTACAAATATGGACAATAGAAGATTATTTATTGCGTATTGCAATGGTAGATGCTATGCTCACCATGTAGGTTGCCATACTATAAGTGGTACAACACAACAGATTGCTAAATATCTGAACCTAAAAAGTCCCGAAGAATATACTGGATAGGGCTTAAGACGATGTTCAGCATCCATGTTGGTCGAAGCCGGAGGAAATTTGCTCACTCTAAAAACACATGGAGACTGGCGTTTCTCAACTGTGCCTGAAGGCTGTGTCGAAGAATCGATAAATAGAAAGATTGAAGTTGCTCACAAATTATTTAATCATTCTGAAATAATCATTCACGAGCAAACATTGTAATTGGGAAAGACCAGGAAGTAAATTATAATATAATACCTTCGACTTCAACTACAATTCTGCAAAATTAGGTGGTTGCAAAAGGCGTCCATATTTATAATAACACAAATTGTACAATAAATACTTCATTTGGTGATAATTAAAAATATACTTAAATTTTCATTCGTTCATATTTAAAAATGAAATTTTATCTTATTTTATTTTCTGAGAGGTATAATGAAAAGTATCGTTCACTTGCGCGACATACGGGAAAAGCCCTATTTTCTGGACTCCTAATGAAATACACTATTTTATGTCACAATGGTTTTTCTTGTTTGTTAATTGATGCATCTGTGATTTTTGTCCACGGCACACTTAAAATTTACCTATTTTGAAAACTCAACTTATTGCACATCATTAAATTCAGAAAAAACTTCTTTATACGAAACATTTAAAAAAATATATAGAGAACTCGCTATTACACAAAAGAATTGAATACTAAATAGCGGAGGTGTGGTTTGGGGCGTTGTTTATCGGTTACCCCGTATATTGTATTTAAAATTTAAAATCTATTAATACATATACAACATACAAACATCTGCGACATAATAATTTCGCACAGTTACCGGAGTTGTTCTAATTCCAAGGACGCAATCACATGGCAGGTCGTGTTTTACTGCTATATTTGGAAATATATTCATAAACACATTGTTTTCTTTTTATTTAGTTACATAATTAATAATAATAAAGTAATAATAATATTGGTAACGATAAAAATAGCCAAGATTTTAATAACTAAATCAGGTATAAGTATACCTGTTTGTCTAACCGATTGTTATCTCGTTTGGTTGGTCCTCGTTCAAAGTAAATATAAATAGTAATAATTTACTTGGAGCTGTCCTGTTATGAAGTCACGCCATTTCAAGCTGTTTTCGCTATATTTATTTATTAGAGTACTTTATACAAATTATTTCGCACACAATAGCGTGTTTATTTACCTATGTTTTACCGGTATCACAATTATAGAACGTTCTAATTATGTAATGCATCGTGTCTACTCGAGAAATATCTCGCAGGCTATCTAAATAAATTTATTGTATTTTAATCGTCTCTCGTTACGTAAGACTAATCGCGATGTGCATTCACCTACTAACCCGTTTCGTTTGCCTGGAACTCTTACTGAAATTTTAAAACAATATCATATTAATCAAACTTCTTTCTAAAATTAGTACTTGCTATACTGTAAAATCTTAGCATTTATGGTGCATATGATAGACAATTATAGCCTTACATAATTTATATTTACAATCTATAAACATATCGAAGTACTTCATATAGAACACAATCAGCTGCATAGTCGCCGTGTGTCTGTTCATATTTTTGTTTCTATTGACGCCATTAAATTATTAAGGTGTAAATTTGGGATTTGGGGCAAATTCTACTATATGATCCTTTTTTTAAATGAATATACAGGCTGTACCGACTATCCCAAACCACAGGTGTGTATTAGCGTTGGGCGAATCCAATGAAAAAATCATTCGATAAGAACAAACGAATTATTTTTCGTTAACTAACGAGATTTCGAAATCTCTTACGTTAGTGAATGCAAAAATCGTTTTCCGAACGGGGTATTTTTACCGAATATTCATTCAATAACATAAAATCATTCGTTTAGAATGAAAAATTCGGAATAAAAGTAAAACGAAATCTTTTTGAGTCATCGCACTAGCCGAATGTATATTATGTATAATAATGAACTTATATACTTCCCGAGTTAAATTTTTTGCCGCCGCACAAAACCACCATAATTTAATGTAGGCTTTGATGTTTGTGTGTTCTTTATCAATGGGTGTTTCCGGATTTTATAAAAATATTATATATTTTCTCTCCCTCTTTTGTAATGCATAGGAAGATCGGTCATCGCTTCTAGTAAAACATTGTTTATTTGCAAAAGGCGGTCTAACATAATTACGGTGGAGTTCCACCGTGTAGCTACATCTTGTTTAAGCTTATGTTCGGGCAAATTATAATGCATTTGTAATTGTCGCAACTTATCTGCTGCAAACACGCTATGTTTAAAATGCGTTACAATGCTGCGACACTTTTTAATTACATCTAATAATTCTCTATTGTCACTTAGCGATTCTTTTACAACCAAATTTAAGGTATGTGCGGTACATATAAAATTATCTTTATGTAAATGTTCAGTTACCGCATTTTTTTATATTGGAACCTCCATCAGTTATGATTGTTGTAATTTTCTCAGCAATATTCCATTCAGTGAATACATCCTTTAAGAGTTTAGCCAAGTTTCTCCCAGTGTGCTGTTCTACTATTTGTTTTGTAGCTAAAACTAAGTTATAAATTCGGTTGTTGTTAATGAAGTGGCCAGTAATTGTAATATACGATCTAACGTCTTCTGATGTCCAAATATCAGTTGTAACAGAAATATGATCAGCCTTTGTTACTAACTACTTGGTTTTCTCATACACTGTTGAATATAAGTCGGGCAACATCTTGGAGCTTAAAATTCTTCTGTTTGGTAAAGTGTACTTTGGTTGTAATTTGTTACAAAAATCTATAAAACCTTTATTTTCTACGATAGATAATGGTTGAAAGTCCAACACTATCATTTCAATAAGGCTATTATCTATAGTTTTTTTAAGTTTCTCAGATAATCGCTTTTCAGACCTGTTTGTAAATAAATATATTATACACATGAAGCAGAAGTTCTGGATAATCTTCGGCAGCGTTTATTTACCCTTCTGATATGTTATAAGGAAGTAGGTAGGCATTCACGGAAGTACAATGCATATATAATCTCAGAAGTGTTCTTTGCTAATATCTATTTTGAAATATGAGTTTTATGGGCATAACAAAGTTTAGAATTGAAATATATAAATTCCGAGATAGAATAATAAATGTAGTACAAACTGCAAACTTATCTTTAAAGCACACGTGCTTCAACTCAGACAAGGACTTGTTTATTTTAAACGAAAGAGACTAGCAAAAAAATTAACTCGGGAAGTATATAAGTTCATTATTATACATAATATACATTCGGCTAGTGCGATGTCTGAAAAAGATTTCGTTTTATTTTTATTCCAAATTTTTCATTCTAAACGAATGATTTTATGTTATTGAATGAATATTCGGTAAAAATTCTCGGTTGTGAAAACGATTTTTGCATTCACTAAGGTAAGGGATTTCGAAATCTCGTTAGTTAACGAAAAATCATTCGTTTGTTCTTATGGAATGATTTTTTCATTCGATTCGCCCAACGCTAGTGTGTATGAGGGTTAGTGGAGGGTGGTGCGGTTTAGCCGGTCTGCCAGTCGGGACGTAATCCGTCATCAAACTCACTATATTTAATTCAAATATACTTTCTTCATGTGAATTGTTTTTTAATTTTTATCTATTTCTTTGTAGGAAAGAAGTTTTTTTCTAATTGTAGGTGTAAGGACAAGCCACGACGGTGACTTAGGTTCCAAAACAAAAACGTTTGGAGGAAAGTACTAATTCTGAAATAACCGGCAATTGTCAAGGTGCCCATAGTTTTAGAATTACATTAATAAAAACGAACACACAAGTTTTTGTCACCTTCATTGCGTTCCCTGTTTGTTCTGCTCGGCAATTCCACTTCACGGTGGGCCTTGGCAGACACATGGCATACCTACATACATACATATATCCGTACTTGTAATATAAGAACTGGTTTGTGCGTTTTTCTCCGCGCATAACTAGTGCATATTTTAAGTAAATATCGATAAACGATAGTAGTGTTTGAGTCGCCGCTCTCCGTCTCGATTGTAAAATATCATATATTATTATTAAAGGTACATAAGCGCATTTCATACGTCCTATATTTACCCGTCTGTGTATATAAAAAGTATACACATAAGTTACGATTTGTGCCTGATACTAATATTATTTACGCTCTTGTGTTGTCGGTAATTTAACATATTTGCATGGAGGTGTGTTATAGAACGCATCATAATCCTTAAATGCGATGGAAACTGTATACTTCATATCTTCTCTCACCTTGACACTTGCTGTTTTACTGATCTACTAATATTGCGGTCGCAATAAAATTCCGATTATGGTAAACAGTTTTCTCGTAGGTTTAGCGGTCATTATGAAGTTGTGTCATATCTGTTACACCCTAAAGTATATTTATTGAAGTCTGTTCTCTGGGTGTCTCTATATAATGACAATAAAATGTCTGATTTTAGGTTTCAATTTGATTACCCAAGCGCTTCATCAAATAAATAAGTACATTAAAATGCTAAATAAAATGCAGACATTGTCGCCGATGACGTCATCAACTTATATGTTTAGATACTACATTGATAATGTAAGCTTTGAGCCTATTCAGACGAAACAAACATATTTGATATTTTTTTTTGTGACAGTCATCTGACATAAAGTCTCCGGAAAAACTCCTAGTCTCTTGTTTTTTTTTTCTTTTTGTATTATATCTCCCATTTTCTTTACTTATTAAATTATGCCAGCCGTTTCTATATTCTGGTGCGCTGTACTAGTTTATACAGGTCTGTGGCTGTTCTATCGAAATAATCTTCTGGCTTCTCCATTAGGTTGCCAAAATTTGCCTGTCTTTTTGTTTCCAGATTCTCGCATCCACATAGGATGTAGTATTATGCGGTCTATGCTATTCTATTACACAGTCAGCAATGGGTATCCGCGGTGTTGATCCCTATTTCCTGTAAGTATCCTTTCAGTGCATAATGTCCTGTTAGGAAACTATTCGATTATGATTCCTACTAACCTTTAGTAGTTTTTCAATTTCTTTCTTTGATGGGCCCATTATAAAGGTCTTTTCATAAGTTTGCCTGGTTGTGTTTTTCCAGTGTTCCTTGTGCTCCGTTTAGACCCAACTCCTTACCGGCTCTCATATTGTGCGTTTATAGACAGCTTAGAACAGGTTCTGGGCATATAAATGGAGCCCATAATTCCTTTCTTGCCAACATTTTCGTTTCCTTTAATTCCAGAATGTTCGGGAACCCACAGTAAAGTAACTTTATTGCGGTCTGCTTGACTATTCCGTTCTCCAATACCTTCCCCAAATAGTCTTCATTGTATATCCTGGGGTTCACTAATGACCTTCGTATTGCCTGGTTATCTGTTGCAATACAGATCCGCTTATTTTTATAACCCCTGTAGTTGATTTCAGTTGCACAATAAAATATTGCTCATGCCTCTGCTTGAAAGACACTGACATATATTCTTAGTGAAATTGCGATCATTGTATTTCTAACCTTACTGTAAATTCCAGCTCCGGCAAGTTCTATAAGTGTTTGCTTTGGGGCGTCCATATTTTCTTTCTACGTTTTCCTTATCCAATGGTTCCGGTCACATCCTACTCCTCTACAGAGCAGAAAGAAAATCTTGCAATATTAAAAAAAAAACCATTTCTTCTGCTTTGTTAATTCCGAAACATATACGTAACCAAAAAATAATTCTGTATGCACCTATCGCCATTTCAAACTATGGTCTTCCATCCAAGTGCCAGCTGATATCGTAATTTCAATTAGTAATCTTTCAGCATCCACAATATTTTTGGCAACAATTGTCGCTGCAATATTATCAGAATTGCTTATCAAATTTACCATATTGATATGAAGTACACCGTCATATGAGATACAATCTAAAGATCAGGGCCTAAAACCGGTCCTTGTGGCACCTCTGCCACATTTTTCATGATGATTACGATTATTATTCCGTAAGAACAAATCAACAATGTTAGATTAGGAATATGTAGTACCTATAGGAGAGGCATCGCATTTTTATTCAGCGCGAATATTACCCGCTAACTGTCATCCCGAGAATCCTCTTATCTTTACGTTCTGATCAGACCGACAGGCATTCGTCGCGATTAATATGAATAATTAATTTTCCCCGTTGAATAATGCATAGTGCCGGGTGTCAATTACAGGTCTTAAATAGTAATTTCGAAGACATTTAAATGAGCGCTGCTCTCATGACAGACATGACCGTACCGAACAATACCATGAATTATTTATCGATCGGTAAATACATACGTAAATGGCGTAGTACAACATAATATTGTATGTCCGTTCGTTTTTTTTTTTTTTATTATTTTATCCTTACGTAAGGTAAAATAGAGTGTTTGTTGTATATACATATCTATACCTCTATAACACACGTTGTGCATGTAACGACGTCTGTTCACGTAATGCCGACACAATATAATATCTGTGTATGTGTGTAAACGTGAACGATTCCGTGTCAATGTCATTAGTATTGTGTGCATTTAGGATTAAGGTGTGCTCTGCGAGGCATAGAGCAATGTACTCTAATCTGTGTGTGCTGTAGTTAGTACTTAGTACATACTTACAATTAGATATAAAAGTACTACACACAAGACGGACGGGTTGTTTAGAAACCATGGAAACTGATTTCGATAGATAAGGTGAAAACATTGATATAAGGTTCTATACCCTCTATAAAAATTGTATTGAAGTACACCAGATTTGTCTATCACCTACTGTGATCCTATATAGCTACACTATAATGTACATATGCGGAAAACTTTTACTGCTACAACTACTTCTACAGTAGGAGCAATGAGTTTACAATCCTAATTGAAAGGTATGAATTGCACAGAAAGAAAAACGGTCGCCAGGGTACAACTTCGGTTGTTCCCTGACGACCATTTCGTTTTCAGAGTCAATTTGTCAACTACTAAAAGTGTGAAAAAGTATATATCTCACTCTAAAATTATGAAATAATTCTTCTAATTTTATGAAATAGATATCATTAGATTTACGAAATAAGGTCAAATACTTTTAAATTTCTCTCCATTTCCAGTGTTGTAGTTATCTGCTGATCAAAATTAGTGTTAAATTTGCCTGCTCAGAGAGAATCTACTGTGACTAGTGACATTTATACCATTTAATAGTGGAAATATATACAGATATGCTCAGATGTATTAGACACCTATATTTTTTGCGAATAATCAAAGTAAGGTGAGTACAAAATAAAACTCATAATTTAAATGCGTTATAAATAGTATTTTAATAAAGAATCTTAATAATTTGTCGCATTTCTCTTAGCTTTTAATACAGTTGCAATACTTTTTTCAGTGCGTAAAAAAACTGACGTCTCAGAAACGTGAAAATGCATAAAAATTTAATAGATCTAGGATAAGTATCTATAAAAACTGTTGTAAAATCATAAAAACGAATACCTAAACACTGCAATGCAAAAAACACGAAATTAATGGTAAATCATAGAGATGTCTATTACTTGACTTCATGTTTCCTGTTCTTACGTAATTTCTTGTTTTCTGGTAGTTGAACGCTAGGCTTTTCTCAAGTTTTCATTTACTTCTCTTCTTTTAAGGCTGGTCCAAACTTCTTTACTTCTGACGCTATCAAAGGCTCTTTCTACATCTATAAAAGCTGTATATATGGTGTCCGATATTTCCCAGAAAATCTGCTGATGTTTACAGTATGCGAACACCAAGAGTGAAAATATGTAAATAATATAACTCCAAAATATGTTAGTCACCACAACTAACACTTAAAGTGAACAAAAAGTGAAATATTAATTTCTTGCAGTGTAAGACAGTTTATCAAACATTTAAAAATGCAAGTTATCTTTCCTAGAACCAGTTGATATTACTGATGTTTTGCTATAAAATTTGCTAGGTGTAAAAAACTTTAATCGTAAAATGTTTTGCTGTGTGCGGACACCTCAACAAAATAGTCATTTGTCAATTGACATTTTACTTAATTTAAAAATTTGAAAATTATATATTAATAAGTAATTATTTTCCTATAACATGAATTCTGATGAGGAAACACAATGTACACCTCCTGAAATTCGCGAGACTGCTAATACTGTAATTAATAATCAATTACCTACAAAATCTAGGAAAATACATGAAGCCAAGCCACGTATGCTAAATTTTTATATTGGGCGAAATCTAAAAATATTAAAAATTACACGGAAAATTGTTTATTAGTTTATTTCCAAACTTTACAAACAAAACAATCCTTTTGGTAAATATATTCCATGTTAAAATCATGTTATTAATCCACAACAATATTAATATATCAAAATATACAAAATATACATTTTTAAAGCAGAAAAAAAATACCTCCTCCCTAAAAAATTAGCAGTTTTCAGCGAAGAGAACATAATTAAGTTTATTGCTAGTGCACCGGATCTATATTTCTGTTAATGAAGAGAAGAAGAGGTATTTTAATACATATATTTAAATTTTTTAAGATACCATATTATGTTTCAATAAAGAAAAACATTTTGCTACAGCTTCGTTTATACATGTTTGTAGCTGCGTTAATAATGGGCATCTCTGGAGCATGTCGACGTGAAGAATTGTGTCAAAATATTATTTAAGTGAACAATTCATTAAAATCTTAGGACTTTAATTACATTTAAACCATTTCGCTCTGTGCAGAACTCATCAATATGTGTTACAAATTTAAGGCTATCAATATACATACAACATTTGCTCACATTTATTTTAAGAGATTCAATATCGATTCCCCATCGGTACCTATAAATCATCTAAATGCAACTTACATCCTAGAAATTAATATAGATAGTATAGCATGTCACAATATACCTACATACATGTAAGTAAATATGTAGCGTGGAATAATTCAGAAAACGGGAGATTACAATCTACATGTGTATAAACAAATTCGAGAACCTGTATCCGAGATAAGCTATCTGTGAGTTAGATAAGTGAAATCTTATTTCAGATACAATTCTAGCACCTAACGGAACATGAAGTGTGTTTATAGATACGATGTTTCCCTAAAGTAGTTATAGACGCACTAGTTCCAATGTCCGTCAGATAAAAATCATATTTGAATATGTTTTAAACTTGAAGCAAAGGTATATTCCTCTTTTGGAGTTCTAGAAATGCATTTTCCTCGTTGAAATGTGTCAGCGGGATTATTAAACGATATAAGATTTATTGATACATAGTAATTAATCAAAGATAACAGCGATTTATGTTTTGCAAAAAGGAAAAGTTTAAAATGCAAATTTTAGGAATTATCGTAGTAATTAACAATATTATATAAACGTATTGAATCGTGCGAAAGAAAACGAGAAGCGACAAACCGCACAGCTATGTTTGTTGTACTACATTCTCACTAACGATTTCTATCCGCATATTTCACAATCGGCTGTGACTGGCTATGGCGGCGTCTTGGAAAAATAGCGCCAGCAATACAAATACGTACACTACCGTCCACAGAACTTTGTCCAAGGAAGAAATCTTTACACATATCTTAGGGCCGGTATTTCAAACTCATAATAAAAGTTACTAGCTGAATAACTGAAATAACTGTCTTTCCACCAACTATATAATAAAAATTATGTGGGTAATAAACTGATTTGTTCTCCTAAAATATTATTGAGTGGTTAAAGTAGCCAGTAAGCTCTATTAGAAGCCTTGTAGCTTTAAAGTCTCTGAATGCCCCCGACACAATCAAGAAAACAAGGTTATGTTTACACGTTTGAAATTGTTTGAGATTATTTATGAACGAGAAACATGCACAACTTTTAAGACTTTAAGCGCTTAAGTTTTATCAATTTATTATTCGATACCATATTAGGGAGTAGTCGCCATTTTAGGTAGTTACTGATATCCTTTTTATGTATCAAAAGCATTCGCTTGCTTTTCTATTCTAATTTCTATAGCGCTGTCATTTGTTGTTGTTTATAGGTAAGTTGTTTGCATCTTATGAGATGAGATATTACCAACATAAACTATATTAGATCAATTGTTATTAGATACATTTATAGATTTTCGATGAGCTATTAGGCTTCTAATAATTCTTATTGGCTACGTCAAGCATTCAATAACATTTTAGAAGAATAAACCAGCTTATTATACCTACATAATATTAGTTGATAGAAAGACAGTTATTTAAGTTTCAGCTAATAACTTTTATTCAAAGAGTTTGAAATACCGGTCCTTACCCCATAAATATTTTAATATATCTTCCTTATAACTTATTAGCTAAATTATTATTAGATAAATTTGTTAGCAGATTGAACTATCGGCTCTTAGAGTATTAGTTGCCTCTTATTTTTGAGTTTTTAAACATTTGTTAATTGGTCGAACTTAAGCGGACGATAGTGTAGGTAAAGTATAACGTGAATGTACTGTCACTTATGTATGTATGCGTATGCAGAGCACAAACTTTTGCGGGGCGGTATGAAAGTAGCTATGTATGTGCCAATAATAACGTTTTTATGACTTAATACTTATCGTTATTCATACTTACGCAGACGTAAATGTCCATATGCAGATATCCAGTTCATTAGCATTAAATTGTTTCGCGTATGCGGTCTCGACTAATGCCAATAAACAAATAAAAGTACACTCGATAAAGCGTACAGTTGTCGACGAAAAAATTGAACATACATTTCTTGCGTTTTTACAACTTCAATATCTATTTAACACGCAACAATCAGAGGGATTGGTTAGGCTGATGCTAGGCTTCAACTTTGAGAATATATTGTCACTAAACACATATCAGTACCCTATTCCCGAGAGTCAAAAAGCTAACATTTCTTTTATAAAAAGCCTATAATAATAACTAATGGCCGGATTATATGTAAAGAAAAACTGAAATATACCGCGTGTCCACACTTAAGTGTGCACTATTGATAACTTTGTTATCTTTGGAGGTACAGAATTGGTCAAATGGACAAAGTAGTACTATTTTTTATGGCGGTCACAATTGTGAAAGCAAAAAAACAATTGAGCGTCGCGTTCTCTAGATA
This sequence comes from Cetonia aurata, assembly GCA_949128085.1. Lineage (NCBI taxonomy): Eukaryota > Metazoa > Arthropoda > Insecta > Coleoptera > Scarabaeidae > Cetonia > Cetonia aurata. The sequence goes on along the minus strand of OX421887.1, from coordinate 20,438,965 downwards.
TTCGTCCAAATTTTTTTTTTTTTAATGGAACGCCCTGTATATTTTTTTTGCAATTTAAAAGAAAATTCCAAACTGAACAAAAAAGTCTTAGTACGCTATTATAAAAAAATATCAAATAAAATAGTTATTGAGAAATCTTTATCTTTGTTTTGTTTGCATGAAATCGATATACCCATGGAAAATTAAAGCGTCACATTGTTTAGTAGCTGTCAAATTATTTATATTTGTTGTTGTTACTGTGCAGAAAAAGTACTGTTTTTACAATTTTTTCAACCGTAACCATGGCATTTACTCATTTGGAAAAGTGTGATATGTTGGAGTTGTACTTGCTGTTTAACAAAAATTCAAATAGAGCGCTAGAACGTTACATTCAGCAATTTCCTGACCGTGATGTACCAGACCGTCGCCTATTTTTTAAAACTTTATCGAAGATTAAGAAGCAACGAAGCAATTTTTATAAGGAAGAGGAAAAAATGATTTTATATTATCACAAGAGATAGAAATAAATGTGTTGGCATATTTTCAGGTACATCCAAATAATTCTGTAAGGGCTTTGTCCAGAGAATCAGGTATTTCTCGTAGCACGATCCATAAAATTCTGAAAAAATATAAATATGTTCCCTTTAAATACCAGCCTGTTCAAACTCTACTTTTGGGCGATTATCAAAGACGATTAACTTTTGCTCAATGGTTTATCAATGCTGTTGAAGAAAATCACAATTTCTTTAGACACATTTTATGGAGTGATGAATCTAACTTTTCTAATCGCGGGATGTTCAATAAAAGAAATAATCATTACTGGAGTCGTGAAAACCCATTTGCTGTTTATCCTTGTAATCTCCAACACCGATTTAATTTAAATATTTGGTGTGGTATAATCGGATCCCGAATTTTTGGACCATTTTTCCATCGGGGTTCTTTAACAGGAGAAAGATATGTGGCATTATTGACAGAAATTTTAGAAAATTTTCTGGATGAATTAAATTTGGTAGACAGACAGATTATTTATTTTCAACAAGATGGAGCGCCCGCACATAATCACCGTGACACAAGTGAGTTATTAGAAAGATTATTTGGAAATAGATGGATTGGCACAAATGGTCCTATTCTTGTGGGGAGCAGTAAAAAATCAAGTGTACAAACATAGATATACAACAGTGGACGAGCTTCAGGAAAGAATTTCCAACATCATTGACGACATCGACGGTAGGACAATTTTAGGAGCTACTCGTAATGTTCACAGAAGATTGATAAAATGTATTGAAATGGAAGGAGGTGTCTTTGAACATTTAATTTGAGTAATTTTCTTGACTATTTTTGTATTTATTTGTTTATTAAGTTAAACGCTTTAATGAATGTGACGCTTTAATGTTCCATAGGTATATCAATTTCATACCAACAAAGCAAAGATAAAGATTTCTCAGTAACTACTTTATTTAACATTTTTTTATAATAATGTACTAAGACTTTTTTGTTCAGTTTGGAATTTTCTTTTAAATTGCAAAAAAAATATACAGGGCATTCCATTAAAAAAAAATTATTTTGGACGAATATCTAGAGAACGCTCAATTGTTTTTCTGCTTTCACAATTGTGACCGCCATAAAAAATAGTACTACTTTGTCCATTTGGCCGATTCTGTACCTCCAAAGATAACAAAGTTATCAATAGTGCACACTTAAGTGAGGACACACGGTATACCCATATATGCACAAATTTACCTGGAAAAAAAAATTGCGAAAATATGCAAACATTTTTCCTAAAATAAATAAAAGCAGAAATTTAAGAATGGACTTTATTGCACAAAAATGTTTGCTACATATTATGCTAGTTATCGTACCATTAACCTTTTTGCATAGCATATCAAATTCTTCTACTATTTCGACTGCTTCCGAGAACGACATCCCTTGCGTTTCTAGTTTACGAATGGAACTTGAAACAAAGCTATAATTTCACTTAATATACAGAAGGTTTTGTGGCAATTCTATTGACGTTATTATCGTCTTATAATTTTCTAGAGCAATGCAGCAACCAGTGATTTCAAGAATTACATTTTTCATTCATTAAAAAATTTTGTTAAAGAAGTTTAAATTTCTAATCAGTAGTTGGCAAAATGTAATCTTCTCCTATGAACTTCAGTGAGCTGTTGAACCACTAATATTTTATTTTGTAGTCATAGTTTTTTTTTTCGATGGATTATGGAGATGCTTTTCCCTGACGCCACTGCAGCAGTTAATAAACTACTTTCCGAATTTTCTATAAGAAAAATAAGAAATAAGTTATAGTTAATTTTACCTTCAAAATAGAGTAAGGTACTAAGATCGTTTACTCTGACCTGACGTTTTTATCGGGCAAAATGTTCATTATTTCTTACATGACAGTAAACATAGCAAAAGTATTTGCAGAAGAAGTGATCTTATGGAATAAAATAACTCACTAGTTAATTAAAATTGTCGTATATGAATATGGGGGAAATGAAACCGAAATCCCATAGAACACACAGAAAAGTGGATGACCTAAAATGATAAGCGCGTTTTGCATTACCATTTTGCTATAATAATATATGACGTGAAATTAGCTTATTCGATCGACTGTATGTAACATATAAGCGGAATGAATTTAATGTACATATATGCACATGCACACTTATTAGGTTCAGAGATACGTAGGTGTGTAAACGTATACAATACAAAGCAAAGCAGCGAATCACACAGAACAAACACTACATTGGCGCTCGAGCCTTTGCGTGTCTATTTTACGTTTCAAGTGCAATGACTGAAACTGATTTAGAATATTTATCTCGGTGCGCGCGTTCGTGCCTCGCAAATGTCAAATCAATTATTGCTTTTCCTCACTACGGTAATTGCGAATACACGACAATATATTTAATACTGAAACGGAACTATCGTGAAAGATGGATGTCGTAGTAAAAACTGAGAATTTGAACAAAGAAAATCTTTAATAGGAAGTGTTTATTAAAGTAAATTTGCGTATAAAATATGTTTATTTTAAAGCAAACAGTATATCGGGTTAGAATAGAGTATGAAGCCAGGCGAATATCTTTAAACGGAACCAATGATGTTGAGGAAACCTTTCAGATAAATGTAACAACGCATAATATATCTGATTTCGATTTTTTTATTGTTGCCATACAACTGCAAGTACCTCCAACATTTTTATTTAAACGGTTTGTTTATTTGTTGCTGGTCGAATCTTCGGGTTGTGGAACACACCTTGACACTTCTAAGCACTGACATCTATTGGCGTATTGTATCAACTCCACTGAGATTTTGCTGAACTCGAAGGAGTTCTAAGCTCCGATAGGCATTTTTACTTGCCGAACACATCTTTCTTTTTATTAGAGAAGAGATAATGTTCTGATTTTTACCCACGCTTAAAAATCACCATTACCGTTTGGAATCGAATAGTACAACCAGTATATTAATAGACCTTGTATTTCCGAATTTGTCTATCTATAAACATATGTCCACAAATTAACTGTTTACGAGATAACAGCGATTTTATCGCAAATGCAGAATAAGTTTGCTTTAGCGGTTTTTATTAAGATGTTATTGTATTTTAACATAAAATAGATTATAACTAAAGAAGATGTTCAAAATGACGTCCTTCCATTTCGACACAGGATCTACATCTGCTTTCAAAAAACAACGGTTTTTCTCGTATTATCTGGCAACAGTGTTCTATTCGTTGGCGCAACTCTGGAAGATCGTTTACCGGTGTTGCGTACACTAAACTTTTCAAATAACCCCAGATACTAAAGTCCAACGGGTTTAGATCGGGAGACCTTGGAGGCCAAGCAATGGGACCTGCTCGCCCTATCCATCTCCCAGGAAATTCATTGTTAAGATGTTCCCTAACAGCACGCGTAAAGTGCGGTGGAGCTCCATCTTGCATAAACCATAGGTTCAGTCTTAGATTTATAGGTAAATCTTCCAAAAGTTCAGGTAAAGTATTTTCCAAGAACTCGAGGTATGCAAGACCTGTTAAGCGTTGTGGCAAAACAATAGGTCCTAACAACCGTTCCCCTATCATGCCTAACCAGATGTTTAGAGAGAAACGTTGCTGGTGCCGAGCTTCAACGGTAGCATGAGGATTCTCGTCACACCAAACGTGATTGTTGTGGAAATTAAATATTCCATTTTTAGTAAAACCAGCTTCATCAGTGAAAAGGATGTTATCAGCGAAATCTGGCCGATCAGCAGCTGTTCGCAAAAATCACTCACAGAAAGCCCTTCTCGCTTGATAATCCGGAGCAGTAAGGGCTTGTACCCGTTGGATATGGTAGGGGTATAGGAGTTGCTCATGAAGAGTTCTCCAAACAAGATTGCTGCTTACACCCACTTGAGTCGAAATTCTTCTAACACTAGTTTCGGGATTTTCATCAATAATATTCAAAATTCGATCTTCTAGTTGTGGAGTACATGCTAATCTCTGCCGTCCAGTATCAGAAGACCGCTTCTCAAACGAACCAGTTTCTCTTAGTCGTTAAAACACCGTCTGAAACATCACATGCGAAGGCAATTGGCGATCAGGAAACGTTTCAGCATAGAAGCGACGTGCTTGTAAAGAATTCCCATTAGCACGACCGTACATGAACACCATATCGCTCATTTCAGCATTAGAATACGCAACCATTGTAATTGCTACAAATTGCACAAAACGTCAAATTAAACTGTCATAAAACAATAGCTGATAAGCACCTGTTTACTGGGATATGTTATATCCAGGAAGTACTAGGAACACTCGCTGTTATCTCGTAAACGGTTGATTTGTGAACATATGTTTCTTATGACTTTTAACCTTATTTTCGATCGTACTACATGCCCTTAAAATCTTTAAACGATGTTTCAAAACACCCTGTATAGTGTTATTAAACACTAAAACGTTTTGGTATAACTGATGGGACGGTTAAAGATTTCCAAAACCGCAGATCGCAACTAACGAGGTTATTACAGAAGAAACATTGCTATTCAATTAGAATAATTACTTCAAACTGCTACCACAACTTTGGCACTAAACCGTGGTGGTGGTTATAAGTCGTCGTTCTGAAGGAAAAATATTGAAAACAGAATAGAACTATACCTATAAAGTACCTACACTTTATGCAAGAACTTTCAGACGAATGTGAGACCTGATGTGGTATTTTCTGACGACGCAACTTTTTATGGTACTATACTTGACGGTTAATCGCCCTAATTCAAGCTATTGGTCGAATGAAAATCCTCACTGGATTTATAAAACCCATACTCGACATTCTTAAGTTAAATGTTTGGGTGGGAATTGTAGAAAACAGGATTATGGACCCATTTTTTTTGTAGAAGAAATTAGATACTGAAACACAATTGTGAGTTATTTTTTGACTCCAACAGGATTTTTGGATGCTACTTTTAAATCGATGCATTGGACGTAGAGGATTCATGGAGTGGCCTGCAAGTTCTTCAGACCTTTGTCGATTAGATTTTTACCTTTGGTGTTCTCTCAAATCACGTGTTCGCGTTAGATTACCAGAAACTTTGCTGGAGTTGAAAGACAAATTAGTCGATGGATTTAGACTTAATCCCCTTAAGTTAAGTCTTGGAAAAGGTAACTCAGGAATTTCGTAAAAGGCTTGCATATTGTTAGAAAAATTTAAACAATTTCGTGTATGGGATGATTATCATTTTTTTCAGTAATCTACACCCATTAAAATTAATTGTTCAGTGAATATGAAGTGTTTTATCTCTCCAGTATCACAGGTAATGGTACTAAAATCAGTATGTATGAATTTATTATATACTCTGTTCAATACCGAAAATTTTGAGCGAAAGTAGTTTATCCGTTGCAAAATAACGGATAAGGATCGTGCAAATTATGAGTGGACAGAGTGTAGTTTAAAACAAAATCTGTTTAACTCATTAAAATTGGTACTTAAATTCTAGGAAATGATTGATTTTTATGTCTAGTTTATTCCATTCCAAATGTAGCAATAAATTTACTTAATTGAATAAATTAATTTACTTTTATTATTATTTGTGAAGTATTCTTTTTACCAGTCATTTTGAACGTATGTACGTTTGCGTAAGCCTTTATGATCAAAATGACCCAATAAATCGGCCCTTAAAATTTGTGGCGTGGTAATAAAATCCCACCATTCCTTTTTAAATCACTTCTTCGCTGGAATATCTCAAATATTTTCGCACAGATTTGTCGTATACAACGACCAATAACTGAACCGATGAGACCATACGAAGCACAATGGCAAAGTTTACCAAAAGCACCAATCGCAATACTAATATAAACGTCTCGCGTATCGCACATACCCGCTCGAATAGCTTTATTTCGCGATGCGAGATTGCGAGAAGTCTGGATCTAAGTAACACAATGGTCGAACATTGAATTCTTCATCTAGCAGACGAATTCTCACGTTCGAAAGTGAGAGTCCGTAGTAGAAACGGGAAGCGGGTAAACGCGACGAAGATAAACCGTGCCGCGTTCACAACTCGCTGCCCCTATTACTATGTATTACTTTTGCTACCGCTAGATTGAAGAGAGACGGATACAGAACGGTATACGCACGCTGAAAATGCCAAGAGTTCAATTCTGATGGGGCCTCGGGATATATTAGTCATGTTATATTAAGCTTGGCTCTATTTCAATGCCGTTAACGGACACACCTCCTTACCGGTGCGTACATTGCACGTTAGACGCGAGAGACGCGACATCGGCTGCCCCCTTGTGCCGGACAATACCCCGTACGGATACGGAGACAACCGGATATGGATTTTCGCGAAGCGGATCTGTTATAATTTAAACGCTAAAGAAGATAGATGTCTTTAGCTTCACCAAATATTTTCCTAAGCAAATTTTGGAGGTCAGCACCGCTGATAGATGTCTCTTTCATTCAAAGCGACACGCTTTACATCTTCACTATCGTCTAACAAATATCTTTTCGCAGCAAAGAAATACTTACTATACTAATTGTACGAAGAAATGTTTTAATGCAAAGACAGTCAATTTTGTTATAAAGAAATACTGTTTAATCAAAACTTGAATTTATGCACACTTCGTTTTTGAATAATTGGGGATAACGTATGTCACATAAGTTTTGGGAAAAATAATTAAATTCTTTAAAGTAAGTGTAACGTAATTTATTCCGATGACCACTTTACCAACATTTTACCTTATATTTAAATTAATTACAACTACAATTAAAATAATGACAAAGGGCCATGGTCCTCAATGGCACGCAGTTTTTGTCTAACTTGTCCCATCATGTTTTGGACGATGTTTATATCAATTTCTCTTATCTTTTGATATATTCTTCGCCTTAGTTGAGCTTCATTTTGAGCTTCCCACCCATTGTCATATACTTTTCTGGTCAATAGTCCCCAAAAATTTTCGATGGGTCGAGCTTGTGGCACATTTGGCGGATTGTCTGCTCTTGGCACAAAGGGTATGTTGTGAGCTTCTAACCATGTTCTAGTCGTTCTTGCATAATGGCAACTTGCTAAGTCCGGCCAAAACATTATTTCTTCACGTGGATGAGTCGTAGTAATAAACTGTAGCAACTTCGGTAGGCATCTTTCGGTATAAATGTTGGCATTAACTGCCTCACCCCTCACATGCCCAACATAAGGTCGTGAAACTCCTCTCTCCGATATGGCACACCAAACTAGAATTTTATCTTCAAATTTTTTTTTGGTTTTGTATTTAACATTATCTGCACAATTTTCTATATTATCGGTATAAAAACCATCATTGCCTTTCATTTCTGAGTGAGAGAACGTAAAATATTTTTCATCGTCCATGATGATCACTTTATTGTTTGCAAAATGAGTTCGGCGTAATCTACGGCAACACATTGGAATTCTTCGTAACTGGTCCTCTGTATAACGTGGACATTTACGTCTTTTACGAAACTTTAGGCCTTTTTTTTCAATACCCTTCTTACAGTTTCATGAGAAACATTAAATCTTCTGGATAACTTTCGGCATGACGTCCCAACGCGGTCTTTTGCACTTTCACAGATTCGGTTGGCGCGATTTTCGGTTAACATTCCGGGACGTCCGCTTTTTGGTAAATTGAGGCATGGTATACCTTGTTCACATTCTGCAATTGTTCTATAAATGGTTGTCTTTGAAATATTTTGATTCCAAAATATGTTTACAATTTCTTGCTTGGGTACATGTCCAACCAGGCTGTAAATGCTTTTCCGTATTTCAAGTTTGTACGACATAATTGGACAAATTGTTTGACATCTATGAAATGTCATAACAAGTTTGAGTATTAATGAACATATGTTTATCATGGTTACTAGATTACAAGTTATTTACAGTTATTTTTACGCCGACGAAAATTTTCCCAAAACTTATGTGACATACGTTATTAGAACGAAGAAGATTTTAATAACTATTTCTGCATTCAATCATATTTATTTTGTTTAATAAAGGTTATCTAATATACAGGGTAATTTAATTGAAATAAGCCACCTAAAATAACTGTTTACCCGCTGTGATTTATATAAAATTTTGAAATCTCTCAATCAAGGGGACAACTTTCAAAATCATCGCTCAGGACGCAGCAGCTCCAACCCTTAAACTTTGAATAGGGAAGATGGGGACTCATTTAAACAGTCTTTGAATTCTCTTTCTTCTCTCTTAGTAAGCAAAAAGCGCATAATTTGCGATTTGTGTAGGTAATAAAACACACATTTCGCAAATATTTTTGTGGTAACCAAGGTAACTCCTACTTGTTTTTGTCATATTTACTTACCATTTTTAATGTCGTTTTTCTCTACGTTTTTTGCTTCTGTTTTCAGATTTAGACTCTAGTTTTTACGCTGTTATGCGTTTGAAGTCTTTAGTAGAATGTTCTTTACTAGAACTTACTTTTAGTTTAATCGTGAATTCACAATAAATTAATATGGTCTATTCTATCCAAGAACGTGTCGAATTAGTGACTTTGTATTATGAGAATGGGAAGTGTGCAAGATCTACAATTCGCTTATTCAACGAAAATCATGCAGGCCATAACGTGCGACACAAGTACGTACTGGAATTAATCCTAAAATTTACGGAAACGAGCTCTGTACATAATAAAAGACAACACTTTAATCGGGTTCTCAATAACGAAGATATGAACGTCGAAGTCTTAGGTCAGGTCGAGTGCTTGGAAATGCGACGTCGATACAACAGGTATCTCAAGCATCAGGACCCAGCCTTTCATCAGTTTGTAGAATACTTAAGAAGTTCAAATTTCATCTCTTTGAAATTACACTTTTACATGAATTGAATGAGGATGATTTTGGCGGGAGGTTGAAATTGTGTGAATTAACGACAATTTTTGGATTATAACTTTCGAAGGGAACCTATAGACTAGCTTACCAGATCGTCGGATCTTACAACACTTGATTTCTTTCTCTGTGGGGATCTTAGGTCTAAGGTGTATGCCACGCATTCAGCTTCTATACAAGAGTTAGGTCAAAATATTGTTGAGGAATGCCAACAAATAACTCCAGAAATGTTGCAAAATATTAGGAGAGTATTTGAACGAAGTTTGTACTATTGTATGACACAGCCAAAAGTCTCAATTCACGAGCCGCCGCAGCGTAAGCCGGTAATGCAGTCACAGACCTAGCTCGGACAATTCATGGATTGCCAGATGGCTCGTATAACACGGAATATGCGACTGCGTATGTAGTGATTCCAGAAAAAGAAACATCAAAGAAAGAAAGCTTAAATACAATAAAAACCGAAAAGTGGCACCAAGCGGGACTCATGGTCTATTGTAAAATCGATCCAGCAGCATCTACCAAAAATCGTTCAGAAAGCATCTACAAGATAACATGTCAATGTGGATAGCGGTACGTCGGACAAACTGGAAGAGCTATCGGAGTAAGAGTGAAGAAACACGAAGGAGACGCAAGATTTAAGGAAATCGAGCAATCAGCGATGGCAGATGGCATCCCGGCGCCTCCACCAAATGTCCCGGTAAATAACGGGGATAACTCAAGGGTAGGACTCGCTGAGCAAGATACCCACGCAAGTATTAATATGTAATAATAATTATAATAATATAGTGCTATGATATATCATGCTATACATAACCTACAGCCTACAGGATCAAACGTTAATTATAAAATTATTTATGTAAATGTATTTTGAACTACTTATTTATTTTGTAAACATATGTTAAAATTTAAACTAAAAACTTACTTATTTCGTATCTAATTCAAAAAGGGCAGGTTACCATGGATTTTAAGGAAATGTGTTCCTTCGCTGATTGTTCGACGGGGGTTTATTATCCTGTATCGTATCGTTGGAAATGATATCTATCATCGTTGCTGGGGTCCTTTTTGCCTAGGAGAGATCAAGTTGTTGAAAACAAATGTGAGGGACTTCTTTTTCGGTTTTTCCTGAGTGTAGTTGCATTTTGAATAATTATCTAGAAATTTTAAAATTGCTATCAAATAAGAGTCATTAACTATTAAAATTTACTTACAAGAATGAGAGTATTGCGTGTGTAGTGCCAAGATGATGGAAATCCAGTGATTTCGAGAATTTAGGGTGGCGTATTTCTAATCGTGGGGCCTATTGAAGAGTCTTGTTCGAGCCTATTTTGCTGTGAGATCGTTGGAGCACTAATTGGGAGCTGAAATGATTGTTGTGGAGTTGGAATAATATTATATATATTATATATAATATTTGGAGTATATGAGAGCAGTTTTTCGTACTTGAAGTAAGCGATTTATCATCTTTTGAATTTATAACTGGCGTTAAAAGCGTAAAGGGAATGTTAGGTTGTATTATCGTATGATAACAGTGTTTCTAGTGAATTTGGTATTGTGAGGTTATCGTTTGATTCTGTGGGTTCATTTCACGAGCTGTTTAAGTTGGCATTATTTGACAATACTTGATTTTATGACGGGAATGTAGCGGGAAATTTGAATTTTTATATTGATATTAAAACGAGATATATGAGTTATTAGTTTGGATTAAGATTCTAGAAATCTTATTTTTGTACAATTTAAATAGTAAAGAACTTACTTCCCCTGAGGGAATTTTTAGAAGATTCATTTCTTTGTTCATAACATTTATTTAACTCGAAATAAATAAACTTTATTACTATAACATTGTTTTTATTCACTATAGTATAAGAACATCACGAACGAATAACTAGTACAGTTACAGTAATGATATTAAAGTGTATATCAAGTATATAAAGCTAATAATCGGAGGCTTACTGGTGTGACAACACCTCCCCCACATCCTAAGGTGGACTGAAGATAATAAGTATCATCCGATTGGTTTTCGGTGTACCCAAAAACAAGTGGAGGGGTAAATTTCATATACCTGTGTACTATAACAAAAATCCCAAAAGAAAGGTGAAAAAATCCCTTACCACAAAATTAATTTTGTGGTAAGGGATTTTTTCACCTTTCTTTTGGGATTTTTGTTATAGTTTTCAAGCCACAGTCTCCACCCATCACAGGATACCTGTGTACTGTAGTGTCATCTTACAATTGGGGCGTAGTATATCTGTGGAGTAAATGATATTTAATAGATGACGGTGACTGTATGAAATGTTAATAAAACAGTGTCGATATAATTTAAAAAAATTTAATAAATTATAAAGAATTATCTACAAATTTCGTAGCAGTATATATATCTTTTTCCTGGCAATGAAATAGAGAAAAAGAAAAATAAAATTTAATTCATTAGAAATACATGTTTTTGTACCTAAACTAGTTAACTTAAAAGCTAATTTCTTTAACATAAAAAATCTTCTTTTAATTTTAATTAGGTATTAGGGGGAGTTTATTCCATTCTCAAGTACAGAAAGACATTTTTTTTAGAGCACTAGATACTATTTCGTAAATTTGCTAAATCAAAAATTTACGCAACTCCTTGGCTCAGTTATCCCGCGCAAGACAAAACGCCGTGGCGCCAGCGAACGCGGCACATACACGCGCCACTATTTCCGCAAGAACGTAAACAACATCCACACACCACATAGCGTACGCATTCTCGGCCAATTGGCGGCAGTAATATTTTAAGGTCAATCGCAAAGGCGATACAGGAGCATCAAAAACGATTAGCATTATGCATCTTTGGTGGCCCCTAACGCGATAATTAGTTATCTACAATTTGTTACGCTTTAATTAATTCTATTTATTTGTCCGCAGTTATATATGTACACATAATTGTTGTAAATTCGATATCGATTTTTTTCATCTATATGTAGAATGAAAACTGCGAAGTTCGAGTACTTATTTTACGAATCGGTGTTATGTGGAAGTGCAATTGATTGATAATAATATAAATTATCGCTGGTATTTATATTTGAATATTATTTCGATAAGAAGGAATGTTAACTTGCTTTAGAACGAGCTTATTATGCAAAATGCGTATTTGTGGATTAACTTCGTATGTGACGACAGAAAATTGATGTCAATTTTAGACCATATAGAACCATAACTTTTTTCCTAAACATAATGATAAAAATATTACACTTTTTTTTTTCTTTCTTTGTCCAGCTATCATTAGTTTTTTCAACTGACTTTATTTAGAACTTATATGGATGGAAAATTGTATTATTTAGATTTTCCATTGCACTTTTAGGTTAAGGTTTAGTGGATTTAATTTTGAAACCCAATCAAATTTGCTATAGCGTTATTTTATCTCAGTTTACCCTTTCGAGCTTTTTTCGTTTGCTATATTAATTTATCCGGAAATTGTTGTCTTGATGTTCATTAAGGTAATAGCAACACCCAAAAGTCTGTATAGAGCGTAACAAGACTGTGAAAGTTTAGAACAAAGATCATTCAATTGAGTTAACCATTCAAGATCACAATCCAAATGCAATCCAAGAAATTTAACGCTTCGTACTTGCTGAATGTATCGGCCTTGAACCCTTAATAGGTTACTGACATCAAAGTCTTTTCTTCTTGGAGTAAACTTAATAAATACTGTTTTTTCAATGTTCAAACGCAAGTTGTTTTGTTTAAACCAATGTACAAATCCATCCAGCACGCACTGCACATCCCATATGACGCAAAACTAATTTTTGCACCATCATAAGTTAACTCTAACGCAATGAATAATAAACTTATTTATTGCGTCTCATAATTGTCTTCTTCTGAATCAACATATCTGTGACATCATATTTATAACATGGAACGTAGATACAGCTCGGAAATTTCGAATAACTCGAAATACTCCTTCATATTGTTAATAGTTTTTTTTTTTTTGTATGTCATCTGATTTAGTTTTTGTATTTCTTCAGGTAATTTGTTGTACTGTGCTATTATTCTAGCGATTATTTTATATTCATTATATTATTTCATTGCTCATGTTCTTGCTCGTATGTGAGAATATCTTCTTGTATTTTATGTATGTATTTCTTTCTTATTTGTTAAAGTGTTGTTTCTTTTTATTAATTTGTTTTTTATTTTATGGATAATAGTATCAGGTTTGTTTTTAGTCGAATCGCTTGTTCTACATTTAGTTCTTGAATATTTATGTATGCTTCTGTCGTTAGTGTTTTCTTATTCATTGAATGTACGATTTTTAGCATAGTGTTTTGTTGCCTTTGTAATTTGCTAATGTTTGTCTTTGTAGTGTTGCTACATACATTTACCAGGTAGCTCATATGTGACGTGAATATTGAGTAGCACATCGATTTTTTTATGTTTTGGTTTTATGTTTCTTATTCTTTGCGGTCTTGCCGAAACTGTGCTATTTCTTTCACCAAGTTACTTATGTGAGTGTCCCGTTTTAGGCAACTTTGTATTGATAGTCCTAAATGTTTGGTTATGTTCATTTGCTGTATTTTTTATTCTATGACCTTGATGCATGTTAAGTGTAAACTTTCTGTAAACACCAACTACGGTGTTTTTTTCTTCATTTATTGTTATAACATTATTATTACACTGTTTTTCTAGTTTTTCAATATCCTCATTAATATATTATTGTAATTGCTTATCATTGTTGTTTGATTGTGAGTACATTTTAGTATTTTACAAAAAAATCTTTCATTGCTTTCATAACAATAAACAATGAAGTGTACAGTATTTTTTACAGGCACAGGCACTACATGGACTTAATACGCCTAATAGGTAGGATTTATTTAATTTCCTGTTTATTTTAAATTTCAGGGAGCCATCATTCCTATTTATTCATATATACTGCTGTTATTTCCTGCTAAACAAAACCCACAGAATCATAATATCGACTATAAAATTGTTTATGTAAATGTATTTTTATCTATTTATTTATTTTTGTCAACGTATGAAATAATTTAAACTAAAAACTTACTTATTTCATATCTAATTCAATTAATGCTTGTAATCATGGATTTTAGGGCATGTGTATGTCTTTCGATTAATGTTCGACGAGGGATTTTTATGCTGTGGTATATTGGAAACGATTTCTATGATCGTTGCCGGGGTCCTTTCGTCTTGGAGATATTGAGTTTGTTGAAAACAAATGTGGGGGACTTCCTTTTCGGTTTTTTCCTGAGTGGGGTTGCTTTTCGGATATTTATCTAGAATTTGTTTGTATCTATCACTATTTAAATCTATAAAGTTTTCAAGTTTACTTACAAAGATGACAGTATTACGTGTATAGAGCTAAGATGATGGGAATCCAGTTATTTCGAGATTTGGGGTGGCCTTGCGTCTAATCCTGGGGTTTTGAAGAACAACATTCGAGGCAGTTTGCTGTGAGATCGTTGTAACACCATTTGGAAGCTGAAATGATTGTTTTGAATATGGAATTATTATTTGGATTATACTCGAGCAGTTTTCGTACCTGAAGTAAGCGATTTTATCATCTTTTGAACTTATAACCGGCATTTGATGCATAATCAATAATCATTATCAAATAAAATTTGAGGTTATATTTGTTTTAATGATAACTGCAAATCTAGTGAAATTGGTTATGTGAGGTTATATTTGATTCTGTGGGTTAATTTCACGAGCAGTTTAAGTTGGCATTTGATTTAGTAATACATGGTTTATGACAGGAATTTAGCGGGAGATTTGAATTGTATTTATGATATTAAAAACGAGAAATACGGGTTTTTAGTTTGGATTAAGATTCTAGAAATCTTATTATTGTGTATCTAAGATAGTAAAGAACTTACTTACCCTGAAGGAATCTTTAGAAGATTCATTTCTTTGTTCATCAGATTTATTTAACTCTAAATAAATATTTTTTTTTATTCAAAGTATTACAAGAACGTCATTAACTAATAACTATTACAGTCACTTAAATGTTATAAGCTATATTGATATAGTAATCAGTGGTTAAACGGAGTGACAATATCCTCCCTCATCCCGGGTGTGACTGAGTATAATAAGTATCATCCTATTCGTTTGCGGTGTACTTAAAACCCTGCGGTGGGGACAAATTTACTTTTCATGCAAATTTAATTAAAATTTAAAAGATCTATCTGCAAGTTTCGTAACAATACATAGGGTGATTCACGTCACCCGTGGTGAAGTCTTAGGGAAAGGTAGATGAATACTTATAGCTTTTCGATAGAGAATTGAAAAATATACAGGGCATTGAATTTAAGAAATATAACTTTTACTGCTAAGAAGATACGTCAAATCCATTCTAGGTTGTGTAACATCCTATATAATATTGTGTATCTCTTATTTCACAATTAGATAGCAGATGCCCTGTACTCTGCACGATCCACATAAAAACTCTCCACCTTTTACCGAGTAGCAGTTTCATGCCTTTAATATGATCATATGTTTTTCTTGCTTTCTTCCAGAAAAGCTAAAATAAAGCTAAAACTGCAATCGATAGATAAGAAGATCTCTTATAAAAAATGGCTTTAAAGTGCCGAGTGGAAACTAAAAAAGCAACAAAACACATGGGTGTCTATTTATAATATTAAAGTTGGGCCATTATACTTCCGGTATAACCAGAAGTACGGCATGGACGTGGAAAAGCACATGTATTTTAGAAATTAATACAAATTTATTTAATTTAAAGCATTAGAACAAATTACTCAATTATATATCAAGATGCTTTAAAACTATATAAATGAAAAAAAAGCGTACAATTCTGTGAATCACCTTTTATAAGCATCTGAAAACATGTCAGATAAATACAAGGCTGCAATTTGATGTTGAAACCAACGCAACAAAGTTTCATACTAATTTATATCTCGAAATCTAGAACGCCCATAGCCTCTTCACTACAACCAGTACTCATAAACGTACACCGTAGCGCCAAAAAAACTTGCCGTGTCTGAAATATCCAGCCGTGAGTCACCGTTTCGTTACGTTCGAAACGTTTTCGAAATCGTTTTGCACGGATGTGCGTAATGTCGCACCTATCTGTAGGTTGTACACTTGCATATACAAGTAGATACGTTCGTTCATCGTTATATTCGAGTATTGCCATAGACAAGTTGTCTGTCTAAGCTGCCTACGTATCCACGGTTGGCCAGCCGTCGAAAGGTCGAATTTAAAATTAAAAGCCGCCCGTTTAAGAAAGCGGCTAAGTGGCAGAAATGAACCGGCGAACTTATTTTCGTGTTCTGTGTTACAGAATGCATCTTCGGCAATCAGAGGCGCGAACTAGGACAGACGTGGGTCCCGAATCTAGGCGTGCCTATCGGCGTACTCTATTGCATGAAATGTGAATGCATTCAGGTAAGATATGTATTTGTAATTATTTCATTCGTATAGTTACTTCCTGCGTTGTTTCTTTTACGTTCATATTTTTATGTTTTTCCTTTTTTTTTAATAAATTTTTCTGCAGTTAATTTCTCTTCTGCTATTGCTCATTTGCTATGAAGTAAGTCGTTACATTGAAGCACCTGGTGAAACTAGATACTAAGGAATTAATCGAATGGGAGGCTACGTGTTTAAACTCCATATTCAAAACGTAAATAAAACACATGAATGTTAAGGAGTAAAAAATATATTGAAATAGTAGTCCACTACTATTTCAATATATATATTTTTTACTCCTTAACATTCATGTGTTTTATTTACGTTTTAGATACTAAGGAGTATATCTCAAAATTTGTTTGGATCATTTCGGAAGTTTTAAAAACCAGTCGGCATAATCACATGGCATTCTTTTTTAAAAGAACATCGTATTTTTAAAATTTTTTAAAGGTAGTAGTTTTTTCTGTGGTGCATTTGCTCAATGAAAATTAATAGGTATCATTGATAAAAAATCCATATTTATGTTCAAGATGAAAGTTTGAGTCAAAAGAGTTAGAGCAGGATAAGCTATTAAAAAGCGTCCCTAAATGTATCGAATTAAAAACCCATACAGCAGTTGTGCTTTATGAAGGTAACGATTTGTGTGAAGTTTTAACCCCATATATAGCAGTCGCCACAAGTGATGGCGAGCGGTGGGAGTAGGTTCGCGCAGCAGTAGACGGGCACAACGGATTTACCATCGCCTCTGCATATAATTTCTCTATACCATTGGCGTGCAGGTTAATATTGAATAATGCAACGTTAATGTAATTAAAAATTTAATAAAATGGTTTTATTAGTATGGGATATCTCCGGACAATATAAGTATTTTGTTTACTAATTACTACTATTTACAAGTGCCTACCTACTAATTTATTCCTGGAATATATGAACATATGTATATTCACAACAAAAAACAAAAATATTATGTTAATATAATCTTAATGAACTAATAAACATTTAAATCCGATTAACCGTTAGAGGGCACATAATCCCCTGAATTGTTTACCCGGAAACATCAGCGATGATAATAACAAAAAAGGATTATTGTTTAAACGGTTTATTGAATTTAAACATTATAACCTATTAAACAAATTGAAAATTTAATGGATAAAGTTAAACCTCTTCCGCACTAAAATCGTTGTCGTAAGTCTCATCTATATAAACAACTGGTCGATTCTGATCGCGATAATATTTGATTTTTTGTAAATAATCAATTCGTAGTGCTCGTATATCAATTCGTTCTATTAATACTCTTCTATTATTCTGCGCACATCTAAACTTAAATCCCATATCTGTTAAAATTCTTCTTAACGATGTATCCGAA
The DNA here is from genome assembly GCA_949128085.1 of Cetonia aurata. Classification (NCBI taxonomy): domain Eukaryota; kingdom Metazoa; phylum Arthropoda; class Insecta; order Coleoptera; family Scarabaeidae; genus Cetonia; species Cetonia aurata. Next base: position 20,420,908 of record OX421887.1, on the reverse strand, counting down.
CCCTTCCATTCTAATTCCCGTTCCATCTTCTGCCGTAGAGCCGATACGGTAACACGTCGTTCATCTGTTCGATGAAAGTCATATATCATATCCCGCACTATTCTTAATTGGTATTCTGGTAAACTACTGACACTTTTTTGCCTCGGTCTTTTCTTACCAGGACTTCTAAATTTTATTTCAGCGGGATTTGTCGCCCTATGTCCTTCCTGAACAATTCTTTCTATTGTTCGCACTGACACACCGGTTGCTTCAGACACTAACTGTTTTATTTCACTTACATTTGCCGATGTGCTTTTTCTTTTAAAAAAATAATTATATACATTAAAAACCACTTCGCGCGTTTGAGAGTGAATCACTTTATGCTCCCCTAACAGAGACATTTTGAGCCGCCACTGACAAATACTCAGAACGTATTATTGCAGCTAAGTGGGCGTGCACGCTTTTAAAAGCGTCTACAGCGCATCCCTACTCCTCGCCATCACTCGTGGCGACTGCTATACCTTATTAACTTCTAAACTACTTTATTTTTTGTCTCCGTCTCTGTTCAACCAATCGATTTGAAATTTTGCTGAAATAATTTCTCTGGCTAGTACATTTATTTAAAAAAATTTGGCCATTCTGTGATAATTTTAACTAATTAAAAAAAATTCAAATATTTTTGAGACCTCCAGAAAGAGGGTCATCCGTCGGAGCACAACGACCAAACTGCTATTATTTTCAAATGGAGCCTTATCACTAAACATAACACGAGAAAAAAATGTGGAATTTAACTGAATTTTGTCTATAGCCCACCTGCAAAATGTGAGACGAAAAACTATGTCGTTATCGGAAAGCTGCTGATTAATTGAAATGTTAATATGATTAACACGGCTAATTTTGCGTTGACTAATGTGCGGATTCATTATTATCATTCCTAGTATGGTTACAGTATTGGTATCATCCTTATTTAATGATTTTTTTCGACTTCCACATTTAAAAGTACAACTCCACTACACTCACAATCGAGTAACGAAAATTCTAATTTTTTATATAGTCATCCATTTTGAATTTTCTTCCGGTTATGTTTGTGTACAAGTGAATAGACCATAATAAATAATAAAAATTCGCCAACCCCTCTCGTCCGATCACGGAATTTGTATAGCATCGGCAACGGCGTAGCGGCTTTGCACGGAAAACGAAGGGTTAAAACAATAAAATTTGCGATTACAGTAGCTACATTATCACCGGACGAGCGCTCTGCCGATTGAGCTAACGGGGTCGACAAGTTCATACGATTTGAATCACATCAAATACAGTTCTTAGAAGGCCGGCAGTACGGCAATTATTCAGTTATGTGCACTTCTTTACAGTGTGAAATCATTATGGGAAATAATGCTTTGCTGTTATCATTGTAATTTAAATAAGGCAATTTTATATACCTCTCCTTCTGTATTTGGCGTGATTCAAATTATACGAATCTGTTGACTTCGTTAGCTCAATTGGCATTAAAATCCTACACGAAGTAAATTTTTAAATATACTATTCCCTCTTAGTTTAAATTACAGTGATAGCGGAAAAGCATTACTTCCCATAAACATAACATATTGTATATTTAGCTCAATGATACGAATCTTAACATTTAAAAAATTGTAGGATATCATTTTTCTGAGTGCACTGTTCGAGGAAACCGATCACGAAAATAAGGAGTTTCCTTTAAGAATAAATGCGATGTGAGCCTTCTAATATTTCAAGCAACTTTGGTTTTTAACTTTTAAATTGGACTGGGATTTATAGCGCTCTTCTTGAATGTCTCGTCTTTAATTCGTTTGCCTTTGTTTTCTCATACTTTATTTTTTTTTTTCGGTTTTGAAGTATATAAGGTCAACACACTTTCTTTTTGTTTATACCTCAAAGAAATTCCTTTGTCGGTATTAAAAAGTAATTCCAAGTTTGGATTACGTTTTGTTTTAGTCTGTCGCATTCATGCCTTTTTGTTGTTGTTTTTGAAAGACGTTTGAATAAGAATAAAGAGGCACGAAGGAGACAGAACAAGCGCCGCATGTCGTAAACAAGTACCCATCGACGAAGACGCGAACTAACAGCAGCAGGCAGCAGTTGACCTTTACGCGAGGCCTGGCGCCTGGGCGAAACTGATAACCGCCATCCGCTTTTCATAATTTACAACGTTTTTAATACAAACGTATAAAACGCGCGCGCCTAAGATTCTCCGTTTCTCTCCCACCTTCGTCGTTCTTTTTATCTGTCGCGAGCGCGCCGGTTAAATGACAAACAGAAATGCGCCGGGCTCGTTCTGCCGGCCGTCCGTCGATATTCTGAATTCATTAACTCGGTTGGCACTGGCTGATGTAAACAAATAAGAATACGCGAATGGAAGGTTTTCCTTTCGCAACATATGGAGTGATCGACGCACGAGTTTACGGTACACACATACAGGGTGTCTCAAGAAATTTCGAGGCGTAGAATAAGCTATGCTTTCAGGCAACACTGTCAAATGCAAAAAAAAATGGGAAATAATGACATACTCTATTATGTATGAATATTTAGTGTTACTCTAAGCACAGTATCACCAGCAAGGACATTTATGTCGGCATCTTTGATGTTTTATAGACAATTTTCAATGGTCTCGAAATTGATAGTGAAGCTGGGGGGCATCTTAATAAGATGGCGACGTCAACAATAGTAAAGATAGAAGAAACTGGTTCAATGCTATCGATCGCCACATATCTATGCATCGTGTTTGTATTTTCTTATATAAGCTGTTGAAATCCTACCTGCAAGATAGCACCCAGTTGACTGCTTGGAATAATGACACATCTTCTGAAGCTGAAATTAGATACGGAGTGCCTCAAGGTTCCATGCTAGGTCCACTATTATTTATTTTATACACGAACGACCTTCCCTCAAATGTTCCCGACGCAAATATGTGTCTGTACGCTGATGACACTTCAATCCTGGTAAGTGGCCATAATATAACACAAGTAGAGGCAAAATCGCAAAGGGTAGTAATGGAAGCAGAAACTTGGTTTGTTTAATTGAAGATGAATGCCAATAAAACACAAAATCAGACATTCACTTTCAAAGACAAAATTGAGACCTCACAGGTCAAAATTTCTAGGCCTTGTGATGGATACAACTCTAAAATGGCCTGATCATACTACCCTACTTACCAAAAAAACGATCATCAGCTCTATATGCAATTAGAAGACTGATCCATGCTGCAACACCGGAAGTACCTAAGATTGCATATTTCTCGAACTTCACATCTTAATTATGGTATTCCTTTCTGGGGTATGTCGGCGAAGGCAGAGGGGATCTTCATATTGCAAAAAAAAAGTCCTTTGTGTACTATGTGTACTGAAAAACAACGAATCTCGTAGAACACACTTTAAAGCAGAGAAGATACTCACCTTGGTCTCACTCTACATACTTACCGTCGTTGTCTATATACACAACAATAAAACACTCTTCAGACTAAACGGAAACAACCACGCCTACGATACAAGAAAACGAGACCACTTACAAATACCGTATCATAGGCTAACTACGACTCAAAACAATATAGACTACTGGAGGCCCAAACTGTATAACAAGCTACCACAAGAACTGAAAGAATTGCCACCCACTAAGTTCAAGATCAAAACTAAGGAATATCTAGTCAGTGAAGGGGCTGCCAATTAGAGGATGACATGGATGAGCATGTTCTCTGTGACTGCCGCGTCCATACTTGGGGACGTTAGGCTTGACATCGCCAGGGTCAGGAAAGCTCCCTTGGGGAATGTGGTAGCGTTTGTGAAGACAATAGGCTGGTTGACAACCTAGGTGGGGCAAAGTAAACGGGGGAAACATAATGGGCCTAATGAGGCCTAAATGCAGTGGGAGTAGCCACCCTCCAAGTAATCCAGAATCCAGAGTGGGAGACAACATTGATGATCTCAAACACAAAATACAAACAGAAATAAGGAATATTCCGCATCATGTTTTAGAAAAAGTTGGATAAGAGTTTTACTATAGATTAAGTTATTGCCAACAAGTAAATGGGATCATTTCGAACATTTAATACGTTAAACAGTAATTTTAATATTTTTTTTTTCATGATCTCATATGCTTAATGCTGGTAATTAATGTAATCAATCACTTAGGCCATAAATATTATAAGTCGTTGAAATCAGTTCATTAAAGGAGACTTCAAAATTATGCAGGGTGCTCAATTTAAAAAAGATCATCTACTCTGTACTGCACTTACATGAATCACCCTGTATATTTTAAATTTCATTCAGAAGACGTATCTTTAAAATGGACGTGTTCGGAGGACTTTTCATAAAACTCCAGAATAATATGATAAATAATATTATTCCGTAAGTATCCAAGATATTTATGACATAGGTTGACAGACTTTCCACGCAAAATGCGGCAAAAATCGGGCGGTCGCGCGTACGTGGGCGACACAGTCAGAAAGGTGCCGGTAGATCACGGTTATCTACGGAACGGTTGCCGGTCACCGACCCGTTTGACCTCTACCTTTTACGCCCCCGCGTGCGCAAGTGTGTCTTCATCGCCGGCACCATCGCCATAGGCGGCCTGGCGCTTACCATCAGGCTCAACTCGCCGACTCGGGCCTGTTTCGCTAATTTGTTTTTTCTTTCTGTTATAAGATTCGCGATATGCTCGGCGTGCGTATATAGTAGGTAGGTGTGCAAAAAAAAACGAGCGACTAACACATATGACGTACCGTAAGTTGATTGAGGTAACGGTTAGAGGGAATAAATTTATCGACAATTATTGGAAACGATGTAAATGTGCAAATGTTAAGAATTAGATTTATTGCAGCTTGTGTGAATGAACCCAGGATTTTCAGTAGCCTAATGAAAGGAAATCTTTTGAGCGTATTTGTATAATATTGTTTACACTACGGTACCAGTTATTTTGAATGGTAATTCCTGGTTTATTTTTTCATTTTTGTTTAAAATATTAATATGAGATTATATTTTGTTGTAAAATACGCCTTGAATGAAAAAAAAAACCCTCTCAATATAATCAGTATGAGAACAAAACAACGCAGTCAAGCAAACGGGAACAAAACGGTAACACAAACTTTTCGTGTTTTTATTCTATGTTTCGTGTTCCGAAACATCGTCGTTCAATTGCATTTTCTGAAATCGGTTGCATGTGTAAGAAACACAAATTTCATAAAGCGAAACCATAGGAGTTTTTTATATGTTTTCTATTTCGGTAATTATCCATTTTAGATTAATATTTTTATTTTATATTTATAAGATTTAGGGTTTTTTATTTAATTGGTTCCTAACACTGACAGTTGAATTTAAATTTGGCGTATGATTGGAGGTTTTACACTGTACGCACCCTAACGATTGATCTTCAATTAGCGGAATTTTATAGATCCCATCCTATTTCAACTTTCTTTTTAAGCATCAATAATAATAATAAAAAACATTTTTCTTTATCATTTTTAATTACAATCACGAATTTGCAATTTTGGAGTGAATAAAACTAACAGCGAAATAATCACGAAATTGCTTTTGATAGGTAACGATTGCAAAATGGTACCAATCATAAAATAAGAAAGGTACGTACTGAAAACAGTGCTGTAATGACGATATTGTTAGCACCCAACAGGAAAAAGCTTATGAAAGATAAAAGTTACACAATGTATCAACCCGAAAATTAAAAAAAAAAAATACTGAAAACAGCAGTGCTAGAATGAGTTCCATTATAGCATTGTTTTCGAATCACCCTGCACACTAGTACAAGGTCTCACTAACGATTGGTTCTAGAGCTTAGCAAAAAAGTTATTCTAGCAAATGTGGCCATAACAACATCCTTAAAATAGTTTTAAGTTTCTGAAGTTTCCGCAAGATGGCGTAATTTGTTTTTTTATCTATTAGTTTTTTTAATAATTTGGTTTATTACACTATGAGAATGCACCTATCATAAAGTGGTGGGGGAAGCAATGGAAGCATGGTTTTTGTCATATACCATAAAGATCCCTGTAACTTTAACGAATGTCAACGGATTTTGAAAAACTTGGAAACATTGTCAAAATAATAAGTAGGCGGAGAGCATAAAAAATATTGTTTGCTTTATTACGTTAAATGGAAACTAGATGGCGCTGTCTACTAATTTGTTTCATATAATTTTATATCTGTTCATTACTTTAAGTATTCAAAACATTGTCCTTAATTCCTTATAGGTACACGAATTAATTTTGTTGTTGTTAAGGAGATTATTATAAATAATGTAAGTTATATGTGTTAATCGAGTAAACGATTTTTTTTTAATTTAAAAACAGCGTATTTCACCAAGTTTTGCTGGGTTTCCAAATGCAAAACTCAACACATCTAAACATTCTAAATGTAAACAAATTACACTGCTGTTACTACTAATTGATGTTTGTGTCTTATTTAATAGATAAGTAGAAAGCACCTTCAGCCCAATCGGAACCGTAAAAAATGTTATGATGGATTTATAACTAAAGACTGTGCCAGAACTTTGTTTAACTTTGTATATGTTTAAGTACTACCAATATCAGGACAATCAATTCCGATATTCTGATGTTGTCATACCCTGTTTCAGATCCAGAGGAAGCGTCGGATAGTGGCCAAGGTGCAATGCCGTAGCATAAAGAATGAGTGTCCAGAACCTACGTGTGAGGAGCCGGTGCTTTTGCCGGGACGTTGCTGTAAAACCTGCCCTGGAGACACTTACAGTAAGTCCATTACCGAACAGTGGCGTTACGACGTTTTAAACTTTCAAACGACTCACTATTCCGTTTGCCTGGCGTCTATTAAGTATGCATGAGAAATACGGACGGCATAATTGTGAACCGTAAATATAGTTATGTATGTATGGGAGGGGTCAAAACTAATTATATTACCTCTACTCCACTCATCTACTGTCTGCCGGATCGAAAAAAGAAGATGCAGGAAGTTTACGATCCGATGCTTCGTTAACTGGCTATATAGGGTTACGTCATTTGGCTTGCACACAATAGAATTACAGCCAAGCCGAAATCGTCGTCCTAAGACCTTTAAAAACATTATTATTTCCGTTATTTGTTATAAATTATTTAAATTAGTAAAATAGTGCACATATACAGCAAAGGAATTTATTTGTGGTATTATTTGTTTTGCAACAAAATAAACATTATAATATTGTCAATCGTGACCCAAAAACAATCGCAACCAACTGTTAAAAATATGGCAATTAATAACTCACAATAATAAAAAAAAAACGCTCTACGCGATGTGTATCTTACGCGTAATCAATCTTCTTGCGTAAGCTGGAGTGTAAATATTTTGTTTTCGCTAGCTGATAATCCACTTAATTTTTTTTTTTATTAAAAAAAGGTTGCTAATCTCAAATATAAATAAATATCCTTTCCGGCATTATGTGCCTTCTTAGCGTATAGAGTTTAGTAAAATGAAATGTTACATTTATGAGTAAACTTTTCAATTGGTCTTTGGAAGTCTCTACTAAGTTTATTTTTGTAAAATTTACAAAAAAAAAAAACCTTTCTAATATTGGCAAAGATAGCAGATCATTCTACGATACTTTTTCTGACTCTTGTACAACGTTTTAAATGTTAAAAGAAAATGTAGTTTCTGTATTATTTCAAGCAGTTTCTTTCTCGTGCACATGCAAAGAATTGATAGGTTATATGCCAAAAAGAAATTGGAAAATTGATATAGAACTAGTCAAAAGCTTAATTTGTAAGACTTTTTTTTATGTGAATTGCGGTTGAGAATTTTATGTACTTATTGATAGCGGTCAGAAATAATGTAGATTTTATTATGATGCTACCCTTCCTTTAGAGGTACAAGTTTTTTATAATGTTTCACTAATGTATCTGATGAAATAAAGATTTTAGGCAATGTATCGTTAATGTTTGGTAGATCAGGGCTGTCTGGTAAAGGATCCATGGTTTGGGATACACCGATGCTTACAACTTATGCACTGGCTGTTCGCGAAGACACCGCCCTGACGCGCATGTAAAGTCCTCAGCTCGAAGAAGCGTGCGCAGCCGAGTTATTAGTTGGCGTACAGTAATGCAGATACATATTGCAATAAAACTGAATCTCGTATTTTGCACGAATCGCGATGATAGTATGACTAGCTGTGTTCTCACGTGCGAGTTACAACATTTCTCTGCTTTAATTCGAGTGTGTCTCACTCCATTGAGCACGCCCTCTTGCTATCGCGTAGCCGCCACCTGAAATTGCTTGAGCTGTAGTTGTTAGTTTTGCTGTATGCGACGATGTTTTTAATGAAGTAAATTGTATTACCTCTCTTTTTGAGCGTTTTTTCTCAAACTTTTCTTAAAAATTTGCGGTTAACATACATTTGTGTACCAATCGGCAGTATCTTCAAAACCTATAGTACCCATTAAAAAAAAAAAAAAGAAAAGCTAGCAATTATCTTATCATGATCAATGCCAACCACAAAAAATGAGTTTACTTTCTTTTGAGGGGGTATAGTATAGCAGGGAATATTATTTTGGATTTTATAAAATCTTTATAGGGAACGATTTTTTTTCTAAAATGAAGAATGGAGCGTGCGGTTTTGCTAGGACAGCTTATTCTATCCTAATTGGAATATTACTATTATCACCATAGTTATTATTATTATAATTCAACAGTATGACGTTGCTTGGAAAGAACAACTTTTAATATATGAGAATTATATATCCCAACATTGTGTAGAAGAATAAGACTCGTCTTTAATATTATATTTGTACGAACATTGCACGTAAATAGGTTTATTATTGCATTCGAACCGACAGGCGCACATTATAAAAAACGGCGAATAACACAAATCCCCCACTATAAATAAACTCTCAATAAGTTAACTTGTTTTTCTCCGTCAGTTGCTCGAAGAAACATTTGGCAATTTTTATCGCGGCGTGCGATCTTCTCGCGCATATTCCGAGGGCATTTACCGACTCCACATAATATGTAAGTACTTACGTAGGTAAGTGCATATGTTACTTCGCTAAAATACGTATGCACCTAATATGCACCGACACGAATACAAGTGCATCTTTGATAAAACACTTAGGGCGCAGATATTTGTGTTGGCGTGTTATTGATACGCGCTTTTTTTTTCCCGCTGTCACAAGATCGTTGGCGGTGTAATTTTCGCGGTATATTGACTCGGATCACTGTATATAGGTATCCGCACAAGTATATGTGCGTATGGAGTAACGTAGTAAAAACCCAAGGCCATCTAGATTAGAACACACACATGGACAGTTGGCGCCCGCCGACCTAGATATAGAAAAAGTAATTGTATTTGCCGTTGCGAACTTTCAGCGGTTAGTTCGTTGGTTTGTTTGCGCGCAGAAAAGGAGAGACATTGACGGTGCCACACACCGCAACGCATCACCACGGAATGACAATAAAATCCGCTAAACGAAGAGACTGACGATCGGCGACCGTCGTAAGGTCACAGCACGACAAGGAGGCAGGACCGTAATAAGAATATGATCACCATACGAAACTAAATACCATATGATCAATTAAATTTACCCTCTGGCAAGCTATAAAATTATTTATTCAAAATATTATGTTGATACACTTGATATTGACAATTAAAGTACATTCGTAATGTGTAGGTACTATATTCAAAAATGTTTACAATACATCATAAAGTTTTTATTATCGAATCATACTTTAGTAATGGTGTAAAATTAGAAAATGGAGAATGGTTGTATTCTTTGCAGCAGCCATGTACATAGGGATAGAATTTCGGGCAGAATTTCCAAAAAAGACATATGACAGTTTGCGGAAATTGATACAAGAATCAGTGGCGAAATTCCGTGAAACAGGGTATGCGTTCCGAAAACCGTATAGTGGTAGACCATTACAACGGACAGTTGAACATATATAGCAGATATTGACTCAATCACCTAAGAAATCGATGTGTAAACTTTCACAGCAAACTCAAATTTCATATGGAGCATGCCATAAAATCCTTAAAAAGGATTTGCAAAAACTTTCATACAAGTTTCAAAAGCTCTTACCCACTGCTCACGTAACCCGACTTAATTATTGTTTACATATATTTATTTTACTTACACGTTTTTAAACTTACACTGCCAACTTAAGTTTAAAGATGAAAAATTCCATGACCTTATATACAGTGAATTTAATCGATCATATTCTATCTACTCTGATGCAAAGAATATTTCTTTGAATGGAGAAAGCCTTTTTGTTTGTTTATTGTCGTCTATTCTTATATATTTGACCATTTATGTAATATAACATTCTCTCGAAAACCGCAAAATAAATTCGCTTATATTATGAGATTTTGAGTCGCTTTTATAGTCGCCGGAGCGACGATGGCGCCATCTGCGCTTTTCCGAGGCTCCTGGGTGTCCCCGGCCGGCGGTCACGATCGTCCGCAAAAGAATAAAAATTGCCATCGCCCGCCACTGACTATCCAGATATTATACCAATTCTCGTACACTGAAAATACAACCTCGTAAACCGGACATCTTTACGTCCTCCGTGCTCATTCGGGCTGGGTGTAACTTTTCGTTTTATTAGAGGTGAACATTCTTATGTTGAAAGGTAAGAAGAGGGTCGGGAACGTACGTGCTGAAAGAGGGAGGAAAATCTGCCGTTGGGTAGATGATGAAACGCTCGCGCATCTTATTTCTTGCGGCCGGTTCCATAAAGTCACAAAGGGTCGTATTAACGAATGGATAACTTGCAATTTTAATGTGACAATGCGATGTTGCCCGGTTCGGAGCCAGAAGAGAATGAAGTACCGTATAAGAGCTAGTAAAATTAAACGAACAAAGTAGGTATCACATCTCAAGAACACACTACGACAAAACGCCTACAGACTCAAAGACATTACAGCTACCATCAACAAACAACCAAAACAACAGGAAGAAACAGCAACTACTACTGGAACGACTTGCCTGCCATACATCAAAGGATGCACTGACAAAATCGGAAGAAAGCTGCGCGAACACAACATCAAAGTAATCTTCAATGCTCCAGAAAAACTATCCACGAAATTACCTTCACCGAAAGATCGTACCTCGCCGCTCCAAAATCCAGGAGTCTACGAGATACCCTGCACTTGTGGAAAGGTATACATTGGACGAACAGGCAGAAACATCAATATCAGGTTAAAAGAACTTATGCGAGATACAAAGTATGAACACACAGACAAATCAGCAGTAGCAGAACACTCAACAAACACGAAACACGGAATCAACTTTGGCAAATGCAAAAAAACTAGCAGCGGAATCACATTACTGGAGATATATTAACCCCGGATAAGGATAAACTAGTCACTTCACTTCTGAAGAAGATATAATAATAATAATAATAAATCATCTTTATTGTTGTAGTATCAATTACAAGAGAAAAACAAATAAAAGAAATACAATAATTAATAAAAGAACAATGGACACTACAAACAATCTTAGGGCGAGATTCAGTCTATAAATGCTTTAACTAACCCTATATAACAGAAGAAACAATGAAATGAAATAAAACAAAAATGCCTATTTATAACTTTAAACTCAAATTCTACATAAAAAAAAATAAATAACAGTATGTAGATTTAAAGATTTAAAGTATTTAAAGTACCTGCACTTTACTCAAACGTGGGTATGAGGTATAAATAACGTAATAAAAGGGGGAGGAGGGGTAGGGGGACGCACATCAATTCAACTGGGCACCCAACAGAAATGTGCGAAGTTTTGCTTTAAATAGACCGATTCCATGAGATTTGAAATTCATAGGAATGTCGTTATATTTTTTGTAAATATTAAATGTAAATGATCTTTTAAACAGGGTTATACTGTGAAAAGGTGGAGATATTAAACCGCGAAAACGGGTGGCCAGAGTATGTACATCGGTCCGAAACTTTATTTTATTATATAGATACGGTGGACTCTTAAAGATAAAACGGTCGACGTTTGCTAATTGAATTCCTGCTCGCTTTGAGAAAAGCTTTAACGGTACAACTTATGCGCATATATGATATGAATATATAAATATATGGTTAGAGACTGATATATTACATAACATAGCCTCATACTATATGTAGGTATATACAAATGGCAAATTTTTTAATAAAATTTTAGAAATGCTGGTTGCAAAATTTTCTACAAAATCGATTCGCTAACAAAATAAAATTGATATCGGGGAATTTAAATTTCCAATCTTTCCGTAAATTTTAATTTAACATCTGCGTCTCTATTGCTTGATTTATGAATCCGATATAACGGCAATTTAAGTTTCTCTTTTCTATATATATATATTGAATCATCTAGAAAGGAATCATTTCTGTAATATCGTTAGTATAATTAGTTCCACATCGATGCTAATTTCTGCAAATGAGGAAATGTAGAAAATATAAATACTGTTTTAACGCCGATACCGGAAAGGTTATAATCAGATCTTATCTTAATATTCCATTACTCTATAGTCGATTGCCAAGAGAAAAAAATTATACCTATTATTTTAACTATTTTACGGTTTATCTTATCAATCATGTCAGGTAAAAACTGGGCCACTTTCAATTGAATATACGCACGTAAATATATGAGCAGTTTTATATGTTGGAGAAGTAAGGAAAATAAACTGTTAAAATTGTTTAGATTAAACCTTACTTTCACATATGCATTATTTTTGCTAGTGGTGAACGAGCGAACGTAAAATAGGTATTAATATGTCATAGGACTCTTTTATAATGCACCAGCAGGGAATATAAATCTGCCATCTATAGGAGAAAACATGCTAATAATCTTTAATTGATTTGTTTGAATGTGAATAGGTACTTGGAGTTTTGTACGTTTGTAATGTATTTCATCATAATTAATATTGATAAATTGAATTCTACACATCGCTATGTATATATGTAAGAGAAACTGTTACAATAAACAGCTTTTTAAAACGGTTAGTAACAGTTAATAGTACACGAGGTTGCAGTTGCTACAAGCACGTCGCACAGTGTGTAATTTCCAGTATCTAGCGGAACTTTAATCAAAAATAAAACTTAAACATTGAACCAAAATAAACAGCAGCAACTAGTGATACAAATAACTATTGCGGGCAGGTGACTACATTATTTTCCTAATGGATTTCAAGAAAGCTGGTAAGCTTAATTATATTTAATGAAAATTTAATGTAGGGAGTTCAGATGCATTTCTAACAATGCCGTTTCTATAATCAATATCAGATTTTGCTATTTTCAAAAAGGTACCGGCTAATACCGGGCATTAGAATCAAAATAGTTAGAAAGTATAGGTTCTGTATTACTCGAAAATCAAAAAATATTTTGCGGAAATTTGCGGAAATCTTATAGCCCTGCTCTAGGCTAAGGGGTGGTATGTTAAATTAGAACTCGAACATAACCTAGAAAATTTGACATGAGTACCGTTAGAAGTTACCATGAAGTTACCGAATGTAAGTACATATGCAGGCAAAATAAGTGTTTGAAGTGTACATGATTTTGCTAAAAAATGAGTGTAAGTCAGGTAGATAAGCTATCTTATTCTTTTCATAAATAAAGTACCTTACTTATTAGAGTTAAAAATATTAAATTAAAATGCAAATTTACAAACACGAACAAGTTAGGGGATAGGAGACGTAATTTAAGGTTATATAATAATAATATACTGAACTGACAGATAACAAGAAGTGTGTACAAGTCGTTTTTGAAATGACATTTGTCCGAGCACGTTTAACAGTTCCAAAGCTCGCTCGAGTAAATAGCACTCGAACAATAAGCGTAATTAAAAAACACAGCCTATCAGTAGTATCCACGAGGTTACTATGTATGGCCGCGTTCGTCAACGTATGTTTGCAATAGGACTAATGTTGGTTGCATAGCTGCCCATGCGTTGACATGCGCCAAATAAAATCGAACATAGAGCCTATGTACGGTGTTGTAAAAACTGCACTGTATATTACAATCATTAAAATTTTAATTCAGCTAATGATTATATAATAAATGAGCTTTACCATTTAAAAAACTCACCCTGTAGAAAAACAAAATTCTACACGGTTATATTATGCTACGCGATAATCCCATTATGTAAAACAAAAGATTCCACGCCTGATGATCGTCGACTATAGATTTCGGTCGCAAAACTACAACTCGTCTTTTCATCTTCAGCGGCGCGCGCGTATTGTATTCACGTGTTGGTGTCAAGAATTCTCTCAAAGGCGCATCTGGTTTCCGAGAACGGAGATTTCGAGAGGAGGATGAATACCGATGCGCCCCGATACCGAACTTAACGGCTAATATAATTCACGCGCGGTGTCACCGGCTGTATGCGGGTCGCGCGTCTATTTTTTCACGGCGCGTCGGTCGTGTCGATCGTCTTCTGTTTCCCGAAACGCGCGACAAAAAACCCTCAAGGGCGGCCAGCGGTTATTTTGACCGCTATCGGGTCACCATTGCAGCATATGTATGTATGTGAGAGTGTTTAGCGTTACGGCAATGACGACAACTTTTGTTATTCATTTTTTTTTTAATATATAAAATAAAAAGTAGAAACGTGACAATGTAGAAATTTGTTAAGTAGAGGTTTAGCAAATAACTTTGTCATCTACACAAACATTCTAGTCTTGCATTGATACAACAAAAATAATTGAGTTTCGGGATATGTAGAATCGAGTAATATTGCCGATTCAAACGAATACTACACACAGATAAAAATACGGAGTTAGATTTAACCCCGTTTCAACACTTTTCCGGTGTTCCCTCGTAACCATCCGTTCAAGGAATCTCCATTTAAGAGTTAAATATTTTACACCCCAACGGAAGAAACCTGGAGGCAATTTCATCCTAGAAATCGTGAATTTCTTTCAATGAGGAGGATGTTTCTCCTCTTATGAATGTAAAACACACCGCTGGGAGGTTAATTGTCGCAGTGACAGGTGAAAATCCCTCTGCTACTAATAATTTGTTAAAATTCCTAGAGGAGGTAATCTTCTCCGGAATAAATAAAACTATTTCCGCGTCAGATATAATTACCTCCGTTGTGGAAGCTATATTCCCGGAACGGAGTTACTGAAATCCATATCAGAGGTAACTACCTCCTTAGTAGATGAGATTACCACCGCCAAGGAGAGATTCTAACTCCATTTGAGAGTACATCCCCTCCTTGACAGACGAAAATGCCTCCGTTACGGAAACTATAGTTCCATGACGGCGCTATTGAAATCCATATCGGAGGTAACTTTTTCCGAATAGAAGAAATTACCTCTTTTACTTTTTTCTTTCCATATAAGAATTAATTGATTTCATAGCGAAGTTACTGGAAACCAAAACGAAGTAAATTTTTTTCATAATTATATAATTCATATTTCCATTACGAAACCATTAATTCAATTTTGTATTTACGTACCACAGCCATCGGATGCAATCAATACCAACCCGCGAATGTCCGCTTTAAAATTCTTTTCCTGCGAATACATATGCTGTCTACATGAAACAAGTTTCTTTCACATCTTACGAAATGTGCATGGAAGACTGTGCTTTTCAAAGAGAAAAAATCTGTATAGGAGAGGTATACACAACAAAGCCGTTTTGTTTATTAGAATGTTTTATTTTTGAAATAGTGAAATTGTAACATATAATTCCCTGTGTGGTTATTACTTTTTACACATGATTTGGCGAAATTCTGGGGCTAGAGAGTAGATAATTATGTGTTATAGATATTAGGTTTCAAATACACCCAAAAGAAAACGTCTAATGGACTTAAAATCTAGTTTCTATGGCAACAAAAAAAAAATACGAATATTTTTTATCAGATGTATCTGACAAAAATATTGTTAATAACCAACGCTTTATTTTAATATCTCAAGTTGCACACCCACCAAGCCGTTCATCATTTTACCTAATTCTTGAAAAAATGTTTATTGGAAAAGGTGAAAAGGTATAGAGTGATCCATTAAAAAAAACAGTGATGACATATCTGGAGATATATGATGAAAGTATGCCACAGATTAAAATAAAAAAAAACTACAAAAACTTTTCTTAAGGTTATTTTTTCATAGAACTCACAATTTATCCAGAAATCAAGTGTTCCCACACATTTGCTTAACCCTGTATAATTGAAAAATATACAAACAAAATAATAAAACTCGTAGTGGTCGATTTTAAGCAACCGTAATGAGAGATAAATTTTGAGCGAAGTGGAGAAAAATCTAAGAATTCTTCAAGAAGAAAAGAATAGGAATTCTTTAATTAGTTATTGTTTATTGTCTTTAGGTATTTTCTGTTATAATTAAAAAGTGTTTGAGTAAATACAGATGTAGGTAGTAGCTTTTGTCACAACAAATTTTCTTTCCGCAGCGCATTTTCCGAAATTGTTTATATCATATAATGACAGTTGCGAAAGTATAATAATATGCTTAAAATTCTGGCCGACTGCATTTGTTGCGTCGAATTTGCCGTCTCGACTCGCGACTCGACCAGACAGACACCGAATAGAAAGTTTCCACGCACCGAAAGTCTCTCTCGCGAAATCGCCCGGCACGAATTGTCCGTTCCCTACTTACTTACAAGGCGCGTTCCTACACACACATACATATAAGGTATGAAGGCGCCGTCTGTTTCTGTACGAGTCCGGAATTCGCGCCGGGAAGCGCTCCGGATTCCGGAATCTTCTCCCGTACATCCCCGACCGTGAAATCGTCCGATTTCGGGCGTTGTGACGGCCGCGACCCTGCCGGAATTCGGCGTTTTTCGACGGGATGCCATCGGCAGAGAGCGAACGCGAGAAAATATCCGAGGCGCGATGGCCCGCCCTTTCTATCTCACCTTTCAGGCGCCTGTCTGCCGTCTCGAGTTTTAACATTCATCAACACATGCACACAAACGCGACTATAGTTTAAGACGGAGAAAAGAAACGTGTAAGAGAAGGAGAAAAGGCGACCTGTACTCTCTGTACATGTATGGAAAGCGTAGTACTTATACATTTACCGGGTAACACTGACGCAAGTCGCGCATTTACACAATTGCGAATGTCTCGAATCTCTAGACGTAGACATGAAACCTGCCGACCGCTGAGAGCCGTGTATTTTCGACAAACGCGGAACGGCTCGTGTGGAAATGATGCTAATAGTATTTAGAAAATAACTGCCTATAGGGTAGCCACACCAGATATAGCCACTATATAAAATATTCTTCTTTTAACGGCAAACACTAAACTTCTCATTACCTTTTATAATGTACACTGGACTAGAATTTTGGACAGCGCAGCTTCTAAAAATATTTGAAATTCCTGTTTAAAATTCCAGTTATGCAGACTTATATGGATTTCGCCTAATCGAGCAAAATCTGCACAACTCTCTATCACTTTCGGTTGTACAGAGTGTTGACATTAACTTTCTTATTTCAAATACAACACCCTGTATATTTTTATAATTTTGAATTGCCCTTAAAACTCTAGTTAACATTTATGAAGGAATTCCTACACCTAAATTCATTTTTGTTTTCGACATATTTCGATTCTTTGCAGAAAAGTGACGTTTGCAACCACTTGATAAAACGTTAGTATCTCATATGTGCTTCCGATTTTACTTATAGACTGAAAGTAAATGCATCAAGATGACGCATAATAATTATTGTATCTTATACAGGGCGTGCATGAAAATTGTTAAAACATTAGTTCCGAAAAATGCAGAAAAGTCAAAAATGTTAAACGGAATACTCTGTTTTTTCTTCTTTATTATAGTTCACCTCTAAAAATCAGAGCGAGTTACTATTAAGTTCACTATACCTATCGACAAACGTTTTTGAGTTATTTCAAAGAAGAATATTCTCTTACATTTTAAAAAATGTGGCAAGTCAGCCAACTTCTGTACTGTTACAGCCTAAGAGTTTCTGCATCTTAAAATGATATTAGAACTTAGAATTTTACTACCGTGTGATCGTAAACCTTGGTTGCGTTAAGAGAACTTTATAGTTGCTGAAAACTTGTTTATTTTAAATGGAACAGCTTGCATTTTTGTGGAATCTTATAGTGCTAAAAAAAATGTAAAAATTTTACTAACAATAACCGTGTGCTATACCGATGATTTATAGTTTAATTAATAAATTAGTTACATAAATGAATACCAAAAAAAATGTAAATGTCAAACAAATAAATGTGTTTCTTGTAATTATTCTTACATTATTTGCTCGTTTTGGCTATTTCTTTCACTATTTATTTTTGTTATATCTGTCACTCAGTTTAATTTGTTTTCTTATTTACTTATTGGTTTATTTATTACTAAAAATGGTTTTTCCTGATATGGTGTATGTCTTTGGAGAAGCTAAAACGAATTGTCTACTCCCACCACGAATTTATCAAATGCTTTATCCAAGAGGATATTAGGTTGTGGAAAAAAGGAAAGAAAGAATAAAAAATATATTTTATTTTATTATTCCTGAGAAAAATATTTTGAAATTGTAAACAAAAATATATATTCAAATTATCAAAATATTAATTCATCTAACAATTACTTAACAAATTAACTTCGCCATATAAAAACTCACCCTGTATGAGGAAATTACTGAACTGCGTATACGTTTAAACATGCATTCAAAAAATAATTAATACCTAGGAGTAAGAAAAATAATTATAAGCCATTTCAGTGTTGAAACTACTAAGAAGAAGAAAGACAGAAACATTTTCTTTCTATAATTTCGAACTTCGATCACATAACATAATTCCTATAACTAAACTGGGAATTACACCACTTAATAAATCATCTTTCACCAATTTTCAATCTAATTGTAAGAAACTGATCATCATCACCCAATTAATTACGACTAATAGAACGAGCAACTTGCAGCTGTGTGTGTTTTTCTTTGTAATCAGATAATCCTTCTTGATATTCTTTCACGCCAAACGTACGCATTGTCAGTAAACGTCAAATCACGATCATTTTTGATTTGCGTTTTCGTATCGTAACATTAATAATTTTATATTTACAATTCACTTAATACTGTGTCGCTATTACGCGATATTAAAACAGAACGTAAACAGTTGCAGCGGTTACGCAACGTTACGCTTATCACCCGTCTCTCTTCGCGTACATACGTGAGTTCCTGGTTTCCTTTTCGGAGTCGGCACGTCGCGTGAACTTCTTTTTTTGCCACCCATACCGCTTAACTTACTTATTTAAACTCACCGTTTTTTCTTTTTCTCTCTTATTGCAGATCCAGATGTTATACACGACGTCATACCACCGGAGCTCGGAGAAGGAGAAGAGAAGAGCACCAAATGTAAGTCTTACTGTCATTAAAGAAAAGGAATAAGTTCTTATAAAACTTCATGTAGCTGTAAATTGTTGTTGAGAAGTAAAATAAAACGAATCTTCAGGAAAGACGAGGTGTGAATCAATATTAACAGTAGGAACAATTAAAACAAGGTCTAATCCACAATTACCATATATTTCATATTAGGATTTACCAGCAGTAATGATTTTTTTGTTGCTTAAAAATTGTATCTTCCAGCACCTCCACCATATTAAATAGATAAGATAAAATGTTAATACCAGTATTTTATTACCTATGCAGCCAACTGCAGCAGAGATGAATGTAAAAAACTACAGGATACTATAGAAATAAGGCTGTGAAAAAATGATCTTGATAAATTGTTGCAAAAAATATCATTACATATATCCCATAACCAAATGATATAAAGTATTTTTATTATTACACGATATCTAACCAGATTAGGAGTCCAAATCTTGTAGAGAGCTAAAATTAGAAAGTAAATAAAGTCGTGTTTGCCTCTTCATCCAATATTTTATGAAAGATATTTGACAGATGGGAATGGGATCTATATTATGTAGTAGCAGTGCGAAGTGAAGTTAAATTACATCGGTGATTTGTGAACATAGACAAGCATATAACATTAGATGGCGGATCAAAAATTTGTACATCATTTCAAAGCGGCCATTTTGATACTGTCATTTTTAGCGATTATCAATTGTAATATCATGTTATATGTATATAATTTAATAAAAGGCATGCATCAAAATTGCCGCATGCATATCAGTGTTGCCACCGCTATTACTGTCGTAACAGATTTGTTACAATTGGCTCCATTGGCTATTACCATGTTACATTAAGCGAAAAACCTATAAGTAAGAAAAATAAATAATTATATAGTTATGAAGCATGTATTATAATAAGCCCGCAGTGTACCACATAATATGGTCTAAAAGATAATCCCTTGGCCGAATCATAGATGACACCACCAGCATTTCTATTATTGTGTATTTTACCTTGGGGTGTTTGTATACATTTAAACTAAGCGATAGTACAATGTTTGTAGTTATTCAATCGTTTGGAAGTACTTTTCAGTGTCACGTTAATGGCGTACGATGAGATTTTACATTGCCGCCGCACGCCACCTAAGAAATCCCCAAAGGTACTTCTAAACTGTTGATTGAATAACTATGAAGTAATACATAAAATAAAGAAGGCCACAAAGTTTGTGTTACGTTTGGATGTTTTTTTATTTTGACCTCAAAAAATTATGGTTACGCTGGGAAGAAAATCTATTACGGTTCGGACGCAAGTTCTAGTACGTAAAACTTCTCACCGGTGGCAACACTGATCCACATCCTTGTCTATGGTAATAAGTATACCACCCGACATCTTTGACATCCCTCAAAGTTTAAGTGTTGTCATTTCTGAAGTCGACGAACAAAGCTTCAAACTTACAAAAATCAGATTTATTTTTTCTCCCGCAACTACCCATAATTTTTAAACAGCCCTGTCGACAAATCAACACTGATATTTTATAAAATATTTTACATAGTGTTATACAGAAGCCTTTGATGGTAACATATCTTTTATAAAAGAAGTTTTCGTAAAAGTTTTATAAAAGAACCTTGTCGGAGCACTTTTATAGTATAATACCTATACGCCTTAGGATCATATTCTGTTTAATTCACTCATGTTTAAAAGATGACTGGTTTCAATATGTTCATAATTAAATTTATTTCTTAAACGTTGAAATAATTTAAGTTTTAGAGGGGGATCCCGCGCCCCCTTGACTCTCCCTTATATATGCTGGTGTTACTTATATTCGGATGTATTTAAAGTACCAGGAAAATATTTTTTAAATAAGACTAAATTCCACTTAGTTTAATGAATATTTTGTAACACTACAGTCACAAGTTTCCTAAGAAACAGAAACCATAAAATGAATATGAAGGTTATCAAAAATATCACGAATTTGCATTGTCATAAACGTAATAACGCTATCTTCCAAATGAACAAAACAACTTACTTCCCATTTAAAATTTAAAATTTGTCTTAGATTTTAAGGCAGAGTATAGGTGAAATACTTCATTTTGTATTTCATTACTTTACCTGATTTCTTCGAAAGGTTATACGGCGGGAACACAACTTACGAACACACTGTACCTACTTTTAATTTATCTTTTTATATGCAAAATCTGAATTACTTCTTGTTTTAGTGGCACGATTTCTTTTTCCAGATTACGCAGCCCTCCTCACAGATAGATCATCGCTGCTGCTACGCAATGACAACGATGAACTTATCCCAAACGATAACAAAAACAACGTGATCGCAACAGGGCGATTCACTTTCCAACGAAAAAACCTCTACTACTCCTTCTATATCTCTGATAAAGCGGCCAGGCCTAGGACCTTACAATTCGTAAACCCAACCGGCACCATACTCGAGGAGCATATTTTATCAGACGTAGGTGGCTTAGTGAATAGCGTCTATCAGAATGCAACGAGGAAGGTGTGTGGAGTCTGGAAACGGCTCCCGAGGGAGTACAGGCGACTCTTGAAAGAAGAAAGGCTGTACGTCGTCTTGGGTTGGGGTAACAAAGAACAAAGTGAATTTACTTTGAGTGGACAATTGACTAAATACGTTGCGTTGGGCACTGAGTTATTTAGTTCGTTGTTAGAGCCTTCGCCTGGCAGCAACATGGATATAATGTCCGGAGCTGGAGGTACTGCTATAGTCTCCATATCAACAGTAATATCACCGTCCATTCATCTAGCTGTCGTATTTAACGGGATATTTTTACCTGAAGAGATATTGGATGTTCCTGTCAATGTAACTCTAGCACTTGAAGATAAAAAGGTGATTTTAACAGAGAAAGTTTACGTCGCAAAACCCGCTTTGGAACTGAACGTGGTTGAGATAAGCTCCCCCATATCCCAATCCGATTTGCGCCTTCTAACTAGAGGTAGGTTAGTGATATCGGTGTCATCAGTCAGCAAACAACATACGCTGAAGTTATCTGGGACTGTAATGACTAAAGCGACATGCGAATTGTTCCAAACTCCTCTGTCTTCATCTGGTACTGACAAGGATGTGAATAAATACGGAACATCAGGTCTAGCTTGGTTCTTCTTGAACAACGAAGGATCTTTAGTGTACAACGTGCAAATCGAAGACTTACACACGGAGGACAGGCCTATATCAATAACCCTAGTTGACGCCGGTAATAAGAAGAAGACTGTACTGCAGGAATTGACATCATCTCCTTCGGGCGATTGGGCTAACGATACCATCGATAGATTGAGCCCAAAAGTATTGGAACCGCTTTACTCTGGTGATCTAGCGGTCAATGTCGCATCTAACACGGACACTACACTCATCAAAGGGCGACTCGCTCCCCGATTAGTTGCTGATGCAAGAGACGAATCGTCGCCCGTTCTGTTAAAGCGCGAAGATAGGAGTCTGCCAACTTCAGCGGTCGGAATGGGGTGGTTCAGCGTGGACAGTGACTGTCATATTCACTACGACGTCACGATAACTGGGTTGGGGAATAGCGAGAGGTTGTTGGAGTTGTCGTTGAAATTCTTGCCGATGAGTGCTCCCGACGCTCCTTACGTCATCAGGATCTTGGACGAGTTCAAAGGTAGCCAAGTGGAAGGCAGTCCTGTTGATCCGTTGACCAAGGACGAGTTGATACGTTTGGAGAGCGGGGTTGTTTTCGTCAAGGTCAAAGATAAATACACCAGGAATATTTTGTTGAATGCTACTCTGAAACAGGTGAGAGACTTTATTATTGCAAACTTTAAGACGCTTCTTTTAAGATGCATTCTGGTAGCACGCACCTTGACGTAAAAGTTTTAAAATTTATCATCGGCCAGCCTAAGATCTTTCAGATAGCTTTAACAGAAATGGGTAGGGGTAGCAGCATTTGTTTTTTGTTTAAATCTTGTTCTGTCAACTGTTGTTTTCTGCATGGAAAATCGTTGACTCAATTATGTTTTATGTTATTATATTGCAGTGGCGGCTCGTGAGTTATGAAAGAGGGTGGGCACAAAAGAAAAAATTTACATTTTTTAAATTAAATTGCTGCTCGTAACTGTGAATGTAATGTGCATGCGGAAATATGCTTTTGATAATAGCTTGGTCACCATTTGTCTTACCACTCATCACGGACGCCCCATCGTAACTTTGAGCGATTAGTTTATTGTTATAACATCCAGAAGGAGAATTTAATATAGTTTGCCCCCGCTTAGAAAAAAACCAAAAGCGTTCGAAAATTTGTCCATTAAACACGTATCGAATAATAACATTTGACGGACAATGTCCCTTAATAATGTGATTCTATTGACAGCTACACAAAAGATCAAATGTAAGGGCATAGGTGTTCAATACAAATTTGAAAATAATTAATAAATACTCGACAGAATTACTTGGCTTAATATATTACGACATCAGGATACACTGCTATCCCACTAACTTGAGGTTGTTTATATTTTCTGAGCTCAGTCATCGGTGCATTTGAAAATGAATAATATATTAAATACAACTGTATTGATCTTTAAAAGCAGTCACCTCGACCAGCGTCATACGCATAAATATGATGTAAACTACCGACTTTGTCTTACCATGTAATTTTACACGTTACTTAATGCCTGTTTACACTCGAAGATTGAGACTCGTAATTGGCATTCCGCGTGCATCTTCGGCGTAATTTGTAATTACACGGTTACCGTTGCGTATCATTAACATAAAAAAAAAAGATGGGAAGAACGTTTTCCTCATTCCAAAGTAATAGATAGCGTGTTTGTGAAGATCACATTGTTGATATGGAAACACTTTCTTCAATAATTACTTGATTTATTTTCAATTTCAGGTGAAAATCCCGCAGAATTGTTTACCCCACAACATGGAAAACTACCCCTCGAATCCGGGCGAAGAAATGCACACTCAAGGCGCCTGCTTCTACGAACGGCGCTTCTATAAAGAAGAGGCCCAGTGGACGTCGATTTCAGATCCGTGCACGATGTGTTTCTGCCAGAACGGGGTCGTAAAGTGCGATACGATGATCTGCCCCGAAGTGACTTGCCCCAGCGGGCGGAAGATTAAAAACCCGGGCGATTGCTGCTACACCTGCGCCAATTCCAGCACGGAAGAGAACGAAACGGCCATCCCCAAGACGTGCACGCTGCTGGGAAAGACCTATTTGGCCGGAGCCACCTTCCATCCATTCCTGATACCCAACGGCTTCGATACGTGTACCTTATGCGTTTGCGATCCCGTTTTGCTGCAGGTCAAGTGCACTAGGAACGGAGACGAAAAGGTCTGCTGCAAGAATTGTCCATCTGCCACCACGTATACCGATTCGGAAAATGGCACTATGTTCGGTGATCATCATGCTGTTGTGGACGTGTTGGACGAAGAAAAACCGTCGACAGAAAGGAATGCCCAGCAAATTCTAGCTAAGGGTGGTTGCCGGAATCCATATAACCCCCAGATACCTTACCACGATGGCCAAAAATATCATCCTGTCATAGAATCGTTGGGAGAATACAAGTGTGTCACTTGCAAATGTCAGGTGAGTTTTGATTCCCATTTTTTTCGCTAGAATAATTTGTGCCACGACCATTTTGGCCTTTACGGGTTGTGGTTATCAAATATTTAAACATATTCTAAGAATCTTCCGTAAATATTGCAAAAAATGTATTCGTATATTCTATGGGTGGGTAGTGAACAAGAACTAATTCTTCGCATTCAACAAGAGTTCAACATCTTGAAGAATGATCAAGAGATGTTGAGGAGGACTCAATTCAACTTTCTCCGAAGAGTGCAGTTATGCATTCGTGAGAATGGTGGTCACTGCGAGAACCTTCTCTAATTCTTACTACGCAATTCTCCACAAATTCACATCTTTACTATTTACTTTTACTTTACTTTTTCGTTTACTCTTCACATCTTTATTAATAAAAAAAACTAAAACAAAAGTGGTTCTTTCATTCACGTTTTTGACTAATTTTTGGCCAAGAGATTTTGACTTATTAAGCCATTTTTTATGACATTGATGTCATAGCTTGAATACTTGTCACAGTAATGGAAGATTGGTACTTTTCCCGAGATAGGAGAACATTTTTTCTGCCTAAACGGCGCATCGGGCGAAACTTTACAAAGAGATCTAAAATGTTCGGAAATAATCAGCGCATCACCAGAAAAAAAATCGTTTTATTTGGCCTCGTCATTAAATTTTTCTGCACATTTTTGTACCATGATGGATAAGAAATTACCACTTACCTCTTGCGGATGGACATGAACGTTTCATCTAAACAAGCCTTGCAATGTTGAAAAAATGCACATCCGGTTTTATTTAAATACATCCAGCAGTTTTCAAGATATTGCAAAAAACATTTAATTTTCTAAGAGTTTTGACCATCAACAGCGGTCAAACCAGACACTTTTTCATAATGGTTGTCGTACCAAATCTTCATATTTTCATCCAAGGAATACCGTGATACCATTTTGGCCAGACAATTCTGGGACACTGTGTATATATGGGAATATTTTTGAAATATTTACTTTTTCATAGTATTTTGCCATAAAATTGCAAAAAAAAATGTAGGTACATTTTAGTTCAAATTTGAAGGAATTTATTTTCGTAATGCCCTGTTGTAATATTATGTATAGGAAAAATAGTTTATTATGGAGGTACTTCTTTAGAAGTAAATTTCTATTTCCAAATTTGTCGTATCTCAGATGAAGTGCATATCTTCAAAGGCCATTTTAAATGAAGTAATTTGATTTAAATAATCTCTATCATTCTATCAATATTTGGGGAAATTTTAAAAAACTTTTACTAAGGTTTACATGATGAATACAGAGTAAATATATCTAATACTAAAAAATAAATATTCGAATTATACCGAGTGTTTATTAAACATACGGCGAAAGTTGTAGGGATTCCCTAATATTCTAAGGATATTTTGTTCTTTGATGAGTTTTGAGAAGTCGATTAAACCAATTTTGATATAGCATTTAGATTTCTACGAATAGCTGTTTTATTTACTAACAGCAGGCATGTGCAGAGATCGAAAAGAACATCCGTTTAAACGTGGGTTTCGAATACATTTCGTGATTGACCATTCTGTATCTGTCGTCTTTTTGGCAGTTCGACATATATTTCCCGTTATTAAAAATTAAACTTTTGATAGTGAAGTCTTTTATCATGAATCGCTATACGAACGTCCAGATGACTCACATACACTTCATACATGCTGATGGCGGTTCATTACAAATTTTTGGAACTTTTTATTATGGTTGCTCGTGACTTTTTAAAAGTAACATACGGAGATCGCTGGATTGGTCGAGGTAGACCTCACTTATGACCTACAGCATCCCATGACTTAAACCCCATCGATTATTTCGCACGGTGCTATCTAAAGTCGTTAGTTTATATCCTAGCGCAATAGAAAATATGGAAGATGGAAGGGTATCGGATAATGGCTGGCTGTAACTCAATAAGAAACGAGAGAGTTCGGCAATCAATGAGAAAAAGATTGGATGCGTGCATCCTAGCTGAAGGGGATCATTTTCAACAGTACGAAGCTCTTCTTGTAAAGCAATGAATGCGCTTCTTACAGTGTGAAATCATTACATACTTTCCTGCTAATCACTGAGGCAATTTTTATATTAAAAATTTTACCTCGTGTAGAATTTGAACCCGACATCTCCCATTCACCGGATGGTTGGTCTACCAGTTGAGCTAACGAGGTGTACGGGCACAAAACAATTTGATTATTTATTTAATCTTTTCATGTAATGTTTGGTAATAAATTGTTTAAATCAATAAATAAAGCGACTTAGAAAAAATCATCAAGGAACGAAATATTCTTAGAATTCTTAAAAAAAAAAAAATAGTCGAGGGAATAACGCCTACAATTTTTGCCGTATGAACAGCGTTTTTCAAAGAAATCATTGACATTGTGTTATCGCAGATTGTGAACATATGGGACGAGTGAATAATTCTTTCTCACTTTTCGCTTTCAGCAAGGCCAACAGACCTGCGAACGACAGAAATGCACCAGGGCCATGTGCAAGGTGCTCAGATCGAAGAAGAACAATCCGAGCGTCTTAGCGGAATCGTGCTGTTCGCTGAAGCAGTGCAGATACAGGAGGCATCAGAAGAGACGCAACAATCGCAGCAACAGCAGCAGTAGTAGTCAATAGTAGTATCTACAATCGTCAAGTTTCCAAGGAGACCAAGACTGCTGCACTGCCGTTCGTTGAAAACAACACAAAGGGACGATTTTTCAAACAGCTCGCGATTTCGATGTTTGTTGGTCGATGTTAACGAATGTTGCGAAAGGGATGGAGGATGTGGTCGTTACCTTTTTTAACCAAAGAAGACTGAGGCAGTAACACGGCTGGAGTTAGGATACTGTCGTATTTATTTCTTTATTTTAATTATTAACTACTAAATACTATTATTAAAATATTGAATATGATATAAGTGATGATGTGTAAAGCTAGTGGCTGGGGAAAGAGGGTACAGCAGAGGAATGATGTTAAGTAAGTCAGATAGTGAATATATATTTTAGCAGTTAGTGAATCAACATAACGTAACAATCCGATTATTATGTAGTAAGGTTATATAGTTTATTATTTATTTTTTAATCCGTAAGGAGAACACTTACCCGTCGTTACCCTATTTAGGCACTGATTCGATTGATGATTGGTGCATTTTTGTCTTCGTTATAGTTGCCTACTTGTAATAAATATACAGCATGTGTACTTATGTTGGAATCACTTGAAAAACTTTTTTTATTATACGGCAGTTTTGTTTTACTATTGACATATGGCAATATTCTGTTGTTGATAGTTTCAGCATGTTTGACAACCTCACAATTTATTCTGACTACTGAGAAATACGAATCGGCAAAAAGTGAGGTTAGAATATATGAAAAAATTTCAAATTTACATTTTTTTTGAGATACCTTAAATAAGTTAATTTCTCCATATTTGTTTTTGCTTTTGGCGGTTCAACCAAAGTAAAATTTGTTAATTTGATTGATATTCAAACAATTTCGTCAATTGTCACAAGGGACTCAATTCAAGTAAAAAAAATCATTTTAGTGAATAGTGAAATCATGAACCACGGTAAAAATAAAGTATCATCGCTTAATTTGAGCTTATTACGAAAATGCTAAATACATAAATAAGGATATGTCAGTAAAGAAAGAAGAGAGTAATAAATATTTTCTATTGTTGTACATCAATTAAATTTAAAAACTATCTTAAACAGTACCATATAACTCCACAAAATGAAAATATTTAAGCATGTTTTGAAATAAAAAAAAATAGCAAAATAATTTGTACAGTTAACAAGCACTAAAAGTGTAAAATTTTTGCATTGAAGTTGGCTTACATTAGTGAGTATAGTTGGTTTGTCTTTGACTGTTTTTTTTTTTTGTTCCTTTGTGTTATTCAAATATATTAATATTCTGGTCTTTTTAGAAATAGTAATAAATAAAATTATAATGTGACATTTTGGTTATTAATAAATCTTATACCAGTATATTACATATAAAATTATAAAAATACATTTGACATTCCCTTTTACTTTTGTGCTGTTGATAAAATCAAAGAAAAAATAAAATATTACATGTAGTATATAAAATAAACTGTTAAAATTGTAGCAATATATACCGGGTCTTTCTGGGAGGTGGCTGGCCCCTATAATTTCTGAAGTACGAGGCATAAATTTACAATTTTTGACATAGGCAATAAATTTTTGTCATTTTCGGTTTTACCGGAAATGACTTTGATTTTCGAGTTTTAAATGTGACTACCTGTATATTTTTTGATATTTTGATTCGGAATAACATTCTGAGTACAACTGCGCCAAATTTGATATTTCTTGACATAAAAAGAATTCTTTTTTTAACCGCCTGTTCCTATTTAAAAAAATTAAATTAAAGCAGAAAAAACTAAATTTTGGACGTACACATGTGCGTAAAAAACCGTATATACAGTAAAAACGAAAAACTTTATTCTTATAATGTTTATGCAGTAACACCTGAGCATTTTAAGAACTCCAAAGCACTCTTGATGAAGAGAAAAAAAATTAAAAAAGAATTCTTTTTATGTCAAGAAATATCAAATTTGGTACAGTTGTACTTAAAATGTTATCCCGAATCAAAATATCGCAAAATATAGGTACAGGTGGGACCCTTAAAAAATCGAAAATCAGTCATTTCCGGTAAAACCGAAAGTGACAAAAATTTATTAACTATGTCCAAAAATGTAAATTTATGCCCCGTACTTAATTCCCAAATTTCGTTTCTCTATCTCAAATACTTGAATAATTATAGGGGCGAACCACCTCCCAGAAACACTCGGTATATCATTGAAATTATGAAATATTTAGAAACGATTTTCTAAATATATAATAAAAGAACAAAACACGAAATAACACAAAATCAAACGTTCGATTTTGACGATATATCAATTTTGAATAAAGAGTAAAGCTATTTAAAAAATTGTATCTATTTTCAAAGTTTTAATTTTTCCTTGTTAATGGGATGAATCTATTATTTATTTAGATGTCCTTACTTATTTAGTATTTCTCTTATAATTAAATTGAAGTCAATCCATTTCAATCGAATTGTAAAGAAAATAAACGGTTTTTATTTAAAGTTTTCGATTTAAATCTTAAGAGACATAATTTAGGATTTGATCTAAAGGGATTCTACTTCAATGCAAAAATTAAAAAAAAAAAAGAAAATAGGATTCAGTAAAATAGTGTTTTTATTATGCAGCTCAAAATAAAAATATTTTTAACAGCAAAAATGTCATATGGAAAACCCACTTTTTAGTTTTAAGTTTTAGCAGTGTCTATTATGCAAAAATAGATAAAATTGTTTGTGTATCAACCAAATTATAATATTTCACTTCAGTTGGGTTACTAAAAATAAAAGAATGAAATCTGTAATTCTCTTAAAAAATATTTGAAAAAATTGTAATACTCCATTTTTTTTTAAAAAAGTTGACAAATTTGAGTTCTAAGCAACTTCTTTCATAAGTTTTTTTGGATATCTTATCATCTAACAACACTTTTTGCTGATTTATGACACACCTTTTAAATTAATCCTCATATTTAGTAGCCGAGTGACATGTAAGTATCAAAATTAAAATATAAAAAAATATATAAACAAATTTTGTGGCTGTTAGACGAGCTCAAACTATCCCGCCAGCAAAAATTGACCACATTTTAAAAATAAAAACATTCCCATACGTCAACAATATTTATTATTATAAAATACAATCATCAGATATTAATTTTGTTCACGCATGTCCGAGGTATAAACATCTTACTCAAAGTTTGACTTATAAGTAGACATACTGTGTATATTTGCCGCGAACTGTATTCCATATAGTAACAGAGTTTCTTTCCTGCTAGATTGGACTCGATATACTCAATTTTAGAGATAAAGGCTGATATAATCAACGGAACGATAACGAACTGAGATAAGGTGAAATATAGACTGCGCGATGTGTTGAATTGCACGACATACATATATTTTTCAAATTATGGCAGTAAAAATGTTGGTTGAGTGGTGATGAATTTTATTATTTATTATGACACATTACCGAGAACTTTACCCGAAAAATAGTTTTATTATAAAATTGTATATAAATTTGATTGTATTAACGATATCATCATTTTTACCACAATATCCAGTCGTGCTGTCTACGTGAATTATTAACGCAAAGGTGGAATTGAGAAAATAATGCTATACTTCTACATATTTCTAATATTATCTAATAAAATAATAAAAAAATAAGTTTCTTCGTACGTATTCTATGATGTATAATATTTATACTTTATATTAGCATTTCAAGAGGTGTAATTTTGTACGTTTTCGTACAAGACTTTGGCTCAGATTCCTGTCAATTATCCCTCGTCTATTTGTGAGTAAAAAAAAAAACCATAATCAGGGTTAGATAGCAAAAAATCTCCTTGAACATAATTTCTTAGTTTATTTTATTTGTTTAAAAAATATTTTAGAAATATTTTTTCCTTCACAATCATTTAATATATCTTTTGATTGCCCTTTTCTCATATTATAAGTTTTTATGAAAGACATTAATGGTTAAAATATAAAACACCACCTTTTCTAGAAAACACAAAAATATTCCCTTTAATTTTTTTTTAAATATTTTTCGAACGACTTTGTACTTGATGTTTATTCGCCACTTTCTGCTCACATAATCTTGATTTATCCTTTAATAACATGAATTAATATAACAAATGTTGGAAGAATGTAGAGTTATTATAAACATTCACAAAATGGTGTTTTGATAAACCTCTAAAATTCTATTCTACTCATAATTTCAATAATAATAATTTGACTATGAATAAAAAAATTTTAGAAGAGAATTTTACTAATTTATTTCGTAAGTATAACAAATATGTCTATCATTGTTGCGTTTAATTTTATATAGTGTGTTAATTGTTAAACACTTAAAAATGTCACGACAACTCTTAGTTTTATGTCAAATTGTTTTAGACAGTTTCAATATTGGCCCTACTGTAATTGCTAACGTAAAAAACGTTAAATTCATGCAGATTACGTATCTGATGTTGTAAACAGATATCTTTCAAAAATATTTTGAGAATTGTATTGGCATTATTTTAGACCAGATATTTGGAAAAAAAATAATAAAAGGTATTGATTCTATTTTTTGTTCTCAAGATATTGCATCCAATATTAATTTTAGATCAAATAAGTGTCGGTACTACTTTTTTACTTAACATTGATTTCTTTTTAAAAAAGATATTGACAAAATGATGCTGCATTTAGAAATATACAAATTTTATTTAACTTTTCTATTATGAGCTGGACACTCGCTATAGCAACTGTAATGGGACATATGAGACGTTTCTCTGAAATTTTTTCATGAAATGGTTTTCAAGATTATTAAATGTTTCGATATACACTAAAATTTGTTAGAACGTAAAGTATTTTATAATAATTTATGTAAATTCAGATATGCTTAGATGACTTATATTTTTTGCGTTTAACTTAATACATGCTAATGAATGACAAATGAAGATTATTTGAGCAATAAATGGTGGGTGGAATCGAAGATAAGTCTTCTTAAAAAAAAAAAGTAAAGAAAAATCAAGAAAATGGTATATTTTAACATAATTTATTATTACTTTAACTTAAATTTTATGGTTAACAAACGGTTTTCTCTTTAATAGGTCAGCAATTCATAATTTTAACTTGAGTTTAACTTGATGTTTCATACATTTTTTAAAAATTTTTGCCTTTTGTAATCATGATTTTGGTAGATACTTTTTCATCTGGTTTCATATTCTTAAATTTTGTTGACGTAATTTGTATGGCTGGAAATGGTCGAATGTCAGTCAAAAAAAATGGATTTAATCTCAACACAAAGAGAAATATGTTCAAGGGCATTTTTCTATACAATTATTGGGTTATTAAAACTTTCATAAAAATTTGGTAACATATCACGTAAACTCTCTTGTGCCATCCTCTTTATATACATACATATATACAAAGAATTAGGACGCAAAAGAACCAAAATAGAATAGGGATGTTAAGGTACTTAAAAATGTTAAAATTAAGAGCATTTATATGTTTATTCAATATTTCACTATTATTTTACTATTTCAACTGTTGCAACACACTATTATATTCTAATATATGTAATAATAACTATTCTTTTTCTTATTGCTAGCCGATTAAGTATCGTAGGAATGCGCGTTTTGTGTCGAGCGAGTGTAAGGATTTTGAATCTCTGCTGATGGAAGCAAAATAATCACACAGTATTTTTGTATGTAATGATAGATTTATATTTAATGTAAAATTGCGTGTGTGTTGTTGAAACTTTGTAAATATGAACACTTCGAGTACGTAATATATATTTCTTCGTAAACATGCTATGCTATATTATTGTAATTGAACTTTTTTTGCATTTATTAAAACAAAATACTTCATCCCTTATTGTGTTATGATACAAAATATACAACTGTGATACTTTTTTTATTTCCTTGCGTCATATCTAAAGTCTTCCAAGTTAGAATGTAAAAATGAAGATATATTTTAACAAATAAAAAGATGGTCACAGATGGATATTTATTCTTTTTCTTTCAATAGAAATCTACTACACTCTTTGTAAATTTTTTATATGTAAATAATGTACCAATTGAAAAACACATGTAGATGTAAAAATATTATTATTTTGTTTATCATTATCGCCAATGTAATTAATTAATTTTTTAATCTTAATTATCACTAATTTCTTTTTGTAATACAATCATATTACCAATACGAAAAAGGTCATAATATATAATAGATGATAACGATAATAGCAACATAGACGCGTAACAGATGCATTTTCCCCAGTTATTTACTTATAATATAGTAATGAGATTTTCTTTTTTGTAATTTTCGGTCCCCCCCCCACAACGTTCACGCAACGTAATGATGATATAAACTATATTATGTAATACGTAGCTTAGGTAGTAAGTCGTAAATGAACTGATTGATGATAATAAACAAGTCATGCAGTGTGTGAGTCGTGTACATATATTTATATATGCATATTTTTATCGTATAACAGCTATTTTTGACTTAAGTGTACCTGCTAACTAGATAAATATACGCTTGAACTAAAATAACGAAATGTGTTTTTGTTTAATTCAATTCCCAATTCCTAAATTTTCAATACGAATAATAGCAGAACTTATGCATGTATAACTACAAGTTATGTAGCATTTGTGCGTACTCGCTATAGACCACCCAGAACACTTCACAAAGCCTGCTGAGCTGAGCATTGGGCTGCCTATTTTTGTATCATACCATGCTTTTCCGGCGGCATCTTTTTTCTTCATGATAACTTGGAAAGTACTGATCCAATTATCTTAAAATTGATATCATTAGGAAAGGTAAACGACTTATATAGTTATTTCTTGTGGCTGACTTTTACAATGCGGTCATCTTTATGTTTCTTTTTCTCAGGAACCCGTGAATATTTTTGATCGATTCTTGTTGTATTCTATTTAAAAGATTTAAATGAAGAATGTCCTGGCAAGGTTTTTCAAAATATTTACTTATTTTTATAACAAATTCAATATGTGCACTTTTTCGGTGTTGCTTTATATAACTAAGATTTTTGTTTGGTTCTAAATAGTTTTAAGAAAAGAACTTCCCGGAAGAATGTTCATTTGCTATAGTTTGCTTTGTAAAAAAAAATCATAGTCGATTCGTTTAGTTCTTCTTGAAAGCCAAAAAAAAAGGAACATCAATGTGTAAAAACATGGCTTTTCAGGAGAAGCGGTTTTTTGTTTGTTCATAAATTTAATATACTTACCCTACTCTGACAAGCAATTCGGACCACCCCGTACAATTGAAATAGAAGAATCTTAAAATATGCAAACCTTCAAAAACAACTCAATAAATTATGTAAGTTTTAGATTATAATTTTGATCATTGACCATTGTAAACTTTTTTTGTTATTAAACTTTTGCCTGAGCTGTTAATATAGATTCGACGAAAGCTTGGACTTTTTAAAAAAAGTTTAATTTATTTTATCACTTTTTGACTGCAAATGACTGCATGACTAGAATCCTTAGACTACATTATATGTACAGGCATATTTTTTCTCTCATTTTACTTTCTTGATATAAAAAGCTAGTATTGGATACGAGTTGATTCGAGATTAGAAATCGTTATCTTTAAAAAATAATTTAGAGCAGTTTCCGTTATCGAACGAATGTGTGAAATTTGATTCAGAAAAAGTTCTATTTTGACATAAAAAAATAAAAAAAAACCCCTAAAGAGCAAACGATATCAGACGATTCAATCAACCTGGCGTGAAATGAATCCTTTATTTCAATATACCTAAAAACCAATAAAAGTTACTTCTACATACATACGTGCACAATTGTTTTTGTTAAGAGTATGAAGAGCATAATAGATGAACTAAGAAAACGTCTTTGGAAAACCTAGATTAAAAAGAAACAGTTATTTATTCATTCTATGCTTAATTTTATAAAATAAAACAGCAAGAAAGGACACGTTAGCAAGAATATACTATAATATATACTAAAATATATAATATTTAATATTACTATAATTGAATAATGAAAACGTATGGTTCCCACATAAATAGCTTCTCTTTAAAAAATTAAATTTATACAAAGATACATCGAGATGGTAACAATGATTGAAGCATAAATTAGTTTATATTTCTGCCATATACCCATAATGCATTGCATTCTATCAGTTTGAGTTTATGCGCGTTTGCTTTTATTATAAGCTTCCTGACCATGCTTCAATCATTTTTTGTTTTTCTGTATATTAAAAATTAAAATTTGGTATTTTCACTTTATTTTCCAATTAACACAATCTCACAATTTGCTCGATTTAGAACGGGCATAATTCAAAGATTCTTGCAGCACTTGTAGAGTATAATCTACATTCGGTATCGTCGCGTTAAAGCCCATCAGACCAATCCTAAACACCTTTCCAGTCGTGGGTCCTACACCGTAACTAATTTCCAAATAATGCCTTGAAAACAAAGATTATTTAAGTTATAAAAGGTTACGCTGGAAGTTTAGAGTTCCTTACGTTTTCATCGCGTATTCCAAAATATCCGTATAATTTACACCGATTGGTATCTTGATTGCCGTGACTGTAGGCAACCGTTTATGTGCCTCCGGTACGAAAAGTTGCAGTCCCAGACGGTCCAAACCGGCGTATAATCTGTCGGCGCACATCTGGTGCCTCGTGATGCTGTTTTCGATTCCTTCTTCGCAGTAAATGGCTAAGGCTTCGCGTAAACCGTAGATCAGGCTCACAGAAATGGTGTGATGGTATCTGCGTTAAAGAATGATATTCGAATTTTAAATGAAAGTTAATTTATTAGTTTAATATTTTAGTGCTTGGTTTCAAGCCTATTTGCTTTTAATAACAACAAAAAGGCACTTTTATTTACAATCTGGCCTTAATGACCACTATGCAGCATTTGATGCAATGTTTCCCAATTGTGATTTAGTTTTTGGGACCGTATCTCCATTCAAAATATGTATAGGATAATATTCAGAATACTTTCTATTTCAACAATACAACAACTTATTTCGCTTCGTTCAGCTGATATGACCGTAAAAAATGACAAGTTTAAAACAAGTTACTTGCTTACAAAATGGGATAAACAACCTTAAGTTAAACGATCATTTTCATGTCATGACAAAATGAATAATAATTAGAGAATCTACAGCTGGAGTCAATCTACCATTTTACGGTAACAACTTGCGTTCAAAACTTTAAAGCTGCGTCATGCAGCTAACTGCCAAAACGAATAAAATTTTTAATAGATTTACTTACATTCTCGGTCTGCCGAAACAGAACCAATAGTCGCCTAAGAGTGTCATGCTCAAGTAGTTCACCGCTATAGGGGTTTTTCGTGCAAATATCTTTTCTCTAAAACAAATTTTTGTTAGAACCAAGTATACAAGGTGTTTGTTAAGCTTTATATTTCTTAAAACTAAAATAGGCCTATTTTGTAGTTTAGAAAAGGTTTAAGATTCTTATAGATGTTTCTTTTTTCCAGTAATTATAAACAGAAATATATTTCAATCAAAGAGAATGACATGACTACAACGACATCTATACAACAAGTGTATAGATGCCCAGCGTCCTCCGCAGGTCTATGCATAGCATACAGAACACTGCAAGAGTAGGCTTACACAGTAAGCCAATGACCACTAGGGTGCAGCACTTACACGAAAAGCGTGTAACCTAAAATATACGAAGAATCTAACTTCAAACGAAATCAGTGCCTTGCCTATGGTACGCTGATGAGTTGCTAATAAGCACGAAACAGCGCTGTCCGTACCTGGCAGGACACAATCGACATTGACTCTGATGTGTGAAAATCTGATTTCGTTTGAAGTTAGATTCTTCGTATATTTCAATCAATTTCAACGAAATAATCCGTAACCTTACTCAGCTCTCTTGCTAAAGGACATTGGCGTTATACCAGGCGGAGCGCTCAAACACTTTTGAGATCCAGTGTATAGAGCGTCTATCTTCCATTCGTCCATTTTGACTGGGACGCCTCCCAAAGACGCTACGGTATCTACAGCCAGCAAACAATCGTATCTGAAAGCGTAATTCTATTGTCATCCAAAATGTTTTCTTTTTACTTAATTTTAGCGATGACAAATTGAGCTTACTTGCGACACAGGTCTCCAATTCCTTCTAGAGGTTGGTAACAACCGGTACTGCTCTCACCTTGGACGACAAAAAACAAAACGGGTTTATGTTTTATTAGGCCTTCCTCTATGTCTTTTAACGTAAAGTTGTCGCCAATTTCTACTTTTATCTGTTTCACGACAGCTCCTATGATGTAATTTTGGGAAGTTAAGATATATATTATGGAAGTGCAGCTACTATACAGGTGTCCTATCGAACAGGTTTATTAGAATCATTTTCAAGGTTTAATTTGTAGCTTGTGTTTTAAATTTGCAAAAAATTGGTGTTGTTTATAAAATGCACGTTCCGGATAGTATGTCTATATAATTACCCAGTGTACACGGAGAAAAAAAGATGTTACCACGTACTATAAATATAATGAATGATATTAACTCAAGGACAATAATACGTTATCTAGTACCCAGTATTCATCCATGTATTACTGTTTATTAGGAAGATGGTACGCTCTAATATAATTA
This sequence comes from Cetonia aurata, assembly GCA_949128085.1. Lineage (NCBI taxonomy): Eukaryota > Metazoa > Arthropoda > Insecta > Coleoptera > Scarabaeidae > Cetonia > Cetonia aurata. The sequence continues at coordinate 20,382,899 of OX421887.1, read as the reverse complement.
TAATACTACCAACTATAAAGTTAGTTGCCCCTATTCTTACTATCTATTTTTCTCAGTGTAGAAATAAAAGAATTAAAAATAACTAATTATTATGATTATGTTTAGTCTTCCTATATCATATTATATAAACAAATAAACAGGTCAGAGATAAACAGAACATGTAAATATTTGCGCAAGATCTGCACTTGGCGGCCTACTTTGTTAAATTCTTAGTTCTTTCTTATCTTAATTGAACAATATTATATCTTATATCTCTTCGTATTAAAAAGAAAGCAGGAGGGTGAAGTTTTGTATTATTCTGAACATAAGCGTCCCATTTCTTAATTATTCTTTCAATGGATCCATCCAAATCGAAATCTCGTTTTTAACAATTCATTGTTAAAATATTGTTATTGAAAATACGTGTCAAACATAATATAGTGAATGCCATATGTAAGGTGGCTTCGTTAATAGTTGAATACAGGACCGTGCCAACCCGGTGGTGCAAGTGGTGCACGACACCAGGGCGGCACATAGAAAAGGGCGGCAAAAAGCAACAAAAAATTACATATTTTAAATAACGTGCAATGAAATGTAAAATGTGCACTCTTAATCATGATATACGAGCGAGTGCTTTATTTATAGTTATTGTACTTATTGTTATAAACAACGACCACGTACAAGATCGAAAAGATATCGTTCTTAATGGGTACACATCAAATCATGATACAAATCGAGAGAGAGAAGCTTTTTTTAATAAGCTATAAGTTTTAGTTTATTTATTATATAATTGATATTGCCAGCAATCATTTTGATGTGTTATGTTCGTTTATATCTTTTATAATCTATTTTAAAAATATTTTTATGGAGAGTTATATAATATTGGCAATTATACACGAATTTCTATGCCATAAACGTCTTTTTGTAACACTAGCGCACGAGGAACGTCTTTATTCCTTAGGGCTATGATGAAACGTCAAACAACGACATTACACCTGATAGAAATACTTTAAACCATTACAAAATTGAGAGGTTTCATTAGAAACCAAAAATTGTACTTTCTATTGAACATTTTTTGTAGGTAACATATGCACATACAGATATTAACAACACAATTCGAATATCTTATCCATATTAATATTCGCAGATACCCCCCAATGTAACTACACATCAAGTTGGAATTTTCAAATTTAGCCAAAAGCAACCTTGGAAAATTCAATGTATTTTATAAGTATTTTCATTTTAAATTAAAAAATTGGCATTTGTGCATAAAGTGATGTGTGTACCACAGCCTTAACTTGCTGTTATGGCCCTCAACGTATTTCTAAAGTTTGGGCCATAAAAGCAACTTACGTTCTTCATACATAAATAACTATTATCTATATTGTTCTTTATATTGTTGACAAATGTAGGATATACTTATACTTAGAAGATAGGTAGAATTTGAATAGAAATATAGATAAATATGTTTGACATTATGACTAGCCGCCTGACAAGCAAACCAATGCTTAGACTGTATCTATCTCATTAAGAAAGAATTAACAAGTTTAGCAATATTTTATAATTCTTTTTTCTCTTTAAAAAAAAATATTTCTTACATTAATTGCATATAAGTTACGGGGCGGCAAATAATTGTTCGCACCAAGGCGGCGACATATCCAGAAACGGGCCTGGTTGAATATATAATACAATGTAAGTTTTTTAAAACCTAACATACGCCAACTTTTTTATTTGAAGAGAAGGTACTTCCAAAAGCAAAATTGTAGAGAGTTACTTAACTAAGTTTGACAAATTACTTCATTGCAGTGTTGCTAGATATCCCGATAGTTCCTAAATAAGTGTTTTTGTAAATGGCAACACTATATGTTTTAACATAATTTGGAAAATCTTAAAATTTTCAATTTTTTTGCAGGGCCTGCTATTTTAGAGCAATGATAAGAAAACGCTATAATTATTAAATTAATATTTTTTCAGTAATAATAGCACATGTTTCTGTGTAAAAAAAATACAATAAACTTATTAATACTGTTGAAAAATTACATTTCCTTTAATAAATGTTGAAATGGGTACTTTTTTTGTGGTAATTTCTACAATTTTCCCACATCACGGGTGTAATATTGTTGATTTCTCGCTTAATGAATTATTTATTTTAAGTTATCAATAGATTTCGAAGCTGTCACCTAAACTTTAGTTAAGAAAAAAACCCACAACAACAAAAAAAGTCTAACGGAGTGAGGTCACGTGACCTAACAGGCCATTCAATTGGATCCCTTTTCCCTATCAACTTTTCTGGCAGTAGCTCTTGAGATAATTCTTCACATTTCGAGTAAAATGAGCTGGTGCGCGTCGAGTTGGAAATGGCCTTCATTCTGTTAACGGTAATTCATCAATAAACGGCCCAAGTTCATTGCACAAAAATTCTAAATAAGCTTCACCATTTAAGTTTTATTCAAGGAAGATAGGTCCTATCGCTTTCTTATTGTCAATTCCGCACAATAAGTTAATTCTAGTATTATTTTGGGTTCTTCCTTCTTTAGTCCAATAATATCTATAATTTGCCTTTTAAACTTAATTTGTCACTATAAAAAATATTTTTTCTAAATCAGTCTTTTTTTCTAAAAACCACTTGCAAAATTCCAGTCTCCTATCACAATCGTCATCATGCAATTCCTGGACGCTTATCATCTTGTATGAGTGAAATTTGTTTCCATTCAGAGATTAGTACACCCTTGACCGAGAACAATCCACTTCTTCTGCAATTCTGTTCGTGGATTTGTGAGGATCTTCCACAGTACAAAGAAGAATACTTTCTTCAATGGCACATTTTTTCTCTTTTGCGAATACTTGGACACACACTACCCGTTGCTATCAGATTTTCTAAATTGCACCTTAAAAACTTCGAATTTGAATACATGAAATTCAGCGCACGCACCAATATGGAGACAAATTAATTTCACTCTCTCTTGTGGTGTAATTTCATTCATTCCAGCAAATGAATAAAAATTGTTATTTTTAAGTAAGTCTCAAACACAACATTTTCTGTCAAGTAACACAATGACAGCCTACATAATTTTTTTTTTATTTTTCAATGCCTACTACTGCTACATTAGCTGATTAACATTGTTGATTATTTAAGCCTTTTTTAACAATTGTTATAAAACGGCAAAAAAATCGTATAACATTTTGATTGAGAAATATCTTATCTTCTAAATTATGCTAAAAAATACAGCGCTGTCATTTAAAAACACCCCTATTTGGTAACTAGCCAGATAGCTGGCAATACTGCAATGAAGTTAATTGTCAATTTTTCTTAGCTAAATAATTTATACATCTCTTCAAATAAAAAAGCTGGACTATATCGGGTTTTAGAAAATTTACATTGTAAAAACAATATATATAATAATTATGTTATCTAGTGAATAGAATATTATTTATAAATACACTCTACTCATTACAGTATGCAGATATCTACGAGTTCATCGAACTTTAATCTGAATTTAATGGGCCGGGGTGATCGTGTAAAAAATAGCAATAATTAATAGATTTTCTATTTTATTTTTCAAGAGTAGTCTATAAAGTAAGTATTGTTTTTAATATCTTGTCAGCGAAATGCTGGTAGTCTAGAACAAAGATGAATAAACACAAGAGCGCAGATTTTAGATTTATTGTTAGCTAAATTGGAATCCCTTAATTATCACTAGGTGTTGCAATGAATATCCAAGCGAGAAACCATTGATTTAGTTTTAAAGGGAAACATTTTATACCCATGTCATAAAATCTTGGGCTTCTCTTATTAGTGACTTTTATAAGAGGTCTTTCTCTTAATATCTAAAAATATTAAACAATAACTTTTACGCGTAAAAATGATGTAATTTTGTATGACTATAACATCAGTCGCATCATTATTGAGAAAATAAATTACAATAAAGATATCTGTGGAATTTTTGATTAACAGATACGATTTAATTGGCTGATTATTTGTTGCTTCGTTTTATTTATCTTGTGCTACTGTATATATCTTTAGTTTGTAGTAAACTTGGATATGCTTATATCGTGTGGGCACCTAATTATAAAGAATATGTTGCTTTTGTTTATATGTTTTTAACTTGTAAACACTACTTCATTTAATTTTTTGTTATAAAATAACCCTACATCAAAAATATATAAACTATTTTCTCTATATTGATGAAAATTGTGCAGTTTCTTTTTAAATAAGAAAGTTGACACCAACGAAAATGATTAATTGAAATTAAAAATAATCTCTTAATTAAATAGATCTTAGTTGACTATGATGACAAATTCAAATTACTCGAATTAAGAAAAATTCCAATAAACAAGTTCGATGGGTGACATCATGTATTATATTGATACAATTTACCGTATCTTGAAGCAATGTCTGTCGCTCTTTCACCCCATATGCCGTTCATAGCTACCAATACTATTTCCCCAGGTTCTAAAAGATTACACATAACAGCTTCTATAGCAGCGTGACCAGCACCGCTGACACATAACGTTAATGTGTTACTGGTTTGGAATATATATCTGATGCCTTCCTTGATTTCGTCCATAATCTAGAATGAGAATGTTTTGGTCGAGGCGGCTTTGACAATAACTTTATTTATTAACCGGTTCAGATAGATTATGTATTACATGTATTAAATAACTTACACGGGTAGTTTCTGTGTGCAAATGTCCCAATGTCGGTTGACTGAGCGCGTACAAAACCCTAGGAGACATGTTAGACGGTCCTGCTCCCATCAAGAGCTTATGTGGTACAAATAGCGGTTTCTTCAAACATTCTGGCGGTGGAACGGACATTTCGCAAAATTTATTTTTCCGCGTTCACTTTAATAGTGAAATTTCGACGGGAACTGGGCAATAATAGACTCGGTACAATTCCGCAGACAGTATGTAAACTAACTGCGACCCGACTCCAATATATTATGAAACTGGTATGATTGTAGTTATTTACTAAATATCGAATATCTTGGATGAAGTTATACAATCACGGCAAACTTATCACTTCCAAGTGTGTATTATCGTTTGACCTTATTTTTACTATCTGTGCAATGGCCAATATATCATTTGATAATGTTGTTCTAGTAATCCTCCTTGATTAGTTTAGAAACAGAAATCTTTAAATTAATTGGGTCGCTAATTAGGTACTTTGCGATTTTTTTATCAGATTTTATTTTAGTTCTATTGAATGAGCTATAACTTACGGTGTTTGACTTATCTACTTATGACCACGACTGCATTAGGGAGTATATGTATATAAGGTTTGTTCCATCACCTCTGTTCTGATGCGTTCACGAACTATTTCAAGGATTAATAAGTGCGCATGCCCGCCTTTATTGAGATTAAAATCGTAATGCATTTTGTACTTTGCTTTAAAGGTTTATAGATAAACACGAGCTTCTACATTGATATACAAAAGGAGACAAAAAATCGTAAATAATTTGTTTTAACTAAAGTTGTAACTATATGTAGCATGTCCTAAGAATTTACAGAAACAGTGAGACTACAATAATACAATATCAAGAAGCAAAAATTAACAAAGTATTTACTAAAAGAAGAAACATATTGGTATTAATAATCTCTACAGGCTAAGGAAAGGTTTGCGTATTTGGATTATTGCACTTTAAGTAAAATTAGTTATAAGCATGTAATTTAATAGCACTAGTTTGTTTTCTGATTTTTTTTTATTTTTTCCTCAAGGGAGTAATATAAAACCAAGACACCCACGCAGAGCCAAATCTCCCTCTTAATCATCATTACGACCCCGGAAAAAACCGGTTATCGTAATTGACCAGAGTGAAATTTGAACCCTGGACCTCACAACTGATAGCCAAGTGTGCAAGCCACTAGACTATCTCCCGGGGGTGATAGTGGAAGATCAGATGTTAGTAACTAACTCTGTGCTTTCAGTTAGAAACAAAAATCGAGTGTTAATTGTTTTGATTTTCTATGTAAACTGAAATAAAGCCATTTATTATTATTTGCTCCTGAACAGAGTTATTCGTAAGTGTTGCAATTATTCTATTCTGAAACTGGTTTAAGCTCGAGGTAGTATTATCAGTACACACATAAAAAAATTTGGGAAAAGGTGTTATCCGTGCAACTGATGTTGGATATACAAGTATTACATCCAAACTATTACTTTTAATCAAATTTGGTCTTACTATTATCTTTTTCGGGGTAAATTATATTTTAAAATAAATGAAAAAGGAAAAAAAAGGAAAATGCCAGGAAAAAGGGTAAATTCAACACATTTCTAACACCACAAGGTAAAGAAATCATCCGAAGTTAAACAAAAAGGCAAAAAAGAGTAAAGTTACACAGCATAATGATATATTTTATCTACACCAAGAGAGCTACCACCGATCTTAATCCATAAAAATGAAAAAAAAGTCCTAAAAGTGTAAATGTACACTTATTTATTTGTTGCGAACTGGTTATATCCAGTTTATCCCACTTTCTGTCAAATTTGTAACACCAAATCACTGAAGCTTGGGTCTTATATATTCGTTAGTTTTCACATAAAAGGGATAAGCATCTGATTTTTAAATTCAAACCCAACACTTCCCGACATTAGAAGCCCTAACTCCATTTATTTTAACACAAAAAAAACGGATGGACACCAGAGAACATAAAAAAAGTGCTCCCTGGATGGCGTCCAGAACTAACTCCAAATTTTTATCTGTCTACTAATTTAAGAACATTCAGTTTTCGGAATTGTTCTAACAACTTTACGAGAATAAAGTCTCAATAATGTTTTACTAATTCACATTATGGTGTCATCTTAATTCCTTTACTCAATGAAACCGTTGATCGGCACCAAAAGTTTCCTGTTTGGATTTGTTTTTATCCGAGAATGATGTTAAACAAATAATTACACCATCGAAAAATATAATATTTCTAGTTTTTGGAGTTGTAGATTTCTAACTACATGGAGTGTGGTTCGAAATGTTTCCGGAAAGTATAAAATATTTTCTATTAATGCTATTTTGGCAAATTTTTAGTGATAGTGCAACTCTTTTTAGAAATTCTTACGGAATTTCTTATGTGTGTATACGCGAACAACTGTATCGCTACGTACGACCGACTCTCATTGAACGATAATATGTGAAAGAGCATCTTACATAATATAATTCTGACTTCAGGGATATTCGGCTAAAGCGAGTCCTGGCTGTGAATATAGGTTATCCTGCTTAAACGTCAGGTTTTTCTTACCCCTCCTGTACGTCTATTAGATAGTTTCAAAATGATTAAGTTAATTGTGACAAATATCTGGATGTAGAAACTTTGAGGTTATTCAGGGTATTTCGGAATTCCACTGCACTATTGTAGATATGTGTTCTCTAGTACAAAATAAAAGAGAATAAAAGAGTTTATAAAAACATGTCTCAAATTATCTTATTACCGAGATATTTGGGCAAAAAGATATTTATTTAACAATAGAACATTCAGGCTGTTCAAAGTGGCCAATGTTTTGTTGAATGCAGCGTTCAACACGTTGAATCCATGATTCTCTAGCACTTCGTATTGCATTAGGACGATTCTTGACAGTTGCTGCGGCTTCCACGATCCATCAGATTTCTATGCTCTTCTTGTATGCTAAAAGCCGTAGAGCCTCATAAAAAATAATCTATCAGGCCATCGAACAGGGGCATTTCAACCAACCCATATTTTGTATTTAAATAATCAACGATATTACAAGAATAGTGAGTGTTAAACATTTGTTTTTCTTTTTTATTACTTCATTGGTTGAATGCCGTTTATTCCCACCTTTTATTTCCTAACAATCGCAAAATAAAATACCCGCGCTTATATTTGTTTTTCAGTTGCGGCATTGTTATCTAATGCTTCCATTAATCTTTTTCAAAAAATTACCTAAATATCAGATTTATTACAGTATTACAGATACACATATATCAGAATTCTAAAACAATGGAACCGCAAAAACGCGAAAGTCTACATAGCGAAAATAACAATAGCCAACGCAGAGGGATGATAAACGTTTACACCTAACTTTCTTTTTGTCTGGTCGCGGCCATAGTTTACTTCGATTAATCAATTGTTATGCATCTGCCGAAGCCGCCGTGGCCTCTTGATTGTTAATGATTGATTTGCTAGCGCGTGTGTTCGTTAAATGAGGCGTGCATGGGTTGTTTGTGCCCTTGTATTGTGTGCAGTCCATCGTTCGTTGCGATGAGTGTAGTGTGCTGCCAGTTGATTGTCTGTCCCGATGATGTGGTGTCGTTGAACCTCGGACGAGCATCAGAAATTTTATTAATTAGCCTGAGAAAATGATTTATTGCGCGCAAAACAATCTGTAGTATTGTTTCTATAAGATTCTAGTCTAATTAGTCTAAATTGTACTTCGTTTCAACAAATTTTACATTTTACATTGACACGGTTCTAAATTGTGTATGAAAATTAACTAGAAGTTTGTGTCAATTTCGATACACAGAAAGTATTAGATTAGAATTTCTAAACTCCCTGAATTTTTCTACCGAGAGTTCGTGTTAAATCTAATACCTGTTTTCTTGATATATATATTTTAAATAATACATAGTTTTAGCGCATACTAAACTATATCTGTTTGTGTTATTAACCTACAATGTTAATAAAAATACTACAGTATAACACAGAATAAAGTATATCGAACCTTAAAAATATATAATGTTACATAATTTGGTATGATCCAGCAATTTTAATTATTGGTATGTTTGAGATGTTCTCTTTATACATGTAGGTAATATTCGTATCTCTCCCGCAAGTTTCTAAACATTTCCCTGAGAGCAGAGAGTGGTTGTACTTCCGGCAACACCGGCAGAATTTTGTTTTTTAGTTCCTCAATATTCTGGGCCACTGGATCCTGGTACATCTTCTGTTTGAGGAGTCCCCACAAAAAGGCATCAGGGAGTGTAAGATCTGGCGAGTTTGAGGGAAAAGGAAATTCAGTTCCCTTGGAACCGAGACGACCAGAAGAATACCGTTGTAAAAGGAGGTCAGATCTAATACGTAGATTTCTTGCACGGCAAAACCGCCTTAGGTTCTCGAAAAAAGGGGGGGTCAATTATTCAATGCACACCACACGAGGGTAGTGAGACCTTTCAACTAATTCTTGCGGCTTCTCAAAACCTAGGTATCGGGTTGGTTGCTTGTTGATAAATCCTGATAGTAATACATATGATTCATCGCTGAACCATTTTCGTATACCATAGCTAACGTTCTGGCGCAAAATTATTCTTTTGTCAGCTTGACGCAAGCTGCGGCAGGAATAGGCCCCTTGTACAGATGATCTACCCAAATTAAACTCTATCGCTATTCGGCGCTGGCTTTTTTTTAGGAAATTGTAAAATCTTGTCGAAAATCCGACCCATATTCTCGTTGTTTCTTGAAATTTTCTTTCTACCTGAACGACTTTTCCGTTGAGATAACACAGAACTCGTATTTCTAAATTTTCGTACCAGCAATAATATGGAGCGGTTTGTTGGTGGACGTTTGTTGAAACGTTCCCCGAACTGAGAAGATACAAATTGCAAACTGGGGCCATCATTTTGCCCTATTCCTTATGACTTGAAATAACATTCCACAATAAAGGCTTTGTCTATTTCACCAAAAGGCATGGTTATTGAATTTTAAATTCGTTTTGCACAGCACGAACTACTATTGTCACTTTGATATAAAAGTAACATTTAAATAAACAAGGATGCCTTGACCGGAAATCATTTAATTTCGGTATACTTTATTATGTGTCATATTGTATATACTTATGTCACTCTTTTTTTACTCTATCTCAACTACTGTAGTGTCAAAACTTTACATAATTATATTTAGTAATGTTTACAGTGATAATATACACAATAGTTGTGTCTAATGTGATGGTTTATTATTTAACATCGACAGTTCGAAGCACTAAAATCTTTTGAAACTCAGCATATTTCGTAGAATCTCTAAAATTCAAGTAATTATCCCATTAGGTTCAGATTCTATGTACTAAAAATAAAGTAATGAATCAAAAAGCAATAAAACCTAGTGAAACTCGAGCTAACAGGTATAAGTGCGAAATCGGGGAGTAATATACTGAGCAACTGTTTATTATAGTTTGTCCACCCATATAAGGATTTGTTTTTTGATAATTATCGGGTATTATCCACTACCTGGTGTTGTAGATCCTGAGAAATTATGTAAATGAGGTAATGGGCCGTAAGAGGAATAATTAACTACAATTTAAACTTTTATTATTCTAAAATAGTAAAGTAATGAATACGTTCCTGTAAACCACCCGTGCTAATTATACGGGTTGGACACTATTTTTAGTGTAATAAGTCTCACTTCTGTGAATAATGAAAATAACTAATATGGAGATGCATTTGGATTATTTTATTACTTGTGTTCGAAGTGCGAGTAGAGAAATAGCTGAAATTGTAATACCATATGTTATGTTTATTTTAGAATTTTTATTTTTATTTATTTATTCAATGCAATTTTTTTTATATATCAGAGAAATTAATTAATGTATTGGACTAGTTAAAAGACTTTCATTTAAATACCTTTTTAATAAACTATGTTTGCATACTGCGTGCAGTTTATATTATTTTTAATCAGCTGATTATGAATGCATTAAAGTTAAATAATACTTTAAACAAAAGTTTTTCTCAATCTGGTGCATGTCCACATTATTGCAATAATACGAAAACTATATGTTTCGTTCATTTTTATTTATGCATTTTACAATTCACCCCTGCTGTGTTTCTGGCGAACAGATAACACTGAGCAACAAATTTTCGAAAAGTTCATGCTTCCAAGCTGAAAATAGTCATTTCTTAATGAATTCAATGTGCTGAACAGGAAAATGACTAAGAAAAAGCTGAATTGGCTACGGGTTTTCTGTAATATGTACGCATATTTCAGAAAAAGTGTACTTATGTCAATATTATAATACATGGTAAGAAAACATTTACGCATATTTCAGAAAAAGTGTACTCATGTCAATATTATAATACATGGTAAAAAAACATTTACGCATATTTCAGAAAAAGTGTACTTATGTCAAAATTATAATACATGGTAATTTGGTAATTTCTCACTAAATTGCATTACATTATGCAATAACATCTATACAATGGACAAAACGTCAATATCTCTGGAACGTGAGCCAATCAACTTTTTTCAATGTGATATTCGTGTTCAGCACGTTGAATTCATTCAGGATTGGGTACTTTCACCTAAGAAGCAATTTCACTGTTGACCAGTGTAATTAGGTAGTAGGTCGGTACAAATTTTCGTCATCACTGTTAGAAAAGATAGCCGCAGATAAAGAGAACCGGGAAGGTCCAACAGTTGACCTGTTCAACTTTCAATATAGTAGTAAACGACAATAAGAACTATTGGAAAAAGCGGGTGATTCAAGACATTATTTTCTGATAGTACATACCTGTTTTGGTTTTCCACTGTCTTATTATTTATTATCATTTGTTATTTGATATTCTAGAAAGCTGATAGTTAGGAAAATGTCTAATGCATGCTTTCTTTTTATGCCTTTTTTTTGCTTTTAGCTCTTTTTTTTTAGATTCGATGATAGTTTGAAAAACGCATTTTCTATGATTAATCTGTTTAGGCTTTCTTTTAACCATTAAACTAGCCTGGATAACATAACATTAAATCCAAAAGCACATTTAGAAATAGTGAAGCAGCACATGTTGCCTATTTCGATATTTTTGCAAAGGAAACCTTTGTATATTACGTGACGCAGCTTAAATTTATTTTTTAGAATCTTCGGAAACCGTACTTTATGATACAGCTCTCATGCATTTTTTTAAATTTTATTGCTTTATTAGGCCTATTGTTATCTTCGGTTCAATTAGACCTGCACCTGGAATTTGTCCCTAACATAAAAGTTTAAGAATAAGATGCACATTTCTCTGGGAATTGCTCAGCATTAGATTTTGTTTTTATAAATTTAATTTTATTGTCACCTTTAACCCAACCCCAGATTTGTTTGTAGCCATTCAGAAATCTCATTTCTATAGTTTCTCTATTCGCTTCCTTCAGGGAGCTTCAGGACCCATTTTTGCTTCTGTCGTCGATGTCTTATTATCATTTGTTATTTATTATTACCAACAGCGATTAATGGAATGATTATTTCCTATTAACTTTCTGATCGAACGTCTCGCTAATGACATAAGCACACAACAAAACATAAAATCTGTTTTAGGTTATGGTAACTAGTCCTTCCCTCTCTTGAATACATAGGTTAATACGTCAGCGTCGGTCCATATTATTAAAACCTCGAGTTAAAAGATCAGGTAGCACCGAATGACACTTTTCAACAATACGTTCTTGTAATTCCTCTAATATGTGGACCGGAGTTTTAAAAATAGTATTCTTCATCAACGGGAAAAAGAAATACTCTAAAGGATTTAAACCTTTCAACATAAAATTGCCTTAAATAATCAATGGTCGCTCGAGCAACTTGGGGTATTGCATTATTGCAATTGATTTATGAAAGGTTCAAGTATTTAATTCTGATATCTTCCAGCAGTTATGGTCTCCTGAAATAATATTGGCCCCAGTTTTCGTCCGCGGGACATTGCAACCCAAACTTAAATTGGTTTCCTATGTCAGTCTACGTATGAATAAGGTAGGTTCCCCCTGTATACGTTGCCTATCCTGATCAATATTATCGTCATTTCTAACTCGTCCTCTTCCAGATCGAATTCTGGCACTAATGTTACAAGTTGCTTTAAAATTGGCCACAGTTCGTTGAATTTGCCGAAAAAAATCTCGCCCCAGTAGGGCGAAATTTGGGAATCTCTCATTTAAACATAAACGAGTTACCATTTTCTTCACGATTTTCATTATTGTAATATGATTTAATAATAAATACTTTATGTTCCGTTTGAAACAGTTTGAGTGATTAATCTGCTTACTTGAAAGTTGTCAAAAAATGTTGAAAAACATTGAAATAAATAATACGTCGATTGCTTGTCAATTCTATGTTCTACCCTAATCCAAGTTTTTAATCATATGATAGTTGAATGCGAATTTGCTTTAGAACGGTAGTATCTGGTAACGGGTATATAAAAGTATCCAGCCTGTATACGAGAATATAAAAATAGATATAATGAATTTATAGGTGAATAGATTAGGTTCTAGGAATATTATATTTCTTCCGATGGGTAGACGTAGACAGTACTCTACTTCAGGATCCTTCCAATCGCCATAAACATTTAAACATTCCACTTCACATACCCTAAACCCACGAAATATGCAAATCACAGTCTATCCATCCTATATACCAGTTCTCCAGCGACTTTACAACAAAAATTAATTTGCATACAATATTTTCGGATAGAAAGGGTATACCCTACCTATGTCAAAGGGATTTGTAACTCCGCTCTCGTCTGCTATCCGCCTGGTAGAGATTTTGCCTCCCTCCTTCGGGTATCAATATGGCCACCTGTTGAGTAGGTTGCTGCGTGTAGTTTGGTCGGCCCTGGTCGGGTTCGCCGCTTTAGTTCTTTGGAATCTCCGGTCAGAGCGGTGCTGTCGGTGGCAGTGGCGTAGGTGAAAAGTATAAGGTGTCCTCTCTTGATTCTTGCAATCGTTATAATAATGCTGGTGTGTTGCTAATTGTGGTTTTAAATGCTGTAGTGATGGGCTGATACTTTGTGGAATGATGTTAATAGTGTTGATGTGAGTTAAGACAGCAGGAGAATATAATAGTGTTATAACTCCAGGAAAAGGATTATTGGAGTTGCCGTACGACTTTGTCTCCTCTGAAGGTTGGTTACTTCTTGCAATTTGTAAATAGGTGATTGTCGTTGTATAGTTTGTGGGATACCTCTCTTCAAATAACCGGGCACACCGTCTCCGTTTTTCTGTTTGTTTTGAAGCTAGAGAACGGGTTTTTCAATCGCTTGTTTCGCTCAATTTAAACCACTACCTCTTGTAGGTTACGTGCAACGAAAACCGAGTTTCTTTCTTCTTTTCTTCGACGCGTTTGTGTTGATTCTATACAACAGCGTGCCTATATGTATTTCTCTCCGTTATTCGTTGCCTCCTTTTCCATCTTTCTACTACTTACACGGCACGTATTCTTTGCGAATCGGCGGGTTTCGATTTCGAGTGATGTGGACGGAGGAACGATTCCCGGCCGGCTCCTTAGCGCACACGCTATAGGTTTTGATTTATGTATTACATTGGGTCGATACGGGCGCTGCTATTATTCGCATAGCGGGAAGCATAAACAAACGTTACAGGTATTTATGGCGGGTGTTTATACATTGTGAGTGGTTTTTGCCGGCTGTTATAAACGCGACAGTGCGGCTCGATCCAGGAATGGAAGCTTTTACGGTCGCTAGGACTCAAAACGGCAAAGATTGTATCACATCAAAATAAATCCCACGCATTAATTGTTATTTTGAAATATTTGCAATATAAACAAACATCATTATAATCAAAACAAAAATATACACAGTTACAAAACGCGGCGAGCGTCTTTTAATTTTGTAATTTTCAGTTTAAGTTTCCATAGTATGTCTTTTCTCTTCTTTTGTTTTTGTTGTGACTGATTCCATTATCTTTTCGTTATGATACTTTTGAATCAATAAACTATTATTATTATTATTATTAAGGAAAGTGGTGATTGAATGCACAGCCTTAATATAGCCCAAATAACACATTCTTTATACATTTTTAAAATTGAGATTTTTTCTTGATTGTCCATTACTGGGGCAGTTACATTAGGTATATCCTTTACAAATGATTTTATTTTTAATAAAGCATTGGTTTCCTAATTACTGGGTGCCACTTATTCCGTTTCCTTACCTGTACTATACTATTGCGGCTTTCATTCTCATGATAGAATATTATTTACAATCTTTGATTAAGTAATAACAATATTCGTTAGTCATCATTTTATTTTCAATGACTTTGGTTTTATTCATTAATACATTGGATAATTTATTACCCAATAAATTCCTTTGTCATTTAATAAAATCCTTTTCATTAATTCCTATTCCTAATAAACTCCTTCTTCGGGACAATTTTAATACACTATTTCGTGTGAACAATTATATTTTTTATTGTTTCAGACACCGAATGTTAAGATTTCTTAACTAATCTAACCGATCACTGTCCTATAATGAACTTTCTAAACATTTTTATTTTACTTCTGACGTTATTTCGAGAATTCTTTCCGCTATGTACATACGTTAGTGTTGCGTCTTATTCGGTTTGCGACATTCTGCATCACCGGTTATTTTAATAATCCGAGATTCTGGCAGGATACGTCGTCATAAAATTTTATTAAGCTTGAAACCGAATTTCTGATATCGTGTTCCATCGCTGAATGAACCTATTCGATGTCATATTAATATACATACATACAATATTAAACGACCGTAAAAACCAATAAACTCAATGAAGTGTTACGGAAGAAAGAGACATTTTATCGGGAGCAATATTACATGCATGAATACAAAAATTGCCTAGAGTTAGAAAATTGATTTGTACAGTTAGTTATAATAGCTTATAGATGACTTGATCTTTATGAAGGTTTTTGGTAACGAAACATTATTGACTGCTCAATAAGTCATAAAAGAAAAATTTGTAATGAGGACATGTTTTAAATTGTTCTAAGCTTTCGTCTGTGACTAAAAAGGTAAAACTAATTTTACCATTTTTATTTAAACAATAAATAATAATATATGTGTGTATATATACAAACATCGCCTGTAATGTAACACCATTTATGTAATACGTATCTTCGAATAATCCCTCATATTCAAACGTTAAAACTCCATATAACACTTTAACTGTAAATTCCTTCACATATTTACTTTTATTATTTAAACCCCGTTCAACTTACGTGTCTATTATGGGTTACAAACAGGTCAATTATAGGAAAATGCATTTCTAAGTTGTTTCATTATAAGCAATACGTATAATATGATGTGTATACTGAGTGAACACATCAGTACGTGTCTGGAAACATACCGAAAGAATTTCGTGTGAAAGAGACAACACCCAAACATTTACAGCTTTTAGTCTCGTCTCCTACATGGTAATTATCAGAGATGGTCTAAATTGTAGAATAAACAGGATACAGGAGATTTCTCTTAAAGAATCCCGGAATAATTGAATAAAGATCCATTGCGTGATGATACTATATATCATCACGTCTGTGATGTCGACAAACAATTTATTGTTCTACTTTCGAATGATTAAATAATATTTGGTGTGCGTGTTTAGTATTATTTTATAAATAAATGCTTACAATGTATATAATAGAATAGTTGGTACCTTAACCCTTTATAGGACAATACTCCTAAAGTTATACGTTAATACATTAATATTTTGACCGTATTGTCCAAGAAAAACGTAGGGCAACAGCACGCTATATAGAATGTGCTAATAATAAAAGCAAAGCCATTTGGAGTATTATCAAATCGAATTCCACAAGGAAAGAGAAACCGAATAACCCATCGACCTGCTTTGATAGTGAACACTACAACAAATACTTTGTATCATTTGGGGACTTAATAGCAGGAAATCTAAGAAGGACCAAGTCAAGACCCGTTTACGTTATTACAAAAAGGATATCAGCCAGCAAAACAATTGATATTTATGATTCCCACAACACCACATGAAATCGAAACTTAAATTGAGAGGCTGCAGAACAAGACTACGAACACTATCTATGGCATGTCCGTACGCCTTCTAAAATCTGCGAGTTGAAGTATTGCAGTCCCGCTATCACACTTGCTTAACCGTTGCCTGGAGGAGGGATATTTTCCAGATGAACTAAAAGTAGCCAAAGGAATAACAATGGGGCTAAAACAGATCCTTGCGGAACTCCAGATGTGGACTTATAAGAACGAGATTGGTAATTCAGATATAAGTAAAGTAAAGTTTTATTTCCAAAGATCAAACTAAACATGATATAGGAAATGTCAACAAAAAATAAGCAAACTGAAATAAGTGATAATAGAATATTTGAAAAGTAACAATCGTAAACATGTAAATAATAATACTACTAACTAAATTAAAACAAAAAAGAAAAATACAAGTTCAGTGATAGTTAATAAAGACAATAAAGAGGAAATTTTAGAAAAAGCTAAACCCATTATATTTAGGAACTACAAACTTAAAGTAAAAAGTTAAAGATAAAAAATTTAAATTAAATGTAATAACCATAATGCCGATGAAAATAATAATAGTAACAACAATAATAATAATAACAATAATAGTAACATTTCTATCAAGAGCATTCAAAAAATTTATAGAGAGTGAATACAATAAAACAAGAAGAACCTTAGATTAAGATGAAGCACTTAAGTAATTCTAAAATTTATGAAATCCTGTAGAGAGTAAAAACCATTAACTACTAATAGATCCCGCATAAATCGTTTAAAACGCCAACGGCTTAAATTTTTCCAATGGGTAAGAATTTCTAGGTTTCTACTTGTGTAATGCTAGAATTGGAATTAAAAAGCTGTTGCGCAGTAAACAATGAAAACTATAAGTTACTAGAAATTTGTAGTAATGATTACCACTATAACATCTAACGCTTTTCACGAAATATATTACTATTTAGTAAGGAAGTGTTGTAAAAATTACTACAATTTTATATAGGTATATACTTACGCTGGTAAATACATATGTATGTACTTAGCAATGCAATAAGGAAACAGAAATTAATAAAAACAAGAATTTTATTGAAAAATACATTTACTAGACAACATTTCCAACATAACACATTTTCATTGAAAAAGATACTAACTTGGAACACAAACATTTTTTACTGATTTCCTCCAAGAAACTGAAATGTCACCTGACCGCATTCTATTGGATACTCAGCACCCAATGCAAACATTATTTTAAAACATGCATCCACAGTTATGTTAATGGTGTATCTACTTTATATTTGATATAAAGTGCATACGTATGAGTCCGTTACGTTAAGAGGTTCTCCAATTATTATTGGTATCTCTTGTACTGGAAACTGAAATCTGGCGTTATTCTCTGCCCGCCACTGTAGCTCTATATCCAAGTCAGTAATATTCTGGAAATATATACAAATTAAGTTTTGTAGATTGCGATTGTGTATTGCGATTTCAACTATATGTAGCAAAAAGTTAGAAAATTGCACTGTCTGGAAATTATTGCACATCAGTAAAAGGTATAAAAGCCACCGATGTATGGACAATAGAAAGAACTTGTACAGTTATGATAACAATAAACGTGCATTAATAATATTATAGTAATTTGTTATTATGACATAATAGATTCCAGACAACCCAAGAATTACCTATTACATTTACCCTCTATAGGTAATTGTATGTATATAAACACATAGCAGCACCAGTAATAGGTAATTACACAGGTAAAGAGAAACAATTTAATGCTAAATACATACATACACGCCTATACTTTTGTATTCAAGATATATTTCAATGTCTTACCTTCAAAAAATGCTCACCATGGTTCTAACCCCCAACTCAGTAAATAACTTTTCGCATCCATCGTCATTAATGTATATATTACCTAACGGACGGAGTACCATAGGACACGACATAAGAACACACAAATCACACGACCACCACCACGTACGCCTTATTAACGACTAATATAAAATGGCGGATTAGCGGGATGATTGCTGGAACTTATTAACTGCGAAGATCAAAACACATTTTCGTTTGCTTTTATTAAGTATTCACCTTTGTTTTCCTTCCGCGCATAATGTATATTTGTATCAATAATTAATATAGTTAAAACGCGTTGGGATATCTAATTTAATAAGATTCGAATGAAACAGGTATTAATAAACAAGTTAATCCTACTCCTATAGGTATATTAGATACCTACCTACAATAATTAATATAATGTATATCTGAAAGTGTTACATTATTTTGAATTTTCAAACCTAATTGTACTAAATTCGACTACATTATATTCGACTCTTTAATACAAGAAAGTTTGGCATACTCTTGTGAACAAAGTGTTTATACATTGTAATGGATTTTTTAATAATTTGTAGTATTTCATGCTACAGTACTTTAAAACAAAACTATATTACAAATTCATATCGTTGTAGTGTTTTTACAATTGTAGTAACTATAACTACATTTTTTCAACTACAATATTATAGTAATAATTCCATATGTACTTTTTTGAGTGTATAATTCGACATATAACTTTTCAAAAATTGTCAATAATTAAACTACCTTATTTTTCGACTTTTTAAGCTTTTGTTTGCAACGCCGGCAATGTCTAGCGATGTATAGCAAAGATATTTTCGAAATAATCGCCGAAATTTGCCATATGTTTCCCTATTAATGGTTCTACTATACCGTCGCTGACAATGAATAGCTAATTGTAAAAAATAAAGTTTCAATCACTAAACTGCACTGTAAGTATAACGATGAGACGAGATCAATTTGTAGGAATGACAAATATGCGCATTATCATTCTTTTCTTGTCCGTCTCATGTTATTTAAACGTAACCGGCCGACTAACTAGAAAAAGAAATATTCCGAAAGGAAAACGAGCATCGTTCGACTTTTTATTCCCCACTTCTGGTTCGCAAACGACGCGAGGTGCATCTCTAATCGAATATATCGGCCGTATCTTTTTCTTCTTCGTTGTCCATAAGAGAGATATAGCCGGCGTATAGAGTAGCGGCTCCTAGACGATCGTTCGCCTTTCGTAATCTCATCGAAACGAGGACGATCCGACCATTACGAATACGTAATAGGTAATAAAACGACGACCGCCGCCGCCACAACTCGTCCCCATATTAATTGAATGTTTGTGAGGTCCCCGCGGGCGTTTCTTACAAATTTTAATGCGCCCAGTATTTACGGGACGATTCTCTCTCTCTATATGGTGTTTGGATAATTAGCGTGTACATAGGCGTACACGCATCTTTATCGATCTAGCTTCGATTATTATCGTTAATTATAAAAGCGATAATTCTCGTGAGATTTATAAAAATGATTGGAACATCTGTGAGGTTTTTAAATCTTTGAATCTTGACCATGTATATATTTCATTTCTTTATTTCTTGGTTTTTAGGTCTTTAATAATAAAAGCATGAATGACTATAACGACGTTTCGCTTTATTAATAAAAGCTTTTTCAAGTTATAAATAAATGTAAAAAGTGTGATAAATAAGATGTTTTGATTATTTATTTTTGAATTTTGTAATTAAATAGTTCTTTAAGAATATTGTATTTAGTTATAAAAGTAAATTATATAATTTTGTGAAATATTGTATATCGGTTTTATCATTGACTGCATTGTTATGTTTATATATTTGAATTATTTCTAGTATATTACGTGTTTTTAAATTTTGTTCTTTGTTTAAAATTGTTACGTTGTTGAAATCAAAGGTATGATTTTCAGTTATTTCATGTTTTTTTAAAGCTGTAAGATTTTTATTATATTTGTGTCCTTTTATTCTATTTTCCAAATATTGCATGGTTTCACCTATATATACACCATTACAGTTTTGACAGTCTATTTTATAAACTATGTGTGATGTTTTACTTTTTTCAATTTTTGATTTTAATTTTGAATAGATTTGGTTTTGTAATTTGTTTGTGTTTTGATAGGCAATTTTGTAATTATATGGTTTGAAAATTTGATTTATTTTTTCGGATAAATGTTTACTATAAGGAATTTTTATAAATTTTGTAATTGTTTGACTATTATTTATATTTTTTGTTGATTTATTATAAAAAAGAAAAATTCTTTGTTTGAATATTTTGTTTATAAGAGAATTTGGATAATTATTTTGTTCTAGAATATTTTTTGCTTTGTTAATAATATCTGATCGAAAAACTGGACTTGTTAATTTTATTGCTCTGTCAGCTAAACTAATAATAACACTAACTTTTTGAGATAAAGGTTGTGAAGACTTAAAATTTAGATAACGTCCAGACCATGTTGGTTTAGTATACCATTGAGTTAAAATTTTATTATCATTGTTGATGAGTTTGAGGTCTAAAAAGGTAATGCTATTGTTTTCTTCGATTTCAATTGTAAATTTTAATCTTGGATGAAAGGAATTAAAATTGTTAAGTAAAATTGGTATATTTTTTTCTTCTAACGCGGTTATGCATAATATATATTATATAAGTCTTCACAACCTTTATCTCAAAAAGTTAGTGTTATTATTAGTTTAGCTGACAGAGCAATAAAATTAACAAGTCCAGTTTTTCGATCAGATATTATTAACAAAGCAAAAAATATTCTAGAACAAAATAATTATCCAAATTCTCTTATAAACAAAATATTCAAACAAAGAATTTTTCTTTTTTATAATAAATCAACAAAAAATATAAATAATAGTCAAACAATTACAAAATTTATAAAAATTTCTTATGTTAAACATTTATCCGAAAAAATAAATCAAATTTTCAAACCATATAATTACAAAATTGCCTATCAAAACACAAACAAATTACAAAACCAAATCTATTCAAAATTAAAATCAAAAATTGAAAAAAGTAAAACATCACACATAGTTTATAAAATAGACTGTCTAAAACTGTAATGGTGTATATATAGGTGAAACCATGCAATATTTGGAAAATAGAATAAAAGGACACAAATATAATAAAAATCTTACAGCTTTAAAAAAACATGAAATAACTGAAAATCATACCTTTGATTTCAACAACGTAACAATTTTAAACAAAGAACAAAATTTAAAAACACGTAATATACTAGAAATAATTCAAATATATAAACATAAAAATGCAGTCAATGATAAAACCGATATACAATATTTCACAAAATTATATAATTTACTTTTATAACTAAATACAATATTCTTAAAGAACTATTTAATTACAAAATTCAAAAATAAATAATCAAAACATCTTATTATTATGTTTTAATTAAAACGCAATCTTTAATTAAAACATAATAATATTTTCAAAATCATAGAAAACAAACAATTTGTCATTTATTAAACAAAAACATCTTATTTATCACACTTTTTACATTTATTTATAACTTGAAAAAGCTTTTAATAAAGCGAAACGTCGTTGTAGTCATTCATGCTTTTATTATTAAAGACCTAAAAACCAAGAAATAGAGAAATGAGATCTGTGAGGTTGATTTCATCAGTGAAAATTGTATATGCGAAATGTTACAACAATTTCTAATCGGGAGAAATGTCATTACAATTTTCCATAGAGTGGCGTAGATAAGAAATTTGGGTCTCTTTTTTCTTAAAAAAAAACTTTTAGGAGACCTTAGTAAAATTCCCGGTACCTATTAAGAAATGATAACAGATCTTGAGTCATTTATAAAATTGTTCACAGGAAATAGTGCATTAAAACTGGTCCGAAGAAGGAGTTTATCAAAACAATGAAAAATATTTTATTAGGTAAATAACAAAAGAATTTATTGGGCAATAAATTATCCATTATATTATACAGGGTGCGCCATTAATGTGTCGACGGAATTTAGCACGAAAACTACGAAAGATAGGAAAGTGAAATTTTCTGTATGTATATAGTTGATCAATACGCATATGGTAAAATTAAGTTTATTTATTAGTAAAAAATATGGAATAACAGGAAAACCGTTGTAAATAGGTATAGGGAACGTCATAGCGAATCGATGCAGAATTAAATTCTGCATCTGATCATCCAATAATATACAGGCTATTCCATTTGAAAGAAAGAACTTTTTCAACTTTGAAGATTTTGTAATTGGTCATGCAGTTTTGGACACCTGTATGCGACAAATCAATTGTCAATGTGGATTTCGAAAGTGTCATTCTTGTGCTTCCATCTACCCTAGAAGTGTTTATTACCAGTCGAAAATGGGCAAAAGATACTGTGTTGCAAATAACGCTACATCTTTCAAAATTTTCAAAAAAATCAAGATATCTAAGTAGCAGTTGAAAATAGGTATAGGGAAACCTATTAGAACTCATCATAAAATTTTCTCAGGAATTTAAAAATGAAATAATATACAGGGCGTTCCATTTAAAATAAGAAAGTTTATGGCGACTTCCGGTATAACCGGAAGTGGTAAGACCCTGAAAATATTTTAAAATGAAAGAGAATCTTGAATAGCCTCGGATTCCAAAAATTCAGAGTTCCAGGTTTTTTCTAACCTCGGAAACGTCTAACGAACGGCTACCGTGGAAAACCCTGTATGTATAATAATTCCTGCATCTCACAATGAGTAGTTTTTGCGCTCATGTAGATTGAATGTATGTATGTATGTATTTATTAGATCCATTAGGCAATATAAAATATTACATTGGATACGTCATAACCAATTATAAAATAGATAAAAACAGAAAAAGGAAAAAAATTGAACACATTAAAAGAATGATACATTAAAAATACATATATATATATTTGCAGGTAAGCAAACGTCACCCAAATAAAGCGAAAAACTCGTCAATGGAATACACAACATTTTCCAAAAGGAGATTCTTCACTCTGGATTTGAATAAGCGAGCCGTCTGACATGCTTTATACTCCTCCGGCAGAGCATTGTAAAGTCTCAAACCTAAGCAGTCAGGAGAAACTGATGCCACCCGGTATTTTGCAAAAGGAATACAATAATTATTTCT
Organism: Cetonia aurata; assembly: GCA_949128085.1. Classification (NCBI taxonomy): domain Eukaryota; kingdom Metazoa; phylum Arthropoda; class Insecta; order Coleoptera; family Scarabaeidae; genus Cetonia; species Cetonia aurata. Next base: position 20,359,300 of record OX421887.1, on the reverse strand, counting down.
GTTTCGTGTATAGTGAGAGTGTATGCCACAGTGCGTTATAAATTTGGATCTATTTGCATGAATATACCGCAAAAGCTCCAGAATAAAAATGCCTTGCAAAGTGAGCAATCCAAACTCCCGAAACAACCGTCTACAAGAAACATCCTGCCTAACGCCTGCCATGCAACGTACTAACCTCTTCTGCGCTAAAAAAAACATCACCAACGTGAACAGACGAACCCCACAAACAAATACCATACAACAAACGTGAATGGACAACAGCGTAATAAAATTTGAGCATAGACTCTCGCTCAATCGCTTCACGCATACTTCGCATTTGAAAACATACAGTATTCAAACATGAAATCGCACTAATACAATGACTCTCCCATGATAGATATTTGTCTACTTTTAAACCTAAAAATTTAGTTGAATCTACCTTCACTATATCCTCACCCAATATGGATAAATTAAAATCGTGATCGTTCTTATTATGAATATTCCTAAAATGAATATAATTAGTTTTGGAACTGTTCAAATATAAACCATTATTGGAAAGCCAAGTTGCAGCATCATTTAAAAAATTATTGCAAGCAACTGCGGATGCCGTAAGATCATTATCCGCAATCAAGCTACAAGCATCATCAGCATACATGAGAATTTGGAAATCACCTAAAAACCCGACAATATCGTTAATAAACAATATAAACAAAACAGGTCCCAAAATGGATCCCTGTGGAACACCAACAGCAACTGGAAGCTTTGCCGATCGATAAGTCCTAATGGAACTGTATTATATGTGATAGTGATAACGGTAACCTGGATATTATTAAGGTTAATTTTAGAAAATATATAAGTAAATATAGACTAATAATCTTCGATTATTTATATTCTACCTACGAAAAAGAAAAATGTATTTATGACACTTGATATTCGTTTTAAAAAAACCAAATGCATTTCTCAACGAAGGACTTATTTGTATTTACGTGTGGTCTGTTGTAAGAAAATTTCTCTTCTAAACTACTCCGACGTTCCCCGTTGTTTAATTTACGAACGTATTAACAATTAAACGACCCGAAAAACCTACAGAACAAAAAAGAAAATACGGAATATTAAACGAAGACATCGTTTAAACGTTCTTGCCCGCCACGCCTCTATACGCTAGCCAGTAGACAAACAAGAACCGCGTAGAAGATAAGAGAGAAAAAGGCTAATGCCGTGTTGTCACGCGAACAGCCGACACGTAGGTACGTAATCACACTTAAAATAAATGAGATACTAATGGATAACGAGCAAAAAGGGGCGGACACCCCAAAGCACAAATATCGTAGTGTTCCGTGCAGAGGCGAGCCGAAACGGGAGGAACTGAGATAGCGATTATAAAGCAGGTGTGTGCAGTGTGTGGAGCAATGAGAGGCATAATTTGAAGTCCGGTTAACTCCGGTAGGCACCCGACAGACGCACGACGCATCAGGCTAGTTTTTGTTTTGTTGTGACTTTCGTTTTACTACTGTGCATACTGGGTTGCAGCATGGGTTTGTCAGTAAACGATCAACTGTTACCAATCTAAGTACCTCTTTTGCAATCAACCATAGAAGTTTTAGACAACCAGGGTCAGGTTGACATTATTTACACGGACCTATCTAAAAGGTTTGATCGAATTGATCACGGTATTCTACTACGTAAACTTGAAAACCTTGGCTTCTGTGAATCACTGCTCCAACTGCTTGACTTCTATCTGCGCGATCGTCAACTTTTTGTTTATTATAATGGCTTTTCTTTGGCCTGTCATGGGGCATGTTCTGAGTTTCTCAAGGCTCACACTTGGGTCCTTTGTTATTTCTATTGTTTGTCAACGATTTGCATGTGCACGCCAATTGTAATGTCTTTATGAATCGCTATTTTCTGCTATAAATACTGTGGATGATTGCGTAGCGCTGCGAGCCGATCTGTTTAGCATGGTTGATTGGTGTTCTTCAAATAAACTTGATTTGAACATCTCGAAGTGTGACGTTGTTTCCTACACTAGAAAGAAATCCCCACTATATTTTGATTACCTATTGCATTCAGTCAGTATTAGCAAGGGCGAAGGCGTGTGCGACCTGGGTGTTTATTTTGACAGTCACTTGACCTTCAATGAGCACGTCCGAGTGGTGGTAGGCGCCGCCAATAGGATGTTGGGGTTTATCTTACGCAGCACGAGATCTTTTGTGAACCAATCCACTTTAAACATATTGTATGTCTCTTTAGTGCGTTCCAAAGTAGAATATGCTTTCCTCATATGGAATCCATATTACCACTGTCATAAAACCTTTGTCGAGGCCGTGCAAATAAGATTCTTAAAACACCTTTGGCTTAAGAGTCACAATGTTTATCCTTACCGCGGCTTTCCTATACGATATCTTACTTTCCACCTTTTCTATGGATTCGCTTGAGATGCGTCGTAGAAATGTTGGCCTAACATTTCTGTTCAAGCTCTTGCATAATCTGATCGACGCCAGTCAGCTTCTTTCTAATTCGGCACAACTGCAGATATTGAAGTGATACCAACCCGCATTTGACGCGGGAAACACATGCACAAATGCCATAGAAACTTAATGTATGGGTTGGTATCATTTCATAGGACCCCTATTCATATTTGAACATGTTGGACGATACAATCAATCCTTTGATCACAGAAAAATTGCTACAAGATCCAAATTTGTTATAGAGACTGCGATATAGTATTTCAACAAGATTGAGCGCCTCCACATCACGCTGCCAGAATACTACAATTTCTGGATAATCACTTTCGCAATCTTTGTATAAGTCGAAGGGAGCCTATAGAATACTAAAAGTTTCCTATATAAGAAAACTTTTGCAACGTAACCAGCCGTACAAATATTATAGGGTTTAATTTACCAGACGAAAAACAAACCACGGTATTCGTAAGAAAATCGTTATACAGTGGTGCTACAGTTGGTGGATAATTCGAGTAATGTGAGGTTGTAACGTACGTAAAATTGAGAGCCTACGGGTTGTTTCGCATGCATTTTTCCGCGCATATTTACGGAAATATGGCGAGTGAGGGAACTGACGACATTTTTCACAATCCGCACGAAATAATTGGAGTGCCGTCGAGCGCTCGAGGCAAAAATGCGGGGTAGCCTCAAAATCCCGGTTAAAATTGCTTGTTAGCATTCGCTGGCTCTTGTATAATATCCTATCATCGCCCGTTTTTCGTCCTTATCGGTTGCATATATGCCGCAATGGTTCTTTCACAGTGAGTTGGGCATTATTATTAGACTAACTCAGAACTAGACGCAGAAAGCCTATTGCCTTAGAAATCGAGGGTGCAGTTGTTTGTTTCACCCCACATAAATATTTATTTTATGATTTAGATTTATGACATTTTTATATACGCAATTGATGTACAAACAAAATATTTTGAAATGAATTGTTTTAATCTTTGTGGAAGCAATTGAATTTATTAGTAAAATGTCCAAAATATAATTTTTGGTCGATCTGTTAAATAGTGTTTTATATAGCAGGTGTTCATTTGGAAACTTCCCACACTAAATTTCTGGAAATCTGGGAAGCTTATGAAACATTTTCTGAAATACGTAAGAAGTGTTATTGAGGAGGAAAACTTTTTATGCAAAAATTGACTGGGCCACTTTAACCCCCTACCCTTGGGAGCTACCCTCTTAAAAATCTTAAATCGAGTTATAATACCTCATTCGAATGGTCTTTTGAAACACACATTCTTAAAGTGCGGTTGAAATACAGCAACCCTAATTAAAACCGGTATTTTACCAATACTTGTAAATCTTTCCATTAAACTGTCTGGTTGCATTGTTCAAGCACATTGCGCTTTTCTTGTGCTCGGCTCCTCATTTGCCCTAGCACTGAGTTTTTAGAAACTCCGAGGATTTCTGATCAGCTTTAGTCCGTTATATCTTCATAATTTTTCTTCTATGACCAGGGTAAGGGTGAGTATATCATACAGCGATATTTATATTAACGGAATTTAGTCCTAACACTGTATTTTCATATTAATAATTAAATGTTCTGTCCAATCATTTATTTTAAAAAAATCCTGTGTCTACCGGTTTCGGCTTATTGCCATCTTCTGGACACACAGTACGTCTAACAGGAACTAGGTGCTACGTCAAATAAATTTGTATAGGTATACATTAATATTATTTGTTAGTCCATTTGCGAACACATCACGATAACCTTTAAGTTTTAAATAATTTTAACCTGTTTTGTAGTGTTTTGTAATTTTCTTGTACGTCGTCTATATGTTATAGTAATTTGAAAATTCTTAATATTAATGTATACCTATACAAATTTATTTGACGTAGCACCTAGTTCCTTTTAGACGTACTGTGTGTCCAGAAGATGGCAATAAGCCGAAACCGGTAGACACAGGATTTTTTTAAAATAAATGATTGGACAGAACATTTAATTATTAATACCAATTCCAACCAATCAAAACTTTCATCAACTATACTGTATTTTCAGTTTTCCGTGTTTACCCTGTATATAGGTACACTATATTTTAAGATACCCCAACGAATAAACTAACAATAAAAACATTAATTTCAGTCAAATTAATTTAAAGCACTCAAAAATGATATGGCTTCTATGGAGTGATATCAAATGCGTTGAAAACCTTTGGAGTGCAACAAATCAATGCTCCCTTAATGCTACAGTAGTCGTTAAAATGGATGCAAAGTAAAGCTCTCTTTATATTCAATACTGTCTTTTCTATTAAACTTCCTCGTTTAATCAAGTGCCGCACCTTAAGTTTAGCAACAGCGTACTCGCAAACTAGCGAACGTCCAAAGGAGAATCTTTAGCGACACCTTCAAGCTTTTGACGCCAATTATTAAAGCACCAAAGGTTTCTTGGCGTAATTTTACCGGCTGACACTTCGCTTTATAAAAGTTTAATCGAAATGATGGAAGTTAAAGGACAATGGTGTACAGACTTCACCAAATTCGATGCACATAGTAAGTAAATGCAATTCGCAGCACGGATACGAAATAATTAGGTAAGCAGTCCAGGGGTATTTTTTCGAGATTGGCGTTATCTATATATATGATGTATTAAAATATATTTATAAAAACAGATTAAAATTTCTACAAAATAGTGATTTTCACTAGTATAACACGATTATTCAACAAACATAAACAAAAATAGTCCTCACATTATGGGACTAAAACTCTTTAATGCTTTACCTCAGAGTTAAAGTTATTTCTACTGAGAGGATATTTTACACCGTGTGCGACTGCCTTGAATTAGCTCCAATTATTTGTTGTTTGTTTGTTTTTGTATCTGAGTTGACATATCCTAAACCTTTCCGGTATACAGGACAAATAAATTATTATTGTTATTAAAAAAAAATTAAAAAAAAAGAATATTACTCACGTTGAACATAACATTTCGTTTCTTAATTTGATTTTCTTCTCCAGAGAGATGGCATATTGTGAAAATATCTGTGTTTATTTTAATCACACAGATCATGAATTTACGCTCCCATAAACTGTTTTCTCCCATTGCTTTCAGAAAGAAATTTACGGTAACATTTTTAATAGTTTCCTTTACAACCTCTGACAATATTAACTCCCAACTTTATAAACTTCATCTCTTTGATAAGATTGGCGATTCTTTTGCCAAGTAGGTCCTGTAATATTTTCTGAAGTGATGCTCATGCCGCTTTTTACTTTCGGGCAAGCTGAAGTTGAGCAGTGTCAATTGACGAGATTTTTTTGAGCTAACTAAGTTAGTGACGTTGAGGATTCCGTTAAAGTTTGGCGTTTACTTTTTTGAAAAACTGAAATTTTTTGGTTTATTTTGTTTCTATTCCAAGTTGGTCAATCTATTTTAGGATCATCGAAAGAAAAACCAATATTAAAAACACACTTTAACTCCTTAAGATGTTTCATTTTTCTTTTCAAAGTTATTTAATAATTCCAATTCTTTTCGCAGAACAAATCAGTGGAATAATTATTGTAAATGTTGTCCGTTGTTCGTTAAACAATGGTATAGCCGTCGTTCAAAACTACGGCGCATATTTTCAAAAACACTTCTTTGAATTTCACTGCAGGCTGCAGTAATCCTCTGACGAAGTTCTAAATTTTCAGGTTGAGGGGTAAAGATAACAGACTTTAAATAACCCCATAGAAAAAAGTCTAGTGACGTCAAATCAGGCGATCCGGCGGGCTTATAGGTTATCCTCATCATATCCATTTACTGGACGAACATAATGAGGAGGAGTTCCATCTTGTTGAAGATGTAATTCATCCTCATCAAGTAGGATGATCTAGTTGATTTTCGAGAGAGTCATTAATTAGCGGTAGTTATTTTCCAACATATCCTAAATATTCTTCGCCATTTAGATTTCCATTGAAAAACAAAGGCAAAATCACTTGGTCCTCCAAGATGGGGGGTAGGTAGCCCGCGGGGGCAGGGGGTTAAAGTGACCGAGTCAATTTTGCATCAAAAGATGTCCCCCTCGATAATGCATGTTTCAAGAAATTTTTCATAAATTTGAATGTTGGGGTGGCACGTTTTCAAATGAACTTCTAATGTTGGGCAAGGTAGGGGAAAATAGCTATAGTTAGCGACGGCAAACAGACTCGTGTTTAGTCGACGCTCGGGAAAGCCGGTATGCAACTCGAACCCTTTCTCCCGAGACGAATAAACACGAGCCTGTCTAGTCTTCGCTAACGATAGTTATTTTCTCCTACCTTGCCCAACACTATGACCAACCGATATGTATACGTTTACTATGTATACATAGGTAAACGGTAAGATTTTAGGGGAAGAGGAGGACATAATAGTATTTTGCAGAAATGCTTAATACAGAACAACAAAATACGCCAGAAAACCGAGAAGAAAACGAGGCGCCTATAAACAACAATGAACTATCAGAACATGATGCTATTACGCCACTAGAAATAATTGAAGCTATTAAGGTGTTGAAAAGAGGTAAAGCGGCAGGACACGATGGGATAACAACAGAAATGGTAAAAACTTGGATAAGAACGGGATAGAAATTTTAGAAAAGTTATTTAATGCGATTTGGAAAGAACACAAAATACCCAAAGATTGGGAAATAGGAGTAATATTACCTCTACACAAAAAGGAAGACAACAGAGAATGCAGGAACTACAGAGGAATAACCTTGCTTAGTATCATGCTAAAAGTACACGAGCGAATACTAGAGAAACGGTTAAAAATACAAATTGAACACCAACTAGAAGAACAACAGGGCGGATTTCGGAAAGGAAGGGGTGTTCAAGACCATATATTCACGTTGAAACAACCGATTGAAAAGACTATGAATAAGAATATTTACGTGGCTTTTATAGATATGGAGAAAGCCTTTGATAGCATTAAAAGAGAAGAAGTTTGGCAGAGTCGTAGAAGAAGAGGAGTTAATGAAGAACGGAGAAAAGCCATAGCGACCATATATAAAAAAACCAGAAATTACGTAAGAACGGGAAACATGAAGTCAGGCGAATTTATAACGAAAGAATGATTAAGGCAGGGAAGAGTACTAAGTCCGGTACTTTTCAATGTCATACTTGATGATCTACTAAAGGAAATTAAAGTACTTACTAAAAAACTTCAAGTAGGGTACAGGAACATGCAGACAGTGGAATTAGCAGAGAGTGCATTTGCTGACGACGTGATAATAAAAAATAAGGTAAAAACGAACCAAAAGTAAAAATAGAAATAGTTGGAAGAGATAAAGAACAAATAGACACATTCAGATATTTAGGAGTAAACATACACAAAGATGGAAAAGAAGACATGGAAACAAACACTAGAATAGAGAATACAACGAAGTTATACTATACACTAAACAGGACATTTATAAGAAATAAGAAAATATCAATTAATACAAAAATAATTGTTTATAATACAGTATAATAATACGGATGGCAAGGAATAAAAAAGTTTGGGCAACATTTGTTTATAACTGATTTATTCTAACTGAATTTAGTATCTTAACACCCTATGGGTAAATAAGATTATTGATTATATATATTATACATAAGTAAACTTGGTATATACTAATATGCATTACTAAAAAGAAAACAAAATCATGAAGTTTGTTTTTTGAAATGATTCATCGTTAAACTTTAATATATTTGTCCCTCATTTGTTTTTTTCTTTATATTAGTTGCTATTGATATGGTAAAGCAAGTCACGAAAATAACAATTAGCGTTTTGAAAATATGCTAAGGACGACGAAATATTAAAGAGTAGATAGCCGCTGAGGTTTTAATAGTGAAAATAATTTATAAAATTAACTACCATGCTTTTTACTTTTATATTTGTAAGAGCTCGTCCATAATTCTAAGACCGCGAAAAATTATCTAATGTAAGTTCCTATTGTCCTGAAGGAACAATATACTGGTTGATAAAGAAGTTGATCTGCTGTCTTAATGAACGCAGCATTTCATTCTTTTGTGATCTTGAGCGGTCTATAACAATGGAAAAGGTAATAATGTAAGAGTAGATAGCGTTTGTCATCGCCGAAAGAAATTGCTTTACTTGTTCTAAGACCTCCTCGTTTTTTTTTTATTCTTAACGAATTCTTTGAAAATGGAATTATATTTTAAACGACTCCAATAAAGCTATTACATTTGGACCCACTGTGTGAAACTAAAAAGCACAAAATCATCAACTTAAACGAGCAATCACATTCAATTAGCACAGAATCTCAGTTTTAACAATTTCCGTTTATTATTTTCCGAATCGTGCAAAAGCGTGAGCAGCATAGAATTACATGGATGAATTCCAATCGAACTTAATTGATCCTCATCCAAAAGAAAGTAACGAAACTTGTATTTTAATATTTAAATAACTAAATAACGATGTGTTTAATTAATAAAGACATGAAAACAATAAATGTAACCACATGAAAATAGGATATACACTTCTGTCGAAATAAAATAATGATTACACTAAACGTAACTTATATTGCGAACGATTCTACACCCTCATCAAATGGAAGTGGTGGCGTGCGTTTAAGGAGGTTACACTGTATCCAAGCACTAAGAATGTGAAGCGAACCCTGATTTGCTCGTACAGGAAATGGGTACAACACTTAAATATATCCGACCGCTTAAAAGAACATCAACTGCGCTTTAATGTCGAGCGCCATAAAACATTCACAAGTGCCCGTGTAATTGCATAAACGCATTTCAATAGTTGAGAGTTGGCTTGTATTGCACAAAGGGTGCTATAACAAAGAAAGTATTAGGTATTGTATATTCCATAACTAGTTATTAGAACTTTCAAACCCACTGGAACAGTTGGTGCAAAGTAGGTATATAAAGCATGTCGGTTAAAACGACAAATTATGATTAACTATTGGGGAAAAGAGCCACAGGGCCATTTCTTTCTTATTGTTGATGCGATTTTAAACATGAATATGGTGTAGTGTGGTATACTAAAAGAAAAATTCATGCGTGATTGTTCATACGCATTTTTAACAACTTTCATATTAGTACTGAGAATTTAGTAATCAAATCATACACGAATCAATGGTAAAAAGACTGCCACTGATCCGTGCATGAATCTTTCTATCAGTGTATGTGTATAGTCTACAGGGTGACATAGAAAAAACTACAATGCATAGCAACATGTGATAGAGGATCAAGAAATAACAAAGAAAGTTCCTATACACTAATGTCCGATTGCTTTTTGTTTTCAAGTTACAAGCTGTTGAAGTTAAAAGGCTCTTATTAAACAAAACAACATTAAAAAATATAAGATACATATTAGTTCTGCATAAGGTGTGCAAATTGGTGACCTTGTTCCTGAATACGCATTTCCAATCTTCGGTGTTAATGACTGACGGCATCTTTGAAATACCTTAGCATTATTACGAAATCTGTCAGCAGATTCCACAATTCCATTCCATAATTGTTCTTCTATTTAGTTCTGCGGCATACACTTCGCTTTTCATCAATCAGATTAAGAGCGCACACCATTAATGGTGAAACTGGAGCCTATTAGCGAAAAATATAAGTAGGAAGACAAAATGGCGCAATAGAACTTCTTACCGTTGACGACTCCAGACACATCAAATCCCAAAAGAGCGAATTAACTTAGCAAAATGTAGTAGGAACGTACAAATCCTGTTCGCAAGCAGACCTATTCAGAAAACCAAATCCAAAATCCCAAAATTACGTTTAAAACGTTCTACCACTTATCTAGATACCAATCAACGGTTCAAATCACAACCACTCACCACGTGTGCTCGCTACAGAATGAGGAAGCAGAAATAGAAATTCCAAGGTGAAAACCACCTTGGGCAAACAGGAAACAACAACGGAACCGCAAAGTGCTTCCCGGGCGACGCAAACGACTAATAGTTGGCGCTAGCAACATCATAAAATGATTAAATTCACCAAATAGTTCGATAAAAATGCAACCGTAACAATACTCATGATATAAAATGAGTTCAGGTATTCGGAACCAAACCTATCCGAATATTCGAATCTCTGTGATCGGGTTAGAGATTTCGAATAAGGCAGGCATAGTTTTATGCTCAAATCAATTTCCAATGTTCATTTACATTTACCCCAAAATCCTCTTTCTATTTTCACCATAAATGTGAAGAATGGAGGTTAATGTAAACACCTATGCAAAATTCTAGATGCATGTGCTATTTTATTTATTTAGTCATACTACAATCTCCACACGAAATCCTGACTTAAACCATATTTAACCCTGTATTACTAACCGCAACGTTAGTATCAAATAGCTAGTCTATTTGCATTAGTGGTCCAGGGTTAAATACTTCTTAATCTCCAGTAAGAAATTCTAAGAATTAAAGCAGCAATTTCTATCATAGCATGAAACAAAAAAACTACTTTAAATTTCCGTAAAACGATCTCTTACACAACACATGGTCTGCCGTAATAAGTAATAATATTTACTTATTCTTATTTTAAGTTCATAATTACTCGCAAACCACCTGCAGCATACAGACAGCTTAAAATCTCATACGATATATACATACGCTAATTACACGAAAAGCCCTCGGAAAACAACAAGAATGTATATACACAGTACGGGTAAAACGAGCGCAAAAACCCGACGATGTCGTAATTTTACACCAGCCGGTGCTGATGCATCTCTCTCGCTGCGGTTACGAAATGAAAACAACAAAAAAAAACGAAGTCAACGAAGTAACAGCTCTGAGCTCTCCGCTCGTCTCTCATTTCGTTAATAAAACTGCGGGGGTCGAGACGGCTCGACTCTTCGACCATCGCGTTTACGGTTTATATACAACAACGTAGATATATGTATACAAGCCACGGAGTGCATTCGCTCGACGCTGTTAAACCCACCGACCGACAAAAAGCGACCACCCAATTCGATGAGCCGAACATGTTTCGGCGCGCAAATAAAAGTGTAAGTTATAATTTCGATTGTGGAACGGGTTATAAACGAGAGCGCACGTCAGAAAGGAGGAGGCGGTATGCAGTGGTAACAACGGGGTCCGAATCTGAACCGTCTATTCGTTCTGTGATGGGAACTAGAATGCTTCGGGCTATTTTCTAGAATGCAAAAACGTCAGCGTAGCGTAACCCTGTTCCCATATAATCTATACATAAATATTAATTTCATGCAAGGCGATGTAAAATTTCAAGCTTTCGTTTGAGTGAAGTATAAATAGTGATGAGTATGATTCGTATCTTTGCTTTGATACGAATCTTACTTGAGAGACAGATGCGCAGTGGGGCAGATCGGAGAATATCGTCTTAAAGACCTATAATTTTTTTAATTTTTGTTCTAGATTAGTCAAATTTGGTGTGTGTACCAAGGAAGGTTTGCTGTGTAAGTCCAAATTTATTGGCTAACAAATGTACATAAAACAATTCATGTCATAGGTACTGTTAAATGTTTTCTTTAAGGTGTCATTAGCCTAAAAGGTGTGATACAGACATTAAGGTATATGTAAACTCTAAACAGTATATAGGTAAGGTCGCGAAAATCTACAAACTTTCGAAGCTAGTAGTGGGTGCACACTAACGAAGATTTGGTAAAATTCCTGTACGGTTTCGGGGCAATTATATTACCCCGAAACCGTACAGGTATTTTACTTGTGCGAGTAAAATTACTTCTAATTTATTTTAGACATATTTATTAAATAGCTTGAAAAAAAAAACGGTGACGGTCGAAACGTCGCCTAAGGATTATGTTCAAAATTTAAAATAAATATTAGCTCGAATTTGCCGAAGATTTTTGTTAGATTATATCAAGAGCGAAAACTAAACAGAAAAAGATATTATTTGCGTAGATCCAATTAGTCAGCACTATTTTTGTATCTAGACCACCCTTGAAGAAACCATAAGTCCATATCCGCTCCTGTAGAGGACGCAAGCCAGCAGAACCTTCGTGTTTCTAGTTCCTGCTCGAAGTCTATCATTATTATTTCAATTTCGCGATTACACGTTTCTCAGGGATCGATCTTAATATACACGAATGAGTATTTTGTCCTCTCTTCCGTTGAATATGCCGTGCATGCGTGTCGTGTGTTGGTTGGTTATTTTCTCTTTATTTTCAAAAAGAACCGGCATAAGAAAGTGGGAGTATATAAAAAAAGAAACGAAGAGGCAAATACAAGAAGAAGGGTAAGCGTTCGTGTCCCTGAGCAATCCATAATAAGAGCGGAACGTGTGTGAGCTTGAAACGTGCTGAGGTAGGCGATGTGGATTGGATGCGTGTGTATTTACCTTTCTTCCTGAATTATTGCTTATCGTTGAACCTCCTCAACCAGTTTCTAAAGAAATGAGACACGCACGTGTAAATAAGAGTAGACACACAAGTTAAAATAATAAATGCATGGAGCGCTGGCGATTCTTTGAAATCTCCTCTTAATTTCCCTGGCGTATTATACCAATATCCTAACCTGTCATAGCATCTATTTACTCCATTTTCGCCTTTGGCATTTCCAATCTGCCCTCCTCATACTCGCCGGGCCGTTGTAAAGGTATCGAAATGAATAACGAGCCGTGAAAACTTCGAGTTTCTAGAGTTCGGTTGGTTTCTCTTTTCTGTGCACCAGTCACGGAGGAACGGAGCCTTGTAATATAGCATGCACGCACGGGTAGATGTTTCACGATCCGTTCACCGACCGACGGGAATCGCAACGCCGCTTCACCTTCCACCTGCTACCTATCAAGTTTTCGATCTTGCACAATAAATTTCGGGTTTTTTTCTCCGACGGATCTGGCACCCAGATAGGCGGAATGGAGTAGGATGAAAGCGTCACCGTCTAATGTCTACCTAACTACAGGTTTGCGCGACTTGGAAGTGAAATAAATTAAATTTGCATCGTTTCTAAGTATTTACTGTAATTTATTTTATTAGAAAAGCACGTTCCTATTATAAATGCAAACAATGTTATTTTGAAACAAAATAATATGCTTAAAAAAATTACTTCAATTGTTTAAAGAAACCTTTCAGTTAGAGTATAATTTAACGTATATGTCAAAAGTTTTGTCACAAAATTCAACTCTATAAAAAATAGAAAATATCGAGTTGGCTTTGCAAACAAAAGTAATTCAACGTTCTGTCATTTTAACGACAGTTCGGTTGTCGAAATCGATTTTGTTGTAATGGCATATGGATTAGAACTTAGAAAAAGTATGTATAATTTCCTTGGGCGGATGCCTAAAATTCAAATGGTCTAACTTTTGCAACAACAGAATGTGAGCAAGATTTGTCATGCCCAAATCTTCTGAAAAGTGGAAGGCTAGTCTCGGCCTTCTACACATAGAGCAAATCAGTTAGGCGAAAATGTCAAGAATAAAATTGGACAGTCATTGTAAAAAAATCACATTATGGTGTTTCCATGGATACAATTTCCAGAGAACCGAAGAGAAGATGTGTAAAATATCGCAAAAGGAAGGAATATCCTAAATATTCATACGCCAAATCAGTTAGATAAAATAACGAGGTGTTGCCATGATTTAAAGCACACTGATTTTGCAATTAATAAAACCGTCGTCATAGATAATGAAAAGTACTTTACTCTAATTGTCAGTGGTCAACCTAAATTTTAAAAATTTGATACTAAACAACAGAAATTGGCAATCCCCAGATTAAAACAACAAACGCTAGTTGAAATATTAATTAGAGCCACAATTCAGAGAAGCGAAAGAAAGAAAAGAAGTAACACCGAAATGTAAACACACAGTAAAAAAAAGGAAATACCATGAAACCAAAGAAACAAAGAACGATGAAAGCGAGATAGGTATCCATGAGGGTGACAAAGATCCCTGGAACGTAACATTAGATAAAACACCGAAAAAGATACTACTTCACCATTATCAAAATGATTTGTTTTAAAGGAATTGAATGAAACGACGCCATATTTGAATATGTTCTGGATTCTGGTCTTCGGACTCTTCAAAAACATTATCTAATATTTGAAAGTCATGTTAGCTTAGTTTCATTATCATGAATAAAATTTTTGGTGTGCTTCCTAAAACCGGAATTCATATAAAAGGTGAAAGAATTCTTTATAGGTAAATTCTCGTCTGTTGTGCTAGTGCAGGAGCAAAGTTAGTTAATTTTTACTATTTGAATATCGAAATGCGTTTGTTTAAATTACTTTAAAAATAAAGTTATTACGATACACATGCACCACACTTGTAGTCAGTTCCTTTTGCATGACATGGAGTGATTGTAATCATAACTTTAAATTATACAAGTTTATAGCAAAGATAGTAGTAAAAAGATTCTCCACAATAGTCCCCTAATACTTAGCACTACAATTTTTTGTTAAAAAGTTACTCGTTTTTTTTTTTTTCTGAGAGAAGATTGACTCTTCATGTAAAACTGTTGAAGGTATGATTGAAATCACAAGATGGGACGTTTGGAAGAATGAATTAATTAAATATCGACAATCATACATATTAACTAATTGTTAGAACAACACAGACAAAGATGTATAGAGTTTTCATTACGCCAATACAAACAATAGATGGATTATTATACATATAGTAAAAAGCAGGAACAATTGAGACAAGAAAATTGGAACGACATATCCTCATAACAGCGAGGACGTTGAATATATCATTAATGTATACCGTTGTTAATAAATGGAAAGATTATATTGCAAAGGACACTAAGTGTGTGAAAATTAAGAAGAAATATTAGAAAAGCTTGGATTATAATAGGGTTATTAAATTGCGTTACAAAAAAGAATGAGTTTAAAAAAACCGAAAATGAAACTCTCTCAAAGCAGTATAAATAATATACGATTTATCGAAATAAGTTGATAAAAAAAAAACAATGAAAAAATACTATCAATCGATGATAGACAAAGGAATTAATAATTCTGCAGCTCGATGGAATCCCATTAAATGGAACGTCTGGCGGCCAAAATGAAAATAAAAAAAAAAAAACAGAAAACTATGAAATTGTTTGGTATTTCAACAGTAGGATATAGTATTACACAAAAGTAAAGATACCAATAAATTATCGATCACATAAAGTAGAAAACTTGATTTTTTTATTTCCCATGAATGAATATGGAATACAAAAATATTACTATCAATTATCAATTAGGGCATTAAAAAATAAGAAAAGGCCGAATATAGATGGTATTAAAATAGAAACTTTCAACGAAATTGTAGAATTCATAACTAGATTGCTTGCCTACTTCATTAACTAACCCTTTAAATATATTTCTTTTAGTGTACTAAAGGTAACTCTCATAAAACCCTTACACAAAGGTGACCATGAAACTACACTGACAATGAGTAATTAAAGATCCATGTCGCTTATTTCTAGCATTGCAAAAATCATCAAGAAAGCTATTCAGCTACGAGTAGTATGTTTTTTCAATCTAACATCATATCTGAGAAATAATATGGTTTTTTTTATAAGGGTAGAAGTACTCGACATGCAATACTGCAGCTAACATCAAAATCCATGGCTTTGTGTATTTATAGACATAAAACATACCTTTGATACTGCCTCACAAGAGAAACTCCTTGAGAAACATCAAACAATATATTAGTACAAGAAGCAATTCATTCAATAATATAATATGTGGTATTCCACTAGGAACTGTACCGGGCCCCATTCCTTTTATAATTTATATAAACGAAACTTCTAAATTTAGATGCTACTGGAGAGATTACTAGTTTTGCTGACTATAGAGTTACAGAGTTACAATCGCAAATCAGATATAGCATAATTGATTGAAGAGCTGTGTGCAGATTGCTACTTAAGGCGGTTAAATACAATGCAAAAGTGAATATTAAAAGAACAAGCGAACATCCAAGTTCCAAAAGACATAAAAGGAATACTACACTAAAAACGTTTCATTTTATTGGCTATTTCATCATTTTTCACTACTGTGTGTCATGGAATTCACAGAAGAGCTATTTTATCTTTCCTCCGTCTGGGTAATTTTTGTTAATATTGAACTGGAAAGTTTCGACCTGATCTATGCTAGGGTATTTGTTCGAAATATTGCGTTCACAAACACATTCGTAAATGATTATATGATATATATTAATATCATTGTACTTAATTATTTCGCAAATAATTTCAGTTGTGAAATTACATTTATGCACTAATTTAATTTAATTTGTCAATCTGTTACGGTTTCTTAATTGAAATTGTCAGAAGACAATCGCATCAGTAAGCTCGATCTATCATGATTACTGTTCGTGGTGTTACCTTAGAAGAAACTGACAAGTTGTATTGCGCGCTGTCCGCATAAACACGAAATAAATATTGACACACGTCGAATCTTTTCTCACATCGCTTCGCGAACAACTTCGCCCCTTATAAATATTTACGAGAGCGGATTTTCCCGCGCCAGGGAAAAGAAAGGGAAAGATACACGGCCAGAACTAAATCGGTTTTTCCCGCCGGCAGCGCCAATATCCCACGTCGTAATGAAATAATAATAAAGGAGGACGTTTTGCCGTATCCTCGATTCAAAGGGAGCACATCAGATCCGCATATAGGATTTCAACGCTCCCAGGGATGCAGACGGAAACGCCACCGGGGAGATATTGTAGTGTGAGCTGTTAGAAAACTGAAGGCAGTGCTATGGAACACTAGGGGCACTTGCGTTGAAATATAATACGAGTCGCACACTGCCAATTTGCTCAGCACGTATGTATGTGGAGAATCAGGAACGACCTTTACTTTTTACCTACGTAAATGTAAATTTTTCGGCCTGCGGGATCAAAGCCCATTTGTCAGCAGTAAATTTTACACACGGTTTTGTCTTATGAAGGGGTACGATCTCATCCATCTTTGCTTGTTTTAGAAAACTAATATGTTTGCCGCATACCTGTTTATTATTTAGACTGAACTAAAAAGGTCACATTCACTGGCAATTGAACAGTTTCTGTATCAAGGAAAGCATATAATTGTCACAGCGTTCAATACTGGGACCAACACTGTTTCTGATAAATGTTAATGATTTGGATTCCGCGATCGGCCAATGTTTACTGACGCAATATGCCGTCGATACTAGCTGTGTCATTTCTGGCCTTTGCGAACACGTTTCGGGCGCGGCAAATTCGGTCGTCGGTAACATGATCGCGTGGTGTGACAGTCAGACAGAGGGGTTGACCTTGAACACGTGTAAAACGGAGTTTGTTCAATTTAGGAATAGTCAGTCTGAGTAGCTTCTATGTAAAATGCGATGGCAAATCCATCCTGGAAGCATCCTCTACGAAGTTTTTAGGTATTTTAGTTGAATCGAATCTAAAATGGCGCAATCACTGCGCGAATCTAAGTCAAAATATATCCAGAGCATTTTATCCTCTTAAAAATTTACGACATAGTTGTAACCAGGAAGGTCTAAGGTCCTTCTTTTTATTGCAGATTATATTAGGATTTTGTAACTTATTTCACCTCGACCTTTCCAGATCTATTGTGATCCCCTTTGCTCTAGAATGCGCCCTCCAATTTTGCTTTGCGCTCGCAATATCACAGCATATGAACTGGGGTTTCTCCTTCCTGTTGATAGAATCTGCAATTAGCGTCCTCTGCCAGGACGCTATTTGTTTATACATATGCTTATTTAGTCTACAATGACCAGTCAACAGACCTACTACCATTTTAACATCTTCCTGTCCTTACTCAGTAAGTCTGTAGTAAACTCTTAAGAAGTCTTTTGCCTGTTCTTGCCCTTGTGACTTTCCTTGGACTTGTTCTGTGTCCATTCGTTGATGGATTTTTCAATTTGCGATTTGGTAATGCCGAAGGGAGGGCTCCCATAAGTGACATTGACGAGCCTCGTGTGGTCAGATCATCGTCGGCCGCCTCATTTCCCTTGGCTGGAAACTCAGGCCGGTGCTAGTTTCCTTTTAGTACCCACTTCATTTAGGGTGCTTACGCAGTCCCAAACTACCTTAGAGTCAACACTTGGTAAACTGATCGCTTTAAGTGTGTCACCTCAGCCTGGAACACCGTCATATCCTTGCTGAAGCTCATTAAAACGCCGTTTCTGAGCTTCTTTCCATATATTCCGGCTCCTACGCCATAATAAGTTTTAGAGCAGTTTATGTAACAGTTTGAGTCTGCTCGTACTGGAGAGCCTTTCAGTCAATCCTTCTTATCTGGTATAATATCCTGATACTTCCTATCCAGGTTAAATTACTGCACTGTGTCGTAACTTGGCATCCCCATAAGGGATGCCTCCTTAGGCTCATCTACTAGCTTTTTATGATAAGCACCGTGTGACTTACTTATCGGTGTTTTTTTTTAGTGGTGGAGGATTTAGAATTACTTCCATTGCGGCTAGGGTTCGTTCCCCAGCCAAACAAATCAACCTTTGTACACCACCCAGCGTTTTGGCCGTGCCCGCCTGACGCACCTTTGGCCACCATATTACTGCTGCGTATATTATCATAGGTCTAATTACGCTTATGTATAAGTGCAGTCACTTTGGGGCTGAGGCCCGAATTTCTTCCACACTATCTCCTGCACCTGCCCAGGGCAATAGTAGTGTTGTTGGTTGTCTCCGGTAGATGTGTGTTCCTTGTATGTAAGTCTTTGACCAAACCATTCCCCAAGGTGTTTTGCTTCTTTGGCATATGGATTTCTTTCATTACCTAATACCAGTGGTTGTAAACCTTCTAGCCTTCCTTTTCTCGTCAACTAGGCTACTTGTGTTTTCTAAGCATTGACTGATAGTCGTTCTTGTGTACACCAATTGTATACAGTGTTTAGTGCGGTTCGCATACGTTCTACCAGAACTTTTGGAAACCGCCCTCTAATGGCTATTGTAAGGCCGCACAAGTCAGCGCACCCTAGGCAATAAAAACCTTTTCTGGTCTGTTTTCGGATTAGGTCGTCCACTAGGGTAGCCCACAGTAAGGGAGACAAAACTCCGCCCCGCGGGCATCCCCAACCCATCTCCATTTCGATAGTAGCCTCGCGGATTGTGGATGTAATTATCCTTATTTTTATCCACTGCAGAAGCTTCGGTGTGACGCCTTTTTTTCCTTAAAGTCTCAATAATTGAATTTGCGGTAGCACCATTAAATGCGCCCTCAATATTCAGGAAAGTCTCTTTGTCTATTCTATGTTCTATGGACTTTGATATTAGTATGTTGATTTCCGGGTTGATAGGCATACTGCCTATGACGGAGTGGGTGTTTTCTCGGCGCGGTATCTCTTATGTACCTGTCCACCAACCTTACAAGTGTCTTAAGTAGAAAGGAGGACAGGCTTATTGGTTTGGATGATTTAGGCGTTTAGAACACACCCCACGTTATACTAGCTCTGAAGGTTTTTATGAGATCTGGTATCAATACCTTCTTCTAGAGTAGGGTCGGGAATATTCCATCCGCGCCCGCATATTTAAAAGTTGAAAACCTGGTCAACACCCACTTGATTCTTGTGGGCCTATGTGGCCAGTCTCTAATCTTCTCGTTTTGTGGCCTATTTGGCCTTCGATCTGATACGGCCGGCTTGCGAACACCCGTTAGGATTTCCGCAGACGGAAAGTTAACCTTGAACAGTTCCTTAATGCTCTCTCTATGAGAGCATTTGTACGTTCCATCAAATCTTTTGATGAAGCCCATTTTGGTCATGCATATTGCCATTGCAGCTAGTATCAATAAGTAACTATATATAATTTATTTTGTCGATAAACCACCTCAGTTAGAACGCTGAAATTAACGCTGCTGAATCTCAACACGCATACAAAAAACGTTAAAGGTCGACTGGATTAAATGGCCATCGAAGATTTATGATTAATATTGCTAGAACGAGCAAGATAATCGATATACCAGTCATTGGTGTCGGCAGCGATTTGCCATTACATAAATAACCATGGGTAATTATCGCGCTTGACTAATTAGGACAGACAATTTCCTTTTATAACGTTGACCAGGCTGTGCAACAGGTGACAATTAATGTCATTGCTGTTGAAATATTTATAATCAGTGGTAGGTATTTTACGTGTGCTTAGAGCCCATTTCAATTCGTGTGTAAATATTCGGGTTGTTTCTCATTTATGCGATATGAAGAGAATGCATTTAACAGAATAGTCCAATTTTAGAACATATAAATCATAATTGAAGTACACGGAGAAAAATCGTTGTCATAATTCCGTTACGACCACATAAAATGTGTAATAGGTCTTGTTTAATATAGATCGTTAATTTTTTATTAATTCTTTCACAATATTTTCATTGTATATTGAAATTTATAAAGTTTTATATAAGAAAATAATAAAAATGTGACGACACGACCAATTTTAAAATAAGTATAAACAATTAATAAAATTAAAACAATAAGATAAAAGAAAATCAATCAATTTTGTCAAGATTCAACACCATATACATTAAATTGTTTTCCCTGTCATCGACATTGTATATTTCAAAAGAGGAATGACACCCAATACAATTCCACTTGCTGGTGGGCATTGGAGAAACATAAACATCAGTTTTTTTCCATTAGCGTTTTATTTTGATATACTCAGCATTTCTTTCAAAACTGCTTTGACTTGAATGCCACTGAAACTTACTGTCAGAAAAGTTTAGAACATTTTATTCTTGGCAACTTCCGCTGCGTACTTATGACTGCTTATCAATATTAAAAAAAAATGGACAAGGAATATTTCAGTGGACATAACCTACGTAAAATAAACATTTTCTTTTGCATCGATTTTATTTATAATATTTATTTCCATCAAAAATTGCGCGAATTACATATTAACACTTGATATGAAATTATCTAATTACCTGAAGAAATATTGACAATGTTGCTAGCTTTCCATCTTTTGTTCAGGAGACAGTGGTGTGGCCACGTAAACCTTAACTGCTTTGTCTGGGTGCGCAGGAGTAATCAAAGGCTTCTTATTAGGGCCGACGTAAGTTTTATAGGGTAATTCATATACCAATTTCAAGTTAAGTTTTTCGCAGATCGCCTGCGTCTTAACACTTGTGGCGTCGATTCTGATACAGCCGTACCCACAATCGGCCCCTGTGTCTATAGCTCGCCGTACCAGAGCCGTGCCCAAACCCTTCCCACGTTCATCGGAATTAACGCAAAGATGAGCTATCTCGAATATTTTCGGCACTTTAGCCACCTCCCATAGATCGGGGGCTCGTTGCAGATGCACGTAGAACTGGTACAATTTCCTCAGTCTCGGATTCCACAGAGAACGAGCGATTTTCTCCCAAGCGTCGGGGTCCCAAGGGGAGGTAACCTCGTTGATGCACGCGCCGGCTAGCGATTCGTCATCTTTGCACCGGGCGATTAAACTGAAGCCTTGCGATAGCGATTTCAGGATATGGTCCTCCAATATGGCGTTCGGAGCACTTCCTAAGCCCAACGCTCTGGCGACTGGTTCGTCTCTAAAGTAAGCGGTCCACATCAGTTCCAAGATTTCGTCATAGTCCTGCTTTTCCGGGCGCTGAATGGTGAAAGGCCAGGCATCGTCATGTTTTTGAGCCTTATCGCAGTACGATCGTCCGAGAAGGATGGGTTTTAATGAGTGACGGAGAATTTTTGGAATGGAAAAGGTCCTAGAGATCAATGCCATATTAACACTTGGAAATTTTGCAATGACTGACAATGGCGCCGAAATATGAACAATGTGTCAAAAGTTTTTGACAATTTACTAACTGTCCAATTCAAATTTTTTGAATTGCGAAAAGTACAATTCACATTTTAGAGGAAGGATTGCTCTCACAGATGTGGTATTTAGGTGCCTAATTTTCAATATACTTCCGGTCGAAATTTATTGTTTGTAGTTATGAGTTACATATGTTCTATGTGAAAGTTATTGAATAATATTCATTATGTCATTATAAAAAATATCAAACACAAATAAATTATTTTAATTTTTTCTTATTGACCTTGAGAGACTCAGCAGCGCTATTTACGACCTCGAAATTTTAAGCTTTGTAGTAAATTTAATTACAATGGAAATTATTTATCATACCATCAGCTTGGCATCAATCACCTACTACGCTACGCTATCTTAATATGCGTTAAATCAAACGGAATCAATACATTTTTTAGGGTACTACGTGGTCGTAAAGCAAATACATTATGAAAAACCTTTTTCAGGAAAAATACATAATGGATATATTGTGTGCAGTGTTTGGGTTTTATATTTAAGTCCAAACACGTTTTTGAAAAAGAGAATGAAGAGTTATAAGTTTTTAGAAAAGATTTATAAATGATTATACTATACTATAAATTAATCTAAAAAGCAATAACAATATATTATATATATTAATAGAATCTAATTCAAACTTAAAGACATTTTACTATTGGCAAATATATCAATTAATCGTTTGTTCGTATCTAGCAGACTTGATAGCAGTTAGCTTCGACACTCTGCCAATATAACATCTGTTGTTCCTTAACCACTTCTACATATGTTTGTTGATTAAAAATGTTCTCGTAGGAAGCATTAAGAATCTCAGCATTCTTGATGCTTTACGAGTGTGTAAGCAGGCATGGGACAATGTTTTCATAAAATGGGATTTGTGAAGAATACAAACTGAAGGCGGAAGTATAGGAGAAACTTTACGTGGAACTCATCCTGTGCTTACTGTTGCTATTTGGGGAGAGGCAATTTAGTTGAATTTAGGAACTACCAATCTTGTATGACGACTATGTCAACGTGAATCAAATTGTGATGAGATGATTGGCGCAGATATTATTGCTCAAGCACAATCAAGTTGAGGAAAGAGTATCTACGGAAAAAGAAATATATGTAAAAAGTATGCATTAACTTTGACGGTGTTGGAAGTCAGTCTAAATGTAGAAGATTCACAACACGCTTCACAACATGGTTTTTTAAAGGGAAGATCTACAAAGACAGCTATTTTGCAATTGATTGAGCAACACAAAGGTATCGGGGTTTTTATGGATTTAAGGAAAGCCTTTGACTTGGTAGATCATAGTATACTCCTGATAAAACTTCATAGATATGGGATTCGTGGCGAACTTGATTGAGTTGTATCTAACAGATAGGCAGCAAAGAGTCGAGATTAATGGTTTCTAGTGCTCTGACAAGTATGAGAGGAGTGTCTCAGGGATCCGTTTTGGTCCCTTTATTATTTATTATATATTTAAATGACTTATTACAGACTATTACAAACGATGGATTAGTAACGTATGCAGATGATACTTGTCTCTTAGTCTCAAACTCCTGCCTAGAAACATTACTTACTAATAAACAATCTATGATATAATATTGTGATGTTTTTGTTCGAAAATAACAGATTGTATCTAAATGTCAGCCAAACTACTTTCATTCTTTTCACACCGGGTAAAAGTAAGATAAATACATCCCATTTACTACGCATTAAATCGCAAACAGTACGTCAAAGTAACACACCAAATTTCTCGGTTTACATTTGGAATTGGGAATCACACATAGAGAATTTAGAGTCACAATTATCGTCGGCGTGTTATGCATTATATCGTCTACGCAAACATGTAAGCATAGAAGTATTAATAACATACTATTATGCAATATTCCAGTCAAAGATGACCTATGCCATTTTATTTTGGGGTGCGTGAACACATACTCACAGAGTTCTAAAAATTCAAAAATGGCACTGAGAAATATTATGAGTATACCTAAATATAGCTCTTGCAGACCTATTTTCAGGCAATTGCACATACTTACAGTTTTCAACTTGTATATTCTGGAGACAGCAGTGTTTGTTAAAAGTAAGAATAAAAGCTTCATTAGAAATAAAAACTATCATACTTATGATATTAGAAATAAGGATTGTCTATGTATTCCCGAGGAAATAAAAATATTACAAGACATACACATATTTAAAACGAAATTAAAATTATTTTTGCAACGAAACGTTTTCTATTCCTAGAAGAATTCTTTATGTTACAATATTTCATTTTTGATCGTGGACCAATTTTTTTCTTTCTTTTTTGTATTAACATATCTAACTCGGATTTTTTGATAATTCGTTCGAATTCTCTGATGAAGAACACTCTTGATTTTAGTGATGACAAATATGTATTATAAAATAAAAAAAGAGACTCAAAGTTGACAAATGACAATAATATAAACAATAAAATAATACTTAACCACCATATTCATATCATCATTACCGACAGCCACCAAATAATCCGATAATAAATCACCATCATAGAAAAGGATGGACACATGCAAACAGGTACAAAATAAAGAAAAAGGATGCCTAGAGTTCATAAGAACATATTTATTTGTAATGTTTGTAATGTTGAACTGGACTATGAAATAGAAGCTATATGATTTTGAAACGTAAGTGTAGTCATACAATTTCTATATTAAATTTACAGCTTTTAATAATTAGCATTATGTTACTAACCCTCAGTTCATAATAATCTAATCTACTACTAGCTATTCATATTTTCCATCTGCGGTTAAACCTATAGTTTTTAAAAGAAAAAAGAAGTGCCCATCAATCACACGAACCGCGCATGCCTTAAACTTACTTCATATATATTCGTCTATTCGGTAACGCCATCAATCATTCTATTCAAATATCCGTCTGCTTTTGGTGGCCGATCCGGAACGCATATTAAGAAACGGTCGGCAGTTAAACGCAGATGAATTCAAAAACTTAAAACGCCTTAATTACTCCGCACTCGCTTCGCTTTCAATCACCGTCGAGTTAACGAAGTCACATTCGCTTTCTTTCATGCCCCTTTGTGTTCTTTTCCTCTTTTGTATATAACAACACCGGTATATTCGGTAATTAAAAAATGATTAAGCCGGGTGATTTGAATATGTACAGATTGCTTTGCCTTTGCCGGCGTTGTTATTTCAACGGCATTTTGCCTTTTTCCTTAATCTCCTCATACGAAGCGTGTTGTTCGCTTCTTAAGCGGGCTGCTATCCCGTGAGAAGATGATTAAATTGTTAATAGAGGGGGCTATAAACGACTTGCCAGCTGTAATTTTATTGTTCTGAAGCGTGCGTAAGCTCCGGCGGTAATTCATTTCGTGTTAGATGCCGGCGCTGCGCGAAACATTTACAAGGAGTCGCGCTTTTTAACACCCCACTCAAAACGATTTAAACAAAACATGAGTTAAAACGTACTTTTTCTCTGTAAAATCTGAGAAAAATATGACTAATTATTTAGATGGATTCGCTGGCTGAAGTAATTAAATATCTTTTTCTTTCTTTTAGAAACATTATGAGTAAGAACTGTATTCTATGAAAAATGTGTTATGAATTAAGGCAAATACAGGGTTACTATAAAAGAAATAGACACCTTTGGTATTGTATAAAACAAAAGTTATTTGTTATATCGACATGCATTTTGCGCTGTCAGGTTGAGGACCTGTAGAAGTTTCGATAGTACAGTTGGTAGTACTGCGCAAGCATAATAGCTACGATACGATGGCTGCAAACTCTACTGAGAAAGCATATTGCGTGCTTGAATTTGCCAAAACGAACTCCGTAACTGTTGTCCAATAAAAATTGAAAATGTCTTCTTAGAAAGTTATACGTGTATGGATTCTAACCTCCAAACCGCGTACAATAAACACATAATATCGTAATAATACGTTTACGCCATCTGTATCCACGCGCAAAGCATGCGAACTTAATATTACTTATCTATGATGGGAACTATCATGGCTATCGCTCCGTTGCCAAATCGTGCTGATTAAGAATTTATGAATGAAAGAACTTGTGACGGCAGAGCACTTTCAAAAATTAATTATGCCTTAATGAGAAATAATTTAAAAGAACGTTTGATGAAGGGCCATATATTACTATATTCTCTATCATTCTATGATATAAAAAAAAGTTGTGCAATTCCTCATTCCTCATTGTGCGAGCTTAGATCATGTGTTATCAAAATTGTTAGTAATACATGTTATGTAATTTCGTCTGAAATCTAAATTGTAAAATGGTAACGACTCAAGCCTCTAACAGCTTATAATGACCACGAGGAGTAAAGACCAGTCGAAACACCAGGGCTACCGGAAGAACACCCATAGGTGATGTATTCCTTTTGACAATGTAGATATTATTACTGGCTTGTAATATTGTCAATAAATAGTATAGTATAGTATAGATCTGTGACTGCATTACTGGCTTATATAGCGGCCCTCTCCTGTATTGAGAGTTTGCTTGTGTCCTGTAGATGGAGACAGTCTAAACCCTTATTTCCATAGTAAGGAAATGGCAGATATAGCTTGAGAAAGCCATAGAGATGAAAGTGGGTTTGCACTAGGAGTGACGCTGATGATTACTGGAATGGTGATTCCAACAATAGACAATGAGCAGCCCGCCTGGTGGCATTTTTCGGTTCTAATTGTGTTTGGCATTTCTTCTTTGACGTGTATAAAGCGTTATAATTTTAAGGCAAGTATTATTACTATTCTTAAAAAGATATGAAAAGTTATTTAATTCAAGAATTCGAACATTTTGCTCCAACCCTTTTAACGCAAGTAAACGATATGCTTAAATGGAGATTAGAAGTAGTTTAATCCAAGACTGTTAACATCTTACAGTGTGAAATTATAAAATAAATGCTTTTCTGCTATAACTGTAATTTTAATATGAGGAAATTTTTATATTAAAATTTTACCTCGTGTCGGATTTGAACCAGACACCTTCCGCTTGCCGGGCGGACACTTTGACAGTTGAGCTAACGAGGTGTCTGGTTTTCACAATGTCACAATGTCTGCCTAAGATCTGTATTTGAGACATTTCAAATTGTGAAAACCAGACACCTCGTTAGCTTATGTTTTTTTCTTGCTTTAAAAAGTTTATCTCTTGGGATATTCAAAACGTAGATTTATTTGGTCCAAGACAAATTTATTTAAGGTAAGCATGCATTTTTCTGTGTGTACTTGTTAGCATTTCAAAAAAAGTAATTTGGGAAGGCAGCCAAAAATGAAGAGTTTCTTTCTTAAATGTCTAAGCTTTTGTAGCTTTTATTTGCCACTTCATCAGCGACAAAATCTATAAAATCATTAATTTTCAAAAAGGGAGATACAGATGTTTAATTATAGTGTTTTTCTTTTGGTTTTTCTCTTTTGTCAAATGTATTTCGCTATTTCTCCAAACTATTTCCCACCTACGTCGTTTTGACATTAATATATCGAATGAAATTCACTATTTGTCAAAACTCTTTCAAATGATTTTCCTCTTTTTTAAATTTATAAATGAACAAACAAAAAAAAAATCGCAAAAATGCAATTCTCATAGTTATCAAATTTTTATTTGGTGGAGGTAATATACTGGAACTGTTGCAGTAACGGAAGTAGGTCAAAATAATATGAAAAGCCATGTACTGTGCTTTTAAGAAAGTTATTTTCAATTTAATCTAGTGTTATTGCAAATCGGTTTTGGTATAGAATAAATCACAAGATTTCTTTAACCTATCTGATTGTAATAGTCATAAGATATAAGAGTAGAAGAGTAGAAGTGGCCTGGATATACAGTTTTTTTTTTTTTTTTTTAGAAAAAATACTAAATTAGAATATCGCTTGCATCACATAAATACCCAAAAACTAGTTCCTATTCCAAGATAAATCCGTCTAATGCGAGATTTTTACGCACCGCTGCTTACCGTTGCTAAATCTCTGTTCGGACCGTTGAAGCCGAGGTGCGCGTCAAGCAATTTATTAAATAGTAGGAGCAAGCGACCGACAGCACGCCACTTTTCCCCATCCATCCGGCCGCAATAAATATAAGAGACGGGGAAAATCTCCGAGTCTCCTATTAATGTCTGTTGCGCGGGTGATAAATTTAAAATAAACCCGGTAATGTCTCGGGTGTCTTTTGGCAAGAAGTTCGGCCGCTTTTGAACCGCTCCGTCGCAGTGGAGGCGGCAGAGGTGTATATACAGATACAGACAGTACAACTCCAGACCGGAGCGGGCGTCGGTTGTCGTCTTTACGGAACGCACACATTCACACGTACGGGACTGGTGTCATTAATTGTCGCCCGAGGAGAAATGTCGCGTAACGCCGGCTCGTAAATCATAAAGCGCCCGGGCCGGCCTCACTGAGGTCGGCTCCTGGCTTGGCGGAGAGAAACGGGATACGGGATAACGTAAGTCGTTGACGGTGTATTACAAGTCGTACTAAATCGGGAAAGTTTAGACCTGAGCGCACCGTAACTTCATATATAAAAATGGTTAGTCGTGAAATAGTAATCTCCCTATTTTTGTAATGACTTAGAAACGTCTATTCATTCTATTGTAGCTTATTTCTGTACAAGTATTTTCTGATTACTGTAATAATCGATACAATATATTATTCTATACTGATAAAAGTTTTTTTGTAAAATTACAATGCTGATCGTTGGTTACTTATTGACGCCTTGAAGAATCATGTAAATACACATAAAAAAGTAAGTTTTATAATATAATAATAATAATACATTTGATCCCGTAGATTATAAAAATATGAGATAAGTCAAACAAAGAACATATGAAAATAAGAGAAAAATATATGTGATTATATAGCAATAAATGCAATATCTAAATTACAGACGGTCATTCATATACTCACAATCAGTGACTGAATAATGTTTTCTCAACTGAAAATGCTTTTAACTTAATCTTAAACGTGTGACAGTTATTATTATTTTTTAAATCCTTTGGCAAATGATTATAGTATAGAATGCCGTTATACATCGGATCTGATTCTGATTCATAGAAAGTTAGTCTGTGTTAGAAATCAGCAAATTAGTATTATATCTAGTGGCATAATCATGGTGTTATAAATATATTTAGACGTTCTCTAATATACATAACACATTTGAAAATGTAAATTGATGGAATGGTAAGTAATTTCCATTGTCTAAAAACATTTCTGCACGATTCTAAGTAATGCAGTCCAAATATATTACGTATCGCTCTTTTTTGCAATAGAAATATTCTCTGTGCCGGCGCAGCACAACCCTAACAAATTATTCCATATGTAGCTTTAAGATAAAAATTGGCCAAAATAGAAAGTTAAACATGTTTCTGTGCTTGGTAAATTGTGGAGCCTTAATAAGTAGCAGAAATGCCATAGGAATGTTGAAAAGTTTGTAGCATTAAGTATGTGTCCAGATTTTTTTCGCTGAACCGCGTTCGTCGCAATTATAAAATAGGCTTCTATTTTGAAAAAGACACGAGAAACATCGACACTAAATCTAATTTAAATTGCTCTCTCGACGACATATCACTTTTTAGGTTTGTGTGATGTATACTGGTTACATGCTTCGTACAGTCCGATTTGTGCCAGCACAATAACTGTTTATCGCACACTGTACAAACTGTAAATCCGGGTATCCCCGTTCGTCGTTAAAAGCGGGAAAACACCTAAAGCTTTTCCGAAATTTCGCTTTTTCACGATTTTCGGTAACGGACCGACAATGCCCAAGGCCGACCCCGCGCGCCGGCGAGAAGGGTCGGATTATGTAACATTGCCGGTGATCAGCAGGCAGTCGTGCACCGAACATCAAAACATCGAAACCTTGAACGACGACGAATTTGGTGTGAAATAAGCACAAAGGGGATCGAAGAAATGGTAAAACATTATTAATTAACATTATAATTAATGTAATAACGATTATTCGGAAGACGTCGGTTACCAAGTATGTAAATTATCGATAGTTGGCGGATATCTAAAGCAGATAAGAATTTTGTGTTTTCTTCGTTTTCTTCTGAGGTGGGTCGTAATCCGTTATCAAATCAACGACTGCGAGACGCGAATGAAGCGTCGATTCTTTTTACAAGTGAGAGGAGGAATTAAGAAAATGGAATATACAGAGTGTACCGACGATCCCAAACCACAGGTGTGTACGAGGGTTAGTGGAGGGTGGTGCCGGTTCGCTGTGTTGGGACGTAATCCGTCATCCAACGACTATTTAATTGGCTAGGTGAACGGTCCGGAGTTGACTAGTTGTATTTCAAAATAAAATTGGTATGTAAAAATACGAACTTTCCAAAAATATGTTACACTCTAAACTTATTTTAAATATAAACGGAGATATGGCATTCTTAATTATTTTTAAGATAAATCATTCTACTCTCCAGCGACTGCCTTAACGCAAACTCCGTTCAAGTTTAATTATAAATAACGCCGGCTAATGGTTACCACGACATGGTTTTTCATTTTCCGCAATAGATCGTGGCCAGCCTGTGGTTGGCACGACGTAGTTTTTCGATTTCCGTTCAACTATATACAGTCGTACGCCTACAGTTGGCACAGCCTAGTTTTCATATCTTCCATATTACTATTGATGGTCGCCGACTTACAGCTCCTCTATTGCTGTATAAGCAAACCCGGATTTCAAACTGGCAACCCAATTTAAATTTCCATACATAAAATGAAATTTACTTTTGAACACCTCTGTATATACGCGTGTAATTTATCAAAACACGGAAAATTTCCAATAATATTCGTTACGGATATTGAAATTTATACGGATAATCATCATTTTGTTGAATATTCAAAATTTTGCCCGTCAAATAAATAGTTATTTCATCGCGATTTACATGTGTTACATATATATTGTTAAAGGAAATACACATCTGTATTTTCGTTTGCATATTTGTCTCTTTTTCGTCTCACTGTTGTCTTTAACAATAAAAACAAAAACCTATTAATTTATTTTCACCGTTTCTTTTTGAAATCGTGACGTACCTATATCAATCATGAGTTGGAACACTGGTTACACATCCACACTCGCTATTGCACTAGAAAAAAATACGCAGTGATAAACAAACAATAAGCACAGCTTTACGGTCGATCAGTTAAGAGAAAACTATCACTACTAGCGACATCCCAAAGGATATTGAATAAAATAAACATATGTATTGGACCAACAGTGCTCACATTTTTTGGTTTTTCATTAACTTCACCTTTGGTACTTCAGAATCAGTTCTTCTACAGGCAATTACTTATTTTTGTAAGCAACAATAGCTGATGCTTATTGATCTAATAAATGTTTATTTAAATATCTTTCAGACGTCCATAAATAAGTAGGCGCCCTAGAAGTTTAACATAACCCCTTCTACTTACAGTCGATCAGGTATTACTAATGCGCCTATCGACAGGTAGACCACGTACACACTATATCTGTTGTAAGTGTACCTGCATGCACATCTGAGTAGAATGGAGAAATCACGGCCTTTGCTGACCTGCAAGACGATCTAGTGAGGTTAAGCGAGGTCACACAGCGCTCATACAAAATGCGCTTTCTTGCACTTGTAAAGCGAGTTGAGAATAACAGACTTTGCTCATTCTCATATTTGCTGCCACTGCAAATAGATAGACAGCGTGTACGAGAAGGAAAACATATCCTTTTAATAATAAACAGAAATGTACCGCATTTATAGATGATATAATTTATCTTTTATTTGTATTATTTTACTTAGCAAATATTTTATCTCCCGCTGCAAAAACTTCACTCGGTAAATCTAATTTACTCGCGCCAAACTTCCGGCTTTATTATATAGTCGTCGTTGATGTAACGACCGGCTTACACAGTAAACTACTTCAAACTATTACCCGAAAGTCTCCCGAAAGAATTTAAACTCGGTTCCCTATAAAAAGTCGAAAATGAGGGGACTTTTCCTTTTTCTACGGACCCTCTGAACTGGATTAGTTTCACGAGTTTCTTTTTTCCTTTTTCTCTAGAGCAGTCAGGCGCAGTAACGTTTCAGTTCGTTATTGCTTCCCCGTCGTAGAACATAGAGGCTGATTCATTTTCACTGTGAGGACATCGCTTATTATTAGTTTAAATTTGACATACATATATTTATATGACATTTCGTTTTTTTTTTGCTCATCATCAATTTCTTGCTTCTTACGGGCGCCATTTGGAATGTTGACAGCATCAAAAACAGATCCTCTTTTATTTCAACCATGTATAATATGCTGGCAAATGTTTTTGATATTCTTTATTTGGTGAAGAATGTATTTGTGATTGAAAATAAGGTGGCCATGATATATCAGAAATGTTTATTAGTGACGGAAAAATGGCATTTACGTTTTTGTGCTGTCCGTGTAAGGATAAAAGAGCATCAAGAAAGCAAATAAAATCTATCAACATGTAATAAACATCGTACACTGGAGCATTAGTAACGGAAACATCAAAATTCCACATAATCATGCTAAAGGATATAGATTAATTAGAAATACTAATGTAATATTATAATATGCACAACTGAAATATAATTGAAACCTATTTTCTTTTATCTGAACTAATTCGAAATGTCATTTACGCATATATATCATTAATCAAAATTTAAATATACCATTTAAATAATAATTGTCATCATGGGAAATTGTTCAACTTTCTTTTTAATTGGCAATTCATGTTTTTTTCTTTATATTGTGAAAGAGGATTATGTCAGCCATGTTTTTTTTTTTATATTATTTAATCACAAAATTTACGAGAAAAAATAATTGTGTAACATAATTGGTAAAAATAACAGAGTAGCAAGTAAAAATAGCAAAATAAGGGTTAATGAACAAGCAAAATAAAAAGCCAAAACAACACATTGAAAGTGAATGAATAAAAAAACTGAAACGTAACATATCCTATAGATAAAATTAACGTTTATTACCTAACACCCCCTATAATTACTAATTCTGCTGCATTCAGTTGCAATTTTAGCTTTCAGAATAAAATAAATAAATCTAAAATTATTTATGATTTATTTAAAATAAGTGCTACAATCCTTACATCATTGCAAGTAGAAAAAATACACTATTAGAATATGTTATAGCCAACTATGGTTTCCATTTAAAAAAAATTATTCTTTGGGCGATCTTTTACTAGTGCTAGTAATAGTCTGTGCTTTTGTCCGCTATCCAGCTAAACTTTTTACTTCCGATAATGAAATTTTTATTTATGATTATTAAACTTTTTTCTCATTGACAGTGCGTATCTGGATTAGGTTTATAAGCTTGCAAATATTTATTTATTTAACCCAATGCGTATCTCTTATGGTTTTCGAAATCTCCATACACAAATAATAAAAAAAAAAAAAACTCACCCTGTACAAATCTGTTTTCCAACGTGTTTTCATTAAAAACTGTCCTTATGCTTCGACACTTTTGATATGTACTTATATTGCAAATTAATGTTAATCTATAAATTTACTTTCAAAATGTCTGTTATTTATCTTTATTCTTCAACTGACGTTTTTTAAAATTCCCATCTAATGATACAAATTTAATAAGACAGTTAGACACCTAGATTACCTGTATCCTGACAAATACTTTGTTACGATTGCTCCTGTTAAATTTATCAAAAATTTTGTTAGCATATTAGCAAAATCGAAACATTAGGGAAGTCAGAAAATTATGTTGACAATCTTTTTTATTGAACTAACAAATATATAGATGACATGCCTTGCTACAGTTGCTACTAACAAATTGTAACCGCTTCCGAAATCAAAATTAAATTGTCCAGAAGATTAAATATCTGAACAATATTTTGACGATGTTATTTATGTCCTGTGATGGGTGGAGACTGTGGCTTGAAAACTATAACAAAAATCCCAAAAGAAAGGTGAAAAAATCCCTTACCACAAAATTATATATATACTATAATTTTGTGGTAAGGGATTTTTTCACCTTTCTTTTGGGATTTTTGTTATAATGTTATTTATGTATTGAATAATTCAAATGTAAATGTGTATAAATCAAATAATCCTTTCTGTCTCCTCGCATAGCTCTATATAACTTGCCCGTACATAAAAGCTATTTAGAATCCTCAACTTTATACCGTACACTAAGAGAGACATCTATTATAGATAGCGGAGTGCAATTTTGAACTTTTCAGAGAGCCCAGATCAGGTTAGAGATCCCTCGCAATCCGAGGATGTTCCATTTTTAACGGGAGCACTTCCTGTTCGTATGTATACTTACACAAGCTCTCAAAAGTTTCCTTCCTTCATTCCATCGCCCCGTCTGCAACTATTTCCGAATTGAGATCTATCGGAAGGGAACAGCGATTTATCGTTTTCGGATATCTCAGAAGCGCGCCGTCGAACCTATACTCCATATATGCATGTGGAAAAACTCGGGAAGGAGGAAAAAAACTACTCAGACGAGTACATTGCAGAATGGACTCAATCGATCGCTTCTATAAAGAGACTGTCTGCGGACGCAATTAATCAAAGGGCATTTTAACAACGATCTCGGGGTATTATCGGACTAGTGAATAAGCCCGTCAAGAAGAGACTGATGTTTATTGTGTATCCAAGTTACGGTGGTGAATTTAGTGGACGGTTTCTGACAGATAGTATTTAATGTTGTTTACAGTTCATGACGAAATAAACAGATATTGTTAAGATGATATTTTAATATCAAACAATGTAGATATCAGTCTTATTTATTTATTTACTTTATATATCAACATATGGAGCCTTTCATGGCCGGTAATAAATAAAGATTTCGGACTGTTACGACATGGCCTAAAGAAATTGCTTAATGAAACGTACGGATTTCATTCACAGCTGTGGTGAACATCATCAGCGGAAACTGAACTAAAAACATAAAAAGTAAATGGTGTTCTGCCACAGAAACGTCAGAACAAAATAACAACAGTGCACTCAAAAAAGTACATATGCTATTATTACTATAATATTGTAGTTGAAAAAATGTAGTTATAGTTACTACAATTGTAAAAGCCAGTCCTAATCCGTTCTCGTACAGCTTACTACATTATTGTGTCTAACATTGTGTAGTATATTTTAACAGTACAACGATATGAATTTGTAATATATTTTTGTTTTAAAGTACTGTAGCATGAAATACTACAAATTATTAAAAAATGTATTACAATGTATAAACACTTTGTTTCACAATAGTATGCCAAACTTTCTTGTATTAAAGAGTCGAATATAATGTAGTCGAATTTAATACAATTATAAAGGGTTTTCCAATAAGAGGTGTTATTTTGATATTCAAAGAAAAATGCCGTTTTTTAATATAAATGTTCGGATGTTTATTTCATTATAAAGAGGAACGTATGCCGTTAATAGTGGAAAATAACATCAGACAAATGACCACCACGACCACGCCTACAGGACCATATCCTTTTCATGAAATTTTCCATAACCAAATCGCAAAGTGGCTGCCCTATGTTCTCGATAGCCTCACGAATTCCATCTTTGAGGTCTTGAATCGACGCTGGGCTGTTGGCGTAGACCTTCTCTTTCACGTGGCCCCAAAGGAAGAAGTCGCAAGGTGTTAAATCACAAGATCTCGGTGGCCAATTGTGATCACCTCTTCGAGAGATAACACGGTCCGGAAACTTTTCCCGTAAAAGATAAATGGTTTCGTTGCTTGTGTGGCACGTAGCGCCGTCTTGTTGAAAGTAAACGTTGTCCAGATCAATACCATCCAATTCCGGCCATAAAAAATCATTAATCATCTCTCGATAGCGCAATCCAGTCACCGTAACTGTTGCTCCAGCCTCATTTTCGAAAAAGTAAGGTCCAGTGACTCCGCCGGACCATAAACCGCACCAAACAGTCACACGTTGAGGATAGAGAGGTTTTTCAACAATAACTCTTGGGTTTTCCGAGCCCCAGATGCGACAATTTTGCTTGTTGACGAAGCCACCGAGGTGGAAATGGGCCTCATCACTAAAGATGATTTTTCGACGGAATTCTGGATCATTTTCATGCATTTCAACGACCCAATCAGCAAAGACACGACGTTCTTGATGATCGGCCGGCTTGAGTTCTTGTGTTAACTGAACTTTATAAGCCTTAAGACCCAAATCTTTTTGCAAAATACGGTGTAATGACGTTTGTGGAATGCGTAATTCCAAAGAACGACGAGGAATGGACAAACCTGGGTTTTCTTCAACACTTTCGGCTACAGCAGCAATATTCTCGGCTGTTCTTGAGCGACGTGCACGGGTTTTATTCTTCACATCACTAAGTTGTCCCGACAGCTCGAATTTTTCCACCAATTTCTGTATTGCGGTCCGACAAGGTGCTTCACGACGACCCAAAAATGTTCGAGTTTTACGAACCGTCTCTGCCAAATTTTCACCATTTGTATAGTGAATTTTAATAATTTCAATGCGTTGTTGAAGCGTGTATCGTTCCATTTTTATTAATGGCGTAGTTTCTACTTGTCAAATGTCAAAAAATGACAGCTTCAAAAGTGACATCTACCGAAATAGCGGGGTATTCAAAATAACACCTCTTATTGGAGAACCCTTTATATCATCCGATTGGTTTGCGGTATACTCAAAACCAGGTAGAGGGGTAGATTTCATGTATTTGTGTGCTATAGTGGCATCTAACTATTGAGGCATAGCATATCTGTAGAGTAAATTATCTTTAATAGAGGACGCTGCATGTATGTAATATTAATAAAACAGTGTTGAATAATTTAATTTAATTTAATAAATTATAAAATTTCTAGTTTCGTAGCAGTATATACTGATTTTTACCTTCTGTTTATTGTTGTCGTTACAGTAATAACATTATTATTATTTTTATTATTCAAAAGATGCGAACAGTTCTAATATTTCAGTCTAAATTTTCCAAACGGTCGCCACATATTACAAAACTTCCTCTCTTCGCATGCGACAGAAATTTTAGAGATACACTGCATCTTTGCAAAGATTCGTGGCTGTAACCGGGAGTTATATCTTGTTCCATGTTCGATCATCTTGTTTTCCCTCCCTTCGAGCACCCTCTTATACTAGAATGTGTCTGGCAGAGAGGCGCCTCTTCTTGCTGATGTTACACGAGTATAAACGTCTGGCGCAGACCGTTTGTAGTTCCGACTTATTCCGAAGGTACGAAACGCGAACAATTGCCGCTTCGTTTGTTTGTTCTAGCTCGGAGATATGCTTTCTTGTTGTTTCAACGTAACCGTTCAGATTCAAAGGTAAAACTTTTAAAGTGCTGCGAAAGCAGAATATGTGAGTAATGTAATGTGAATATGCCTTAACGAAATCAATTGAAAGAACCGCGTGTATAACATGTTTGAAATTAAGAGGCCTAAGAACATAGATACATCTCACAAGTACTGAAATTCCGTTTTATGTAAATAACATCAAATATTAATTAGTGGTTTTTGCACAAACTGATGTTAAAGGAAATTTAATTTCACGATGTGAAACCGAATTTTAGATTTATGTAATCAAAATATATTAGATATATATTATATTATAAAATAACATTAACCACTTGCACTGAGAAAAAATATTCTTTTAAACAAAGAATTACTTACACCGAAAATAATAATATTTCAATGAAAGAAACATTTTAACTGAACGAAATTATTCTTTTAAATAGTGGCGAAGAAGTATTTCTTTGTTTTAAAATTAATAAACTCAAGTGATTATCTGAATAAAGCCAGAGCCTGCTAGACCATTTTAAAAAATTTAATTTTCACTGGCGAATTACAGAAAATTGTTTTCTATTTTTTTTCTCGATAACAGTCAGAGATAAGAAAACAATACAAGAGATCAAAAAGTTTCTAAACAAGACAGAAAATTTATTGGGTATTTTAGAATCTAGCAGTCGCGCATCGCAAAAAAGTTCAGGGTGGGAAAAGAGGGCATGACCCCGAAAAAATTATTACCCTGTAGATTTACATCATCATTTGGCATGGCTAATGATGCAGGCCTTATAGCGTAACCTACCTTCCAAATTTGAGCAAAATATCTCAAAAACTGTAGGAGCTATACAGTAAAAAGTGAAAAAATCTTGAAATTTCAACACCCTGCAGATTGGTAACGAAGCGTTTGCAGACCTATGTTTATATGAAATTTTAGGCACAAAATAAACCAAATAATTACCCCCTTCCTTATGTACATGATATTTAGGAACACCCTGTATATGAAACCGAATTAGGTACCGTAATTTTTGTCATTGCAAAATAAAAATAAGTAAACTCATCAGAACTTCATACTTCAGAAATTTAAAAAAGTAAAATAACTGGAGAATCAGCAATACTGTCTCTGAAATATTCGAAGAGCAATTTACAACAGCAAAAAAATCGGAACATTAACAGAACTCGGGCTGTTCCCAGTATTTCAACTAACAATTTATTTCTATTGCTGACGAGAGAGAATAATTAGAGATGTGTCCCAGAAACATTCAGCTGGCTATGATGATATTCCTTGTTTTTTATTGGGACTTGTTACGAAAAACTTGTATCACCCATTAGTACACTTAATGAATTGATGTTATGGGTGAAGGTGTGTATCCTAGACGGCTAAAATTTAATAAAATAATTCCGGTATATAAAAAAGGTAACAGACATGACCCAGGAAATTATAAGCCTATCTTTGCCATCACCATCTTCTAAGGTATTTGAGAAGATTATTAATATAAGATTAATTGATCATTTATCGAAGAGTAATTGAATTTCACCTACTCAGTTTGGATTTGGTGTTTATGAAGGTTTTGATAGGAAGAGCCTGGTTACAGGTATTGTTTTTTTCGATTTAACAGAAGCCTTCGATATTGTGGATCACTTTTTACTATTAGAGAAATTAAAATCATTTGGTATCTACGCTAATGCTTATGATCTGTTTTATTCTCTTCTAGATGCCAGAAAGGCAATAGTAAGCATAAAAGAGAAGGATAACAAAAGTGTGATAAGGAGTAATTACTCTTCCATTATTAATTTGCGATGTTGCATTCCTCAAGGTGCGGTGCTACGCTTTTCGTTTTACACCTAAATCGCTAAATGGGGTTGTCGCTACGTTAGCGCAATATGCTGATGACACCACATATATTCTAAAGTCATCAACTCTAGGAGGTGCTTCATATTCACTAGTAAAATTAGTCCAAGATATGAGCAATTCGTGTAGCGACAACGACCCTTACTGATCGCTTGCAGCTCAAGCGTTTTGACATTCTTGCTGGCAGCTAGAGAAGGCCGGAGTAGTTTATATGTCCCTTTTTGGTGGTAGTTCCATACCTGTAAGACAGAATACCAATCTTCTAGGCCTGGTAGTTGACAAAAATCGTAAAATAAGCTTGAAATTTGATGCTCGAGAAACACTCCCAGTTTGAATCCACCTCGACAATTTTATTTTGCCTATGTAGAATCTCGCTTTCAGTATGGGATTATCTTTTGGGGCGCTGTAGCCTGTGCGCGCAACGTTTTCCCCGCTTGTTTCTTGTCGTCCGCCGTTTGAGCAACTTGGAGTTCTGCCCGTAGCCCCTATCTTTGTACATAAATGAAGTACTAGTATTTTTAAAAAGCAATAAACACATTTTTAGAACAAACTCCGATATATACAACAGTATGTCTACGCGAAGTAGAGGTAAAAAGAGTATACCGTTGCATAACACTGCGTTTTTTTAACTAAGTCCTAAATATAAGGAAATTACATTATTTAATAAAGAAAAACTTTAACTCGAATTCCTGAGTTCAAAGCTAGATTGAAGCAGTATCTTCGTACACATAATTTTTATACAATTCAAGAATATTGGGATTCTCCAAACTCATCCTTACATATTGTACGTATTTTTATAAGTTATTTTATTTATGTTTGTTAGTATTAAGAATTTATCTATATTACATACTTTTTGAATTGTTGACATTGTCGATGTTCTGTTTTAGAACCATAGAACCATAGAAATATATATTATTGTTATTACATTAATGAATTGCAACTAATGTCGGTTTTATTTGAATTTAACTGTCCGCATTTCACACTCCTAATGTGATATTTACAAGCAGCCGCGTCAATATAAGCGCATTTCAAGTAAAAAGAAGAAGGGGACTTTGATTTATCCCCTTGCGAAACACCGTGTTGCGAGTAGGAACAAGTGCACTTTCATTAGCCCGGTGCCTCCCTTCTTTCGCGTTTCTTGTAAAAGAGCCCCACAAACATTCTACCCTATGCGGTCTTTCTATAGTCAGATGGGTATATCCTTTTCTAGGTCTAGGGATGCTATACTTCATGTTCGGTTCGTCACAAAGAGGAAAGGGCACAGATTACTTCTAAGAAGATTGTGCCAGTTCATGTTAAGAAATAACGACAGTGAACAGCGCCACTACGCCGTGGAGGGAAGAGTTAAAGTGTTTTTGATCAAACGGCGCCTTATTTAAAATGATAAATCCTTTATATATGTGCCATTATATTTATGGTTTTCATTTGTTGTCATGAGAACGATATGTGAAGTAGGAAAGCATATGTAAAGTTTACATAATTTCCGTATTTCACTTATTGATCTCTAATAACAACAATAAAAACCTTAAATATAACAGCACATATACAATAATACATATTTGATAATTCTTAATCGAAACTAATATAAAGTGGAAATCAATAACAGAAACAATTTAAAGTAATACCTTTATTTTTTAGTATGTTTTGTATAATATAATAACAATGAATTTTGGAAATTATCAGTGGGGTGTGATTCCTTCCCCATTAAAATTTTATTGTTGATTTTATTATAATTAAATAAAATCATTTTTGAAAATTGCCATATAATTTTGGTTTTTATATCCTCCAAATGTCCACACTCTCTAAAAGAATCAAAAAAGGCTTGTACATCTAACCAACAAGTTAAATTGTTCATTAAACCTTTTTTATGTAAATGTCGACTTAAGAACCACTTAATATGAATATAAAGGTTGTGCAAAATTGAAATGAAATTTTCATTACATTTCAATAAAGAGCATCCTTCATATTCCTTAAGCATAATAAATTTATGACAAGGTTGCACATCTTGACACATTATATTATACGAGCAGATACTGCAATTATTACAAAAAGGTAATATTTTTTTTGCTATGTATCCACTTATGTAAGATAATGCGTCAAGATTTACCGATGAGAGCATATCTTTACCCTCGAGGACATTAACATTTCCGTTCATATACTTTTTGCATGCGAACAATCTTCTTTTGTACAAAATCTTTTTCTGTTGACACTGGTTGTGTTGCTTCTTTAACCGCACTATCTCTTTATGCAGGCGCCTCTTTCTTGGTGTTAGATCACACACTCTCCGTATATTGATTGACGTCAATATATGCTCTGTAATTAGAATATTCTATGTAGAAAACATAACACTATACTTCAAGAGTATAATATGATTCATTATAAGCCAAAATCGTAATTCTTTTGGATGCATACAATAGCATAAACAGAGAACATAATTGATATTAAATAATAACTACAATTAACTTACGTTTATCTTTGCGAACTCCTACCCTAGGTACCTCACTCACCTTTGTTGTATTAGGAGGTGTAGTAGGTGTGGTGGGCGTTGCACACAATTCAGACGTAGGTTCATTAATTGACGGGGACGCTTCTGGTCTATCAGTATTTGGTGGTTCTACAACAAAATATACAACATTAACATAATGTTTATTATAGTAATGACAGTCACTATAAGATATTTAATCTTTTCACTTTTAACAAACCTATAAAAGATATAACCAGAATTCCTTATGTCTACATGAAATACATTGTGCTGAAAATACATACCTGGTAAATAAAGTGTCGGAACTGCTGTTGACGCAAGCTGATTTTTATGCAATAAATATTTCTGTTCAAAGTGTTTTCGGCAAATTGTGTAGTAAACACGAGGTCGATCAATTTCGAGTTTTAATAGATCAGGGTTTCCAGTTGCCTGGATCCACTGGAGAAAACGTGGCGTGTCCGTGCGGGGAAATCGATGAAAAATCGATTCATCTTGACTACAACCCCGTACGTAACATTTCTTTGGAGGCATGGTACTGCAAAAATAATAAACATGTTCACATAAACACTGCTATATAATATTAATCAGTAGCTTACTTACCAATTGCAGAATTGTATTGTATTTATTTAAATTTACGTTGTAAGTACATTGGCAAAGTGACGCTGGTGACGCACAACGCAAATCAGAATGTCAAATTGCTAGCGGTCCGTTGATAAATTACATACCTATAAATATTTCAAGCAACAGCGCCCTCTATCCGTGGAGTGAGTGGATACACTGCTTACTCAGCATCACCGATTTAAGATACACCCCCCTGGGAAAGGGCCACTTGGTTCAACATACGCGCGACTGAAACACCGTGCGACGATCCGAGCACGCATGCGTAGAATCGTGCCGTGTGCTGTGTCGCTCTGACAGTAATATGCGAACCGTAGCCGGGGGATAACAAGGCGTTATAAGAAAAGTCTATTTTGTCCGAAGCGCGCGACTCACACGACGTGCGGTGGCGGTACGAATGTTCGGTTTGGCGAGTCGAAAATAACCAAACGCGAATCGTGATAATTTATCTAGATGCGGGCGCACTTATTGTTATTTAGTA
The DNA here is from genome assembly GCA_949128085.1 of Cetonia aurata. Taxonomy (NCBI): domain Eukaryota; kingdom Metazoa; phylum Arthropoda; class Insecta; order Coleoptera; family Scarabaeidae; genus Cetonia; species Cetonia aurata. The sequence continues at coordinate 20,316,568 of OX421887.1, read as the reverse complement.
TTAACGCACTGCCAAAGTCTTCCGTGAAAGTGTTACGTGTGGATTGACGTTTTTAAAAAAATGTGTTTGCTGAAGAATATATAGATATTTCTGGTGTAAATAAGTTTGAATCGATGTGTTACGTATTAGAGTGCCTAAAAGGATTAGCTACTGCCTGATAGATTTTTTATTCACCGAGTCACTGTGAGTTCTTAGGTTAAAACAAATTTTAATATATGAAGTATTTAATGAAACTTGGTGTGTTATTTATTATGGAGAGGGTGCTCCAAAGAAAGGTGCACGTTTTATGATGTGGCAAATTATTTACATTAGATTTATTACATTAATATTTTAAAAGTAAAACGGTATACATATATATTATAAAGTTTCCATCATGTATTCTCCCTTGTACTTTAACGATTTATATACATTATTAGCATACGATAAACCAATAGCTTCAAGATTGCTAGTTGGTTAGTCGCTATATAAAATAATTAATATATTGCGCTGAATGTCATTGGCACGATTTTTAAAATAATTTGTATGCACTATACGTATTGTATAAATTCATTTTAGTTTTAGTACCCATCCAAAATTTGTCCTTACTTTGTCGATATTACATTGAATATTGTACAATCAATAATTTAAATATTTATCCTATGTCCTTTAAATATAAAAAGTTTGCTTGCAATTTCCCTCTTATTGTAGAATTCCCTTATCGTAAACTAATAATAGAGTTATATTAAGAATGACTAACAAGTTTCTATAATAAAATATATGTGCTTACAGATGCACCACCATTTAACTGGTGGCCCTAGTGAACAATGATTGGCACGTTAAGAACTTTTTTAGAATGATTTTTTATTAAAATATTTCGAGTTTAACATCAATATACTTTTACATTGGATGCAATGATACTACCCTTCCCGAGATACTTCAGAAACTAGGTTTTCGTAATGTTCCATTGCTGCCTCTAATGACGAAAATGTGTTTCCATGTATTCGGTTTTTGGAAAAAAAAGGGAATTATTCCTTTAAATGGGGTTTCTTCGTCAAATACATTTCTAAGGCCCATCTTCATAATATTTAAGCGTAGATGACGATTTAAAATAGCCCGCAAATGTTCATTAAACATGAAGTCTTTAAATTATGGTGGATTAGATTAGGGTTTGGGTGGCTACACTGTCCTATTTCACTACGACTTTTCCAGATCTATTCTGATCTCCTTTGTTCTAGAATACGGTCTTAAACATTGCCTTCTTAGTTCGACTTATCATCCTATATCATCTGTGAGAGCGGCTCCTTTATGTAGCTGTTATCTCTGTGGTTCTCCACGCTTAATACTAGAAAACTTGTCTACGCCAGGCCATCACAGTGGCACAGTAAATGAACTGGAATTTATTCCCCCTCATGGCAGAATCTGTAGAGAGCGATATCTGCCAATCCAATGTTATACATATTATGCTTATTCAGTCTACAATGACCGATCAACAGACCTACGATCATTTTGATCATCTTCCTGTCCTTACTCAGTTGATCTTTAATAAATTCAGACCTCTTTTGCATTTGTCTTTGTTCTGATAATTTTTGCCACAATTCTTTGGACTTATATGTGTCCATTCACCGATGGACTTTTTAATTAGCGATTTGGTAATGCTAAAGGAAGGGCTAGGCTCCAACAAATAGCCTTGACAAAGGACTTGACTTGAGGATGGGAACTCAGGCCAATGTTAGCTTCATTTGAGTGACGACCTCATTTAGGGTGCTTACGCAGTCCCAAATCAGCTTTAAATCAACACTTACGGAACTGATTGCTTTGGGTGTTGCCAGGCTGTCAGAGAAAATAACGACGCTTTTATCTAACTCATCTTTCTACTTCTCTGATACAGTGATTAATAGCAACAACCTCAGCTTGGAATACCGTCGTGTTCTTGCTGAAGCTTATTGAAAGGACTTTTTTCCATATATGCCGGTCCCCACCCCATAATCATTTGTAGAGCCGTCTATTTATCAGTTTGAGTCCGCTCTTACTGGAGGACGTTTCTACCAGCCCGTCTTATCTGATATTAAAACTTGATAATTTCCATCTAGGTTGCATTTCTGAACCATAGCGTCACTTGACATTTCCATAACGGACGCCTCCTTAAGTTCTATTGATGCTTCAATAGAAGCATCCATTGGATTATGGTAATTAAAAGACTAATTAGAGCGAATCGAACAAAGTAAACTGCCACCAACTTTCAAAACATTAACAAATAGCTGTCAAATAAAAAGGATCTCAATTATATCATAAGAAACATGACATTTTTTCTAAGTATTTTCAGTGTTTCCCTTGTATACCTTCAGCCCAAGCCGTTTAGTAGATTTTTGCAGTAATCAGAGTACTACTCCACGACCAATAACTCATAAGTACTGATTGACCTTATTACTGTTGTAAACACCCAAAGCAGTATTTGCCTTTTACATCGTCAGTTTTTTGTTTTTTTTTTCTGCATAATCAAGGCCCACCATTTTTGGGGTTGCCGGTTACTTCAACCTCGGGCTATTTCAGACAAGCTTATGTTTGATCTTTCAATCTATATCCTGCTCATCTATGTTCATGAACTTGAGATTGAGTTTCCTTTTCTTTCTAAACGCTACTAAAGTAGTAATTTTTTAGAGGTAAACATTAGATCTCACTAATGGGCATCATCTTTCTTTGAAATTTACCACTTGCATATATGACACCATGGTTTATGTATCACCAGCTACCCCGTATTAAGTGAAGCTTCTTTAACAGTCACACATACATATTGCTGTGATAATTATGAAAATGTGAATTATTTAAAATTAAATTAATGCTTGTGACCAAATGTCTGAAATTAATTATTAAGTTGAGCGCCAACTCTAAAATAGAGTAAAAATTGCTTGAAGAGCATGGGATTCAAAATCCCAGTGGTCACCTTCTGAAGGTAAACCTTAAGAAACTGAAAGTGGGTGTAAATTGACCACGATGTGGGGAAACAAATTAAAACAACAAAATTTGAATTTTGAAATTATTTAGAACTTTAATAAATAAAAAAAACAAATAGGAAGAAATTTAAAACCTTAGATTAATTAAAATCCAGGCTTAAAAGAAAACTCCCTATATTTAACGTGAAAATAAACAAGATTAAGAAAATTTAGAAATATAAAATTTTATACACCACGTGTAAATCGCAAAATGGCGTTCTCAGGTGAACGTCTTTACCTTTAAATACTTAAAACTGCTCAAATGTAGTCAGCAATTACAAAGCAAGGTAAAAATACCTTCAAAACAGTGAACTACAATCAAATCTAATTGAAAAGGAAAAAGAATGAATCAAAAATTAATTAAATATCAAATAAAAAAAAAATGAACTCTCAAAAAGTAAAATTAAATCAGCTATAACAAACTATTTGGAATTCCAAATATTATACAAAGAAAATTAACTGAATTGAGTGTAAGATGCCTCTACTAAGGTTAGATTTGTAAAAATCAAATGACACGCGGAAACAAAATGTCTTCAAACGACATACATTTACAGCGCTCAGGAAAATGATCTTACCTTCGCAGAGTCTAATTGTACACTGATCTCTTCTCTTTCCCGCAAGCGAGCAAACGCCGGTACAAAAGAAGCGCACGCAACAGATGCGAACTTACACGGTAAAATGACTTAACTTAGGAAACCAACTTTTTAAAACAATAAACTGAGCTTAATGAAAATTACATTGCTGTAAAACAAAACTAAAAATGATATTAATAAGAATTTTTCAACATGTTTCAAAGTAACTTAATACTAACTTAACTTTTACGAAAAATTTAGTGTCTTTTAAAAATCTTCTCGAAACAGCTGACTTGGACGAAGGGGTCAACGCACTCCCGCACAGTTTTTCATCCCCTTTTTCCACAGCACATCTCCCGATTATAAAAGAAAAAAATTGCACTTGAAAAGTGTCATTGTTTTGCTTTTGAAATCGCACGCACACAAAAGAAAAAACAAAAATTGACAGTCCGGACAACGGAAAATAAAAAAAAATTAAAATCCTGTCTCCGCACACAGGGGTGAAAACGTCAGTTCCGGGCGGCGAGCTACCCGGGGTCGTGGTGAAAGTTCTGGAGGGCAGAGATGTGGTACCGACCTTTGTTCTGGGTACCGTCCAAAGTGTGCAGTTCGTAGGTGACCCCATCAAACACACGGGCCACTCTGTACGGTCCAACAAACGGAAGTTCCAGCTTTTGGCAGGTTTGCTGGTCACGTCTTCCCAAACGATATCGACGCACCAGGACTTGGTCGCCGACATTGAACCGGGTACGCTTGGTGATCTTGGCATTTTCTTGGCGGACATAACGTTGTCCCCTTTGTTGAAGCTTCCTTCTGGCTTCCTCTGTACGTGCCTCCACGTATACATCCTCCTCGAGAAGGTTCCACGGGCGACTAGGCAACCTTCCATACATTAAAGTGTATGGGCACTCCTCCGTGGTGGTGTTGGGAGTGTTGTTTATCCAATTTTCGATGTTTTGGACGTGGCGGACCCAATCAGGATGGCGTTGATGGGTTTGCATCCTGAGAAACTTGACGATTTCCTGGATGTATCTCTCGCAAGGATTCCCACAAGGATGACGTATAGAACAGAAAGAAACATTAATATTACGCTCATTCATGGCGTCAACAAAACGATGCGTGTTAAAATAAGTGGCATTGTCAGCAAGAATGCGGCGCATTTTCCCTTGATTTCGTATAAAATTGTCAATACAACGGATTGCTGTATCAGTGTTGTAATATCTGGTGGGAAAGAGTCTTACGTATTTGGTGAAAACATCTACCATGACGAAAATGTTGCGGTAGCCAAAATGTCCAGGTATGAGATTTCCAAGAAAGTCGACGGCGACGAGGTCGAGTTTGTTCTCAACAACGATGCTCTTGATGACATTCTGGCAGGTGCGGTTCTTTGATTTTCCCAGTTGACATTGAAGACATGTGCGGACGATGGATTTTGCAATGGTCTTGTCTCTTGTTGCGAAGAAAGCTTCTCGGAAGGTGAGCCAAAGTTTGTGACCTCCAATGTGTCCAAGAGATTGATGTAGCTCCTGCATTGCTTGACGTGCGAATGACTCGGTGAGTACGACATTGAACTGGTCTCGTATCCTTTTCATAAGAATACCATCTCTGATGACAAAATCCTTGTACTCATCCTGGTGGACTAATGCCTCTCGTATTCGATCGAAACAAACATCTTGTTGCACCTCGTTGATCCTGACAAAGTCAAACAACCCCTCGGCTTCATACATGTTGTATGTGTTTACCTCAACATGGTTGAAATGGCTTTTCAGATTGTGCATACGAGACAAAGCATCAGCTGTTACATTCAAATCTCCTCTTATGTGTCTTATCTCAAAAACATATTCTGATAATAATAAAGACCAACGATAAATTCGGTTGTTTGAGAACCGAGTTGACATTAAAGATGTTAATGCAGCATGATCTGACTCAATTATGAATTTCTTGCCTAGTAAATAAAATCTTAACTTGTTTACTGCATGGACTACAGCTAGCATTTCTTTTTCTGACACAGTGTATTTTAACTCATAATTTTTCAAAATTCTGGAGACAAAACAAATTGGTTCTTCTCCATTCCTGCCAATTTGAATCAAGACACCACTGATGGCTGTGTCACTGGCATCGACACGTAACAAAAATTCTTTACTAAAATCTGGCAATAATAAACATAATGATTTGTGAAATTCAGACTTTACATTTTCAAATGCTTCTAATCTTTCATTTGTCCATTTAAATTTTTCATTCTTTCTCAACAATTCAAATAAAGGTGCACTGATGTGCGCTAATCTCGGAACAAACCTTTTGTAGTAATTGACTACACCAAGAAATCCTCTCAAAAGCTTTATGTTGCTAGGTCTAGGGTACTTTTTGATGACGTCTAGCCTAGATTCATCTACTCTGACATAATTCTCTGTTAAATCATATCCTAAAAACTTTACTTCATGCTTTACAAACTCACATTTTCCTAAATTCACTTTTAAACCATTTCGTGCTAAAACTTCAATAACTTTGCGCAAATGCACTAAATGTTCATCTAAACTCTGACTAAAAATTAAAATATCATCGATGTAATGAGCTACAAACGAATTGTATGGTTCTAAAATCTGTTGCATTGCCCGTATCAACGCGGCAGCCGAACTACTTAAACCATAAGGTACAACCTTAAACTGAAAAACGTTACCATCTACCATAAATCCACAAAACTTTCTAGATTCTTTGTTCAACGGTACCAACCAAAAAGAGCTCTTTAAATCTAGCTTTGTAAAATAATTCGCATTTGTACACCTTGCCAACAATGTTTCAACCGTGACTGGAGTTTCGAACTGCGGTCGTGTGCGTTCATTCAGACGTCGGGCATCAAGACACAAACGGATGTCTCCATTCTTCTTTTGGACGACGACTAAAGGATTGACGTACCTTGTTCTTCCACGTTCAATGATCCCATCTTGAAGCATTTGGGATACCTCAACTCTGACTTTTTCTTGCATGTTTTTGGGAATCGGATAGTTCTTGATTTTGAAAGGTTTCGATTCATCTACTTCTAAAGAATGTTCATAACCAACTGCTAAACTCGGGAATTTGTCTACTAAGGATATGTACTGCTTTAAAATTTCTTTGACTTTAAATTCAAACTTTTCATCACAATCAATCTTAAATTCATTTAAATCATCTGGGAATTCAATCTGGGAATTGTTTGCTTCTAACTCTACTACTTCATCAACAACTTCTTCTTCTTTAACCTCATCAACTAATTCACTACCCTGTATACTATCACATTCAACAACTTTTCCATAACTCTGTATATCATTCTTAAAACAATCATTTTCTAACAACTCTAAATTCACATTTTCCTTCTCTTTTCTTAAACAATTAACAATTTTCTCCTCATTAGGAGTCTCATCACACCAATTAACTCTCTCCTCTCCTATCTGAATTAGTCTCTTCTCAACATCTACCACCGCTCTCATCTTGTCTAACAAATCAATCCCAATAATTCCATCTCTTTTTAAACCTTTTAATGATATAAACTCTCCCAGAAAAGTTGAATTTTGTAATTTGAATTCTACGACAAAAACTCTGTTGATGGCAGCAATTATTTTTTTTGTAGCAGTAATGATTGTAATTTTTCGAGTTGGAATGAATTTCCCTACTTTTTCTTTCTCTAGCATTTTTACTTTCTCTTCGTCTAAAATTGAAACCTCACTTCCCGTATCTACTAAACATCTTAAAACATTCTTTCCAAACATTGCATTTACATGTGGCAAATCTGAATTGATTGATCTTAAATCATTTTGTAAAATGGTGTACAATTCTTTCTTTTTGGTTGGATTTTCTAAAAATCCTGCCCACGAGCTTCATCGAGTAGTTCTTTCGGCTTTGTTTGAACCTTTTGCTCATTTAAATTAGACCTAGTGTCTTTGTGAATTGCGCCAGTGCTGTTTGATATCTGATTTGTTTGAATTTGATTAACGTAGCGATTTGAATTCCACTGCACAGAATCTCTAGGCAAAACTTTGTCAGCTGACTTATTTGAATTCTGATTTTGTGGGGAAGCCACTTGATTGACGTTTGACCTTGTCTGGACATCGTGACGGTCATTTTGGTGCGTTGTGGATACCTGAGGCACATTCTGATTGTTTGAATTTGGACTCTGACGTCCACCATTTCTAGGAGTGAAAGACTGTCTCCTGTTGAAATAGGGAGCTGGTCTCGGATTGACATTAGCTCGCGAATACTGTTGACGGTTGAAACCATCATTACTCGAACTGCCAGTTGCCTGATTGTGGTTGACATGGCCTTCAGGACTTCGCGAATTGCTAGGATTTACCTTGCATTGTTCCGCTTGATCTAATCTCTTCATTAGTTCCAACAATTGACTAACAGAGGTTATATTTTGCATCGCAATGGCTTGAGTGACCTCAGGCTCAAAATGCCTGGATAATTGCGTGATCAAATCAGATTCCAAAACGGGTGGTGTTAAAAATTTGAGAATATTGATTTTCTTTATGACATAGGCTTCTCTACTATCTAATCCGCACTTATTATAAGAACCTAAGAATAAATTTGTTCTCACCCTTTGTTGAATCGCTTGACTCCAGTATTGTCGTTGAAATACATCTTGGAAGTGGTCCCAGGAATTGATCGTATCTGCGATGAAGTCAAACCAGGATCTCGCTTCATCCTTCATGGCGTTGCGGGCGATCCGCAGCTTGTTTCTTTCTCCCGGTACGGATTCTAAAAATTCGTTCAAATTTCTTAGAAACGCCATTGGATTGGGCGTTACCGAACCAAAAAATTTCGGTAACTGTTCCATTTGAACAGGCATTGACAAAATACTGTTGCCAAACTGATTGACATTGGGAATTTCTTGAATTGATGAAATTTTTCTGTTTATTTGTTCTTCTGCTCTTTCCACACTCTCAGCAATCTTTTCCTTCACTTCGCATTCTATTTTTCTGACTCTTTCTTCAACCACATATTCTCTCTCATCCCATTTATTTTTCATTCCTTTTATCTCTTTCTGACAATGTTTAATTGATATTTCATTAGCTGTTGATCTTATTGTATTATCTAATACTTTATTCTCTACTTTCTTTACGTTTTCATCTACTCTTATGATTTCTGATCTAAAATCACTCCTTATCTCATCAATCTGTCTCTGTATCCCTTTTGTTACATTCATAATTTCATTATTAGAAACAACAAGCTGTCTAAACATCATCATCACATCTTTCATTCCTATACTTTCCTCAGTTTTTCCTGTCTCACTCTGCTCCAACGTCTCGATGTGGGACTCCCTCACATCCGTCAAAAGTGCTTGTGGAAGCTCCATCTGCTTGCTCTCCTTTTCCTCAGGAAATGAATCCTCCGAATACGTCTTGTCTAGCACGGTTGCCACAGATTCCTCGCTCCTGTACCTGGATTGCTCCCTCCAGGTTCCTTCTGGGACGAACAATTTGTCCTGTGCTTGGTTCTCTCCGGACATTTCGACGATTTTCAAAAATTTTTTAAACACAACAGGTATTAGTTTCCCCGAAACAGTTGAAAAATTCACGAAACCTCGTGCAGGGAAAATTACAAAGTAAATCGTGGCCAAAAATGAATCAAAACAACAATGAATCGTGAGCCCCACGTTGGCAAAGCCAAATAATTATGCTGTGATAATTATGAAAATGTGAATTATTTAAAATTAAATTAATGCTTGTGACCAAATGTCTGAAATTAATTATTAAGTTGAGCGCCAACTCTAAAATAGAGTAAAAATTGCTTGAAGAGCATGGGATTCAAAATCCCAGTGGTCACCTTCTGAAGGTAAACCTTAAGAAACTGAAAGTGGGTGTAAATTGACCACGATGTGGGGAAACAAATTAAAACAACAAAATTTGAATTTTGAAATTATTTAGAACTTTAATAAATAAAAAAAACAAATAGGAAGAAATTTAAAACCTTAGATTAATTAAAATCCAGGCTTAAAAGAAAACTCCCTATATTTAACGTGAAAATAAACAAGATTAAGAAAATTTAGAAATATAAAATTTTATACACCACGTGTAAATCGCAAAATGGCGTTCTCAGGTGAACGTCTTTACCTTTAAATACTTAAAACTGCTCAAATGTAGTCAGCAATTACAAAGCAAGGTAAAAATACCTTCAAAACAGTGAACTACAATCAAATCTAATTGAAAAGGAAAAAGAATGAATCAAAAATTAATTAAATATCAAATAAAAAAAAAATGAACTCTCAAAAAGTAAAATTAAATCAGCTATAACAAACTATTTGGAATTCCAAATATTATACAAAGAAAATTAACTGAATTGAGTGTAAGATGCCTCTACTAAGGTTAGATTTGTAAAAATCAAATGACACGCGGAAACAAAATGTCTTCAAACGACATACATTTACAGCGCTCAGGAAAATGATCTTACCTTCGCAGAGTCTAATTGTACACTGATCTCTTCTCTTTCCCGCAAGCGAGCAAACGCCGGTACAAAAGAAGCGCACGCAACAGATGCGAACTTACACGGTAAAATGACTTAACTTAGGAAACCAACTTTTTAAAACAATAAACTGAGCTTAATGAAAATTACATTGCTGTAAAACAAAACTAAAAATGATATTAATAAGAATTTTTCAACATGTTTCAAAGTAACTTAATACTAACTTAACTTTTACGAAAAATTTAGTGTCTTTTAAAAATCTTCTCGAAACAGCTGACTTGGACGAAGGGGTCAACGCACTCCCGCACAGTTTTTCATCCCCTTTTTCCACAGCAATATGTAGAGTGTTGTCAAAAGCATCTTGTACCTATGTCTGAAACGTCGCATACTTTGTGTTCATTTTGTTCGCTAGTTCATCTTGGATTCGATCGAACAACTTCAGTAATGCTGTTTCAGTAGATTTATGCGTAGATATCCGTGCTGTTAAAAATTTTAAAGGTGATTTACAGCATTAAATGGCTTCTACAAACGTACTAAGTAATAGTCTGGGTGCTTCCTTTGTAAGACTTCCCATGGAATTCCCATTAAATGGATAAACATTTGGGACCATACTTTCGTATTTATATGTATTGCTCTACTAAAGACAAGATCTTAACATCGCAAGCTGTAAAAGTACTTACAATTAGGATACATTAGCAATGCCTCCTTTATACTTAGATAATCCATGTCGCTACTGCTGGCTGGCTACTACTTTGTACCATGGATATATTGATATAGTAACGCGATATATAAACGTCGGTTAAAATAACATGTCATCCATCCGACCACACACACGCGCACCGAATTCCATTTCCCCAAAGAAACACATCGCTAAACAGAGAGAGAGAGATATATATAGGAAAAGCAAAAGAAGAAAAAAATCGGATACCTAATTGGTCTCAGGTCGCCGTAGGTCCTGACGTTATTTTAATTAAAATATTTGTTGTGACAGCGTATTAGCGACACTTTACCGCCATAAAACACCATAATTACGCGAAGGTAGCTACCGCCATCGCTAGCCAAGAGACCAGACAAGTAACCTGCCAGTTCGACGGAAATGAATTTCGCCGAATTCCGGTTTTGTTTCACGCACACCGGCTTCTGTATAACGTGCAAGCAGTCAGTATAATAAATACGCGATTCGTCCGGCCGACAGGTATTTAGTTACTCGCGTCTCGGTATATCTGTATATGCTTGTAGAGGGATATACTTATTTACGTCTTGGTTTGTGATGGCGTAAATTATATTTAGAGAAGGTATCTTTCCGTCAACATATATCTTATTTTCACTGGAGACGACTGGAAATTCGAGGTCGTAACGACACTTTAACGGCCGGTTTCATAACATGCCCGATAAAGTGACTTTAACTAAAGTCTACTTTAAGTTAAAGTCGACTTTAAATCCAATTTAAAGTCCAGGCGTTTTATAAGGAGGTTACGCCCGGTTTCATAATCGACACGTTAAAGTACCTTTAAGTAAAGTCAGCTTTAAATTAAAGTCGATTTTAAAGTCACTTTAAACTTGCTGCGTTTCATAAAGAGGATGGCATCTTACTTTAGTAAAAGTCAAGTTGAATACAATGTTTGAATGTTGGGAACACTAGTTCATAGTAATTTTTGCTATTTATCTGTTTTATGTTGGTCGTACCGACACTTTTGCGCGCTTAATTTTCACAATCTATCGTGGTCACGTGGATAACCTGAATTTTACGACTGTTTTCTGATCACCTCGGGTTGGGTGAATAAAAGCATTGTGCTTGCTTTTATTTTTCATTTATTTAAATTACTGGAATTTTCCACGTTTAATTTAGTTGTTTAAATATTGACACCACGTGGATTGAATTGAAGAAAAAATTATTATCTTCCTGAACTTTTTTGTTTTCTGTTGCTTTGTAAAAGGATTTTGAATTGTCCTTTTGTAATTTAGAATCAAATGCAGTTTTGACTTAGAAACAAATAAATAATGTTGCACAGTAAATATGTTTTTATTTTCTACATACCACACTCTATAAATTGGCAAAATGTTCTGCAATTATTAACCTTCTAGCCCCATGTCCTCCTTCGTTCTCATTATTTCCAACTATTTCATTTTCATTTGGTTCATCGTTTTCATTAAGCCACTCATCCGGAATATTTTCGTTCATTTCTGCTGCAATGTTGTGCAGCACGGCTGTTGCGACTATGACATCCATTGCAGTTTCCAAACGCAATTTAATGCCTATGCTTAGTATTGGAAATCTTCTTTTCCATACTCCATACTGACGCTCTACTACATTACGAGACCTGATATGCGATTCATTATACAAATTTTCTGCAGCAGTCTGTGTATGAAGCAATGGTGTCATCAGATAAGGTTCTGTCCGATACCCACTATCCCCTAATAATAAATATTGCCCGCACATTCCAGTAAAAAAATCTTGTTTTAAACTAGAATTATTAAATATGGTTTGATCGTGACATGAGCCAGGCCACCTAACAACAATATTTCTTATTTTGAGGCCAGGATCAGACACAGTTTGCACATTTAGTGCGAAGAAACTTTTTCTACATCTAAATATTTCCGCATCATTGCCTCCAGGAGATTGTATTTTATTAAAGTACAGTCAATAGCACCAATGGCCCTAGGAAATCTTGCGATGTTGTAGAATTTTTGTGCAATGTTACCCATTTCTATATTATTTCGAGGCATATGGATGTAATCGGGCATTAACGTACGAATAGCAATGGACACCCTCTTTACTATTCCTTTGACACCCCTACAAAATCCTCTACAGAAATAAGCATGTTACCAGTGGCATAGAATCACAGTGTTAATAATAATTGATGCATTGCTGGTATAGATCCTCCCCTATAAAATGTATATGCGTTGAACACAAGACAGGATATAAAAAATGCTGCAGTAATACCAGAGATAATACAAAGCAGTGCAGTATCTTTGGTTATGTTTACATTACGTTATGATTACGTTGATACTCTCTGGTTATACGCTTGCGCGTGGAAATAAAGTTGACTTTTACGAGGTAAAGCCGCAAAATAATGACTTTAACTTAAAGGACCTTTAAAGCCCACTTTAAAGTTAAAGTGAAATTATGAAACGGATTTTCGAAGTTAAAGTCCACTTTAAATCTTAAAGGCACTTTAATTTCATTATGAAACCGGCCGTTAGCAGTTACCTTTAACTAAAGTCGACTTTAATATAATGTTTCTATGTTGACGACAATGTACTTTAGTTTTTTTTGTATTCTTAGTAGATTATGTTGGTTAAATTGACATGTTTCAATAGTTTCGCGCGCGTTTTCTGCTTCTTGTTTGACAGATACGTATAACTTATATTTTAAATTTGATTTATTTTGGTGAAAGATGTGCGACAAAACAAAAGAAAAATAGAGGAGTTAACTTCAACAAGGAGGAAGAATTGCAGCTTCTGGAGGAGATACAAAAAGAGCAACATATATATTGATTAGGAAAATAGTTGTAATAGCATGAATTGTATTCAATAGTGCTTGGTTTATAGGAAAAGGCTTGGGAGAGGGTTGCAAGAAACTTTAATAGCAAAAGCTTTCAAAATAGATCAATCGAGCAGTTGCGATCTAAATTTGATAATTTAAAATCAAAAGCTCGAAAGATGGTAGCAAAGCAACGAAGCTATTGTAAAGGTACAGGTGGTGGTCCTGACCCTATTTTAGAAGCTGTGCTAAAAATTATTAATATTAAAACCGTGGTCGGTATAAGTTACACCGGTGACAGCGACAATTTTACTGTAAATAATTATAATGATATACATAATAGATATGAAGAGCCACTATCGCCCAACATTAAATATCGACCATATCTACCAGCTATAAAATCTTGATTGACACCAGAATTATTGAAAATAGTTTGATCATGGCAAGAACCAGGCCATCTAACAACTATATTTCTGATCTTTAAATCTGCATCAGAAACAATTTGCACATTTAACGAAAAGAAACCTTTTCGTGATCTGAAAATTTCAGCATCGTTTCCTCCAGGAGATCATATTTTTATTAACGTGCAGTCAATAGCACCAATTACCCTAGGAAATCTTGCAATATTATAAAATTTTTCAGCAGAGTTACCCATTTCGACATGATTACATGGCATATAGTTGTAATCTAGCAATAGTGAACGTATTGCATGTGACACTCTTTTAACAATTTTGCATGCTGAAGCTTTGGACACTCCTACAAAATCGCCTGCTGAAATCAGCATATTCCCAGTGGCGTAAAACCGTAATGCAAACAGTAATTGCTGCATTGGTCGTATGGCTCCTCCTCTATAAAATATACGTTGTAATGAAGGTGACAAAATTTTAGAGCCAAACTTACTGATTTGAAAGAAGTGAAATTAAGTGCTCAAGTCGATTTAATAATGCGACAGTAGTTTCTTTCGTTAACCTAAATCTCTCAAAAAACTCACTTTCATTATATTTGTTAAAGCAATCTACTCTGTTTCTATATACTTTCCGCCTTCTTACTATTATTTCTGCCTCATCATCTGACGAACTTGAGCTGGTATCTAATAAATTGTTCATTTTGGGTACAATTGCTAAATGTTTACAATATACATAAATTTCAATTGACAAATGACACTTTAGAAAGTGTAGGTTAACTTAAAGCTCTCATAAAGGCCACTTTAAAACGTTAAAGTGGCAAAATCAGGACTTTAAGGTTAAAGTCGACTTTAAAATTAAAGTGTGATTATGAAACCGATTTTAAAGGTTAAAGTGCACTTTAAAATTTAAAGTCACTTTAATTTTGTTATGAAACCGGCCGTAACTATGACGGGTATTTGAGAAGAAAATGAAAAAAAAAATGATTTTGTGTTTAGATTTAAAACACAACGGCTTTTACAATGACGAAGACACTGTTACGAGCCATCAATAACTGCCCCAACTTTTCCCAAATTGTGGTGAAATACAAGAATTTTCCCGATATTTAGAAAGGTGCATAATTTGAATTAGACGAAATTGATAAAGATTTGTAGTTGCGAAAACCGATACATATTAAAGCTAGGAACATTTTCATTCTATTGAACACCAGATTCATTCAATATGCGTGAGGACAGATACGATTTTCCATATGCAGAACCTTATCATATATCGAATCTTAAAAATTGCAATAATAATAAAGATATTTGCATGTATGTATGTATATGGGTCGCTAATGTTTACAGAAGATAAGAGCTCCGGGTACGCCTATTGTGGGAAAAATCGTTGCCAAAGTTTATCGCTACGTCCGCGTCAACAGGACTCGATTGCATGAACTAACATGGATATACAACGCACAGAGAAACACAGCTTATACCGATAATAGAACGCGATGTCTGATAATGTAACTGGTAAATAATCCCTACCCGAGGTTAGAACTCCTTCGGGTTTGGCAATATTTCAGTGGGGATGGGTACAATACGTCAACAGATTACAGTGCCCAGAAGTGTCAAGGTGTATTCCACAATGTGAAACTTCGCCTAGCCATAAACAAACAATGTAGGTAATTGGTTTGGACTAGTGAAAGATTAAAGATCTAGCCAATCATGTTACTAAACATTCTATTATCGCAATAACTTGTGATAATCTGTACACTAGATGGAAGCGACTAACGTAATAGAGTATTATTTCAAAACATTTTGATAAATGCGTAGAACATCAATTGCATAATAATATATTGACTAATCGCCATTCCTTTTCACTATTAGATCTACAATGAAAACAATTTCCAACATATCAAAGAAAAAATAGTGACGGGTGTAAAGTTAGCAATAGATTTCAGCAATAGAAACCTTGGCAATGAATAGCTACTTAAAACAAAACTGAATACCACATTCTATTAAAACGACATGATTTCTGTAGGAACCACTGGTAATAAATCGTATGGTATTCAAAATTAATGAAATTTTTTGAAAGGGTTCCGTCGCCTGAAAATACTCACATTGGTTCGGAACACATCTATTGCTATACTGATGGCCACGAAAAATCCAATTTTTTTTGCAAATTCCTAACGAGTACGAAGTAGGGAACACAGGATAGGTACAAATCGACTCCTGCTACCCTAATATTTTTTTACAAATGATTGAACTGGAAATTCGATGCGCAACGGCGACACGCATTCAGAAAAATCTATTGCTAGTGGTGATGGTCACGAAAAATTCCAAATTTTTTTGCAAATTCCTAACGAGTACGAAGTGGTGATAGCGGTGGTGATATTAACTGTGGTAATTGCAAGAGAGATTATCATTCAATTTTCGTAAATTCTGTATCTGCAGAACAATATACTTGTGAGGTTTGCGTAACACGCGAGTATTATCTAAAAAAGGGGCTACCATGTGTGTTTTTAAATGTAGCATTTTAAAGAAGGTTAGGCGGAATTAAATTATAAAACTTGTATTTGTTGTAAAACAAATTCAAAAACAAACGTTTCAAACGTAACTGCTACTGTCTGTTCTAAAATACAAAGTAGAAATAAAAAAGTATATAAAACGTATGTGTATGACGCATGACAACTTTTCTTTTATATTACCTTTTGAAAATTTGTTATGCTAACTTGGGCGCACTCTATGATTTAATCAAATCTATGCAATGAAACTTCAATGGCACCATCTTCGAACAAAGTGCTATACCTTTACATTTTCTATAAATCGTGGTCGTTGATTTTATGTAATCGTAACACATCACTCATAAACCAGTGAATATTTTCAAATTCTTTTTTGCACATCCATAGTCTACAAAATGTTACTATTACGGTGACACTATTGGTACAAATTTTTTGATTCCCCGCGGTTATCCAATTTCTTGACGATGTACAAGAAATTGCTTCATCATACACACTAAAAAATATATGCAATTCCTACGGAGAATTCCAGTAACGTATAAGGTAAAATTGCCAAAAATTGGGAAATTTACCAGAAAACTTTAGGCATATTTTGGATAGGATTTGCAAATATTTTTTAGTGTGTATGACGTGGAAACTCTGTTACCACTGCAATATGCATTACAGGCTCTAGCCCATCCTTAAGACCTAAGCAGCGCCCAATAGAAAGTTTTTACGCTCACATCCCTGTTTTGAGCTAAAATTGAATTTTAATACTTAATAAATAATCCTCCAAAATATATTTTCGATTTATACTCTCCCTGTACGTTCTGACTGTACGTGGTCTTCTTGAGAGTTGTGTCGGACAAGTTATATCTTCGAGGTTGATTTGTAAGAAGATTTGGTTTTCGTGACCATCAGCACTAGCAATAGATTTTTCTGAATGCGTGTCACCGTTGCGCGTCGAATTTCCAGTTCAATCATTTGTAAATAATGTTAGGGTAGCAGGAGTCGATTTATACGTGCCCTATGTGTTCCCTACTTCATACTCGTTAGGAATTTGCAAAAAAATTTGGAATTTTTCGTGACCATCAGTATAGCAATAGATGTTTTCCGAACCGATGCGAGCGATTTTTAGGCGACGGGACCTTTTCCAAAAATTTCATTAATTTTGAATACCATACGGTTAACTACTATAGTGGTTCTTACAGAAATCATGTCGTTTTAATAGAATATGGTATTCCGTTTTGTTTTAAGTAGCTATTAGTTGTCAAGATTTCTATTGCTGAAATCTATTGCTAACTTCACACCCGTAAAATAGTGACAATATTTAATATTCTAAGGATACTAATTAATTTTCTCTAGTATACTCAAGATACAATTCTCTCCTTAAAATTTTTAAGCTTCAAATCAATATGATTTTATAATATTTGTTCATACGGCTTTGATGAACAGATGTTAAACAAGTGTGCAAACCATAACAAAGTGTATATGTATTTGACCTTACTGAACCCTATTATTATGAAAAGTATGAAATTTAATAGAAAGAAGAAAAGAATATTTAGTTATCAAAAACCAAACAATAACAAAAACTAAAATACTTTTCATCACATAACCATCGCCATTATTTATGCAATTAACAATGTTTTTCGTGAACTTTCTTGTAATTGCGTTTAAAATAAAGTCGGGGTGGTCTCTATTTAAAATCACTATTTCCTCATGTAGCCTTCCTTAAAGAATGTTGATGGTATTGGCCTTACATAATATATTTTATCTTTCAAATTACCGCACAAAAAGAAATCCAAGGGGTTCAGATCAAGGCTGTTCGCTGGCCATCTGAATACTTATGCCATATCTTCCGATCCAAGAAACATATTTGTTGTTCAAATAATTGATAGGTAGAACATTATGAAGTGGCGCACCATCATGTAACCAAATTATATTATTATAGTTAAATCTTCTTGCTGGTCTCTTGTTATTCTTTTCGTCTTCCTCTGAACATTAACGGTCTCGCTGAACTGCTTTATAATGTCTTATGTACGAAACTTTCCACGACTATCTACTAGCGAACGGTTTAATTTGCAGCGTCTGGAGAATGTTTTGATAGGCGACGTACCCGAACCTCGGCGGGCCCTTGTTTATAAACATTACGGCGACTCGGAGAGTGTCTGAGAATTGTAACAAAGGCAGTTATATATTAAAACTCGTATAGTAAAGACCTCCGTCTTTTATTTAATTTGATATATACCTTAAAATATTCATTTCTAACACTTATTGTGATTTTTTGATGGTATTTTTCCCTCAGGATAAATTTCACCAAATCGCTGCTTAACTATTGATATTCTATTATTATTGGTATGCAAAATTCTAATTATTTCATGCTTCTCTTCCGTCGAATATCTCATATTTAATGAAAGAATATAAAATATTTTTAATGTTACACAGACATGACAAAGATGTCATGGAAACGTCTGTTGCTCTCATAGTAATCTAGAATTTTCACTGACAGTTTAAATGATATAAACTTGAGTAATTCAAAAACGGATAATTCAAATATCAGCAATATATACAAATGTATATATTTTCCAAATCATGGACAAAAGGTCTTTTATACCATTTAACAATATACAGGGTGTTTTATTCATTTTTCTACCAATTTATGAAATAATATCAACTTTGATAATTGTAAAAGATAACAAAGTAAAAATCCCATAACTTTTGTATATAAAGTTTTAAATAATTCAGGCTGTCGGTAGGGGTTAAAATATACACGGACAACCTGTGTATATATATGTATATACATGATTTATTTTCTTTGTGATCTATTTATTGAAAAGGCTAAAATTTCGAACCTGTATGAGTGGAGAGACGCACATACCTAAACCGCCATATTGTATTTGCTCGGTCGAAAATTGCGCGTAGTATTCTTTGTGTTTGTGCAACCTAATATATAGGATACGCAATACGCAGTATTCGCATATCTTATCTCTCGTAAACATATTGCGCGTACTATGATACACCTTGGCATCATGCATATATTGTTGTCCGCCCGTTCTCGGAATCTATTCTTTCCCTTCACGGACGCTGAAACTACATTCTATCTCGCCCGATACTGACACGGAATTCGCCTTATCGTTTATTGTCACCAGACGGCAAACGCATATATAATATTTCCGCGCGATTTGCCAACGGATTAGCGGTAAAGCCTTGCCAGTAACTGTACGCTAGAGTACCGTATAAATTTCCACAAAATCGGGTTTCTAAAACACTTTATTCCGTGTTCAACGTCAGGTCGTATATTTTAAGAAAGATGTATGGTTCTTTTTTTATTACTCTAGTTGATTGTGATAAGGGAATTAAGAAACATAATTGAGGTTTTTGGTTTGTATTCAGTGAGTTGGCAATGAGATGTAATTTTTATACACAAAATAATATCTGGTATGTTCTATCCATAAAGAATGATTTGGCAAAATAGGTAACTACTAATATTAGATGTTATCTATAAAACGAATTAATGAAGATATAAATATAAAGCAAAACAGTTACAGGGCGCAGAAATTATAGATTTAGATAGATTATCTCCATATTTTCAACAAGACGATTGTCCGTACACTCGACAAGGAAAATGGATAGCCAATGCTGGTTACATTTTGTGGCCGCCCTGATCTCCTGCAATCATGGATTTTTTTTCTTTTGAGGCCGGGTAAAACAAATAGTATATTCAAATAGGATTCCAAATGATGTAGAGCTGGTGAAGAATCGTATTAGAGATGCTGTAAATTCAATTTCCCTTGAGGAGATATAAAAAATATAAAATGTGAGAATGTGTGAATACAGGCGGCAGAACGAATAAATATTTCAGAGTATGTGAATTGTTATTTTAATTTGAACGAAGTGAATTGTTTGAGTTGGATAGATAGTGCATCTTTATTTCTGTTTTAAGTATAATGTACATTGGATGTTTAACAACAACAACAACATTTAAACAGAAATAACGTCAAATATATTAACGATTATTATAAAGTGTAATTTAAATATTCTTCCACAGTGTACGGTTCTATATCACACAGAAGCCTGTATGTTTCACTATATTGATACTATACGTGTATGATAAACAGCCCAAACTACGAAATGATTTGTAACAGTACCCAAGATTTTTAAGTTGTAACATACATTGCTAAGCCTATTAAAGAGTTGTTGGATGTGTTCAGTTCACTTTAGCTTGTCGTCCATGTACAAACCAAGCACGTTGCATTATTTTTCAAATCTTAGTACTTCATTATCTAATCTAGTTACTGGAGTTCCAATATTTTTATGCCTTTTTAAAAAGTATATCTACATTTTGTTTTTTTAGAATTTAGTATTAAATTATTGTTCTCAAACCATTGTTTTAGATTTTGCAGCATTACTGTACCCGTTTGCTGCAGAGATACAAAATCTTTATCTTTAAGTATCCTCTGCAAAGCTAATTATTTTTTTGTTTTCGTCGGTCTTAATAGTGAAGTTATCGTCCATGTAAATTACGAACAATAACGGACCGAGAACACTACCCTTTGGTACACCTATGTTTGAAGTCATTGTATCAGAGCATATATTACCCAGTTTAATTGATATTTTAACAATTTGCTGCCGCTCACTTAAATAAGATTTAAACCAATTATACGCTACTCCTCTAATTCCATATCTGTATAACTTATCTGAAAGATTTTCATGTGGTATTGCATCGAAAGCTTTAGTAATGTCTAAGAAAAGACCACAACACAAAGTCATCCCGTATTGCTTCAGCATACTCGTACAATGCTTTTTGAGTTTATGTATTTTTTGTATTCATATTTAATAAACGATTAAGTAAACCAATGTTGTTTAAATTTTGTACACTTATATTATTTATCAATTTGAACAACTTTTTTTTTAATATCACTTCATCGTATATATCCTCTACAGAAAACGCACTTTATTAGTGGGAAGAAGAACTTTTTTGTAAATTTCAGAAGCACGCTTCATCTTGCTGAAACTTTGCGTACTTGCATGATTTATTAATCTGAACAACTGTTCTTAATAACATTTTGTCGTATCTCCTACAAAAAAGGCACTTTATTAGTGAGAAAAACTACCTTTATGTAAAACTAAAAGTATAGGACAAATTACTTTCTATGCAAGCAGGGCTGAACCCCAGAAGACTCAAACATTTTCAGATATTTTTACCTATTCATGCGTCAATCTGGGGACACATTGTACGTAGATCAGGATTTTTTTAAATATACACTCATCAAAATGATCTAAGGGATAAGTTAAAAATAAACGTTAGTGCAACTAGTGGAAGTATTATGACACAAAGATGAAGGAGCGTGTAGCATAAATCAAAAGTAACCTTAGTTTTGTTATAGAGGCTTAGAGTATGTAACAAACTGAATTTAAAAATTACAACGAAATCACCAAGAAAATTAAAGATTTCCTTATCCAACAAATCTCTAACGGTTGTCATAACATGTGGTCGAGCATTATCAGCATATAAATAAGAACTGGTCCCAAGCTTATTCCGCATGTGAAAGAATAAGAGGTCATAGAATTGAGTCCCGATTGCATGGGTTGTTAAAAAGTCTTCGACAGATGTGAAGATGTGTCAGTTCTACTGTCAACTCTAGTTCCAGCTCAAACCATGACTGTCCCCCATTGCTACCGATCGACTTCCTGAACAGTTGCCGAACAATTTTCGTTTCTTCTCCACACCCTCAGTCTTCTAGAATCTGGCCTTAAACCAAAGCTAGATTCATAGGAGAAAAGCGCATGGGTCCAGTCTTGTTCTTGCCTGTTGAAGTGTTCTTCAGCCCATTCTAATATTTACAGCCTCCGCCACATCTCGAATAGTCATACCACCCTGTATCATGCCAGCAGCTGTTGATTGTGTTTCACGACTAAGATGCCATATGTCCATCTCTAGTGATTCCAAAACAATGTTAAACGTCGAGTATCTTCGCAGACAACCAATTAACCAAATTAATGCAAAGCGTATTGAGAGCATAAACAAAAATTCGACACAAATGTCATCCGTTAACTGTCAAAAAATGTTTAGGTACATAAAGTGAAACATTGCCACCATGATCCCATTGGCAGTATCATTAAAGCTCTGCGTGCAATATTATCACCAAATTTTAAATAGTGCGTGCGCAACATTCTTTCTGCGTTTCTCCCCTAGACAACTTTTGATCAGTGCATTTGCAAATTCCCCTTGTAATTGACAACCAAATTCATCCGAACAGCATTGTAAATTAGTTGTTTAGTGATAAATTTTATTTTTTAAAATAATTAATTGTGTCTGATAAATTACTGAAATTACCTTGACTATAATTTAATCGCTGGATTAAATTAGGTTTCTGAAGAGGACTGTTGCAGTCTCTAATACCGCCTGACGTTTATAATAATACGTCATTCAGTTTGAGAAATGTGAATTTCTTTTTCTTTTTTTTTTTCAAACTGTTGTTAGTTTATCATAGTAACTGACTATGCTGCAAAAGTAATATTTGTCATTTCGTAATCAATAAAATTTAAATCTAATGAAGCTTTGCAAAAAGAAAATCTAGTACCTACTAATGTTTATGCATCATTTTTTTATTTAAGTTAAGAAACAGATATTTGGCGACATTGTTGGATGTTACTTCAGTCTGTATTGATATCTGTGGTAATTGACCGTGCACAGAGAACCATGGTAAGAAGTTTCTTTTTTATTTTACAGTCATAAATAGCAAAACAAGAATACTCGATTCACATTAATTATTTCTCAAAATATTCAGAGATTGAATATTGAAACTTTTAAGACTAAATACATGATTTTTAATAATAATAATAATGATACTAATAGTAATCTTTATTGTCCAACAGAAATAATATCCATTTACAGGACAAATATAAACATAAAGTAGTACAGTGCTTAAGCATAACAGAAAGGAAAATGAATACTAAGCAAAAACTAGAAATATTACAAATAGGTGATACCAAAGTTAAAATTTATTAGTAGAATATTTAAATAGGGGCAGGGAAAACAAAAAGGAAGAAAGCAATGATGAATGAAAGAGGAATTTAGGTAGAATAAGTAAGGTGGAAAGGGTCGGAGTAAAGTTTATTAACATTCCTGCACATGTGAGAAATCGGAGCTTTGGCTCCTTTCCTGGCTTTCAATACAATGTCTTCTGAACAAGAAGCAGTTCAATGATTAACATTATTAATACATTTAAAGAATTTAATAACTTTTTGCAATGTATACTGGCAAAGTTCCAGATACACCTTGCAATACATTAAGAATCGGGAAACGTCTTTCTAATATCCCTTCACGAATTCCTCTATTATATTTCTTTGGACCAGAGCGACTTTTTAGTGAGTCTCCCAGAATCGAATTTAATTATTCTAAGTGGATAGGAGTAATATGGGAAAGTCGGCAGACAGACTCTCAACCTAAATCGCATCTCAGATCCATTCAATATCCGATGGTACTCAGAGCGTTTTAAAATCGAACTCTCCACTCGCTGGTTCCTCTGATGATAAGGTGGAATAATTAAAGAGCTTCATCCAATCAACTTTTTTTCGTAGAAACGCGGGCGGCGCATAGCGGAAACGAGACTGGCCTCATTAAAAATTCCGGAATTCATTTTATGTAGTTTCTAGAGGTAAAAATAAAAACGCGAATAACGGATGACGGTGTCTCTGGGCGGAGACGTACTTGAAATAACTGAGATAATGGAAACGGGCTTTGATAAATGCGGGAAAGTAGTAAAAATAAGCGGCTACATTCTTATTTTTGAATTGTTTGCATTTTACAGCGGTATATTTACAAAGTCATTTTGCTAGTACTTTTTGAAGTAAATCACAGAAAGTGCTGTAATAGTTATCATACTTTTTGTAAATCAAATGTATGTATGCCTGTTTTTCGCTGTCATTGTGTCTTGTTTTAATGAAATTACGCAAACATTTGACAAATAACTACACTTAAGAGAGAACGATATCAGCTGATCAACTCAACAGTTCACAAACGCAACCCTCACATCTTCAATCTTCAATAATGTCACATATCGCACTTGATGATAATGATCATGAAATTTTTTTTTTCCGATTTTTTGTGTGTTTTGTTTGTCAAATAACAATTCTTAATGCGTACCGTTTCTAGAGATAAAAACGTTTTTTTTTATAATTAGAATTAGTTTCAACTTAAAGGATTTTAGTGCTTTTAAACTCAAAATTGTAAACCAAATCTATAAAATCCAGAGATAATAAAGCACGCGATATTCCTAATGGTTTTAGTTACATCACAGATGCGATTTAAATTTATTTCCTTCAAAGAAAGTTCTATACCACAATCAATTATTAAGAGCAATCGAATTTCGAAAGGTACTTAGTTACACATTGCGTCTGTTATATGAGGACTTCGTCTAACAATAAGTTTAATTGATATTATTGGATCCCTTGCAGGCAAGTTGAAGGGTGTTTTGGGCGAATGACGGAAGTTCCCCTAAACGGCTTTCCTCAGACTTCTGTTAAAGTGTCTGTCAAATTAAAGTGGTTCATGAGAATTTCAACGGCAACATCTTGTTGAAACAACAAGCGATAAGATGGTGCTTGTTTTAGCTGTTTTCGTCTTTATGACGAGTAATTCACTAACGATAAGTAATTTTATGTAACACAAGATACACTGGATAAAATTACTTGTCATTTTTAGCCAGGGTGTAAAAAGTATAATGAAAATTGTATAGTTAAGTATTGAATATATAATGTGTACAAATCCACGAAAAATGGATATTCATATTTATCCGCGTATATTTGCTATTTAAAATAATTAAAAGCACAGTTTTTGAATACAGTTTGTAACAAGTTTGCGCGTTTAGACAATATACTGTTCCCATGTCCAATGTCCTTTTTATTTTGATCGTGCCTGTAGATCATGTTTACTTCATTTTAACATATATTGTTGTTTATAAAAAAGAGTGAGAATTTCATTCTGGGTTAGCTCGCCATTTTTAAAGGTCATTTCCTTCCTGAAATCGAGCTAAGAACATCTAGGTAAGGTTATCTTATTCAATTTTAAATGTTAATAATTTTAATCTCAGGCAATCTGATTAATTATTTAAAATATATTTCGTCTAATCACATCTTTATTTAAAATCTTTTACGTGTTATTTATAAAATATTTCAAGGGCACATGGTAACATTATATTTCGATTTTTAGGCTCAAAATTTAAAGATCATAGCTCAGAGATCACTGTTCAGAGCTTGAAGCTCTTTTCATATATCTTATGTGAAATCTTATTTTATATCAGAGATCTTATCTCAGACATCGTACATCTTATCTGAGATAGATACAATAGCAGCTTACTACCTAAATGCATGCAGCAGTGCTAATGATGCGAATTAATCAATAACCACACACTATCCGGCTGATGAAGTCTCTCCTTCGGACTAGATCTATTATATTATATGGAATTGGGCAATTATCGATAAGCTAGTCGAAGTAGTGGCCAGTGGAGATGGATATACATACATCGGAAACTCCCATTCGTTCTTGACGCAACGTGCGCATGCGCGTAATCTGAACATAATAAACATAAATTTCTGTGGACGTCCACAGTTCAAATTTGTGTTATTTGATTATTTAATTGTATATCCTTGATTTGCTCAATACACTGAAATCATATTTATCGAAATAGATAGAGAACAATTATTATTATTTGGTGCTGTATCATTGCTTCAGCAAGTGCTTGTGGAGGATTCTATAATAACAACATATTCATTCGTGCAGATGAAAAGTATTTAGAATACAGATGAAAATATGCATGTGTTACTACTTTAGATGAAATTGGAGCTGCAGAATATTGGCAACACATACACACGGAATGAAAAAAAATTTGCCTAAGAAAGCTTTTCTGTTGGCCGTTTGGTATTTAGCTAATTTAGAAACTTTTCGCCAAATAGCGGTTAGATTTGATGTGTAAAAAAAACTAACCATCTATGTTTAATAGCAGGGAGACGCATATATTGGCCCGATAATAAAAGAAAGCGCATTACTTCAGAATCATTACGGCACAAAAGTCATATTGAAGGTATAATAGGCATTATTCCATCCCCCTTCATCGGCGGAAATTTGTGCCAATAGTTCTTTACGAGACCAGCAATATAGTAATATTACATATATGGTTCCACCACAGCAAATTGGATCAAAACCAACCTTCATAAAGCACAACTTTTGTATGGGTTTTACATTATACATAACATGTAATGCAAGTTATAGTTTATATGTGCATGAAAAATTCTATTAAATACTTTTTCAATGGAAACTTATTTTCTGCAAAGCCCGATAACTTCGTTCTTCAAATATTTACAGGATTTCTAAATCTTTAACGTTACAATTTTAAGTGATAAGCGCTTATTTAAAAATAGCCCCTTTCTTATTTATTTTTTATTTGATGTAGGTAGCCATGAACGTTTGACCCTGCCACATTTTCACTCCATTTTACTAATTTACCGTACTTCGATGAATACAATGTTAATATACGAAAAAAGTTTTATATATTGTGATATAAATATCTTACAGATCATTACAATATAATGATATGCATATTTATATGGGCTTGTATAAGAAAATTTTATATTTACAAATACCACCCAATGACAACACATTTCATTTAGTACAAATCTAAAATTACTTCCCAGTCGAAAATCGAGAAGAATTAAACGACAGAAAGTTTCAACACGAAGTGAGTGCTTGCTTAGCGATAAATTAAAAGAAAACATTTCCAAAAAAAAAACACCGACGAACATCCTTCGCAATGTAGCCGCTTACAAATTTAGCGATCTTTCCTCTCGGCTGCCAAAGAAAACAAATCATTCATTAGTCCGGAATCCCCTGGAAGCGTATTTACATCCACACTACATGCATACCGTCTAGTCTAGACTCTGTGAATGAAACAGTTATTTTTATTGCGTCTCACGTGCGGTATAGTCTTTCGAACATCATTTTTCCCTCCACGTATTGTTTTTTTTTTTTTACTTCTATTATTTTTGTCGTAGAAGTTCACGTGTTATAATTACGAATCTAACCGCATTCATATAGAATAAACGCACACATTGCGCAACATACAACGCGTCGTGCGGCGTTGATGACGGCTATAAATCGTATTTGCCATGGAACATTTGGTACGACCAACACATTGTTTTTCCGACCGTTAAACGTGTTTAGCGCGCCCGATGTAATAGAGAGGGAATGATGCAGTAATATCTAGGTATAGGCGGACACGAGCTAATTCGATTTGTGGGTGAAGGGTGAAGGGCTTTTTGTTTCTGCGGTTGTATGTGAAATGCGTTTGTATGTATGCTAGTTAGTTCATACTACTTACATATATGTAGATATAGGAATAAACCATATGGAATAACCAGAAACAATGATTGTATATAATTTATATAGATGTACCTGTCGGAAAAATACCAATTCCAATTGTGAACTTTTGTTATAATCATCTTCATTATAAATATATCAAAAGTAAGAAACGATATGTTAGTTATTGGCGGAAATACCAATAACTTACAAACAAGCATACTTTGGAGTAAACTGACAAGTTTTTCTATTAGTATAACATTTTCTCCTAACTTTAAACTTAAATTAAAAATTTAAGAAAATATTTTGATATATTAGGTACCCTGCGACACAATCAGAGTTATCGACCTGAAGGGGAAACTCGACGAATGCTTTCGTTATCGTATTTCGCATTGCAAACAAAAACTTCAAAGAAAATATGTATTTTGTGGTAGGATGTTCTTTTACTTTTATATATAATCATAAGGAAGATGTACTTATGGAAAACGTTTTTTCCTTTATTTAATAGGTATTCCTAATGTTGCTAAATTAAACATCTTATTTAAAAAATCTCTGGGATTTTTTTTTTAGCCTTAATCCCAATATAAATAATTTTTTGTTTCCTTTGAAGACATAAATATGAGACAAAAAAAGACACTAGTTGTTATAGAAACAACTACATTCCGTGTATTTCCATGGTATTTATTTTTTATTTTGTAATATAGGAATTCCTTGTAATTGGCGTCGTTTGAAGAAAAAAAAATTACTGCAGTTTATGTTTAGATAATAGAGGTAATTTTTGATGCATAGGTTTCGCATTTCATTCTTTAGATTTAGGTATTTAGTTGTTGAAGATAGTCAGCTTTTGTATGTTATTAACAAAGAAGTTAACGCCTGAAATTAGAATGGGAGCCCTGATTTAAACCCCATTAAAACTCTATGGGGATATTTAAAAAGGAAGTCAAACGAGAGGTTTGTTGAAAACTTATGTAGCCCTGCTAAACTGTTTTACCAAATAGAAAAAAACATAGTTCGTATTGTTTAACCTGTAGCTGTCAGCCGATGTGCCGCCTTCTTCTGGATTTTAGATCGCAGTTAAGGTGGTAACCACGTGCACTTAGGCCATCCTTACCGGGGTCATTGTGCAACCTCTCCTAGGTAATGTCGTTAGCCCACAGCATATCCGAGCCAGCCCAAACTGAACATAAGCTCGAGTAGAGCAGCAGGCAAGGCGCCACCAAAATCAGCCATGCTGGGCCAGTACTCCCCCAGGATGGAACCTCTGAGTTGGACAAGCGCCGTGCAGTCACATAAAATGTGTTTCGGCGTCTTTTTGGTAACATGCCCGGCACAGTGTACTGTTAGCCAAACCCATGCAGTGCGTATGTTTGTTTAGCTTGCAGTGGCCAGTCAAAAGCCCCACAATTTGACGTAGGTTACTGCGAGAGAGCTCCAGGAAATAGCCTGCTGTCTTCGATAATGCCCTGGGGATGGCTTCACGCGCTTGGCGGCAAGTGGTTATGGACTTCCATCTATTCTGAGTGGCAGTCCATTGCGTTTTTATGGTTTTGAGTGTAGCCGACGAAATAGGAAGAGCAGGTTGCGATCCCACAAAGTAGGAGCGCAAGCCCCGCCTGCCTAGCCCATCAGCAGCCTCATTACCTAGATTTCCTTTATGATCTTTAACCCACTGGAGTGTCAAAGCATTATCGATGGCGACCGCTTCTAGGGTATTGTGACACTGAAGTACTAAGCTTGAAGTAATTATGATTATTAACAGCCTTAAACAGCAACGTGAACTATAAAGGACAATACGCCGTCCCTTAATGCCCCTTGCTAAAATTTCTCCGGCACCGTGCAGGATCGCAAGCACCTCGGCTTGAAAAACCGTGGCAAACCTGCTCAATGCCAGTTCTAGACTGAGGTCAAAATCTAGGGAGAAAACTCCTGCCCCCGTTCCCATTTTCGTTTTCAATCCCTCTGTAAAGATGGCGATCGAAGATTGAAGTTCGACCTTGGAGTCAATAAGAACGTGGTAGTGTCTGCTGAATGCAAACACGGGAGGCACAGCATCCTTTGCGGCACCAAGAAGAGGCGCTTTAGCGGCGCCCTCACTGATGCTGGCGTGACTGCATCCTGCCCCCGCCACGTCTAAAAGACCTCAATCTTATAACCGCCCTAACCGCAGCCTCCTCCACAAACAAGTCCAGAAGGTGGACACATAGGAGTGCTTCCATTGCCGCCGTAGGCGTTGTGCGTTCCTGGCAACCACTCGTCTCCCACTTGGCCACCAGACGAGAGCGCCATAGGTCAGCATGGGTCTATTTACGGCAGTATACTGTGTGTTGTCTTGAAATTCATCCTTTTTTATGCCAGAAAATGGAGAAACTGAAAAATGAAGTAGAGCAGAGAAAATCCAAATACTGGGAGAATCTCCAGGGAATGAGGCAAGCTAAAACTCTTCTGGGAACCTATAACCAGAAGAGATCTGCAGAATGCATCAACCTGAGTAAAATCAATATTCGGATATTGACAGAGATCCTTACAGGCCATTGTAAACTGAACGGACATCTAAGCAGGCTTGGAATAGCGAAGGAAGCCGAATGTAGATTTTGTGGGGAACAGGACGAAACGTCCATCCATATACTCACAAACTCCGCTGCACTGTGCAACTCAAGGGCGCTGCACCTGGGAGCATGTGAAATCGAAGAGGGAGAGTTACCTAATCTGGGGCCTTCGGACATTCTGCACTTTCTAAAAGGAATCAGACTGGACGGCCAGCTGTAAATACAGCGAGAAGAGGGGACACAACAGATCTTTCAGGTCGCAGTGTACTATCACCCTAATATCACACATACACATGCCAGAAAAAAGAATAATGACGCGAATATCGTGGAAAATAGTTTGCTATAAAATCTTTAAACGAAATTAATAGATATCATATGTTGTAAGTACATATATAAATGAAACACGAGAATATCATTTAAAACGGTTATAATATGCTACAGAAATTACAACAGCATCTGCGATCATATAAATTCACATTGTAATTTTTCAAATGGTCGAATCTATTTTCTTTCTTGACTAATCCACTTTTATTTTATTTAACATCTGCCGTGAAGGATATTTCCTTTTACCAAGGAAGAAATGCCGACTTTGAGAGAAATCCACTCTAATTATACAGACACCAAATTTCAACGTCAGGTCGGTAACTCTTATTGTGTCGCGGGTACGTACGTATCACATTTCCGTTAAACGAGAATAATTAATTAAAAATATTTAAGAAAGCAAAATATGATAAAACACGATTAGTTGGTGTCGCCGTTTTGATGATCACAGTTCCTCATAGCTCATCCCTCTTTTTATATTTGAAATTTTATATAGTTTTTTTTTACGAAACATCCCGTATAAATAGGCACCAAAGGATAAGTGTTTGACCTCGTTACAACAAGAACAACAATAACAGCAACAACAAGCTGTTTGTTTAACTACCCTATCTCCGCAATAGTATCCTAATGCACGATCGTGTGAAAATAGGAAAGCAATTACAAGATATTAATTATTCGCCTGCGCTCAGGGATTACCCATAGCAGACGACGCTGGTTAGGAAAGCATTCGCTCTGACTTGCCATACGTAGGTGGTGTAACCGTTCGCGTACGCATACCCCGGTAACGAGCATTAGCATAAATTTGAATGGGGAAAACGGCCGCTGGAAGCACTTATCACGCACGGCAGTTAACAAATCATCACCCTAATTACTGTTGCTAGCGTCTGCTGGTTGCCTCGCTAACTGCTGGCGTACAATCCGGGTGAGTTTACGATAAGGATCGCCCGTTGCCTCGATCCGAAGGCTTGGAGGCAGTGCGATTGAGAGAAGGTAACGTTTGCACAATTTAGGGATTGGAATTAATTTGAAACTCGTCAAAAATTAGTCTGCCAATAGTCATACATATGCAAGTGTGCCACTTATCTATGTATATATTATCCGTCAAACGTGCTTTACTCAATTGCTTAGTCAAAAATGTTTTAAGTAAAAGTTGCTTAAGAAAAAGTGCTTTATCTATGTACCTACATAAGTGAAAATTACTTTAACATATACAGGATATTCTACAATTTTTTTCAACTGGTACATACACTGAGCGACATTAAGTCTTAAGACACCACATGGCGCTAAACCTTCTTCAAAGCTATTGCTCTCTCTTGCTATCACAAGACGATATGAAGAAACAGCAATAAGTTCAGGCAGGTTTACATCGAATGGTGTCCCAAGACGTAATGTAGTAAATGTCTAACATGTCCTAGGAGAGAACTTAATACCTTTTGATATTCTTAAAAAATCAATACGCAAGGAACATTGAAAAGTAGTTTTTAATCATGATATTTAAAGATAAATGTGCCGAATTAAAGTTTTCCTTAAGGTAACATTTTAATCTTAAGCAAGTATAAATAACTCCCTCCTCATTGCATCATTAATTATATTATGATTGAAATATGCTAACAAATGTTTCTTACCTTGCAGTTTTTATCTTTTACATATTTGCAAAATCAGTCAAACCAATTCTTTCTCATTTAATATAAATATAATTTAATATTTCTCGAATTCTCTTCCTAAAAAAATTATGTACCTATTAGGTACAAAGAAGACGAAAATGTATATTTAGATACAATTTTTTCAATGAAATTCTGCGACTATCTGCGTGCCTGCAGTTGTACATACATCATTATTATTAACCCTTAGTTAAATCTTGTGAACGGTTTCTCAATGCGTGTTTAGACTCGGACCGTAGTAGGCTTAAAATGCCAAAAGTTACAAATAATTTAACTTCTAAGATAGGATCATATGCAAAAACTATCGGGACGATTGTTATGATCACGTTCTTTTTTTTTAATGAAGAGTTCCTGTCTGAAAAGAAAATTTGTGTTTCTATAAATGAAACAGCCAATATATATAGCCCGTGTGATCACAAGTATTTTATCTGAAGACGAAGAAGAGTCTGCATTATTTGTGCTGACAATTGAGCAATTTTCGAGAACCAAGCATCAAACAATAGTTAAATGTTTTAATAAACCTATAAATCTTATTTGATCGACTGGAATAAAAACACGATAATGTACACTGATTTGTGAGTGAAGCAACATCTTACATGATAAAATAAAATTTGATAAGCAACAGTCATTACTAGCAGACGCGTTTTTTCTTGCTACTGGATAAAATTTGATGAAAAAATTGATGATGATTCATGTTGCTTGCATGGCTCATGGACTGCTTAGATTGTCATTGTGTCTATAATTATATCTGTTACCTTAAATTTTTGTTCTAGAAATTGCTGTAACTCTTGATCCGAGTAGTCTATTTTGAAACGATCCGCGTAGATCCATTTTCTGGATTTCTTAGTGAACGCTACATTTTCTGCCTATAATTTTTTTAGGTGACATCCGTTTATTTTTATTCATTTCTCTCTTCCCAGATTACACCTTGTCATTACTTACTACTGTTTCTGTAATGATGGTTCGTTTATTTTCGTTTTTAGTAATTTGATTAATACTAATTTGCGGGGCTACATCTCTTAAAATGGTAGTTGTTTTTGCATTTTTTGACATTTTGTAATGGTTTTGTCTCTGAATTATACTTTTCGTTCACAGATGTCTCTGTGCCTTCATTTTCTATCGTCAATTGATGTTTCTGTACATGTGTCTTATTATAGACTGTTAAACTTGCGTTTGAATTTATACGTTGTAAAATCATTCTCATTTCATACATTTCTTTAGCTACTGTATCTTTCATTTCTCTTACCTCTGTCATTAGTTTTTTGATATTGTTCTGCGTGTGTATTTGGTTGTCCTGATCTTTACGTCAGCTTCATAAATGTCACTTTGTTCGTCAGTATCTGCAGTTGTATAGTCTGCTAGGGATTTTTCCAATATTCGAACCGCCATGTTATTCAAATCATTGGCACACTCTCTATTGGCTAAAAGTGTGAGGACAGAGTTCAACAACATAAACAATTTAATTGCTAGCGTTAAAAAGATTTTTTCTGAGCGCCGAGAATACTTCAAATGTTCCAGGAAATGAATTAAGCACTGCCTCTGCCTCTTAAACCAATCGTGACCAGATAGGGGTCATAGTTGTCAGCTGCATTTATTTTATTATGCTTTTATTACGCTAAAAATCTGCGTTCCCTCGGTGAAGCTAAAAAATTGCGAAAAATAAAAGCAATAAAAAATAAATTTGTCCATATAGTTTCTAATTTTAAAGAAAAATTCGAACAGCCATTGAAACAAAAAGAATATTGCTCTCACAAGCACTTTGGATGAAATTTATGGTTCCAATTGGAACCATATTTAAATCATGTCCAGGTGGATTAATAAAATGTCCAAATTCGGAGAAAAAATCACCCAAACATTTGAAGAGGTACTAAACAAAAATCCAAAGCTATAAAATTTTAGAATGTACAAAAAACAGCTTCTCAGGATCGTTAATGAAGAAAAGGTAGACGAAAATGGAGATTTTGAAGTCTTAAAATCTTTGAGCCCTTAAGACAATTCAAAGTTTAAATATGCCCCAATTACTTCATATGATGTGGGAAAAAGCTTCGCCAAAATTTTGTTTCGAGATAAGTGAAAAGTTTTGCTCTCATTGATTAAAAAAAAACATTTATATGCAGTGTATACAAATAATTTAAATATAAACTTTTAATTATAAATTGTATCATTTCTGGTTTTTTGTGTATTAAAAAACTTGTCTTTAATAAAGATTCCACCTTTTTTGCTAAATGTTATACTTCAAATATTTTTTTTGTTCCTAGTCATGATAAGTAACTTAAATTTCCTTTTCTTGTTCATTATCACCGACTGAAATTGATGAATTCGTTTAATGGATAAATTACATTACTTTTTTACCTAATACACTCCGCCAAAAAAGTATCGCATAATTTAGTTTTGAATCATAAAAGTATCGCATAATCTTTGTTTGTAGCATAAAGTTGTAAATATACTTTAATGCGCTCTAAGATATAATTTCTATGATTGTTTAAATAAAATACAGGCCAAATAAAAACAAGAACTCATACTTGAGATTTTTATTAAAAGAAGGAATTATAATTTTGGAAAGAAAAATGTCATAACAGTAGCTTTTAATACTGAGTATTGCCACCTCTGGCTCTTATGACCGCTCGCATACGGTTTGGCAGAGATTCGATTAACCTCCGTATATAAGCCTGATCCAAATTCTCCCACTCGTCACGGAGAGCATTTTCTAGTCCATGCACGTCCGCTGGGGCAACATTTTGGGTTCCTATCCGTCTGTGAAGGAGGTCCCACACGTGCTCGATAGGGTTCATGTCCGGACTTACCGCAGGCCAATCTAAAACTGGAATACCAACATCGTTAAGGTATTCCTGGACGATTATTGCAACATGCGGTCGTGCATTATCGTGCATTAACATGAATTCGTTTCCTATAATTGGCGCATATGGTACTACATGTTCTTCTAAAATGTCCGTTATATACCTGTGGGCAGTCAGTGTACCTCTGTCTACTGGTACTAACTCTGTACGACCTGTTAAACAGATGCCTCCCCAAACCATAATAGAGCCACCAGCGAAATTAGGTCTAGGTCTGATATTACACTGCGAATAGCGCTCACCGTCTCGTCTGTACACTGAGATACGCCTATCTGAGGTGTAAAGACCAAATCTTGACTCATCTGTGAAGAGTATATTGGCCCAGTCATTAATGTTCCAATTTACATGTTCTCTGGCAAACCTTAAGCGAGCCACTCGGTGGTTCCTAGTGAGACGAGGGGCTGTTACAGCTACTCTATCTCTTAATCCACTCTGTCGTAACCTATTCCGAATAGTTTGAGTACTCACACGAGTATTTCTGACTCTAGCCAAGTCGTTGTGCAATTGTCTCGCAGTTACATGTCTTCGACGTAATGCTTGTAGTAGTAAATAGCGGTCATCTTGGCGAGTAGAACATCTTGGACGACCTGGTACAGGTCTTCTACTGTAAATGCCTGTTTCCCTATATCTGGCTACGGCTCTAGAAACACTTGACTGATTGATGTTCATCAAATTAGCAACGTATGCTTGAGATCGTCCATCTTCGATTAAAGCAACTATAGCAGCCACTTGTTCTGAAGTTAAATTGCTCATTTTAGTTTTAAAAGCGTTGGTACAGAACTCTGACTTCGCACTTTAAAATTTGTCCGTATAGGAAGACTTTCAATAAACAACTGAACAA
The DNA here is from genome assembly GCA_949128085.1 of Cetonia aurata. Lineage (NCBI taxonomy): Eukaryota > Metazoa > Arthropoda > Insecta > Coleoptera > Scarabaeidae > Cetonia > Cetonia aurata. The sequence goes on along the minus strand of OX421887.1, from coordinate 20,280,648 downwards.
ACCTTACACATATGTATTTTTCTAAATGTGTTCTTTTAGAGAAAAAAAAGTAAAAACGCTAAGTTCCATTATTTTGTTAGTGTTTTTATAGTTCACATACACGAGGCAAACTTTTTGTGAACGTATAAAAATATCTTGGTTCATAAATGCCCTTTTTTAGTTTATGCGATACTTTTTTGGCGGAGTGTATTATATAGATACTAATATGATCATTACACAATGTTATTTAATTTCCTTTACTGCAACGTAATAAAATAAGACCCGATTGTGTCAATACACTGAACAGTCGAGTTTGTACCGAAATGACTCGACCGTGTGTTGTTCGCTAGTCTAGTGCATGGAAGGCCATAGAAGTGCCCCAGCAGTCGATGTTTTTGTTCGTCAGGCACCGTTGCGACGAACCGCCGCCAATCGCCGTGTTTCTAACATTGAGTATTAAAATGTCCGAGAGGCAGAAAACTCGTCGGTTGCCTCCACGAACGGGAATTATTTATAAGAGTTTTTATTGTCCGGTTGACAGCTGTCGACGGTCGAACACGAACGCCGATTCACACGCGCCCGTAATTACCGTAGCGTGGACCGGCTTTCTCGAAAAGTCACCGCAGAGGCTAACACATGCAATTTAAAATTCCCCAAGACGTTGAACGGTGTTACGTATACGGTAGTATAAATGTTATATATGTAAGTATAATATCATATCTAATTACTTAGTGTCACCAGTTTTGTTAGAGCTTTCTTTAGAGTAAGCTGTATACAGGCTAATTTTTAGCAACTGTATTCATTCAAAAGTTTTTCGCTACACTCTGCTAAATAACAAAATATACTTCATCAGTAAATTGGACTACCCGTCTTATAACTTATATTGTGTAGTGAAATTTAATGCTGCGTTTAGCTTACAGTGTAAACTTTCCAAATCACAATTATATAATACATTATTAACGCTATCTTCACGACAATGGTCTCTAAGATTCCAAAAATCGATTTTTTTGGGATAAAATCTGGTGAAAATTTTACAAATATATATATAAAAAAAAGGTGGCAGAATAGTGAAAAAGATCAAAAAATACTAATGTACGTAAAAGACCTTCAGCCAAGATTTAGGCATGCAATTTGGTTTAAATAAATGTCACATACATGCATTGGTTGGGGGGTAGTGTAGAGATGTAGAACTATTTCAGATGGGCAAAAAAAAAAACCCAAGAGGAAGGAATGAACCCAGAAGAAACATATAAGAACAGTGTTTTGAATGACATAAAAATTCAATAATTTTATTATAAAAAAAAACGTTAATTACAAATTTTGCAGAAAAAAAAACCTTGGACAAACGGCCCTGGTCGAAATCAAAACTGCATTTGACTCTAAATTAGAAAAGGACAAAGCTAAATCCTCTATCAAAGCAAAAGAAAACCAATAGTTCAGGAAGATAATCCTTTTTATATCAATTCAATCCACGTGGTCTCAATATTTAAACAACTAAATTAAACGTGGACAATTCAAGTAATTTACATAAATAAAAACTAAAAACAAGCACAATGCTTCTATTCACCCAACCCGAGGTGATTACTTATTAAATTGCAAAACAGTAAAATAAAAAAAAATGAACAAAAATTAACTCTTTACAACTTAATATATCTTCCTGCACGAAAAATAATAAAAGATCTTATATCTAAATTGTGTACACAAGAATACAATATCAATTATTATAAAATGAGTTCCTTGATGGACTATATAAAATCAAAAACGTGAATTCAAAAATCACAAAATGTCAGCAATGAAATACAATTTTATATATATACTTACAAGCACGTGTTTATAAAGGAACTGAACCTACAAGGTTAAACAATAATATGTATAAAAATCTCAGCTGCGTGCGATGCAACGCACAAAAATCTGTCCGCAAACGGACGAACTCGCAAAACATAACAATATATATACAATACCAGTGAACGCAAAATGTACAACTAAATGAAATTAATATAAACAACTGAACAATAAAATAAATAAATTAAACAATCCAAAGCATTAACTAAATCTTATATAAAAATAAAACAATTTGAAATTTCTCGCAGCATTGACAAAAGCTTAGCGGAATGAACACGAAAAAGAAACTGAATTTACGAAAACCGGGGTGCCAGACTACAGCAGTATATTTGTTATTTTACACTAAATCTTTTTCTACAAAAATTAGTGTTGTGTAAACTTTATAGATTAATAAGTAAAAGAGATTTTATTGACATGGTCTTATCGGCAGGTTTACGTAGAGAAAGGACTGCAATTAAGGAATACTTGCACTACGAACATACCTTCCTCAAAACCACAGAGAGATAATTCTTGTTCTTTTACAATATGGTTTAAAATTCACAAAAAAATAATTTCTGAATTAATATCCTAAGGTTAAAACTATCTTGTATTCTGTGCTATTGTAATTTATGAAGTGTTTAAAAAATGCTGTCTTATACGCAGTCGGAATTTATTCCCAGTATCCTACACTCCTCTAAATTACACAAAAGCCAGAATTTCCAGACGCATCAGTATAGGATTTATTAAATATTCCACACAGATGCATCGTAAATACAGTCCGCGTAAAACTGTCACTGGCTTACCTAATCCGACAGAAAAATTACACATATTTATCTCTTTATATGTAGGTATATCAGCCGCATGAAAAATTGTTTACTGGACGATTTTAATTAATAAAATAGTTGTCGCACGTAAATCTCTTAATCACACAGGGCGGACAATATCAGTAAATCTCCCTAATTAATACGGAACGGCGAGTCCGGGCATGCCTACATAATAACTAATAATAATCGTGCGTGCCCGGAGATCGTCTATTCCCCAAACACGGATAATTTCGAAAGCCGCAGTCCCCGATGTCAGTGCGTTCGCGTAAAACTTTCAACGCTACTCGGACCGGCCAATAATTTACGGGTCGTTTTATTAGTCTGTAATGGGATCGTTGTATTTGTGTGGCTCGATTAGGGAAATAGACGCATTTTTTTCTCACACTCTGATGTTGACAAAATTTGAAAGAATTTGTTTTTTCTTATTAGCAGGCCGTTTGGGTTTTCTCTACAAGATTAAGCGTGAAAACCGCTTATTGTTAGTGTTTATTGATGCTCGAAAATCACATGACGTTCTCATATTTTAAATAATAATTTCTTAGAACCAGTTGATATTTACCACATTAAAGTACGTTTAAAATTATCGCAGTTTCTCTTCGCTTACAATTTTCTGAATGTACATGAGATTCCCTTAATTGTCCCAGTAATAAGTATCACTAATCTTAAAGGTAGATTATAATATGGACAATAACAATTATACATATGAATAATACAATTACAATAAAATAATCTGCCGATCATCTAAAGATTCAGTTAGGGAGTAGTAACATTTTTCTAGTAAAAATTTCTTGAATTGAATTTTTGCAATTTAAAGATTCCCAAGCTATTGTTACCTACGAAATTAGTGCATTAAAATATCCAAAGTAAAACGTTAATAGACTCACCTCAGATCTCAGTCTCCGCAAAGCATAACAAACGGAAGACATTTTTTTACATAGAGTGTCAATACGTTTACTCCATCTGCAGTTGTATTCTATAGTGACTCCTAAAAATTTTGCGACAGACTTGTTTTATTATATTTAATTAGACTTGAAGTCTCTCGGTCGTGTGTTTCAGCTCTGAACTCAAGAAACGCAGTCTTTGTTATGTTAACTACCAGATCGTTTTGGAGTAGATATTCACCTACTGTGGCTAAGGTTTTATTTGCCTGCTGAACTGCATTAGGTTTATTGAGACCATTTACCATAAAAGATGTATCATCAGCGAACATAATGGTTTTGTCAATAGGTTTATTGTTCACATACACTATATACGGTAAAGGAACAAGGACACTTCCCTGTGGTACTCCTCTTTCCAGCGGCAGCTCCCCAGATCAAGAACTGTCAATGGAAACGTAATGTGTTCTCCCTTCAAAAAAACTACGAAACCATTCCAAAACATTTCCTTTTGTTCGCTAGGTGGATTACCAGTGGTATCAAACGCCTTACTTAAGTCAAGAAATATACATAACGATGATTTTCCCTTATCATTATCGTATAAATGTTTTAAGAAGGAAACTATAGCAGTGGATATGCTGATGATCTTTCAAAATATTATTATTTTCGAAAAACTATTAATCTAACAGCCATGCTGGCAGGACGTAATTCTACCACATGTAATTCGGATAAGCCGGAATAACTTGGAACTGGGATACATACCAGAAATTTGGAGAAGGGCCAAAGTCACTTTTATACCAAAAGCAGGGAAGAAGGATACTACACATCCGAAATCTATCGAAGACCTATCACCCTAACATCATTCCTTCTGAAAATAGCGGAAAAGTCGGTAGATAATTACATCAGGACAGATATCCTGGAGCGGGTGCCATTGCACCCCTATCAGCACGCCTACCAAATCGGCAAATCCACTGAGACTGCATTAGTAGAGTTGACAGATCAAATCCAGGATGCACTGACGAAAAAAGAAACTGTAGTGTGCGCCTTTCTAGATATAGAGGGCGCTTTTGACAACACTACGCACGAGGGTGATAAGAAAGCAATAATTGAAAGAGTAATAGACGCCGCGACCTCCAGATGCTTGTCGCAACTACTCTCTACTAGGTCAGTGAATGGATGGACCATCACGATTAATACGACTAGAGGATGTCCACAAGGGGAGTTACTTCCCCACTAATGTGGAGTTTGACAGTAGATGAACTCCTATGCAGTTTGACTGATCTAGGCATATCTTGCCAAGGGTATGCTGATGATATAAGTTATATTTGCAAGAGGAAAGTTTAAGAATATCCTCTGGGACATAGTTCAAAGAGGACTCAATATTACGAAAAGATGGTGCCAATCTGTGGGCCTTAACATCAACCCCGCTAAGGCTACCATAATAGCATTCACAAAAAAAGTGAACCCAGCCTCAGAACCATAAAAGTAGATGGGCAAGACATAGACTGGAAGAAAGAGGTGACATATCTAGGCCTTATCCTAGATAACAAACTTTTGTGGAATAAGCATGCGCTTGAAGTAACTAGCAAGGCAAAAAAGGCCCTAATGGTTTGTAGAAACTTTGCAGGTAATAACTGGAGATGCAACCCAAAAATACTGCTCTGGATGTATACATGATCAATTATAGGGCAGTGGTTTGGAGCGAAAGAACCAGTCTGGCCATTGCGAGAGCTAATCTCTCCAAAGTGCAAAGATTTGCATGTGCATGCATAACGGGAGCAATGAGAACCTGCCCAACAGCAGCTATGGAAGTGGTCCCAAATCTGACTCCTCTTCACATTTTGGTGGAGAGCATAACCAAAAGGGTTCTATCACAATCTCATGTATGATGCATTGTATTAAAATATTTATACTGATGCAGTCTTTTCCGGAAGAATATGCATGTTTGAGTCAATTAACAATATTTATAATTTCCATTTCACACACAGGTTCGAAAAAGAAAGACGAAACATTAAAAATATTATTTTGTATTGAGAAGGGCTGTTGAGAGTGCTTGTGCGTGTGAAGCGAAATGTAGAAAAAATATCGCAGACTGTAAATGATTGCTTCACACTAGTTATTCTGCTGTTTGTTGGATAGGGCCAACAGCTGATTTGAATAAAATTCCCAAATTCCCCCCTAATGCGTAAGGGAATAAAAAAGAATTATAAATTAATACGAGTGAGTTTCCGATGAATGAATAATCTTAATATCCTAAACTAACGAAGAATGTAAATAGATATACATGTACAATAAACAAACTTATTTAAATTCTGAATTTAAATTCCTACACCAAACATGCCGGCCGCCTTAAAAGGCTCGCCTTTCAAAGAAAACAAATGCACGTTCAAAGTTCGTGAATTTAGTCTGCTACCGGTAAAATGCACAATTTGTTCACAGCATGCTTTACTTTACCGCGAACAGTTTTCACCTTTGCTACTCTGACGATGTTATCTTGTCCTGGATACAATGTAGAAATTCGTCCTAGTGGCCAGAGAGATGGTGGAACGTGGTCCTCCTTGATTAGTACCATTTGGCCCTCTTGTAGGATTCCTGGTGCCTGCTTGATCAACTTGCTCCTTTGCTTTGGTACTCCTTGGACCATCGTTGCCAAAAATGTTGTTTGAGCCTTTCCAATAACTGCAAACGTGACAGACGATTCGCCTGGAAAGTGGTTAAATCTGGTTCCAGATTGGCTCTAAGAGAGTCTCCACTAAGGAAATGAGCAGGAGTTATAATGGACAAGTCTGATGGACCTCCAGACAAAGGTAGTAATGGGTGGGATTTTAGGATTGATTCTATTTGACTTGTAATAGTGCAAATTTCTTCATAATTTAAAAGTGCATTCCCAACGATACGCTTCTAATGATATTTGAGCGATTTCACGGCGGCTTCCCAAATTCCTACACCAAACAAGGACTTTGGGTGCAATGATAGTAAATTATCAGCAACTTTATTAAAGTAGCTTCAAAAATCTTTCGTATATAGTGTGGGGGTAGGAAGTAGATCGGTCTATAGATTTCACAGAGAAAAAGGATTCATTAAAACAAAGATTGTGTCTCCAATAAAAACGTTAAAACTACTGCGTTAAATTATTAATCGCAAGAAAAGCCAACTCCCGATATCCCTTATCAAGTTCTTATGTCTTCCTCCCCCGATTACTCGCAAAAAATGCCCCCATTCCAATAATCGCGTAATTTTATATTCCTAAAGAAGACGAACGTATAAAGAACCTGATGGAAAAAACCACCGACCCAGATAATTCCTCCATGTAAATGCAATAAATTAGATTATCGATTCGCGGTATACGCGACGACTTAAGCCGCACTTCTAACATTACCACATTTACTACCCGCGTCAGTTATTCGGGAAACTCACCGGCAACTGCAGTTAAATTTTATTATATCTCGACGTAAACGACGACAATAAACCGATCAAACAATATATATAATCACCGTAGATGGAGTTTCGATTGGCGCGATACATAATTCATGCGTGTCGGTCGCTCGCCGTAGCACAGGATCGATTTTACCATCAAAGAAACGTTAGCCCATTAGCGATGCGGGAACGATTCAACGACACCATTAACTTACACAAATACAACGGGCATTACATACTATATGTACAATATACCTATATGCACAATGTAGAGTATATTCGTGTGTAAACGATTGCTAAACCGCCTAAGTTATTCTATGTCGAATTCGAGATAGGTGTAGCAGGTGTTGTGTAAAAATTGCTGTATTATAACGTATATTGTATTGTTTATTATTATTATTATAATTTTCTTTTGTTGTAATAGTCATGTCAGACGAATATGATGTTTGGATTCGAGAACGTGCCTGCCAACGATCTTAACGTGGTTCACACTCAAGTACTAATTAAGCGCGGTTATTATTGCTTATACAATATACTGTAAGTGTTTCTAATTTTTGCGGCAGGCTTGTCTTTAATTTGCAAAATTAGCACAACAGTAAATTAGAACAATAGATTTACAGCAGCGCTCGGCATTGTATGGGAAGTGGCTCTCCCGCTATCGCTCTAAGGAAAACCTAAAACTAACCCGCGAATCAGACGACCACTGAAGATCGGTTATTGAAATTAGATGATTCTGACAAAAAAACTTTCTAAGGTTTAACGCAAGTTTTGTTAATATGGATGTGTAAAATAATTTATGAGACGTAAATGCTAATAATTGGAAATCTATACCTATTTAGGAAGGGCTAGAAAAAAAAGAATGAATACCATACACTTTCAAGGAGATTGTTGAATGTCTGGTTTCAATTGCTTTTTATGACGGCGCAATCGAATTACTTTTTCTTTGGAATTTCTGCGTGGATTAGACGTTCTGACTAAAAGTTTAAGAAGATTTAACTGTAATATTAAAAGAAGAAACATTATACATGAAATTCGTTTTGTAAAATTATTAGGTTGTATAAAAAAATCTAGTTATAATTAATTTATTCTTAAGAGATTTTTCCATAGAAGACTTGGCCCTTCAATTGACTGAGACATAAGCGAGTACACTGCTCGTTTTACAATATTTTCTCGTTCAACACATATATCGCAAATAACTAAATCCGTAATATCAATGCCAGATACTTTTAAAGGTAAAGAAGAAATGTAAGGATTGTGCACACCTTTTATTGGTGTAACCATAAGTTATATGTATACACTCCAGTATAACTAAAATAAACGCCATTAAAATTAAAACTACCTACGAAACGTAAATCATTGCTGATGTATTAGAATATTCGCTTTACTTACTTATGTCATTATTTTTAGAATTGATTCTATTTTGGTATTAGACAATCTTTCGCGTTAAAAATTGTGTTTAAGAATACGATGACTATAATAATAATTTATTATGTTGTATATATATTGTCATGAAACACCACTACAAGAAATCAAACGACCAATAAAGCCCTAAAATTCAAAATTGTATATTAAACGTCTGTCCGATTGAAATGAACCTCCGCTGTATACGACTTTTTAACGTCCATAACTTTTGGAACCACTTTTAGAAATTTTAAGCCAACGTGATTTTTTTTTTAATATAATTGAATGTAACTTGTAATCACGTTAGAAGGACAACATTGAGAGAATTTCTTATTACCATAGGGTCAAATAATTAGAATTTATATTGTATTATTAGTAATGTAAGAATTTCATTTTGACAGTTCCGAACCCAGATAATTTATGTAAAAATTTTATAAAATTTGTCAAATTGGTGTAATGTTGTATTGATTATCTGTTAATTTACCATGTGAAACTTATCTAAAGAACGAAAGTTCAGAGTTCTAATCACTTTAAACAGAGTAAATAGCAAAAATTAGTACCTGCCGAACAGACAAGATCTGTCATTTGAATTTTCTTCACTAGGAGGGAACATCCAATACAACATTTTAAAGCCATTAACTTAAAGCACCTATACCATCATTTCGATGTACCAAGGGATTTCTGGAAAACCCACAATTATCGAAAGCTTGGTTAGCCGAGGAACTATTGCCAAATTTAACACTATTTGCCAATAGTGATAAATTTGGCCATTTTCAAATAAGCTGAAAAAGAATTTGTTATTGAATTGGATATTCAAAAAAGCATTTATATTTTAAAGTCATTACTACAAAACGCCGCTCAGATGTTCAAAACTGGAACAGCCAATCAGAGCTCTTTATTTCAAATGATAATCCAACTATCAAAACCGATTAAGATATTTTAGGTTACTTTTGTACAAGCAATCAATTTAAAATTCTTAAATAGCACTATATCCTATAGTGTAGATTATACAAACGTCGATTTGCCACTTTGCGCAAGGATAATGCAGCAAGATTATTAATTATAATACAAAATATAATAAATGAATCATTTTGTTAATTTCTTCTTCTGGTAATCTAGTATATCAGCAAATGTTTTATTTACGAAAATGATTACATTCACTAATAGAAAAGCGTTCTTTTATTTGATATTTTTTCCCTGTATACATAATATGAATTGTTTATTATCGATGATGTAGAAAAAGACAGAAAGTGTACGTAAATAACTAATAAACGGCGTCCGAGAGCTAACGTTCTCGGCAGAACTAGACCTTGCCCTCTATTAAAATAGAGAAAGAACCTTACAGCTGCTGCAGAGTCGCCGGCGCGGCATGTAGTAATGGTTCCCGCTACGTTGGAGGGCCGGCTTCGGGCCGCTTTATCGTAAATTACGCCCGTAACATTTTTACGGCTATTGATTCCCAGTTGACAGTTGTTTTAGTCGATTGCTTTCGAATTGTCTTCGCTCCAGCGCCGACTTAGGGACGACGGACGAGTTGGCTAAATACTGAATACAGTACAGGCAGATGTTAAATTGACCGTTGACACACTGCGGGACGCATCATTTATTTTTCCGTTTTCGTTTTGTTGGAAGTAAACAGTACATTTTTTTTACTTCATTTTCATTTGGGGTAGCGTACCGTGCAGCTTAATATATTTTAGATAATAATAATAATTGAACGACGGGTGATAATTTAGTATGAATGTGCCTAACTGTCATTTTTGACAGTTTATTATGATGGCGTGTCATTTGTTGAGAGCCATCTGTTGTTAAGTCAAAAGTATTATATTATAGTGTATAAAGTAGAGAAATACATATCATATGATCAAAAACTCTTTGAATTAGTTATGGATTTGACAAGCTATCGACATATTTCAATGTTATTGACATTTAATAATAATAATAACTTGACAACTTCAGCCGATTAATCACTCAAAATGTTGAGCAGAGTTGATTTATCAAGTCTTCTAGATAATAGAAAACAAAATGAATTGGTATAAATATTTGTCAAGGTTAAATACACAACATTGCATTTCATTCATTAACAAAGATTGGATTAACCACAAAACAATATCAAACTTCTAACATATTTGGCAGGTGGATAATACTGAGTGAATAGACACCTCATCTTAGTACACAATAATCGAGTGTTCAGCGTCAATTGACCTTTATGCTATTCTTTTGCCCTCGGCTGCCTAGATGACAAACCGAACTTAGCGTTTTGATATATATCATGTAATAACCACGTAACGACTTGCCACGCTCTGTGGAAACCTTAATCCTCACGTGAAATTCCTCCGAATGAGTGGACATTGTTGTTACGTGCACAATATGCATATAGATGTATGTATTATGTATCCACGACAATTGTTCGCTTGGCCGCATTCGAGTAATTCTAGCGTACTGGTAATGGCACAGCGGATTGCTGCTGTAACATCAGAACGCTTTAGAATTTAGAGGATTGGAATTCCTGTCGTCTATCTACTAGCAGCAAGCGGTCCCGCGCATAGCTGTGCGCGGTATATTCTATACTATACGGTTATTGTACAAAGCCTTCACTTACGTAATACTCCATTACTATTTAAATAAGTAAATTAAGACGGCACACAAATAAACTGGAGTCAATTGCCTCTGGCCTTAATTTTCAGTTATGTATGCCTGAATGACAGATGTCTAAAAAAAAATTAATATAATTAACGATAACGTACGCTTTTAGATGCGCAAGTGGCTTTCGCTGCATATAAATTTGTTTTTTTATCTGCATGAAAGGAATATAACATATGGTCGCATTATCATGATGTGCATATAAACTCAGAATTCGAATAATTAAAAGAACAAAATAAATAATTATTACTCGTGTTAATTATCCCAATGTAATAAATAAAAGTCTCCTTAAAGTTTATCTGTGAGCGACAAATAAAACTGTTATCTATTATCTGCAAGCCGCGAATAAATTTAAATAATATTCATAACTTTTACTAAATTTATATTTGATGACACCGCGTAATATATCATATCTAGGTATAAAAATTGTCCACAAAAGTGAGCTATCAATTTATTAATGACGATACAAAAAAATTTGCTGATCTCCTTTCTGATATATAAAAAAATGCTGGTCAACAAATTCAGTTACCTGAAGAGTAAGAACGAAAACGACAAGGACCTACCTCAGCACTGCGTAGGCGTTTTCTTTCTACTACAATAGTCTAGAAACGTAGGCACATATGACACTCAACATTTCTATGAAAAGCTATCTATAATGCCGGTTCTCTTTACTTCTCTATCCTGCTTGTATTTCATTCGACAATAGACCATTCCATATTGTGAGGAGGTTATCCGCCGCGCGGAAATTCGGGATTTATTAATATTTTGAGTATATGTCCCTAATTCAACTGGTTCACTTCAGCTGCACTGATATTAGGAATGCTGACATTTATCTGTAGGATCAGAAGCGGAGTTGTCGGTCCGAGTTATGAATGGTGAATGTCCAAAGTTGCATGAGCGTAGATGCACGCATCCTAGCCGGGGATTATGGGGTGATTTATGGTCGTCCGGTAGAGGCAGACGTCAGCATTGGACTCCCAAAGTTCTCGGAAACTAGTTTATAAGTGGAAACGGATACTGTCATTAATGAATTAGTGAATGGCATTAATTTGTCCCGGATTCACGTTCCAAGTCGGCGTCTTTTTTTTGTTGCTTTTTTTGTGCTCTGTAATATAATGATATTGATCGCCATTCTAGCGACTTGAATTATGTAAAAGGGGATGAGTAATTTATAGAAATCAATAAGATTTAGAATAGAAACGTATTAAAACCTAAAAGGAGTAATTTTCTTTTTAATCCAAAGCAACCGCTATTTGGTGTAATGGATTGTGTATTGTGAACAAATACAATTGGATTAATTCAAATGAATCTCTGTTTGGAAAATGTTATTGTTGTTTTAAGTTGATAGCTACTTTATTCTAGATTGTTCTTTAGTAATATATTAGGCTTGTAATCGTAAGTAAATACCTATCATTATCATAGAAATTTAAAGTAGTTAATAAACTATGTATTTCATATTAATGAAACTTAAGTCATTAAAAATGAAATGATGGCTTGATTAACTCAATGTAATATTTATTGTTTTAAAGAATTTTATAATGAAAATGTTTTAACCTAGTTTTTGTAGACACGTTAATAACTGCATTTCACTAATTTCTATTCATTAGTGACCTGTTTCTTTATACCGCCTCAATCTCTGCAAAGTAAACGGTGGGGAAGTACATATACTCATACCGTCTCCCACTCTACCTAACAGCGAGGTGTGGCCCTGTAATACAATAGCACGTGTAGACTGATACAGTGATCAGTATTAAGTCAGTTCAACTAAGGTGGTTTCCTAAGTTTTAAATACATATTTTTGCGCAAAATGCCGCGTTATACTGTGGAGGAGAGAGCTGAGATGATGCGATGGTATGCTGGCAATTCTTTTCAAAGGGTATGCGACATGTTTGTAGCTAAATACCCCAACAGGCCTATTCCAAATAAAGCTACAATTTTTAAATTAAAAAATAAAACCGACAATACCGGTTCGGTCGAAAATTTAAAACATCATTTCCAACTCGCGGAATTTCTACTAATACGTCCGTTTTAGTATGTGCTGCAGTTGAAATAAATTCGAATATGTCATCTCGCACTATTTCCAATGATTTAGACATATCCCGTTCTTCCGTTCAGTGAATACTCAAAGCAAATGGGTATCAATATTGTAAACACCAACAATTATTTCAGGGCGACGCATTTAAACGTATGGAATTTTGTGAAAAGTTACGTCATTTAATTAACCGAGATGCTAATTTGGTAAACAATATTATCTTTACCGACGAATCTTCTTTTTCTTTGGTTAGAAGTCACAATTCATCTGTGACAACATACTGGGCCAAGCAAAACGAGCACAGATATTTAAGCTCATCTATTCAGCAGCAGCCAAAGTAAATGTTTGAGCAGGTTTGTTAAACAACTATATTATTGGGCCTTTTTTTATCAATGGCAATTTGAACACAAATGCATATTTAAAATTACTGAACACCCACATTCTATCTACTGTACAGCAACTTCCCGACATAAATATACAAAACATCTACTTTCAGCAAGATGGTTGCCCTGCACATAATGCAGTGGCTGTCCGAAACTATTTAAGTGAATAGTTTCCTAACCGGTGGATCGGAACTCATTCTGAAAATATCAAATGGCCGCCACATTCACCAGATTTATCCCCCCTTGATTTCTTTTACTGGGGTTATTTGAAACAAATAATTTATGTTAATGCAAACATCAGACCAGCTATTGTAGAGCAGTTGCGCAATAAAATTGTTCAAACGTCAAACAACATTAGCCCAGAAATGTTGATTTGACAAAAATAATTTAACATAAAGTTGTATGTTATGTGAAAATGCAACTGATTAAAGAATTGATGATATAATGATATGATATGTTGAATTAAAGGGTAAAAGTGTAAATATTCCATGTTTTGTTGAATGAACCAATTTCTTTCTCTTAACGTATGACGAAAATTCACTCTCTATATAAATTTATGTCGTAGACGTATTTCCTAAGTTAGAGTTTTCTATTGCAAATACCTTAGAACTTATTATAAGGGCGAAGAATCTTTCTGAACGATGATTTTATGATTTAGTAACTAGATATAGAGTACTGATAGTATAAATAAGCCAAACTGTTATTTTTTTTAGATACAATGCTTTTAATATTAGTAGACATAGAGTGTAAAGCCTAGAATTTTAACTCCCAGAATGCAGATTTACGTTAACAGCAACAACGAGAAAATATTTATGTACACGTTGAAAATCCATTAATCAAACCACCGCCAACATTAAAACATTCGAAAGATCTTTTATGGTGTTTTTAATCTGCGCACAATCATGTTGATGTAGTAATTAATGCATATGCCCACAAACAAAACAAAAAATACGAGTTGGCAAAAGCTTTTTTTTTTTATTTTTGAAGGAATGCCGGTTTTAAGCCTGCAATGCCATAGCGCTTGGAGTGTTCCAGAGAGGAACAATGAAAGAGAGAAATAGCTCCGCAATGTGTGGTGCCGAAAAACGCTCTGAATGTTTTTCATATACCGTTTTGCATGCCATGCGAGTCGTACACGGTGGTCCCACGACTGAAAGCTCTACGGTTTCCGGTTCCAACCGACGATATACCACCGTGTACCACCGTCGTGTAGGGGATAATAAACGCGTTCTGGATGTATTTTTAATCTTTTAATTTAGGTTTTCTGCGGCGCAGAATGTTTTCACACCGAGGATTTTGCAGACTCATTCAGACCTATCCACACATAGGCTTCTACGTTATTCAGGTAATTCGAATTGGAATTACCCAGACTGGCGGAAATTTGTACTTAGCATAGATTAATTAAATCGTAGATATGTTGCACTGTACGAATGTTAAGAAGAGAAAAGAGACTTTAAAGGTCTATCATCGGATGCGAGCGAGTGTATGATATATATAGGTACAAATTTAAATTGGATAATTTCATTAGGGTAAGGTAAGGAAATGGGATTTTAAGTGGACGTCTGGTGCAACGTTTTATAATTCTGTCGAGCGCATATATAGTATGCGTTCACTGAGGGGAAGAGATTACAGGAATTACACTCGGAATTAATCTTAATTTAGTTGTGCACTAATAGATATTCGTGGTCCTGATCCGAAAAAAAAAAGAATGGTTAAATTCAACAGTATAGTAATCATAATGTTTGTCGTGCGTACATAAAAATCAATTTTCAATAAGACACAGTGTGTGGATTTTGGACTTTATTGTGAAAATTATGTGATATTGACATTGTCAATTAAACAAAAACTTTTTTTTGTTTGTACGTTTCCACTAATTAAATAGTCTTCTTCAGCATTTAAGCACTAAAATGATATTTACAATAAATATAAAAAACAGAAATAAACCCATGATAATACACTCCGCCAAAAAAGTATCGCATAAACTAAAAAAGGGTATTTATGAACCAAGATATTTTTATACGTTCACAAAAAGTTTGCCTCGTGTATGTGAACTATAAAAACACTAACAAAATAATGGAACTTAGCGTTTTTACTTTATTTTTTTTCCTAAAAGAACACATTTAGAAAAATGCATATGTGTAAGGTTTGCTCAGTTGTTTATTGAAAGTCTTCCTATACGGACAAATTTTAAAGTGCGAAGTCAGAGTTCTGTACCAACTACCAACGCTTTTAAAACTAAAATGAGCAATTTAACTTCAGAACAAGTGGCTGCTATAGTTGCTTTAATCGAAGATGGACGATCTCAAGCATACGTTGCTAATTTGATGAACATCAATCAGTCAAGTGTTTCTAGAGCCGTAGCCAGATATAGGGAAACAGGCATTTACAGTAGAAGACCTGTACCAGGTCGTCCAAGATGTTCTACTCGCCAAGATGACCGCTATTTACTACTACAAGCATTACGTCGAAGACATGTAACTGCGAGACAATTGCAGAACAACTTGGCTAGAGTCAGAAATACTCGTGTGAGTACTCAAACTATTCGGAATAGGTTACGACAGAGTGGATTAAGAGCTAGAGTAGCTGTAACAGCCCCTCGTCTCACTAGGAACCACCGAGTGGCTCGCTTAAGGTTTGCCAGAGAACATGTAAATTGGAACATTAATAACTGGGCCAATATACTCTTCACAGATGAGTCAAGATTTGGTCTTTACACCTCAGATAGGCGTATCTCAGTGTACAGACGAGACGGTGAGCGCTATTCGCAGTGTAATATCAGACCTAGACCTAATTTCGCTGGTGGCTCTATTATGGTTTGGGGAGGCATCTGTTTAACAGGTCGTACAGAGTTAGTACCAGTAGACAGAGGTACACTGACTGCCCACAGGTATATAACGGACATTTTAGAAGAACATGTAGTACCATATGCGCCAATTATAGGAAACGAATTCATGTTAATGCACGATAATGCACGACCGCATGTTGCAATAATCGTCCAGGAATACCTTAACGATGTTGGTATTCCAGTTTTAGATTGGCCTGCGGTAAGTCCGGACATGAACCCTATCGAGCACGTGTGGGACCTCCTTCACAGACGGATACGAACCCAAAATGTTGCCACAGCGGACCTGCATGGACTAGCAAATGCTCTCCGTGACGAGTGGGAGAATTTGGATCAGGCTTATATACGGAGGTTAATCGAATCTCTGCCAAACCGTATGCGAGCGGTCATAAGAGCCAGAGGTGGCAATACTCAGTATTAAAAGCTACTGTTATGACATTTTTCTTTCCAAAATTATAATTTCTTGTTTTAATAAAAATCTCAAGTATGAGTTCTTGTTTTTATTTGGCCTGTATTTTATTTAAACAATCATAGAAATTATATCTTAGAGCGCATTAAAGTATATTTACAACTTTATGCTACAAACAAAGATTATGCGATACTTTTATGATTCAAAACTAAATTATGCGATACTTTTTTGGCGGAGTGTACTTACTAATTTAATAATGCAATGTGATGCAATAGTCGATGAAAGTAAAAATTATACGGTTGCGCCATTAGTGTGTCGGCGGAATTTAGCACGAAAACTACGAAAGATAGGAAACTGAGATTTTCTGTATGTATATAGTCGATCAATGCCCATATGGTAAAATTATTGTTAAATATACAGGGTGTTACAAATTCCCAGAGCCACTTTCAACTTTTTTATTTTAAATGGATTGCTATATTTTTTAGTTATTATTTCGATAGCCACCTAGTACACCTTTGCAGTGATATATGGTAATGTGCGCTCCCGACTGTTAGTTTAGGCTATATTGCAAATTTTGTCAAAATTTTGGCAGTTGCAACTTTTGAGATTTTAACTTTTATCATAAAAACTGTTTTAGTGTCGCGCGTGAAACTTGTTAAATTGTTATGGCTTTTGTAAGATAATTTTTTGTTATAAGGTTTAGAAATATAGTCTAATTTTTCTGACAAAGATAGCACTAGCAATGGCATTGAAAAATATTTAATATTATAACTTTTATATTTCTTTTATTATTATAGAATTTGTTTATTCTAGTTTTTATTATTTTATTTACGAAATCCGATAGATATTGATTCATATTTAATGTGGTGAACCATCAAACGACGTAATGAAGTGTGACTTTGACAATAAATCTTTGAGAACGCTTATTTTCCGTCACACTGGATAAACATCGTTGTTGCATTTAAAAAAAAAAAAC
Source organism: Cetonia aurata (assembly GCA_949128085.1). NCBI lineage: Eukaryota > Metazoa > Arthropoda > Insecta > Coleoptera > Scarabaeidae > Cetonia > Cetonia aurata. The sequence continues at coordinate 20,263,046 of OX421887.1, read as the reverse complement.
TAATTTTCTCCTAAACTATCAATTTCAGGTATAGGACATGTGAGATAAAAAAAAATATTTTCACTCTTATTAACAATTTCATAGTTGATAATTCACGTACATATGTATATTTTTGTTCATCATTGAACTATTATTAATTATGTATTTATAAATATATTTTTTGTAGATTGTTCACTGATAAAGACTGAAATTACTACTTACTACGAAACGTATGAGTTTTTATAAAGAATTTTGGAATATCAAATTCAGTTTATAATATCCACTGGAGTTACTATTTAAAACCAAGAATAAAACTTTAATTATGACATACAATGTTTGAAGTACCTAACCAAACTAAACTTATCTAAAATAAGCTGAAGAGAAATGAATTTCTTCGTTAGAGTTTGTCAAAAGTCGAGAAAAAGATTTATGACTTTTTTATCATTGCTATTCCCCATTTAACACCTACTTAAAAATACATTTATATGCAATACGATTCCTGCCTACGTATCTTATATACATATAATATGTTCATGATATAAAATTTGTTGTAATGTTTTCTATTAAACTTCACTAACATGCCTTACAAGCGAACATAAAGCGACAGAAAAAGACGAAAAGCAACCGTATATCGCTTTTAGAATTGAATTAATGATACACTACTTAACGGCCCGCTAATAGACAAACGAAAAACAAAAAACCGAACTCCAACGATAAAAGTAAAAAAAGAGTAATTCAATTATTAACATTTGTCGGCGTTGCCTGTCGGACGTCTCTTTATCTTGTCCGCTCGCATCATTAACGAGCCAAGAGCGAGTTCGCTTCGCCTGTGCTGCTCTTCCATCCATCCAAAGAGTTTTTATCGCGCCACGAGCTTATATAGTGAGTTTTATGGGTGTACAGTCGGTGGCAAGTGAATCAGAGCTAGTCATCGCAGCAAATTAACCAGCAAAGGCACATACAAGGTGCTAGACAAGTAAGCCAGTTAATTTGCGTATACTAAAGAGAAATACCGTATTTTATTAAAAAAAAAATGTGCCTTCAAGTATACACAAAAATTATGTTTAAAATGGCTTTTTCTAGTATTACTCACATGAGTGTTTATGTACGTCGAGAATAAAATTGAAAGTAAAAATACAAAACAACAGATAAATGTACGTATTGTTGTAAACTCAAAGGAATACCAACATCGAATGATAGAAATATTTGTTTCATTTTCATTTTTAACTAAACATTTTATTATTTTTATACTTGAAACGAAATAGTGTATGGGGATTTCTAATTCACCAAGCACCATCTGTACGTCTTTCACTGCACGATTTATCTAGTAGTCGTTAGCTATAATCTTCGAAGTAACAATAAAGAAACAGCGACTTCTTCTAAGCGAACTCATGATGGGGCTCTCGGCGTACTCTCTTCTTGATAATAACTGTTTTCAATAAGTTTTTTGAGTTAATTTAACGCTTACCAGACTGTGGAGCGCGTGGTATGCTTAGGAACCGTAGAAAATTCGACGTGGGACAGCGATCGTACACGCACTCTCTCTTTCTTTGTGGAAGTTTAGAGAAAATTAACTTTCCGATGCAAGTCTATTACGAAACAACGCCCAAGATTCTAATCTTGATTAATTAGATTTTGTTAACACGTGTAAGGTACCTGTTTCCTTGTGAGAATGCCGTTAATAATTAAATTGATTTTTGTTTCTATTCTCCTTTTTATATATCGATAAGAAATGTGCGAGAGAAATCCTAAAAGGAAATATGACATTTTAGAATTATGTGTGGTCGTATTTATTTATATTACCTGTCATTCCCTCATCTTAAATATACGACAAACCGTATAAATGTTATTTACGTATGTATACACACAATACTTTGTCAGTGCGCACAATGCGACCCCAATAGCCTTGACTACCTAATCCCGTCCGGCCAAACAGCACGTGACAAAGTCCCGTGGCAGGACTTTATGCGGGTTGAAAGGGCTTTATGGGCTCACTTTATCTCATACAAAAGCACCGGGAAAAATATCCCGACCCATCCCTTTCCACCACGCGAAAATATTCTTTTCTTTCCCCGACAATGATGCTACGAAATGTATTTGCGCGGCCGGCCTGCGTCAGGTCCCATCGGAATGGGAAAGGTTAACGGTATTATTGGGGATACTTTGGGATTTTCTGGGTCGGTGCCGAAGTACGTATGTATTGCTATGATATCCTTATCTGATGTTAATCTATGCCAAGAGTTGAATACCATAAATTTTATTTTATTAATTGTATAGAACAGAGGTTCCCAACCCGAGGGTAACTACCCCCAAAGTAATAAAATTGGGATTTTCCGAAGTATGAAGAAAAGCACAGGGATTTCATCATCGTTCAATCACAAAAAAATCATGTGGATCTAATTACACAAAGAAACTTTTCGACAATGAGGTTTTACTCAGTTTGTTGATAAAAATGTTGAGAAGCCCGAATGTGTTTTGTGTAACAAAGTGCGCACGGCAGAGTATCAAGTCAAGCAAATTAAAAGACCACTTTGGAAGAAGTCATTCTCAGTTTTTAGGAAAAGATATTAAATTCTTCAAACGTAAAGAAGCTGCATTGGAAAGCCCGCGCATGGATTCATCGGGCTACTTTTTTCCAGTTAACTAAAGCGGGTCTTGAAGCTTCATACCACATCGCTCTTCAAATCACCAAAAACAAGAAACGTCAAACAGTAGGAAAGGAGCTTGCAAAACCTTGTTCACTAGATGCGGTTAATCCTGTTCTTGAAGAGCAGCATGCGGAAAAAATAAATAAGATATCGCTTTCTAACAACACCATCAAACGCCGTACAGGCTCAATGAAATAGGGTCCAATCCTTTCTTTGCGCTGTAGTTAAATGAGTCGACCGACGCTAAAAGACAACGACATGAAAGAAAGAATACTGGTTCTCACAATCACTGCACACTACTGCACATGGCGAAGATGTGTTTCGAACAGTGAATAATTTTGTCGATGCAAAGGAGTTGCAGTGGTCGAAGTTGGTTGGTGTCTGTACAGACGCAATACCATCCATGTTGAGTGGTCGTAGTAAAAAAATTCGCTGCGTACGCAACGTTCACTTACTACATTATACGTTATGCTTTGGCAGTGAAAACTCTTCCACCTAAATTTCCTTGATAGTGCGACAAATGCAAGAGTTTTCAAAGAAACTTGGAGGCAATTTCGGCATGCTATTATTTCACATAGAAGTGACTGATTTCACTGAATGCTCCAGTTTCGAGAATAAATTGCTTTTGTTTCTGGAAAGGAGAAAGAGTACACGCTAAAACAACCAAATAATGTATGTATTTCCAAACTAGCACATCTTGTAGATTTCTTCGGAGAAATAAATACACTTAACCTTAGCTTGCAATGGAATATGACGAATACTTTAACAGCTCAAGATAAGGTTGCCAGTTTTCTTCGCAAATGGCAGTTTACCAACGCGGATCTGGAGTTGAGGACGTTTTGATGTTCCCGTACTAACAATGGTGCTCGATGCGAGAACTGGAAAATGCTCATTCATAGATCAAGTAACACTCCACTTGTCATCAGTAATACATTCCATCGGCACATATTTTCCTGATTTGAGAAATTGCCAAGTAAATGCTTGGGTGCTTTTCAGTGGATGAAGGAACATTTCCTGATACCGAAATTGAAATCAAAGCATATTTTTCCTTGGACTTCGCGAAGACAACACAGTTAGAATAGATTTCGAAAACAGACAACTAGGAACATTTTGGCGAAAGATTGGCGGCGCGTATCCATTATTACGGAAAAAAGCCTTGAAAATCCTGATTCCATATGCCTATTCCCTATTTCCATTGCCATAACTTATAGGTGTGAAAGTGGATTTTCGACAATCGCGACAATGAAAACAAAAGCAAGGAACCGATTAAACGTGGAGCACGACTTCACAAATATTAAACAAATTGTTAGAACTGAGCACTATCAACCGTCTCGTACCTTATTCTTCATTTAATAACAAAATGCTAAATACCAGGCGTTTTCTTTGTTTGAGTGATTAATGAAGGGTATTTGGTGGCTAATTTTTGTTTGCTGTGCGTTAAACTTGCTTAGTGAAATTTAGAAACATGAATCGTTATGTAGAATAAGGTAAGGTATTGGTAAGAATTTCCTTGGTATAATTTAACAGGGTTTTGCAACCTGAGTTCTGATTTATATACAGGCGTATTTATTAAAAAGTGTTACGGTTGACTTTGGGAGGTGTTTAATGGAATTAAACTAATATTAGAAATTCTAAAATATATAATTGAAATAAAGAAATATCGTAATACGTTATTGAAAATATAGCACGGGCAAATTTAACTAGGGTTCCTTAGCAATATATTTGTATAGAAAGAAAGGATTCTATGATAAAACCCTAAACGATTAATTAAGATTACTTTTCCACTTAAGTCTCTTAGGGATTTCTTATCTTCAACTGTTGCACTCCAACTTCAGTTCAGACTGATTTTATAATTTAAAATTTTTTTTGTATTTTTTACCATTTTAATTTGTTAGCAATTTTAATATGTTCTTAACAATCTTATTCTACTCTATACTTTAAAACGTAAGTGTTTGGGTTTCCTAAGTTAAACTTTAATTTAACTTCATCTCTGTAAGTTTCTTTTTGATTATTTTTAAAGGTTTTATCTTATTTACTACCTTTTGTAGTTTCACTGATGAAACTAATAAATTTAGCAAAAACTCCGATTTGACATTCCGATTTCTCCGTATCCTGGATTTTGAACACTAACTAGTACTCCCCTCTTCAATAGCTGATTTTTATATTGAGTTAACCATATTTTTTAAACAATTACGTATATATTTACAAGCAAATCAAAAGGTTTATTTCCAGATTTTGAGGAATCTTTAACCATATTTATCAGTAGAATAGGATATCGTCAGGCAGTAGGGCACCCTCTTGATTTATAGTAAGCTTATTACGTATTCATTACCTAGTACCTCCTTCACAGAATTATCAACATAATATTCTTACTGGAAATATAGGAAGCTAATTAAATAGAACCGTGAAACCCTGTGTAAAGCAGAAGGCAAACTTACAGGTATAGAATACAACCCGGTCTTTTCTGTACATGTACAACTCAGGAAATCGCATTTTAAATTTCGTCACGTCTTTCTGGGTTATTGTGCATCTGTTAGTGAGTTACCAGGTTGTAAAAGTATTACGCTAACAAACAAGTTACGAATCATCGATATGACACTATTAACCTAACGTATAATAAAATACCCATTTTTCTATTATATACGACTTTTTTCTTCAAAACCAAATAATGAGAAAGCTACATTTTAAGAGAAAATAGTGACTGCGGGTATTGTTATAAAAAAATGGCTAAATTAAGTAATTAGAATAAGGGAAAGAAAGAAAATTGGTCGAGAATATTTTATTAGTATAACCATAAATTATCCTTTGCTCAATCTTAAACTGATACAAGGGTTTCCTTCATTCAATAAAATATTCTTTATATTAAGAAGCTTTTAATAGAGTCTAATGAATGTTATTCCTACCCATGAGATTGTTCTCTTATTAATACCGAAGAATATAATCGATAATACTACAATGATATGATGATGTTTGCTGATGATGTGAAGCTGTTTGCCTGTGTTGATTCTGTTGAGGACTGTGAGATGCTTCAGTTTAGTATCAGTGCCGTTGTTTCTTGGTGCGGTAAATGCAGGCTTTCACTTGATGTTTCAAAGTGTTCTTTTATGACTTTTACTAAAAAGATCAGCCCTGTTACTTTTCCGTACACTATTTCCTGCTTTAGTCTTTGTAAGTTTGACTAAGGATTTGGAAGTGTTATTCGATCCCAAATTTTCATTTTCTCATCAGATAGTGGATGTTGTAGCTCGTTGTTTTAAACTTTATTGATTTATCTACCGTAATTGTATAGATTTTGAGTAATTCATTCACCCAAACTACCAAAAATTTAGTGCGATCAACTTTACGGCAAAAGTAAGAGGCTATCAGGAAAATCGCAACTCTCTGCCGTAAGTTGATAACTGAGATGGGACACGTATGCATTCAAATGCCACGTTATGGAAAAAAAAATGAAAATTTCACGAGTTCATTGTCATCATCTTACTTATTCTTTGCTCCTTATTAAATTCCGTTATCTCCGATTCACTCCTTCCCAACAATTCTATTAACACATCGGAGAACACGATAAACGTTTGTTTTCGCCCATCCGTTTTATGGTGCAGATAACGGCAAAGACACTCTTACAAAACCGCTCGAGTGGCGAGCTTAAATGGGGGCGCTTTACATGAGAAATGAGTCGTCCATCCGACGATAATACCGAGAAAAGTCCCATTTGCATTCGAACCAGTTTAAGCCGTGTCCCGTTGGCTTGTTGTTCTCCTCGACTAAGGACGCGAAAGATACTGTTATTGCTCATTGTGCTGTGCGCTTGCCCGCCCGCCTTTTGAAAATATATCGCTAGCGCATCATGTAGCCTAGAAATCCCGTGGGATTAACGTGCGCTGATGGCTATCTTCAAGGAAACAACAATCCGTAATGATGTTTACAAGATTTATTTATTTATTTGAGATGAAAGATGTTTCAATTCCATTCTCTACATGTAAGAATGTCTTCTATCGATGTCTTTCAGTTTTAAGTTGTGTTTGAAATAATGATTTGAGCCAGTATTTCATTGTCAATTAGGTAATATCAGTACCATTTCCTCGGCACTTAATTAAGGCAACATAATAATATTTACAATGTTCTGAATCATCGTCCATGGAACAAAATGTATAATGACATTTCTTGAAAAATAAATTGTAGCAAGTTTTAGAAGCTTTGACAGAAATGATTTTTTTTGCATCTTGGTTCTCGCAAACTTTCTTTTTGTTTATTTATATCTTTACTGACCCATATTTAAACAAACGATTCTGAGAATTTTTTAAAAATCATTCACCTCAATTGGTTACGGAGGAACCTGCACTTTTTTAGCAGCTAACAACTATTAGCAGTTCGTAGCAGCTAATCAATAGTAAAAAGTATAACAAAAATCCAAAAGAAAAGAAAAAGTGAGAAAATCCCTTACCACAAAAATTAAAGATAACAAATCTAAATACGTATTTCGGCAACTAAGTTGCCATCTTCAGTAGAAAACAAGTGAAGAGCAGTGTTAAACTTAGTGTTTTCGGCTAATGTTTATGTGTATATAAATAAATATATTATTTAGTCGAACATTAATCTCTTTATAATACACTTTTAGTATTATAATCTTAGTGAATACGTCCCTGTTAACCACCCGTGCTCGCAAGGGATTTTAACGGTCGGTAAACATTTCTTTTGTGAAGATCGAGTGCTATTTAAAAAGGCAAATCGTTAGAAATATGGACAGACTATACCTGCAGACATTCGGTCGCAGCGTATTGGGGTTTTAGCACAAGCAGTATACCATTCACCAGTGACGTCATACTGCCCCGCGGCAATCCAGTACGGTATGTGTAAACTTTTAAATGCAAGACGCGCAGAAATTTATTTCGCGCATTACCTGATTAAAAATATCAGGCTGTATCAAAGCTTAAATCCACATCATGCTAATTAAAATTAATGCAATGCTCGACGATCACTCACGACGAATGTTGATCATTCGGATAATGAAAGCAATACACTGCTTGCAGCCATATTATGAAATGAATGAATCTCCGTGAATGTTGGTGAAGGCTTCGTTATCAACACTACTAGGAGAGCACAAGGCTATATTTGTTAATTATTATTTCTTAATAAGTGTGTAAAAAGTAGGAGACAATATTTACGGGCATATATCACACTGTTTATTGCCAACAGAGGTAAAATAATTCAAGCTCGAATCTTTAACATGAAACCGTACAGAAACCTAGAAACAGTTTCATGTAAATGTATCGATATATTTATGCAGAACCGCTACAAAAAGCAAGTATATGAGATACGCAATATTCTCCGTCATTATAGCACGATATTTTCAACATCAAAACGAAATAGTGAAAGAAAATGCTGATGCCGAAAAATTCTTTCGGCAACGGGGAGATGCGGTCGGCCTGAGCGGAGCGCGGACGGGCAGTTCGAGAACGCCAGCTCGCAATAACAGCAGCCTCTCGCTATACTTATGTTATCATTGAATAATATTATAAGCCTTTGTTCTAAGATATCTTGCCTTTTATTTCGAGTGCATTTATAGTTGTGAATAATTCAAGTTTCTAACAATAGGTTTTGTAATTTTGTAGTATTTTTATTGCGAATTATCTATTTATGGTTGTATTTATGAAGGACTACTTCTAGTTTTTAGAAATAGACGGCACCGTCAGTGAAAAATAAGTAAGTGGTTCTATTTTTAGAATCAAGAATATATAAAGAAACATAATTTTTTGTGACACCCTTAAACGCCTTTTGTTAAGTCTTTTTTTTTTAATTGTGCTAAAATCTATACAATTAATTAAGCAAACATATAATAAAAAGCAATCATCAAGGCACGAATCGGCATGCAGAAATATCTCTTCCACCATCCTTATTCACACGAACTGCCCGGTCGCTCGATATCATCATTATTTCACTTCGCAGACGCTTTCCCATGTAACAACACGCGTGACACCGCTATATTCGTACACGATAAGATTAAATCCCCAGGTTCTAGTCTCAAAATTACCGGCCATAACCATCGCGCAGTCCGTTATTCGGTATGCCTCTCTCACCTCGATAAGATCTGATGGCATCGCTCGCCTTTATACACACCGGCATAATTTTAGGAGCGGCTGGCTTTTCTTTGAGCTTTTAGCGAGGCTCGTAAGCGCACATGCGACACAAGCAATTTCCAAGTGAGTTATCGTTTATAGTAAAGGGGTTACAATTTGTGAGTGTATATAACCTTATATATAGAAATTATTGGAATTAATATTTTAATCTAAATAAGAGCTTTTTAACAAAACATTTTGTTGTATAATAAATCGCTCTTAGTTACTTGTCAATTCATCTACATATTTTTTCTAACCTACAAAATAATTCTGTATAACATAACGTGAAGAGTTTCCTGTGAGATACTCGTTCGCAACACTTTTCCTATTACTCACAGAGTCATAACATAACAACTACGTGACATTGAAATGCGGCCGATTTTCACCACATCAAACGAGTCACCGGCAATCACGTATTCAGCGGGCATGTCTTCGGGATTAGTAACATGAGAACGTGGCGCATGTAGATACTGAACGTCTACCACATAAATATGTGTGTTACATACATACGGTGCATAGGTATAACATGTATTATGAATTCCAATGGTGTGAAATCTTATACGAAATAATAATGGCGGCAATCGTTGGAGAGTTTCGTCAAACGGTCTGCCAACCATGCATGAGTGTATCTCGTGTTCGTCAGGATCGTGATATGACGGAGTAGATTTCGTAAAATTGTAACAACTGCATACTAAAAGAAATCGGATGATACAAACCTATTGTGTTTCTATTTTAAACTTTCCGGAAACGTGAAAGTTAGCATGAGAGTGAGTGTCCAGTTTAAGAGTTTAGACAAAACAACAGATTAACTTTGCTTCGATCATGTACTTTTGAATAGGAGACACATCTGAAGGAATTCGTTAATTTAAATTTGTCAATTGGCCATTTATGATGAATGAGTTCCACTACAAATGGGTGGAAATTCAATGAAACGTATTCCATCGATTATACCGGTGAAAACATATAGCAAATAATTTGTAATACGCCAGCATTTGTCGAAAAAGTTGTTTTGTTTAAAAGAAATTGAGATAGGAATTTATTGATTATTTCTAATCATACGTTATACTTAAATAATTTAAGTAGACCAAATAAACTTTAGAATTTTGATTAAAACTGCCAATTCGTTATTTCAATTCTACTTAAAAAATAATTTGATTTAACTAAGCATTTTATAGGGATCTCACCAGCTTAGAGTAAACTATATTGTATGAATTGACAAATAGTTAATTAATGGGAAAGAAAAGGAAATAGAAGTTGAATTGATTTGAATTGATTGATTTGTGATAAATTCACCTTTTGACAATTCTTAAAATAAATACGTTACCGTAAAGCCTGATGATGTGGTAGTTCCACGAAACTGGTAGCTTGAAATTAAACTAAATATCCACACTACGTCTTCGCCGCAGAATTAAATAATTAATTGTTTTTACAATATGGATCTTCTAAATAAATTACAATTTTGAAGAAGACTTTTTCGGTATTTTTTGGAAAATAGCATTTTTTCTTTATAAAACCAAAATAAGACGCTCTATAGTAGAATCATTGTCCAAGCATTTTTGTAAAAACAAAAATTTTAAATTATGGGAAAGAAAATACCAAATAGCCAAATAGATATATTTTAATATGTTTTAAACTTTACTACACTCGTTTCCAAATGACTATTTTCATCTATATAATATTCTTTATAGCCACACGGAGAAAAAAAGATGTTACCACGTATTATAAATATAATGAATGATATTAACTCAAGGACAACAATACGTTATCTAGTACCCAGTATTCATCCATGTATTACTGTTTATTAGGAAGATGGTACGCTCTAATATAATTATAATACAACCAACTATAAAGTTAGTTGTCCCTATTGTTACTATCTATTTTTCTCAGTGCATGATTATTGTTAATAAAAGAATCTAAATTTGTGGATCAGTGGCTTTATTTCAATTCTTGAAGATGTTTTTAACAAAGAAAATCGATGATCACAATTGTCTCCATCCCTTCACTAAATTTTTCGAAGTTATTTTTGAACATCATTATTACAGTAATACATTAATACTAGAAAAACTTTCCTTAAATGACATTATGTCACACCGTCAACATTAAATTTTAAATTGAACATTGTTAAAATATTAAAAATATTCAATAAACAACCCATACCATAAGACAAGGTTTTCTCACGCGTACATCGTGGTATGTGACAATATAATTTATATATATTTTTGAAAAAAAAAATTACGCGTTTTTAGAAGAAAGACAACTTCAATACTGTTTCGAAGCTGGGGCAATAATAAATTTACATCTATCCCAATGCAAACTATAAAAAGTATCATAGATAAATGTGCAAATACACAAATAAGAAAAATCTTCAATCACTTATTTTTAAATATAAAAGAATTATCAATAGAGAAACTAAAAAAAAACGAACTTAAAGATATACTTACCTGCTAATGTTTTCTATAATGTACAAGAATTTTTTAGCTATCAATTCTAACTATTATTAATTATCTCTATACCCTTTTTAAGAGTTTATGAATTTTGTGCACAAGTGCGGTAAAATGAACTTACTGTTGCATTAGCCGATAGGTAAATGCTATGTTTATAATCGATAAGGCTAAAAAATTCATGGAAGTAAAATAAAACAAAGAAAATCAGTGCTGTTCTCACAAAACTGTGTTAAGGCAGTTACCCATTTCGAGCGCAATCCACACATCTTCAGGTACAAAGGGGAGAAGAAAGATAAAAATTGCCACTAATAAAATTTTGCGTTTATTTCTTTAAGAACTTTCTCAGTTATTACAATACATTGTGTTATGAGAATGGGAGGTGTGCAAGACCTACAGCCCGTTTGTTCAACGAAAATCATACAGGCACAAGTGCGGTACAAGTACGTACTGGAACTAATCCAAAAATTTACGGAAATGGGCTCTGTACATAACGAAAAACAGCATTTTCATCGGGATGTCAATAATGAAAATATTAACGTCGAAGCCTTGGGTCAGGTCGCAGTGTTTGGACATGTGACGTCAATACAGCAAATTTGTCGAATTACTTGAATGCCAGGAGAGCATTTGAAGCAAGATTGTACTATAGTATGGAGGTTAATGGTCATCATTTTGAATAATTAATAAAGTAAAATCCAAACCATTCCATTCTAATCGTATATTTTATTACACAGGTTCTAAATTATGCACGTTTTGCTTAGTGATCTGAAACAAAATATTTTTTGATACATGTTGCTGTAAAAGAATTAAAAGACCGAAAGTTCGCAACGGATATATTAATTTCATATATATTTGAAGGTGTAAAAATGTTTCAAATAACGTTTCCATTTCTCTCGCAATCAGTACACCTAAGTTAAAATGTGGACAAAAGATTTTTAACTCACATTCACTCGACGGCACCGGGGGAGGGGAGTAGCAAGCGAGCAGGTTTATCTTTAATTATATGTATCAGTTTTTTCCTTGCGCGCTCAGAACTCGAAAATACACTTAGGACGTCGCCCTAAGAAAATATCCGGAAAATAACAATTGCTGCTACCCGGAATCATGAATAATTTATACGAACGTCAGCGTCGTCTCTTGGTAGAAAATTTCGTTTAACGACGCGCCCCTTGATAGCGGCCAACCCGCGACCTATAACTCACAAAAGAACCCCGATAAATATTTATTATGAGCTCATTATAATCGCCAGAATGGGGCGCCCCCCACGCCGCTAATATGGTCGGAAGAATACGACCCAATATCGAATGAATGATGTCGGAATATCAGTACGAAATATTGCCCTATTTTATTGGAATTGCCCCGAAAAAGTTATCTCTCTATTTCCCCGGATATTATCGGCAAATTCCACAGAATATACACAACGTGTTAACGCTATCGATCGAACCAATTCTGTTCATGACTCTACTACAGTTTGGTACTGTTCATTTATGTTTTAAAATCGAATGTTTTTAACATGAACTCATGTAACGTAGCCGACGAAACTTTACGCCGTTCACTCCAGTCGTAAATTTCAACATTTTCACTTCTGGTTTATGATCGGTTAAATTTTAAATGTCGCGTCGACTTAAAACCTTTGTCCGTTGCTCTCTGCTTTTACGACCGCGGGGTAAATTGTTTTAACTGCTCGTCTCGGAGGTATACAAATGTATTCCTTCCTCATTTAAAGTCCGTTTAAATTTGTTAAATTCTCCGTAATTCAATTTATGTTTTTAGTTCCTATGTTGCATACAAAATCCGCGTGACAACACAAACTAATTTCAATTAAGTAAAGGTTTTGCGATTATGGTCAATGCTTTGTGAATGAAACAATTGATAGAAATATTTCCGGATTATATCAATATCTCAAAACGGAGGACGAATGATTTTTTCAAGTTTCCATAATTGTTTCTACAAACAACTGCCACACAAAAAACATTTTCTTTAAAAAAATAAAAGATTTCTTTTTAAGAGTCCGAGTGCCAAGTTCACAAAACTGAATGAATACTATCAGTACTAAGGAATTAATTGTCTCGTTATATAAAACATTATTAAAATAATGTTCACAACTGAATAAGAAAGAGAACTGCCTATTATATTTCCTCCTCACCCTAAAAAGTGATAGTGTACCAAAAACGTGGTTTTACTATTCCTAGGGTTATTAGAATTAAATTTCAGCTGCACTATATATTAACAAACATATCCTGGTTTCGGTTTAAGTAAAATAATTGCCTTTCTTGTTCCTTGAGTAAAAACGTAAGTTTGGAAGATTATATTTCGTTTTTTAATAATGCTATCTCAAATAAAGATAAGAACCGTCAAAATTTCTAACAGCAGTCATAGCTATAAAAGCACTAACTTGTGGCAATCTGTGATATCAATATGCAACTTAGACTCATTGTAAATAGAACATCAAGTAGGTGAAGAACGTAAATAATATTTTTTGCTTTATTGCTTTACATTAACACTAGATGGCGTTATTTACTAGCTTATCATATTTATGTGATTTTCTCATGAAAATTGAAATGAAATTGTATCACTATAAACAATCCAGAAAAATGAGAACTCAATGACAGTTTAACTTGACAAAACCGCAAACTGATATTTATTAGTGTTTCAAAGGTAATTCCATTCTCGTAAATTTTCTGAACTTTTGCATATCATAAGCTTCTTCATTTGAAAAATAAGGCATTACTGAACAATAATTATTGCAAAAATTACAAATCACTTTGACACATTGACACATGCCAAAACTAAACAATGACAGTTTCATTTCATAGGTGTTAATAATTAAGTGTCATAAGTATTTTGAAGCATTATATTCAAAAAGTTGTCCATTCCTAATAGCGTTTTTTATACATATTTATAGTTATTCAACCGTTTGGAAGTACGTAAGAATGTCTCCGTAAACAGGAATTTACATCGAAGTGGCGCACCATCTAGGAGACATCCTGCTGTACCTCGAAACGGTTGAATAACTATAAATATATATAAACTAGGCTTATATATAGGTACATGAATTAAATCTAACTATAGTGGAGTTTACGCTGGCCCCAATTTCTATCGTTGTTTCAAAGATAATTTGCTTTTGTGTATTTTCTAAACCTTTGGCTCGTCAAAAAAGGATAACGTATTCTAAATTTGTAATTCCTCTGTTTCTATTGTGTTTTTTCCTCATTATTATTGCTCTGCTGCTTACTATACACTTTGCTGCTAACAACTTCAGATTTTTCATGCTTTTTCTAATATTTCTCTTCTTTTACCCAGATTTTGAATGATCTTGATATTTACTAATCTATCCTAAAATATTTACCACCAAACCGTTCATACGTCTTTGCTTTTTCTATTGTTTTGCAATCTACAATTAAATATTTATTTCCTTATGCACATCAATGCCCTTCCAGAATATATGAATTGTTGTGTATAATTTTGACACTTTCAAGGTATATACTGGCTATGGTATCTTTTGCTGCATGTAAATTATGCAAGGATTTGAGTACCATCAAATCTATTTTACTTATACTTATGTTTTATTTTACTGTATCGATGTATAGTATGTTTGTAAATTCTGACTAAAATACGTAGGTACCAGGTATTTTAAGGTTCAATATTTGTTTTCCATGTATCAAAATTATTTAGTGAATTTTAGAAATTTGTATATTTATATTTGATCGAAGTTGGTATCAATTCTTTGGTATAATTTATAATGTTTTTCTTATTAGTGATTTGAGTTTTCATGGGTTGGCATATTGAGTTATGAAATGCCGTTAAGATTGTGGTGGCAAATTTAAATTGCTTAATATAATTTGAAACGACTGAGTTCTAGTCTGAATAAAGGTAATAGTATTTTAAAACACAAGTGTCACAATGACGTTTATGTAATGCGAGAGATTCAAAGTACGAGCATTACAAGCCATTGTGGCACACGTTTTTTACAGTATTTTTTTTTAATTTGCACAGTTCCGGCAAGAGTCCCCCCCCCTCCCCACCCACGTTAATATCTCATTACAGCACAGTATGCTGTAATATTCATATCAACACTGCGTCGTCGTTTGTTTTAGCTTTATTGCAACATCCAATTAGAAAAAAGAAATATTTGTAATTATGTGTTTTATATCGTATATGAACCTACTCACCTGAGACTATATGTTAAAAAAAACTATTTCTCTGTCGCATTTTTGAAAATGTCGTACAAGTCCAAATAAAACTGATAACTGTCTACAATTTGGTTTTATTTGATAAAAAGTTAGAAGTACGTTACTTATGATAACAGAATTATCACCGTATAATTTTATTGTATGTTAAAGAGTATTTAAAGTATTTATAGGGAGCAGAATTCACTGCAATACATCCCATCCTACATCCTGTACATAACTAAATAAAATAATACAGGGGGAAAATATACAACCAGGGCCACCTGCAAGGTGGCTGAGGTCTGCTTTATTAGTGAATGTGTTAAAGAGGTGGTATTTAATTAATTTAAATAGTTACTTAAATCCTGAAAATTTTAATTAAAATTAAAGAATATTTTCTACGAGTTTCGTAGCAATATGCATATACATTGATTAATAACCTACTAGTATGTAATCAAACGAATAAAGCGTATTTAATTATTTAAATATACTTCAACTTGATTAATATAATATCACAGCGCATTCAATTTATTCTTTGCCTTTTCGTTTGGCTTCAGGTAAATGTGGCTTGGATCACGTCAAAAACACCAACAAAAATGTACGATGGAACAGCAGGTGCCCACCGCCAACAACCATCAGAGAAGTATGGGTTTCGACTTCTCCCACGCTCACGGCTCTCCCATATCTACGGGGACGACCTCGCGAACCCATCCGGACTCACTGAACGCGTCACACAATCACCGGCAACCCTTCTTACACTTCCCGCCACCCCCTAGCTATCCACCACCGCATCCCTTGACCAACCCACACTTTCATCACAACCATCACAGACACCACGGTGCAGGGACAATGACCGAGGAGCAATTGCACAGCATCCCTGGACCTTCTCATCAAGATCCGATCGCTTGGGACTATTCTTACGCCTACTACGAACCTGGCCCACCGACTAGGCATACGAACGTCCCCAGTAAATACCCAGGAGGAGGTTGTAGTTCGAGCAGAAGAGGCTCATATCGAGAAGGATCGTACAGGGCGAAGCACACCTACCTCACTCGCTACGGAACCGAGGAGAACATCTACGAAGAGATCAGCGAAGTGGCCAGAGCTCGAATGAGGCCCAATCAGCATTCGATGATGTCTTTGAATCAGAGTCTGGTCGAGGAGGAGGTGCGTAGGGTTCAGAGCGGTCATCGACGCGTCCTCGGGGAGTTAAATCTGTCGGTGGAAGCGATGCTAATGCCTTCGAATTCGCGAGAAGGCAGTGATGACACTGATCGAGATACCGAGGTCGAAGATCAACTGGCGGATTTGTTAACAGTGGGACCGACAGACGAATTGTTATCTCCTGTGCCAAACGTGGACTTGGATAGTGGTTTCAGTGGTAGTTCCAGCGGTGCTAGTTACAGAAGTGCGGCGGGTAGTTTACGCAGAGGACCGGATAAGGGCAAGTCGTCCGCATCGAATAAAGGATCGAACCTCAACGAATCTGGCTCCTCGCAGTCGAAGAGTTTTTGGAGCAGAAAGGGGTGGAAGAAGCTGGGACTGAGTAGCATAAGTTTGAACAAGAATAAAGGTAAGTGGAATCCAGAATTCAAAAGTCCAAAAATTTATCTAACTGAATGGCGATAAAGTGACATCACGTGGACACTTTATTGTACTAAACCGATAAAGTGTCATAAAGTTGTACTTCACAGTCGATATATAAGCCGAAAATTTTTTTTTTAACAATATTCATTTAAAATGTGTTATGCATACGAATCAGAACTGTGTCTCTATTTATTGACCAGATGCATTCTTATGGTTTCGCCGATGTAGGGTTAATAGCAAATGTGTAATAGGGTAATAAGCTTCATTACATGCATTTTTGTACTACTTGCATCACTATTCCTTTTGAAAACGCTTTAACTATAACAAAAAGAAAACTAATAATGTAATTTGTTAACCCTAAATACCCATAGGGTATAAACCAATGTTAAGCACTGATAATACGTGAATAACTGACTTTTAAAAAAGCGTCCCATAGTATATGTTTGCCACAAGGCAAAAAACCTTGGATGATTCGGTCTGTGATTAAATTAAACAATTGTTCATATTGTTACTTAATACTGTTCTTAAAATTTTTCTTTTAAACAAATTGTAATTATTTTACAATCAGTTATTTTTGTCATTGACTTTTTGATACTTTTTGTAGTAATCTAAACAAATGCAATTGTCTAAGTCTAAGTACAACAACGATATTTAAGCTATGACTACTCGAACTACTAAAAACTAAACGTCGCTTTAACACATATGAACCTCAATATTTCTTCCTTAATTTAAGACATCTTCAGGAAGTACAGCTAACTATAATGAAACTAGTTAGTCTTAAAAGCGCAATAAAAGTAGTAACTTAATTACAACTTAGGAAACAATCAAACGTGAAATATACAAATTGAAGGGGTAAATATTAAAATTCGGCCAATTAAAAGGTGTTTACAATAAATATAAGATAGGCGTGAATACAGGTGGCAAAAGTATACAGAGTCGAGAAAAATTGAAGTTATAAGTTATTATCTAAGATATTACAATAAATGTTAAAGTTGGTTTATATCAGTTTTAAAATTCAATCTGACACGTGTACATTATTTCATAAAACAATATTTTTTTGTAATTAATTTCCATTTGCAAAATAGTAGTATTGCCGTGGTCGAAATTGTGGCCCAAAGATTGAAAATGGAGAGCCAGAGCACAAGAACGCTTACTGTTGTGTTGAGTTAGTCTGCTTTTTAACATTTAGCGGTCTGACCTATACAGCCATTGCAATCGCGGCAAGAGATTTTATAAACTACATCATATTCTACACAGGGCAGTATATAATACTTAAATAATGGTGGAGCACCATCTGTAGGGCCGTCAAACATTTTGGAGGAGAATATAAACTTTCTAAGAACATGTCATTGTTCGCAAACAGCTGAAATAGTTTTTTTTTTAAGTTGGAATTTAAATATTCTTGGTATGTGTACGTATAACTATGTAACAACAACAATGTTGCATGATTCAGGCAAGATAATAGGAACAAAAATTGAAGGACCAAACGACTTGAGGTTGTTTTAAAGTGGTTTATTTTTTTTTTTGCAAAATGTATGAATTTCCCGTAAAACTAAAGTAAATATTTCGGAAAGAGATTTACAAAAATAAATAAACTTAAGGGATTTGAGATTTTGACAAGTCGGAATTTACGCCGAATACATTGCCCCAAATATTTCTGGCAACGGTTCAATAAATTTATCCGGAAGATAAACTACTTTACGTAACGAACATATATTTATTATGAGAAATTCGACTAGGGATTTTAAAATTTATGAAAGTGGATCATTTTAAATGTCAAATATATACATTTTTAATGCTGTATAAATCACATTGAGTGCATCTCCCACGATGATAATTCAAAGAACAATTTCTGTTTTATTGAAAAATTTACCCAGGATGAAATGTTTATCGACAGTAAATCAACACAGAATAGTGCGGATTATTCGAAAAAAACGGCATTATAATAATAATAATAATAATAATAATAATAATAATAATAATAATAATAATAATAATAATAATCAGCTTATCCTATGATAACTGAAAGTTTGGTTATGTTATTTACACATCATCTAATTTAAAAGTGCTAGTATATCGAAAATGAATACATGAATAAACTAAATGATTTTAGATTATGTTCGGGCATCAATTAAATTTGCTATTGCAACTACTTTATCCTTCTCTGTATATATGATTGTGCTAAAATTGTAATCCGTAGAAATTGAATGACTCGGAATATACCTAACAGAATGAGAGAATCTTCAACATGTGCACAATGTGAGCTTAATTTTACGCTTCGACACACTTGGATCGTGTTTATAAACATATCCAGATATCTCGTTTGCACTTCCGCGTGCACTCCATTTGTTGCTCATCTTCTACGCTCGCCCCCGTATCCGCAAATGTTTCTTTATAACAGGAAACGCTTTGTTATCATTATACGAATGCTTATACGCGTATCGCATGAGACCTCAATTGTATATGGAACAACAACTATTTTCAAGTATATAATTTTAATCGTACTTACATGTGGAATTGTTTGTTGTTTCTTTGCTCTTTCTGGAAAAACAGCACGAAGGGATTGTTGAGAAATGAAAGTGAACATCATTGTTGCACACGCATATGGTATCTGTATATTACAAGTACTTAAGTACTTAAAGTTTGAAGAAAATGCAGAAATGGTACCATCTAACTCAACTGAAGAAATAAATTTTTTTAAACATATTTATTGTTCGAAAGCAATACAAATCTCTTTGTTTCAAAAAATATTGGATTTAGAGAAGTGCGCACTCAGAAACCCATAAATCAATGAAACTCAATGATTTTGACATTTACTTGACAACTTTCAACTTAGCAGATTAATCACCCAAACTGTTTCGAACAGAACATAGTGTATTTATTATTAAATTATATTACAGTAATGGAAATCGTAGTGAAAATGGTAACTGGGTTTATTCGTCACAGATTTCCAAATTTCGCCATAATAGAACGGCAAATTCAACGAACTGTGTCAAATTTTGAAGAAACTGGTAACATAAGTGCCAGAATTTGATCTGGAAGGAGACCGGTTAGAAGTAACGATACTATTGATCAGGTTAAGCTACATAGGCAGGAAGAACCTACCTTAGTCATACGTTGATTGACACAGGAAACCAATTTAAGTTATGTGACGTGTCAAACCATTCTTAAACATGACTTGGATATGTTTGAGCCTTTCATCAATCAATCGCACGATGATGAGCTTCATAATGGATGGTTTCAGACAAGATAATACGAGACCCTATGTTCCTCGAGCAACCATTGATTATTTTAGGAAATTTTATAATGAAAGGTTAATATCAGACGATCGCCCGTTAGACTATTTTTGATTCCCATTGATGAAGAATACTATTTTTAAAAATCCGGTGTACACATTGGAGTAATTACCAGAACTTGATAGACAATAGTATTGTGTCCCAATTCTGCATATCTACCATTTGGCATTTGCTGCAATCTGATTGAGGCATTTCTTGCCTCCCCCATTATCACTAAATAGAGATGAAGGAAGTTTAGGAGACATTCCATTGCTGTATCTTGCCGAGTTCAGTTATAACAGTTTGCTGATGCATTTTTGTTCACCATACCCGAGATGTATGGGTGATCATTGGTCTGACCACGGTAATATATGTGCAATACATTACATTAAGTCTTAACCCCCATGTTTTTCTATGGGCTCTTCTATCCAACATAAGTTTGACTCTGTCTGGCACAAAGGGCTGATCCACAAGTTCATTGTTTCTGGCATCAATCTCTCTCTGATCAGGTTGATTTTAGGACTGCCGGAGTCCGATCCGGCTCTCGCGATATTCTCGCCGGAGTACCGCCGGGGTCATTATTGGGACCACGTCTCTCCCTGCTGTTTCTGACAGACCTCCCTCGGGAGCCTGGCACACACTCGCTATATACGCTGATAACATCGTCATATACGCGATTAGCAGGAGCGAGAGGCTGGCTTGTGGTCGTCTTCAGGCGGCCACAAACCAGTTCGTTCGCTGGGCCTCTCGATGGAGACTGAACTTGAACGAATCCAAATGCGTTGCAGTTGGATTCTCAAGGAAGAGAGGTGTTCCTAAGACACGTATCCGCGTGGGAAACGTCAATTTACCGAGGAGCTAAGAGGTTAAGTACCTAGGAGTCTCCTTCGACAGACGTCTCGTCTGGACAAAGCAACGTAACGAGCTCAGAACTCGCTTTCTTGCTGCCCGGAACTCTCTGTTTCCCATGTTAGGTCGGGGGAGTCACCTCCACTTAGCCAACGAGTTATTGATTTATAAATCAATACTAATGCCGGTCCTGGTGTATGGCGCTTTTGCTTGGGCGTCGATGTCATCGTCAAGCTTGAAGTCCCTCGAGGTACTTCAAATCAGGACACTTAGGTGAATCTTGAGAGCCCCTTGGTTCGTTCGGAACGAGCAGATTCATCGAGATCTACAAATCCCACTCCTTCGAGACTTTCTTAAGCATACTCTGTCCGCTGCCTGGGCTCGAGCCCAAGACAGCGAAAACCGCTGCGTTCAGGCGGTCGTCGTTCCTCCTGCCAGCTAACGCCTAGCGCCGTGACTACGACGAAGTTATTCAACTAATTAATTTTTCGATACAAAGACGATCATCCAACTTGATCGTGCCGCTGTATCAGAGATGAAAGGGTATAGGACCCCAGGTTCCCCACTCTAGATGAAAAGTTCTGACTTTCGACCTTCGAAGTGTTGTCTCCGCCCTCGTTTTAAATCTCTGAAGCTATCGATTCCAAGTAGGCTTGTAGTCAAGAATGACACCCAAGGCGTTTCATTACCTCGGTTAAGATCCTTAGAAACTGTTGGAGACAGCGTGGTGTCATCTCGTAGATTCATCAAAAAATCTTCAAGAGAAACGCATTTTTATGTTTGTTTAAATCAATTTTACCCATATATTCAAACTTAATAATTTTCGTGCAAATTAGTTTCAATTTTCAAAATTGAGTGCTAAATCCGCCATGGAATTGGAACACATCTTCAGGTTTAATTATTATTGTTAATTAATTTTAAAAATATTTTTGTATGAATCAAACAAAAGCTATATAATACCTATAAATTCTCATTGTCCAACCTAATTATATACCTATAAATTGTAGGTATTGCTATACTTGCGTCTGAATAAATCAAAGCTTACCAATCCTTTCCTTGAATATTACTCGTAACATTTAGATACATACATAATACAAATTTTACCGCGAATATAATAATAGAACGCTGGTGGAGGACTAGAGACCCGCCTAAAATATAAACGGAATCTTCTGAATGCCGTAGCGAGCAGGATTTCGTAAATTTAAAATTATTACCGCCCGGGCATCTGTTTCCCCTACCTTGTTCGTTACACAATGAACCGTCTCTTTTTCCCACTCCTTGTTTTCTTTATTACCTGCCCCGAATAGCCGCGGGCTCCGCGTATACAACAACAACAGGTATACAGGCGCATAAGGACTTTTATGGTCTAGTCGAAGCGGAGGCTTTATACACATGGGGAATTTTACGGTAATATCTGCACCTTAAATCTAAATGTAATTTCTTTTGTCGGAGTGTAGTATGTTGAAAGTACACGGAGAGGGCAACCGAAAACAGTATTGTGAGATCCATCGGAATAAGAAAAAGAATAACAGCTAAAAATAAAAGATTTTATCGCGTGAATTTACATGTGTTACGCTCTACATTATCATAAACATTTTGAGAAGTAATTGAAGGTGTGATTTAACACTTGTTTCTTGTAAATGTTCAAATATTACAATATAAATATGGAATGCTGAAGACAGAAGAAGCACCTCCGCTATAGTGGCTCTTTCTCAAGATAAAATCATTCACTTAGCATATCACACATAAAGAAATTTAGTATTAGATCTGGACGTCAAGGAACTACCATCGGTAGTCCAAATGCACAAGTAGTTAAAAACAGCGGACACCAAAAGTTTTCTGATTGGAGTTATTATTATCCGAGCGCGACGTTAAATAAAAAGTAACACTGTCGAAAGATATTATATTTCTGCTTTTTTGAGGTGGGCATTTCTACCCCTACGTGGGGTGTAATTTCCGTCCGTGTCACTTCCGAAACGTGTAAAATATTTCTTTTTCGTGCTATTTTCACAAATTTTTGATGATAGTTGACTTTTTCTTTAGAAAAGCTACAACTCCGTTTAATTTAACTCCATCAAATTGTTAGGTGCACCAAAACCAAATTGAAAAACGAACGTTCTTAAAAAAAGTGGTTTTAATAGGCGATGATTACTAAAAATACTTAATTATTAATAATGTTTATTAGCTGTAAATTGATAATATAAGCTTCGTCAAGTCATATTAAAAAAGAAAAAAAAGCATTTTTAAAAAAAAAAAAAAGCATTTACCCACACACACACTTACAATATTAATTTTGCACACCATTATTATACAATAGAAACTCATTAAAAGAGTAAAAACATTTTTCCATCAGGTAACGTCTAAGTGAAGCTTTGAACGATCGCGCAGTTTTCGAATCCGTAACAGCTCGCGGCAGAGCATTGTAAGCCTTGATGCCCCTGTAATAAGGACCACGTTCGAATAGCGATGTGCGATGAAGTGATACACTTAACATATCATGGTATCTGGTTGTCATTCCTGTGTTAAAATCATTATTTTTTACAAACAAATGTTGGTGCATATGAACAAATAGTATTAGCTCATATATGTACATGCAGGGTAATGGTAGCAAGTCTGAGTCCTGGAAAAGCGGTTTGCATGGGGTTCTAGCTGGTTTTTTCAATATGGATCGCACTATTCTTTTTTGCGCCCGGAAAACAAACTCAAAATTCGTGCTTGCTCCCCAAAAGATTAAGCCATACCGCAGTCTTGAGTAAATGTGCGCATAATAGTAAGTTTTTAAAACCCCAATATCAACACAATCGCGCAAGTTGACGATGGCATAATAGCAGGAATTCAGTTTCTTAATAACTGCATCACAATGCGAAAACCAATTCAACGCTGGATCCATGCTAAATCCGAGAAAGTTTAAATTCGCGACATTCGGGACGGATTTAGATTTCAGTTTAACGTAGATGCTTTCCCTATGTTACCAAAGTACAATAACGCGACCTTGTTGTTATTTATTATTAAATCATTAGTCTCGCACCATTCGATCATTGTGTCGTTGCATTTACCCGCTAGCACTGACAGAGATTCAACCGTATCCGAACTAATAATACATGACGTGTCATCGGCGTATTGAAATGCTGAGGCAATACTTAGACGTTCTGGCAAATCGATGACGTACACCAGAAACAATAAGGGTCCCAGAATGGAGCCTTGTGGAACCCCCCTTGCAATCTCAAAGTCGTCCGATGTGAACTCGCGCTTTATTGATTGATACCTTCTTTTACATAGCTATATCTATGTTAATATCTAAAATAGATCCTTAACGAAAAAAAAAAAACCTAAAGCTTCCCTGCTCATAGTTAGTTTCCATATTACCGAGCTATATGTCCAAGTTGGAACGCATAACACATTATGAACTCTCATCTTAGTATCTGTTTTACTTTTATTTTATTTTTTTTTTATAATTATTATTACATTTGCAAGGCTGAAGACAATCTTTATGATTTTTTTTCTAATTCTATCCAAATTAAGGTTATTAAAACGACTTTATTAACAAAACCGTTCATAATTTGGCGAACCCTTCAATGAATCATTTTTCGTGCCGATTTTCGAATACTATAGCCTAATACCTACGTACTTTGTTAGATCCAGAAAGTCTTTGGGCTTAAAATTCGAGCATCTGTGTTTTCCCTAATCCTCTCCCAAGGAAATATTTCTTTGGGACAGTCTTATTTACACGTTTGATCTGCGAACACAAAGAGAAGAGGATTTTATACCTCAACAAATTTTAACTGGGACGGTCACATTACAAACTAACGCCACGCTAGGCTAAGCTAATGGAAATAACAACCTATGAAGCAATAAGAAAAGCTTACTTTGCACTATTTCACTCAATGAAACCCACAGAATCCATGAAATCAAAATTATTTTTTATAAGTGTATTTTTATGTTTTATCTACTTAATTATGTAAATTAATGTAAAATCCGACCAATAACTTACTTCATCGTATAGATAATTAATCCCTTGTTACTATGGTTTTAATGTTCCTGTCTTGATAAATGTTCGACGTTGGAAGTTTTAATTCACACATATCTGTAGTAACCATTTTTATTTGGAGGTTGCCGGGTTAGTTTCGTCTTGGAAATAGGAGTTTGTTGAAAACAAATGGGAGAAGGGACTTCTTTTTCGATTTTCCTGAGAGTATAGTAGCTTTTCCGAACATTGATCTAGAAATTGTTGTTATTTATCAGTATGAACTCATAATCTTAGTATTACGCACAAAATATTTCAAGGTTAGATTTTTGTTGATGTATTAAATTGTAAAACCTAGTGATTTTGAATATGTGAGGTTGGTCATGATTCTGTGGGTTCTATTTGCGTGCTATTTGTCAACTTTATGTGTCCATTGAGTTAGCGCTTTGATTGTTCGGAAGAAATGTTGATGAGAATTCGGCAGGAAATTTGAATTTTACTTATGTTTTTAAATCGACAAATATAAGTCCTTAGTCTGAATTGAGCTAATGGAAATCTTTATAATAGTGTTTCTTATTTAGTAAATGATTCTACTCACCTGAGAGTAATTAGTCTTTTATTTAATATAACATATAGAAAAACATCACTAATTAATAACTATACAATTACATTAAAGATACTTAAATGTTAGATGCTGTATTGGGTGCTATAAGGAGTATTGGCCAGAGTGATATATTACCAGGGTTATCTTCCTATTCGTTAAGGGTGGATGTGAAACCGTTGGTGTGGGGCAAAATTACCAATCATTGCCCTCCATCATTTGAGATCTGGTTTAACTCTGAAGTTGTTGATAGCATTAGATAAAATTTAATTGAGAATTTAAAAGATTTATCTACAAGTCGTAGCAGTATGGAATTATAATCTGGGGGCATCTGAAAGAAATTTTAAGAGACTTTTAACAAAGAAGCTATTATTCTTTGGACAAATTACACGAATTGTTAATGTTATTTGTCAAAGTTGTTTAATTCGTTTCATATTGCATTTTTTTCTTTGGTTTTCTTTATATCCTTTTTTACCATATTTTGTTAAAATTACCGATGGTAGATACCACATACAATAAATTCTATTCTGTTCTATATGTATACTTTTTCAATTTGCAATGTATAGAGGACGAGTAAATAGCCGCTGCCTAGTAAAAAAAAAAGAACAAAGAGACTTTAAAATCTCTAATTCTGCGGGTTTGATTCGAAATTTTACGAACTTTACGGCCGATCGAAAAGATTAAAGCCATTCCAAAAATATCAAACGAACAACAAACAAATTAAGTAGTTCCCGGAGAATTATCTATTCGAAGAAATGGATGCAGGCGACGTTGTGCAGCTGCGGCGTTCCGTTTCTGCGCTTCTCACTTCGCTGTTAACGAAATAATTAATGGTTCACTTTTCCGCTCTGAGAATATCCCATTCCCATCGGCGCTATTTTTGTAATTCCTCCTCTATCTACTATCCGCGAGATCGTACATACAAGATAGAGTCGGACATCGTAGCAAGATTCCTCTTTCCTTATTGCGTCACAAATCTATTTAATCGAAGGCTTGCTTGTTTCGCCGTACGCCAAACAAAAGAATATTTATCAATTTAATTACGGAGACTGCAGTGGTAATCTCGGTATAATTATCGTCACGGGTTAACGGCGACTAGTTATCTCAAACTCAAATTATATATGTTCAAAGAACGCACGACAATACAATAGGAGAGAGATACAAGCAAGTAATTGCTGTTCAACCGTGTTCGCACGATCGATCCTAGACACTGGTATCTCTAAAGTCTTCGCGAAGAAGACAACAAACCGTCCGATAATGGAATGTTTTGCGCCTCTCAAATGGGCCGTTGACGTTGTTGATTTAATGTGCTACTGATGAGCGTTGTTTCTTATCACCGTCAGAGAAAGTTACTTCTTGAATAGATACATTGAAGCAAATTCTTTTACGGCATTTCTTGCTGTATATACGAGTGAATGTCATTTACATATCATATCGCTGTCACCTAAAATAGATTCTTTAATTTGTCTATCACATTTACAATTGTAATTATGAATTTAAATATAGTTTAATTCAAGGCACATTCTTGATTTTATTGATTATTATGTACTTTCTGAACGTATTCCTTACGATTGCTTTTTTAGCATATCAATACGTTCTGTCCCCCCTTTTTGATGTTTTATAATATGGGATTCTACGAAGAATTGACAAATAACTCATTTTTGTTTTTAATGTAGACCTTCCAAATGAATTACAGTTTATCGCGACATGAATCTTGTCGAACAAAATGCGACACTTTTATTAGTTCCTTGTTTCGTTTGCTTTAAAAGAAAACGGAAATAGCTTGGAGAAACGTACACCTACCTTAGTAACTAATTTTAAATTTCAATTATTTTTAGTATCGCCAACAACATAAGCTTATTTACGTTTTGTATTACATTAATAACCCTTTCAATAGCTTTCTGTTGAAGTTATTAAAACGAATTAGGAAAAAATTATGTTTCATGATAGCGGTACATAATTATAGATGCCTGTTTTTTATATCCTAATTCAATAAATAGCAAAATTTAATACAATATCTCAAACCGAGTTCTTTTTATCAAAGCCGGAAAAATTTGAAAACTTCAATATCCTGTATATCAGACGAAGACCAAAGGAAAAGGAATTATAAGACTCTTAAGTGTGCGGTAACAGTGGAAGACATCGTAACCTATATAAATGTTAAATACGGACAGCAGAAGCTCATTTACTCGAACCATTGGGAGTGTATAAATAACTGTTTTAGTGGAAACTAAAAGTTTGCCAACTTCCAATCCAGTTTCCCAATAATAAAGGAGAAAAAGCGGACTTAATAAATATTTTAGGGGATTCTTGCGGTATTAACCGACTTCTCAACTTCTCTTATTATATTGCAATAGCTTACGGAGTCGGACGGTTCGGAATTCTTGTTTTTATGGAGGCAATAAGTTCGGGGAAGCGTTCGAATTTTATTGCGATAGGAGAATGGTGGCTAAACCTCCAGTATCTCCAATTTTATTATTGGCTTTACTATGCCAGTACAAAAACATAAGCGGAGATAGGTGTATTATATTACGCCATAAACTTAAAAAATGTTAGTTATCTTAAAAAAACAATTAATAAACTAAAATGCCAATCAGAATATCCGAATATCTCTGAGAGCAATTTGCGCTGAAGATAAGTGGAAATCGATCCACGATTTAGAGGAATAGAGGAACAACGCGGGCAAAAAAAGGGGTATCAGATGGGAATTCGGGCATATAATTGTAATTAATGATACTAGTAAAGGTAAAATATTGCTACGTAACAGCAGTGGACTTTTATAATACCAAGGAATTGAATTAAATTATTATGTTTATTTAATGCATGCGTATCCGGTTGATAAATTGTAGTCATTAATGGGAAATGAAATGGAATTTAGTTTTCGGTATTTTTAAACTTTAATTGACTCGTCAAACTAAAAGTATCGAATCATTAGAGTGAAACTTAAATACTAAAGTAATAGTAATTTATTCTTTCGATCAAAGCGAGGCTATTCCTTACACATCAATATATGCAAGACATTAATCTACTAACAGTAAGTGAAAACACGCCAGCAAGAAAGGTAAAGAATTTAGTAAAGAAATAGTTGATGCCTTCCTTGTTAGAATAGAAAAAGAGTATATACAGGTGTCTCTGAAATAAGAGTACAAAATATTAAAAATGGGAAACCCAAATTATACTGAATAAGTATCCAAAAATTCGTACGCCAATTGCAATATCGAATATACAATTAAAAACTCATTGAAACGTCACGAATGTGCCGCCCATGGATCCACTATCTGTGTTTATACTATATCTTAAGGTCATTTGTAAATACAGCTGTGATATACAGATAATCATTGTATGCAGCTGATACGAGTCAACGACTCCAATATTATTACGTACGCGAAATTTAAAGCAAATTTCAAAGAAGATATTGAAAGTAAAATGTGGAATCTATTAATGAATAACTCTATTCACTTGTGCGTAATCTGATCAATGACAGCTGTCTGAAATAAACATCATTGTTAAAAGTTGATATTTGATGTGACGAAGGTAATGTGCGTAATTATTTCTTTTTTTCTCTTTCATAATCAATTGTTGGTTCTGAAAAGAACCGATTTGCAAACCGGCGAAACAGGAGAAGTGTTAAATAAAATGTTCGAAGTGTCCTCCTTCTGCTAGACGTTCACGACACCAGGTGCAAAATCGAATTCGCGGAAGACCATCATTTTCAGTAAGTTCCTGCACACGTTGAATGTGATACGGGTGTAACAAGTTTCTTCGAAAAATGCGGTGTGCCGTACTGCGTGACACCCCCACTTGCCCTGCAGCATCATGTGTACTTACACCTGCATTTCTGTTCACAATATCCAGCAATTCTTCTTCGGCTCGTAAAATTCGACGTGGTCTTTCACGTCCGCGACCTTCGTAATTTGGTAGCAATCGACCAGTTTCTCTTAATCTAAACACGGTATCCTTTATACACGTGTAAGACGGGGTTCTACGATTGGGGTATCGCTGCCGGTAGATACGTAGAGTTCTTCGACAACTTCCTCCTGCTTCGCCGTAGACATAAATCATATCGAACAACTCGCGTGTGGTAAAAGCCATATCCGATGTGTTCATGCGTAAGGATCCAGACAGACTGAGACTCAGAGCGTAGTTATACGTCGCGTGTTGCCTTCCCTACCTTCGTTGGTTAGAAGTGTAGTGTCTCAAATACCAGTGGCGTGACGGATATTTAATAAATATCTTTGCCATTTTTTTCCTCACGTATGCGTGGGAATTTTGGAAAAATTAATTTAGATAAAAGGTGTAATAAAATTAGGGCTTCCCATTTTTAATACGTTGTACTCTTATTTCAGGGACACCTGTATATTATTCTACTATACGGTTCTTGCTTCTGTAAATAGGTATCGCATTATTAACATTATTTCCACTATACATATAGAGGAACACAGTACGAAAGAGAATTCTTAACCTTGATATTTCTAAGTGTCCGGATTGTTTGCCACCTGTGTCCTTTAAAATTGTATCAACACTTTGGGTCCTACGCTAACTATCTTATACAACGCATAAAGACGTGCGTGTCGCAACGCATGTCTTTATTCTGCAAGGTATCTCTCTCCAAGAATGGAAGAAAGCTTATATAATCCCTATCCACAAAAACGGTACAACTATTACGGTATCTAATTATCGACTCATTTCGCTTCTTTCGGTAGCATCCAAAATACTGGCGCTATTCTTTATAAACATATACTGTTTAAGTGTTTTAAACAACATTTTTGTTTCCATTCGCGATCGGTTCAGACAAATTTTTTTGTTTTACCCAATACTTCCACACTCATTTAGATAAACGAATGCATGTCGATGCCACATATACGAACCTGATAAGGCATTAGATAAGGTTAAGGACAGCTTTCTGGTAGAGAAGCTGCTTTCTGGATTCTGTATAGTAAATATATAGTAAACAAGCTGTTAGTGTCAGGATATAAATTTGACTACTTGTCGTACATTCAGGTGTTACTCAAGGAAGTCACTTAGGGCCCTTATTTTTTGTAATACATATTGCTACGATATATCATGCTAAACATAACCTACAGAATCAAATATCAACTATAAAATTATTTATGTAAATGTATATTGAACTATTTATTTATTTTGTCAACATATGTTAAAATTTAAACTAAAAACTTACTTATTTCGTATCTAATTCAAAAAAGGCATGTAACCATGGATTTTTAGGAAATATGTGTTCCTTCGATGAATGTTCGACGTGGGTTCCTATATTGGTGTCGTATCGTTGGAAACGATATCTATCATCGTTGCTGGGGTCCTTTTTGCCTAGGAGATATTAAGTTGTTGAAAACAAATGTGAGGGACTTCTTTTTCGGTTTTTTCCTGAGTGTAGTTGTTTTTCGAATAATTATCTAGAAATTTTAATTTTCTATCACAATATAAGTCCTTAACTTTTCAAATTCACTTACAAGAATGAGAGTATTGCGTGTGTAGTGCCAAGATGATGGAAATCCAGTGATTTCTAGATTTGTGGTGGCGTATTTCTAATCCTGGGGCCTATTGAAGAGTTTTGTTTGAGCCCATTTGCTGTGAGATCGTTGTAACACCATTTGGGAGCTGAAATAATTGTTAGGAGTTGGAATTATTATTTGGAGTATAATAGAGCAGTTTTCGTACTTGAAGTAAGCGATTTTATCATCTTTTGAATCTATAACTGGCGTCGAAAGCTTAAAGGGAATGTTAGGTTATATTATCATATGATAACAGTGAATCTGGTAAATTTGGTATGTAAGGTTGTTTGATTCTGTGGGTTAGTTTAACGAGCGGTTTAAGTTGGCATTATTTGATAATCCTTGATTTTATGACGGGAATTTAGCGGGACATTTGAATTCTATATATGATATTAAAACAAGAAATATGAGTTTTTAGTTTGAAATAAAGAACTTACATACCCTGAGAGAATCGTTAGAAGATTCATATTATTGTTCATCACATTTATTTAACTGGAAATAAATCAATTTCACTGCAATAATGTCTCGTTTATTCTCTGTAGTATAAATACATCACTAACGAATAACTAGTACAGTCACAATAAAGATATTTAAGTGTATATCAGGTATATAAAGGTAATAATCGATGGTTCAGTGGTGCAACATGAGCTCAGCACGTACCGAGGTTGACTGAAAATAATAAGATTGGTTTGCGGTGTACCCAAAACACTGTGGAGGGGTTAGTGTACCTGTGTACTGTTAATGCCATCTTACATATGGGGTGTAGCATATCTGTGGAGTAAATGAGAATATAATAGATGACGCTGACTGTATGAAAGGAGAAGAAAACAGTGTTGAATTAATTTAAAAATTTAATAAAAATTATAAAGAATTATCTACAAGTTTCGTAGCAATATATATTAATAATATAATGAAATGATTACACAGTTGTCATTTTTAGCTGTATGCAGACGATCTAAAATCTATACTGCCATCTCTTCTGTCCGTTTTTCATGTATCTGCTTGTAGGTTGGAATTACTGCTCAAATTTACCAATTACCAGATTTACAAAAGCTTTTAATTTGTATTGCTCAGACCTTTTTTTATTTTCCGTTCTTGGGCCAAGGTTGTTACGGTATCTATGGAGTAGTAACGCCTTTTTGTATTACAATTATTGCTTTTTTTCGGTTCATATTGCCCTTTCGGATTTTTGTAACTTTACCTTTATTTCGTTTTCCTCTATATTTTTCCCTTTTTTTCCAATAATTATATTTTAGGGTGCTATTATTATTTTGTCATATTAACCATCAGATATTATAAAAAATGTATGCATTTAGGTAGATAATAATGTTACTTGGGAACTCTTTTTTTGGCAATTTATAGTCTGTTTGAGTTCCGTATCTTCATAAATAAATAAATATTTTTTTTTCGCTTGGCGCATCTTTATTTTGCACACCGACATATGGGACATCTTCTCTGATTCATTAAATTCTTCATAACAACACACAATATTGCTATCGAATATTGGACTGTGCATTTCAATTGAATTCACATTGTTTAGTTCTTTATTTCTAGGGGACACATTTCTTAATAAACGGTGTTCTGGGTGAATAACGGTCAATTATTCTTATTGCATAATTATTATCATACGCCGTAGCAGAATTTAGGATAATGCAATTTTGGGATGGTAATTCCGCGTAAATAACTAGAGATTATATATTTTTACCATATGTGGCATGAAATATCATATATTGTTATCTTTATGTAAATAAGAAAAAAAATTGCACTTATAGCAAAAAAAATAATTGCGTTCAAATAAATAATTTTTTAACAAAAAAAAAATTGTTTTTCAACTAAAATTCGTATTGGTGTGCATGCCTTCAACACAAATTTTTTAAAATTAGTTCATATTTATTCTGTCATTTTTCCTATTTACACGATTTTAGAAGTTTTGTATTGAAATTTTTATACATTATAGTATTATTTAAACAAAATTTTGGCAATATAGTGATGCCGAAACGTCTTCCATTATTAACTCTAGCCATATATCCAAATATGAAATAAAAAAAGAAAAAAAAAATTCAACAAATATTTATTGCGAATATTTTTATCTTTCGGACAATCATAATTAAATAGACGCGTTGGAAGTTTAACGTAGCCCTTGCTACTTACTAATATATCCATCAACACGTCGACTGCGTGCACACTGTATGCATATTTACATAGTGTGTTGTAAATACATACATACATATGTGGTGGATGCAATTTAAACCAACAGCCAGAAGCGAAACTATCCTATCGCAACCGTTATTTATATTGTAATATGTCCCAGTTTCGAGCTTTCGATTGCATGCAGGGAATCCGCACCGCTATCTCCCAATAAGCGCTTTCAGATTGGAATAAAACGGAACCAAAAAAATCAGAAAATACGACAAATCATTATTGCACTACAGATAGAGGAATGTTCAACTTTATTATAAATAAAAGCATCATTTTAGTTTAAGAATATCGAACAGGAATTACGTCCCGAACGTTCTAATACTTATATAATTACTCTAATACGTATTGCACCTGAGCTGATTGAATAAATCACTTCCACACTGTATTTAGTGTATCCCCATGTTTAGATTATAAGCCCGTGGCTGCTTGAAACGGTGATAAATTAGAGGCAGACGGTGTTACATTAGTGCGACAGATGTGTCCTAATACCACCTAATTTATCGACGCTCTTTTGTCCTTTTTTATAAGTACAATCATTGGGCGGTCAGATAATTTAGAGATAATTAATTTTGTTGTTTCTGAACAAACGTATTAAGTGTAAGAACTAAATCAAAAAAAATCTATTAGGAAATGTTGCATTTTCGTATATCAGCGCTATAGGCGTCAGGTGTTGGAGGCCCCTTCTAATTCTTCCTTGTTTTGACTTTTTTATTACATATTTAGTTTACTTCGTTTCATTCTGGGAGTGTGGTTAGGACAATAAATCAATCACCGACGAACAAACAAATTAACAAATACAGTATTTGTGTGTTCGTCGATCATGTATTCTGTAATTTGTTGCTTTTTGATAAATTAATAAATACTAGATATATACATTGAATATTATCGAACTTTAACAAATAAATTTTCCATTGTGTTATACGTTCAAGTAGTTGGTTCATATGTAGAACAAAAAAACTATGCATTTTATATAAATTCATCAATAATCTACCGATCCTCAAAATAAACTACTTATATACATATATGAACTATACACAATATTTTATTAAAGCAATTTAATCCGGTAATTTGGTTTCGACCAGAGTGAAGGCCGGCTGCGGTTGCCGGTTCCCGAGAAACGCCTCGACTCGATATAAATTCATTAAGGCATTTCGTAAGGTAATAATTTAACCCGACCATTAAATGACCTCAGATGTACGCATGCATGCCTAAATGTCAAGAAAAAGAACTAGAGATGAGATGGGAAAATCGACAAAACGTGCGCGTGCCGTTTTATATATTATAGCCATATATAGTGACTATATATACAAAGGAGCAGAAATCTTATACATAGCTCTAAAAGAGGATTCGGGCTCGCTTAAGTGGTCATTGTTCGAAGACCCCGCAACGCGTGAGTAAGTTTCGGATATCGAAAACGCTAATGGCACAGCCGCATTCCTATCATCGGACTGACCAGCGCCGAGCGTCGATGCCAGAGCCATTAACGGCTATCGTGGAGCTGTTCCGTCACGAAATATGCTAATAAGACGTAGTATAGGTATACGTTATATAGCTTATGCATGTATCTACCCTGTCCAGTGATTGCGAGACAAAAAAAAGAAAGGCTTACAGGATGTGCAGGATAAATCGTACATATGCATAAGGAAATCTCTGTTTGTTTCTTTCGTTAATTTTTCACTCGGAACAGAAAAAAAACATATTTCGTTTTTTCTAAAATATAGTCGAACGTCAATAACTCGAATAAACTTGTTGAGACTTGAGGGATACAGACAGGAGGTAGTGCAAACAAAGAAAGAAACAAAAACTTCCCACATATCGACCAGTATTTTTCATTTGTAGGTAAAATTCCTAGGTAAAAACGTAATATTACTAAACTTTTTATGCTTTCCCAGGGATTCTCACTAAATTACTTGGTGGTTTTATCCACAGTTAGGAAATTTACTTAGGAAACCAAATGCATACTTACAATGCGCGCATGTTCAATTTTATGGGTTCAGTTTGTAGATAGATACATAGGACACACGGAAGTGGCAGGTGCCAGTGGTCGTTCTTTTTGTTTTATCTATAGACATATTTAGGTAAGTGACTAATTTAAAATAAATCTGGTAGTTAAATAATACATTACTACTACTGTGGGTGACCTACAGCTGCATTTTCATAATTTACAAACGTTGAAACATATATAAGTTTGTGCATATACAAACACACAATACACCTAATTGTGTACCCAGTAAATTTCATTTTGCTTAGTAATTTTCGTACACTAGTAGTAAATTTCCTTGGTGAATTTTCACATCAAAGTAATTTTACTCGCACAAGTAAAATACCCGTACGGTTTTGGGGTAATATAATTGCCTCGAAACCGTACAGGAATTTTACCAAATCTTCGTTAGAGTGTATAAATGCTTATTTTGCTTCCATTAGCAATAAGCTAGCGATAAATGTATTGTCATGAATTTCACTTGAATGAAGATATATTTTACTTTAAACATCCAAGTTACTGTCATTTACACTGAACCAAAAATGTGAAAAACCATGAAAAAATTCATTATTCATCATCAACAATATTATTTATTGAATATATGAAGAAATAGTTACCAGACATATACAGGATGTTTCAGCGAGGACGTTCATTAAAGTTTATGGGGTTCCGGTCACACCACAATTTTGAAAATAGAATTAGAATTATATATAATCCATTGTGTTCTCTTTAATTAAAATATTTTTAGATTTCTAGCGCTTCTGGTTGTGCCGGAAGTCGCCATTTACTTTGTTATTTTTAATTGAACAGCCTGTATATTTTTTCATATTTGGATTTACCTATTTTTACGCTTTATAAATATCTTTACTTTTTACAATTTGATTCGGCCGTTTTGTGGTTATTCGATTTTTTTTGTAAAAAAAATTGTTATAGCAGACATTGTTCACCAAAATAGACAACTCTCGATTTTTCGGATATCCATTTAGAATTGCTTTACTATAGCACGTTAACTTTTCGAAATTTTGAAGAAACATAACTTTTTTTTAAATGGCACCCCCATATTTTATTACTTACATTAGTCGTCTTCGGCGTCTAATTTAAATAAATCTTCTCTCTTTGATTTTATATGCTCGCAGATGTAGCGGCCCTGAGTTGCACATTGCAATTTGATGTTTCATATTTCATTCTATTTCCACGCAGAGTCTATACTCCGCTTCCTCTACTTTTCAAGCGTACTCCAATGTCCTTTTGGTTTACATTGCCCTGGCAGTATCCTTATTAGTATACGAATATTATTCCTGCGTTGATGCATTCTATAGATCTCTTTGGATTTTTTTGTTCTATACTTCGCGTTCTAGATTCTCTAGTTACTTATCATACGCAATTTCTAAAAATTTAGCGCCCAGCGTGGGCTAATATGCTAAATAATTTATTACTTTACGCATGTGCCATATATAATTTCTCTGGAGAAACAGATGCAAGAGGAAATATAGAAACAATATTTACAGATTCGTCGCCTTCGAGAGTTTATTTATATTTATGCATATATCTGATGTTAATTCAATTAAATTAGAGCACCGGGAATTACACATTCTATTTAGTTTATTCCGCGCCATTAACTGGACCGTCGGATTCAATTATCAACCGGGAATGTTAATTCTCCCAGTATATAGGAATGCGCGCTTTATATTTCACTTTAATCTTGTACGGTGCAGAGGGAAGATTTTAACCAGTACTGCGATAAAAAAGAAAAAAAATGATCGTTCACTTCGGATCCATTCGAATGAACAAGGCGAGGTCGCATTTGCATACTGCAGCGCGCACACAAAAGCGCAGCATAATACAATTAGCAGTTATTCGGTTACGGGATTGTAGTCCGCAAGCCGTTTAGATTTAGAGGATGGTCAGTTTATTTTCGAGGGCGAACCTGGACAAGAATGGAATATTAGATTAAGTAGATAAAGTAGTACCGGGAATTGAAATTTAATCAAACACTCACATAGTTATTATAGCATAACTATATAAAAACGAAATACGAAGATGTAAGTGTTGTCTAAACGAAAGCCGAGCGACGGTGAATTTGAATGATCTTTTATAAACATTTATTATATGTTTCAATATTGGAATATTATCATGCTTCATCTGATGCGAAGTATCAAAAATGGATTTTATTTGCCGACCTGTATACTGTATAGGGTTTTAAGTGAGAATGCTCGTATTTTTATTTGCCCAAATAAAAAGCAGGATAAAAGGGTGAAGAACAGAGGCAGAAGATCGATTTTCTAAGTGCACAGAAAGCAGGTATGACAAATATACTTTAGGGTGTATATGTATTTCTGTTTCTGAGATATGTCCAAAACGTACTTTTAATATTATTTCCTAACGTAAATGTACAAGCACTTGACGTCAATAACTTGAAAAAAAAATATGTTATCTGCATTTAAAAGAACAAATGTAATTTTAATACAATCATGCCAATTTGTAAATACGAGCTTTCATTAAAAGTAAGTATATGGGAAAGTAACCAAATGTGAGAGTTAAAAATTTGTATATTAAGTCTTCTAAGTGCAGGTCGGTTTAGCTAAAATATTTTCGACTTCCGGTAATGTTTCATTGCTTCTAGGTGGCGCAAATCAACATATATTTTACATACAGCAATGTTGCCAATGTTGTAGATTTTTTCGGCTGAGGTAATTATAATATTAAAATTATCGATTAAGAAATATATAAAAAAAAAAACATTTCTGTGTCTGTAGCTACTGTAAACGGCAAATATAAACAAATCTTTTTTTCACATAGCAAAAGGAATTTGCCGCGAAAGCAACAATGATTAAACTTACTCTCGACCAATTTGCGCACCTCTTTGTTCAGGTACAACCAGGTCGAGAGGGCTTAAAACATCATGGGGGCACAATAGGTCTTCTGGCCGAGTTGCCTTACGGGGTAAATCCGCCCATGAAAGTAAAAAAAAAAGACAATGATTAAACCGTGAGGATACTATAGTTAATTTATATTGCGTTTTAGAACTGACCCTTGTAATCTAATAAACGTTTATAATAAGACATTAATAACAGGGATTAGCATGAAAGCATTTATTTAATGTTTCTAGTAAGACATTTTTAAATATCTTTCGCGTGACCTTACTTAAACGACAGCGCCAATAATTTAAGCCTGATAGGGAATTCATATTGTCAAAATGCAGCGTTTTTATAACTTCTTACAAATAGTCCACAAATGTTAAGAAAATATCATGATATTTTGGCAGACTACAGAGAAGCGATGAAGATATATATATATATATATGTAATTTGATTTGAAAAAATGTGAAATTTAAATCAAAAAAATTACGTCAAAGTTGGGTCAACGTATTGCGAAAGTTTGTATTGTATGTGCAGTCCATTGAAAACAAATGTGGAAAAAGATATATAATCAAGACCTTCAGAAATACTCGTTAATTGCGTGTGTACAAAAATTTATTAAAAAATTATTGTGATAATTGAATGTTGTAAGCAGACACAATAACTCTAGCTAATGTATATTATTTTAAATATCCTTCTCAGAGTTTTATATTGCACCTGAAATTTGAATTAGGTAGTTGTTCAGCCTTTGAAATGTAGGGCCGTTATGTGTTTGTTGTTGGTAATTTCAATTTTATTTTAGTACTATAACTAGAAAGTCCGCGTCCTACCTTGGAACGCACCCTATTGAAAAACTTGGTACGCCTAGCCCGCGATCCACCTTGGCCTACGATCACTATAGAAGATAAATACCCTTTAGGTAGCAGCCCGGCCCTTTAATCGCGTTGAATACACATGGGAATCTAAAATGGAGTTGTCTTGTAATCTATTAATTATTTACCTGTAATTTTGTTTCATTTTTTAATGTTTTCAAGTTTGTGATTTTTAAATTTTTTAATTGTCAATTCTTTTAAGCGTCTTTCTTTGGAAAACATGACGCCGCGCGTTTTGTATATATTTGTAATTTTTGAATTTTTCTTAATTTTTGGTTTATTTTTTAATGCATTTGACTTTGGAAGACTCAGCACTGCGTGACTATCAGGAAATACTTTGAATTTTTTCATTTTTCTTAATTCTTTTCTTTTTCAAACTCCTCTCACTTATAAAAAGACTCGTTGTCGTTCCTCGTTCTTCTAGGATCCCCGCCACTGCCTCATCCCATATCTTCCTCGGTCTGCCTCTCTGTCGTTTCAGCATTGCTTTTGTTTGCCATATTATTTTCACTTGTTGTTCACCCTTCATACGGATTAAATGACCAAACCATCTTAATTGCTGTCTTTCAATACTTTTGGTTTCCTGTGTCAAAACCCATCCCTCACTTCCATATATCAAAATTGGCTTAAAGATCGTTTTATATACCACCTTTTTCGTCTTTTTTGTTACTTCCTTTTTACGTAGGAAGGGACCACTTAGAGAGTAATACAGTTTTAAAGCATTCGCTATTCTTTCGTTTATTTCTGCGTCATTTTTACAATTCCTATGCACCTTCACCCCCAGATATTTAAATGCCTCTCTATGCCTGCTCTATTATATTATCGTTAAGCTGTATTGATATATGTTTATCTTCCTTTAATATTACTATAACTTTGTTTTTTTTTTACATTGATGTTTAGGTTTCTGGCTTCCAGCGACTCTTTCCATGTATCTATATTTCTTTGTAGCTCCTCTTCATTTCTCGCGAACACCACTACATCATCAGCGAAGACACATTCCGAAATCTTTACTACCTCCATATTTCTATATCCTACTATAAATTTATTGATCTCTTCTTTCACTTCTTTAATTATGTCATCCATAACTACTGTGAACAGGACAGGACTTAATACTCCAACTTGTCTTAATCCTTCTTTTGTCGTAAACTCATCTGACCGTAAATTCCCAGTTCTTACATAGTTTCTTGTATTTCTATATAAGCTTTTTATGGCGTTAAGCAGACTTTCGTTTATATCTCTCTTCCTTAAACTATTCCATATTAGTTTTCTTGGTACACTATCGAATGCTTTTTGGATATCTAAGAACGCTGTAAATATGTTACTATGTCTGTTTTTCTCAATTAGCTGTCTCACGGTGAATATATGGTCCTGTGTGCCTCTTCCCTTTCTAAAGGCGCTCTGCGATTCCTCCAACTGTGGCTCTATTATAGCTTTTAATCTTTTTTCATGAATTCTTTCGTAAACTTTTGATACTACACTCAGCATGATAATCCCGCGGTAGTTAGAACACTCTCTGTTGTCACCTTTTTATACAGTGGTATCAGTACACCCACTTCCCATTCTTCCGGTATTATTCCCACGATAAAAACCCTTTTAAACAATACAGTCATTGCTTCCCTTCCTTTAATTCCCAGATTTGTTAGCATTTCTGCTGTTATGCCATCGTGCCCTGTTGCTTTCTCTCTTTTTAGTGCGTTAACTGCTTCTACTACTTCTTCAACTTTTATCTCATTTGACTTTTCATCTTGATTATATGTCCCTTCAATTGTATCTTCCTTATTTTCTTCGTCAGACAGGTTCACTACTTCTGTATTTAGAATTTCTTCAAAGTATTCTTTCTATCTATGCATTATATCTCTTTCATCGACTATCATTTTGCCATCCTTTGGTTTTATGTGTTTAATACTGCATTGTTTTCCTTTCCTCAACGTTTTGAGCACTTTGTAGAACAGTTTTTGATTACCATGATTGTCTTTTTCTATTTTTTCACCAAACTCTATCCACGATTTTTTTTGCTTGTTTTACTATTTCCTTTACTTTTATCCGTTGTTGTTTATATATCTCGTATTACTACTAACAATTTTAAAATCAAGTACATTTACAAGAAGAGATGCAAATTTCAGAACAATTAACCAAATAAACTTCGCTTTCATACAAGAGTGACATCTGTTTTCCGTAAGTTATGGATAAGAATACGCTAGGGCAGTATTGTATTGAACATTTTATTTTTATTTCAAATGTGTTTGGCTGCGGCATCTAGCGGCCGTGAATCATTTTATTCTTACTATTCTCTAGCCTTAATGTAGCTCCCCCTACTTACAGTCGATATATTACTAATATACTCATCAACAAATGGACCGCGTGCACACTGTGTACAACCAAGTATACACATTATAAACACATAATCCTTCTTTTTAATGTAACCCGCATTTTATGGTTTTGTGACATACCTGAAAGTGTATGATCGTATTATTTCTGTTCATATGTATATAGCCCACATAAAAATGCTGATACGGCATGCGTGCGTACATCTTTCAAGGATACGTAACGAATTTTTGTAGGTTATAAAACACGCTATTAAAATGCCTTCTTGACTAATTGTAGGGCGCAGCTTTTAAACCGATGTTAGTTTATACATGTATACATGTCCCATTCCTAACGTGTTCGTCATAGTTTCAACGAAAGAATTCCAATTTTAATGTAAACGCTTCGTTTTTATCTAGACGTTTCATAGTCGATTAAAGCAACTCTTTCTTCTCGAATAATCCCGATGAATAATAAAAATGAGGGAATAGGTAATTTGTTGTTCTTGCAGCGTGATTATAGATTTTTAAACCTCTGTACCGTGTGTAAAATAAATGATTGTGTTACACTATTACAGTTGTAATCGAGAAAGGAAAGCTTTGTTTATATCTATTATGTGCATATGCATATGTGTATCTCGTTATTCAGGTGTTATACCAAAAGTCGTGAGGGAATGATAATTTACTGAAATCATCGGCGCCTTTCCCGCACTTTCAAATTACTTCAGCTCTTAAAAAAATAAATACAACAGACTGTTTATTTTTTCTCTCTCGGATGTTGTTCCTCCACATATTGGTATTAGAGCTAACAGCAGTAATTACGAAACATTAACACTGTTGACATCAACATTATTACTCTACAATTTTCTTAGGGATTGCAGTGCAGTATAGAACTAGACCTTATTAAAGACTCGACCATGCATTACTTATAAAATATACTGAGGCAGTTGCGTCTGTGTGGATCTATTTTGTCCGTCGCGACCGTAACCTCGAACGCCCGACTATAATAATTAGTACCTCCGTCTAATGATCGTCTAAAGAGGGAATTTCTTTCATTTCCTTCACGCATCGCCGAATCGTGTTACCAAGGGAAGTGAAGAAACGTCGATGAATAGTGGGTCGAGAAAATAATAATGCAGACACCATTGCCATTAGACTAATAGACACCTAATTGGAACTGTTTTCTGATATACATATGAATGCGTGTCTACGTCTATTTAACGACGTATTTCACAATGCGGAGTCCTCAGACGAGTTACTGATGAATATTATTAGGATTTATTTAATTGTATTTACTTCTTTCTTGCTTATTCTTGGCCAAATCTGAAAGAAACGTTCGATTTAAGTAAGAACACTTTACACTTGCCAGGGAACACAGGTATAGTCGCCGTCACGATATTTTAAAATGACCTCAATTTGGACTAATCGAATTATAATGGTTCGCTATTGTTCATACCTGTGAAGGGTGTATAAATGTCTAATGGGGGTTTTCCGAAAAATTGAAAATGGGCTATGGGTTTTTATTACATTTTATAATATTGCACTTGACATTTGAACTAATGAGTTAATCGTGCAGTAACTAGAGATTTGTTTTTAATTAATGTTTAATTATATTATTAATATTTAATAATTTAAAACAGCACCTGTAGCCCCTTTTAATTTTTTCGGAATACCCCCCAATAGACAAATACTGGGAACGTTTTATAACCCTTATAATCCAATTAGTACGAATTGAGGTCATTTTAAAATATCGTGACGGCGACTATAAGTATATCTTCTCGATTTAAATTTATTAAGTTTTAGGTTATTTTAACCAAACCACTTTTTTATTTTATCTAGAACATCCACAGTTTCATCGTCCAATGTTTCGTTGTTATTTTCTTTTATAATGATTGATGTGTCAGTGATGTGTTACTTGTGAGAGATCGTTCATGTACAGCATAAATAGAAATGCTCCTAATATCGAACCTTGCAATATATCGTTTGGGTTTTCTAACCAATTACGATTCGTATCTCTTTCCATCGGAATTCATTTGGATGCACTGCATTCTATTGGTGCAATAAGATTTCAGTAGGGTGTGAACTATCCCTCTGAATCCCATTTTTTTTTTTTTTTTTAGTAGAATGTTGTGATCTACGCTGTAAAAAGCTTTTGGTAGGTCTAGGAAAACTCCGGCTACTTTAGTGTTAATTTTTACACGCAATTTTTTACTGTGTATCCGATGTTACTTATAAATGGCAAAACACTTAAGAAATTATGTTGTAAAGCCCTTTCCGTGTGCGCTACTGTAAAATAATTCGAACTCCTCTATATTTATTTATGACGCACGCATTTTAAATACGAAATAAAAAGATCATCGATGGTATTTACTAAGATTACCGAATGCCACGTTTCAGTAGTCAAACATACTTAAAGAATTTTAAATTTATTACCTTGTTCTAACGGTCGTAACGTCTCACGTTACTCCTCTTAAAATATTGTAGACTCCCGCTTACCCCGATAATATATCAGTTCGTGTTTATTTTCCCAACAACTATTCCTGTCGTTTATGGGCTCTCAAAACTTATTTAGGGCCACTTATTGTTTCAAAAATAACGCGACCGCCAAGCGCCCTCTGCGTTGCGGTTTTGACGTTTCCGTGAGCCAACTGTCAAAACAAATTTCCTCTCGACCTGAATCCATAACCGATTAGCGTTAATTCGCTACGATGATACCTCCTGGTTTCACAACGCGAAAATGCGGAATAGATTCTTTCGTGAAGCGCGCCATGATTTATAACTTCGTTTTCCCGGAGATCGCGAAAGAGGAATTTGTCGTTGCAATTTAATAATTTGCGCATACCGATTTGATGTGGATTTACGACATGAAAACGGAACGATATATTTAGCAATTACGACGCTGGCATATCACCCGCGAAATTTGTCTGGCGCTGCTGTGCAACCTGGAAGTCGTTGTTAACTGCTGAGAAGTGACAAGAGGATTTCAGCGCGCACGGCATGGAAGATGTAGAAGCTA
The DNA here is from genome assembly GCA_949128085.1 of Cetonia aurata. Taxonomy (NCBI): domain Eukaryota; kingdom Metazoa; phylum Arthropoda; class Insecta; order Coleoptera; family Scarabaeidae; genus Cetonia; species Cetonia aurata. The sequence goes on along the minus strand of OX421887.1, from coordinate 20,218,681 downwards.
GGTTATTAAATGGATTAAGCGGAGAGAAGATAGCTAGGTGAAATTATCGTAAGTTGGACGCTGAAATGTCACATAATAAAATTTATGTTACGGTAAGCAAGTTTAATCAATTATTTAAGTTTTAATATGTGAAATAGCACGCTGTGGAGTTATTCTATCCAATATAAACCATAAAGAACCGTTATTTTTTCTGATTGATTAAGTTTTTTAGCATTGGCAAATCGGATTCATTAGCAGGTGGGTTGACCCTGATAAAGCGGTTAAAAAATTGCATACCTAACAATATATAGTAAGATCAAAAAGTCTTTGAATCGCGATAGCCATGGAATACAAAACCATCTATAGAATTATTTACTTCTACTGCTCGTAGCTTCTCGCTAATTTCACGCTAATGACATAAGCGCACAACAAAAAATAAAATCTGTTTTATGTGATGACTGTAATATGATTTAATAACAAATACTTTTGAGTGATTAATTTGCCGAATTGAAAGTTGTCAAGTAAATGTAAAAATACATTGAAATAAATATGTCGGAAGCTTGTCAGATATCTGACCTACCCTATAATCCAAAGAGTTTTCGTTCACATGATAAATCTTGTGTTTTTATTCAATTTCATAGTGCGCGTTTATGTAATAAATTACCAGTTTCTTGCCGATCATGAACGCTACCACGAGCCCATGAGAAAATCGAAGCGAACGGAATTATTTAGATCATTACCGGTCCTAATAATGGAACGACTCGTACATTAATCAAGTAGGCGGCCCCGAGGAATAACCAAGCGGGTTTTAGCGTTTGAGTTTCGCCGGCGATATGTTTACCTTTGACCTTATAACTATGGAACAATCGCGAAAGTCATGTAGGTACATGCAGCACGCTACATCTTTACGTAAGGCAGCTATGCTGTAAATTACATTGTTGAGAGACTAATATATAATTTGAAAAACTGCTTAAGTTTTGTAAATTTGTTGAAAAATGAATTGAAATTAATAAAATGTTTAAATACAGTGTCATCCACTTCTATTCCTGAAGCAAAGAACTTTCAGATCGCCTGGGTAAACCTTCCTAGATTTTGTTCCAGAACTGCCCTAGCCATTTCACTAATTTCTATACACATCTATATACATTTTTATTTAAATGCACCATTTTCAGCCGTGCGTTCAGTAATTATGTTTAATTAGTAGTTAAATGGACGTGGGTTAAATAAACTTGGGAGTTACCTTTATTAATAAAAAAAAAAAGTTAAGTTGTTTGTGCTTATCTCCATACATAGCTTTTCTGTACCTGTATAAAAGGTAATAGTTATTTACGAACCAAGTGCGTGAAATCATATTTCGCGAATGAGTGACCAGTTTAAAGCGCGAGCCGTAGGCGAGCGCTTTATGGACACGAATTCGCGAAATGTTTCACGCACGAAGTTTGTACAATATTTTTTGTACGAGAACTATAATAATAATACATATTGTTAAATACGTTATTGTTTATGACACACTACTAATCTCTTGATATTAATTAAAAAAATTGAGTTGGCAGTATTGATTATTTGAAGTGACATTTAATTTAAAATTGTCAAATTCAAAAAATTTCATACAAAATAAAAGCCTCACCAACAACATGAATTCTGATAATGAAATGCAATGTACACCGTCTGAAATTCGCGAAGCTGCCAATATTGCAGTGGATAATTTATTACCCATAAAATCAAAAAACGTATACAAAAACACTTATACTAAATTCGTAACTCAAGTTCCAGGAAGTACCAATTTTACTTTCACGCATTCGTGTTTAAAGTGACTTTTTACGCACGCAAATTGAATCGTGAAATGACAGGTTTTGATAAGCGAGTACAAAAACAATGTTTTAACTTTCCAGTTTAAAATACCTAATTGTGCTAAAGCCAGTATTGAGTATGTGCGCCATATTGGAACATAAACGTCATCAATGACGTCGATACCATGGCGGATATTCAAATAAATAAAGTTAAGGATATCAATAAATTTTAATAGCACTTGCAATTCGTAATTATAATTAGTAGGAAATGTTAGATTTTATCCTATGTATTTTATATGGCATTGTTTTTTTTTTATTAAAGTTGTGGACAACATAGAACTATAGACAGTTCCTAAACTTACGATGAACTGATAACATATACTTCATTCGTTCTCAGGTTTAATAAGAGAGAAAAGAAAAAAATTCTTTCAACGCCGTATAAGTACGTAGAAAAAATCTAATACAAGTTTCATGAGATCTTCACGATTTGTCATAACAATCCAATATTGTATGTTGTCTTTAGGAGTAAATAATATAAGTCAGTGGCGGAGATTAGGACCCGCAGGGTCCGCGACTGCGGGGGGGCGCAGACGTCTTGGGGCGCACTATCAAGAGAATTTGTGACAAATATATGTAAAATTTGAAAACGAGAAGTGTTTTTTTTAAATAAGTACACATGTCTATTGGTAGATATACTACAATTCATATGCAAAAAATATGCCGAAGGAGTACCTATATGTTATATTATACTCATACACATAACAAACTTCCAATATAGTTTACATCGATCATCACTTTCGATGTGGAACCATTGTAAACGTAATGTATATTGATATAGATTTGAAGGTAAAAGAATCATTATTGATTTCTTGCAAGTACACGACCATTCAGCAACTGGTTTGGGAGATATTGTCGTTAATTTTTTGAAGAAATATGGTATAAACATAAACAAGTGCAGAGGACAAGCCTACGATGGAGCAAGTGTTATGGCTGGCGCTTACAATGGACTGCAAACTCAAATTTTACGACTAGAAAAAAACGCTCAATTTGTGCATTGTGCAGATCACAATATCAATCTGGTCATTAATGATGCTGTAAAGGCTGTTCCGGAAGTCAATAATTTTTTTCATACTTTGAATGGTTTGCACACATTTTTCAATGCCAGTGTTAAAAGATGGGAATCACTTAACGATAGCGAAATTCCATCACGGAAACTTAAACGATTATGCCCAACGAGATGGGCTTCAAGAGATGAAGCTTTAACGGCGCTTCGCTTCAGATGCAAAGATGTTATAAAGTTGCTAACAGAAATTATTTTAAAATCAACGCGTCATGAGGAAAAGGCGGAAGCGCGGGGACTCAAAAGCCAACTTGAAAATTTTAATTTCATTTGTTTAGTTGTAATATTTTCAAAAATATTGTCCTTAGTAGCTCCACTGAGTAAATACCTACAGGGTAGCTCTATTGATATAAAAGATGCTGGAACTTACCTCAACAATGTGTATGAGGAATTGACACGATTAAGACATTCATTTGATGAAATTAAAGATGCAGGTGTAGAACTTGCAAATACGTGGGGCATAGAGCCTAATTTTGAAAAGAAGAGACTGCGACGGACAAAAACCCACTTTGATTAATTAAGTCAGGATGAACGAATTGAAAACAATGAAAAGAGATTCAAAATAGAAGTTTATTTTAAAGTATTGGATATCCTAATTTCCAAAATTGGCGACCGATTTCATTCTTTTCAGAAAGTACTAAAAAAATTTGAGGTTTTGAATCCTAAAACATTAAATAGTGTTAATGATGACGAGCTTTACCGCTTATCAAAATGCTTAAGTGACGAATACAATTCAGACTTAATGGATTCGTTTTCGCAACAAATGGTTACTTTTCGGATGGCTACGAAGCACCAAATTAAAAACGTTGAAAGTATTAGACAACTGGCTAAAGGTATTCTTTGCGAACATTCTACGTTATCTGCCAGTTTTCCTGACGTGCGTACAGCTTATCTGCTATTCATGACTTTGCCTATGACAACTGCCAGCGCTGAAAAGTCATTTTCAAAATTGAAGCTGATTAAAAGCTACCTTAGAAGTACAATGTCTCAAGGAAGACTGAGTGGACTTTCTATTTTAAGTATCGAAAATGAAACAGCTCGAAAAATTAATTTTGATTCAATTATAATTGATAATTATAATAATTATCGATACTTTTGCTACCTCAAAATCTCGCAGAAAGAAGTTTTAGATTATTTTGGGATTTTCGAAAAATGTTCTAGATTTTTTTTTATTTATTATGTAATACTGTAGTATGTTATGCAAGATATGTTTTGAGTTATGTATTTTATTGGTTTGTATTGAATCTATATGTGTATGTATGTTTAATTTTGTAATTAAGTGAATTTAAGCCTAAAATCAAAAAAGTATTTACTTAAGAAAACAACAAATGCCTTTATAATATTAAAGACTTCTTAACAATGGAAATTTAGTATGTATTTATGTAACATGGAACTATTTTATTATTTATGTACCTAGTAAATAAAACAGTGAATAAAATAAATTAGTAAAGTTTCTAAACGATAACATGTGGCAGCAATAAAAGTTAAATTAGCGTTGCGGTATGGAAAAAGGGCGCAAAATTTCAAATTGCGGGGGGGCGAAACCATAATAAGCTCCGCCACTGATATAAGTACTGCAGTAGTTGTTGTATAATTTATTGATGATTAAATAATATTAGTTTACTTAATTCCTTCCTTATTGATTTTCCTTGTATTTTTTCTGTAAACTTCTTCGCTAAATTATGAAATCTAATTTTGCTATAAGACGATATTATGGTTTTACTTAAAATTGGAACATGAGTTTCTTCCAGAGGTGACATCTAACAAATGATGGAATAAACTAGAAAAAATGTTTTGGTGAACATGACTTGATAGTAAATAAACAAAAGTCGTTAGGAAGTTTTCTTCTTGTGGAATCTTGTTTCCTGTCAAGACCATTACTTTCCGAATTTGTTTTTCGGTCTACTGGCAAATATATCGTACCCCCTTTGATTGGCAGATTAATTTTAAAGAAAAGTTTGTAATTTAAAATTACACTGATTGGGTTGTTGGATGATCGTTTAAGTGCGAAAAATTGAAATTAATGAATAATTTCGTCTTGTTTGATTAATTGTTGATTAATTGTAATAAGTCCAATTGTTAATGCCATAATATGCATACTTACACCACAGTCTTACGCGTAAAACAAAAATGAAAATAATATTCGAAACAGTCCGTGAAAGAATAAAACAAAGAAAGTAAATAAAACAATCAAACTGCAAGGTTAGATAACATCAGTAACCCTTGTCAACTTGCAAAAAACTTAACGTGACTTAACGCAAATACTTCCTAAAGAAAACTAACGTAAGCATGACGCTACATGAAACATGACGCATACAATGGCGTCTGTGTTCCAAGATGTCCTTTAGTCTTTTGATGATGCGCCGTAGCGATGCGCATACGTTTCATTGGCAGTCTATCAGGTCTGTGGTATTGACTTATTCGGAAAAGTTCTATTTTAGTCCATAAATATACACGTGTCCCGTTTAAATGAAGAAGTTTAGCATACTACCGGTTACTGCAGTCACGAATTTTATCTAAAGGAGTACTAATTTGTACACGACATCGGCAGTTCAACTGTTTACATTTTTACAGATATCTCCACTGTACCAATCTTCTTTTATTTCGGTATCGGTGAGAACGAGGACTTGACTATTTCGTTTACATTTCTACATTTGCATCTTGGAATCGGCACGGAGCTTATTGCTAGTCCTGTGTGAAATATCCGGAGAGCAGGACGTGCTTTATTACCGAAACCTGTGAAGTATAGCAGGACCATTTTCCACTTGTCCCGCCCCCACACGCATCGCACGTCACGAGTTCGAAGAGGCAGGCGGCGTCCGGTCGTTCGCTGGCGTACAGTACTGCATATACAAATATACATATTACATTAAAAGCAGAATTCCGTATTTTGAACCAATCGCGAAGATAGTGCCGGTGGCTATGTTCTCACGTGCGAGCTATAACATATCTGTGTGCCACCCCATTGCGTACGCTTTCTTGCTATTGCGCATCCGTCTCCTAAATTTGCTTAAGCTGTAGTTTGGTAACTAATATGTCAATTTCTAACGGTTTATATAATTTTTTGCACTGTTTCTGCATAATATATATTATTCTTCCAAGTCAGGGCCGGCGTGACCGTTTATGGGGACCGGTTCAAAAATTTTGCGAGCCCAGACTACTTCAATCCTATACAGGGAATCTTGGAAAATGTTTGATGAGTTTTCGTAAACCGTGGGGCCTTTCAAAACGCGGGGCCGGATTCCGGTGAACGCGCTGAATCTATCTCACGCCGGCCCTGTTCCTATTGTTTATGAAAGCGTATTATTAAAATACCTATCTTGTTAATCATTATTCAATCAATCCTGACACACCGACGGTAGTTAGTAGAACAATTTATTTATTCTATTTTGGAATATGCAGGTTTATTAACGTAATCTTTTTACCAATTTTGGACCACCTTCCTCATCCCATTTTACTTATTTTGTTTTATTACCGCCATCTATCATGTAAAGATTTGGGTTGCAGAAGCAATTACAGAGCCGAACATTTAATTCATTTTTATAAGGAACAGTTAAACACATTTTGTATTACACTTCTTAATTTATTAATTACGAAATTTATTCTTGTAAATTGTGTTAAGCAGAACACAAATATTTTGGCGAATACTCGTGCTTTATATTCTCACACAAAAAAATTCATTCGCGAATTTCCTTCATTCCTTTTACCACCGTGCAATAATTCAACTTTCAACTGTCCTTTCGAAGTCTCAATATTTTAGAGAGCAGTTTTCCCGCTTCTATAGCGCATAACCGCTAAAACTAACAATGTTCCGGTTAGGCATTGGATCCCCGTTTGGATCTGCATGCGAGCCGTATGCACATATAGCGGGCGTAGAACAAGCGAATAATATTATTCGGGAAGCGTTTTATCGGACTCGCGCCCGTAATTAATGCACATAAATAAAAGCCCCGCAGACTACGTGTGTATAGAGAACGGGCCAACACAAGCATTATCGCGAAGGAGCGGAATGCACTCGAATAATAAATTATTCCCGTCGACCTCTTATCGTGTATGCGCATTTTAATAGCGTACATGCACTTTGTACGTGTGTGAATCAGAACGGTTGCTTGCGCGCCACGCAAATTGTAAACACGCCGGGTTCAGTGCGAACGCGCGGTATACATAAAGACGCAATAGAGAGCAACGGCTGGGGGTTTTAAAAATATATCCGCGCATGTAATAAGCAGCGTTGCTCGTACTACATATTTCCCATAGGTACATATATGAATAAAACACGAAAATTTTGCGATATAATTCAGTTAAAAATTGCCTTTAAAATACTCATACATACACTGAGAGAAATAGATAGTACTCTTTAACATAAATATAGTATACTTTAATATATTTTATAGCTCCTATAGGGACAATCATATTTTATATTACCGGTGACAATATCTGTATAGTAAATATCTGTGAATACTTTTTATTAACTCGTATGGTAAAGTGTACTATATTTGTATTATTAATTTGAGCATACATGTTAGTAAATGTGAAAAAAATGTCTAGTAGCGCTGACTATATTTGATAATAACTGTTAACAATGAAAACTATAATAAATATAGTTTAATAATTTTTAATTATAATTAATTAATATAATTTGATTAGCCGGTGACAGCCGGGCGAATTGCGGTCGCATCGGGCAGGATTGCGGGAATCAGACCGGTCCGTGTACTGTAGAGTACTACCGGTATTGAAGCGCCTCGTAATTCTCGTCTGTGGGCGATTGTCCACAGTACTTTTTACACGACGTTAACCATGTATAAGCATCATATAGATATTACGCAGCCACATTTACCGATCACAATTTACATTGAGTACGAATTTCAAAGATTATGAAACAAGCGTAGCGCCATCTTTACGACAAAAGCTGTAGTATCACATATTTATGTAGCTAAACCAATTATGAGTATTATGATATTCCTACTATATAGATATAAAACTATACAGCATTCATTTCATTCCATCTCATTATTAATGCCGTTTTCAATAATCAAAGTAAGGTGACTGTTGCAAGCACCTAGCCTAACCTAAATAAACACAACACAGTAAATTTGCTACACCTGTTATTATAACTGTCTTCACTACATTATATGCAATTTATTATATTCACTTGTTGTAAAATATTGTAAAACATTTCACTATATTTTGTAGAAGATTGTCACACAATATTTTTAAACAATTTTATTGCTTTTTTTGTAACCGTGATATAGGAAAATGCAACGCCGTTGTTCTAAAATTTTGCACAATAGTAGGAATTCTTACTACAATTTCCGTCAAACAGTGAAGTGTAAATATTACAACATGGATTTTTCTCTGTGCAGACACAAACATGCACCGACACGAATACGTACACCTGTATCACACGTACATAACACGTGTGAGTGGCAATACAGCTTATTGGTCGATTTCTTCGGTAAAGATCGACAATGAATAGAGCAAGGGGTGGGAAGAGCGTTACGAACATTTATGTTAGAAATTGAATATGCATCGAATACCTGGTAACATCCAGATTTTACCTCTTACTATAAGCATGGTAACATCTGGTTATTTTACTCTTAATACCCCACATATTGTCGTTTTGACAATAATTATGTTACTAATTAACATAAAGAGATTTACTATCTAATTTCTACAATCCATTTTTCTCAGTGTAGTAATGAAAATGTAGTTAAAATTAGCAACAGTTTAACAAACATTGTTGTTCCAGCAGGTCCACAAAAAAATGTTAATATAGCAATTACTTAATCATATCTATTGGCCAACACACCTCCCCTCAAATTTTTGTCCAGATACGGCCCCGCGTCATTATACTTTAACACTCCACTACTTGCACACTAAATTTGGCACTAAGGTGTATGTAAATAGGTGTTAAGACAGTAGTTTGTTGCTAGGCGAAGCTGCGAGTTGTGGAATACATGACATTTCTACGCACTGACATCTATTGACGTATTGTAGCATCCCCATTGACATTTTGTCGACCCCGAAGCAGTTCCAACTTCCGCTAAGGATTTTCTACGTGCCAAACATCGCGGTGACACGGAACTCACGGCTTTCACCCAGCACGAGCTCACGACCATTTACGAGTTTCAACAAACTTAACAATTGTAGTTGTTTGTAGCCTTAACATTCAATCGACGCGTTTTTATATTTTTTCGACTACCACAACCGAAAGTACAACCTAGCCGCACTCAGTCGGGAATAGAAAGCGCCACTTTACCGAATTGAACTATGAATTGCTATGAATTGAACTGTCAACGCGTTACTTCCGTTACTTTACCGTACTCTCCTGTGAAGATTCTGAAGTATTTCTGGGTTCGGTTGTCAAAATAGCTGTGAAATAATCTGTCATTCAAATATGAGTTATCTGTATTCTGAACACTACAAATGCAAGTAGATTGATTTTAGTAAGTGGTAATCAGTTGGTAGTCGTAAAAATGTTGTTCGCACCACGGCTGGATAGGATCTTTATCGAACTCATTTGATTGCTCGCATCACTTGCCAGCCTTGATACGTGAGATAAGTATTGCTGTACTATATAGGTATTTTTCGCGTAATGCGATCGTCTTTTGCGTTAGCTCACAGTCATATCAACCAAGACATCAGATTGCTTTTCACATTCTTCATCCAGATATACCAGCTTCTGCCCGTTTTCTTGAATAATACTAAAGCGTATTCTTGTATATCCAAAAGCGAGTGGAGTTTAGAATTCGTGTGAAGAAGTTTTAACCAGTTCTTAGACCGATCTAGTTAAATCGGACAAAAAATCGGACGAAAATGCTTAAAATATCGGGAATTATTCAAGACCCCTTTAAAAACAGGCACTTGACTGTTTTTAAGGGGGTCTCGTGCCACTTTGACGGAATGTCATGCGCGTACGCTTGAAGTTAAACATTTAAAGTTTAAACTATTAAACTTTCAAACTTTTAAACATTCAAACTTTCAAACTTTTAAACGATTTGACAATCGTCTTGGCTAACGTGTTGGCAAACGTGTTGCAAAAGTTTAACACTAGAAATACACTACTAATAAAGGTTGTTTTTTATAAAGGTATAGAACTTTGAAATGGAATAAAACGAAGATGAATTTTTTACATTGACATGAAATTTACTTTATTCGAAAGATAATCTTCTGACATTATAATTTAAATATGACTTCTGGCATATGACCGCCATGGCTGGCTCGGACGTAACGACGGATATATTAATTGAAGTTGAAATAAATAAAGAATATTTTAAGGAAAAAAACTTTGCTAATTATGTTGTTCATACAACGAATAAAACTTGTTACTTATAACGGGTCTATAATGCGACCTTTAGGTTATATCGAAGTAGTCTAATCTGGAGGTCCAATTTTCGTCCAATTTTTCACATACCTGTAAAAACCTCTGCATACAGTAAAAACGAAAGACTTTGTTTCTATCATGTTTATGCAGTAACAACTGAGCATTTTAAGAACTTCAAAGAACTCTAGATAAAAAACCAGAATTCTTTTTATGTTAAAAATATCAGATTTGGTACAGTTATGCTCAAAATGTCATCTCGAATCAATACACTGAAACATATACAGATGGTCCCATCAAAAATTGAAAACCAAACTCATTTCCGGTTAAACCGGAAGTGACAAAATTTCTTTCACTATGTCAAAAAAATGTGAATTTATGTCTCTTACTTGATTCCAAAATTTCCTTTCTCTGTCAGAAATCTTTTAAAAGTTATAGGGTCGAGCCACCACCCAGAAACACCCGGTATAGTTCTTTCACTCATCGTTTGTACCTAATATTATATTGTGTGTAAATTTCTTTGTCTTGTCCTATTTTCATTGTAATATTCACACCTGCTTTCCTTAAACCACCTCTCATGTTAACCAAATTAACCTCCATGTGTACACAGGCCCGCGCTTTGTATTTATAACATCGTATTTAGAATAATATTAACACAGTGGCCTGTATGCTAAGTATTTTGATAATACCTGCGTTAATTCTCTCACTGTAGCATTAATTTCACAATTTTATCTAGTATGAGTGGTATGTACATACATGGAAATCAGGAATTGCTTATGCGATGATATGTATAACTTAACTGGTAGGCAAATTGATATATGAAATTAAAATCTATGTTATTCCGAATATTTATGTATTTCCTATGCTAAACGGAAATAAAATAATAAAGAGTATTTCGACGATTCGTGGAATTTAAATTGCCAAATTCATTTATGGAAATTCCGCAATAGATTAACGTTGAATTTAAAAAGAAAAGTGTTCTGGAATTTCTTCGCAAACATCTGTCGTTTTTTCTGCGAATCTCTGCGGTACAATTACAATCTACACCTGTCACAATATTTTTCCCTAGGGAGACGCAGGATGTTGTTAAAAATCTACCATATCACAGACTCCACATAAATATTTGGCCTCCACAAATATTTGATCTTAGCATAAATGCGTGGATTTAGGCGTGGGTTGAGAGATCTTATTTTGTCTTGTCCCTATAAACGCACATGCATAAACAAATTATACGTTACGAGATAATTCGTCGGCTTAGACATAAGACGTAGGAGATGTGTTAAAGAGGTGTCCTTTAATAAAATTAAATGAAAATGCGGTACATTTACATAAGCAGATAAGACGAATAGATGTGGACAAATAATTCTTAATAAACTTACATAACCGCCGACAGAGATTATTTATGGCACGAAATCTGACGCCTACCCAAGAAAAGGGTAATTTGATTGTGGATATAGATAGGCTCTTATAAATGTATTTGCATGTTTAAATTGCCTTTACAACGAAGAAAGTACATTTAAACATCTACGACTAAATTTTATTAACACCAGTCGATCAACTTTTCTATTATATACACTCGCGCCGGAAAGTAAGTTTATTCCTATAAAAATAATAAAAATTCGAGGAAACAGTAACTTATTAGGTGCATAAGGGGAAATGACTGAACTACAAACATGATTGAAAATAATAACATTAATTTATTAGATAAAACGTAAAAAGAACAATACAGGATGTGATATACCCCTACTACATTATTTAAATTAAAGGCGGAAAGTAAGTTTAATTCAGAGAAAAATAAACAAAAACTCAAAAATAACAATAAATAGTTTCAAATCAGTATCATGCATGATAGCCTTTGCTTTCACGAACAGCTTCCAAGCGTCGTGGTATACTTTCCATTAATTTGGAGATAGAATCCAGAGGGATGTTATTCCATTCTCATGAAACGGCAGTCTTAAAAGTGTTTTTATTTTGTTTTCCGTCTTCTGGAATTCTTCTGTCTAATTCGTCCCATAAATTTTCAATTGGATTCATGTCCGGACTTTGCGGTGGCCAGTCCAATACATTAATCCTACGTTCTTGAAGAAAATTCTTTGTTACCCTCGCTGTGTGTTCGGGATTATTGTCGTGCTGGAACAGACACGTTTCTGCTAGACCCACTTTCTCAGCAGATTCAAACAAATTTTCTTCGAGAATGTTGACATAACAGTTTGCATTTAAAATTCCATCAATAAACACTAAATTTCCCACCCCTCGTGTACTAAAACATCCCCATACTAGGACGGCGCCTCCACCATGTTTCACAGTACTTTTCACGATTTTTTTTTTTCAGTACTTGGCCGGGTTGTCGCCATACCATGTTCGTCGCAAATTTCGATTTGTTACTAAAAATGACCGTCTCCCAAAATGCTGCGTCCTTATTTGCGTGTAGATTTGCAAATGCCAATCGTTTCTTTGCATTTCTTAATGATATCATGGGCTTTTTCTTTGCTACTCTGCCATGAAAGTTTCTGTCATTGATGCGTTTTTTTATTTGTGTTAATCCTATAAGCAAATGTAATCTTTCCTTAAGCTGTTTTGCTGTTACCCATGGATTTTTTTTTAATTTCCAACAAAATGCGGGGATCATCTCGTACCGTAGTCTTCCTTGGACGGCCAGTCCGACGACTGTTTGTAGCTGTTCCAGTTTGTTTAATTTTATTTATTATTTTTTGTACACCAGGTGCAGTGATATTGTAATCTGCGACAATGGATGAATATGTTTCGCCTCTCATTGTTCGTGTAAATATTGCCATTCGTTCGCCTTCAGTCAATCCTTTTCGGCATATTGTGTTCTTTTGTCGTAGCACAGATGTTTTACACGTGTCTAACACTCAAATGATAAGCTAATGCTGAAATAATAATTTGGACTACGACATAATGCACGATTTATTTATCCACATCAAAGAATAAACTTATTTTCCGCCTTTAATTTAAATAATGTAGTAGGGGTATATCGTATCCTGTATTGTTATTTTTGCATTTTATCTAATAAATTAATGTGGTTATTTTCAATCATGTTTGTAGTTCATGTCATATCCCCATATGAACCTAATAAGAAACACTCTAATACTGCATCCGTATCAAGATTTCTTTTGACAGAAATGCTCGTAAATGATCGTGAAGTTTATTAAATACTTTAATACTAATCTTTGTTGTTTTTATTGTCAAAAATCCTGCTTTTCAAAAGTGGAACAAAACGTTATGCGTAAGAAAATAAAATCAGCAACTAGGAATACACTATAGTGTATTAAGAATGAACTATAGTTCACTCTTAAATATATACCTACATATTTCACTCTAAGGATTCACACTGGACGATGGAGAATTTTCAATTTCATTGTGACTCAATCTAATACGTTTAGTAGTTGCTGCATTTGGGAAAGCAGAAGTCACTATTGAGCCTGCCCTCTCGATGTTTTCACCACTTGGTCTTCAGTTAAAGGTTTCTTTAAAAAAAAAAAAACTTACTTGAAACAGCGGGTCGATGAGCATTCTTCTAGAGATTCTAGAGCAATGTTTCTCAATAAGTGGTGCCCATATCCCTTTGGTTAGGCGAAGTTGCTTGAATCTATCACCAGTGAGTTGTTCTTTTTTTAAGCAACGAAATGTTAAAAATATAAATAGAGTATAAATAGATGCTGGCTGACCTTTTATGGCTGCAAAAATTGGCTGACTTCTCAGGCATCTTCAAATTAAATAAGCGGAACCTAGGAATTCAAGGCTTAGGATACAAGCATTTTTACTATGTAAGAGAAAGTTGAAACAATGATAAAAAAAACTCCCTCTGGAAATCTCGATTGACGATTACAAATATGACCAATTTTTAAATTTGAAAATTTTATTTGGATACAACTTATTCGGCCATTGAATAAAGGTGGTAAATTGGCCATAATGTGCCACTTATAAAATCCATTTTATCAACCATCTACCCATCTCTCGAAGGTCGAAGATCGGAACTTCTCAGCTAGGGTGTGGAACCTGCGGTCCTGTACCTTTTCGTCTCTGATAGAGCGGCACGATCAAGCGGGGTATGTGTAAAAAAGTTAGTAATTAAATTACTCTGATCAGGGGTACCCATCTCCGACCAACAGGAATTAACGACATCTCATGTAATAGCAGACTCAAAAGTTGTTTTCTAGAGCAATAGCTGGATAATTTTTGGGCTCACCTAAACGATATTTATCACATCAGTAAAAGCATTAAAATGTTTACTACCATTTTGCACGAGATACCTTTTGTTTGAACATATTTTCGGCCATGACAAACATAAAGCCCAAACATCGTCACCGAATTCAAGTCGAAAATGATTCGAAACTGGAACTAACTAAAAAGCAACCTGATTTTTCAGAACTATGCAAAAAGAAACATCTACATTTGTCTGATTAATTAAAATTAGCTTATAAAAATATATGAATTTTGTTATTTTAAAGTTGATAAATGACGAAAAATTGCTTGATAATTTCCCAATACCTTGGCAAAATTCGTGAAATTCAGTAATTATGCTTTCCAAAGAGATACGCAATGGAATCTGTTTTGAAATTGAGATATTGGCACTACTTTATTCGCCTGCATTCGGGAAAAAAAAATCGATATTTGCAATGCGAGTGTTTGCTATAGATATACGCATTAGCCTACACTACCTCACTAATTCATATAGGTATGTACACTCACGGACACACAAAATGTCCGGTCTAATGCGTTGTCTAAACACCACGTGTGCACCAAGTCGGGTGCATGGAACGTTGCGCTCACACTGTGACTTAGACTGCACATTTTGGGTATCCGTGGGTGTACATCCTATACCTTCTGAACTTTTACGAAAATGTAATTTTATTCTAACGCCAGGTGTCTCATTGTATATCACAGCTCTAATTTCCTTGCTCACATCTATATTTACAGTTGATGAATTTTAAGCGGAATTCAGGTACATTACTCCCTCAGTAACGATATAGTGTCACGTATGTAACCGATGTAACACACACACAAACGCATTCGGTCCACAAAACACGCCATTCGTGCGGTTGTTAGAGGCGTTGGGAATAATTCATCTTCCCCGAATGGCTTTTACGGGTACGTGAGGACGTTAAGTTTATTTGCGGCTTGAATGCCAGACGTCTGTAGTATGTATATGCGGTCGCGTTAGATTTTATTGTCCCGGTGCTGCGCCTCCCTCCCTGCTCCCTTGCTCTATATATGATGACGTAAAACCGCGGAATTATCGTGTTATTGCGTGAGAGTTGATTGCGATATGCGATAAGTGTGACTCGGGTGCGCTGTTAAGAAAGAGCATCAGGTATGCGCAAGTTAAAAGCAAGTAAAATAGTACAGACTGCATGCAGGTTTTAAGGTAAGAAAATTATTGTTGGGCATTAATAAATTCTGTCCAAGAGCTCCTTTAATTCAATTTAACTATAGGACCGATGGGCATCCGAAACAATTAATGCAGATCCTCAAGTTTCCGCAAATCAATCTAGTGTTATTGGGACTTGGGTCTACGGTCGGATACGCGATGGTGTGGCTGCCATTTGTACAACTCCGGAACGAAGAAATTAGTTCAAGGGCGACAGATCTTCCCGATAGCATTGTTCACCCGAAATAGACAGCTATCGTTAAATTTATTGCTCAAACTAGCTCAATACACCGGGTGTCTCACTAGGAGCTGCATCGATCGATATATGAAAGAGTATACATTAGAAAATTCTGAAAATTTCGTAGTATAGTAAAGCCGACGTGTACTATTGAACTAATAGTATTTTAAAACACAAGTCTCACAATGACATTTATGTAATGCGAGAAATTCAAAGTACGAGTATTACAAGTCATTGTGGCTCACGCTTTTTTACAGTATTTTTTCTAATTTGCACATTAATTGCCTATATTACATTCCGGCAAGAGTCCCACTAGTGCGTTAATATCTCATTATAACACAGTGTGCGGTAATATTCATTTCACACTGCGCCGTCATTTGTTTTAGCTTTATTTCAATATCCAATTAGAAAAAATACTTTTAATAATCTAACGCATCCGGTTATACCGGAAGTGACTATCAACATTTGTTATTTAACACCCTATATATTAAAGTAGTCTTTGGGCTTTCACGGCCGTCGTTGCTGGCTGCTCTTCGGTTCTCGGGTTCTCTGCCGTGTAGAAAGTTTAAATTACTTGACGTTTCGATCATCTTGTCGTGATCTTCTTCAGAAGTGAAGTGACTAGTTTGTCCTGATCCGGGGTTAATATATGGTCCTGTGTCCGTTGGTGCGTAATCGTTCCGCTCTGTTGAGGCGTGTCCGTTGCTCTCCGTTGGGCTGTGAAGAATGATTTCCAGATACTTGGTAATTGTAGTCCGTCTTCTCTGTTGATATTGTTCGGATTCTTCTGTATTTCAATAGCTTCTCTGTACAATCTTCTCCAGTAATGTGGTTCCGTTGCTAGTTTCCTGCATTTGTCAAACTTGATTCGAGAGATCGCGAGGTACAAAGTATGAACACACAGACAAATCAGCAATGGCAGAACACTCAACAAACACGAAACACGGAAGCTTTAAGCTTTCGAATTTAAAAAGTGTCAAAACAAATTTTTTTTTTAAATACAACTATTTATTTCTCTCTTTCTCATCAAACTGCCTTTACAAAAATGCAAAAAAAAAAAAGTCATTCATTATGCATCTAAAATGGATACTTTTTAAGATAATTAGTAAAATATGTTTATATGGTTTATTAATGTAGTTTATGGAGTTTATGTCATCCTGATTTGATATATCTAAGTTAGTCATGACCATTCGAGAAACAATCCAGCATTGATGAAATGTCACTTAGTTTTCAAAACAGTTTAAATAAGGTATTAGGAAATTTATTAAAAAAAATTACCTTGAATTTACTTATAACAACTAAAAGATTAGGTAATAAGTAAAGTTCAAAAAGTATTAAGTACCATTAAATAAATAAAAATTATTTCTTTTAAATAAATAAATAATGTGCTTTATTGTCAAGAAAAATTATAAATTAATTTTGTGAACAAAGTAGAATAATTAACAAATTTAATAATTGAAAAGGTATAATAAACACAGATATAAAGTGACACTTTGTCGTCAAAGAATAAACCAGGAGATTGCGCTGCCCGCACAAAGAAAGAAAAGAGGAGATGAAAGTTTGAAGGAAAAGAAATTTAGTGTTACCCCTCTCCGCAAACTCTAAACTGGATACAGGTAAGTAAAGGGCATATTGCAACCGTCTTGTGACGTGGTTATGAAGAGGTCTTTTTGGTAAATCACTAATGTGTTTACGAATTAGTGAGACAGATTCCAGGATGAAGAGTGCCGGGAGGGTCAGGATTTTATAGTAATGGGCAAGGTAGGGGAAAATAACTATCGTTAGCGCAGACTAGGCAGACTCGTGTTTAGTCGACTCTCGGGAAAGCCGGTAAGCAACACAAACCCCTTCCCCCGAAACGAATTAACACGAGCCTGTCTGGTCCTCGCTAACGATAGTTATTTTCCCCTACCGTGCCCAATACTAGGATTTTATACTTGAAAAAGTATGGTCGGCAGTGATCTCTGGTCCCTAGTTGAAATGTGTAGCGAATTGCCCTTTTTTGCAATTTAAAAATTATATTGAAGTTGTACAAACTTCAGGTGCCCCAAAAGTGCAGCGCATAGCGGAGATGGGATTCAAAAAGGGCAAAATAAGTAATGCGAGCAGTAGAAGGATTGAGCTCCCTGGCTACAGATATGATTGCAAAGTACGCAGAAGACAATTTTTTGGAGAGAGCGTCGATATGGTGAGACCATTTAAGAGTATCGTCAACGATCAGTCCCAGGAATTTAACATATTGAACCATATTGACGGTGTCGTTATCGAATAGACAAGGTTGCTACAGTACAGTGTACCTTTGTAAGGGTAGAACCACCGTTTTGTCTTTATTATAACAAAGGCAGTTGGAGTTACACCAGTGTTTGATGATGGTTAGATCCTTGGATATAATACTTTGTAGTTCCTCTCTATTTGGGTTGCTCCAAGTGATGCTGGTGTCATCTGCGAAGAGACAAAATTTCCCACTGATCTTTAAATTGGTGATGTCATTGATGAAAAGAAGGAAACTATCTGTTTCCTATTGAAAAGATACGATTTGAACCATTCCAGAGGAGTACCACGAATCCCATAGTAAAATAATTTTTTTATTAGAATGTCATGACTGACACAGTCAAAGGTTTTAGATAAGTCCCAGAACACTGTTGCAGTATAAGTATATAAACAACTTCAAAATTGTTCGAAAGCATATTTTCCCTTTTGTGTGTTGACACTTCCTAGTAATGTACTAATTAACTAACAATTATATATTATTTTAATTATCCTAAATTAGCATTTCTGTCCTTATTCATGTAAGTTATTTTATTTTATATCTTTCTTATGATTTCACATTTTTAGTGTCCTAGAACCCAGTCATTGATAATTATGATTACTCCTTGCTTTTAACACTGCTATACTAAAACTTACAAAGAATACTACTTCTTTAACACGGAAAAGTTGACCAACAATAAAGTATTATTCCTGCCAACAACGTCCAATTTCGAACTCTGTACTGCATATGTAGTTTTCCAAGGAAAATATTCCACGTTATGACAGGGCAATAATATTATTTTATTATTTCCGCTTGTGTTCGGTTGCATTAAATTTAAATCTCATCACGTCGAAGAACGAAAACAGCCCGCAGAGGCCGCTGTGATACGTGTGGGTATATGTGTGTAAAATATTGGCTACGACCGATCCGGAAATTTTCTACACCGCTTCATTATTATTCGATAAAATCCGAGGAGGAATCCTTCCGACCGTAAGCCGCTCCGGTGAAATTCAATTCGTGGCGGTGGAAAGAGCGGCAATCCGGACCGGAAGAATCGGGGAACCATAATTTATGACCAGCCGACCTCGAACGGACCCGTCGTCCTGTAATATTTAAAAAGGGACATCGGTCCAGAAGTCGCTTGCCAAGTTGGCTTAGGTATACTATCTCTACGTGCACTTCAGAACAATTCAATTTGTCTTTTAAAGTCCTACAGTGCCTAAATTTGTATGGAATATCTTTAAAGGAAAACGGTGAAGCTTGAGTACCAATTAGTTTTCACTTCTTTTACTACTGTTTAGTGAAAGAATAGTCTGAGATATTCTGACGTTCATATACGCTACGTTTTCATTGTTAAGAGAATTGTTCTTCAGTGGAGTTAGATTCATCGTCAATTCACAATAAATTAATATGGTCTATTCTATCCAAGAACGTGTGGAATTAGTGACTTTGTTTTATGAGAATTGGAGGTGTGCAAGATCTACAGCTCGCTTATTCAACGAAAATACAAGTGCGTACTGGAATTAATCCAAAAATTCACGGAAACGGGCTCTGTACATAACAAAAAACAACATTTTCATCGGGTTGTCAATAATGAAGATATTAATTTCGAAGTCTTAGGTTCAAATCTTAGGTCAGATCGCAGTGCTTGGCCATGCGACGTCGATACAACTAGTATCTCAAGCATCAGGAGTAAATCGTTCATCAGTTTGTAGAATACTTAAGAAGTTCAAATCGCATCCCTTTAAAATTACACTTCTACACGAATTGAATCAGGATTATTTTAACAGGAGGTTAGAATTTTGTGAATTAATGACCGAGCACCTCAGGAATAATGGAAACTTAATACTGTATAATATCTGTTTTTCAGACGAATAATCTTTTTCATTGAGTGATGAAGTAAATCGTCACAACTGCAGATATTGAAGTGAGACAAACCCCCACTTGACGTGGAAAACACATACGCAACGGCCACAGAAACTTAATGTGTGGGTTGGTATGTTTGGGGATGGTGACTACAAAATACAAACAAATATTTAAATAGTTATAACCCCTAACGAAATGTGACAATTAGCAAATATATTAAAAAAAAGAAAAATGTAAGGGATTTTCTGCCGGCCTATATTCCCAAAGTCAAAAAAAATAAAGATATAAAAAAAATGTCAATAAAGAAAGGAAACATAGAAAAAGTTAATTGCATTGGATGCTTATAGGATAACGATTAATTTATTTCCTTTGAATTAATAATTACAGGTTATACAAACGTTTTATCCAAAGTAACTATTAATTCGAAACATTTAAATGCTTTCCCTTAGTTGTATTAGTAGGACTATTACTATCAAAATGATTCTCACAAAATGTGCTATCTATGGAAGATCACAAACAAATGACCTCCACTTTTGAAGACAACATTTGTATAATTTCTTATTGTTTACTTTCACCAATTAATCATAATCCGATTATTACCATACACAATTGTTTTATTAATTTAAATTTAAATGTGATAAATTAATATTTCTTTTAAGCCCTATATTTGTATAATCGGTTATTGTTACTTTTAAGGAAATAAATTAACCCTAATCCTATTATTACCTAATGCAATTAATCGAAATACATTAATTTATATATTTATAACAAAAATCCAAAGGAAAAAATGAAAAAATCCCTTACCACAAAAATTAAAAAGATAAAAAATCTAAATACGAATTTCGGCAACTAAGTTGCCATCTTCAGTAAAAACAAGAGTACTGTTAAACGTAGTGTTTTCGGCTAAGGTAAACCTTGGAAGATAATCTCTTCACCAAATCACTAGTGGAATAACACTGACATCCTTTACAAACAACAAGGCTGATATGCTATCAAAATCTAATGGAGCGTCACCAATTAAGTTAACAATAATTCGTATAATCTGGACTCAGGTATTGGTCCTTTGTCGGAATTCATTAATTTATATTTGTTTTTAAGTATATAAATACTTTCGTAACTGTCTAATTCTCTAAAATTATTTACAGTTTTAACTAGCCTAAGACTATCTGTAGGTATACCGTGACCTGTGTCTAAAATATGTCGAGCAACGCTAGATTTATCTGGTCTGTTGTATTTGAAATGTGCAATATGTTCTTTATAACGACTTGAGATTGAACGCCTAGTATGTCCCACATATTTTTGATTACAATCTCTACAACTTATTTCATAAATCCCAGATTTTTGATCTACCTCAATTTTATCTTTAGTGTTCCCCAAGAGAGATTTTAATGAACTGCTCGACTTAAATGCAATTTGAAGATCCTGTTCTTTAAAAATGCTGTGCAACTTACGTGTGGATAAGTGATATGGCAAAGAAACAAATTTCAAGCCACAGTCTCCACCCATCACTGGATTATATATTTATGATTAATTACATATATTTATTTTCAAATACAGCTATTACATGCTTACATTACAGGCAGTTTGCCTAAATTGAATGTATTTTTGCACCTCCATTATCATTTTATTATTTAACTTGAAATGATTAAAACAAAAAAATAAATGAAAAAATAAAAAGAAAGCGGCTCCGCCCCGAATCGAACCATGGTCCTTCCGCATGCTATCACTGGGCTATACCACTACGCCATTAAAAGCTTGTAAACCTATCTCGTATTCGAGTGTACAAAGCGAGACTATCAACCACTGTAAACTTTAAAAAATCGAAAAAAATTAATGCCTGGCCAACTATGGTTAATATTTTACAGAAGTACTCCGAGGGATCCCTGCTACCAACTGGCAAAGCCAGGATCTAAACTGGGATGAACAGCTGGCGATCTTCCCTTGTGAGCCTTCCTTATGCAGAAAAAATAAACTTTTACATTACTCAACCACAAGTTTATTCAGAATTTACTTAAAATCTATCACTAAATGCATTTCCTAAAACCTTCATTCTACGTAAAAGCACTTCCTACAAATTACAAAGGCTCTCAAAAAAGTAGCCGAGCACAGCTGGGTCTCCCAAAAATCTTTTAACATTTTAACGTTACCGGACGCGCACAAGTTGCAAAAACAGTATGTACTTACATTTGTTCGCTATCAATGAACCACCGCTAACTACATCGCCAATAATAATCCGATAACGTAATACTAAGAGAGAGCCAGGATCGCGGCGGTGGAGCACAGTTATCGCTTTCTAACACAATGGGGAATTGATAAAACAATTAGTGGGCCGACTGCCGACGATTACGGACGGAAGCTTTTAGCGTAGAGTAGCCCGACGTGATGGTCTTGAGTTGTTGAAGCTGGCGCAAAAACGGCGCGCGATAATAGAATCACGGCGGAAGGATGAAATGTAGTTAGTGTCCGGGGATCTGTCGGTTTCCCTAAAGAAAAGAACTTGTTATCTGGTCGAGGAAGTTCTGTTTGCGATAGCGGTGTCTGCTGAGCGCGCCGGTATTGTGATGAAACAAGTAAAATAAGAGGAAAGAAATGTGATGGGGTGCCTGATATTATACAGGGTGATTTAGAAACGATGTAAAAGACTTCGGCATATTGTGTACTGCTTGTAACAAGTTTACAAATACCTTTCCTACACTTATAATATTATTATTTATAATATTAGTAGGTTTAGTAGTAGTAGTAATAGTGTGAATAAATCACTACTATGTACTGAAAACACTAAACAATTTGTAATTTGTAGTATTAATAATGCAACGATACCACACATAGCTTTACTAAAATAATGCTTTTAATAAATCACTCATAAAATTGTGTTGATATTATTTAACAATGCACAACAAAATATAATTCAAATTTTTAATTGCACGATAAAAATTACTTTTTTAGTTCTGCTCATTCAAAATCTTCGATCACACAAACATATATAAATGTCCGTCACTCTCATGGATACCTATCCCACTTTCATTGTTCTTTTCCTTGTTTTCTGTTTTCTTTGGTTTCATGGTATTTCTTTTTCTTATTGCGTGTTTACATTTCGGTCTTGCCTCTACTCTTTTTTCTGCTTCTATGAGTTGTTGCAATCGACTGTAGTCAATGTTTCCCCTAGCGTTTGTTGTTTTAATCTGAGGATTGCCAATTTCTGTTGTTTAGTGTACAATTAGGAAGATTTGAGTTGATGACTGAGTATCCCTCACGTGAGCACAATGGCTGGATATCATCTGGGGTTCAAGATAAATTCGTTTAAGCAACTGTGAATGATCATAAACTCTGTTTAGCGTGGCATCTTAACGACGACATGATAAGAAAAACAGTTTCATTTTTCTTCTTTGAATACCCGTTTGAATATGATCAGTTGTGGTAGATCTTTGCCATTCGCAGATACTCATGCTATAGATTGAGTTCGTATATCCAGAACCAAAACTATCCGGATATTCGAATCGGAGGATCCGAATCTAACTTCCAACATTGGTTTACATTTACCTTGAAATTCTGTTTATAAGTATTTCCTCCATAAATAAATATAAAATGTAAACACCTATGTAAAATTCTAGGTTCATGTGCTATTTTATTTACATGCTCTTAAAGCCGTTACCTTAACTAACATCATTCACACTAGAATTTATAGAATATGCTCTGCAAAAAGAAAATTGCTTTGTACAGGAAACAATTTTATGACAATGCTAAATCCCACTGCATGAACAAATGCAGTGTTACAAAAAATATTTTTAAAAGTAATGCATGTATTTCCATTTTTAAAATGCGTTTACGTTTACCTCTGTTTATATTTATCCCTACTGACCTTACAGTGAAGAAAATCTGTAAGGAATAGAACCAGCCATTTAACCAGACTACCAGAAGAAGTTAAGAAACGCGGAAGCGTTTTATGTTCCTCAAAGAACGAAAGAATATGGACAGAGGAAAGCAAATATGTATCTATTACTGAATGTTTGGAAGTATTACATTGCCGTCTTAGTTAAAGAGGCGTCAACTAAACAAGCACGAATGAAACGAACTAGCATAATCGCCAATGAAAGAATGGATTCCACCATGGCAGCACGAATCCCTAAGTTAAGAGAGTCTCAATAATAGTAATTTTGTTCCATTCAAATCAATAATTTATTACCATCGAAAAAGGTGTGAAAGACATCAAGTATGTACAACGACAATAACAGATGAGTAACAAACCATGAATATTCAGTTGTAAACACATGTAGTAATATTTAGAATCGTAAACAAAGAAATACTCGCGTGGCTTCGGAACGCTTAAATTTAGACACGGAATTTTAACGGTTTTAATTCTGGTGATAACGTGTGATAACGAAAGGTGTGGCGGTGTCAACTGCCAGACCGAGAAGAACTGGAAGTGCTTGTGTTACGTCAGAAGCCATGCCGACACTAACTGTCAGACCGGGAATAACTGGAAGTATCTGTGTTACGTCAGAAGCTATGCCGACGCCAACTGGCGTATCGAGGATGACCTCGGAAAATGCTTGAAGGCGCGGTTTATATACATTACAACGTTCCCCTATGCGATCGCGATGATGGGAGTCGAGCGTGCGTGAACGGACGTACCGTCTGCGAGACGATACTGGCATCGTAAGCAAGAATAAATAAACAAAAATTTAATTTAACAAAATATCATGCGGTATTAACGCCACCGACAATGGGAAAATCAATCAAAAAAAAAAGAATTAATAATTAACTCACGATAAACTCAAAACTTAAAACTAAAATGGATTTTCCCACAGAACGGCACGTTACAGCTTGACTTTGGTCTATTTAGAAATTAACAGATTGTATCCGTTATTACAATTAACAATAAGTACTAAAGTAACAGATATTCAGATGAGAAATTCATCTATTCCCCAAGCAAACAATGGAAGGAAACACCATGGGGAACTATAGCTCCGCTCCCCTATACGAGTTCTCCGTCATCGAGGCAGCGGAAGAAGGCGCGTGAACGCATCGCAAGAGGGCAGACTCGTTCATAATTGATACCAAGCTTATTATTAGTCGCGTAGCGGAGTACCTACATACATACAATATACCTGACTTGACGAATCCATTGAAGAAAGCTATTTAGTTCCCGTAACGAGCCGCGGGGATAAGTGCCGCGCCACCCGCTTTGATGTATATTTGCCGCACGCCCATCGACTCTATGACGCATCTACAAATGTAATTTTTCATTTCGTGCGAGGGAAGTAGCAGCCAGCCTCTGTGTAGTGCAGTCAGTCGAGGCTCGAATACATAATGGGACATACGCACTTACGTAGGTAGGTGTATAGTAGGCATTGTGTCGCGTATTTCCCGTGCGCTGCGATGTGTGACGAGGGTGGTTGAATTACTGTATTAGCATAGGCATGGCGATTATTAGCTCATTGTTAGTCGCTGTGATTCCGAAAGGAGTGAATGACGGGAAACGGGGGATTTCTCAAGGGAACATGAATGAATACGAGTCGTATTTTTTCATTAATATTTCTACTATAGAATTCAGAACATTCATTCCATTTTCTAAATAGTATATATTCATCTACAGATTTCTCTCAGTTTCCTAAATTTAATTAAGGTCGAAAACTCAAAGATTAAAATCAAACCCAAAAATATGCTAGATAAAAATTAAAAAATTTTTTTATCATATTTCATTTTAACCAGAAATGCATATCATAGATAATAATAACAGTGATAAGAGTAATAATTACAGACATTTTGGACATTTTTTCCATATCTTTAAGTATAGTCTATATGTGCACGTATTACGCTGATCAAAGCTCATTAGTGTTAATTAATATATTTAAGCTTTTTCTTAACCCTTCTCTCACTAAGAATTGCTAATGCAGATCGACAGCCGACAATTTCCAGAAAGGAATATTTTTGTTTTCCAAGAACCAGCGGACCGGCTAAACCGCACCACCCTCCACTAACCCTCGTACACACCTGTGGTTTGGGGTCGTCGGTACGCCCTATATACTCCTTTTTCTTAATTCTTGTCTCTCAATTGTAAAAAGACTATACGCATCGCGTCTCGCAGTGGTTGATTTGATAACAGATTACGACCCACTTCAGAAGACCCTCCCACTTGTAAAAAGACTCGCAGTCGTTGGTTTGATCCCCATTACGACCCACCTCAGCAGACCCCCTATACTGCACCACTCTCCGCCAACTCCCGTCTACACCTGTGATTGGTTTGGGATCGTCGGTACATCCTGTATATTCATTTCTCTTAATTAGAAATTACACATGCTGTATCATCATTATTTTCCGTTGTAACACTAAAACAATCGAAGAAAACAAAAAATTCTTATCTGCTTTAGATATCCGTCAACTATCGATAATTTACCTACGACGGTACCCGACGTCTTCCGAATAATGGTTATTACATTATCTATAATGTTAATTAATAATGTTTTACCATTTCTTCGATCCCCTTACGCTTATTTCACACGTAATTCGTCACCGTTCAAGGTTTCCATGTATTGATGTTCGGTGCACGACTACCTGCTGATCACAGGCGATATTACATAATCTGACCCTTCTCGCCGGCGCGCGGCGATCGGCCTTGGGCATTGTCGGTCCGTTACCGAAAATCGTGAAAAATCGAAATTTCGGAAAAGGTTTAGGCGTTTTTCCGCTTATAACGACGAACGGGGCTAGCCCTAGTACCAGACAACTGACCGTCTACGCCCCAAAAAAATACTTCGGCCCCTATTCGCGGTCTACGATCGGATCCCTTGTAACCAAACATACCGGCTAGAGACGTCTACGCTACTAATAGCGTACTGCTTTTGGATGCCTTTTAGTATTGTTAACGGTAAGTTTTAAATGACAAAGGTGAAAGGAAAACAAATAATTGAATTAACAAATTTAACTTGGTTCTGTATAGCAGGTGGGTTGTCCGTCTCAAGAAGTCGAGGTGGTATGCACCAATTGATTGAGTTGCTCTCCTGATTAACTCCAGATAACTTCTGATAGAAAGTTTATTCTGATTTACTAGGTACTATTTTGGTACTTGTTAACTGCTAACTATACGAGCTTCCATTGCTAATTACGATTTCCTATCTCAGAATTCTAATTTCCAATTCTAATTGTCTGAGGAGGAAAAAAATAAGATACTAAACAAATAAAAGTTAAAACAAGTTAATAAGTAAGATTTGACAAAAATGAACATTAATAAAAATGATATGAAGATATGAAAAATATTAAAATTATGAAAGTTAACAAATGTGTCTTAGATGGAATTAGGCAAGCAATGTGGTGCGTCCAGTTTGTCTAATGGGTTTACTAATCCAGATTCATCTGTTAATACTTTTTGTCTACCTCTTACCGCTAGCAGGTTATGTGCATAAGCAGGATGGAAAACTTCCCATTTTTTAAAATTTCATTTCGCTCACTCAGAATGTTTTTCCGCAGAAAAGAAAACTGATGTTTCTGAATTACCGGGTTCGGTATAGTCGCTGGTAAGTGTATGAAACATCAGGTTTGGGGTGAATAACAGGAAATGAATTTAAAGTATTAATGACAAAGACCATTTTTGTTTACGTTTATGTACTTATAACAGAGCACCATCTAAATTATTCCGGGAATTTTAAATGAAAGAAGGCTTTACTTTTTCATTCGTTTCATTGTGAGTATTATTCTAAAGTTATAATTTATATCACTTCACCCATACATAAAAGAACACAGTAAATTTAATTAAATAAGATTAGCTATTACAAGTCGTTTTTGTGCTGTGTGATCAAGCATTATAATCGCCATTAACGCAGTGATTTAATGCCTAATGCGTTATTAGAATCCGTGTTCAGTAATTTAATAATGACTGGAAGACAGCCGGTTGATGTATGGATGTATTATTTATAAAACAGCGCATTCAAATTAGCCGCTTTATATGCAGCGATCACCCAAGATGGTGTGAACATCGTCGATAAAGATCGTTGGAAAGTTCGAATTATTCAAATGGTTACTAGAAATAAATATGATAGATATAAACGAGGAAAACAATGAAAACGAGTTATGCATATTAACTAAGAAGAAGTGACACAAAGTAAATTGTTTCGTTCTTTTTTTTTAATTTTATCTTTACGAAAATGTGATAGGTATCATTAAATGATGAACATACACTCTATTCAAAAATGTAAAGATAAAAATCTCGTTAAACAAAAGTTGATTATCATAGCAACGCAACAGAAGTTTTAGAAAAGGTTTGTAATGTAATAATGTAAAATGTGTAATAGCAAACAAAAGAACTTTTTTGGCCTCGTCAACTGTAAACATAAAATTACCTATCAGCCAAAGCAACAATAACAACACTTTCACAG
Source organism: Cetonia aurata (assembly GCA_949128085.1). Taxonomy (NCBI): domain Eukaryota; kingdom Metazoa; phylum Arthropoda; class Insecta; order Coleoptera; family Scarabaeidae; genus Cetonia; species Cetonia aurata. Next base: position 20,190,355 of record OX421887.1, on the reverse strand, counting down.
TTACTTACTACTAATTTGAGAGAATTCAACATAGCTGTTATTTCTTAGGTTTTTTTTTTCATGTCGATTGAAGCAGAACAAGTATCTACTATTCATTAGATATCTTGTATTTATTTTGACAGTGCATAACATCGCTATCAAAAGCAATTTCATAGGCGCCCTGATAGGGTGTAAGAGCTCAAAATATGAATTTTAAATAAAACTTGGTTTTCTACATATAACAAATTCGGAAAACGGATGGCATGATCTGCATAAATTTGACAGTTTAGCGTTCAGTTTCAGTCTTCAGCGCTTAGATTTTTTGTGGGGGCCGCCTGACATGCAGCTTTCAGCAACTCTACAGCCTCTTGGCTTTCTGTACTTCAATTCCAATATCCTGGTACAGACTAGTATAGGAGTCTGTACAGGTCTCTGGCTGGTTGATCAAAGTAATTCTCTGGGTTAATTTTTTGCTTGCCAAAAATTGCCTGTTTTTTCGCGGCCAGAGCTTCGCATCCACACAGAATGTGTTATACGTTCTCTGTCATCCCATTACACAGTCTGCAGTGGGTATCTTCAGGGTAGATCCCAATTTGCTGTAGGGCTGCTTTAAGTGTCCTGTTAGGAGACCTACTACTAAGATGATTCTTCCTTAGGTTTAGTAGTTTTTCGGTCCTCTTTTTTTATCATTTCTTAATAAAAGTGTTTCCATGAATTTGCCCGGTTATGCTATTCCAGTGTTCTTTGCTCTTCCGCTGATCCATTTCATGCGAACTCATAAGCTTTTTCGTTTTCTTCGATTCCCGGATGTCCGGGTAGCCACAGGAAAGTGACTTTTATTGCGGTCTGTCAGGTTATTCAGTTCTCGAATATATTACCAAACCAATCTTGATTGTACACTAATAATTGATTGCAATACAAATCCACCTGTTTATATAAGCCCTCTGATCATCTGTTTCTGTTGTGCAATACTACGTACGTATCTGCTTGAAAAACCGTGGCATATTTTTCTGGTGTGAGAGTGATCACTGTATTTCTCACCTCACTGGCACTGTAGAGATTCGTGACGAGTGATACCATTTTGTTTAGTGTCTTTTAGAATACCATTTTTCAGGTTCAATGCTTATGCGTTTAGACAAATCCAGGTTATTATTCTATGCATTATCTAATGCATGGAAAACGTGGATAAGGATCGTATAAAAAAAGCGGATTTCATCTTTTCTAGTTTGCAAAAGAAGGCTCGCCAAAATTAGATACTAACAAGGAGAAACCTAGAACAGTAGTTTGGGGAAGAAGCAGGCTGTTGTGTGCTTTATGTGAATTGGCCCTGGTGCTAATTTTATAAATAGGTACCCTTCCCATCCCTCAACCACAAACAAAAAGTCATAAAGTATTAAAGTACCTCAAAATGGATCATTATTATTGATGAAACTAAAAAAAAAAGTAGTTTTATTTATTGTTTTATTAGATCAACAAGATCGAACCGGTTTGGGACCTCAGCGAGTGTGGGATAGGAAAATATCTATCGCAAGTTGTGAAAATTATTTTGACACACTTCTGGTGCTCAGATTTGAATGCGACTTGAATCAAATGATCCAAAATCGAACTTACTAAAAATCGATTTTTTAGACCCAAATTACGTTGCACTGCCCTTAATCATCTGTTAGATATACAATTCTAAAATATTTCAGTATAGACCAGACCTCTTTTTCGCAACTGTTGGCATTCAAACCGAACCTTTCGGAACTGACATTTAAGGAGTATCTACCAATGAGATTAGCAAAGAACTGTACCGCAATTCTCCGATAGAAATGCCGATATAATTGAAATTAATGGTTCCGCGTGATTTGTAAGAGAGAAAGGCGATCTTATTTAATTTGCCCGCGCAACACGACGCCACTGCGAACGTATACGGTTAACAGATGCGTAAAGTTATGAATTGTGAATTATTATTATGGCCGGGCGTAATGGCTAATGGGAACCTTCGCCTTTATTTATGACGATAAAAAATTAGATTGTGGGGCGAGTTTTAACGTTTAAATGGTAGTTTGGTTTGGGTCTAATTGCGCCAGAGGTGCAGGGTTATACGAGGTTGAAATATCGGTAAAAGTATAAAGTGGTATTAAGCGAATAATTATATCTTTCTCGTTTGCGAAGCTTTGGGAAATGTTTCGAAAATGGTTTTTATGTCAAAAGGAATCAACGTGTCTGTTTTCTGGAACTCTTCACAAAAAATTCTAAACAAGAAACCTTAATGATAAAACGGCAAATCTAAATAAACATACTTTTAGGGCAACAAAATCCTTTTTTTTTAACCAAAAGTAGTTTGATTATTTCGATGATATAGATAATAAATATATAATAAAGAATTGTTCTCATAGAAGCTCCAAAAACAACTGTAATGACTGTATTGTTACACAATAACTAATAAAATACAGGAACACTGTACCCGTACATTTCTTGCCCTTAATTCTGTTGTTTTATGTTTGTGTTGCGCGCTGTATTAGCTCTATAATACAAGAATATATAATTGTTTTTGCCCACTTTTATCACCTATATACCTCAGTCGACTTTGGTACTTGTTGCGGCCGTGTTACTGCTCTTAGTAAGAAAGATGGCGTCTTGTTAATTTTTAAATTTCAACTATATATGATTTTAATTCTTTGTATGTTAGTCTTTTTACTTTCTAACATGTATTTTGGAAGATTTTGTGAACCTTTCCAATGTTTTGGATTGTAAACGACCTACTCTTACGTAAGTTATGATTTTTGAGTTTTGATTGCCTCATTAATTTGTAAAACTTATAGTACCATCCTGATAAGGTATAGTAACAAAAACTACCAAAGCTTGATTTAACAGTGATTTGTTTCAGTTTTTCATTAGCATTTTTAACCAATTTACCCAATATTATAGTGCTTAACCTTTTGTTGTTGTTTGTTTATAAAAATGTAATAGAAAATATAGCAGAACAAAGCTCCAAAGCTAAAGTGAACAAAAAGACGCCATTCAACTGTGACACTTTTGCAACTTTCCAGATGATCTGACAAAAACAAAAAAAGAACACAAAAGATTCTTGAAATATGTGATTATACTACAGCCGGAACTAGAATTGAGTAGATGCATGGAAAAGTTTAAAAATGCAGTCGTCCGTTTGTATTTTACAGTATTTTTCTCGCTTTTCAAGCTGTAAATTTTGCAAAAACAAGTATTCTAATGTTACTTTAGTTCTGGCTGTAAGCATACATCTGCTAAAGGTAATGTGGAACGAAAAGCTGATCGGTTATTTAGTTTTTGAGAAAACATGTCAACTGATCTAGAACATCTAGAAACATGGTCCTAAGAAGAGACACGTGTTCAAAGCTTTTCAAAATTTTGCGACTCGACCAGTTTTGTTGAATGTCCCTGACTGTAGACTTTACTGAACACATTCGTGCTTGAGTATTTAATTTGACCCGAATATATCCTTCTGCATAGTTATTCTCCACACTATAAATCTTCGAAGAATTCAAAATACAAAAAATCAATACTGCTTCAAAACTATTGCCAATTTTATAAATAACCTTTTTTTTTTTGGTTATAATGTGAAAAATGCTTTTCCGAAAAAGAAAACACGAAAAAGGCATATGTACCTCTCCTGAAGATCTGCAATACAAAAAGGAAACTTTGTTCGTTGTCAATTCTTTGCGCAATCATTAAACAAAACTTCGAAAAACAGGCAACCAACCATACACGATACAATTGTTAACAGCAATGAATTATCTAACATTCGGTATCCAATCAGTTTTTATTTAAAACGTAAATAAAACAAAAACGTTAAGGAGTAAAAATATATTGAACTAAGTAGTCCACAACAATATTGTTTCACTACACAGTGGCTTCATCAGGTGGATGAAATTAACTAAACAGAATCATGTTGTAGAGTTTCTTGAGTTCTTCTTTCAACCAAATTCTTTCTCCTACGTGTACGGCTTTCAAAGATGCAAGGCTCCTATGGTTGGTGGTAAGTTTAATATGTTTCGGAGTAACGTTGTTCTTCTTGCACAAGTGTAGAAACCAAATACTCTGTTCAATAATCTTGAATTTCAACCGAAGTTTGAAAAACCAAATCCCAAGTTCACCATCACTGGTAGATTTCAAAAAATTAATCGAATGGGAGAATACGTGTTTAAACTCCATCTTCAAAACGTAAATAAAACAAAAACGTTAAGGAGTAAAAATACTTTTTATTTATTAAAAAGGTTACACGGTTTTAATATCACTAAGTTGTAAAGTGTGCTTTTTCTATTATTATTATCTATACCTGTTTTTCTCAGGGTAGGTAGTCTATTATTGCGATTAAATAGAAAACAACGTTTACGAAGCAACAACATGTAAAATATGTTAAACAACAATCCGAATAAAACATTTACGTATTTCAAATATTTAAATTTGGACAATTCAATTCGAATTTTAAATATTACATAGACGCATTTATTCATTACATGTGTGTTTTTTTAAGTTTAATAGTATACGTCTTCAATTTTACGTTCACTAAAATACATATTTTTCAAACAATTTAAATTTAACGATTATTTTTTATTATAACATCGAGACAGTTCGAAAACGCTTGCAGATGGCATTCGCGGCATTTTCAATCTTCTACGTCGCATAAAGACACCGTAAGAACTTGATTTTCGACTGTTGTCCAGTGACACAGTGTTATTCCACTAGTGATTTGGTGAAGAGCATATCTTCCAAGGTTTACCTTAGCCGAAAACAAGTTTAACACTGCTCTTCACTTGTTTTCTACTGAAGATGGCAACTTAGTTGCCGAAATACGTATTTAGATTTGTTATCTTTAATTTTTGTGGTAAGGGATTTTTTCACTTTTTCTCTTGGATTTTTGTTACTGTTGTCCACATTAAAGCCTAAAAATACAAAACTTAGAACAGAATAATATAGAACTAGAGGGTCGATCAAAGTGTATAATTATTTTTCTAATCACTGTTAATTATACATCTGGGCGTCAATATTTTAAATATCCAACGTGTAAATCTATCCTTTAATTCGTGAATGTTAACGCCCCATTCAAAACCGGTCGTTGAGAGCATTAACACTATTAAAAGTTGTAATTTTCTTCTGACAGATGATATTAATATCACTGTATTATCTTACTGTGTTCTATTATTTAGTCTAAATTATTAAAGCCAAGATTCAAGAAGAAAGCTTTGTAATAATTATTGTTTAATATTGGTTTTATTTTTATTTACAAGAAAAATCTTAATTGATAATTGATATTTTCAGTCCCAGAAATACCCAGCCACATCTATGATGCGATAGATTAAGCTTCAGATCTAGCTGGTAAAGAAGTTTTCCCGCTAACTTCTGTTAGGATACAGTTTTCTTCTAACAAGTGATGCACGTTAGACTATCACTCGCTAGATGGCAGCACGAGTATTGACGTTGCCATTATTAATACAAAATAATTAATTACATAAAATTATAAAGCAATACTGTCCGATTTTTCTTTAATATTTCAGTAAAATAAAATAATTTTTTTTTTACTTTTAAGAATGAATACTGAAGCTTACATTGACTAATTGCCTGTCCTTTGAAGTTAGGAAGTTTTAAAATACGAATGTGAAATGAAATTTTTTCATTATTATCGACGTGTAAGTGTAATCATGTTGCTTGTTATAGCTTCTTTTTAAATATAAACAATATGGAAGCAATGAGAAAAAATGCTAATTATCCAACGCCATTGAAAAACAAGAAAAACACTTTGAAGTTCATCTACGATCCACAAGGTATATAACTTTCGATTAAACAAGATGCCTTGTGAACAAACCATGATTTTACCATATATGCAGCGTGCAACATCCGATTACGTAGACGCAAATAGACGGGACGAACCATAAATGTGCCAATAGCCAATAGCTGTCGTTTCAAAGAGAGCCGCGTAGATCATTTGTTCGCGTTTTCATTTGTCCTGTCAGTCACCTGTTGCCGACTAGGGCCTTTCCCATGTCACGTATTGGCCGCCTGTATTTGTATAGTCAGTCGTTAGTATGTGAAAGAGGCTGATGGCTCCACGATGTCGAAGGTTTGACTAAATAGGCAGACGAGAGAGAAAGAAGCAGTGGTGCAAAATATTTCGAAAATATCTGCACAACATTCAAATATTTTTTTACTTAAATCAATATTTCTGCCATATGCTTAAAGTGATTTAGAATCGTTTATCTATATTTTGGTTAACATCTATACCAATTATCCGCCTGCGTCCGCATTATAGCGATCCTGTAGTGTAAGCGAGATACACAGAGGTATTTGCATTAGAACGGTAAAGAAGTATACGGAATATGCGACTGGATTACATTAGCATATTGCTATGATGCACTCGTATTTGCCAAGAAATCCACATTTCTACGCTGTCGCCGCACAGGCGCAAGAGCCGTCGCTCGCGCACGTGCGTGTCAGATGCATTTTATATTTCGTCGGGAGAACTACTCGCTCGTACTATTTTAGGATGTCCCCTGATGAGTTCACAATAGGTATATTGGATGGAAAAAAAATTAGTTGCAATTTCATATTTGGGAAATAAGTTCTGCTTGGTCTGAAACTTATTTTTAGTTTACTTTCGTTTTCTTAATATCAGGAAGCTTTTTATATTTGAGCAAAAACTATTTTGGTTTCAGATAAAGTATGCAAAAGTGTTATTCAAAAATTGTCGACAATGTAACGCTATGAAATTGTGCAAAATTTCAGAACGATCGTCAATTTCGTCCAAGGTAAAGTACTTTTTTTCCGATTACAGTACGCCACTGTGTTACTTCACTCAATGCAATATTTACGCATGCGTGAATATTGCATTGGTAAAACTACGTGGACAGCCTGTATGTACCTTCACATATTTACATTTAAACAAGAAACTTTATTGCAAAATATCATCGTTCACCGAGTAGCAAATGTTAGTTTTTAAGTCGAGTGTGGGCCGACCGTGTGGGCTAACTTGATTTTTAGGTTCGATATTGAAGGTGTTAGTCTTTGATCGGTTTTAGGTGCGCCTCGTTCTCTCGGGTCAAATGTTTTTTTACCAGTTTTCGTATCATTTCGAAAAAATCAGTACCACTTGCCACTAGGTGTTTTGGCAATTCAAAAAAGAGTGCGGTGATCTAGTGTGTGTCGCAGCTATTAATCCAGTCGTCATAGTAATAAGTGGGAGCAATGTCATTAATGGATCGGTAAATGGAGTGCGATGTACAGAAAGCGGTATTCATTTGAAGGTACGCACCAGTAGATATATATATATATATACTATGCCTACACTGTATATTTATATGTATAGTTAGTCAAGTCATCATTGGTCATCATGTGTTTTTAAATGTTTCGATGGCCTTGCGAGTTTAGCAGACTTTGCAGTCTATAATGTGTAATACCCGCTCTAATAGCCATATTTTATAATAGCTTTAGAGTTCACCATTAAAAATAGATTTTACAAGGTGCAAAACTGACGCATGCATGTATTCAAGTTGACATCCTATCATCTAACTTGTCTTTATTTACAGTAGGTATTGCAATTATCTATAGGTAAACATGACCAAGCCAGCACCATGAAGAATGAACGATATCAGCTGAAAATTTTATAATGTATTATCAGAATTGATATTAACACAAAAAATTTACCTAAGGAATTAAGGTGAAGTACAACAAATTGAGATAATCTTCTCTACGTTTCCAGTACTCGTTCTGGTTATCTAAACAAACTGAATATATCATCATACTATATCTATCATATTATAACTGTTAATTTGAAATTATCTATGTTATGTAACCTAAATATGTATATAAGAAATTTAATTGCAATAAAATTCAAATGCGAAGTACATCCACAATATGTAATGTGCCTGTAGGATAAAATTGAACTACCATAAAATAAGATGATAAAGAAAAGAAAATCAACTTTTTTATTCTTTTAGGATACCGTATATAATAAACGTAAAGGAAAAAATTCTGAGAATTTTTTAGACCTGTAAAAGTATTATGCAATGCAATCAGTTCTACTTAATTCTTTCTTTTTGGAAAAAGGAAAATTAATTTTTCAATATACCCCACTATGAGGCGGCTTGGAAAACATTTGATATTAAAGATTTATTTGAATCCCATGCATTCCCAGGGTAAGAAGTTGAAAGAAAAAAAGTTACTGCTACCACAAATTTAAAACCAAAAAAAAAATGTTCAAGCAAAAATAAACGTTTAAACTGATATGCTCTTTAAAGCTTACGAAAGCTTCCAGGAAGGTGGCTGCGAGAGCCCACACGCCTTTCTTACTTTTGTGGCATGATTTTTCAAAGTCACACCTGGATGACAAAACAAATAAAGTGATATGCCACGGCTTACTAAGATAGTATAAAAAGAATTTGGAGTTATATTGTCCTTTTCTTATAATGTGGTAACATGAAAAGAAAAATGCTGCAGCGTTTTAATGCTTGCAGCTTAACAGGTTAGCATAGTGTTCGGTAATTATAAAATAGTTAAATTTGTTACTTAAGTGCTAATCAAAATTCTCATTAATTCTATGCAAACTGCATACATCTATGCAGTTTGCACATAACAGTAAATTTAGTTCCGTATACATTCGAAATAGTCCATTCACAAACTTTTGTGAATTACCAAAAGATGTCACATGCGTTTCTTTTTATTATGTGCCCTTCTTTAGTTTACTCAAGAATTTTTCCATTTTTTCTCTAATATTGCAGACAAAGCAAGGATTGATATAATGTATATAAACTTATGACAAGCATTTGACTTAATACATCATAAGAATTTTAGAAGCAAATTGTGTTCTTTTGGCTTTACTCCTTCGTCCTTCTTCCTTAAACCTTCCTCGTTTTTACCTATGCCAAAGACGGTGTTACGTAACTTACAATGATTGACTTTTTTCTATCTTTTGGTGTTTCTCAGAGATCGACCCTAAGAGCTCTACTTCGCTTTGTCATATAGTGATATTCGGAAAATAGTTGACATAACTGCTGCCTTGGTTATATTTACCTACTTCGGTATAAAGTTACTTCGTGATTTTTTCAATGTATGTACTTATATCGATTTAAACACTGAAAAAAATACCAAATGGGTGCTATCTTTAATTCTAGATACTAATGTGAGATTCAGAAGAAAATAGAAAATAAAGAATTCAAAGATCAGGTACACAGAATGTTTGGTCTTCTAGATTTATCATTACTGCTACGAGCAGCTAGGAAGATCTTTTATTTCACCATCTGGTACGATCATTAACTGCTAATACATTCACCTATACAAAAATATCCCCTAACAATCCTATCTACCAACTGCTTTACCTTAAACCTTAGTACATATACTCCAAAAACAAACAGGTAGCAGACAGAGGTAACTACCGAACACGTGGCGCCATTTCCGTACGGACTAATTCGCTTCTGCGTTTTTCATTCAGTCAGTTCGGTGCAAAAACACGAACTGTGCTAAAACGTCAAAACGTGCCGGGAAAGAGAATTACGTTTTCAAGGTCGACCTCAACAGTCGGTATGCTGGATGGTGGTATTGTGTTCGTCGGTTTTTTTTTACGATTTTTTCGTCGTGGAAGAGCGCAAACAAAGGCCGAAGCCCGCATGATACTAATGAACGCACCGGCAGATCATCCTACGAAAACGCTGCTTTGCCTCGTGCTGTGGTCACGGATTTAATCTTTCCTAGTTAATTATGCATCAGCAAATGTTTGTTTAAAATTTAGGAGATGATCATGTTGGTCAAATTTACTTTTTTGGCGGTACGTGAGAGTAATTGTGTTTGAAGTGCATATATAGTGTGCACCCAGTCGACTTGTCGATGGATGCCTATATTTTTTATGGCTGGGCGACTGCGTAAATGGGAGGGACTACGTTAATATTGACTGCAGTGTGCAGTATGTAACTAGAGTATATGACGAACATTATCAAGACAAGTTTTATTACGAATTTGACAATGACCGAATCGATTTACAAAACCCCGAAGGGCATTCTGTAAAAAATGTTCGAGGAGTTTCTTGTGTCGTTCTCGTAATTCGAATTTTTAAATCTTCGATGTCATCAAGTCTATCTCTAAAACCTTTAAAGATACTATTACTGGGAATGTTTTCTCTCTATCCAGATTAACACTAATCTGGATAGAGTTAACACAAGCAGATATGATCTCATTTTACAATAACCGCAAATACAGCTTTACTATAAAAGAAATAGACACCTTTGGTATTGTATAAAACAAAAGTTATTTGTGATATCGACATGCATTTTGTCAGGTTGAGGAACTGTAGAAGTTTCGATAGTACAGTTGGTAGTACTGCGCAAGCATAATAGCTACGATGGCTGCAAACTCTACTGAGAAAGTATATTGCGTGCTTGCATTTGCCGAAACAAACTCCGTAGCCGTTGTCCAACGACATTTTCGAAAACGTTTTGGAAAATGCAGATATGTTACACCGGGTTTTGGAATGAACTAGAGTTGCCAAAGTAAACTTTAAGAATCACTTTATAAAATAGTTTAAACGAATTCATAGCAACGTTATTAGTTTTGGATTTATAAAACATTGAAAGTGTTTATTTCTTTTGTAATAACCCTGTCCTTAATGAATGTATTAATGAAGAACGGACCGACAATATGACTCCCTAGAATGCCAACCCAAACATTAACTTTTTCACGGTAGGTACTGCGTATGGTACTCCAAAAACTCGGAAGCATTTTCCGATGACCAGTATCTGCAATTAAAAACAAATACCTTTTGGGACATGCTGTTTTTGAATGAGTGGTCACAAGACCCATTTTCCCTATTCAAATTTTAAGGGTGGAGTGATTTTAGATCCCACTTGATATGACACTTGACAGGTGTCGGAATTTTGTATAAGTCACAGCAGGTAAAGAATTATTTGAGGTGACTCGTGTCAATTAAAATGCCCTGTATAGTATAAATGAATATAAAACCCTGGTTGAAGTTTCAAAATTGCTAATACTGCGGTAAGAAGCTTTCTGTATTCACATTTTGTTAAACTATGAAAAATTATATATGCACTATTATGTAATTCGTTTCATGTTTCAACAAACAATCGGCTAGATAAATCTCGTATATTCTAGAGCATGGATGCACAGACTTATTAAGACTAGGGGCCACTCGGGCAAATCATGAACTGATGGCGGGCCGCCAGAAGTATAGGTAATTAAAGACAATAAAGAATTGATAATAATGTATTAAAATTGAAAAAGAATTTATTAATTTGGAGCGTGGCAATATTTTTCGAATGTACGAGAGTATTATTTTTGCTGTCGGCGGGCCACCAGTATTCGAACGGCGGGCCGCATGCGGCCCGCGGGCCGCGGTCTGTGCATCGGTGTTCTAGAGAATAAATTACTATAAAAACAAGAGAATTAATTCGGAAAATCAATCCCACAAACACAATCTGTAATTATATCTTATACCAACACCAAATGTTGAAAATAAGTATAGAGTTTCATTTAAATTTGGCCGTATGCCGTTCTAGCAATGCAAACTCGATAACCCAAATCGAGTACGCACACACAAAACGCACATAGGCACACAATAAGGACAGGAAAAGGTGTGCGCGCCCATTATTTAACGTTTGTGTGAACATCTGTGGACCCCGTACCATAGGACCGTATAATTTATTCTCAAATGCTTGTCCTCTTTCCACTTGAACGTTATGGAGAACAGCACCGTTCGTTTGCTCTTGGGCGACCGTCTAATATAACTAATATAACTTCGCCCGTAATGTTTATTAAACGTAGTTAGATATTTATGTAGATATTGCTTGGAATGTGGAGTATTATCTTCAGTAAACATGTCGTAACGAGTAATGAGATACGCTCCCGAATTCGTTGAACGTCTAAACGTTGAAGATAGCAATTTGATTTAGAGTTGTTTCTGGTACATACGTAGGATTTTATCTATAATTTTACAGTTTTAAAAATGTATTGTGTATTCGTCACTTTTTCTTTTTGTTATAAATGTTTCTCTTGTAAAACAATTTGATATTTTCGCAGTAGGTATAAAATTTTTTTTATATCTAACTTTTCAAGAGTGAAAGTAGAAAATAAAGCAATCTTACGCGTATACATTATACATAATATGTGTCAGGCATGTTCAATTGCGAATTTGCATGGGTAAAACGATGCTAGTTGTACGTGTTTTTATAGAGAAATGGTCTGATTTCTCTTATTTTTTTTAACATCATTTAATTTCTATGCATCAAGTTACTCAATCTCCAACTGGAGGACTTCCTGTTCGCATACGTACTCCCTATTTTCGAGCTGAAATTTGACTATATGAAATAAATAAATATTTTTATTTAGTTGCAAAGAAGTACCGACCGTACAACGTTAGGGAATAAATGTATCGGGTTAGCGGTCTGTTATAACAATTGAAACTCAATTATTCATTCTCAATATTTCGTTATATTTTTATAACTTCATCAGGAGATGCTACAAAACAATGCAAATACGTAAATTAAAAAAAAAATTTACAGTAATAAACCATACTTACAATGTAGGTTTCTTAACGAAATATTGAGAATGAATAATTGAGTTTCAATTGTTATAACAGACCGCTAACCCGATACATTTATTCCCTATTTTTATTTATTTATTTATTATACTTATGTATGTATTGCAGGGAAATTATTTTAAATTCCTTTCTTTTGTTTCAGGTAAAGCTGTTCCATTTGTTCAAAATATAGCCTGGTAGGTACTTGCATATTTATGTACATAAGTTTTAAATATGTATATAGTAAGATCAAAAAGTGTTTGGCTCGCAATAGCCATGAAATGTAAAACCATCTATAGAATTATTTACTTCTACTGCTCGTACCTTCTCGCTAATCTCACGCTAACGACAAAGAATAAAATCTGTTTTAGGTTATGGTAATTAGTCCTTTTTTGTATTATTTGTTAAAATGGTGAGTGTCCAGCGGGAGTGTTCTGTGACTTAATACGGGCTTTTGATTGCGTTGACCATGGAATATTGGTGGGAAAGGTTGAGATTATGGCGTGAGAGGGGTTGTTGCTGATTGGTTTCGATAATTTCTGTCTAACCGCGCGCAGTATGTTAAAGTTTCGTTTAGATCGAGAAGTGTCAACAAGTACTTTTATTCTTCTGTTTTACCGACGTGTTTGGGAGTACCTCAGGGTTCGGTTCTGGGCCCAATACTATTTTTACTTTTTATTAATGACATAGTAGACTTCATTGACTTTTCTTTGTTTTTATATGCCGACGACACAAGTGCTGCGGTCTCTGGAACCGATCCTGCACAGATTCGCGATCGCGCTAATGTTCTCCTGGTCGAACTGTGTGAATGGTTTAAACGCAATAAACTGCACATTCACGTTTCAAAAACTTTTTTTACCTTCTTTAATAATCTGCTTCTATTTTAATAGCGCGTATTTTATTTCACCATCACAAGCAGCACCCGCTTCCTATATAGAAAGAGGATTGTTTTGTCAGCTTGTGTATATACACGGATAAGGAGGAACAGGTGTGCCCTGCATGGGCACGGAATCTGTACCGAGGTTCCCACGGCAAGGAGTAAATAAATACCCGCCCGAGCAGTAAGCAGATACCACCAGAGGGCTTAGTATGTTCGCTACTGATGAAGGAAGCACTCGTCCAAGCCACCTATGTCGCGTTATTTCGGAAATAATAAATACATTTTAATGTATATTCTAAATTTAGTATCTAATAATTGTCACAACTTGCCATATAAGATGTAGCATGCCTTCGTGAGATTTCTTTTAACTATAGGTACCAGTCAATTTTGCATATTCCTAGACTAAGAAAGTATAATATTTATTAATTTTAAAAATTTGTTTTGTTAGCCAAAATGATCTCTCTCTCTGCATTTTTTTGTTCATCTTTGTTATGAGCCCTGGTTATTGATGACCTGCTTAGGAAACTGCACTAAGATGGATACAATGTCCAGAAATATGCAGTTAACCAGGTCATTGTAATTAAGAAGAATAGAATCTTATTAAACAGTTGTACAATTTACGAACAGGAACAAACTATTTTTTTATCAAGTATTTGTGAAATGAAGACAATTACCTAGAATACCCCAACATAGTTAAATATCTGGGCGTCATACTCGATAAGAGACTGAAGTGGAACAAACAATTAGAAAGAATCACCCATAGAGTAACAATGTCATAATGGTTCTGCCAAAGACTCTTTGGGGAAACTTGCGAGTATACAGCCAAAAATGATGTATTAGCTATATCAGGTTATAGGACCTATGGTTACAAGCCCTTCCATAATATGGTGGCGAAAACTAAAAGAGAAGACAGCGCAAGCTAAAGTGTAAAAACTACAGAGAATAGCCTGCCCAATAGCTAAGGCAATACTAAAAATCACACTCCTTTAGCTCCATGTTAGGGGGATGACGGTCTAAAGTTACCACATAACTCTAAAGCCGGTGACCTTATAGGACACCTCGCAGTCCTACCCGATCTCAAATTACAATACTCAAATAAGGACCCTAGAAATACTAACGAACATTATGCCTGTTAAACTAAAGATTAGGTAATCATTCAAAGTACCTACTGATTCCAAGTCGAGTTGAATGGGGCCTAAGGGGGCAGAAATTGAAAGAGGATTTCTGGTGTGGCACACAGATGGATCCAAGATGGAACAAGGGGTGGAAGTTTTTGAACCAAACTGTCGCCTCTTAATAGCATTACGGAAAACCCCAACCATCTTCAGGCAGAAATATTTGTCATAGATGTCTAAAAAAACCTAAAAGAAATCTAAGGAGTTAACATCTATATATGCACTGACAACCAAGCAACGCTGAGTGCGCTAAAGTAAACACCTTTGAATTTACCCTGATATGAGAATACTTAAATAATTTACTGCGACGGGCTATAACAAACAAAGTCACATTAGTATGGTTGCTAGAACATTATCCTATGAAAGGTAAAGAGGTGGCTGACAAACTGGCTAAACGAGAAGCCAGTAGCCACTTCTACGGATCATAACCAACTGTAGATATTGCGAAAAACCATAATAAGCTCCATCAATGCGAGCACGATATCCCTCTGTAGTCTAATCTCTAAACAACTCTTAGCTAAATTGATGAACCCTAGGTTAAATACTAACAGACACCTATACAGACCCTTCAAACCAGAACTAAAGCTACTTAGGGGCGTGCTCGCTGTACCATCTCAAAAAGATGGTCAAAGCACAGACTGACATGTGTAGATTTTGCGAATGCAAAATCGAGACTGTAAAGCACATACATATTGCATAGGTCTGACACCGTGAAGACTGCTACATTACAAACAGGAGATAATATCTCCGAAAGTGCTAAAAAAAAGCAGCACCAAAGGAAACCCTCAGATTAACGGTAAACACGAGAGTTGATTGATTAATCTAGATCAGGGTCTGTTAGAATAGATCCTAGCCTCACAAAACCCTGAAATATTTTTTTAATTCGTTTTAAGTTATACCTCTTCCAAATTTCTAACGTATACTGAGCTAGGCTGTCATACGCTAAAATCTTTAGTTTCGTATTTATGCCGATTCTTTTTATCGTCCTATGTTATTTTTATTTCCAAAAATAGCATTTTTGCATTCTTCTGAATATCAGTCATTTCGTTGCTGCGCACTCTCTGATTGACGTTGCACGTCACGTTATCGTAGAGAAGGGTTGTCTCTCGATAGTCCATATAAGGAAGTTGCAGTTCTTCCGCGAAAAGTTCTTCACCCCTCACGTTATTGACGTAGTCGACATTTGATCGCCGAAAAACACTGCCCTTCCTTCCAAAGGAACTCAACATCCGTGATTTCCTATCATGAGTTGATAAATCGGTCTAAACAAACCAACGAGTTAGCACTAGATGTCAATCACACCACACACATGTGCTAGAAGCAATCCTTGGTACTAAACACCACGCGCACCCTTCGACAAATCGGCTAGAAACCAGGAAAAGAAAATAAATCATAACACCAAAACAATCAAACCTGGCTGAAGACGACCCACGCACCGAAGCACGATCAGGCACGACCCCAGGCGCTCCAAAAGCACCCCAGAAGAAGACCTAAAAAACGCGGGCAGAAAGAGGGCTAAAAGCCAAACATGAGCACAATTGAGAAGGTGATCCTTACTCCTCAAAGGCGAAAGAAGAGAAAGCTGAGAACGGCACGAGACGTCGTGGCTCCAGACTTCACTTTTTCTTGCAATATGTGCTTTGTCAGAACTTTTATACACTATTTTTTGTCGTAATATTGAAACAGGAGTGTTGATAGGCGGAAGAAATGCAGTTCGTATTTGATGTAAAGGTTATTCGCCGTCAATAAACCAGCAACAGCAACACTAACCAGCAACAAGCGGCAGTAAAACGGTCGCACAATCTTCCCCGCCTGCAATACATACCACAATATACGAAGCTCGAGTACAACAGCGCGTATAGAACAGAATTGTCGGTTCGTGGACCGTGCGATCGGCGTCGAGAGGGAACAGCCGCTGGGTCCGCATACCTCTCGCCGTAGCTGGCACCCAGTCCTCGTGCGCTCTTCGCTAGAATACGGCCATGTTGTTACGCGGAATTCGTTTTTCGTTCGTCTTCTGTGCCGCTGGTACCGCTACGAAAAATGCGTACGAACACGCGGTTCTGATGTTTTGATACTGTTATTGTTTCACGATGTATTCCATGAGATAATAATTTCACTCTGTGATTCCCCAGTGCTTGTTTTAAAATTAAGATAAATAGTTCGTGTGCATAGTAAGATTATAGTGCTTGAACCATCATACCTTCGTTCGCTAGTCTCGGATCCCTTCCATGGACAATGGTGGACGATATGCGGAACGGCGTTGTTTTAATCAAATGTAAGTCAGACATCAGTGTTCTCAAAAAAAGAGTATTTCCTTTGAGACGTCCGCAACACCCCATGCTGCGACATATCGCATACGAAGCTGTGGATAATTATAGCTTATAGGGCATATTGCGTTTCTAAGATTCTGAAAAGAATATTCGTGAGATAAATAGAAGAATAAAATCTTGGTTTATCAAATCTTTATACGGATATGGTATGTGATAAGCAATTAGATAAAAGAGGAAAAGTCATAGCCTTGAATAAAATCTAACCTCATTTCAAAAGAATAAATCAAATGGCACTAAAACAATAAGTCTTAAACAATAACTTAATATAACGTTAGTAATTTTTCTTGATTTTAACGACTATTCATTAGATATATATAGACAATTTTTGGGATTCATTTATTTTAAAATATTTTTTATTTATTATGTAAATATACATGTTTTATTATTATTAGATATTATTAACTAGAAAAGCAGGTTTTTGTAGACTTTTTAATTCTATACATCTATAGTAAATTTCAACACGAATACATAAACATATCCATCACATGTTACACATAGATACCTAATAAATTAAAATTGAAATGTATTTTAAAATGTTTGTGTTTGTATGAATAAATAAATAATATCTTGCACAATCAGTTCTAAAAGCCATACTTTTTTCACGAATTTGCAGTTTAATTAACGAAAATGCAAATGACTTTCAATACGTGTTGTAAGTGAACATAATTTTTTGCGTTCAGATCCTTGCAAGCCGAAAGTGAAAAGGAATTTGACTCAGTGACATGTCACGATTTTACTAACATTCTCAATTTTGTTGCTATCATTTATAGAAAAAACTAGTATATAGGAAGTAATATCTTCATTTAATTACGTCATTGAAATATTGACTCAACTGCTTGATAGATGTTTTCGTAGCATTATCTATTATTTATTGAGTGTTGGCAACAACTTCTTCAATACGTTTTTTCAGTACTCCACTACTAGCTTTTCGTAGAATGGTACTAGTTTCACAAAACATATTTACGGCCCTATCTGAAGTTTTCTTTAAACGGCACGTAGTCAATATCAAAATTTCAAAACTGTGCTTGAAATTCTTCTAAACAATTTTGGGCAGAATAAACCCTTTCTCCCTCCACACGTGTGCCACTACAAAAGTAACTAAGAAAGATCCTTGTTGTTAAGAAAACACCGTAGTTGCAAGTTGTTGGAATGTTATTGGTTGAGGTTACACCAACAACATGCCTTGTTTAGCCTTGAAAACGTTTTAAATGAACAATCATTTTTTCAACTTCAATTTCAGAAAACCAAATTCATTTTCTGTAATTAAACATTCATTTCAATGGAAATTTTGTTTTCTGAAATTCAACTTTGATTTCCTGAATTTGTTTATGTTCATAATGACTGTTAAATTATCATTACTGGAAAACATTCAAATTGTACGTAAAAATAATTTTCTTATATCTTTTTTATTAATTAACTTATTTGATAAACATTTTAGTTAAAGTCATTTTAGTAGCTTCTGAATTCAATGGTGTAGTCAGATTTTTAATAATAATATGGCTAATAACATTTTACTATTTCCGAACTCGAAAAATAATCATAGTATTCCTTGAAATTATAGATGAACTTATGAAATGTGGAATTAAACTTGTTGACTTACTACGCGTTAAAATAAAAAATGGTTTGATTTTAATGTAAAATGTAGATTGTATGAACATGGTTCCATTTCACATAACAGGTCACATTGTATATGTATGTCAAAAACGAAGCATGTATGAACACACGCTCATTAAGACTTTCAACATCATTCTCTATAAGATAGATTCCACTCTGACAAGTTATCGGTGAAGTTCTGACGCACCCTGTATAGTCATGAGCACTGAATGTTTGTTAATATCTTGAAATTTGCAGTTTTACTTTGTTTTTTTTGTTTTTCCCTTCTCCTAATTTGAAAAAGAATAATGCTGAATAATTGTTATGAATAGAAATGCATTCCAGATTTAATAGTTCTTTGGGATGTCAATATGAAAGACAACAAAAATTCCAAAGAATTATTTTCAGAATCCTATTAAATCCTCCTTCAGCTATAATATTAGAGCGGATTAATTAAAACGTTTAAAGTAAGGATATAACAGTAATGAATGGGGCAAAGATTATAGTGCTTTTATAGCATATATGTGTGTAAGCCTTATCAGTATGTGCCGAGAATAATAACCACAAATTAAATTATTACAAAGTAAACTAGAGATAAAAGGAGCATTTATAATAATAATTAGTCACACGATCCAAACAACCATTACGTGCCTACATACAATTTTATTATATTATAAAATCACACAAGATTATTCAGGATCCTATAATACATCTTAAGATATGTAGATGTTAGATATACAAATGAACGCGTGTTCGCAGTTATTAATAGATCGACAGCAAAAAGGTAATTTTAGCCATACTATTTCAAGGCATTTTTATAAATAGCAGCGTTGGCTGGGGGTTACTTATATAGGTAAATATTCCATGTTTTCACGAAAAAGTGAGTCTTCCATTTTTGCGTGACTCAGGTCGTGAACCCGCCATTGAAATTATAACCTCCAAAAATAACTATTTTCATTGACGACAGGTCAATTATTATGTTTGATCAATACTAATGCATGTATGTATACAAAAGGGTTATTTGAATGAAAAGTGTGAACTTAGAGCGAGTTGGCCACACTTTTCGCTTTTGTAGTTAGTGTTATGAGTTAATTAGAACTTTAATAAATATAGCCTATCACTATAAATTTTAATGTTATTTAGTATATGCATAAAAATTAGCAAATTTCACAAAACAGGCTGGGTTAACATAGGGGTAAGTTGGCGCAGCCAGTATGATAGACTGGCTCAAATAAGCTTTTGACTCGAATAGTCTCTATAATGCCATAATGTTTACTTTATGGTTGTATCTTTCTCAAATCAAACACGTTATGCACCATCGAATTTAATCTGATCATATTTCTATTTTTTACGTTAAAAAATCAAATGTTATTCATCTGGTTGCCTAATCAATAATCAAATTTAAAGTACCTACATTAATAAAAAGAAATATTTTAAACCAGCCAAATCAAACTAATGTTAATTAGAAAAGTATAGATTAAAGACCTACATATATTTATGAGTATACAGGGCAGTCCAGTTTTTTTTTCGGGATACTTTACTAGCGTATACTCTAACAACAGGATTAATGACAAAAGTTTATATAAACATTTGTCATTAAATGTTTCCCAACGGAGATATGGCATTGTAAAGTGTTCCATTTATATTGATATTGACAATAGTAGTGTGCTGCCAACGGTAACTAGTGTGTCAAAAATACACAATCTACTGTTGCGTTTACTAAAAAGTTTGTGTGGTACTACTATGCCAAGAAAATTTAGTAATGAAGAATACGCAGATATCCATTTTATTTATGGATTCAGCAACGGCAATGCCGAAGCGTCGCTGCGTGAATACGGCCAACGTTTTCCCCAAAGGAGACGTCCGGATTCTCAAGTGTTCATAGATACTCATCAGCGTTTTCGTGAACTTGGTTTACGCGCTAATAATGAACAAAACCAAAATGAAAATCACATACAAAGAGGACTTAGTAACCGTATTCTCCGGGCATTTAATGAAAACCCACGACTTGGTTCTCGCAGAGCGGCTGAACAACTTGATGTAACGAAATCAAAAGTATTAAGAACATCACATGCACACCACAGAAAAGCCTACCATTTTCAACTTGTGCAAATTTTACATCCTGGTGATACGGAGAGAAGGTTGATCTTTTGTGAGTGGATGTTAAATCAGGTATAAAATACGAGTTTTTGCATAAAATTCTTTGGACTAACGAAGCTACATTTACAAGATCCGAAGTAGTTAATTATCACAATCTTCATATTTGGGCACATCAAAATCCGCATGAGATTCGACCACGCAATTTTCAACATGAATTTAGTGTTAATGTTTGGCTCAGAGTCTTACATAATAACATTTATGGTCCATATTTTTTGCCGCCAAGATTAAACGCGGTTTTATTTCGTGAATTTCTTGATACTAATTTTGAGGATGTCCTTCATGAAATGCCCATTTACTTTAGAAAAAACAGTTGGACAACCAGACGAAGCTCCAGCGCATTTTGGACTACCTGTGCGTGAATGGTTGAATTCTTTTATAGAAAGTTTACAATGCGATATCTCCGTTGGGAAACATTTAATGACAAATGTTTATATAAACTTCTGTCATTAATTTTGTTGTTAGAGCACGCTAGTAAAGTATCCCGAAAAAAATCTTTACCACCCTGCATATATTTGTAAAATGTTCGTAAGAATTAATTTATTAAGTGTTTCCATGTTGGAAGCACGATCGTAAGATTTTATTCTGTTTGATTCTCTAGCATTTTGTATTCGACCTGTTTTCGTTTATAATTTTGCCCTCAAATTAGTTCCTGATGCAGTTATTACACTGAACCAAAAATCTGTACTGAAACGATACAAAAAGTCATTGTTCACGCGAAATAGTGCATTAAAAATAGTCCGAAGAGCGCGTTCATCAAATCAATGAAAAGGATTTTATTATTTAATGACGAAGGAATTTATTGGATAATAAACTATTCGTTGTATTAATGAAACCAAAATGATTGAAAATGAAATGATCGCTTGATTAGCTCAATAAAATATATAATTGTTATACAGAACACCAGTTTTATAATGAACGTTTTCATTCAACCTATGCATAGGTATAGATTATTATAAAAATGTAAAAACTGCATTTTTCGATGATTACTATTCATAAGGGCCGTGCCCTTTATATATTTAGTGAATGTGTTAGTTGTCATAACGTATACTTTTCTTCGAGGTATGTTATCTGTTTGTTTTGGCGATAAATTGTAAGCCATTAACACACCGGATAGAATATCATCATGATTATTAACAAAATTATTTATTGAACGTATGGAAAAATAGTGAGGTACTATAACAAATATTATCCTTGGAGTAATTTAAAATGATTCGTTATAATAATGATAACATATTTGTATGACTAACAAATCTTGTTATTACTGAATCGAAGATTATAAATGATAATATGTCATAACAGTGAAACATTTTGTTCTGTCAATATAATTTCACTCAATAAAATTGATATTAGGACTAGTATTCTTGTGAGCGCATTTTTCCTTCTCAATTGATAGAAATAATCTTGTCCAGGTTTTTTTTTATTGTCGCTTCAGCAGATCAACTTTCTCAACCTCCATAATTTTTATTTGGAATTCTCTTTATCGATCACATTCATCTGTAAACCTTTAAATTCGATTTCATTCATGCATACTATCATCTCAGCAGTATTCTTGTTTTCCTTACGCAGGCCTTTGTACCCTTTAAAGACTATTCATCTGCCTTTTTACCGCTGTCTTTTTCGACTATTTCTCGGACTTATTCATCCTTTCATAGACCTTAATATACGCGATTTGGCTAGGCTGCAGTAAAGTGCACATTTCGCTGACAAATTTATTGTAATTGTCCCGACACAAACATAGAACAGAAATCGGTTTAATAACCAATTCAACAACAGCTAAACGAAACTATTCGCAACAATGGCTCTGGTATACCCACTAAAATTCAAGCTGATAGTGCATTGGTTTTAAAACGACAGTGAAAACAAAATTAACATCACAATAATACATGGCCACACTGTGCGTATGTATGTATGTGTACATACTACCTATATCCGTTATATAATGAAATCGACCAGCGGGACACAATAATTTACGACCACCTGTTGCTATCATATGGCGACACAAATACCACAAAACCTGCCCGACGTTTCGCGCGCACAGATCTAACCTCGATTTTCACAGTCGAGTTGACGATTGTTGTTGCGAGTCTACTCTGTATGTATGTATGTACAACGTCTATGCATATTTATGTTATAAAAGTGCCGTTTTGTACGTTGGCTCTAGGCGTAATTGAATAAACGTGTTCAGAAATCAGATGACGCGTAGGTGATCCTTTCTATAGCAAGTAAAGGCATATCTGTATGTATGTAATACCAACTACTTATTGTATGTTACGTATATTATGCTGTAGGACGTATTCGTATCCGTTATGGTATGCACTTGCACTTATTACTTGCACATATGGAAGGTAGAAACCAGCCTTTCATAAAAGCAGCTTTGAATGGAGAGACTTTTGAATTGCAAAAGTAAGTTATTTATATGTTGTGATAGAATAGAAGAATTTAGTTTCACAATAAGATCTCAACTACAATGGAAATGAATTATTGCAGAATCATATATAAAGCAGAGATAATCCAAATACTGGGAGAATCTCCAGAAAACGAGTCAAACTAAAACTCTTCTGGAAAGCTATAACCAGAAGAGATCTGCAGAATGCATCAACCTGTCTAAAAATAATATTTCCATATTGACAGAGATCCTTACAGACCATTGTAAACTGAACGGACATCTAAGCAGGCTTGGAATAGCGGAGGAAGCCGAATGTAGATTTTGTGGGGAACAAGATGAATCGTCCATCCATCTACTCACAAACTGCGCTGCACTGTGCAACTCAAGGGCTCTGCACCTGGGCGTATGTGAAATTGAAGAGGGATAGTTACCTAATCTGGGGCCTTCTGACATTCTGCACTTTTTAAAAGGAATCAGACTGGACGGCCAGCTGTAAATACAGCCAGAATAGGGGACATAATAGATCTTTCAGGTCGCAATGTACAATCACCCTAAGATTACATACCTACGGATGAGGATTACAAGAAATAAACATGCTTGCCTCTGGTATGCTATTCTCTTGGTGACATTACAGAGAAAAAGATGTTCTTCCGTTTTTGCCGAAGATCAAGATTTGGTTTATTGTAAACACATTCCTGGCTTGATGAAAATATTTGATATAGAATATGATCCCAGTTACTTGGTATTGCTCATCGATTTTTCAAACGAAAGTTTCAAAACAATCCTTCTCCATGATAGAAATACATTGGATATATTATATACCGTCCATTTACAGGAATGTTATGAAAATATGGAAACAATTAGTTAATATAGCATATGAACAGCACGGATAAGTGATATATGGCGATTTGTAATTTATAACCATGCTATGTGGCCAACAAGCTGGTTATACAAAGGAAACACGGGTATTTCCTGTGCGATTGAGATAGTCAGGATAAAAGACAGAATTAGACTAAAAAGAATTGCCTCCTGGAGTTGAACTAGTCCCTGAAACCAAAAACCTTGTTCAAAAGTACCTACTTGGATTCTCGAGAAAGGTTTGCTACCTCTTTTATACATCAAGCTGAATATGAAGAAACAGTTTGAAATAGGCCTTAGATAAAGAAGGAAAAGATTTCAATCATATCTGCACAAAATTTTCCCGTCATTGTTACACGGTAAAGTGAAAGAAGGATCTTTTTATTGGCTCTGATGTAAAAAAAAATAATAATAAAGACTGAAAAACTTGTCGAAGAACTTAACTAAATAGAGAGAGAGAAAAGCCTAGGTATCTTTTAAGGAGGTTCAGAAAAAGGTCTTGGGAAGCAATAAAAACACTGATTGTAAAGAGATAGTGGCATAAAATATTGCAAATTTTGGCAAATTTTGGTTTAATGGGCAAGAATTCATGTATCCAATTTCAGTAGTTTTCAAGTTAGAGAAAAAGGTGCCTTTTTGCAATATTCTTCCTATGTCTATTCTAAAAAAATTGGACATAATGAAGAAAAACTAAATAAACAGTTATAGTCTTCAGAATGAATCATGACTCTAAATTTGCCTATGGTATAGGAAAGGAAGGGGAAGAAGAATAAATTTTTATATGATACTTGAAAAAGTTACTCAGCTAGCAAACTTCTATTAATTTATTGGCCAATACACCAAAAAAAAGAAACAGAAAACCTTCACCCAAAGAAAGTTGATTTCAATTAAATATACTAACTTAAGATTAGGATGAAAATATTTCTTCGAAAAGAAAAAAACTATGCGAGTAATTTACCTTGACAAAAAAAATTTGGATATGTGATGCCAAATATAATTTGCTTGAAGAAAACTATTTCATACAAAGTCTTTATTTTGCAAATGTACTTCAAGGAGTTTACCAACCACTATCAGACAACTTTGTTTAAACTTAAATGAACAATCAAACAAGAAGATGCGCCGGATGAAAAAAAAAATCAGACTTGATATCGCAAGAGACCTAAAATTATTTCGATTTACAGTGACTACTTATTTCCAATTACATATAAAAACTGAAAAGTGACACATCAAAACCTCGCCTTCACGCACATTATAAATATTTACAATAAAACGCGCATCACCGGTCAATTCTGCAGTCGATTGGGCATGTCAGTGACACTACGATCAGATTACACAACCGCTTCTTTTGCAGCCTATAAATACCTATATATACATCTATACATCTCCGTCCGTGGTATAATTGAACTAATTTTTTCGAAGGATCCAGTCTCTCGACCGGTTTCGCGGAAAAACGAAACCGGTCCACTATTCACAACACCCTGTTAACTCGGTACGTCAAGCCGGTTTGGTAACACCGTTGATTTCGCCTGAAGAAGTGCAGGAGGAGGAGCGCCGCATTCTCTTAGGAAACAACCGTAGCGTGAGTCACAGGTTGTGAATTCTCCGTTTGGAATTTTAATAAACATGTCTCGGTTAATAACAATAAATACCGACCTGTAGAGTTGTGAGTAGCGGCAAAGAGGCTATGTGGTGCCCAGATATACGCGACGATTACCAGGAATCAGAAATGCCGGTCAATAACTGTATTGACGAAATTGAACTTGGACGAGGATGATTCTAACTAGACTTTTGTCATGACGAAAAATATTGGATTTGAAAAATAATTTTCCTATGACTTAAATTATAGTCACACTGAGAAAAATAGATAATCAAAATAATGACAATAAGCTTTATAATCAGTTCTATTATGATTATATTAGAACATATAATTTTTGTAATAAATATTTCTAATAAAATATGAATGAAAATTGGGTATTAGATAATCTATTGTTGTCCCTACTTTAGTGCCATTTATTATATAGAGTGATTTAAAATACATGTGAAAACAAAAGCAATTATGCGTATAATTATGAACGAAAAAGTGTAAAAGTTATTTTTAAAAAGTCCCAACTGTTGAGGACTGCGGTAATATGTTGAGGTAGTAAGTAATGTATACAACTTTGTATTTGTCTGCAAGTCAACTTTACAAATAGTAGCCGATAGTGTTCTATCAGATTGAGATTAGATTGCATGCTGACCAATCAACTCCACGAAAAAGTGGTACTTCATTAAGGGACTCAGTAACTACTCTTGCCTTATTTGATCTGGCGTTGCATCTCTAATAAAATGTGAAAATGGGACAACAGCTTCTTACAGAATATCTTCCACATACCTGTGAGCATTTAAAGCACCAGTTTTTACAAATATGCGCTCCGTACATGCTTCTCTCCATACCATAACAGAAGGAAGTCCGCGAAGGAGAGGCTACGTGATATGGACACCGTGAACGAAGCTCTAATGCGTGTTTGGCAGGATCGTTGGGCAAACTCTGAAAAGGGCAGGGTAAACAAAAGCGCGACTCATCTGTAAAGAGAACTTGCTAAAGGATCCAATTCGCATGTAATCGTTCAAACTAATGCCATGCTGTTCGATGTCTAGGTAACAATTGGACCAGCTTCTGCAATAAGGAACCAAATAATAAAATTAAAAATTACAAGAAAACAGTGTTTGAAACAAATTTTAAAAAAAAAACATAGGAGCATAGCTCAAAAAATGTACATTGTTCTTCAACTGTTATTTATTTATAAAAGCATTACATGTAACTACTAATGCAGACTTTTTTGTTTTTTATATATTATTTTTAGAAAAATATCACTTGATTCTTCTTTGCAAAACGCAATTTTAAAAAAACGCCTAAGCTAAACAGGAAACTTTGTACAGAAACAGACATCAAAACTATTGTACCTACTAATGTTTCCAACTGGTCTTCTGGTTCATAATCTAGATCCCCATTATTACCATCAATATCTTCCAGCATGGTCTCATCGCCGTCATTGCAAAATATTTGGTCAGCGACAGGAATCATGTCCATGCAGGTTTTTATTATTTATATATATTTTTCCAGCGCGTTTCCATTATTATAATCTAATGGTCAGATGATTAAAGTTCATCATCTGACCATGATTAAAGTTTCTGCTGCTATTTGGGGACGCACTTAACATCTCCAAAGTCGCTATCAGTTGGGAAAAAACTGTGCCCAGAAATTAAGAAAATTAACCGAATTGCTTGCAAGGAATCGCTCTCTTCTAATACAGATTTTAAAAGCAATACCCTCTTTATATTACGATTTTGGCCCTCACACGAACCACTCCATAACTTTAAAAACATTCACCGATTGATTGACGTGATTTTTAATGTATATTTTTAAACTGGAAGCTACTTTTTGCCCACCTCGACCTGCTTGTCCCTCCAACCAAATGGATTACCTTATAGCAGATCGACTAATTTAGTCGCTAATTAGCCGCAAAGAGTTTACTTGCAGAAAACGTCGTTAGAGCTCGAAATAGGCCGCTACTGCCACTTGTTGCTCTAGTAGTTCGCAATCTGTGAAATGGAACGAGTCTATAGTGTATACAAGCAAAGGACTAACAATGGGGTTTAATTATTGGAACGATTCACGGAAATGCCAGAATGCCGTGTCGCTGTTCGTAATTGGCAGTTCTTTTTTTTTAATCGAATGGATGAAAATCGCTAATTGGCCTTAGATTTCAAGCCGTTTTAATGCACTGAAAGAAGAGGATATATTAAATTAACAATCAAAATAGGTATCCAACAATTTTTGGTTAAATAAAGTCAAACAAAAATCTTTGTTAAAGTAAAGTACGTAGTGCCGGTGTGTTTTTTTTAATATAACTTTTCTACTCTAAGTATTTTACTATCAACTTATTGATTCAATATTGTAAACTTTATTGTTTTTTAGCTCTGTCTCTGAAGAAGTAAACAATTTTTAGGAAAGCTTAGACATTTAGCAGAAAAATTCTAGTTTTATTTGGCTGCCTCCCAACAACTCATTCATCTCTAATCCTAACAAGTACATACAGTTAATACTTCCAATTACTTAACAAAATAATGTTAACATTTTTGTTTAATTATTGTAACTCTATTTTTTGCTCAATCTTTTCAAAATAATTTTAAATATAGAATTCGTGATGATGTTTCTGAGATATTCGTTGGTGTGATGAATTCATATTCAACAGAATGATCTGGAAACATAGGAAGCAAAATAGGTACAACATTATAATATTACGGCTTAAGATTCAGGAATAGTGTTAATTAAATATTTATTATTTGCAAAATACTTACAAATATACAAATAATATTTTTGCTTTCACATTTGTGCGTGTTCCATGTAAATAAAATTCCGCCAACCCCGATGACGTCAAATCGCACATGAGGGTGCGTAATTCATGCTTACGTCAAACGTCTCAACCGAACGCGTATTCCCAGGTAACCGTGACGAAAAATAAACCGCATTACGTCACACGCAAAATTTCCCTTCCTAAAAATAGAATACATCATCCCTTCAGAATTCGTTTCGCATAAAAGACCCGGGCGTCTCTATCCGATTTTACCGCGGAAAGTAAATATTCAAGAATTATCTGAATTGTGACTCATTTCAGCGAATGAAAACCGCAATGATAATTCAAGGGAGACGAAACCAGATCTAAATGTGTACTACATGCAAATGTGCTGAGGCATGAATTCCTTGACGCAGACGAGACTCAATCTGCATAAGTTTAATCTGTGAAATATTCCGTATAATGTGCTAAGAGAATATTCGTCACATTCTCAGGTGAATCGCTGTCTTGTATATTTTCCGAGGTCAGTGCTAAAGACGGGAACTTGTAATAATAAACGCAACTGTTATTTACCTAATGCTATATACGGAAAATAAATATTACAATTGTGTCACGGACGAATTCAAATTTATTTAAATTTGCCCAATAACTTAGATTATCATTCACGAGAATATGTTTATCTATCAAAATCCGTACTCAAATTGGTAGGAAGGCAGTAGTTAGTGTTAAGGGCGTTCAGGATGATATGATAATGACATATAGTTCCGGTTACATTGACTTAACATGCGGTGTTCCGCAAGGTTCAATATTAGGTCCCACCCTATTTTTAATTTATGTCAACGATTTACAGTCGACACTTGATTATTGTAGACTAGCACAGTATGCTGATGATACTAGTTGTATTATAACGACTGATACTGTTGAATCGGCCTCTAATTTAACATCCAAGTTGGTCCGGGACATGATGACATGGTGTGATGCTAACAATTTGGTACTTAACCACGGTAAGATGGGTCTGATGCGATTTTCGCTGACGACGGTGGAGGGTGGTACCAGCCTGTATGTATCGTGTAATGATAAGTCCGTACCGCAGAGTGATAATGTTAACTTTTTGGGTTTGACAGTGGGTCTTAGATTAAAATTTGACCTCCACTGTACCACACTGTCGCGTAAGTTGGCGACTGCTCTTTATGGACTGCGATGTCTTAGGGGTGCTGCAAGCATTGATTCGCTGAGAATTTTTTATTTCGCGTATGTGGAGTCACGATTGCGGTATGGCATTATCTTCTGGGGCGCCACACCTAGTTTTAAAAAAATTTTTACGTTGCAAAAAAAAATTCTATGTTGCATGTTGTGTAAGTCCTTTGACGTTTCTTGTCGTCCTTTATTTAGGCAACTGAATATTCTCCCCGTGGCGTGTTTGGATATCTATGAAATTTTGATGAACTTGAAAAATAATGAAAATACCTTTTTAAGTAATTCTGATATATATAGTACTATGACGACACGCAATGGAATAAACAAAAGTATACCTATACATAGTACGAAAGCATTTGAATTTAGCCCGGCATACAAAGGAATAATATTCTTCAATAAACTACCAGAAGATATAAAAACTTGTAGTAACAAATTCCATTTCAAAACTAAATTAAAAACTTTTTTGTATAAACATAGTTTCTATTCTATTGAAGAATATTTAACATGTACCTATTAATAGTGACGTGCCCTGTAGATTTTTGTATCAATGTAATGTGTTGGACAATGTCTATGTTCTTTTAACAGAACGATGACAATAAAATATATTCTATTCTATTCTATTCTATTCTAAATTTGCATATTTGCTTGCATAAATGTATTATATTTAACAGATTAAAGAAACATTAAGACCCTTGTGGAAAGCTTACTTTCATTCAATATTACTTTATATCAAAGAAATGGTAGACTTTAGTAGAGACAAATAAATCCTTTTCCCATTAAATTATGCCTACCATTCCAATATCCTGATGGCCTCTACTAGTCTGCACATGTCTCTGGCTGGTTGATCAAAATAATCTTTATTTCTGACTTGCCAAAAATTGCCTGTCGTTTTGCGTCCAGACCCTCACATTCACACAGAATGTGGTCCTATGCGGTCTCTATCATTCTATTACATAGTTTGCAGTGGGTATGTTATGCAGGTATCTGGATAATGTTGGGATACCTGCTACTATTCGAAGGAGATTTACACTAAGCTTTATTACTTCTTCACTCATCTTCTTTGATGGTCCCTTGATAAAGGTTGCGTGAATTTGCCTAGTTGTATTGTTCTAGTGTTCTCTATGTTTCTCTTGGATTCAACTACTTGCCTGCTCATGTGCTACGTTTTTGGATACTTCTAGAATAGGTTCTGGGCCTATATATGAAAGCGATGATCCCTTCCTTGGCTTTCTCGTTTCCTTCGATTCCCGAATGCCCGAGCATAAATAGCAAAGTAACTTTATTGGGGTCTATAGTCTAGACTATGCAATTCTCGGAAGCACTCCTAAACCAGCCTTGATTGTATTCTAGGGTTCACTAAGGCCTTCGGTATCACCAGACTGTCTATTGCAATGCAGATATACGCTTGTTTTTATAACCACTCTGATTGATTTTGTTGCTTAATGCAATATTTCGTATGCCTCTGCTGAAAGACACTAACATATTTTCTTAGTGAAATTGTGATCATTGTACTCCTCACCTCACTGTAAATTCCAGGTCTAATACCATTCTCCGTCCTATTTGATCCATCTGTATACCAGATCAGTTCACTGAACCTGTCTCTGGAGTTGGATCGATTCCAGCTTGTTCGATTCGTGATTTCCCCATCGAAATTTCTGTTAAATTAATATGTCGAAATGGTTGTGTGCCAACCCTGCATATCTGCCACTTGGTACTTCTTGCAATCTGAGATGCTTCATTCTTGCCTCCCCCATTATCACCAAAAGGAAAGAAGGGAGGTCTAGGAGGCATTCCATTACTGCTGTAGTAGTCTTCATTGCGTCTATTATTCGTAAACACGCAAACCTCTGCATCTTACTGAATCCTTATAGCAATATGATATCTTAGTTCACCATACCAGAGGTGAATGAATTATCATGATTCTGACCATTGTGATGTATGTCCAACCTCCATGTTTTACCGTGGGCTCTTCTAGTCAACAAGAGTGTTGTCTCGGTCTTGGTTTTAATCCCAAGTAGGGAAGCTTGGAGTCAAGAATCACACCAATGTATCTTATTTCCTCGGACAACTTTATTTCTTCAATCCGGAGCTTTTGCAGTCCTAGACTATCTAACTTCTTCCCTCCCGTGAATGCTGTTATGGTCGTTTTGGAGGGCCCTCTTCCACGGTCCACTCTAGTACAACATGTAGAGTGTTTGGCATTTTGTTCCGCACTACGTTGTTGAATTTACTCTGGGTAAGGATGACAATATCATCTGCGTATCTCAAAGTTTTATGCCCTTCATTGTTCAGTTTTACTTGTAGCTCGTCCACGACCAGATTCCATAACAGAGGCCATAAAACCCCACCCTGCTGGCATCCTCTTTCGACCCGAGCCACCAGTATTTCTCCCATGAATGGTTTCTTTAGCTTAAGCAATCGTTTTTATCAATGATCGAGGAATTTTCCTCGGAATAAAACTTTATGACAAGACTAGATAAGGCTAGAAATCGAACTAGTCACAGTGGTATCGTAATATTGTTCTTTTTCGGAAAATGTTAACCATACTCGCAGCATCTGTTCGATCATTGTCATGTAGGTACCTTGTTCGGTATCGATTCACTTGCTGAACCATTCCTACAAAAATTGGGTTTAGATAAAATTTCTATAGCATGTAATAGTAAAGTGTATACTAAAATATTTAAAACTAATAGAATTTCTTTAAGAATTAATTAAAAATATAACGAAATAATAACAAGGAGAAAAAAGCCAGTAGAAGTAATCCTACAACTTGGATCTTTCTTAGTGTTGTTATTTAGATATTTTGCCGCAGCTAATTGTTACTAACGTTGTTGTTTTAGAACTTATAACATCAAACCATTAGTGTTGGAGAACATTTAATCTAGTTACTATCCAAGATTATAGTGCAGGTAAACATATGCAAGCACAGCATATAGGTCGAAGTTAAAGGAAATGACTCATATGGAAAGATTGCCATTTCAACCGCTGTAGCTCTCTGGTTTCCGCATATATATGATTTGATTACTCAGAGTCGCTTTGATCGGGTTTAATTTTGTTTTCCCGTACTTGATTGAATTTCTTAAGTAATATACATACAACCCATTCTTATTTATACTCGCACTGATTTGTTTCTTCTTCATTTCAACCACCCAAACAATATCGAAAAGGAAGGTGGTGCCTTATAATAGGCACTTTACCATCTGCGTCCGGTCGTAAAGATGCGGGCCATTGCTTCCAATGATTGATTGCTTGATTGATAGGAGCAGTTTATGAGAGTAGTGGTTAAGAATAATCGAGTTTGTTCAACCAACCTGCACCTCTATATAAGTAGGTATATACTATCTGCCCACGCTTGTTATTCACTTAGGTACATAGTGCATAAGGATATATAAATGCACTTACGCATGACTTAATTGTATCCGCAAAGTAATTTACAACCACATTATCACGCGTAGGTTTTAAACGTGTCGAAATGCGGACAATTCTTTACCATTTCATACTATAAAGGCAAAAGCTTACATACCAAATTAACGTACGCGAGCTTGCGATGGGTGCAGTAAAGAGCGAAAGAGCTGCTGGATTGTTTCTGGTTTGTGCGATTTTTTTGGCTTGTTGCATCTTTATATTTCACATCCATCGATGTATGAAAAATGTTGACCGATATATTAAATTTTGCTGATGCAATAGCAATAGGCATTTCATGACATTTCAATTGAATTCGCATTATCTATCCGGACGGATTATTACAAGCAGGAGAAGACACTATTTACGATAAAGCAATTTTACGGGGGTTAATAACTAGAAATTTATTTTCGGTTAACTATGTACCCAGGGAGCCACATTCCTAGCTAAAGTACTGTTCGTAGAACGGTTTAAGGTTTCAAAGCAGCATTTTTTTCTTTCAATAAATAATAAAAATATAGTTGTATAAACGATTTAATAAAAGTCTCTGAACGTAACCACAATAACTATATTATTAAAGAATTATAAGAGCAAGGATTAACATTAATAACTATATCATTCGATATTAATTCGACAACTGCCCGAAAACAAGTGCCCTTCCGAGGTACAACCGTGGTCCCTAATTTCTTCCGCGAGGCCGAGATGACATCATTGTTTAGTCTACGTCGCGTCGATCCCCGATCGCAGGACATATCGGCTCTCACGGTTAAGCGGCAGCCCTCGGTCGCGGTACCTGAAGCTCGAAGTCGCGTTAACAGTTGATACTGATAACGAACTAAATAATTGAAATATGTGCTTTGGTAGAATTAGATCGTTACTAT
Source organism: Cetonia aurata (assembly GCA_949128085.1). Classification (NCBI taxonomy): domain Eukaryota; kingdom Metazoa; phylum Arthropoda; class Insecta; order Coleoptera; family Scarabaeidae; genus Cetonia; species Cetonia aurata. The sequence continues at coordinate 20,156,636 of OX421887.1, read as the reverse complement.
AGCAATGGCGTTTGAGGTATACCAAGAAATGCGACTTGGTTGTAATTTTCCAAAATAATCACTTGTACTCACAGTATATTTATAGTGCAATCAGTACCACAAAAGTAGTAAATATTGGAACCAGGAAACGACAGATGTTAAATTAATCAAATTTTTGTCAACTTTGAGGTTAATCGTGTCAGAGCAGCATATTTTGTCACCTGAATAAAAACATTTTTGTTGTTTGTTTAGTTTAAGTGTTATTGATATCACTGCAAATGGACGCCAGTATTCCCCGTATTGTGATTTATATGCCTCAGACCCACCTTGGTGCGATTGGTTTTGCCGTTTTGATGATCACAGTTCCTAGGTATAAGATATTTACCCGATAAATATATAAATATTTTATGGTGCCGTCTACCATGTATTCAATTAATGATTCAGATCTGCATTATTTCTTGGAGTGAAATGGGAGAATTGCCATCCTTAAAACAATTTCTTCATCTATTCTCTTCACTATTTGTTTCCACTTCTCCGGTCCTTTGCTGTATCTTCCCGCTTAATTGTTTATTCCTATCGTACTTATATCCGCTTTCACTTCCTCAGGCCACTGTCTCTTTGATCTTCCTCTTCTGCTTCTCGCACCTTCTCCTTCGTAAAAAAAAACATTTTTAGCAATTATGTGCACCGGTATTCCAATAATATGGCCTAACCACCTCGCATTTTGTGGTCGCGCTTTTTGGGTTATTTGTACTTTCTTTATGCTCTCTTGTACAAAACCATTACCTCTCTGTTTGCATGTCTTCTCCATTCACCTTCTGTGTAATATTTTCCTCAAAAGTTTCTTTCCGAAATTTCCAATTTTTGTTCGTCTCTCATTGTCATTACCCATGATTCGCTGGCGTATAGCGCAAGTGATCTGATGATTGTCTTGTGAACTCTAATTTTAGCTGCTCTCCATAGGTCTTCACCCTTAAAATTGTTGATAATGTCTCTACTGCGTTCTTTCCCTTCAAAATTCTCTTGTCTATTTTCCATCCTTCTTGGTTTTTCGATGTTATCGTTACTCCTAGATATTCGAACCCGTGAACTTTTTCTGATTCGTTTGAACATTTTGCCCTGTAATGTCTACTTTCATTTCCATGTACTTTGTTTTTTTATTGTTAATCTGTGTCCGAATTTGTTCGCTCCCTTGTCTTTTTGGACATCGCCTGCATATTCAATGCCATTTACTTTATAATTTCTGTGATACAATATGTGTATTTAATGCTTTTGTTACTGTAGGAGGATAGAAAATGTCCCTGCGATAATGTTTAGGTCAGAGCACGTGTTTGGAAAAATAGAAAACCTTAGACCTGAACAAGGTAATTTTAATTACTTTTTCTGTAATGTTCTTATTTCTAAATGACGTTTATTAATTGAAAAATTCCTATTTATTGTTCAAGTGAATTATTGGGTTTAAAAACATCATAAAAATGCCTAAATACCATTATAACAGAAAAATGTCATCTTGGTGGGGTTCATGGTCCAATATCATATGCAATTTTTGAAGAGATATGTAATTTCAGGTAAGAAACGCCATAGTATTGAAAAAGCGTTATGCTTCCCGTATCAATTTTACGATAACTGTAAATATATAATTCATTTTTTACAATTTTGTGTTGTTACATTAAACTAACAACACTCAAATAATCTGCCCCAATTTTCTTTAGTAAAATTCAAAACTGACATTAGTGAACTAACCTATAATTGTAGTAAATACTACCACATATGTTTGCTATAAAATGTTATTGTACTTAAAAATTTTGTCTATGACACGTAAAAATTTTCAAAAAATATAGTGTTATTACTTTAGATTACTTAATTTCAAACTAACTCTGTGTAAATATGGAATTTTTATCCAATTTTAAGATATAGTGTTTCCAAAGACTTTATGCCAAACGCCTTCCACCACAAAAAAAATGTATGCTAAAAATTATTAACGGAATATTCCATTGATGACGTTTATCTACTTATTACTGAAAATGAAAGCAATAGATTATCTGTTTAAATTGTAGTTGGCACTGTAAATATATGCATATACATACATATCTTACAGTACTCCATCTGCAAGCACACATTATGTACAATGTGTACCAAGGTCTTTCAGTGGGCGAACCATTCACAAGCCTTCCACGACAATGAAAACTGAGTTACGTTACATAACCATGTATACATTCCATACATTTACCAACCCGAATGGTAATATCAATATGTATGCATCTTTGAACATATTTTATGTATTATCGCTAATATTTTTTATCTACAGCCAGAGCGGTAAATTGATATGATCGAATCGTCAGTCAGCATTCCAAACATCTTTTTTTTGTGCAACGCATGCGAGAACGGCCAGTTTCAGTGTCATTAGCGGTAGGTATCTATTTTTAGAACGGTTCTCGGTGGCGTTACGCGACTGCTCAAGGTTTTTCTATTCCTGTACACTTTCGAGAAAGTCGATGTTTACATGTGCCGTTTTTTTTTTTCGTCTTTTTTCGAAGCCTCTACATACAAAATTAAACAACACGTTATGAAACGATATATTTATAAGACGACTTCCATTTTAAGAGTAATTTTTAGAAAAAATAAATACAAAACAAAGCGTGCCGTGCAACACGATCTTTGAGAATTATTTCCTTTCATCTGCTTTGTATTGATCACTTAAACGTATATCTAAATTGTCACTCAAAGTAATTAGGTATATGCGAATATTCTCTATATATAAAGGACCTCAAACGATGTATTCATTTCATCAACGCGAGCACCATTGTGTCAATAGACAAACAACAAACGCGGGCAAACATGTGCTCGACGCATTGTACCATGGACAGTTCGTTAACCCCTTTTTTATCTAACCAAACGACACAGGAATGAGCCGAAAGACGGTCTCTTATTTGATAGCACACGTACAGCTACGGTATGAAATATTAGGACACGCATCGAGGCAAACTTTCTCGTAGCTATTGCTATCTCTTCCTCCCGTTTTACCCCGCAAATTTTGCCGCAGGCGCTATACTACTACCTGCTCGTTCTCATAATCACAAATTTATTATATGTTGAACTTGAACCATTTATAGAAAACGGGAAACAGTAGCGATAGGATTTATGAAGGCATAATGCAGTACAGATTGTGCGTTCGGAAGCTTACCCGTTCCAAAGTTAGCATTGAAATACAATATTTATAATCATAACTATTCATAACATAATGCAATTAATATAACAACGTTCGGTAGCTTAAAGAGATAAGTTTTGTATGTATAAAGTAACATTTAAAAATATGTAATTAATTCTGTAGCTATTATTAAAATCACCGTTTGAAAACAATTTTAGTATTTTTTAAAAACGATATATCTATTTAAAAGTATTAACCGTGTCCTTAATTTCTTATTGTAAAAGTAAGGTATAATTGCATAATATGAAGAGGTGATATAAACTAATGATGACAATTAATCTTGTTTTAGTTATAATGTCTTGCGGTACTTATTCAACATTTAATAAACAACGGACTATAAATTTTAATTGAAAAAAAAAGTTTCCCAAAATTAATGGAATGTAACTTTAGATATTCAAGAAAAAATTGCGGCAGGTCTTGCAATTCTTGTAAGGGCCCATCGAACTGGAACATTTTGTTCTATCTGATATTAAATAAATAATTTTTTGGTTTTTGTTTTTTTCTCTTGATTTAGCGGCTTGGTTTTTAAATTTAATGAATTATTCAATAAAACTCTTCATGACGTTTCGACAATCTTATTTTTTATTGTTGTCTTCCTCAGATTATTTTATATAATTCACAAAATTTTGTCTAGAAATTATGAATGGATTATGTTATTAACATTTTTACAACTTTTTTATGCGTTTTATACTTACAAAATTAAAGACATTCACACAACATTTTAAAATAGTATTCAACATTTTTTTATCTTTTCATTTTTCTTAAACATATACTAACTGTTAATTGTCATTTAAAATTATTATGCATGGCGAAACATTTTGTGTGAACACTGGAGAACTACATTTAAAATTTTAACACACATTCAATTTTAATAATACAAGTATTTTAAATAAAGAAAGAAATTATAAAGCGCGATGTATATTAGAAATGATCCAAATAAAAAAACAAAATAACGCAGTAAACGACAAAACAGAAATAGAAAACTTATCAAAAATTTATGCACCAATCATTTCAACATACTTTTCGTCAGTAATATATATATAGGTAAATTTACAAATAAACAATTTTTAGTACAACAATTTAGGAGAAAAACGCCCATAGCTGAGAGTGCCTTTCGGTTTATTTTAAATGTAGTTCTCCAGTGTTCACACAAAATGTTTCGCCATGCATAATAATTTTAAATGACAATTAACAGTTAGTATATGTTTAAGAAAAATGAAAAGATAAAAAAAATGTTTAATACTATTTTAAAATGTTGTGTGAATGTCTTTAATTTTGTAAGTATAAAACGCATAAAAAAGTTGTAAAAATGTTAATAACATAATCCATTCATAATTTCTAGACAAAATTTCGGGAATTATATAAAATAATCTGAGGAAGACAACAATGAAAAATAAGATTGTCGAAACGTCATGAAGAGTTTTATTGAATAATTCATTAAATTTAAAAACCAAGCCGCTAAATCAAGAGAAAAAAACAAAAACCAAAAAATTTAATAATAATAATAATAATAATATATTTCATTCCATAGATACAAAAGTGTGTGGAACAAGTCAATGTCAATTGGACTTAAAAGAAATACACATATACACACATACACAATATACATCACATTACGATAACAAATAATGTAAAACTTGAGTGTTTGCTAACGTATTTCTATTGCAAAAAAATCTTCAATTTTATATAAAATATTTGATTTAAGAATTTTCTTTAATTTGTTTTTGAAAGTTATGAAAGGCAGGATTTTTAAAGTATTTGGCAAATGATTATAAATACGTATGCATTGGAACAATGCAGTTTTCTGTAATTTAGTCAAGTGCGTATAAGGTGGCACCAAGAAACCATTTAATGTATTTCTGGTGCCATGACTATGTGCAAGTTCAAATTTTTTAAAAAAATCATTATAATTACTTTTGACAAACAAGGCGCACTCAAGTATATAAATAGCCGGAACGGTAAGTACACTAAAGTCTCTAAAAATGTCTTTACACGTGTCACGCCTTCGTATGCCAAAAATTGATCGTAGACACGTTTTCTGCAGGATGAAGACTCGCCCCACGTCGATGGAATTTCCCCAGAAGACAATCCCATATCTCAATCGAGAGTAGACATTGGCATAATATACTGAAAGAGCTGATTCAATGCTCACATTTTGTGCAATAACTTTGAGCGCATAACAAGCACTGCTCAATTTGCCCGATATACACTCATTTACAAGCACGGCTAAGAAAAGATCCCCATCAATTAAATAAATGATGGCGTAGTGTTGCTACATATTTAAACTGTAATTAATTATTCTACGTTTCGGATTTGTCTTTGAACGTAGAATAATAAATTACAGTTAAACATATGTAAAATTTTATTGAATTATATCTACCGTATACCCAAAAAAGGAAAAATAACACTTTAAAATATTACTATTAAAGGATAAACGGTAGAAGAAAAATATCGATGAAGAAGAACATCTCTCGCATAAGTTAAAGAAATTATAAATAGGCAAAATATCTATTATCCTACAGATACTGGATCTTTTTTGTACTTGCGCTAAAAAGCGATGGGACAATAGTCATTGAAGGCGAATAGCTCCAATATCGTTTCATTAGTGTATTTCTTATATAGTTATAGGTTGAAAACAAGGTAAAAAAAAAATAATTAAATTTAAAACAGAGTTTAATAATTGCGCCCGCGCAGCGTCTTTAATATGTTCGCTCTCAGCATTCGCCTAGGAGTGAGGAAAAGCACGGTAAAACCTACACTCTGAGAGTTGTCACCACTAAAAATACATGTCTGAAATTACAAAAAAAAAAAAAAAAACGTTTTTCAAAACGATCAAGCAAGAAAACATGCATGAACAGTAAAAGAAAAAAATAATAACTATAAAACTTATAACAACAATAAAATTAAAAAAATTCTAAAAACTACAAAAACACAACTTAAATCATAACTAAGATGGGTAAACAGTGAGAATATCACTTTTGTCAAACTTCCTCAAAAAAAAAAACAAAAATATAAAAAAAAAAAATCCTCTTCTAAAAAAACAATTAAATATAAAAAATTTAAAAAAAAAACAAATAAAAAAATTATTAATAACGCGTCCAGTACCCGTTCCGATCTATAACCTCCTCCAATCGTCCACGCATGGACGCCACGAGATTCGAACAAGTTTCCCTTCCTCTAAAGCGTTCCCACACCTCGGTAACGTGTTGGTGAAGTTCTACTTGATTTCGCGGAACTGGTGCATCGCGTAGATCCCACATTCTTCCCATAGCCGCCCACAAGTTTTCAATGGGGTTTAGATCAGGGGACTTTGCTGGCCAGGGAAGGACTTCTATTTCATTGCGATGTTCCGCAAACCAATCCCTCACGATCCGAGCTGAATGGACTGCAGAATTATCTTGCACCAGTGTAATCCGATGAGGTGCAGGGTATATAATTCGGACACTGGGAAGCAACACTTCTTCCAGGACACGAATGTATTGGATGGCGTCCATGCGTGCTTCAATCCGGGTAAATTCTCCAGGTCCGGCACTGGACATCCAACCCCAATACGCCAAGTTAATTCGGCTACTTTGCCGAATTCTGACAACATTGCTTTCTTCGAATCTAGTGTTGTTAGGGCGCCATACCAGTTTTCTCGCATCCTGAGAGGTTGAAAATACTTTCTCATCGGAAAATATAACCACATCCCAGTTGCGGTTTAAATTTGCTTGCGCAAAGTTTAGTCGACTCACAATATGGCGCTCCAAGAAATCTACCTTCTTCGCCGGACGCCGACAGTGAATCCCACTTTTGTGAAGAAAGTTTCTCACAAGACGGGCACTGCAATTTAAATGCAGTGCTTCAACTATCCCCACAGATGTACAGATTGGATGTTGTCCTACGTACTCCAGGATTGTATTTCCGACGTCAGGGGTAATTTTCCGTGGATGCCCAGGCCTTGGCCTAGTTCTCAGCGCTACATTTTCGTTTTCAGTTCGCCATCGATGCACCCAATAATGAACGAGTGACTTCTGTAATAAACCAGCAGTATATTAAATAACGTTCACGTGGTGTATAATCAGAAAAAAAACAACTTTTTTTCGTTTCATTTAAACCGAAACGATGTTTGTAAATTAAGGATATGTAAAGAGAATACTTACTGATGAACCTACTTCCGCAGCAATTTGCCTATAAGACAAACCACGCTCCCAAAGGGTAACCACCTTTGCCCTTATTTCTATGCTTGTCTCCGGACCGCGCATGTTAACTACAGTACCACTGACCTCTAACTAACTTGGAAACCTTAGCTGAAAGGCTTATATTTTGTAAGATTTTCAGAAAAAAAAGAATTTAGCAATTCTTAAATATACAATAATCTCTATAATTCCCCAGTCACAATTCTAAAGTATTTATGCATACAAAGAAATTTAATCCTAATATTATTTTAATTGCATTACAATGTAATTACTGAATAATTGCTCTTGGATATATTTATTGCAGTCCGGGGTTAATTTAGAATACCTAAATAATACATAAATACACACATTAATTAAAAAAGTAATCAATGTAAGGGCATGGGTAATTTACACACTTTGGTATTAGGTATTATTAGCCCCTTTAATTCTGGAGGTATAATTCACACTTCCTATTGGCAAACAACAATTGCTCCACTAATCCTACTATAAAAGTTAAAATAAAAGAGAAAGGAATTTTATATTATAATTAAGAACAATTACCCTACAGGAAATAGTACCAATAATTAAAGTCGGTGCAAAGTTTGTAACCGGCAAGGAAATAATGACCACTTACATTTTTTTAAATATATTACATATTTTTGCCAACGTATTTTTTTTAATGCCTATGAATCCACACTTTGCAATTTTAAATAAAATTAATTTCATTAAATGTACTTTGTTTATTTATAAAATTTACAATATAGTTATATTTGTTGTGGAAATCAGCTGTGGGACTAGTTTCTTTTTTATATACATATTTTTTAAAGTAGGAGAAATTTCCTATCGTCATACCAGTTCATTAATAATCCAATACATAGCTTGCCCCTTATTGTTCTTCGGTTCTTTTTTTTTTATTTTGTTTAAAGAGGTTTGATCCATCATCGTTAAAATGCTACATCAAACTTTAATACGGTCCTACAGCAGATTAGTGCAAGTGTTTATTATTGCCATCCCGAGACCCCTTACAATCCAATAATATATTGCAGTCATTTTATAAATTACTTTTCTCAAAATAGTCATATTCCTACTATAAATGTATATGCTGCAGAAACTACCTCGACTCCAAACGGAAGCGCGCGCTTCATACATAACTCTGTGCATAAGTTTTTGTAGTTTGTGCGGTATATTTTGTATTTTATTCACATTACACCTACAAGCAATTATAAAGAGGTAAACACAAAACCATAAACCCTAGCATTGACGGCTACCTGCCGACTGAGAGCGCTTTATCAAGGTCGACCATTGTATCAGAACTTAGGCGAGGGGGAATGAGAGAGACAACTATAGCTACGAAAAGATTCGGTGCTCGATGCGTGTCCAAAAATTTCTTACCATGATTGTACGTATGTTGTACAAGACGTAAAAGATTCAAAACTAAAATCTCCATGCACTAGGCTACCTCCAACTTCCAAAGCAACTATCACCTACAAACATCAAGCACAGATTATGTTTATTTAACTGTTGCCTAGCGAGGACGGAATAGAAATGTTCTCTGGTTGCACTTTACTGCCTCATTGTTGTTACGAGCCACGCTCCGGTTGATATCATTGACGACGTATTGTGTGCGTCTAGTTCTACTGCGTAGGGATTTTGATTTTCATGGTCTATTCATAATACGATTGTTCGCTGTATGCAATTCTGGATTGATTGATTTATGTTTGTTTGTCAAATCGGGAGTTTGTTTGCTATTCGATTATATTGCATTACATAATGACACTAGACTAGGACTTATCATGTTATACAGGGTGTGTAGATATTTGCGCAGTTTTTTGTTAAATTTCTACTGATCTATCTTAATTGAAGAATCTTTTGTACGGAACTTTCCACGACTATCTACTAGCGAACGGTTTAATATGCAGCGTCTGGAGAATGTTTTGATAGGCGACGTACCCGGGCCTCGGCGGGCCCTTGTTTATAAACATTACGGCGACTCGGATAGAGGTGTCTGAGAATTGTAACAAAGGCAGATATATATTAAAACTCGTATTGTAAAGACCTCCGTCTTTTATTTAATTTGATATATACCTTAAAATATTCATTTCTAACAAGTCAGAAGTGGGATTTTAGGAATCCACACATGCTCATAAAACACTTGTAAAACTAACGTCGGTGTGTTATTGTGTGTTTAGTAGGTGTATGTGTTAGTGCACATTGGATGTTATTTCTTTCACTTCTGCCCTAGTCGGGTCTAGCAGTGAACGTGACGTTGAGTTTTCGACACCGTTTATGTCGAGTAGCAAATAGGATAAAATACAAGGAAACCGGAGAAACGTCTCCGAAAAATGGAAAGCAGGCCTAGAGTTGATTATTACTCGGGGATGACAAATTGTTTCCTTAGTATGATCCGCAAAATTCCGATTCAGCCGTCGATAAATTGGCGGAAAATTATCAATTAATGATTTAACAACGGCCTAACACGTTGTCCAACCGTCTAGTTAACATGGCTAGACGCTGGTACGACACTCAAGATTAAAAAGAATTTGATAACGCAGTTTTCGAAGCATTTACCATTTGCGAAGCTATTGAAAGCAGCTGCGTTATATGAGACATATGCTGGGCAGGATTTAAGCTAGTGTTTTAATTGTAATGGACCACATTGTGCCCACGAATGCAAGAAACCGTGCTGGTATGCTTTAATAGTAGCAGTTTGAGGTACATCGCCAACAAATGCCTTAATAAGAAAAGAGAGGCAATCTCGAGAGCTTTTAATGCATGACGCCAAGATAAGAAAACAGCGAATGATGACGAAGCGGTGAAAAGAAGCCAGTGTTTTAAACTGCGAAAGATTTAAGTGTGTAGTAGACACCAGTAAGTGTGGTCACTAAGTTTATACAGTTTTTCAAGGAAAAAATACGGTGTTACGTAGCTTCGATGGAAGCTATATTGTAAGTACGGATGACGTCGATGTTGACATATACGTGGGTCAGCCACGGGCGATAGTGCGAGTAACTATGGTAGACGACGATAAATTGCTGCACGACTGCATTGTTGGTCGCGACTTTTTGAATTTGCTGAGTGTAATGCTCTCCACAGTTGCTGCCGAAGTGCGTGCCTGCAACTGGTGCAGTAGAATAGACGTATGAACTTGAGAGCAATCGAAGACTTAAAGTTAGTGTTTGATGATGACGTCACTCCTGATGATATATTCAAGTGCAAAGAACTATTATGGGAATTTAGTGATCAAGTTTCGACTTCCATGGCCACAATGGGAAGCACCGATACCGCAATGTTAGACATCAAATTGGTGACGCAAGAATCGAACGCTTGCAACCCGTATCGGATGTCAATGCATGAAAAGGAGGTGGTATTTTGGATCACTTGTGGACGAATGGTATTACCAGAGAGTCCACGTCGACGTACGCTAGTCCGGTGCTTCTGGTGCAGAGAATGACTGGTGGCTAAGGGATGTGCGTCTGTTGCAGATGACTGAATACCATTACCATTAAAGATAAGTAACCTTAGTAGTAGTTCAAGTATTTTATGGCGCTAGACATGCGCTCGAGGTATTATCATGTGTTAGTTTGCTGAGATTCATTAGATTTATTACACGTACATCATTACGAATTATGACGTATGCCATTCGGGCTTTGTAATTTGCCGGCGGTTTTTCAGCGACTAATGAAAAGTTATCACTAAGAAATACGGTGGCTTATACATATGATGTAATTGTTCTGTCGAGAACTGTTGCGGAGGGCATTTGACGGTTACGATTAGTTCTTCAAGCCCTATGTGATATAACATTACGTTAAGACTAAGTAAATGCTCGTGTTTTTGCACAAAGATAAACTATTTAGGGTGTAAAATTAGGCCCGATAGATTTAGACCGGGGATACGAAGATCGCGGCTATTGCAAACATGGCGCCACCTACGACTGTTAGATGGGTGCGTCAGTTTCTTGGTTTGACGGGTTATTCTAGAAAGTTTATATAGAATTTCGTGAGGATTGTCGAGCCTCTGAGTAGATTAACACCTAAAGATCTTCAATGGTGATTAAAGTACAAGAACTTACCTTTAAGATTAAGTATTAGTAGCTACCCCTAGATCAAATGGTCAGTGTCAACGGTATAATAAGACTATTATTACGATGTTGGCTACGACAAGCGTTGAAACTGAGGCAGAGCTTTGGGGCACTCATGTAAAAGAGTTACAGAGTGTGTTGAATGCAATTCAACAAAGGTATTGGTAGTACCCTGTTTGAAGTTCTTTTGGGTTATCAAGTGAAGTCAATGACTTAGGCCAAGTTATTGAATTCCTTATAGGATACAACTGACAAAATACATCTTGAGAAATTAAGAGCATGTGTTAAGGAACACATAGACGACGAGCAATGTAAATAAAAGGAACGTTATGATAAGGCTCGACGTGAAGCTGAACGTTATCAAGGGGGTGATTTGGTCACAAGCGGACCAAGTACAGGTTTAAGTTAAATGTTTAATCCAAAGTTTAAGAGTTCTTTCAGAGTTATGAAGGTGCCCTTCATGACTGGTATGAGTAACTATGTATGGTAAATTGAAAATTTAAGGGAGGAACAGCACAATCAGAAGCGAGCGATAGTGGCTGTTGATAATGTGAACGGTTGGGCAGCTACGGTGTAAGTTAAGGCATTTTGATGTTAAAATTGTTGCCAGATTTAGATAGTTATCAGAACGAATAGTTGTAGCCGTAGTTGTGTAGTCGATAAGGTGAACCGTTGGGTAGCTGTAACGTAAGTTAATACATTTTTAATGTTAAGATTGTTGTCAGGTTTAGACAGTTATTAGAGCGAACAGTTATAGCTGTTGACAAGATTAAGTGTTGAATAGCTATGATGTAAGTTGTTCTTGATGTTAATATTGTTGCCAAGTTTAGATGGTCAACAGAGTAAACAGTTGTGACTGTGTAGTGTGGATAGCTATTACGTAAGTTGTTTTTGATGTTAATACTGTTACCAAGTTTAGATAGTCAACAGAGCAAACAGTTGTGGCTGTTGAGAAGATTAAGTGTTGGATAGCTATGACGTAAGTTGTTTTGATGTTGAGACTGTTACCAAGGTTAGATGGTCAACAGAATGAACAGTTTTGGCTGTTGCCAAGATTAAATGTTGAATAGCTATGATATAAGTTGTTCTTGATGTTAATATTGTTGCTATGTTTAGATGGTCAACAGAGTAAACAGTTGTGACTGTGTAGTGTGGATAGCTATTACGTAAGTTGTTTTTGATGTTAATACTGTTACCAAGTTTAGATAGTCAACAGAGCAAACAGTTGTGGCTGTTGACAAGATTAAGTGTTGGATAGCTATGACGTAAGTTGTTTTTGATGTTGATACTGTTACCAAGTTTAGATAGTCAACAGAGCAAACAGTTGTGGCTGTTGAGAAGATTAAGTGTTGGATAGCTATGACGTAAGTTGTTTTGATGTTGAGACTGTTACCAAGGTTAGATGGTCAACAGAATGAACAGTTTTGGCTGTTGCCAAGATTAAATGTTGAATAGCTATGATGTAAGTTGTTCTTGATGTTAATATTGTTGCTATGTTTAGATGGTCAACAGAGCAAACAGTTGTGGCTGTTGAGAAGATTAAGTGTTGGATAGCTATGACGTAAGTTGTTTTGATGTTGAGACTGTTACCAAGGTTAGATGGTCAACAGAATGAACAGTTTTGGCTGTTGCCAAGATTAAATGTTGAATAGCTATGATGTAAGTTGTTCTGGATGTTAATATTGTTGCTATGTTTAGATAGTCAACAGAGCAAACAGTTGTGGCTGTTGACAAAATTAAGTATTGGGTAGCTATGACCTAAATTGTTTTTGAAGTTGAGACTCTTACCAAGGTTAGATGGTCAACAGAATGAATAATTGTGGCTGTTGACGAGATTAAGTGTTGGATAGTTATTATGTAGGTTGGGATATTTGATGTTAGATTGTTGCCAGGTGTAGATGGCATCAGAGTGAATAGTTATGACTGTTGAGCAGATGTGAAGTAAGTTGAAATATTTTGATGTTAAGGTTGTTGCCAATTTTAATAGGTCATCCGAGACACTGGGACAGTGATAATAGTGGCCGAGACCGAGACTGTCTGCCCATTATTTGAGTCAGGTGTAATGACGTTTGGTCATACGAGACACTGGGACAGTGATAATAGTGGCCGAGATCAGTTGGATCTGCCCATTATTTGAGTCAGGTGTAATGACGTTTGGTCATACGAGACACTGGGACAGTGATAATAGTGGCCGAGATCAGTTGGATCTGCCCATTATTTGAGTCAGGTGTAATGACGTTTGGTCATCCGAGACACTGGGACAGTGATAATAGTGGCCGAGACCGAGACTGTCTGCCCATTACTTGAGTCAGGTGTAATGACGTTTGGTCATCCGAGACACTGGGACAGTGATAATAGTGGCCGAGACCGAGACTGTCTGCCCATTATTTGAGTCAGGTGTAATGACGTTTGGTCATCCGAGACACTGGGACAGTGATAATAGTGGCCGAGACCGAGACTGTCTGCCCATTATTTGAGTCAGGTGTAATGACGTTTGGTCATCCGAGACACTGGGACAGTGATAATAGTGGCCGAGACCGAGACTGTCTGCCCATTATTTGAGTCAAGTGTAATGACGTTGGTCATCTGAGACACTCGTGACAGTGATGATAGTGGCCGAGACCAGTATGGTCTGCCCATTATTTGAGTCAAGTGTAATGACGTTTGGTCATCTGAGACACTCGTGACAGTGATGATAGTGGCCGAGACCAGTATGGTCTGCCCATTATTTGAGTCAAGTGTAATGACGTTGGTCATATGAGACACTCGTGACAGCGATAATAGTGGCCGAGACCAGTATGGTCTGCCCATTATTTGAGTCAAGTGTAATGACGTTGGTCATCTGAGACACTCGTGACAGTGATGATAGTGGCCGAGACCAGTATGGTCTGCCCATTATTTGAGTCAAGTGTAATGACGTGTTTTTGAAATTGGCAACTGATGAATGAATGCGTGTAGAGTAAAGTAGTTGAGGTCTGAGAGACGCTTCTGAAGAATGTTTGGGGCGATACTGCCTATCGGAGCTCAAGTCTAAGAGCTCAAACGTAATTTTGAACTTTGTCAAGGTTTCGTCAACGTCATCCTTTCACCATTTACTTATGATTTGTGTTTTCGCAGGTAAACTGGCGACGTATGGTATGAGGACATACTATTGTCAGGATGGCCGAATGTACGGAACTTTCCACGACTATCTACTAGCGAACGGTTTAATATGCAGCGTCTGGAGAATGTTTTGATAGGCGACGTACCCGGGCCTCGGCGGGCCCTTGTTTATAAACATTACGGCGACTCGGATAGAGGTGTCTGAGAATTGTAACAAAGGCAGATATATATTAAAACTCGTATTGTAAAGACCTCCGTCTTTTATTTAATTTGATATATACCTTAAAATATTCATTTCTAACACTTTTATCTTTCTTTCAGCGTCTGCACGAAGTCTCGAAGGTTTGAATGTTCATTTAGTAAATATGAAATTTTTATCTCTTCTTAGTTGCGAAATCAGGTATTATATCAGGTAACCAAATAAGTTCACGCGGTTTTTATATAAACTGATCCTTTATATAAAAGGACAGAAGAAGCATACATACACCTTACATTTTTTGTTTAATTCCTAGTTTTGAACAATTGAAATTGGCAACGAATAAAACTCTAATACAAGATTGTTGACTGTTACGCATTCGGAGACGATGCAGTAAGTGATTGAACGGCACAGAAGTGGTTAAAAAAAATTCTGTTCGAGAGATCTCAGCTTGACCGATGATGTCCGCTCTGGGCCTAGAGCTTGCAGAAAGGTTCATTGTGAGTGATGAAACCATTAATTTGCACCTTCTTTAGCTATAGGAAGGATGTTAAGCAAATAGTTCCTACATGAATTTTCAAATGAGAACATTAAGTCGTCTTACCATTTGTTCGGCAAATACTTCACGCAACGATAATAAACCAATTCATCATCGGTTGTAAACTTGCGGCAAAAAGTGTATATTTATATTTAAGCGTTCGTATCATCGGTTATCACCATCACCTACTAATTCAAAGCTTTTTTGCACGCAAACAAAATTTTATTGAGTTTGATGGACAACAAAAGAAATTGTCCATTATGGGTTTTTGAAAAGCGGTCAAACCATCACTGTTAACTCGTAATGTAGATAGCTTCAGTGAGTACAAGAAGCACTCATCTAAACTCAGCTTTCAATTAACTTAACATTAAAGGGAATTTGTGTCTTCGGGAAGCATTACCGCAAACCATAATCGTGATTCTTTCTTCAGTAGGCTTATATCCTGGTGCTACAGGTTTTAAATTCGATTTCGATGCCAAAGTTTTTGAGGGCAGCGTTGTCTAGTTAAGCTTGATCTCATCGCAGTTATAAATTTGTTTTAAATTTATCAACTGTATTCATGTCTGCGGATAACTTCTGACCACAAATACGCAAATCGAGGACCCCATACCGTTTGTTCCAACGATCCAGCCAGTGATTTCGTCCTGGTTCGGCAATCCTAACTCTTTAGCAAACTGTAGGGCTTTGATGTGCAAAATTTGACCAGACATAGATCCTTTTTTTCTTTTTGACATGGCCACGGTACTAAAACTAAACTTAAACTGCAGAATTATAGAAATTATAAGAAATGATTTGTAGATCGGTTTGGTGATTCAACTCGAACAAAGCGGATACTTTTTCGTTAGCACGTCGGATAACTTTTTTTAAAGAAACCAGCCTGGATAACGCAGACGATCAGATAAGTGGGGCTCGGATAATCGGGTTCTACTGTACTGTTACAAATTGACAAAATAAAATTAGTTTTTAGAGATAACTTCATCGGTACTTGCGAAGAAAGTAACTCAAAAGAAGAAACTGAGAAGAACTCAGAAGAATGAGTTTGTTGTAAGTTAGAGGGTGGTTAGACGAACATTTTGGAAACACATTGGATGAATTGCTGATGATCCAATATCACAGCCCGTGTGTCAAGTCCCCGATCTTCATCTGTTAGCCTTTTCTATTCGGGTTTCCTCAAAGAGAAAGTATGTTCTACGATTCCCTTAAATATCCAACAAAGTGAAGGAACGAATAAACTCATCAATGCTGAAAATTACAACAGAAACACTGGAGTCTGTAGTGAGTAATTCCAACTGTACCGTGAAGATTGCCTTGTTTTCAAGATCCTAAAATTATTTCCGAGAGAGAATCGTTTTGAACTAAACGCAAATTATTCCTGAGACTCCTTCAGAAGCAAAAAAAAGGATGCACACCTGTTATCGATTTTTTCGTCGAGAACATACCACGATCGGCACTAAAAATTCCTTCGGACGCTGCATAAATTAGAACCGTCAAGTTAAAATGCTTAATACAACGGCCAGAATCGTCCAGAACAGAATTCCTCTGTAAAAGCACAAAGACCGATATTTTTGTCGGTAGAAAATTTCCAAGTCGATTTGCATCTAAATGCCTGCCGTAAATATGCTGGTTATGCTACTTTGGATTCGCCGGCGACTTTATTTTGCGTGGATATTGCGCGGTATATTGTAATATGGGAAATAATAAATAAATTTAGAGATACACAAATAAACGACTGTTTTGAATAATAGTCCATATTTTATTTTATTTAGGAATATATAGACACATATTATTCGAACAAACAGCATTACTACATCTGTCAAAATGACAGAAGTATTTTAAGGTTAGGTCATATACTGTATCCTATGGTATCTCACTCACGAAAATGTGAAGCAGGACTCCAGATAGGCAACCATGATTACTGACGTATATCTATTTCTGTCTAACACATTTCGATATACTTCATGAAAATAAATGTCGCGTGAAACAGTCGCAATTCAAACACACGTGTACAAACATGAGATAAAAGGAATCAGATATACGTCACGTTTACTATCCTTGTTGTTGTTATATGTCAGACACCGCATTAAAATCTACAGTTCTTTAATTGTTAATTTCACTAGAAAATATAGATTTTTTAATAAAATCTAACTAACATTTAAGTGCGGTTGCGGAATCAAAAAATGTGCACAACTCTTTAGGCTACGTTTTACAATATTTTAATTTTGTAAATCAGTCTTTTGTCAGTTTTGATTTTTCTCAAATGTTATATTATATAATATAACATTTGAGAATTTTGAATATATAAATATTTTATATATTCATGACTTTAAATTACGTCAGGTCAATGGGCTGATCAATTGAATTCATTAAACGAAACGTTTTTTTGGGGGTAATTCAGTCGCGGAATTATGACATAAATTTTGACACTCAAAACTTGACATTTTAGATTAGATTAGAGTAGATCTAATTAAGGTAACATTGCACCGCGACCTATCGATCTATTGTGCCCCCTTACATCAGCTGTAAGCTGCTAGGGTTTGCCCGCACTTATAGCTCCCCATCCAGTCTAAGAACTTTAATAAATTGCAATAGCTGTGATGGTTTCAAGGAGGGCATTTCTCCCTCGTCTATGACGTCTTTGCCAAAATAGTTGGCACAAGTTTCTGTGATAGCAGTGCAGTTGGATATTAGGTGTTCCGCACTTTCACCTTTCGCTCCACAAAACCTGCAATCACTATTCTGTTTCAGACCTATCCTTGTCATGTGTTCCCCCAGATGACAATGCCCTGTAAGAAAACCTGCAAGGATGCGTAGTCTGTTTCTGCTTAATTCTAGCAGAGCCTTTGCTCTTTTCTTACTGTAATTTCCAAGGAATATCTTAGATCAAAGAGATTTTCTCAGAGGGAAGCTCTGTGCTTCTCCTCCCTGTCTTTGCGTTCTTTTTGTAGGTGCTCATCCCTATGCCGCAGAACGGTTCTGGTCCCACAAACGAAATTATGGCGGCCCTTCTTGCTAATAGATTAGCTACCTCTTTGCCGCTGATTCCAGTATGTCCTGGTACCCAGCATAGTGCAACTTTGTTTTCTTTGCCTAGGTTATTTAGTCTGCCAATACATTCCCAAACTAATTTCGAACTGATGGTATTAGAGCTCAGTGCCATTATAGCTGCTTGGCTATCGGAGAAAATCACAATGCTCTGCTTCCGATAGTTCCTATCAAGGTTCAATTGAGCACATCTTCTAATCGCATTTACTTCCGCTTGGAAGACACTGGGGTATATTCCCATTGGCTCTGAGTATTTGGTTCCTGACCCCAATACCCCTGCACCTGTTCCTTTTTCAGGTTTGGAACCATCCACATACCATTTAATGGCATTTGCCTTTAAGGAGTAGGCGGAGGATTCTCCTTTCCAATCTCTCTTATTGCTCAGCTTCGTAACGAAATTCTTTTCGAAGCTGAATTTTATAACCATTTCGTCATTCGGTAGACTTAGAAGTGGGGAGAATCCCGCTCGAGTTGGCCAAGCCCTCGGGCACGAGGTCTCGTACCCTCCAGTCCTCGTTCTAACTAGTCTGTGCATTGCCGCATGGGGCGCTCCCTCCACTACTATGGGTAGGGGTGTGAGGTCTAGGATGACCTCCAGGGCCGCGGTTGGGCATGTTCTCATAGCTCCGGTTATGCATACGCATGCTAACCGTTGCAGCTTGTCAAGGGCTTTCCTTGTTGTGACCTGTGTGACTTTCTGGAACCAGGTTATCGCCCCGTACGCTACCATAATTCTTACTATGCCGATGTACAGCCATCGCAGTATGTTTGGGTTGCAACCCCATGTTTTGCCTGCTAGGTTCCGGCAAATCATTAAGGCTCTT
Organism: Cetonia aurata; assembly: GCA_949128085.1. Taxonomy (NCBI): domain Eukaryota; kingdom Metazoa; phylum Arthropoda; class Insecta; order Coleoptera; family Scarabaeidae; genus Cetonia; species Cetonia aurata. The sequence continues at coordinate 20,137,512 of OX421887.1, read as the reverse complement.
GTTGCCTTATTCATTGTTAATTCAATGTGCTTGTTCCACAGAACTTTTTGGTCTAGGGTGACTCCTAGATAGTTGACTTCTGTTTTACATTCAATTACTGTTGCACCCAAACGGATGTCTTTCATGTTCGAGGTTTTCCTCTTCCTAGTGAAAGGTACAATCGTCGTTTTCGCCCAGTTCATACTCAGCCCCACTGATCGCCATTCACTAGTGATTCTAAGGCTTGTTTTTATTAGGTGACAGAGAATTGCCTCTGTGAAGTAATACAAACTTGACATTTAAAATGGACTCTAAAATTTATAAAAGAAAAACATAGAAAAATGTTAAGTGTACGTGTTTTTTGATTCTGCAACCGTACATCATTCACATACATACATATTTTGCCTAAATTTGTTCTAACTATAAAATTCAATGTCGACTGGATCATTAACACTGGCATAATGATTGCAGGAAATATCGTTATCATAACACGCACTTACATACGTATATGTAATTCAGTATTGCCTGTAAATGTGTGTACATGTTGCGTATGTATTGAAAACATAAATAAACATAATATTACGCACCCGATAGGAAATTACTCATTGGAAGATAAAATTTAAACGCATAAATATGTATGTGGATTTACGCAATAACGACATGGCATGAATGTATGCGCAGGGACGCCATGTCACCGCTAGAGATATAAATTTCCCTGAAAAGACCGAGTGTCTCTTATTAAACTGTCTCGTAAAATAAGCATATAGCGTTACGAAAGCGCTCTAGGCTCGCCGAATGGTAATACGATATCCAATTAATGGTGCAGTAAAATTGGCGATAGATTATACCGCGTTGTGATTTGAAATTATCCTAATTACTGTAGACTCGATTAGGTATGGCGACATCGAAGTTAATCCGTTTGGGATAACGGTGGCTCCCACAATCCAAATATACTGTTAAAAAATTAAGAATCTTCGTCAGGAACGACCTCTGTTTCGTATTTTTGAATTTGAGAATTTTTCCTTTGCCTTGAATAATAAATAAATACCCGGATTTCGTTTGTCGCATAAAAATAACGTTTTGCCATTGAAGAACACCAGGAAAAAAAAGCGGGTCAAGTATTTTATTATGTCGAAGTCCGGTGTTTAAAATTGGAATCCTCCTTTTGAATTTCTAAATTAAGCGGATATATAATGTATACATAAGTGCCCAGTATTGTTTTTGTTGTTAGGTATACATTATGCATATACGAAAGTATAATCGAAATAAAGGTCAGGAAAAAGAGAAAAATTCTGATTGCATAGTATCATCTGACAACAAATCCAAAGCTACATAGCACTTAGTAAAACAAACGACAGAAAAAGTAAAAAAGAACAAAATCATATGGACTTACGTGAGAAATATAATTTACATACAGTCTCAAACGTTGCAGAGCATATAAACAATTTGTTCATAAAAGTAGGTAAAAACAGACTTTTAGTCAATCTGATTATAAATATACAGCATATGCCGAAACGACGTGCAGGGCTTAGAAAGATACGAAAAAAAAATAAAAAATAAAAAGTCTATTGTGTGTATGAAATATTATTATTGTTACAATATATATTATATAAATACAACAATTGCTTTACAAGAAATCACATTTGTTTCCAAACGTTTCGGCAACGATTATTGTCTTGCTTAGTGAAAATAGTTGAAAACAATATAGCATAGATTTTAATTTTATTCTTGATTCTCGAGATTATTCAAGGAAGACGACAATTGTTGTCGAAAAACTTTAAAACAAATGAATAAGAAAAAAGCCAATATACCAATTGTGCCTAATTTTAATTAATTTACATTAAACGTAAATCAGAAAATATAGTACCAATATTCCTTAGTCATTGTGTTTGTTAATTAGTCACGTCCCTTGTAGCACAAGATCAAAAAATGCAGAAATAATGAGAGAAAATGACAAGAGTACAAATAAACTCCTATACTAAACTAACAAGAAACTAACATAACTAACATAACATTTGATCTTCGATTGTTACATTGAGTTGGTGTTTGTTCGATTTCTAACTTTTTTAACTTGTTTGACAAATTTAATCTAATGTTCAGTGTTTTATTTTATTTAATAATGACAAATTAACCTATCGACGTTTGATCTGAAGATGGCATCATAGCCGAAACTAGTCATCAATATATAATAATTTGAACGTAAGAACGTAGTTTTTACTACTTAAACCTTACCTACCATATACGTTCATTCGGATATACATTACATCAAACTAACATAAGTTGAAATACTAATAAATGGTATCCTTTTTCTTTGATGAAAAATTAAATATATTTACCGCCAGTTTTCCAAAGTTAAACCGCGTTTAAAGAAAAAAACCAAAAAATAATAAACAATTTAAAAATTCTCAACGAGTTTTCTAAGACGAGACGCGAAGCGTCGAGCCTTTTTAAAAGTGAGAGGCATTTGAAAAAGAAAATTGAAATTAAACAAATGAAAAGATTAAGAAAAATGAAAAAATTAAATATATTTCCAGCGAGTTTTTTTCGAAGAGAGACACACTTGAGAGAATTGAAAATTAAAAAATTTTAAAATCAAAAACTTGAAAACATCAAAAAATGAAAGAAAATTTACAGAAAATAAATTAATAGATTACAACTTCATCCTAAATTGCCATATCTATTCTACGCGATTAAAGGGCGGGTCGCTACCTGAGGGGTATTTATCTTCTATAGTGAACGCGGCCCAAGGGAGATCGCGGGGTAGGCGTACCAACTTTTTCAATAAGGTGCGTTCCAGGCGGAACGCGGGCTAGCTAGTATAGATAATAATGAATTAGTGAAGCGATTGCTGAAATCATTCGTTATTTCTTATCCGGTTGAGGATATTGTTTTAATAATGGTGTGTACAACGGGCACAATTAATTTCTCGTAATTTAATAACAACCATATCCCAAATTCTATAAAATGATGCTTTTGAGTGGAACGCGGGCTTGCTACATTCCAGGTGGAACGCGCGCTTACTAGTATAATATTTCAATTCATTCATTTATTATACAGGGTTGCTCATTACTGCGTCAAAGACCAATATAGTCTTTAAAAAATAAAACTGGAAGGAATTTATTTTATGAAAAGTGATACAGTAATCAAAAACGCACATTTTAAAAATAATTTGAGATAGGGGTGATGCCCTAAAGCGGGGCACATTCAAATTTTTTTTTAAACGAAACGCCCTGTATATCTTTTGTGTTTTCTTATCTGCTTTAAATTGTGTTTTCAACGATCCCCTGGTTTTTGGTTTTAAGTGACGCATTGTGGAGTTATTAACGAAAATTAAAAAAAGAATGGTACCCTTTACGTTCATATATGTTAATACATTCATAGTTTTTAATTTCTTAAGTCTTTGGTATTTTTCTTTTTTTTTTTTTTTAATTAATTAATACCTTACTCCTTAAAAATTTATCCGTTTTAAGTACTTTACTGTAAGACGTTTATTAAGATAAACGGTAGTGGCGCCTATTTTGATTCGGTTTTGAGATTCAATTGTTTAATGCAACCCACCCCACTCTCCCACTAGCTGCGGGGCCGTCTTACGGAATTCTAATATCAAAGGTAAGCGCGAATTTGTTATAATCTTGCGGTATAAGCGGGCACAAGTATGTATTTGTAGTCTTTTCTTTTCTTTTTTATTATTGCGATTATTGCGTCGCAATAATAAAAATCTTTTATTTTGGCTCGCAAACGAAAGTGAAGCCCCGGCAGAAACATCGTTCGAATTTTTCGCACTATTCCCAGCGGCATTCTTATCCCGTTTCCCCGGGTTGAATACACTTTTAATTGTGCGAATGTATAGGCTCGCGTCTGTTGCGTTGAAACACGTCAAGTGCCGGAGGCACGCCGAAACAAGTGCCAAGATACAAAAATATCTTCTTCTGATGGGAGGTAACGAGTAATGGGGAAATCCACCCGCAGAAACACTACGTAATTATTATTACTTCACGTCGTAATTACATCGTCGTGTATGCTTACCTAATAGACGTTGTATAAGTAAATTATAAGGATCAGCAAAATTGATTATGTTTTTAGGTGAGAAGTCTGTGAAATATTCCTGCATAGGTGCCTGACCCGCTATTATGGTGTATAAATACATAATATACATATGTGGACTATCAGAGTTTGGGCAAAAATCTATTCTAATAAGCTCGCGGAAAAAGAGAGAAATAAAAGTAATGTATTCTCTATTTTATTTCACTAATAACACAAAAACGAGTTGGTTATTTTGAATCAAAGTAGTTTTAAATGGAAAAGTAGGCTTGAAAATTTTGTTGGAATTGTTGCCAGTTGTTCGTCACTGCCCTCATGCAGCATAAGACTATTTTGGCTTGGCACAATAAATGAAGGCAACTGGGATCTATTGCAGACAAAACGATCAACTAGAAGACTGCCTGCAATGGACGTAACGAAGAAATGCTAAGAAAGGTAATTATTGCTAGTCCGAAAAGATTCGCTGTTAAACATGCTTCCGTCCTTGGTTTGAGTGACCGAAACACGAGAAGAATGTTAAAACATATGAACCTTCATCCATATACATATAAGATCGCAATAGCTCAGGAAATAAATGATCAAGATAAGATGAATTCTGATTCATGATAATCGAAAACTACCTTTTCATGAACGACGAAGCATATGCATTGCAAATTATGCAAATTGCCGTTATTGGGCTTAAGAGAATCCTGGTGAAATTCATCAGCGATCTTTACATTATCCTAATGATGCCATTTCATCGTCTAAAAAAATTGGGCCTTATTTTTGACCCAGATTAGCTAGGAAAATAGTTTGAACGTATTAACTTTTTATCGCTATAAAAATATAAACAAATTATAAAACTATCAAAAAGCAACAACATTAACAGCTGACGTACTAGCTATAATTCCTAGTTATTTAAATAATCCGAATAAAATATTTTATCAGTAACTACAGGATAAACCTTATTTTAAATAAAATTATTTTTAATTAAAGTTGCATATGTTGAGATTAAGATGATTTATACTTGATTGAAGACACTTTTATTAAAAATATATATAGATTGACATTCAACGACTGTTTTGAAATCCAGCTTTCTTTATAAATTCCATGAATGTTTTGTTCCAGCATCGTTGTGCCTGCTTAAGGCCATATAGATTCTCCTTCAACAGATATACTCTACCCCTATCGTCAGCAAACCCTTCTGGGTACTCTAGATATACTTCCTCTTCACGTATATCTTTCAGGAAGACAGCTTTAATGTCAAACTATTCTAATTGACGATTTTCTGGAGCAGCCACAGCCAGTAGGATACAAATAGTGTCATAACATCAACAGGAGTGAAAGTTTCCTCGTAGTAAATTCCTTGCTTTCTGCCAATCGTGCTTTAAAACGAACATTCCCCTTCTTGACAGTTTTCTAATACAGCGATTTTGCGAAATTTGGGTATCCTTTGGACACTACTAACGCGAAAATACCATATATTATTTTGCTTCAGAGATTCCATTTCTTCATGCATGATGCCATCATCAAAACCTTGTTTTCCATCCAAATGCGTTTCTCTACAAACTCCTCTAATTGCAACTCTGCTTCGTCTTCAAAATTATTCCAACCTCGACTTCCTTGGAAATCGGATGCTGTACTGTACTTTTCAGTTTCCTGTTGAAATTAAAATGATTTGTACTTGAATAAATTTTATTGACATAAAAACTATTGTCTAACTTTTATATATAAACGTAGGTGACCTAATAATATCTTCTTTCAACAATTTATAATTAAAATCATTTATACTCGAAATTATTCAGGAATAATCTTCCAACGTTCTATAATAAATGTCATAGATGCATGTATTAATAATCTACATCCATGCAAAAATCTCCTCATCAGCGATTTATGGACACATGAATAATTGTAGGTGTTTGTTTAAATGTTAAGGTAATACGTGAAAGTTTAAATATATTAATTGTTTAACGTGCTTTTTTATAATTCTTTGGTAAATATTGACATCTGGTTTTGGTAGAAGAATGAGTTATAGCAAATGCATATTATTCAATGATATGTTTTCAATTTGCATATATTATTGGAGAAGCTTTTGCCACGCTATGGTACTATTTTCAATAAAGTTTACGTCATTGCACTTTGTATATTTAAATGTCACATCGCTTCATTTACGTATAAGTATATGTAAGTTAAGTTGCATAAGCCTGCGTATTGTCTGCTACTAAATCAGCTACTGCATGAGTATCACAGATAACAATCTTAAAATTTATATATGTATTTATGTATGTATACAAAGTTCTGCCGGATTTCCTTTGCCTCGATTACACTCTCCTAAAAATAGAATTAACCCGAAACGAAGTAAACTTACTTACTATTATCTTAAGGGCATGGTCGTTCGTTTTATGAGCAGCTAGAGCCCTTGAACGGATCCCCTTTAATAAGGGGTCTGTTCTACCGCCGTCGTCTCGGATGCATTAAATTCAAACGACGCCAGTGTCTCTTAAATCGATACCGCTGGATCTAAATGGCCTTTGTGTTTGGTTTAAATTAGTGTACAACCGTTGAGTTAAATGTCACATCGGAAATTCGTAATCAGACGATTTCTGCACGATTGTTAACACCTGTATAAATTAGAGCTCAAGGAATGATTGATATTCTCAATAGTAAACGCAAACGAATACTTGTTGCTGTAATAAAACGATTTGTGGACATGTTAGCTACAAGATTTCCTTATGTAATTATGTAGAATTGAAAGAAACACTTGCCAGTTTATTATTTCAAATTTGTTTGAATTAAGATATATATATGTATATGGTAATAATAGTTATTTATTATGCAACAGTACTTGCATGTTAATTATATAAACAAATCAAAAGTATAACGAGCAAAATCCAAGAGTACAAGATAAACACATGAACGAATAGTTACGAACTAAGCACTAAAATTTACAATAAACCTTTATCGTAATTCAACAATTTCTTGAATGAATGAAAAAATATATTGCAAATATACTACACAGTTTCAAACATCTTACACTACAATGCACGCACTGATGATGATAGCTTTGCTATTGAAACCTGCGTCCAGTGTAGTGAAGTTTGTGGTAAGTTGTTTGAAAGTGTGTAGTGTTATCAATGCCACAATTTGTACTACAGGTAAGGTTAATTGATGATTTCAGTACTGCTTCATTTTTTATGACATATTCTTTGAATGAAAGCAACCATAGTTTCAGGAAAGAGTGTAAACGATATTGCCTTGAAACAAAGAAACACGATTAAAAAAATATAATTTTTTTGATTTAAAGAATCCCTTCTGGCAGTGTAGTATTAAATATTGTAGTTCGCTGGTTTAAACTTTGTTTAAAGCTTCACTTATCGCAAATGGTAACTTTATAGGTTGTCATAATACTATCACAAGTGTAGTATTATATTCCATTAATACCTCTTAATTTAAATATTATGCAAATTTGATATTTCGCAGCTATTTAATTTATTAGGGCTTTTTGTACAGATTCGACTTTAATTCTATTGCAAGTTAAAAAAAAATTGTTAATTTAACGAAATCTCTACTTTTGCTGTTTTCGAATGCTACGATCTTTGTCTCTATCTATTCTTTTTCTATGCATATGCTAAATCTGGCGGTTACATCAAGTGTCCCGCAGTGATGAGTAATCACTTCTAAAGACTTACCTCATACCTCGTAACTAATACCTTGCTTCACAACGTTATGCATCGTTGTGGTATGAAGTTTTAGTGTCATGTCATAATTCACACCTTGTAAAAATGTTATTATCAGAGAGAGACTTATATACATGTATATATGGGATGACAACTATAACTATGAAAATTACTGGATGGTGGGTTGAATCGTCCCATATGCGATGCGTCTGTCTGGTCATTGCGTTTCTGACAATTAAACACTAAAAACACAGAGAATATATGTTGAAGGCAAGTTTATTTCAAATTATTGTATTATTAATTATTTTTATGTAATTATTTTTGGTTGAAATTATATATCATCATTTTCAAAACATGTATTTATAATTTTATCCATGAATAAATGCTATAGATAATTTTATTATCCGATTACCTTCATTTGAATAATGCTCAACTTCGGCTAGCTCACTGAATACACGCGCCAACTTACGCTTCATGAAATGCATTAGATTTTCTCAACCGTTCCTCAACGGAATGTTGCCAGCACGGTGTATTTATAACTAAATTAAAAGTTAAAATATATAATCGCCACAGAAATCTATTAAAAGAGACATCGAAAAGATAATTACAAAAAAAACAACTCTGTTGTTAAAAGTATTCACCGCCTGACCAATTGTTTTTTTAGCTTGAATTCGTGCTTGGTTTCGTAAAGATCGAATTCTTTTTGCGACTAGTGTCAATAGGTTTATTTTATAGAAGCGCTTAAAATAAGTATATTTACAACTGCACGAAAGTTTAAGGAGGATTCAAATTACAGTTGCAAAGAAATTGCTCATATATTGCAAGATTTATGCCACACACTGTAAAATAAAGACAAATAAAACAAAAACCACTCTGTTGCAGTATAAATTACCTACATTATGCGTATCGTTATCGAAACTTTACTGTATTCGCCCCACAACGCAGAACTTTGATTACCCTATTATCGGCTAGAGTTCGTTGCCTAAACAAACATGCGTTATAAGGCTTGTATCTATGTGCCACCTATATATGTATGTACATTATGAATTTACGCATCAATTAAAATTCGATTTCAGTTCAGCAGCAATTTGCGCAACCCAAACACCCGACATAAATTTAAACGCAATACAGTCCCTGTACGTGCTTTCATCTCGCTATACTGAATATCAACAAAATCGCTGTAAGCATGCACCAGCAGTAAATTAATCTATATTCGTTACTCGTACTGCTGTTAATACTCCCATCAGGCAAAAGGCCGAGGAAATTCCTGTGCGAGAAAATAAGGCTGGCGAAAGTGACCTGCCAATATCAGGCAATAAGCTTTACCCGGCTTCTTCGTATCGAGATGTGAGCTCGAAATAGACCCAGAATCCCTTCGTCAAATCGAAGCGATATTTGTGCGTATATACAGTTCGTATAAATAGGCAACTTAACAAGCAATTACGCAGCGTTCTTGCCTAGTTAGTGAGATACGGTGACACGCGCATTTTCCATACTAGGTTTATCATGGTTTATCCAAACGAATCGAATTAGGCGACCACCCAAGGTTTAAGATGGTTTAAGCCTGACAAATGCCATGTGTAAACTGGTCTTACGTCTTCGTCGCAGCGTGGATCAGAATAACATCTTAAATAGAAAAACGGTGACCCTATTAGAAAGGATGAAAAAGAAATTATGTCGATTTTATTTGTAGCACATACAATGTGAAACGCTAATATAATAATACTTACACCAGTTAATTATATTTGCTCTTCGCAATTTAATTAATCCAAATTTCTAAATAGAAATCGAAAGTTTGAACTATATATTTTTTGTTTGTTTCGTGCGTCTAAATTGTAAGCAAACTTATTTGTTCGCGTATTCCGTTATTTGCTATTAAATTTCTAATTCTTTACAGTTCTAATTATGTTGACGCATCTTTTTCATTCCAATTATGAAGAAAGTAAATCAGTATTTCCATTATTTTTTTTTTAAAACCGTTTAGCAACTATGTAACCGATCTCGCTGATTTTATTATTTTTTTAGAATAACTTCACGTAAAAGATGACTTTTCCCAGAGAATGAACCCGTTTCTTCATCTGGGATCCCTGGAAGTTTTTTTTTTTATTAAGATACCGTTGTTTTGAAATTCTTCTGGATTTTTTTTATTCTCGAACACCTCGCAACCAACGTGCTTCTTCTTTTGGTGAACGTCTCGAGACTTGACTTTAAAACTGTTCAGAATTTATAGCACCAAATTTTTAAAAACGGTTTTTCACATGCGGTAATATACACTGTGTTCCCGGATGGACCTAACTATACTTATAAACTATTTAGTTTTTGTTTTCACTGAAAAAATCATTCTTTAAAAAAAGTTTTGCTTACTTTTGGAAAGACTTTTCCGATAATAGAAATGTTGATTAAACTTACAGGCTGATCAAAAAATAAAAAAACGTAAAAAACTACCAATTATTCAAAGTTAAAAATATCATAAGTAAAAGTTGTTTGTAATAACACCGGCACTTCAGATATGAAATTTGCATGTTCTTTATTGTTGATATTTTTGCGTTTTGTTAGATTTGATTATAACCTACTTAGTAATACCACAGATAAGTAAACAGATAGCTCACCGTGGCAAATTTGCCCGATTATCACGGGTTGCATAAATAAAGGCTGCAATATTACGATTTTATGAAACATAGATAGCTGCGGGGAGCCCGGTGTACGGTCGGAGAGCAAACGTCGGAGTGTGGAAAGGGTACCCGGCTCGCTAGTCGTTTTTATTTATGAAATATGCTTTTTTGCCGCACAGCTGTTATTTACCTAAAATAACAAATTGAATAGAATTTATACCTCCTTGAATGCGAATTGCTTACGCTCTTATTTAGAATATGAATATTTTCTATAGACTGTCCAGATTGACTTGAGTGCGCGTAATGTATTTATTGAATTTATTCGTATGTGTCTCATAAGAATATATTTTATGGTTGTTATAATATATTAGAAGGAATCAAAGTTTATAGCCAGTAGCTTATTTAAATAACACAATAATTCCTGGAATTATTATTTTATTTATTTATTTTCAATATATGTGACTTCACATTATCAATTAAATATCTTGTTACGTTTCGACTACTTAACATAGTCTTCTTCAGACATGTATGATGAGAACAATTAACAACTACATTAAACATGACAAACTACATTAAAAAAAAGATGATTTTATAGATAGATTTTTTTTTAAATGTAGTTTGTCATGTTTAATGTAATTGTTAATTGTTTTGTTCGATTTATTAAATTTAATCGCGGCACATTTTTCTTGACTTACATTTATTGCAGTAATATTTTAATTTCCATTTTACTATTGCATCATTAAGATGCTAGTTATAAAATTCATACATTTCTGATTTTTTATATTAAGTAGTCGAAAAGTAACAAGATATTTAATTGATAATGTCAAGTCACATATAGTATATTGAAAATAAAGCCTGAAATTGCACGAACTATTGAATTATTGTTATAGTATATGAAGTTTTTTTTTCTTGATAGCAACGGAGATAATGAATAGTTGTACTGCATCTAGTCGAAATGTTATAAATCCGATTTAAAGTCAATTATCATTCTTTATTATCCCCAAGTAACATCAAATCTTCTTAAAATATGTATAATATATACAGGGCCATTTCTCGCTATACGGCACGGAATATTGTGGCCAAAACACGTGATGTTAAAAAATTTCACTTTTGGGATATATGGTTACTTTTTCAAATTATTTTTATGTTATACAGGGTGCTCCAAAATAGTTTGTATATTATTGCATTTTGGATTGTCTAATCAAAATAAGTGTCTGTTTTAATAAGGTTTATAATAACTAAACCTTAAGGTTTTTAAATAATTGTAATTTTGTGAAAATTTAATCTAAATATCATGTTTGAAATACCTAAGAAGTATTTAAGTTATGTAAGTGGAATTTACAATAAAGTGTAACAATGGACCATATTTTATAACCCAATTACAATAACTTACCATCTTATACAGGATGTACAAAAATTAAAACTATTCAAATAAGAACTTTAGCTGGCTATAACTTGATTAATTTAAATAGAGCACCATATTTTTGAATTTACCAGCAAATGTACTTTATAATTACTATCGGTATTTATAGCTTTAAGTTTTCACGTTTTTACATAATAATAAATCTGTAAAAACATAAAAATGGTCGTTTCTTGCACCATTAGCCGTTTTTTAAATAAGAGGTCTGCTGTATTTAGTTGCCTGCCTATAGTATAGTTTTTAGAAATGTCAGATAATTCATTTTTTTTGTTCTAAATACATATTTTGCTTTTGTTTTATGTTATCGTTGATATGTTATTACCATTATTGTTGTTATAGGCGATTGGATTATAAATTACGTAAAGTTTCCGAGCACTTATAAAGATATTCTTCATTATTATTCTTATAGTTGTAAATTATCTGATATTTCTCAGTACTATATAGGCACCTAGATAGGTTAGAAACATCAAATGGTGCAAAAAACGAGTATTTAGCATATTCAAATGCGAAGACTTAAACCTTAACCTATAAATACCATTCGATAGGTAATTAAAAAGTACATTTCCTGCTAAATTAAAAACTATGGCGTTCTATTTAAATTAATCAAGTTATAGCCACTTACAATTCTTATTCGATTAGTTTTAATTTTTGTACACCTTGTATAAGATACCAAGTTTATTATAATTGATACACTTTACCATAAGCTTCGAAGAAAATTAGATGAGATTTTTCCAAAATTCAAATTCTTTGAAAAACGTTAAGGTTTAATTATTATAAACCTTATTAAAACAGACATGTATTTTGATCAGACAATCCAGAAGTGCAATAATAGAAGAGGGATACATTTAAAAAAAAAACACAACTTTGATACTTTTCGTGCTTTTGGAACATTCTGTATAATATGAAAGTAATTTTAAAAAGTAACTATAATAAACCCCCATACATCCCAAAAGTGAAAAACTTTTTGAACGTCACGTGTTTTGGCCATAATATTCCGTGCCGTATAGCGTAAATAACCTGTATATTTTAAAAATATACAATACATATTTTAATATTTGTGGTGCTAGGGTCATCTCGGCTACTACAAAAAGATATATAGTCTAAACTGGGGTATAAGCAGAAAATTCCCTAACTTAATATAATTATATATCCACCCCAAAAAGCAGAAGCGTATAATTTGCAGGTGCAAATTCACGGATTACCGTGGAGTTTTCGCTTATAAATACAGATTTTTGTTTAAAACTTTAGTTTTGACAATTTCAAATTTATAGACGATATAAGCACAAATCAAAAACCTGTCTGTCTGATGACTTACGGCGGTAAGCTTTGCAAATGATCTACCCCTATTTTTTTTGTTACATTGTTTGTCAAATTTAGCTATGTCGAATTTAAACCTACATACATTGTATCTTCCTTTTAATAAACAAAATCCCTATAATTTATAATGACCCCCAAATTTAAAACAGCCTATATACTTACATATATACGTGACGTTTGGTAGGTCTCTCAAGAGTGTGTAAATTTAATAATTAAATTTGTTACAATTTCCTTACAACTAAAGTCTGCATTTTTATTTTATTTTGATGATGTATTAATGTTTAATTATAATTTACAATATCAATAAATGTATGTTGAATGCAATATTGTCGTGAGTTTTTACTGTTGTATTCTTGTATTAATGTAACAAAGATATCCCAACACGTATTTACCCGCATTTTTGATCCATTCAGCACGCAATAAGTTATATTCCGGGATTTTAAATAACTTACTAGGCTCTAAAACTCTTCCGAGACTTTCCGCAGCGTATATATACGCATTTATTCCCAGCACCGCGTGTAGGCATTTTAATGCTAGCGTACGTGCCTACCCGACTGTCCACCGGCGACTGAAGTGCGGAGACTGACATGCAGCGCTCCGATTGAACTCACGCAGGGTTCCCAACTATTTGCTCGAGGGTTCCCATTTCAGCGAAAGCCGCTGCCAATTCTCCCGTAAGGTGAGCTATCTGGTATACTTATCTGTGGTAATACCTTTACGATAGGCAGCCCCTGTATTGATTTTTATTTGTGGGAATATTTAAAATTTGTTTTAATTGCTCTGATTTCCACAATAATTTGACCTTACTCAAACAAAAAATTACGAAAGAAATACAAAATATGAATGAAAATTCAATTAGTGCAGTTTAGGATGAATTCAGAAGGATAATAGAAAAAATTGTAGACGTTGGGGGTTATTACACTAAAATTTATTATAAATATAATTTTGGTGAATAAGTACATATCTGCGTTCACCAATTTATAATTTCTCAAATTAAAATTATAAGCAGATTATGTCTCAATTCCTTATTTGTTTATCGACGCCGTTAAAATAGGCAACCTATAATGCACAAAGGTTAGTCAGTCATACACATTTGGTACCCAATTGCCATGACAACTTCCTTGTGATATTGGTTGCCTATCTTAAAGGCGTTACTAAAGAGACTAAAATCAAATCTAACAATAACGCAAACATCAACAACGAAAAAGAACGTTCAAACTTTATATCTGAAGTTGTGATGATATTCCAGACAATTTTTACTTATACTATTTTTAATTTACTTTTTAATATTATATTAATATTCAATTTTTATTAACAAGTTAGAGAGGGTCCTGGAAATTCTGAGTAAGTATCAACAAGATAGAATAATTGTTTGCGGTGACTTCAATATAAATTTTCTGAGCACTTGTGACAAAGTAAAAAATTTTACTGGTTTAATTGACTGTTACAATTTTCAAACAACTATACGTGAACCTACACTGGACTCGATCGCGGATTTTTTTTAATATAACGCAATTTTCGATATGAATACGTTTGGAAACAGTAAGGACATCAATTCTTTCAGCCGTTTTGTACAATTTAGCGGAACAGGCAATGACCTAACCTAACATCTATCGGACAAAAGCACGCTTGAAGACAATGACGGATTTCAAGATACTAGAAACAAAGAAATTGTAAAAAAAAACGTGCAATATTTTAAGAGGAAATTGTTGCATATTTTTGGGTCACATGAATGTGTGGACTACAGAATTTCTGTGTTGTCAACTAATTATTCGATCGTCAAAAAATTATCTAATAAACACACTTGAAACGTTAGAGCAGGTAACTTTGTTTGACAAAACGGAATACATAAAAAGGAAAACAATGGTGTGTTCCCATTTGTTTGGACTGATATTTATTTCATTTATGTAAATCAGCATTCGTCGAAACCATACTGATAATCTTCCAACCGCCTTAAGAAAACGTTTACTGTCTTGTATACGTTTTAAACTAACTGCAACCTAATGCATCAATCTCGGACACTCATACACTTCCTAACTACGTCCTTTTGTATGTGTACAGTAACTCCATTAGTCAAGTTGCGACGCAACACTCAACCATAACAGATTGGGGAACCGTTGCGTTGCTCGAATATGCCTTCCATTTGCCAGTCAGTTTAATCGGTAATCGGTCGGTAGTCGATATAAAGACAAAACTCGTACACCTATAGGTTACCTAGGAGTAAATTTATGTGAACTGATAAACTACTGTACTATGATAGTCGTGAGGAACACTGAATATTTCGGATTCATTTGCTACAGGGAAGATTGCAATTGCTCTTGCAGACAACAGCGTAAGTATTGGCCCGCATTAATATTTAAATAACATCATGCCCTTCGTAATAATGCAGTGATTGAATGATTATTAATCTAGTTATCGTGCGCGCTGACGAAATGTGTGATTAATCGCGTCGATTGCCTCAATTTCTTAACTCGGTGGTCTTTCGCAATCCAATCGCCTTACATAGTTATGTATTTAATGTAGTTGAAGTTTACGAGGCTTCTTAACATTATCTATGCGTATATGTATGTCATAAAAAATCTATCTACGTTATGTTTGCTGTTTTTATCGCTTATCACTGTTTACTTACTTCTTACACAGCGAATGTTAGTGTATTACGTATTTCTAAGTACACAGTTTAATTTCTGTTTTAATTGCTTTTCTTTAATGACGGCCTAAAGAGTGCACATGGGCTGTAAGAGCAGAAATTTGTTGGAATAAAGTTGCAAAATATGAAATACCTACAATGGCTCTTCTAAAATTTAACTCTGGATTGCGTTTTTTTTTTCTCTCTCAATTCGCAATACTTAAATGATTTTCTCACTGTACCCAAATCATTATTGTTTGATTATAAAGTTAGTAATAAAAAACCATTTCTCAAAAAAAAATACATCTATTTAATTAAAACCATTTTTTAATATGAAAACTTTAACGTCAATAAACATTACACGGATTAAAAATATATCATGTGAGTAAACAAGCTGAAACTCATATGAATTGCGTTCTATCAGTTTGGAAATCGAGAACTCCAAATTCTCATATTTTTGGGAATTCACAAATCCCGATATGCAGTTGAAAGTGAAGTTTTGACACTCCGTCGTTAGTATTAATAATTAAAATACGTAATTCAGCAGAACGAATCCTTACATTGCTACTTAGATCTGGATTTATTTAAAGGTTACAAAAATTTTGTTTCCAAACATACGTCTCGTTTTGTACGCTTATTAAATAAAATAAAAAGCCCCAAACAAGACGTTACCGAGAACAATATGTCTGCAATCGTTCGAATAAATCTAGATATATTCCAAAAAGTTAAAACTGAGTTATGTTGTTTGTAAATTTGAACAACGCCATTTCTAGATCCTCGCCTTTTAAAGCTCCCCTTTTAATAGACTACTACATGTTGAGAGTAAGGTTAATCTTTCACAGGATTTCCATTTTATTATAAGCAATTTATTATTATTTACTGTAAAAGTGAGATTAAGACTGTTTTAACCTCACTTTCAACAGGTATTTGTCTGTTAAGACCTTCGTAAAAAATTTTAAACTTAGATATTGTGAATTGATATCTAAGTTTTTGTCAAGTATTTTATTGTATATTATTCGCTTATCTCATTAACCTATACATTTATCTTTGAGGAAGCAATAAATTAATTGCGAAAGCTTAGACGGTAAAAAAGGAATCTTGTTTGATTGCGTACCCACCAAATGCATTTCTTCAAACCTCTAAAACGTACAGCAGTGTCTCTGTATTTCTACCTAACCTCTAATTACAGGTATGGATAGAGTTCCAAATCTTTATGTAAAAGTTTATGAGTGTTTTCGATGGAAACCAATTGAACCTGTTGGCGCAATTGCCTAATATTTTCAGTGCATCATCCATTATTTGTTGAGCATTGACAACAACTTCTTCAGTCGGTTTTTCGTTGCTCCACTAGCAGCTTTTCGTACACAGAAAAGAAAATTGTAAAATAATTAGTACAGTAAATTGTGGAACATACAGGGACGAGCACAACTTCTATTAGCATTTCCGACAAAATTGTTGACGAAAATTATTGCAGTTATTGCAACAAAATGCGCAATTTCGTTATACAATTTATGTTGACATAACATACATATGTATATTAAAGTAGTGTAACATATAGGTCACTTGTTGCAAATAGTACGTTTACCCCAGTGGTAAAAATTGCAACAAATCTATTAAAATATTATGTACTCCCATAGTAAATTTTGCATACAGATCAACTACACTATTGCAATAATTAATATAGTTGCTTATAATTTTATTAGTCCTTGACTACGGGTGAATTGCCGTCACATTTGACGTGATTGCAGAGATCAGACCGGCCGTTAACAACTACGGACTGCGGAGTACCAGCGTAGAAAGCATCTCGTACTCGTACCGTGAGCGATTGTCAATCACAGTATATACTTTTATACGATATTTACCATGTGAATACATCAAATAAATATTACATTGCCGCGTTTATCGAACACAATTTACATTGCGTAAGAATTCCAACGGTTATGACACAAGCGTAGCATCATCTTTACGACAATTTCTGTAGTGTCTACATCACGTGTTCAAGATCTGGGTTTTAACATAGATATAAAAAAAAATAAAAAATCACGTATTCTATGTAAATTGATTAAGCGATTTAATTATTAGCACAACATGACTTTCCTATCTACGTAGAAACATATGGAACTGAAACTTTCCATTCTCAACTGCAGTTAACTGAAACAGACAATGAAGGCGAAAACACTTCCTCCACGAAGAAAAGACGCACTAAATTCAGATTAATCGTTCCTTTCTGCAACTCACGTACACAAATCTATCAGCAGTCTCCGATAACCGTTGATCTTTGGCGGATCGGAGAAGCTATAGCTTGTACCGAAAGCAGTCACAGTGATAACTCAAGGTCGATAGATAATCACGAATAACAACAGTCATTCACTACATATCTCATGATATATACGCAGCAGATTATCATTATTGTTGTAGTGGTATATACAGATGTATGTTCGTTTTGCTCGACATGATAGTGGGAGTTCTTTGTACCAAACAATAAACAACATAAATGAATTATCATTTTCGCCAGACTTGCAGTCGGCAATGGATTTTATAAATAAAATTTCTAATCGCTAGTAGTAAGGAAGCGTTTATCCTACGAAAATTATAACTTTGTAAACGGTTTTTTTTGTGATTTTTTCTGAAGGATAAAAATTTATTTACCTAATTGCTACGAAAATACCAATTCCACAATTCTTGCAGATCGTATACGGAGGTATATTTTACACCTACAATTTTTATTACATCGGAAAAGTACAATAAAAGTTAATATGTCTTCTCTTTTTACTTTCCAGATAATAAAGCTTCTTTATAGAACGCAATAAAGGTCTTTTTAACATTACACTTCCTTTTATTAGATAACATTAATGATTACAACTTTAAGAATGTCAGATTGTAATGAAAGACAGCCACATCAAAATTTATCCATAACAGAGCATGAAGTATCTTTTAGAGCCCTCCTTGGCTAGTTCGTCGGCTATTATGTTGCCCTTTATATCCTCATGTCCCGGCACCCAAATCAGCGACACCGTGTGATCCTGTGCCAGTGAATTAAGGGATTGTTTGCAGTTTCTAACTAGTCTTGACCTAGTTACAGGGTTGAGACTGCGCTGATAGCAGCCTGGCTATCAGTCATTATATTTTCATCCTCATGCAGCCCCCCTTTGACTCCTTATTACCTTTCTGAGAGAGAGAAAAAGAGTCCATCTGTACAAATGTACACAATATCATATTCGCCAGAGGCACAAAATAAACGCGCCACGACACTACGATATACTAAGATGTTCAACAGAAGCTTTTCTTACCAAATTGCCGATCTCATGAATTCCGTTCCTTTTACTTACCATACCATAATTTATCTCTGCCAGTATTTAAACGCCGAATACAGAGATACAATTCTCTTCAATCAAACAGTTTGACCTAATTTTAACTTATAATCTCAATTCAGTCTACTGTGCCGGCATACTTGTTGAAAAATGTGCACGAACATTTTCATATATCTTTTAGTAGTATAACTAGCAACATCAAGCCGTATGAAATGTAAACAAACTTATTTATTGATTTATTGCTCTCAGGAATTGCGTATGTTATTCCATCTTCGTGTAGGGGTACATTAATAACAGACCATATTTGGTTTACTTCGTTTGATGTACTTTTGACAAAGGGAAAGGTTTTAAGGTAACAACGAAATATTTCCATTTATATAGAAATCGCAAAGTACTAAATCCATATAAGGGTGGGCTGAAACTAGGTGGGAAGTTGTGTTTTTATATGGAGAAAGTATATATATATGCACTAAGATCGGCCACATCTATTTATAACTATTCTGCTAGTTATTTTCTGGATCTGACTTTGTGGATTACAACTAAAACAAACTTCATTTAAGAAGGCATATTTTCTACATCAAAGGCTTTTGTAGTAACGGAATACCACATATTTTACCCTACTATAAGGACGACTGCGGTAGAAGCTTTAAGAGCTGCATAATAAATTTGCTTTTTCCTTGTTTGTAAGATACTTACGAAAGATGAGTCTTAACCAGCTGCATGTATCATTTGTGTCGACTTTTTTTAAACTTATTCTATTATAATGAAGGACAACTACGCTATCATTCCTTTAAACAAATCTAATCTTTCTTGAATAGAAGTAAGTTTGTCTAGTAGCATGAATGAATAAAATATAATAACAAATTGAAAAACAATTTAGACTAATATTAAAATAAGTTGATTGTGAACTTCAGTCGTGTGACCATGTGTGACGAACGGCACAATTCTGCAGCGACTATTATTAGTTCTATAATTATCCGCATATCCCAGTCTGAAAATCCGGCTAGTTACGGGAACAAATCTTGCCAGTCGGGAGTCGGGAGGGGTAAACTTCCGAAGGGAATGCAAACATCTGTCGCTCTGTTAATAAGAAGTTTTTCGGTGGCTTGCCAGTTGTAGGATCCAGTTGATGTATCCTCTTTTGTATCTGTCTCTGTCTATTACATATACAGTTTAGTTACACAAAAATTTTATTTTTGTACAATTACCGTGAAATTTGATTCTGGAAAAGGGATTTTTTAAGTTGCTTTGTTAAAATTAAGTGGATGTCTATTGTACGCGCAACTATATTATTGAACATTCTAAAATTTCCTATTAGTTTAATTGTAAGTGTACATTTATATATATAATGTATAAGTATTATACTTTAGGTTAGTACTTGTATTTATGAAATTCTTTTTTTGGATATTTGTAAACAATTACTTGGTCAAATGTTACCTCAGATGAGTTGTGCAAAATTTTTGCTCGCTCGAATAATATTAATATGTGCTGCATTGAGTCCAAAATGCAAATACATATAACCGACTTCCTGATTGTGGTTAAGCCAGCACGTATTCTTTCGTTTACAATAGAAAGTTGAGTTTTTGTTTATTATATCCGACTTCCAAAAAGGTGTTTACTTGATCGGGTCAATGTAAAATCGAGGAACTAGTAAATAGTCCTCCAAAGCAGATGTTTAAATGTGCTTTTTCATAACATGAGAATATTAAAGTTAAATCTCTATAAAAGTGCTGTAACAAAAATCCAAAAGAAAAAGTGAAAAAATCCCTTACCACAAAAATTAAAGATACAAATCTAAATACGTATTTCGGCAACTAAGTTGCCATCTTCAGTAGAAAACAAGTGAAGAGCAGTGTTAAACTTAGTGTTATTCCACTAGTGAGTTGGTGAAGAGCATATCTTCCAAGGTTTACCTTAGCCGAAAACACTAAGTTTAACACTGCTCTTCACTTGTTTTCTACTGAAGATGGCAACTTTTGCGACGTCATGCAAACCAATTAATATCTACACCTAAAATTGCCAAACGCCGTTCTTGTCATCGTGCTGCTTTTACTAGCTCTTGCAGTAAGCAAGATACCAGGGATTTGGGCAGTAAAAATACAAATTCGTATTTCAATTACATTCATCCGATTCAAATGTTCCTTCTCGTCGTTAGAATTTTAGACCAACAGGAATAAGAATTAATGAATTAATTTTATAATCAAATTTTCTTATTGTTTTTACATTTAAAAAGCATTTATACAGGGTGAATCGCAATGTATGCGACAAACTTTAGGAGCTAATTCCTGAGGTTATTTTGATCATAAAAGTTCATAAGAACATATGTCCTAAACTGCTGATTTCTAAAGTTATACAATGTTTAATAGTAAGTCAACATAATTAATAATAATTAATAATTAGTAAAACTAAATAAAAAAAAAATACTGTGACAACTACTGTCATCTATTGAAATGACAAGCAATTCCCTCTCAACACAATTGATTTTGAAGAACCAACGGTGATATTAATCGTGTTAGTCCCAGTTCATAATTTATTATTAAACATTCAATAACTTTTAAACCAAACCGTTTTGGGCATATACTCATATGAACTTTAATGGTCAAAATAACCTCAGGAATCAGCTCCTAAAGTTTGTCGCACATATTGAGATTCACCCTGTATATCGCATTGTCAGCTTGCGTTTAGTATGTGGATTTACATGATCCATCAAGGCTTCAAGTAACTAACGATTAGCATGGTATATTTACACAAAGATTTTTATCAGTGTACTATTTAAACTTAAAATATATCCTAATTTATTACAATATTAAAACTACCTATACTTTTAAAACAGACGATCTGTATACATGCAAATATATAAAAACAGAGAGTCTGAGACACATCGTACACAACGGAACAAGAAAGTCACCTTGCAAAGTATGTAGGTAAAGCAGGCGCCGATGGTCTGTAGTGAACGTAGACCGTATGCGTTCGAGAGTAGGAGGCCCAGAATCTCGACGGCGCGACTCTGCAACGCAGCGCAGCTCTCCTGGCACCACCGCCGTGGTACAGAAAATACAGCATCATCAGATCTCGCGTGCGTCTCCAGCCGAACAGACAGCCAGCCAGTATAGAGCCGATACCAAGAACGCAGAGCTGCGTCCTCTTATAAGTTTGTGCGCCCGTGTTTTCCTTTCCTCATATATAAAGTCTGATACGGTCCGCTTTAAGTGTTGTTTGTTTCTTGACGAGGGTGGTAAACATTCAGGTGCGATAAACCTAATCTATGTATGTGCGAGTGCTTGTGTATTTACCGTGGGAAACTCTGATTTTATATATATATATACGTATATAGCGCAAGAGGTTCCACAATAATAACCTGCCTCTAGATTGGATATAGCCGATGCGATCCTTTGCTTTTTAATGCAATCGTTCTTCGTCCGGAAACACAACGTTCCGTCCAGTGAGTGTTCAAAGTTCCCATTTCCCTCTTACTGTTGTATTTGTGTGCGCGTACTTTTGTACTTTCCTTTTTGCATTGACGCGGTAGAAATACATGGTATTGTGTGTATTCTCGCAACGCACATGTCACATGGGTTTAATGTTTACCGCAATATTTAACACACCTTCGCTCTAATTAAATTAAAACTAAATGTAGATACGCTCGTTGAATGGTTAAATTATGTAACTAAAGTATACGCAGAGAATATTTTTGTACATAAAATAACATCACCTCAGATATCATAATTAAACACAGCTATAGAACATTTGCCCATTTTACCGAATAAACATCTTGTCTAGAAACTGTGATCAGAACGGCGACACCCATCCCAACACTAGGTCCATCGTGTTCAGCGATGTAACCTTACTTTCATGTTTTTTTAAGACATTGCACCGCCTACGTAATGTATCAGTAAATATTGAATATTAATTAATAATAAAGATAAGCCAGACGGTTTAAATAAGAAAGGTGTTTTTTTATATTTATTTATATGACACTCGAATACCAGAACATCTTCGAAGTTTAAAACCCAATTCTGTTTGCAAATCTTTATTTGATAAAACAGTTAGAAGACAATCCTCGTTAGTTTAATATTAACAACAAAGACGCAATGCAAAGACCAATAATTTGGGGTCGTTAGTAATTCTGACACAACAGTTTACATACTAGAAAACAGTCTTCTTTAAATTCCCAACTATGTTTTGAATCAACACCTACGTTTTCCAAATTTTGTTCAATGGGTCATGTTTGTAATATACAGCTGCGGTCAATATAATAGCACCACGCAGAAATTTATACTGACTCCGTTTACATCTGTTTAACTGTTGGGCCGATTCAACTCAAAACAAAATAATAAATTCTTTGATGTTAATGGTTTATTATCATAAGAAAACTATTTCGGTTTTGTTTCAACAGCTTATAATACGCTAATTAATTTAAACAAAAAACTTAAAAACTACACAGTCAAAATAATAGCAGTTCAGTTCATTTTTAACAAAAATTAGTGGTCTTTCTTAAAATAAAAAAATAAATAAAAATTTCACTCAGATATCTTGTAGATAAATTAATTGTATGGTTTCAATACTTTGTCGCGTGCCCTTTGTTTGCTATTACCGCGGCACAACGCCTTCCCATGGAATCCACTAGATGCTGGCATCTTTCAACTTTGATGGAACTCCAAATTTTCTGCACAGCCTCCCAGAGCCCTTCAACGCTTGTTGGTTTTATTGTAGATACACCCTTCTTTATGTCCGTCCACAGATTTTCGATAGGGTTCAAATCTGGGGACTGTGCAGGCCACTCCATTACATTGATAGAGTTATCGTTGAACCATTTTTTTGCCATTTTGCTGGTGTGTTTGGGGTCATTGTCTTGCTGGAAGACCCACACCAGCGGCATTTCGTAGGAAGCATACGGCAGCATAATTTCATCAAGGATTTTTACATAAACCGATGAATCCATAATGGTTTTGATCCAATATATAGGACCCACACCTTGATACGAGAAGCAACCCCATACCATAATACTATGACCTCCGTGTTTGATAGTTTTTGCTGTGAATTGTGGCTTGTATTCGCTGTTAGGTGGCCTACGGACAAACAATCTGGAACCCTTTCCACCAAAAAGAACAATTTTGGATTCGTCAGTCCATAGCACATTTCTCCACTTTTCCTTTGGCCAATTTAGATGTGCTTTAGCAAAAGACATCCGTTTAGCAACATGCTTAGAGGAAAGGAGCGGCACTTTTCGAGGACTACAGGCATTGAGGCTGTTGTCTCGAAGTCTGCGGCGAATAGTTTCCACGCTTGCCGGCACATCCAATGTTTTTTGAGCTCCGTAGCTGCCATAAAGGGATTTGCTTTAGTCGTCCGTACTAACCGTTTTACCATTAAGGGTGACAAAACTCGCTTCCTACCACGGGATTCAATTTTTTGCTCATATCTTAGGGCATTTATTATCATTTTATTGGAACAGCCCAGCAATTCCCTTATTTGGGAATACGATTTACCCTCAGACGCAAATTTTTTTATTGGTTCACGTTTTTTCGGCGCACAATGCTTTCCGCGACCCATAACTATACAATTTTTATAAAATTATCACAAAATTTTGCAAAACAAATTTAAAAAAGCCTACTGGTGCTATTTTATTAACTGCACGAAATGATAAGTGTTTACAAAAGATCTTTTATAACTGATTGACAGTTACGAAATTTGACAACAAATGCACACACTCTGAGATTGCATAAAAAATGTAACTGTTTTTTACACTCCAAAAAATAATATAATAAATAGGTGAAAGTTTTACATCTTTCGAATCAGAATATTGCAACTGGGGCTATTATATTGACCGGCACTGTATATAATAAACAATCAAATTTGTTTCTTAGTTTAATTACTTAAGGATAAATGTCTATTTTCATTTGTAGATAGTTAGTTGTCGTTTATTTTCTAGTTGGTTCTTAATTTTATTTCATTATTTTTTTAAATAATTTTTAATATTAACAACTCAAATGAAATAATACTTACGGTATCGGACAAAAATGAAGCAACAAACATGTACAACAGACTATTTTTGAAAAATCAAAGTATCAAAGTCTCATATTTATGTACATTTAAAGAAAATAGGGGAAAATTCTACGATAAAGCAACAAAAATAAATTTTCCATAAATCAACGAATAACGACAAATAACGACAAAGAAAGTAAGAAATTATAATATTATATTGACTAATATTTAGTTGCGAAACCTTTCTGTTTTATAACTTCAGCACATCTCTTTTCGGTAAGTTCAGCCTTATTGCGATACGTGCGGCCACGTACACGTCTGCCAACTTCTTCTTATAAGTGCTCTAAGGGATTTAAGTCGGGAGATTGAGCTAACCATCCATGACGCAGATATTATTTTGCACGGACCATTTTTTCACCAACATTGGAATGTGTTTAAGATCGTTATCAAACTTGGGTCCTTTGTTGTTCCTAATTTTTATCAATGATCTACCCGATGTCATTTCTTCTCATAAGCTTTTATTCGCGGACGATCTAAAATTATACCGATGTATCGGTGGCCCTAATGATTGTACTGCTTTGCAGACAGATTTACATCGGCTTCCCACGTGGTATGAATCCAATGACCTGCCGCTGAATATAGAAAAATGCAGAATTGTCACTTTTACTAGGAAGCTTAACTTTGTTACATACAACTATAATATAAACACCATTGATCTGACCCGGTCCGAGGTTGTTTGTGAAGGACTTGGGTATTTTGTTTGATTGTAAGCTTACCTTCATCAATTACATTCAAACCATCTGTAAGCAGACGAGGCAGAGCCTAGGATTCGTTATTAGCCATAGTCGATATTTTTCTAACATATTTCACCTAAAATCCTTATACTTTTCCCTGGTGAGATCGCGGTTAGAGTACGGTAGTCTCATTTGGTATCCGTACTATATGGAGTCCAAATGTCAATTGGAGAAGATTCAGCGAAGATTTGCCAAATTTTTGTGGTGTCAAGTTGATACTATGTATCGAGAAAGGGGCTTGGATCAGTATTCCTCCATCTATGAGGTGCAGAGGCCTCGTCCCATATACGGAAAAATATCTCCAAACCATAACACCATCACTACCGTGCTTCACAGTAGCTGTTGTGTATTTTGGATTGTACCTTTCGTTTAGTGGTCGCCTTACTCGCCTTATGCCGTCTGATTTAAATAAATTAAATTTGCTTTCGTCGCAGAAAAGTGCCTTTTTCCAATAATTTGTCGTCCACGCAATATGCTGTCTAGCAAATTCTAGTCGCGCGTTTCTATTTTTCTCACTAATAAGTGGTTTCTTTACCGGTCTGCTTGAAAATAATCGAGCTCCTACTAATATTCTTTAAATCGTTCTGCTACTAACATTTAAATTATGGATATCAGCCTTTATTTGCTATATATTATTAACTATAAGTCTTTCGGTAATAACGGACGATTTCCTAGGACGGGCTTAGAAATAGTTTCTATGTGTCTCCTCTCATTGTAATTGTTTTTATTATTTTTGATATGTGATAACGCTTTATTTCAAATCTTCTCGCAATATCACACTGTCTTTCATTTCTCAAATATGCGCTAATTATTTTCTCCTTTAATTCAATTCCTATTGGAATATCTTTCGGCAGGTTTCGTTTAGTTAAAAACAATTATTAATACCCTTCATAGCATTTTCAAGTTCTAAAATGCGTAAAATTTGGTAAAAAGAATAAATGTTCCTTTACTTATGTCGTGCTCAAAATTTACTAATATTAAATAAGTTGTTGTAAATAACTGGCGGAAAAATAACAGCTGTTGTGCATTCTTCACCAGATGTTTCAACTGGGTAAATGCGATAAGCCAATCTTTTGGTATTTTCAATTTTAATCCGAGAACTGTTTGGTATAATTGGAATAACCAAGAACTTCTTTTTCAAATTAAGGCTGGAGACTAAAAAATCCATGGGTTTACATTAAAAAAAAATCATTTTTATGGAAAAACTGTCAGACTGCACTTTGTCATGTTCTAGTAGACGTACAAAACTCAAGAATGTAACATTTGTAGTTTCTAGGTGTTATATATTGACAGTTAGGAAGTTTTTTTTTTTAATTTGAATTTCTATGTTTATTCTTATTTCCCTTAAAACCGAAAGTGATAAAAAATTATTATATGGATTGAATAATTGAAAATTTACGGTAAATAATATATACCGAATTTTATAAAAAAAAAAAAGTTATGGGCCGGGACCTATGACCTCCTAGGCCTTCTTTATCTTTTATAAGTAAAATGTTTGTACGTTTTTTTTTCCTGAGTTCTAAAAATATCCCAAACACGATGTGCCTATATACCGGGTGTCCAACCTAAGATGCAACGGTTCCTAGCCAATTTATTATTGCCTTTTTGAAAAAAATTTTCAAATAAATGTTGCCTCGAATCATATTCTACGTATGCTAAAATTAGTTTCAGTAATGGCGGACTTCCGGTTGTACCGGAAGTAGATACTAACTTTATTATTTTAAATGGAACACCCTGTATATTATTGCAGTTTTGGATTCCTTGTTAAATTTAAATAACAATACGTTAGAGATACATTGGAGCTAAGTTGTACCGTTTCCGAATTACATGACGTTTTTCGAAAAAAATGACATTTGCAGTGTCTTCGGTGTTTGGAAATACCTCAGGAAATACGAAAGTTAGAAAGATGCGGTTTTCGGTTTTCGCTTAACCATGAAACAGCACACGTCATTTATTTTAAAATTGTTGCGTTTAAATTACAGCGTTATTAAATAGGGATCTATAATTTTCGAACTCTAAAATCATAGATAACTTGATTTTTTTAAATTGAACGGTATAGCAATTTTTACATAAATGGATGTAAAATTTAATTTTCTTTCGATTTTATACGTGTATCATTGTGTCTATCTCCAACGGTTTTGGAGATATTCGCAATTTTTCAGTTTCTCACGATAGATACGTATTGCGAAGCGCCGCCGCCGGCCACCTTCCCCTCCCATTTCACCAGGCTTGGAACTGGCAGCAATAATACTGGGATGCTTAGAAAGTGGCCAACAGAACACAATAGGACCACTAGAAACAAACAAAATGGTCTAAAAGATACTTGAGATGTTTAAAGCGGCATCTTTAAAGTCAACGCAAGCTTGAAAACGCACTAGGTATCTTGCCGTTATTAGTGTTCCAAGTGTCAGAACTGACATTCAGAGTACTGTTTGGTAACATAATAATTAAAGATGTCGCTTACTCGAGAAGAATTAGTAGATATGGTTTTCGTTCTCGGTGAATGTTACAGAAACGATTTGTTAGCGTCAAGAGTTTACACAAAGTATTATACCCATGTAGAAAGCATCCAGATAGGAGGGCATTTCAGTCGCTATTGGGTAGTTTTGTAAGTACTGGATCCGTAGCACGTACAAATGCTCAAAAGTGTTTGCAAGAGCGATTTCGATTATGTAGTGCCGAAAACGGACAGCATTTTGAACATTTAATATAATAGTGTTGTACAAATTCTCTGTACAATGACAACACTAGCGTTTAAAGTGTAGCCTGTTGCGAGCAAGACGCTCGAAGTGTACGTACGCCATACATTGGATAGTGTAATGTAGTTGTGCTGAGTTATTGATATTCCAGTAATGATATGTTTTCTTTTATCTTTGCTATGTTTGCTTGTTTCTAGTGGTCCTATTTTGTTCTGTTGACAACTTTCTAAGCATGCCAGTATTATTGCTGCCAGTCCCAAGCCTGGTGAAATGCGAGAAGGTGACCGGCGGCGGCGCTTCGCAATACGTATCTATCGTGAGAAACTGAAAAATTGCGAATATCTCCAAAACCGTTGGAGATAGACACAATGATACCCGTATAAAATCAAAAGAAAATTAAATTTTATATCCATTTATGTAAAAATTGCTATACCGTTCAATTTAAAAAAATCAAGTTATCCATGATTTGAGAGTTCGAAAATTACAGATCCCTATTTAATAACGCTGTAATTTAAACGCAAGAATTTTAAAATAAAAGACGTGTGCTGTTTCATGGTTAAGCGAAAACCGAAAACCACATCTTTCTACCTTTCGTATTTTCCGAGATATTTCCTAACACCGAAGACACTGCAAATGTCATTTTTTTCGAAAAACGTCATGTAATTCGAAAACGGTACAACTTAGCCCCAATGTATTCTTAACGTATTGTTATTTAAATTTAACAAGGAATCCAAAAGTGCAATAATATACAGGGTGTTCCATTTGAAATAATAAAGTTAGTATCTACTTCCGGTACAACCGGAAGTCCTCCATTTCTGCAACTAATTTTAGCATGTGTAGAATATGATTCCAGACAACATTTATTTGAAACATTTTTTCGAAAAGACAATAATAAATCGGCTAGGGACCGTTGCATCTTAGGCTGGACACCCGGTATGTTTATTATCGTTAATTAAATATATATTATTATAAATCGGCAAAAATTAATTGATAAGGACACATATACAAAACACATTTATGTATTAATAAAATAACTGGACGAAATAGTATTTATACAAACGGCATATCTAACTTCTCAGTGCAATTAATGACATATCACGCTAACTAATGGCGCAACGTATGCGCCAAACCCTTCAATTAAGGACAAGGATGCTTGACTTAGTTTCGCTTCTTCGAACAAGGAAAGCGTTATTTCGAAATAGTGACCTTCCTTCACTCATTGTCAGTTCACTTTCGTTTATTATATTTATCTTACAAAGAAATATATTAAGGGACTCAGTGGTAGGGCTATGTCTAAAATTTTTATTTTCTTATCTTTTTTCAAAACTCTACAGGCTATTTTGATCTAGTAAACTACCTTTTAGGAATTCCGAAGTTTTTTTTTTAATTATATGGCTCACCTTTTTATCTTTATTACGTATGTATTACCTATGTATTTTCAAGTCATTTTTGTCTTTTAGAATTAATTTAATAGCAGATGGATAGTGTATTGGCTTCTAATAATTGTAAATGTATTGTTCCAATGGAATAAATAAAATATAAAATATAAAGAAAAAAGAAAACTAAGTTAAAAATGATTTCAAAATACGAACCCTGGCTCTGTTTGAACTTTAAGTACGCCTTAAGCCAATACAGAACAGGAAGTGTCTCAGACCTTTGTCAAACTTAAATTATTAAATTAAACAATACTGCAATCTACGAAAATAAATATTCACTTGAGTATATATTCACAGTATTCAGATTAACAGTTATCAGTTATTATTAAACTTTTTATTTTTTATTTCGCAGAAGCAGATACAAGTTCTCTACATTGACTTAAAACAATTGTTACTGCAATGTAGCTTGTGGAATATGATAAAATGATGGATATAAAAGTTTCTGGTTAATTCTTTTTTTGCAACATTTTTCTACCCTTATCAAGTTCCTTTTGAATTAATTATTTTGCAAGTGATGATGACAATCTATGATGCATTGACAAAATACATCTTTTATATTAAAGTCGAACTGGTTGATAGTAATATTGACTATAAATATAGTACATACACATATTATACAAGGTGTGGAAAAAGCGCTGTATATCGCTTGCAACTTTTGAATGAGCAATTTGTAGGGCTTCGTAAGCGAAAATTTTCAAGAAATTTGTGAAAAACCTTTATGATCGTCAGAAAATTTCAATGAAATAAACAAAAATCATTGTCAAAATGAAGTGTTATTGTAATTGTAATGTACAACTAAAAACGGTGAGTTAATTGAAATACAATACAATTTACTGCCAAACAGTGGTCTATAGTCGGTCTCTAAACCCCTGTAAAACAGTTTGGAGTGCATTGGTGAAATCCTGTCGACTTCAAACTGAATACTAAGCTGTATAAATCCTAGAGATTATTGGGTCGATCTCGGTAGATTTCAGTTTTTAAACGGCCCCACATAAAAAAATCCAAAGGATTTAAATCAGGAAACTTAGCAAGCTATTCGATAGGAACTTTTCTACCAACCCACCTGCCAAGAAGCACCCACATTTAAGTACACTCTTACTTCTACTCTTTAATGAGATGGAGCAACATCTTGTGCAACCATATGTGCTTAGGAATGCCATTATTTATAGGACATTAGGCTAGTCTAGTTTATAGGTTAAAATAGGGCCAAATAATATTGGTGCCCATTATGTCCAGTCATGTTATTTTATTTTCTGGGGTCGTTTCGTTTGCTCGTTGCCTATCACCGTAACCCACCATAATCAGAACTTCAATTCGTTCTGTATCTGATGATTTTTCACAGAAATTCCCTTTCTACAATCAAATAGGAAGTCAAAATTTTATAAAATGACGCGTGATTGTCATTTTTTTTTATATTATGTCATGTTGACGTTCAAGAAAAAATAATCTATTAAATCAAGACAATCAAGCTGCCACTTAGAATCATAAAGCTTTTTGACGATTTTCTTGGGTATTGTCTTATGTAACAACCTATAAATTGCATATCATTATATTCACGAATAAAATGTCAAATATATCGAAAAACATACATAGATGCTATTTAAGAAAATAAATTATTAGGCCTTGCATTAAAACAGTGAACTCAAAAAAAACAATGCTGTGAAGCCAGATTATTATATGAACCATCTTTTGTATAAGAAATGCTCTTATTAAATTGCTCATCCAAAAATTGTAAGCCATATACAGTACTTTTTCCCCATCCTGTATATTTTAATTTAAGTTCTGCATTTATATGTATAACTTCAATTAAATTTTATCAATATATAGCAAAACAAATAATCTAATCTCATAGTAAAATTATCAATGTCAGTTGATCCACTAAATATTTATTAAACAGAGAGGAGAAGCAAGAATGCAACAAGAAAAATAACCGTTATAATCTCTGTTTAAGCAATTAGTTTTTCCCACATATTTACTGCTATGTATTGTATGGTAAAAGTTCGTACAGCCACAATATAATTAATACTATCATAACATATACTTTAATGTGGGTTAGAATTAGCATGAGAACTGAGATATTATTTTATTGTTTGCATAGGCAGGATGCAAATTCTATAATTTACCATTTGTATACCATCTCGTTGATTGCCATTCAATTTTCTGCTAGGATAAACATTACTACGCGGCTTGATAGAAAACGATCTCGACCAAGTTTCTATCAAGTTCTTGAAAAATAGGTTAGATTCGGAAATAAATTAGCCAACGTGTATACAATTTATGATGATATGAAGAAAAATAAAAAACAAGCATTTCGTCCGCACATCCTAACATCTGTCTATCCGACAAATATGAAATGAACGCTGCATTTTCGTGTCCATTCTTTCATACAAATACAACGTTCATATCAAAGTTCGTTTAACATGTGAAATTAACACGTACATTCATACATGTATAATTGTTCCACTTAGCAACGCACAATACTTCCTTGTTTACTGAAACTGTAAACGCTGTAAATTTTCACTATGAAATGAATTGATGCTGAGGCGAATTCCATACGTGGAACAGACGCATAAATTCGGCGGTAAAAACAACTTTTCTGCGGTCTTTACCATGCGTCATTGTTATAGATAACTATAGAGATATTATTTCTCAGTAGACGCCTGGATAAAATTGTTAAAACATCTCCTCATCACTCAATTATCGAAATCCTGAGAAGTATTTGCTTTCGCTGAAAATGCAGTAGAACAAGTGCGCCCTACAAAAAGTAAATAGTTGATTAGTTTTTAAATAATAAAAGGACTGGGAAAAACAAAACTTTATTCAATTTAAGATAATGGAAAACAAGGAGAAATAAATTGGAAAATAAAACTAAAACCTACAACAAAGACAAAAATGCCTGATTAATGAACTTTAAAGGCTGCTTTTCGTCTAGTACCTACACAGACAATGTAATTGGACGATACAAAGGCACTGTGGCACAGTAATTATAACGATATGAAGTGGAGTATCGTTTCCGTTCATTGTTTAAAAGAAAAACGCCAATTTTCCTTTGAATAACTGCTTTCTTTATACCCAGTGCCTTAATTAAAATTCCTCAACATAAAATATATTTTAGGACCATTTGCTTATAAATATTTAATATTCGGATGGCACTGAAAATGTTTAGCAAATGACACAAAGATTAGTTTAAAGAAAAAGATGATTTGAATGTTTTCTTCAAACTATTCCCCCTTTAACATAAATATTTTTATACATTCAATGAAACTAGCCCCTAAATGTCGGTTTTCTAATTGTAAGACATAGTCTTTGGAGCGTTGAATGCATATTTATTTAGAGATGGAGTGTTTTACATTCATAACTTGCACTATCAAGCAGAAAATCGCCAGTAAAATCGTGAATACACCGCGAGGAGAAGATGTGTTAAATTAACAAAAAAATAGGTATCTAACAAAATAGTTTTGGTTAAATACAGTTAAATATTTGTTGAAGTAACAAAATTTACATGTTGAAATAATTAAAGTTGATTTAACAATATTTTTTGTATTTCTTTTTACAATGAAGGTATTTTATTTTGAATCCTTGTTATTTTAAATTGAACACCTTGTATAGTACTACATTTTTTTAATTCAGCATAATATTCCATGACCATTATAACTAGGGTTTCCTATACCTATCTTCAAACGTTTCTAAGATATTACGATTTTTGTGAAAATTTTGACATTTATACCGTGGTATATAATTTATTATTTTTTCGCTTACTTTATGTGCCAGATATCTCTTATTTTAAAACTAGCACGTACTAATGTTGTTACACCAAACCGTAGTAAAACTTTCCTTTCACATTATACAGGTTGTCAAAAAATTAGTGATATATCAAAGTTGTAGAATTAAATTCAAATAAAACAGGCTACAACAACAGAAGTTTATAACAGGGTCTTAAAGTGTTTGCAATCGAACACTTATAATTTTTTTATACATAGTACATACAGCATTTAGTTTTTGATTATCTTGTATTCAATAAATTGTATTTTCTTATACTATTTTTTTTATATATAAAATCTCTTAAAATTAAAATTGTTTTTTACCGCCTACTATTAATTAAATACTAATTCAAAACTACATTTTCTGAAAATCGCTAATTCTGAAAGAAGCGATTGACATACATAGGTATAAGAACACTTATAGTTTTTCGATAGGGAATTCAATTGTACATCGCAGGGTGTAAAAATATATAGGGCGTTCCATTTGAAAAAAAAAAATACTTTTAGTACCAAGAAGTTACGCCAAATCAAGTTGTGAGTTGTGAGACATCCCGTTAATTTTGTTGGTTTTTATGCAGTGGTTAAATAGTAAAGTACCTGTACTCTCCACAATTCACATAAAAGCTGTATGCCTTTTACTGTATACACACGCCTTTAATACATAACGTTTTTTTTTTTTTTCACAAAAATGAAAATAACACCAACACGGTAACCGATAGCTAAAAAGACGTTTAATAAAATTTCTTATAGAATCTAAAATTGCAACTAAAAATATAGGTGTTTATTTATAATATCAAATTTGGCAATGACATTTCGATGTAACTGGAAGTGCGACATTGGTTAAGTTGCTTAACGCCAAAGTTTCAAAATCGAGATATCATTGCAAATTAAAGAACTTTTAATGGACAGGTTCCGTGAATCACCCTGTATACATTAAATTTAAACAAGAGCACGAAAGTAAATCGGCCAATAATAGTTTACCTAGCAAGCCTGACTTTGACATTAGAATAAATTATTGTTTTCAGTAAAAAAGTGCCGAAAAGTTTACACTGAAATTTATGAATACGGATGCGTCTTATTACACTTCGAAATTCTACGAACAGACGTTTGTGAAATGCCCAAATCGTCAGAAGCAGTAAGCATTAAACTACAGCCTGCTTTTCCCGATTCTCAGAAACAAGATTGCAAGTGTCAGTTTTTTCTTAATTTAACACTACCAGTTCAAGAAGAAACCGTTCCAAGTTTTCTGAATTTCTTTACATTTATTGGCGGCAAATGACGATATTGCAAATAAGATTGTAGGCGAGCTCCAACGAATAGATATCCAGATTGTAATAAACTTCAATATTTTCAATTATTTAACTTATCACAATAATAGTCGCTTATGTAGATTAGATTAGATTAGATCTAATTAGGGTAACATTACACCGCGACCTATCGATCTATTGTGCCCCCCTACATCAGCTGCAAGCTGCTAGGGTTTGCCCGCACTTACAGCTCCCCATCCAGTCCAAGAACTTTAATAAATTGCAGTAGCTGTGATGGTTTCAAGGAGGGTATTTCTCCCTCGTCTATGACGTCTTTGCCAAAATAGTTGGTACGAGTTTCTGTGATGGCAGTGCAGTCGGATATTAGGTGTTCCGGACTTTCACCTTCCGCTCCACAAAACCTGCAATCACTATTCTGTTTCAGACCTATCCTTATCATGTGTTCCCCCAGATGACAATGCCCTGTCAGAAAACCTGCAAGGATGCGTAGTCTGTTTCTGCTTAGTTCTAGCAGGGTCTTTGCTCTTTCCTTACTGTAATTTCCAAGGAATATCTTGGAGTGTCTCAGACCGGGGAGATTTTCCCAGAGGGAAGCTCTGAGCGTCTCCTCCCTGTCTTTGAGTTCTTTTTTGTAGGTGCTCATCCCTATGCCGCAGAACGGTTCTGGTCCCACAAACGAAGTTGTGGCGGCCCTTCTCGCTAGTAGATTAGCTACCTCGTTGCCGCTGATTCCAGTGTGTCCTGGTACCCAGCATAGCGCAACTTTGTTTTCTTTGCCTAGATTGTTTAGTCTACCAAGACATTCCCAGACTAATTTCGAACTGATGGTATTAGAGCTCAGTGCCATTATGGCTGCTTGGCTATCGGAGAAAATCACAATGTTCTGGTTCCGATAGTTCCTATCAAGGTTCAATTGAGCACATCTTCCAATCGCAGTTACCTCCGCTTGGAAGACACTGGGGTATATTCCCATTGGCTCTGAGTATTTGGTTCCTGGCCCGAATACCCTTGCACCTGTTCCTTTATCAGTTTTGGAACCGTCTACATACCATTTGATGGCATTTGCCTTTAGGGAGTAGGCGGAGGATTCTCCTTCCCAATCTCTCTTATTGCTCAGCTTCGTAACAAAAAACTTTTCGAAGCTGAATTTCCTAACCATCTCGTCATTCGGTAGACTTAGAAGTGGGGAGAATCCCGCTCGAGGTGACCAAGCCCTCTGGCACGGGGTCTCGTATCCTCCAGTCCCCGTTCTGACTAGTCTGTACATTGCCGCATGGGCCGCCCCCTCCACTACTAAGTGTAGGGGTGTGAGGTCGAGGATGACCTCCAGGGCCGCGGTTGGGCATGTTCTCATAGCTCCGGTTATGCATACGCATGCCAACCGTTGCAACTTGTCAAGGGCATTCCTTGTTGTGACCTGTGTGACCTTCTGGAACCAGGTTATCGCCCCGTACGTTACCATAGGTCTTACTATGCCGATGTACAGCCATCGCAGTATTTTTGGGTTTTTTTTTTTTTTTTTTTTTTGCTTTCATGGGCAGGTTTAACCCCGTAAGGCAACTCGGCCTTGAGACCTATTGTGCACCCATGATGTCTTAACCCTCTCGACCCGGTTGTAAACGAACAAACAAGTCCGCGAGTTGGTCGAGAGTTAATTTACTTATACTGGGTTCGTCCAAACGAGCGACCCCTAGACAGCTCCGTCTCTCCCTGTCCACGGGCAGTCGGCAAGGAGGTGCACAGGAGTTTCTTCTGCTCTCCCACAGTTTCTACACAGGGGAGAGTCCACTCGCCCCATTCGGTGCAAATGCTTATTTAATGAGCAGTGGCCGGTTAGGACTCCCGTAAGAAGTCTCAGTCTGGTCCTGCTCATAGAGACTGCCTTGCGGAGTCTTTCATCGCCCGGATAAAAACCGAGGATTTTACAGTGTCTCACGCCGACTAGTCCATTCCAATAGGAGCGGTGACTAGCAGCGAGTTGAGATCTGACAAAGGCTTTGATACCGCCATAGGAACTACCGCACGACGGTTCTGGACCAGTGAACGGTAGACCACTGGCGCCTCTAGCTAGTTTGTCAGCAATTTCGTTACCTCTAATCCCAGAGTGACTAGGCACCCATCTCAGCGTAATGCTATGATGCTCCGCCAATTCTTCAAGCTTCCTATGGCACTTCAGTACCACTTCGGAAGCAAATTTGACAGCCTGTAGTGCCCTGAGGGCAGCTTGGCTGTCGGAGAAAATTTCGACCGATCCATTCCCATGCGGGCAGTTTAAGATGCTCTCTGCACAGGTCTGGATGGCTATAACTTCAGCATGGAAGATGGAAGTGGAGCCCCCTAAGCTGATGGCTTCGCCATTCGGTTCTCCATCTCTCCAGATCCCAATGCCTGTGCCATTCGGCGTCTTCGAGGCATCCACAAACCAGCGATGAAAACATCGCCTCGGTCTGTGAATGTATGCTTTGGAGACTTCACTGTTGGAAATATCTACGGAGTATTTCCTAGTGAAGCTGAAGACAGGCGGAATCTTGTCCGCCCTAGTGGACAGAGGTACTGTCTGTTCGATGTAGTTGAAAATGCTAGTATGGTCTCCAGTTTTGCCAGAGAAACCTTTACGCCCGCTACATTTTACTCTGTAAGCTGCAAGGGTAGCTTCTGACCGCAACACCAACTGAAGCGGAGGAAGCCCAAGAATGGTCTCCATGGCCGCAGTCGGCGTCGAGGACATGGCTCCCGTGATGCCTAAACAGGCAGTCCTTTGGACCTTGCTGAGCGCGTTTACCGCGTAGCCCAGACTAGCCTTATGCCACCAGACTAACGAGGCATAGGTTATGGAGGGTACAATGACCTTCGTGTACAGCCAGTGCACCATTGCCGGTTTTAGCCCCCACGTTTTACCAAACATTCCTCTACAGGCCCAAAAGGCCTTTGTGGCTTTGTTCGACACTTGTTCAAGGTGAGATTTGTACGTCAGTTTTGCGTCCAAAATAACACCTAGGTATTTAACCTCACTAGAGACCACTATCTTCGAGCCGAAGATGGCTGGGCACTGTAGTTTTGGAAGTTTCCTCCTCCAAGTAAACGGAACCATAGTCGTTTTCCGAGAGTTTACATTTAACCCTTCTTGTTGACACCATCTCTCTACCAGTTTGAGTGCGACTTGCATCCTCTCGGATACCACGCCCTCAAACTTTCCGCAGACCATGATGGTGATATCGTCTGCGTAGCCCTGCGCGTGGAAACCCGCCATCCGTAGGTCAGAAAGCAAGCCATCCACCACAAGGCACCATAGCAAGGGCGACAGCACTCCGCCCTGCGGGCAGCCAGCTGCCACAGTTGCCTTTACATTACAAAGGTTCTGCGAAACATTAACCATTCTTTCTCTTAGCATGGAGCCGATCCACCTCCTCACAGTTGGCTCGACTTTCCATTTTTGAAGCGCCCTTTCCATCGACCGAAAGGACGCCCTGTCGAAGGCGCCCTCGATGTCCAGAAAGGTAGCCAATGCAATTTCTTTGTTTCTAAAGGCTATTTCTGCTCGTCGAGCTAGCTCATGAATGGCCTGCTCACACGATCTTCCTGTTTGGTAGGCATACTGGTACTCGTGCAGAGGCAAACTTGCCAGAGCCGAATCCCTAAGATGTCTATCAATTATCTTCTCCAGGGTTTTGAGAAGAAATGAGGTGAGGCTGATGGGCCGGTACGACTTCGCTTCCGTGTAGGACAGTTTGCCCTGCTTCGGAATGAAGACCACCCTGGCCTCTCTCCAGCTGCTAGGTGTGTATCCCAGAGCTAAGGTTGCTCTTAGCAGGGTACATATAACTGGGGAAAGCGGTTCCAGGCCCTGTTGCAACAGGGCCGGGAAGATGCCATCACTACCAGCCGATTTAAAGGGTTTAAAGGATTCGATTGCCCATCGAATTTTGGGTACTTGAATAATTTTCCGCGCAAGAATCCAGTCCTCCCTCCGTGCTCTTAGGGCAGGTATCTGAGCTGACCTCAGTCCCGTACATTCCCCCCCGAACTGGGTTTGAACGACCCTGGAGCCCGGAAAGTGCACCTCCAAGAGATGCTTGAGGACTTGCTCTTCAGTCTCGGCTTTATCGCCATTGGGCTTACTGAGAGACCCAATCTTACAGGGCCCTTCCTTTGCAAGGACTTTTCGAATTCTAGAACATTCAGGGACACCCTCCAGTTCCTGGCAGAACTTTTTCCATGACTCTCTTTTTGCCTTTCTCAAGGCACAGTTGTACCTGGTCAGGGACGCTCTGTATTCATCCCATCGGCCAGATCTTTTAGCTTTGTTGTAAAGTTTTCTGGTGGCAGCCCTTAAGTCAGACAACTCCCTGGTCCACCAAGGTGTTGCCCGATTAGTTGTCTTAACCTTAATAGGGCAGCTTGCTTCGTAGGAAGTTTTGATGGCAGACTGTACTCCATCGGCTAACAACTCGATATCGACAGCAGTTTTGATTGTTTTGGGACAGTGTTCTAGTTCCGCAATCAGGCGCTCTCGGTAAGCGTCCCAATTGCAGTTCCTAGGGTTTCTATACGATATCTGACTTACCTGCGGTATATCAAAGTCGAATCTTACATACCTGTGGTCGGAGAGAGACGGCTCATCCGACACATGCCACTGTTTCACCCACTCTGCATAGCGCGGCGTGCAAAAGGTGATATCAATCACCTCCGCCCGGTTGGCCGTTACAAAAGTTGGCTTATTTCCGCGGTTAATGGTAACTAACCTATTTTCTGCGAAGTAGTTTAAGAGTGACTCACCTCGTTTGTTCAGTCCACTGCTGCCCCACACAAAATGGTGCGCGTTGGCATCGCATCCGATAAGGAGCTCCAGCTTTTTCGTTCCCGCGTAGGCCACCAGTGCTCTCACTCCCTGGGTTGGAGGTGGACCCTCTTGGTCGTACGGGAGGTAGGCTGATCCTAATAATAGGTCTCTAGCCCCCTTTACGTCCATCCATTGGATTTTTACGGTGGTCAGGTCCCTAGAACAGTGGTCGCTGATCAACAAGCAGTTTATGCTGTTTTTAACAAGCAGGCAGGCTCTGGGACCGGGGCCGGCACCGTGGGTCAGTGTCCACCCCCCGATCCCCAAGCCCCCCACTCTGCCCTTAGTGATCCAGGGCTCTTGTATAAGAACAATGTCAATGTTTTTACTTACCACAAAAGCTTGCAGGACGGCGGAAGCCGCTTTACAATGATGAAGATTAATCTGCAACAGTGTCAGGAATGTTAAGATTCCTGTCCTGCTGAGTCTTCATCATCCCTTGGTGGAGTACGCAGGAGGTCCACCAGGGTCGCGTCCAGGAGATCCGTAATGGTGCTAGCGGTTCCGGACGACTGCGGCGAACCCACAGCCAGCCCGGCCCCCCCGCCCCCACCCGGTCTCAGATTTGGCTGTTGAGATGGTCCCGCCTGGGCGGTATCCATCTCTTCAGCCTCTGTCTTCTCCTTTTTTCCCAGTAGACGAAACGCTACCGAGGAAAATTGGAGATGCAGTCTACAATTAAATGTATCCTGCAGTATTTTCCATGAACTCTCATCCATGGCGATGACCACCTGCTGGCCCTTAGGGTCAACCTTGGTGTTCACCACCCTCCAAGAGCCCATTTGGATTTTTTGATTCTGCACCTGAAGTCGGTGCAGAATCTTTGCTGGTTCCACAGGGGGGCCTGGGATCCATGTTAAGGCCCTGACCGGCTTAGGCAGGTCGGCTTCCTTAACCATTTTTAGCTTGGCGCCGTCCCAGGGAGTGCAGCCTTGGATGACCTCCGTGAGCCACGAGCAAGTGCCCGCGTCCACACAGCCAACCCTCAGCACACCCCCACGGTGTCGGACCTCGCTAAACTGAGGTTGCGGTCCTCCGATTGTCAGCTTGTCCATCTCCTGCAGTATGCAATTACGGATTAAATCCGCTTGCTCCTGGGAGATGGACCTCTCAGGATAATCATCAGGCACTATGGCCATCCGAATGTCCGAGAGTGCCTCCTTGAAGGACTTTTTGGTTGCAGGCTTCTCCGTTTTCTTACGTTTCGCGTCTTCTTTGGGGGTGCTCCCCTCAGAGAGGTTCCGCTTCACCCCTGAAGTCGCGACGTGGCTGGTGCCCGGTTGAGCAGACATTGCTTCCCCGGCAGCAGCCTTTACATTAATCGGTGTTGAGCCTCCAGGTTGAGCCAAAGCGGCTTCCCTTACGGCCCTACGCCTACGCCTTTCGGCGCCAGAAGGTTTGGACCTACGACGCGGATTCTCCTGTTTGGAGCCTCCGGCGTTGTCGTCCGTAGTTGTACCTGGGTGTCTCTTTTCAGAGTCCCCAGGTTTTGGGTTTGGTTTTTTTTTGTTTTCAGTTTCTTCTGGTCTCAACATGTTGATCCCACGAGTAAGGGGAAGAAAAGGTCGACCCAGCGCAGTGCCCCGGTGCGCGGGCAAGGCATTTATACAATGGGGTGCGCCCGGTGCCCCAAGGGTTGGCCGATAAGGACTGATCTTCTATTCAGCCACGCATCCTTTCGGCTCGGCCACAACCTTAGGATTTAGGTTTTTATTGAGGTTGTCTCCTCTCGGCCCGTGCAGTTAAGCCAAGGCCCCCATACCCCAAAGGACATGGTGTGACGGTCGCATGTTGTAAGCAAGGCAGACTCAGCGACCGGCGCCGTTTTTCCTGGTGCAGACCGTTTGCCACGACACGACAGCTCGGTCAGGAGATTGTTTTTCGACCTTTACTGGTCTAGACCGCAGTGTTCTGCTTGCACAGTGGTACCTCGAGTAGGGTGAGGTAAATTATACCCCGCACTGCGATCTACAGCAGGAAGAGGCTTTGCCTAAAAGGACTGAGTTGCGCTTAGCCTGCTGCTGGGTTCGCCCATATGATACCATACGGACTGATCCCTCACCACCATTTTTGGGTTACAACCCCATGTTTTGCCTGCTAGGTTCCGGCAAATCATTAAGGCTCTTGTTGCCTTATTCGTTATTAATTCAATATGCTTGTTCCACAGAAGTTTTTG
Source organism: Cetonia aurata (assembly GCA_949128085.1). Taxonomy (NCBI): domain Eukaryota; kingdom Metazoa; phylum Arthropoda; class Insecta; order Coleoptera; family Scarabaeidae; genus Cetonia; species Cetonia aurata. Next base: position 20,095,591 of record OX421887.1, on the reverse strand, counting down.
GTCTAGGGTTACTCCTAGATATTTGACTTCTGTTTTACATCCAATTACTGTTGCATCCAAACGGATGTCTTTCATGTTCGAGGTTTTCCTCTTCCTCGTGAAAGGTACAATTGTGGTTTTCGCCGAGTTGATACTCAGCCCCACTGATCGACACCATTCACTAGTAATTCTGAGGCTTGTTTGTATTAGGTCACAGAGAATTCCCTCAAACTTGCCTCTTGCTATTATAACAATGTCATCAGCGTATCCTACACATTGTACGCCGGAGGTTGTTAGCCTGTGCAGCAGTTCGTCTACTACCAGGCTCCACAACAAAGGCGAGCATACACCGCCTTGGGGTGTTCCACGAGTGGATCTGATTTGAATAGTCTGTTCGCCTATTGTTGTCTCAGTTATCCTCGTAGAGAGCACCTCGCTTATCCATCTGGTTACTGTTTTACTCACCCCCCTTGTTTCCAGCGCTCGTCTGACCGCCTCATGAGAGGTATTGTCAAACGCACCGGAGATGTCTAGGAAGGCACAGATCGCTGTTTCTCCTTCATCCAGAGTTTTCTGAATGATTCCGGTTAGCTCATGCAGGGCAGTCTCTGTCGATCTGCCTGCCCTGTATGCATGCTGACTCTTGTGAAGTGGAGCCTTTTCCATCACCTCCAAGTCTGACATAGTTGTCTATTACTTTTTCCATTGCTTGCAGTACAAATGACGTCAAGCTAATGGGTCTGTAGGATTTGGGGTTAGTCCCATCCTCCTTCCCTATCTTTGGTATGAAGGTGACTTTTGCCCTTCTCCAACTTTGGGGTATATATCCCAGCGCCAGACTACTCCTTGTTATATTTACAAGGTGTTGTATTACTTCTTCCTGCCCTTTCTGCAGGAGCACGGGGAAAATCCCGCTTATGTAAGCATTTAAAGATGCAACAAACAATCACTGTAACAACAATATTTACCGATAACAATAATTTATTGTAACATCAAAGTCATGGCCTACTAGGTAAAATATTATTCGACGATTTGAGAGCATTAATAAATAAAACGAGTATTTGAAAGAAAACTACTGAAGATGGATATAGGAAATGTTACAGCAAAGTGGTGTAGAATTTAATTCTATATATACCAAACAATGTAAAAACATTGAACAAAATGTAAAAAATGTCTTTGATATATCTCTAATTTTTAGACAGCCTGTATAATATGAAAAAAAAAATTACTAGGTTTTGATGAAACAATGGCAGTTTCAAAATGCGGGAATTTTGGCACACAAAGCAAGTAAAAAATAGTTGTGTACCACGGTGTAAATGTCAAATTAATTTGTAAATATTTTATTTATTTTAACTATTATTATTTGCTTAATATGACAAACTACTTTCAATTCAATCTAATAAAATATTTTGTTAGCGTTCGCACTAACGAACGATATAATGTTGAATTAACAAAATAATGTAATATTTTGTTTTTAGTTGTTGTAACTTTATTTTTTACTCAATTCGATTAAAAACTTTGTTAATACGGTAATATTTTTACAACATAATGTTTTTTTTTTCTTCTCTCAGTTTATGATAACTAAAAAAGATTTTCTGTTAGCGTTTGCTCATCGTACAGTTATTGAACCAATTTACTTCCCGTACGCAGATTCTTATTCTTGATTTAAAAATATTAAAATGTTCCATGGTTTCAATTTAAAAACATAACCGCAAATATTGCATATATTTACTTTTTACATAATTCATTCCCCAGTTTCTGCAATGAATTTCAGGAACATAAATCATTAATATCATTTTATATGCAGAGAACCGCTGCTAAATGCGATTATGCAGAATGACCAGCATAGTTTAATTTTTTAAAGATAATAAGCTTATGACATTGTCACACATCATTTTCTATTATCGCAGTGAACTGTGGTTAACTGTACATAACTCCACAAAACGAAATGAAACACCCGCCTGTCTTTTAACGCTGACATTTATCCCATCTCTCATTCAGATAATTTAATAACGTCAACAGCAGACCCTTCGAGGCAATATTGTCCTGAACGCCGGCCATCAACTGTGAACCGCACAATGTCGGTAATCTTTCTACTTTCTAGGAATGTCCTTTATATTGTATGCGACACATTCTTACATTATACTTGTACCTAGTAATACACCAGACAACACGTTTGTGACATTTGGATATTACCAGAAAAGGAATCGGCCCCGTCTTCGGCTTTTCACGATTCCGTGACATTTATAAATAATTCCCATTCTGCTAGTGCGAGAACGCGAGGAATTTAATATTGCTCGACGGGCGGGTCTCAACTCTATCTCCCTTTCGTATGAATTTATTATTGTATTATTCGAGTAAATTTTGCTGGATGTCCCAGAGGGAGGTCAAGATGTCTTGTAGGACGAGATAATTTGACATCACCTGAAAGAATTATTAGGTGACTTTGTATCTTCATTTAAGTGCTGCTTTCTGAAGCAACACAAAATAATAAAGAAGCCAGTAGATACATACAAAATGCAAGTTGACAATGTGATGTATAAAAACCTTTTGAATGTAAAACGAGTTACTTACTGGATGTATGTTCACATTTTAACGAAATTTTGCATATAAAAATTACAACTTGTTATATATATACCTAAGTACTTTTTGTTTGTGAAAATCATAATGCTGTAATTTTTTGTTAAAATATACAGGGTTAGTAAAAAGTCCCGGAACGGTCGAATAACTTTGTTATTTGAAAATTATGATTTCTGAAATTTGGTATGGGGGTATAGTTAATATAAATGCATTTTATGCAATACAGTTAATATTTTTTTCACTTCCGGTTTAATCGGCAATACGTCCAATTTTTTTTTTTTAAATGGAACGCCCAGATTTTTTTAACACTTTTGAATGCAAAATAAAAAACTACGTTCAGGAAGTATTAAGATGTTTATTTTTATTCACAAGAAAACAGTTAGAAAATTAAAAAAGTGTCCTAATACAGAAAAATCAAGATACCTGTCTATTCAGGTTGCGATTACAATAATTGTTCAAAATGCTCTCCATTTACAATTTGACAAAAATGTAAACGGTCAGTAAAATTTCTTATTGAATTTTGTATTTGTTCTGGAGTGATGCGATTGGCTTCTTGAACTATTCTCTCTTCCAATTGTTCAAGATTATGGGGACGATTTTTGTACACTTGACATTTCATGTGACCCCAAAAGAAAAAATCTAATGGCGAGAGATCTGGCGAACGTGCTGGCCATTCGATTGCTCCTCTACGTCCGATCCAACGTCCCGGAAAAATTTCATTCAAATAATCGCGGACATTATGGGCAAAATGGGGGGGAGCTCCATCTTGTTGAAACCAAAAATGTGCATTTGGGTGATCACCTATGTTTGCATTTGGAAAGAGGGCCGCAAGTGCTGGAACAACATCATTTCGCAATAAATTTAAGTAGACGTTGCCAGTTAAATTTCCTCTTATAAAAAATGGTCCTATGATGTTGTTTCCAACAAGACCAGCCCAGACATTCACCTTTTGAGGACGCTGTGTATGGACTTTTTCAATCCAATGCGGATTTTCAATTGACCAGTAGCGACAATTATGTCTGTTCACAGTGCCGTTGAGACAAAACGTTGCCTCATCTGAAAAAATGATGTGATCTAAAACATTAGGCTGCTGCTCGATCAATTCCATCATTGTTTCGCAAAATTGTAGTCTACGATCTGGATCATCTTTAGTTAACTCATGGACGGGATACATTTTATAGGCTTTCATTCTTGCTGATTTAAGAATCGTATGAGCAGATTTTTGAGAGATCTCATGAATTTGACCTAATTCTGTTGTGGACACGTGATGATTTTCTTCCACTGTAAGTAACACATTCAAACTAGTTTCTTCATCTGTTGCTGTTAATGGACATCCCCTTCTAGGTAAATCCTTCACATGACGAAAGACTTCAAACTTTTGAATTGTTCGGCATACCGTACTTTTGACGATCACCGTACCCACGCATCATTAATATCTCAATTCGGTCTGATTCAGTAAGTTTTTCTGCCATTTTCAAATGTGTCAATGTTTAAAATAAGTAAATTTCAGCGATGCAAAAGTTAAAACGCTTTTAAAATTGTCAAATGTGACGGCAAAAAGAATGCAAACACTAAACAACAACTTTTTTCAAAGGTACCTTGATTTTTCTGTATTAGGACACTTTTTTCTTGTGAATAAAAATAAACATCTTAATACTTCCTGAACGTAGTTTTTTATTTTGCATTCAAATGTGTTAAAAAAATCTGGGCGTTCCATTTAAAAAAAAAGGTTGGACGTATTGCCGATTAAACCGGAAGTGAAAAAAATATTAACTGTATTGCATAAAATGCATTTATATTAACTATACCCCCATATCAAATTTCAGAAATCATAATTTTCAAATAACAAAGTTATTCGACCGTTCCGGGACTTTTTACTAACCCTGTATATAAACATACATTTAATAGGTAAGTAAAACTAGTTTTATGTACAAACATATAAACATCGCATTGTCAACTTACATTTTGTATGTGTATTATGAAGATTTGTATGATTCTTCCTGGCGTCAAGTAACCAACGATCAGCATCCTAAACGTACACAATTTTTAATATCAGTATACTAGAAAGCGTCTATCCAATTATAACATCTAAGTATTTGTTGTTTCTGAAACACAATTATACAGGGCATTTCAAAATGTTCATGGGGCATGATGGGTCTTGTGACCACTCATTCAAAAGGTCTTTAGCATAATGCGGAGACGCTCCATCTTGCTGAAATACTATCTCATTCTCCAGGAAATCTGGACGACCTTACTTTAATTTTTCTGTGATCAAAGGAGTGATTGTATCGTTCAGCATGTTCAAATATATTTAACCATTTAAAGTCGCGTCAATGAATAGGGGTCCTATGAGATGATCGCCAAAGATAAGAACCCATACATTAAGTTTCTGTGCCCCTTGTGTATATGTTTCCCGCGTCAAACGGGAATTGGTGTCACTCCAATATCTGCAGTTGTGACGATTTACTTCACCATTCAATGAAAAAGATGATTCGTCCGAAAAACAGATATTACACAATAAGTTTTGATTATTATTAATTCACAAAATTCCAACCTCCTGTCAAAATCATTCTCATTCAATTCGTGTAAAAGTGTAGTTCAAAGAGATGAAATTTGAACTTCTTAAGTATTCTCAAACTGATGAACGGCTTACACTTGATGCTTGAGATACCTGTTGAGCTACTTAACTGTCAATGAAAACCACATAGACCTGTGCGCCAATGGCCTGTTGAATTGGCACCTTCGAAGTCTTTTATGAACGCTTCATTATTGACAAGCCGATGAAAATGTTGTTTTCTGTTATGTACAAAGCCCGTTTCCGTAAATTTTTGGATTAAATCTAGTACGTACTTGTGTCACACAATTTGGCCTGCATGATTTTCGTTGAATAAACAAGCTGTAGATCTTGCACACCTCCCATTCTCATAGTACAAAATCACTAATTCTACACGTTCTTGGATAGAATATACCATATAATTTATTGTGAATTCACGATTGACAACAATGCAAACGTAAACTAATACCGTTCAAAATAAATGTCTAAATCTGAAAGCAGAAGCAAAAAAAAATGGAGAAAAACGACATTAAATATGATAACTGAATGTGACAGAAACAAGTAGGAGTACCTTGGTTACCACAAAAGAATTGCCGCGGAAAAAAAACTTGTTATCGTAACTTACCAGAATGAGATTTGAACCCTCGACCTTACGACTCAAAACAAGTTTGTGTAAACTCAACGTCACCAGCGGAGAAATGCGTTTGTGTTTAGTATTTTAAAACACAAGTGTCACCATGACGTTTATGTAATGCAAGTACAGGTTTAATGTACGAGCATTACAAGTTATTGTGGCACACGTTTTTTACAGTATTTTTCTAATTTGCACATTAATCGCCCATATTACGTTCCAACAAAAGTCCAGCAAATAATGTATAATAATACAATACAATATGTATACTAGTATAATACAGTACAAGCTCGGTAAACCGCTTTTTGCTAAACCGAAAAGTTCAGTAATCCGCTGTTTTAGAAACAGAACCGATTATTTGATAATCCGACGTTTTCTGTTAGGTATGTTACGCTCCATAATCCGACATATTTATGAACCACTATTTTTGACCTATTATTATTATTATTTGACTAATTGGACCTATGCTGACTGGAAGTGTTTTGCTAATTTTGATATAAGGAATAACCCTATGAAGTTATGCAACTCAACGAGGAGACAGCCTGTATAATGCCTATATAATAGAGTGGCTTATTTTGGAGTGTCCTACCAAACAAAACTTACGTGCATTACACACACGTGTAATGATTGTAAACCTGCAGCATATTTCAAAACAATCCAAAAACCATTTATTAGTTTCTTTTTGTGCTTAGGCAGGTATATATTCCACGACCTAATTTTAGCCAATTTTCCACAACCATAAAATAAACGCCGGCTGTCACTAGCAATGTTCCTAATTAAAACGTTGTTCAAATTAGTTCAACAAGTACTCCTCACATTTCTCGGCATCATGCATACCATACTACATAAACCGCTTTTTTTTTTCGTTCGTATATAGAGCGTATAGTGAACCGACACGGTCCCCTCTCGCGGCCAATTGAACTCCTGTTCCTCCCGCTCCCACCCCTCACTTCATCGACTAATTGATCCTATTAGAGGCGAGTGGACCTCAATTAAACCCCTTGATCTCTCGTCACAGAGGATGTTGGCAAACTGAACGTAACAGCAGAAGCAGACCGATAAATAAACGAAGCGTTTCCTGTTTCTATAGGGCTCTGTGCGGCCATGCAAGTTGCCTGTGGTGCTCGAATTACTTCCAGTTAGTTGGTAATTTTTCATTTGTATGGGCGTTTCGGTTATGCTCAGATTTAACACGGCCGAGATTTCACATTTATAATTTTTTAATCAAATAAATATTGCTTCTTAACTTACTGTTTACCTATTCACAATAGATTATTGCAACATAAAAACCGTATGTGCTACATTTGAGATGTAAAACGATACTTCTTGTGCAACTTATCAAACATATTTCTAAGTAAATCTGAATTACTTTGTATTTGAGAATAAATACCAATGTATTCTAAAAGATTTATTGAAATTTATGGTAGATGAAAAACACTTAATATTTTCCATTTAACGGTAACCCAGGCGTATTAAATTTTAATTTCTCTTATTTTGCCACAATTTTCACCGCAGCAGGGTTCAGCAAATTTAGAAGCACCTGTAATATTTTTAATCTCATATTTTCAACTCCAAATGAAAACAATTAAATGTGTATTTTATATTATATAAGCGTTTGGTTGTTTGTTTATTTCTAGCCAATTGTTCTATACTATTATATGTTGTTTGTTTATTCTTGAAACTGTTTAATGTTCCTCTGTGAAAATTTGTATGCATTGTATCGTGTCTGACATGAATAAGTAATTATCACTGTTATTACTACTATTAATAGTTATTAGAATTGATCCAAGATAAATGTGTAGGTGGAAAATGGCCCATAAACATAAAATCTGCATTATCACTATAGAATGTAGTTCAGCATAATGGTAAACTATTAAATCTCGCTTCAACGAAATCATTCTCCATTGTCGTTTGAAGTGCAGTAATATGTTTAGTAACGATTTTACTAAAACACCAGCATTTATTTCACTGGAATATCAACATTCTTACAACGATACAATATAAGTCAACTTAATCACCGGCGTATTGTAGTATGTACGTGATTTAGATTTAAATTCCACGTATTTTTGATACTTTTTGTTTTACCTGACTTATAGAAACTTCAACTTTAATTCAAATTCTTGATATATCACTGCCTCAAAACGACTAAAATTTTGTGCAACGTCTCTGTTAAAACGGAAAAGTATTTTGCAGAGCGGACAGCAATAGAATCATAATTAAATGAGACCAATTTTATAGATAGAGTACCGGCACCTTCGCCAAATATGCAAATCCTTTTATAATTCTTTGCGTGATTATTTGAAGAATTGGAAATATATCAACAGTTCACCTGCTATTATTATATTTATTACATATTTTAGGATGTACTTACTTATTAGAATTCTAGTGATAAGATGAAAATATCACAAGTTGTATGCAAAGAATGCGAAACGTTATAATATCAAGTACCTATGTGGGTATATATATTTTATAAATACATGGCTAACTTAAATTGTATGTTTTGTTATCTTATTAAACAAATATTATTATACGATATAATAACCTGTATTCACAGATTCGTATTAATTTCATATAATACAGTGGATTAAATCTTCTTGCAGTCACTCTTAGCAGTAAAAAATATAACATCTGCTATTATTTTTTAATACACCGTATTGTGCAGTTTGGTCTGAATATTAGGACAATCACAATACTCTTTATAAATACATTATGTACTTATATTATATATATATAGACATACTTGTATGATTAAGTATTTGCATTCTGCATATCTTCCTCATACACATACGATCTGGAATGACGTCTGTTTACCCGTCACAAGATCGATGGCAAAATTCGCTTATCAGAAATTAAATATTCGTCCGCACTGGGATGCTTTTCCAGTCGATTGATCGATTATGGTAAACATGAATACGCGTCAGGATCAAAGAGTTTACGATACGTTTCGAGAGAGAGAGAGAATAAACAAATTTTAAGTGGAATTTGTACTACTACCGAATGGTCATCTTCATCCCGATTTTTAATTTTTTGTTGGCGTTGAGCGTTGATATATCGACTCGAACTTTGATTACTCTCTAAAAACAACTCCAGTAAACTAAGCTGAATGTATTTTGCATCAAATGAAGTGAGCGTGTGTCTGCGGTAGATATATGTGTATACAGGGTTTTCCACGGTAGCCGTTCGTTAGAAGTTTCCGAGGTTAGAAAAAACCTAGAACTCTGAATTTTTGGAATCCGGGGCTATACAAGATTCTCTTTCATTTTAAAATATTTTCAGGGTCTTACCACTTCCGGTTATACCGGAAGTCGCCGTAAACGTTCTTATTTTAAATGGAACAGCCTGTATATTATTTCATTTTTAAATTCCTGAGAAAATTTTATGATGAGTTCTAATAGGTTTCCCTATACCTATTTTCAACTGCTACTTAAATTATATCTTGATTTTTTTGAAAATTTGGAAAGATGTAGCGTTATTTGCAACACAGTATCTTTTGCCCATTTTCGACTGGTAATAAACACTTCTAGGGTAGATGGAAGCACAAGAATGACAGTTTCGAAATCCACATTGACAATTGATTTGTCGCATACAGGATGTCCAAAGCTGCATGACCAATTACAAAATCTTCAAAGTTGAAAAAGTTCTTTTTTTCAAATGGAACAGCCTGTATATTATTGGATGATCAGATGCAGAATTTAATTCTGCGTCGATTCGCTTTGACTTTCCCTATACCTATTTACAACGGTTTTCTCGTTGTCAATATTTTCTGTTTTAATGTGATTTTTGACAGAAACTGAAACATCGTATGTGAATCGTGTTTCATTTTAATTAGAAAATGGAAACAAAACAGGAACATAAGAAAATTTGAAACGTAGTAACAAATGAAAAACAAAAAAAATAGGAACATAATGACAAGAAAAAATAAAATAAATTGAACGAAATATCTACAATAATTGTTCTATGTGACCACCATTTTGGTTCAAACACTGAATCACTCTATCATGTACTCCTCGCGAAACCGATCTCCGAAGTTCGTCTGGGGTTATATTGGTGAACGCCTCGTGAACACGGTTCAATAGTTCCTCTCTCGTGGTGTAGAGTACACTTGCTCTATTATGCGACCCACAGGTAAAAGTCCAAGGGCGTCAAATCGGGTGATCTGGGTGGTCAGTTCCAGGGTCCCAATTTCCAAATTGACAACAACATCAGTAGGAAAGTCAGCACAAAAGGAAAAGTACTTTACACTATAGAAATATGAAATAAAAAGCAAAAACAGTAAAAATGATAATTACAATAAAACAAATTTTTGTATTTTATAACAAGCCTTGTTTATTAACACCTGTTTTGTTTCTTTTTTAAACTGTTGTAAAGGTAATATTTTAATTTTATTTTGCAAACCATTATAAAGTTTTATTGCTTGATATTTAACAGACTGTTGTGTTAAAGATATTCTATGAGTGGTCCAACTTAAGTCTATAAACTATCGCAGTTGCTACATGATGGGATGTTGTACACAACATTTTTATTTTTGTTATGAGTTGATATGAGTTTCGCATGTAAATATTTTATGTTATTATGATTTTTATAGATAATCGTGTTATGTTGTGGTGTTTCAGCGCATTATATAATTTCTCAGATAATGGTATTGCACAGTATATTTAGTGCTATTTGCAATGTTGTGATTATTTCCGAAAAGGGAATTCTAGTTACATTTGTTGAAATTTTTGCTTTGTCTTTGGTATGGCATTGGTTTGCTGTATTATTCTCTACCTATCTATTATTATTACGATGATAGCTTCAAAATTGCTGCAAAATTAATGATGTACAAGATCAGTTTAGTCTCTCTTATTCAACTACCGAACAATTAATTTCATTATATCAGAGCGACTGATCAATTTAATACCCTTTCTTTTATAAAACTCCAGCAAAACCATTAACGACAATTACTTCTATTTACAAAACGATAGGGCGAGGGCAAATATTTAATCGGTTACGTAGGTATCTGAAATTAACCGATAGAATCACGTTCAACCTTGAAACCTTTCCCGACATCAACGGTACGTATTGGTACGAACAAACAGAGAAATGCTGTCGCCAGGAGAACGGCGTTTGCAATTTAGCATTACGTCGTCCGATACACGTGCGCCAAAGTATTTCTTCCTTCCGTCAGATACTCCACTCTATCTGTCGTCCGAGCTCTTATTGACTTTATTCAGTTCGAGTAATCCGTGGGCGGTGGAAAATAATCCGCAATCCGTATCTATTACCGCGTATAAAGCGGTTGTTTTTCCACGGCGGATGTGAATCTAGCGCGACAGGGTCACGTGTCACCTATAATGTATGAAATTGGGGATTACGTAACTCGCATTGGCTGAGGTAGAAGCGCGGCACTCAAATCCATTGGAGAAATGCTGTTTTTGTCACCGTTCTAAATACTATTGACCAGATTCGAAACGTTTACTGAAATCCTAACGCGCTGAACACGCGTTTTGGAGTTCAACAACTGATTATATCAATTGAAACTTAAATTAAATGCATCGTACATTCATATCAGTAGATTCTATTTTAGTACCTGTGAGGACTGAAATATAGACTAAGACGTAACACGGGAAACATAATTTAATGTAAATTACAAAATTATTAATATATAAAAACAGAAAATTCATGTTACATATTTATATATTTACCGGCGTCTCATTTTACATATTATTATTTTTAAAAGTCGTAATACAGGTATATAAAGAAAAAATAATAGAAAAATACTAAAATATTTAGGCCGATACAGATAAAACATATACAATATACAGGGTGCGGCAGGGAAACTTGCTGATTTGAAAAGTCAATAAAAGAAAAAGTACTTCAAATATCGATTTAATTCTTTTTGTATCGTATAGTACACATTCTGAATTTTTGTTTTAAGTGATTTTAAAAATGACATCGGGCAAATGGCGGCCCTCATTCGTGATACACTGTTCAACCCTAGATTTAAAGTTGCGCTCCACTCTTTCGAGCATATCGACGGGAATGTTGGCGATGGCTTGGCGGATGTTGTCCTTCAGGTGTTGCAGGGTCAGGGGTTTGTCGTTGTAAACGATGGATTTAAGATATCCCTATAAAAAAAAAATCATCACTAAAAAACACGAGAGCATCGTCTGGCAAGTTACTGAGCGCTTCACATGCAGTTTGGCGAGAAGCGAAATCGCGTTCACTCAACTTTTGGACCACAGCCAGTTTGTAGGGATGAAACTGGAGTTCCTTGTGAAGAATTCGTCTCACTGTGCGATCAGAAATCCCCAGAGCAGCAGCGTGTTTACGCGCCGAACGCCGGGGAGAGCGCAAAAACGACTCCCTTACCCTTTCGACGTTTTCTGGAATTCTGGATGTCCGTTGACCTCCTGGGCCTTTTTTTTTCAACACTCCCACTTTCCCTAAATGTGTTCACCCACGACACAAGCGATTGCCGGCCAGGAACGGGACCCGCGGGATGAATATCGAACCGAGTTCGGAAGGCACGTTGGGTGGCGACCACCGAATGACCGTTGGAAAAATAGGCCTCGACGGCGAACGCACGCTGTTCCTTTGTCCAACGCATGATGACAAATGTCATTTGGGGTAACAAAACTTCAAAACCCCCTCTTTCTGATGAGACCCTCCCCACCCCTTTCTGACCACGCCTCGCTCATTGGCGTCCAATTCAAATCAGCAAGTTTCCCTGCCGCACCCTGTATAAGTTCATTTTAACCGGTCATTTGCATACGGTTAACCGGTTATAAAATTTGTTTGCGTTGCGCAGCACTAATTTTTACCCATAAATCTTTAGTTTGTGGGCGAACTACTACTCTGATTTGATTCTACTGTCACGCAAAATGTTTCCCTGATTCCATTTCTGACAACGCCGTCTAACTGGAGGGCGTTGCTGTTACTTTTTTAGAGTTATGTTGAAAGAAAAAAATGAAAAAACTCGTGCTTGCAACATTTTTATCTTACACATCAATACATATATGGAAAATCCTCTCTGATATTGACATATTCCATTCTCTATTGACAATCAAGGACGGAAGTGAAACATCTGTGCAGAAACGAAGTGCAATGACATCAGCATGTCAATTAAATTCACATTGTAGTCACTAGTCCAGTAACGGACAAACTTTTTTGGGACTGTGCCAAAAGGCTATAGAAAAAATTTAGCGGGCTAATAAGTAGGTATAGTTTATTTCAAAACATTAAAAATAGTAAACAAATATGACAATATAAGTGCTTACCAATGTCAATAATGAAATTACATGGATGTATTAATTTTGAGAAGCGATGCTAAATGTTCATCTGGCAGTGTATTTCTAATAAAATTATTGCTAAGCTGCATTGGGAACCCACGATATATTAAATTTGGGAGGCTCGCTTTCGATAACAATTTATAATATTTTAATTTTAAAGAACATTGAGAAACAACTGCTTAAGGTGACTGTAAGATTGTAATAACTAAATTAATTCAAGCTGCAAATCCGGCAAGTGGTGTCTTTGACATGACGAAGAAGATCTGTGAAAAATGCAAAGTCTGAAAGCCATACACTCCGGCATTTCACACTCCGCAGAACACTGTTTTCCATAGAAGAATGATACAATGGCGTCTTGGAAGCATTGGATAAGATTATTCTGTTTATTATTTTATGGTTTTCTATCGTCTAATATCTATGCATTGTTGTTTTTTTATTGTACACAAGGTTCATAATCAATTGTGTACGCATTGCGTTTCTCAACGCATCAAAGTAGGTATTATCCATGAAGGTTGCTTCACCTTGAACATTTACCAATACCTAAACCTACATACATATGGAAAAAAAATTCCCCGTTATTAAAATAACTCGTCCCCTTGCAGATGAACCTCGCGTTCGTTCCGGAGTGTGGGAGGAGCCGCCATGCGAGCGACGAGTGGCCCCCCTGCCCGTCCACCCCCTGACGCTGCAGCACACCGCGTCCCAGAGGAGTTCGGAGGACAGCTGGTGTTCCGCATCCGATCCGGAACTGTCCTCGGATGAGGAGAGCGATCGCAGCGCCGCCTCCAGCACCAGGTTTGTACCTGATATGTATGTGGGTGGATTATTTAAAATCATTCATTCTAGTTCAAAACTAGCACGTGTGATTATAAAAAAAATTGCTTTATTATTGTTTAGACATGCATACAGATGTATCTTCACCTACCGACATATTTCTTGAATGCACTACCATCGATAAGCCCTTAAAATTCATTTTTAAGAACTAACAGTCTAGAGAGCTTAATATTAATACGTAATATTTTCTTAGGTAGCCATTTCTTTCTTTTTCCTAGTTGCCTTCTTATTTTTATAATCATCTCTATTTTTTTTTTAAATTTAAACCCGTTTTAACTCAGTAACTGAAAAAAATAAAACCGACCTATGACTTCCCATGGAAAACCTTTTATAAATCATCCTGTATACTAAATTGTGTCCAAGATTTTTGATGAAAATTTAACACATGTTCAGAACAACAGCTCAGTTTTCTTATTTTAAGTTCTTTTTTGTCTTTCTCCAAATCTGGCGGATATTTCAAAAAATGCTGCTTCTTCTATTATTGCTTTCTAATATGAAGAAAAAACGATATTGATATCACTAGTAGTGTTTAAGGAAAACATTTCGATATTACTTTCTACCCCTAAGGGAGGTCGCCAGATGTTAACCCTAGTTTTGATCCCGGCTTTGCCAGTCGATAGTGAGAACTCCTTGGAGTACTTTCGTAAAATATTGCCATAAATTACCAGGCGTTTATTTTTTACGATTTTTGACAATGATTGATAGTCTCGCCTAAGTATGCTCGAATGCGAGATAAGTTTCCAGGCTTCTAGTGGCGTAGTGATAAAGCCCAGTATTAGTATGCCGGACAACGGCCCTATGTGCCTCTCCAGCTTGGTAGCAGAAGAACTAGCTACGAGCTTCAGTAATTATCATATCCTACCACCAGGCGACACAAATACTGATAGGCTGCTACTTTAGACCTTGACACTGATTGACCAGATGAACTCTACACCGGAGAAGAGCTTCGCTTTCACCTTAACTCCGAACCAAATTAAGAAATGCCTCAGAAATCTCTCATCCAAGAATGCCCCAAGACGGGACGCAATTTTTAACATGGCAGCCAGGAACCTCCCCCGAAAAGCTGAAATACAGCTGACGCTATGATGAAACTGGCACATTTCGCGAGCAGCTGGAAGACAGCCGATGTGGTACCGGTCCTCTAGCTGGGCAAAAGCAGAAATATCCCAGACTCTTATAGGCCAGTGGCTTTACTGCCCACCCTGTCTAAGATCGCCGAAAAAGTTATCGTAGAACACCTGAACACCTTCCTGGAGGAAAATAACATTCTTAAACCTCAGCAATTTTGCTTCAAGAAGAGTATGGAGGTGTCACATGCAACAACTCGCCTGGTTGCAGGTAATACTAAGAGCCTTAACCACGGACACCACACGGCGACATCTGGCCATCTATAGGTAAGTATTTTACAAAAATACTCCAAGGGGTCCCCACTACGAACTGATAAAGCCGGGATCAAAACTAGGGTTAACATCTGGCGACCTCTCCTTGTCAGTTTCACGCAAAAACCCTAATTATTAGTGTAGAATATTTATACTTACCTCCCAATCTTATGGGTCCACTTTTTTGCAGTTTGTCGTGTGTTAGTTTTTAAATTTACAACGCGTGTAACGTCAAAAAGTAGAACTTTTCCCAAATTTCATTAAAATTTATTTAAGGCACTTCTAATGCTTCAAATTTTATGAGATTAAAGCCATTAGAAGCAAACAAGTTTAAATTATTTTTCAAAATTGAAGAAGAAAAATAGTTTTTCTGCCGCAAACGGTAATGACCCCTCTAATGCTATATCTTAAGGCATCAGTCACGTTTAGAAAGCACACTAACACAGAAAAAGACAAAATTTTAATTCTATAGGTTGCCTAGACCCGGTTCATTTCACCTTTTTTCCTTTGATTTTAAGTTAGCCGTTCCAGAACTTTTGCCCATCCCTGGAATATAATGGAATATGACCATTATGAATCGAGAACTGATTATTACTTTGTTATTGCATTTTGTTTTTCTTTTTTTATTATTGTTTATCAAAAATGTAATGCATAACGCAAACAAGGATTATTTAAAAGCAGTTACACAGGTGTTAATACTGTCATACATCCCTCGTTTATATTTTTCCCTCTTGCTTTATACCATAGACTTCTAGGAACTCCTTAGATCATCAACCACCAAAAACAACAGACGGTGCGCGTCTGTCGTCTCTTCGTCTTTCCTCGGTTCCTCGCTCCTTTAGTTCCTTCCCATCGAGTCGATAAAAGGGAACCTCAATGCCACATGTACTCACATCGAATATTAATCCAAAATTCCCTCTATAGCCCATCCGCTCTCTCAACCGTCGAAGCGCGATTCATTCGCGGCCAGTACAAATCGTTCCTCCGTACACCGAGAAACTATGCAAGAAGTTACGGTCTGTGATCTTTACAGTATTATCACCGCGTCAGTTAGAATTGATTTATACGATAGTTTTCGAGATGAGGATCCTTCCGGAAAAGATGCAATGGTACGTAGAATTCAGTTCGAGAAAATCCGTGCCCACAAATCAGAAGCAAAAATCACTACTCACCTTGAATTAAGTCTGGTTTCGCTGCGTTTAAGTCCATGTGCGTAATTGCCATCATAATAACTATAAAATCGTTAAGCGAATTCACGTTCTCTCACCGTGACTGTGTGCAAATCGTAAATAAACATAAGCACTTTGGTAGCTCCGAAAATATGCGCATAAATATAAGATGGACGTTGTACCAACATACGTTGTACATGCAGGGACTCGATAAATTATTCGCTCGGGTAAATATTTATCAGAATGTGGATTAAATAAAAAACGAAATGCGAAATTTGGATGATCCGATACGATGATAAACAAAGAATGGATGGTACACTGCCAAAGATTTTGCAAGCGAATTACAGACTCTGATGCGTAAAATTTAAAATTGCATAGGAAATATATACAATTTTAAAAATTTAAATTCCTAAATTTTTAATCACAGTTTTCAATTACCGAAATGTGTTTCCCGGATAGGTAAAGGTAATTTAGTTTATTTTTAATTGGGGTTTATCTCTGCTTGGTTAAGGACTAATTTCTAACATAATATATTTTGATTGTTTGAGAAACAAGTTCACATTGGCATTGATGTAATAGTTATTTATGAACCAAGTGCGAGAATAGTATTTTAAAATACAAGTGTCACAATGACATTTATGTAGTGCGAGTACAAGTTTCAACAACGAGCCGCGTAGCGACGAGTGATTCAATGTAGGAGCATTATAAAGTCATTGTGACACGAGCTTTTTACAGTATTTCTTATAATTTGCACATTTATCGCCCATATTACATTCCAGTAAGCGTCTCACCAGTGCGTTAATATCTCATTACAGCACAGTGTGCGGAAATAACCATTTCAGCACTGCGTCGTCGTTTGTTTTAGCTTTATTGTAACATCCGATTAAAAAAAACACTATTATCGTACTACAGCGCCACACCTCGCTGTTAGGTAGAGTGGGAGACGGTAGGAGTATATGTACTTCCCCGCCGTTTACTTTGCAGTGATTGAGGCTGTATTTGTCTGCTGCTTGCTAAAAATAAAGATCTTATTCTGTCCCCTCTCACTGCTTGTGTATATAAACCACAGACCTGATAGACTGCCAATGAACCGTATGCGCATCGCTACGGCGCACCATCAAAAATCGACAGGACATCTTGGAATACAGGCGTCATTACTTGCGTCACGATTCATGTAGCGTCATGCTTACGTTAGTTTTCTATAGGAAGTTTTTGTGTTAAGCCACGTTAAGTTTTTTGCAAGTTGACAAGTGTTACTGATATTACCTAACCTTGTAGATCGATTGTTTTATTTACTCTCTTTGTGTTATTATTTCCCGGACTATTTCTTAATATTATAAATTATTCACCGAATATTTTTGATTTATGTGTAAGTATGCATATTATAGCATTAATAATTGGGCTTATGTGATAATTAATCCAGGTAGTTTTTCCTGAAAAAAGTGATGCCATCGTGTCGTGTAAAATCCTGCAAAAGCAATAGTTACAAAGATGACGGAGAACTAACTTTTCATATGTAAGTTGCAGAATAATGCCATAGCTTAAAAATATTCTGAAATTGTGATAATACTTAGTGTTTCTATGTGAAATAATTTTTTGTAGATTGCCCAAACATTCTTGTGTGGATTACTGTTACAGGGACTACCATAAATCCCAGCAAAAGTAAGCGTGCATATGTGTGTTTATTGCATTTCCTCGAAAAAGATTCTTATAGAGCGGGACATGTGCGAATTAAAGAGGGAGTTATTCCAACATTGAATTCGGACAAAGAAAATCTAAAAAGGTATATTTTTATTTAGAATCACTTGATATTCCTGAAAACAAAGGGTAGAGGTAAATAAATGATGTATAACATATATATTTCTTTAAATTTTCTGCACTCTTTCTTAGGTAAATCTAATCTGCCCATCAAAGGAGCTACGATATATTTGCCAGTTCACCGAAAAACCAATTCGGAAAGTAATGGTCTTGGCAGGAAACAAGATTCCACAAGAAGAAAACTTCCTAACGACTTTTGTTTATTTACTATCAAGTCATGTTCCCCAAAATATTTTTTCTAGTTTATCCCATCATTTGTTAGATATGTCACCTCTGGAAGAAACTCGTGTTTCAATTTTAAGTAAAACCATAATATCGTCTTATAGCAAAATTAGATTTCATAATTTAGCGAAGAAGTTTACAGAAAAAATACAAGGTAAATCAATAAGGAAGGAATTAAGTAAACTAATATTATTTAATCATCAATAAATTATACAACAACTACCGCAGTATATTATTTACTCCTAAAGACAACATACAATGTTGGATTGTTATGACAAGTCGTGAAGATCTTATGAAACTTGTATTAGATATTTCCTACGTATTTTTATATGGCGTTGAAAGAAATTTTTTCTTTTCTCTCTTATTAAACCTGACAACGAATGAAGTATATGTTACCAGTTAATCATAAGTTTAGAAACTGTTTATAGGTCTAAGTTGTCCACAACTTTAATAAAAAAAACAATGCCATATAAAATACATAGGATAAAATCTAACATATGCTACTAATTATTACAAATTCCAAGTGCTATCAAAATTTATTGATATCCTTAACTTTATTTATTTGAATATCCGCCATGGTACCGACGTCATTGATGACGCCTGTATTCCAATATGGCGCATTTCAATTGATGGCAGTTTTGAGTTCAGTATCAGCAGTCTATCATGTCTATGATATAAACCTACCGCCTGATGTAAATGTATTATTCTTCCGTGTGTAAATCAAACTGCATTATCAAAATAACCATCTCTTAGTTAATCTATATACATGACTGGCTTACTCATGTTACTTAACTAAACCCGTAGAGTAATTTATTTATTCTATTTTACAATATTTCAATTGGTTAACAAACATAATCGTTTCATCGCATGATAACCACATGCTCCTCAGCATTGTACTTTATTTATTTTGTTATTTTGCCACTGCCATCTGTTGGCCAAAGGTTTGGATTTATGGGGAAATTATCTATACTGCAAACCGATATTTAGCCTATTTTTATAAGGAATAATTAAACAAATATTGTTTTAAAAATTTTCATTTCTTATTTACAAAATTTACTTCTGTAAATTAACCCGACAAAATAGCAGCACCGCTACAACATTGGCGCCGGCTATTTAATTCGAGTATTTCTAGATACTTATCGAAAGAAAGCATACTTACTTTACTTTCTCGCATCTGTAATCTGTATTATTTTATTTTTTCGAGGGTAAGAAACTGTTTTGGTTTATCCTGAAATATTAAAAACAAAACCTTTAGTTTTAACCTTCAGCTAGAATGGTTGGGTCACTTTTGATCCAATGTTAATGCAATTTAATCGAAAGTATGAAATACCAAACAGTTGAGTCTTTTAGAACTTCCTTTAAGTACGTTTTCCTCAGTTGTATACCTTGCATTTGTTAATGTAAAAATGTTTGTAGCATAAATCATTGCATCCAGCAAAAATTTGAGTAGGCAAAAAATAGTTTATTGCGCCATATTTACATTTCTAAATTTTCCCTCGCATTTGAGTACAGCCGGCATAGAAAAACAAACAGAAGAGTTACGGCTTTTGTCGACGGTAAAAACATTTTATTAACCTCGGCTACGTCATTTGTTTCCAAAGCGTGAGTCATCGTAATAAACGAACAAACGTTCTTACCGGGCGGTCTGTGTCGGTCAGGTCAATTGAATCATTCGCTTGGGATAGGAATGCAAATTTAGAAAAGAAATACAGAGACAGACAATTGTTTTCGCGGATTATTATGACAACTTTCGTTTAAATGCGAAAGGTGTTCTTAGATTTAATTTTATTGGCAGCTCTCGATGCAATAAAATTAATCTGCATATAGACCTAATTGCACAATAATAATTGTAACAATAGATTTACAAAAAATAAATAGAGAATTCAAATGTTGAATATTGCTCAATTGAAACAAAATGTCAGCCAAATTCAAAGGTTTGAGGAATGAACGAAATTATCTATCGCGATCTGAAAACTTAGGTACAAAATCCCTGTATCTAAAAATAGTTTTATTTACAAATAGTAACTCAAAAAGTTAAAAAAAATTTTTTTTAATTTTCTATTTGACCTTTTCTGATTCATTTGATTTTTTCTTTTGTTCTATTGATATTGTTAAGAGAAACCATATACAGGCCCATATACCATATACAGGCCCAATCTCAGCAAAGCAACGACGTTGAGGCATCTACTCTCGAAAATTTCTAACAGTGATGTAGTAGGGACATGCGATGTAGTACGACATAAAGTGCCTCGTTATACTGTGGAAGAGATAAGTGAAATAATGAGGCGATATTATCCTAGCAACTCTCTGCAAAGAGATGTGACTTATTTGCAGCTAAATAAATAAAATAGATAGATAGTACCCGTTTCGTAAATAATTTAAATCTGTCTTTCCCAAATCGTAGAATTACTGATGAAACCTCTGTTTTAGTATGTGCTGCAATTGAAATAAATTCCAATTTGCCACATAAATATTTTAAGTGATTTATAGGCATATTGCGTTCGTCTGTGCAACGGATACATAAAGCAAATAGGTTTCATTTTCTTTTTTATTTAAGCTTTTTGCAATTTATGATTTCTTCGTGTTATTTGTCCACTAATATTACTTTTTATTTTCTTGTCAGGAGCAAAAAATAATCTTATTTTTCCCTGTATTTAATATTACATGATCGTTTACTTAGAGTTCATTAATAATGTTACGTTACGCCACGCGGTGAGGCGCCTCCACCAAATCTCCCGGGCTAAACTCGTGACGGAGGGGACTGAGGGGTAACAGTAGTTGGACAAAGTGCCCAAGGCAATATTAATATAATAATAATAGTAATAGTTGTACCTACCTTGTGAATATGGCTAATAACTTGATATAGAGAGCTCAAACAAGGAGGAACGTCACATGTAACAATCTTTAATAACAACTTGTATGGAGACTCGTAGAAGGCGTCTTTTATCGGAGAATCCGCTTGCAGACCTTACCAGTGCCGTATTTACGTATGGGCTGAATAGGCTATAACCCAGGGCGGCAAATATATTATATCATAATTATTTATTGGTACAATTATCCAAACGTACATAAGTTTATAGGTACACTACATAAAAATTGACCAAAAAACCAAATCATCCTGGGATGGATGCTCTTCCTTTAGCCTTGTGTTCTTTTTCTAGCATTTTGTCAGTCAGAACCATTGTGCACTACTTTTTGAATAAGGGGGCTTTCTTAAGGAGGATCCCTGCAATCTTCAATTCCTTTTTTTCAGTAATTTCAATTTGATGAACATCCTGATCAATATCTAGGTAGTATTTAATTCTATAATTTAATTTTTTATAATTGAATTTAAAAAACAAATACGTCG
The DNA here is from genome assembly GCA_949128085.1 of Cetonia aurata. NCBI lineage: Eukaryota > Metazoa > Arthropoda > Insecta > Coleoptera > Scarabaeidae > Cetonia > Cetonia aurata. Next base: position 20,073,805 of record OX421887.1, on the reverse strand, counting down.
AGTTTCCAAAATTCACAGTGACATAATAAAATATTTCTTTAATTAAAAGTAAAGGCAGTGGTGGATATTGTTTTGTAGTTGACAGACCTTTTTTTTTAGTCATTAGTGTTTTAAGTATTGAACACCGTTTGTTTTGCATTTCAGTATAGCTTCGGGTAAGTGTACCCAGCGTTACATACATAGTTTGATTTGATCATTTTAATAATAAACTAGTAAACTCCGGACCGTTCCCCCAGCCAATTAGGTAGTCGTTTGATGACGGATTACGTCCCAAACCACATCTGTGGTTTGGGATCGTCGGTACACCCTGTATATTCCTTTTTCTTAATTCCTGCCTCTCACTTGTAAAAAGACTCGACGCTTCGCGTCTCGCAGTCGTTGATTTGATAACGGATTACGACCCACCTCAGAACACCCGCTAAACCCCTCCCACTTGTAAAAAGACTCGCAGTCGTTGGTTTGATCTCCATTACGACCCACCCCAGCAGACCCCCTATACCGCACCACTCTCCATTAACTCCCGTTAACACCTGTGATTGGTTTGGGATCGTCGGTACAGCCTGTATATTCATTTTTCTTAATTAAAAATTACACATACTGTATATATTGTAATAATTAAACGTGAAATTGTCACCCTGTACATTCATTTTTCTTAATTAGAAATTACACATACTGTCTCATCATTATTCTCCGTTGTAGCACTATAACAATCGAAAGAAACACAAAATTCTTATCTGCTTTAGATATCCGTCAACTATCGATAATTTACATACTTGGTAACCGACGTCTTCCGAATAATGGTTATTACATTAATTATAATGTTAATGTTTTACCATTTCTTAGATTCACTTTGTGCTTATTTCACACCAAATTCATCGTCGTTCAAGGTTTCCATGTTTTGATGTTCGGTGCACGACTACCTGCCGATCGCCGGTAATATTACATAATCGGACCCTTCTCGCCGGCGCGCGGGGATCGACCTTGGGCAATGTCGGTCCGTTACCGAAAATCGTGAAAAATTGAAATCTCAGAGAAGATTTACGCGTTTTTCCCTAAAAATACTCCGGCGCCTATTCGCAGTCTGCGATCGGATCCTCTGTAACAAAACATACCGGCTAGAGGCGTCCACGCTACTAATAGCGTACTGCTTTTGGATGCCTTTTAGTATTGTTAATAATTAGAGAGACATTTACAGTCCTTTAATTGCACTTTGATAGTCTAGCAGCTTTCTTACAGAACGTGTTAAAGATCAGTCAAAATTGAATTAGTAACTCGAGGAATGTAGAATGCACAATGCACATAAGCTTTGTTTATTTGTCCGCCCCAGTCTACTTCTATCTGCTCTAATTGTAAAGTGGAATGATGGAGCAAACATCTTACTCCTACTTTCTACACTGAGCAAATAGAAAAGAGAACATAAATTTAGGACAAAGAAACGCCCAAAATTTACTTACAATAGCTACGTTCGAATATCCAATCTATTAAGTCTTTTAGTTCTGAGGCGTTCCTTTATTTCCATCAGAGTAAATAGACCAAACTCTTAGAGCGTTCTTATAGTAGTTCTGAGATGTTTTAAAGTGGATTTTTTCGCTCAGATTTATGTTCGGGAGCTCGCAGATTTGTAATGGTCGGGAAAGGTAATTTAATCTACCGTATGCCTAACATCACAATTATAATAGATCTATTACTATTTGAGATTTTTTAACGTTTCTATTCCTCTATTACATTACATACACGAAAATCTATTAAATTTTTGTTGAATCATTTGATTATTGACATCATGCACTCATTAACTTTCTTTTTATTAGAGTAGAGAGAGCTCCGTTGTCTCTATAATTACGTGGTTAACAAAACTACCCGCTATACTCCCTCTAGGGAGTGGATATTCGAACGTAGCTAATTAGAGCAGATGGAGTAGATAAATAAGCAAACCAATAGACATTTCTGCGCTGGCGCTATGGCAAAGGACTGTAGACTTCGACTGTGTATTACATATAAATAGCGAAAAGCAGCAAGAAAAGTGTTTTATTTATGTTGCTCATATTCGTTAGCGATTGCTAACATTTTCAATCTGTTTTTTGTTTCCTGCTGTCTTCCACTTCATTTTCAGTTAAATTGTTAATAACACATCAAACATTAACATGTTTTTGTCATTGAATTGGCGTCACTAAAACCATTTCGGTAGCTCTATAAATTATTATATTTTTATATATATTTTATATATCAAAATGATCTTATTTTTACATACAAGTGCATGTTAAACATTTTAAAAAGTTTGTCCTTTTTTAAAAAATAAAACACATGTTAAGTGTTAGTGTAATTTAAATTTGACGCAAATTTAATGATAAAAACGTATTAATGTTTGATGTGTAATTAACAATCTAATCAAAAATGAAATAAAGGCCAGCAGGAAACAAACAGTTTAAAAATCTTATAGCAACCGGTAACGGAGTGTACCACCAACAAAAATAAAACACAATGTAAGAAGAAAAATATATGGTTTTCTTTAACAATATTGACTTATATCCCGAATCCAAAAGAAAATTTTACAAGAAAATTAGTGTACCAATTTTCTTTTTCAAAGGACGTCAAGTGAAAGGATTGTATAACACAAAGATGGCAGTTTTAGATTTTAATAAATACTAAATAAAACAAAATATCTAAATATCCATTTAATCAAAAATTGAAAAATAACCTAAAAAGATTATATTGCACATCACTCCGTATAAAACACACGCTTATGCACTGAACCTCAATTAAAATTCCTCAAAGTTAATCTTAAAATGATAGAACACATCTGGCTAAATTTGACAAGAGACTTTAAAGACACATATGCCTCACAAATTCAAACGAAACTCAGTACCTAATCGAGATTAGGGTCCTTTGTACGACGTGCATGCAATGTTTGTACCCGCACAAATGCGCGCTTCAATTAATAGCATTCACGATTTTTCGAGTGGAGTATTTGATTAATGTTACAAAGTGCTCGGGTTTAATGTGGGACAAATTGATAAGAAGCGTTGTAAATTTTACTACCAATAAAAAAAAATTCCTCTTGAAACAAGCAACGAATTTGATAGGTATGTATGAAATAAGAGAGAATGTTTACGATGCAAGCATATTAATTTATATATTAAAAGTGATTACAAGTCAAAATTCCTTACTTTTCAGAGTTTGTAACGTAGACTGTTGTTTATCTGTTACCTAAATACCTACGCCTGTGAAATGAGAGCAAATTTCACCTTGAATTCTATTTCGCACGGAAATAATTTTCCTTTCCCATCACTAACCGATTAAATAATTATCATTACATTGTTTATTATTATTTTGCTCAGTGCGTACAATTCAACTTGGCGGTAATAATTATAAATATCCGCTATATGCACATTGTTACCTGATAATTGTCCTATTTCTTTGAGTTAAAGTAGGTTTTGCTAGAAATATACATATACAGTATCAGACAAAAATGAAGCAACAAACTACTCTCTCTTAATATATTTGAAAATTACCGCAAATTCCAAAAAAATAACTTATCGCGCTTAGCCAGCTGTAATAACAAGTAAACAATACACAATATGTGCTGTTGTTCCGCCTCACCACGTGCATATTTTTTTATGTACAACAACTTATTTAATATTAGTTCATTTTGAGGGCGACACAAGTAGAGCAACAATCATTGTTTGTGTCGAATTTTATTCATTTTTCATCCTAAAAGTGCTGCAAAGAGTGTTTTTAACGAAAAGAAACATGCCAAAGGGTATTCCAATAGGAAATGAATTAACGAAAAAAGTAATTACTGCGTATTTAAGAAATGAAAAACAGTGTAATATTGCGAGAAGATTCGAAATAAAACGTTATAATGTATCTAAAATAATAAAAAATTACAATGATAGGGGACACATAGAAAATATTCCTAAGCCCGGGCGTCCTAGGAAAACGTCCTTTATTACGGATAGACTTATAGTGCGTACTAGTAGAAATGATCCATGGAAGTCTGCACCACAAATAAAGGCTGATATCCATAATTTAAACATTAGTAGCAGAACCATTCAAAGAAGATTAGTAGAAGCTCGACTATTTTCAAGAAGACCAGCAAAGAAACCGCTTATTAGTAAGAAAAACAGAAAGGCACGGCTAGAGTTTGCTACACAGCATATTACGTGGACGATAAACGATTGGAAAAAAGTGCTGTTTAGTGACGAAAGCAAATTTAATCTATTTAAATCAGATGGCATAAGGCGAGTAAGGCGACCAATTAATGAAAGGTACAATCCAAAATATACAACAGCTACTGTGAAGCACGGTGGTGGTGGTGTTATGGTTTGGGGATGTTTTTCCGGATACGGTGTAGGGCCTCTCCACTTCATAGAAGGCATCATGGATCGTTATCGTTATCGGGATATACTACAGAATGTTATGTTGCCTTATGCAGAGTGGGAAATGCCTCTGAGATTTATATTCCAGCACGACAACGATCCAAAACACGCTTCAAACTTGGTGAAAGAGTGGTTCGCGCAAAATAATATCTGCGTTATGAAATGGCCAGCCCAATCTCCGGACTTGAATCCCATAGAGCATCTATGGGAAGAAGTCGAGAGACGAATACGTGGCCGCACATATCGCAATAAGGCTGAACTTATCACAAACATGGCACAAGTGTGGAAAAATATTGATAATGGTGTTATTGACAAATTATTAGCGTCAATGCCTAAGAGATGCGCTGAAGTCATCAAACAGAAAGGTTTTGCAACTAAGTATTAATTAACACTGCAATTTCTAACCTTCTTTGTTGTTATTAGTTGTTTAATAGAGGATTTATTTTTGTTGCTTTACTTTTGACGCACTAGCCATTGTAGAATAAAAATAGTTCTATTTTTAATGAAATCCATTTTCCGCTATTTTCTTTAAATATACATAAATATGAGACACAAAAATGTATTGAATCGTTTAAATAAATAGATGCGAAAATCCAACTACAGTCTACTTTGATTTTTCAATAATCGTATGTTACACCTGTTTGTTGCTCCATTTTTGTCCGATACATAGTCGCCGTCACGATATTTTAAAATGACCTCAATTCCTACTAATCGAATTATAAGGGTTCGCTATTATACTTACCTGTGAAGAATAATCGTTTACACTATTTGTCTAACGGGTTTTAATTACATTTTATAATAATGCAATTTATATTTACACTAATGAGATATTTGTAGTATTGGTTTTAATTAAAATTTATTTTTATTGATTATATTATTAATATTTAATTATTTAAAACAGCACCTGTAAGCCCCTTTAACATTTTTCGAAATACCCCTCAACAGGCAAATACTGTAAACGTTTTATAACTCTTGGGACCCTTATAATCCGATTAATACGAATTGATGTCATTTTAAAATACCCTGACGGCAACTATATGTATGTCGATCATCGCTTCTACAAAGAATATCATCAATTAATCCTATTTGGCCTTTACAAATGAAACTATTGTAAGATTTTAATATTAGAATTAGTCTGGTACACAACTTTATTTTATTTCACTGTTAAACACTTGTAACACTGGTAAATGTAGTCTTCTTTTTTTTGAAAATTTTGAAAACAAATTCACTTAGGCATCTTACTATTAGAATTTCTACAAAAAAAGAATTCAGCTAGATAATTGAATCTTTGTTACCTCATTTGTGGCAGAAAAGTTTCATTTTATCTTGTAAGTCTAGGTAAATGTGTATTTGTTTAGGTATACGAACATATGCTTCCATACTTACATTATGATTCACCTTAGATGTGTTTATTATGCCGGCTGCAGGTGCTTGCAACTAACACAGCACCTTTTTAAGCCCCCAGTAGCTTTTGTTCCAATTGGAGTTTGTAATTTCGTTTTAAGTGCTGTATTGTGTCCATGAGTGACATTAAAGGCACACACAATCAGTGTATGCTGGAAGAATCCCAATGAGTTGTTTCTTTTAATGTACATAAGCAATAAATAAATCAATTTTAACGCGATAGTTTTCAATAATTATTGGATAGGAAGCGTATAAGTATTGCACCAAGTGGAGTTACATGGGAACAACATATTAAAATATTTAAGTTTAATATTTGATCGCGTTAAAGCCTTTATTTTAACTATAGTTTATCATAACACAAAGCATATATAAGTATGCGAAAAATTGTTCAAGGAAATCTTGTAAAAAGGAATAAGGTTTTGTTTGTTCATAAATTTGTTATTTTAAAGTTAATTTGCATAATGATATAATAAGTAATGTAAATGTATCCAAGTAATATTAATCGTATATAAATGCATATAGTTCCTTTAATAAACTCAAATCAAAAAGACAAGAAACTGACAACGAAACCAAGAAAAACGTTTGATATAATCCAGTTAATATACTATTCTGTTTATTAAGTGACGCATGACAGTAGTTCCTCACGGCCGTGCATCGGCCAGTTTCGAATTCACAGTTTATTGGCCAATCAGATCAAGTGTATTTTAATTACGCGCAACAGAATGTACGTTGCATAGCAACCGTTATATAAGTCAAAATTTGGCACGTTTTGACGCTTTTGACGTTTCAAATTATATTTGTATAACTCATATGTATTAAGGTCTTCTTGGGTCTCCTTAATACACGTTGAGGAAATATCCTCTATTTGATTCCAACACTCGCCTAACGGCTAGTGTTGGAAATTTTCACCCTCGTGAATAATAAACCTCATTATACGCTCGTTGGAGAATATACTGTTCTGATTATAACGTCAAAAATTGATTCATGGAATAACACGCGAGAGTGAGAATAAATTAGAAAATAGTTTGATAGTGTTGTCATATAGCGACGTTTTCGAAGTTCTGTCAAATTATTTTCAATTTATTCTCACTCTCTTATGATATTGCTATACAAAAAATAAATACAAAAGATGACAATCAATAATGAAAAGTGTTATAGAAAAGAATCGAATAATATCACACGTCAAAATTTGACATTTACATCATGGAAAGTGACGACTACATGTAATATAATAACAAATAAATAAAAATTCATGCAAACTGCATCGTCACTCGCCTTTAATTAAAAAAGGATTGCCGTCTAAATGAACCGGAACACTTCAATCGACGCACCATTTAATGCTGCACATTCTGCGGATAAGTGCAAGGAATGTTGCGGCACTTGACCTATTAAAGGTTATGCAATCCTAGCGCTCTTTTAAATGTTCGTATTAAACGAGACCGCGCAAACATTCTTCTGGCGTGCTCGAAAGGTCTTCGAGATTTTCTCCTAGTTATCTAAAGTGTTTGTGCATTATCCAAGTTACGCATATATACGTATATCTTTAATATTACCTAAATATGGCGTCATCGGTCTATTAATTATAGAAAGAATTTGTAATTTATAATGATTTAATGGTGAATATCCACGATTTTTTGTTATAACAAGGAATTCTTTTTTATTTTCTAAAGGAAAATTTCATGTTATGTCCAAAAATTATTTTAAGTACAGTGTGCTCCATTTGAAAGCGGGACGCTCCCATATAATAATATTTATTGTCAGATTTTAACCAACTTTTTTTTTAAGTTGTGTTTACGTGAAAAACTGTAAATCTGAACAAAGTTTCACATTTTTTTGTATGAAAACCAAGGCATACTGTGTAATTGTGTAGGGATGAAAATGCAAGAAATCATATTAGATATGTTTTTACAAAAGATATGGGCACACTACTGGATTAAGCGTCGCCTGAAATGGACACGTATCAAACTTCATAAAAAAAAATACTGCATATTAATAATACTGTGAGAAAATTCTTATCAATTTACATTGTTTTGATCAAGTATACCATGGAATAAAGTATCAAGAATAACTGACAATAATATTTTTTATTCGTAATAACATTAAACAAAATTATGGCAAAAAAATAAAAGGAGGGGGTACCTTTTATTATTTTATTTATTTATATTTAAAAAAATAAAAGGTACCCCCTAATCAAATTCTTGTTGCTTCTACTAATCTTCAATTTCTTTTTCCAATGCATTTATCAGTTTAATAGATTCGGCGTTTACTTGATGTAAATCCATATTTATCATACCTTTTTCAGAGGTTCAAAGTTACTTTTCTCAGTTGTTCTGGAGTATTATCTGCACATGCTTGACTTATTCTACCTCGCAGTTTTTCTGATCATCATCAACAGTAACACTGATTTGTTCAGTCTAATATTCTGGATTCTGGATTTTAGGTCGGGGAAGGTGGTAACCACGTGCACTTAAGCCACCCTTACCGGGCTCATTGTGCTACCTCCCCTAGGTGGCGTCACTCGCCCACAGCCTATCCGAGCCAGCCCAAACTGAGCGTGAGCTCGAGCAGGGCAGCAGGCAAGGCACGGCCAAAATCGGCCATGCTGGTGCCGGCCATGCAGTCGAATATTATTAGTGCCACAGTTTTGAATATTTTTCTCGTCGTACTTAGCTACCCATAGAGAAATTTATTTATTGCATCATCCCAGCAAAATAGAAGCACCGTTACGTTGATGACACTAATAGCCTCACCTTACCAACGCATTTAGTTTATTTACAACTAAATCTAAAATACAACACTTGAAAAGAATTTTAGATTATGTGAACCGTTAGTAGTATATATTTGAATTTAAATGCTACCAATTTAAACTCTTCGCGCATTGCTAAGTGGTGTTTTAGAGTAGCTAGAAACACGGGCGCCATCAACAATTACCCGGATTAACGTTTATGAATAATGATAGTAAGCATAACTCAGCTATGACCAGCATATATGGTATTCCCAAAATACATAAGACGAATACTCCTTTGAGACCCATTATCAGTGGTATAGATAGACAGGTACTCTAAATATTTAGCCAAGTATTTGTACAATATATTAAAGTTATCTTTTGAGGAATACAATCAGTTTGGGGTACAAGATTCCTTTCAATTTGCTGCCCGAGTCAATGATTTTCTGCTTCCTTACGATCACATCCATGACGTGATTTAATCGTAAATATTTTCATTGACATCCCGATTAGGTTAATTGTGGGGACGATTGATGAAAATTGAGGTTTACTAGAATCCAACACTACCATCCTTAAAACGAAATTTATTAAACTTAATTAAATTTTGAATCGGTTTATTTTCTGTATGAAGGAAAACTTTACCTTCAAATACATGGGACACCTATGGGTAATTCTCTTTCCCCTATTGTAGCAGACCACCATCGCAGATAACATTTATTATTAGAAATTTTCCCTAAAAAAGTTATGGTTTTTACACTCCGTTTGTAAAATTGACTAGTTTTTTTACATTTTTTTTCCTTTAACAGGAGCAACGGACAACTCCGAAACACATTGAACAAAGCCCGTACGCTTTGGCGAGGCAGCGGGGGCGCTGGAGGCGGACCCAGACTATCCCTGGACGGAGCCTTACCTGGAGACACCTCGCCCCAGAATCAGGGTAACAATGGCAGATTGTCCCGTTGGTTCTCGATCAGAAGAGGCTCCTCGCACCAATACGACGTGGAGACATCAGACGCCAACCGGACACAAAACAGCTCGAATAAGATGCCTCAACTGCCGGAAGTTGAAGAGGAAACCACATTCACGAATTGTCCGCTGCAACAGCAAAGGAGGCAGATTCCTCCCACGTTACCGCCTCCTCCGCCCAATCTCACACCTCAACAGCTGAAGAGACGCATGATAGTCGCCGCGATAGTACACAGTGAGAACTCGTACGTTTCTACGCTACAGAAATTAGTTAATGTGAGTTTATAAATGGATTTATGTTCAAACTCCGATATGAGTTATTGTTGCTCGGTGCGATTGGATTTCCAACAGTCCAAACAACACCAACTCATATTCTTTTAACCCATCCCCAAGAATTTCACGTCACGATTGTTAAATTTTAATATTTCTCGATCATTAGGATTATAAGAAACCTTTAGAGGAAAATAGCCCGCCTATTTTGAGCTCCTCGAAAATATCGACGCTCTTTCATAGACTGCCAGAGATCCTACAGTGCCATACCCTATTTCGGATAGCCTTAGCGGAATGTGTGAGGAATTGGGACAGGGATGAGAAGATTGGAGACGTTTTCGTGGCGTCCTTTTCTAAAGCTATAGTGTTAGATATCTACAGTGGATTTATCAATAATTTTTCTGTCGCCATGGACTTAGCCAAGATGGAAGGCAAGAGGAAATCTGCTTTGGCAGATTTTTTTAAAGTAAGTACATAATATTATTGTATTCTCTTTGCAATCACTAAAAAGAGAAACATGAAGGATCAACACAATATACCTCACTTTTTCACATATACAGTCGCGGCCAAATGTTATAGGCAGGCTAAGATTTATCGCTAGTGTTTATCGCGATGTTAGAATTTTTTTAAATTGCTTAAACATAAGAAACGCACCCACGACCGCCTACTTTATGTATTATTAACTCTAAACCAATAAAATACATCAATATTAGATTCATCTGACCAAATCACCTTGGCCCAGTCATCTACGGTCCAATTTCGATATTTTTTTGCCCACACAAGGCTCTGTTTGCGGTGTTCCTCTGTCAGCAACGGCTTTCGCCGCGGTTTCCGGGCCGGTAAATTTGCAGCCGCTAGCCGTCTTCGAACCGTTTTCACTGAAACTACTGCGTTAAGTTGTCCGCGGAGTTCGCTAGAAATTTCTAACGCCGTTTGGCGCCTATCGCGAAGAGCCTTGCGTTCTATTAAACGATCTTCACGGGCAGTAGTAACACGTTTTCTACCGCTTTTCGGTAGATTTCTGTATGTGCCATTTTCTGGAAGCCGTTTTATAGTGTTTTGCACGGCACAACGAGAACATTTAATTGTTTTCGCAATTTTCACTTGCGACACTCCTTGCCGATACATAAAAATAATCTGGCCCCTTAAGGCCTCAGGAATTTGAGGTCTTTTTGGCATAATATCGATGCTCGATCTACACAATTGCATAAACAACAGAATTACAACCAATAAACAACAGAAAACAACAACGCTACACTTTATGCCTCTTTGCGCGACTGCAGCTAACTGACGGAAATTCTCAAATTATTGTTGTATTCGTCCCAAATTGCAAATTTCTTGGAAAAACCAATTTAAACTTCTATATTAGAACGTAATATAGAAATCCTTAATACCGATTTCTGAGAAAATTTAATACTTTTCGTTTATGCCTGCTTTACTAGGGTGCCTATAACATTTGGCCGCGACTGTAACTGTAATTAAATATTCACTAAACATTTGATCCATTAAATTCAACTTTTCCCGACTGTTGGAAAATAACCTATTCACAAAAATATTTTGAAAAAAGCATTAGAAATTATAAAGATTTGCAATTAATTAAAACCGTTGTACCGGAAATAATTAAAGTTTAAAAATCATTAAAAATGTTACATTTAATATGTTATTTGGTTAACGTTGTGAATCTGACAGATGTGAAGATTCATACGAACAAGATACTGCTGAAGAGCAGTTTAATTTATTTTCTGATGGAAGTAATCTAGCCTTGCATGCTACCATCAAGAATATTTTTATTTGAAAATTTGTTACTATAACCGAATAAAACGTTGGATAATCAATTCACAGGTGAAGCAGATCAGTTCGAACGACAGGCTATCGTTCTTCGGATTGATGGTCAAACCGGTACAGCGATTCCCGCAATTCATCTTACTACTACAGGTAAAGAAAGAAAATCACCAATCTCCTACTGACTAATCATGCATAACACTTGCATTCACAGGATTTATTAAAACACACTCCCCAAGGCCACCACGACAGGATGTCCCTCCAATTAGCCCTAACGCAGCTCGAATCCCTAGCGGAGATGCTGAACGAACGCAAGAGGGAGGCGGAACAGTTCCAGGCCTTCAAAGAGATGCTCCGTAACATTGGCGGAAAATTCTCCGCTAGACCGTTGACCGACTCCAATCGCTATTTACTCAGGGAAGATAACGTGACTCAATTGGTAAGTGGTCCCTAATGTTCCTTCAGTAAATCCCTAACGTTATTTCTTTAATTTAATTAGGAATTTAATCACTGTGGAATGATAACCAAAGCGAAGAGCAGAAGATTATTATTATTGAACGATCTAGTGGTTTGTGTCTCAGTCGCCCCGAAAGCTTCAGACGATTTCGGCGCTGGAGAGAAGCTCGGTTTGAAGTTCACCTGTCCAGTTTCCGATATCGAAATCCAAGATACCAGCGCCTCCCCTACTTTAAGTCGCTTATTAACCGCCGGATTAAACAAAGGGGGTAGTCTGAAGTCGAACGCTTCTTTCGACGGCACCCAACCACAGGCGGACAGCCTCTGCACTGAGATGAGCAACCTAATGCACGACTACGAGGTTATGAGTCGAATTAACGATCTGGTGGGCACTCTCAGGGGTACGTACAAAGATGTGTCGCCCGAGAACACCAAGAAGATCCTGCACCAGATCCAGAGTTCGATACAGCAGAAGGACGAGCAGATGGCCTGGGTCGACTCGTGCTGTTTGCAGATAGTGGCCAAGACGAAGGGTAAGGAAGAGGTGTTCACCTTCCAGACTGGGAATCCTTCCGTCAAGAAAGAGTGGATAACCGAGTTGAGATTGGCGCAGTTGGCTCTGGATCCGAACAATTCCCCTGCTTGGGATGTTCCGGAACAAGAGGAGAGGCCATCTACCAAGATGCCGTTGTTTGTGAAATCGCAGCCGGTTTATAAATCGCAGCATCAAACAGAGGTAAGGTGTTTGTAATCAATGTACTGTTGGGTTTAATAAGAATAATAATAACCCTTTTATTAATGTGAAAAACGTCAAAAAATAGCAAAAGAGACCTTATGACAATACTTAAAGTATTATTATGTGGACAATTAAGTATCTTAAAAAAATAGCCAAACTATAACAATTTTTATTCAATAATATATGACTGAAACAAGCACGCAACGTTAAAAATGTCATCCCAAGCAGCATCAACACGTCATATTGACGTCAGTTTATACGTATTAGTCACAAACGTCAAATGACCAATTAATGACGTCATAAATACTTTTATTTTTCCATACCCTTCTGACGTCACCTTCCTAACACCAATTTCGCGTTTTAGAAGATCGTAATATAAGGCCTATGTTTATTTGGACTTGTTAAAGTATTGGACAGATATTTCATCACAGGGAAATTATATTATATTATAAAATTCTTTCTGGCTGTAACAAAATTGCAGTTAATTTCAAACGTCTTTCACAACGTAATGTCCGTCGTAAAGGTATCTTAATGTGTGAATATGTGCGACAAAAGCAATAAATATAATTCACACAAAGAGAGAGAGAGATTATAATGATTAACAATGCAACTAAGAAAATTTCAAGCAAATATCAAATATACATGAATGTAAAATTAAATATAAAAAAGCTTAATGCTATTGTCTATTACTTCAATTTTGTTCAAAGAAAATATCTTGTACGACTAGTTTTGAAAATCTCTCTTTCACTTATTTACTTGACGACTGCAAATTCAAGAAAAAAAAAATGACTTTATTATTAAGTTAAGTAAGATTAATCTACTTTATTTCCAGGTACGCTGTGGCTGTTTCTATACGATCAACTCGCCTTGGCCAACGAAACGACGGAGCAGATCACAAAGTTATTTGTGGGTGTGCACATCAGATGGAGCCAGCAGTCACATAGCCATCCTGGCCCAGAACCATCACCAAGCAAGTCTTCTGAAGGACATCGGTTCCTTTTCTTTAGTCGAGACTCAAGTAACAGCGATGGAATATGTCAAAGGTGCAACGCCCCCCTGTCCGAATCTAGCTACGGATTCTGTCTGGATGGGCACTGATAGTAGGAAATTACTTTTATACGCTGCGGACGAGCCAGAGAAACAGGAAGAGATAGCCAGCACTACAGTTCCAGATGTGATAACACAAATCAAATACCATTGCAACTCGGTTTTCGTGGCGTTAGGAAATGGAGGTTTACTAATATATAGGCGAAACCCCATAGACAATACTTGGTTGTTGAAGGATCCGCAAGCATTGCATTTGGGCGCGGATCCAGTTTCTAGTTTGCTTCCGATAAATTTGTCTGTGTACGCAGCCTGCGGGAAGAAAGTTTGGGTGTTACACGCCGAAACCGGAGAGGTGCAAAAGAGCTTTAGTATACAACACGAACACGTTGGGAATGTTAATTTGATGGCGCATAGTGGTATAGGACTGTGGATTTCGTTGAGGAATTCCAGCACGATATGTTTATACCACACGGAAACCTTCAAGCACCTCCAAGATATCAATATAGCGTCGAACGTGATGAGGGTGACAACATCTGGATCCAGCAACGATTGCTTGAACAACAACCGATCACAAGTGAACGTCACAGCGCTGTTAGCGTGCAAAGGATTGTTATGGGTTGGCACCAACGTAGGGATAAGCTTAACCATACCACTGCCGAGGTTAGAAGGCGTGCCCATAATTAGTGGGCGCGTCAATATATCTTACCACGCCCACTACGGGCCGATTTCATTTTTACTCGCGCTGCAACCGAAAAATTACCAATCCATCTTTAAGAACGCCACCAACATCAAAGAGGATAAAAGTGAAAACTTGGACGCGAGCAGTCTGAGCGAACGCAGCAATTTAGAGGAGCGTCCGAAAATTGAGAAACAGCTTTCCGATTCTTCTATGTCCTCCGTCACCGCTAGATTCAAACAGCAACTGACCAGCAGCCCTGTAGTGCTGAGGAGGAGGAGATCGAAGGATAGCGATTTGGCTAGACTGAGTAAAACCTTGCCCAGAGGTTTAGGCAATGGAGGTTCTGTGTTTTCCACCAGCACGACATCCTCGCAAGGTTCTGGAGATACTTGTGATGTTTACGGATTGTACGGCGATTTGATGTATCCCAGGGATTACGAAGGCGACGAACACGCTTTGACCGACACCATCTACGAGTCCTTACGGCGCAGCGATCCGGAATTGGCCGCCATCCCCGGTAAAGTCAGCACCCTAGATCGAAGATTGAAGATGAAAGTTAGTCGACCGCGTTCTTTGGATCTGTCCAATTGGTCGGTGGATTCCAGATCTTCCAGTTTGTACACGTCGTCGGGTAGCGAGGAAAGTATGGCGATCAGGGGTGGACGCAGCGTCTCCAGGAACAATTCGAGCGTCAGCAGACAGTTGAACGGTGATAGTGCGTGCGTAATCATTGAAAAAGACAACGCTCCGGTGCCACAAGCTGTCGTGCAAACGCGACAAACCAATACCAAGACTATGAGTAGGAATAACGCGCAGGATAACGGCCGTAGGACGGTGATAACTTTGATGGGCGGTCGCGGTTACGTCAATTGGAGGCAGCCCTGTTGCCCCGTCGACAAGTCGAAGAACTCCATCGGTTATCGGGAGCCGAACACGAACGACGCTCACATTGTGATATGGGAGCTAAAATTGTGATTCTTCAGTGGCCCGTTAGTGTTTTTATTATTATTATTATAACCGTTGTTGATGATATTTACAATTTTGCCCATTTATATCGTTATCAGTGTCGTAACGTTGTCATTTTAACGAATACCACCAATGTATAGATATTATCATTGATAAATTGATAGCTCACTGTTATTGCCGATTTTCTAACCATGTATAGGTATTTGGTTGCAAATTAATATTTTCTGAATTTATTCGATTGGTATCGCTTCTTTGGTGCCTATGAATATGTTCTAGCTAATAAAATTTAAGCTAAGTAACGATGTCTTAATAAATAAAGTAATAAAGTGAATGCATTTTTTAGGGTTAGGAATCGTTTGAGACTATGACCAAAGAAAAAGTACCAGAAATAAAACTTTTTAATTATTCAATTGGATATTTAACTTGAAACATTCACATTTGTTTTTTAGCAATTCGTCTGATAAATAAATAAAGGAAGAAGTATTAATATTCGGAGTTACAACCGCTCCACTGTATGACTGTAATTATACATCAAATTGGAATGGTCAAAACTGTCAAATTTAATCAAAGCAACGCTAGATGTGGATGGAAAGTTCAGTTTATTTTATAAATATTTCCATTTTAAATTAAAAAGAACATCCGTGCATAAAGTTATGTATGTACCACCGACGTAACTTGCTTTTATGGCCCACGACGTGAAAACTACCTCTTGTTCCATAAAAGCTTCATTACGCTCTTAATACATAAATAACTATCATATCGTAGTTTGCGGAATGGAAATGTCAAAATTTTTATTGAACATAATTAATAAATTTGGTAAATATCTAAATCTTACTCTAAATTCAAAATATAATTTTTGTTTTCTCTGTAGATACCTATTCGTTATCTATTATAACTGAAATATCTCAATTATTAGTTACACTCGTACAATGTGCATTACAGTTAAGTTCAAAGTTATCACTTTTATTTATATGAAACACTGTTTGGATTTCTGAAACAATTAACTGACATATTAATTCTTGAAAGATTTCGGTATTTATTAAATACATACATTGAATAGTTCATCAATTTATCAATGGTACTACTTGCTATGCTTCCAGAAATAGATCAAAACCCACGTTACTTCTAAAACTATGCACCAACATTGCAAGATTGGTAAGTAATAATAATAGAATTCCCTGTATGTAAAGAGCACCTGTCAATTGTCATATAAAGTACGGACATTGTTCCTTTTACTCATCCATTGATCAATCGATTATACTTTATCACTGTCTAACTAACGCAAAAAGACAAGGATATGGAAAAATGGGGATACAGCAGAACACTTGTTTTCTACTTTTGGTACCATAAATTAAAATATAACTGTTGGCAAACAAATACTAGCAAAAAAGCCTTGTTCCTTGTTTCTTTCTTAACTTCCTAAAAAAAATCTTTAAAAAGTATTACCGCTTTTTGAGGGGTCTGCACTTGTGCCAATGTACCCAGACTTAAAAACAAAAAACTCCGTGTTTAAGAAAAGTACATTTTTAAAATTGAAAAGAAAATTCTTGTATATTTTTAAGTCAAGCTATCCATAGATAACGGAAATTTTATTTTATTTTACATTCGTTCCTGATAGCCAATAACATGAAAATTGGAGCGAAATTTGAGAGTCCCCTTCACTAAAAAATCGTGAGATCAATCGATGAATAAAACAACACATCATTTATAGCATTTTGAACCTAGAGATATTTATATGTATATCATTCCCAAGGTGTTATTTATGTAACCAAGATTGCATTACTTACGTGGCTTGAATTTATTTTTGAAAGCAATATGAACGTCATATGATTAAAAAGCACCATTTTCAGAATCGTTGGTACCTATTTGGTAACATTTTAAGCAAAATGAATAGATCTTTAATACCACTATAGGTACTTGTAAAATTTTGGATTTCTTACCCTTACAAACAAAAATAACTATATATCCATTCCATATTATATGACATATTTTCCCCAACTTCTTATTCCTTAAAAAGGACGACACTGTAAATGTTATCTACCAAAAAATAAAAACTGTTGAATTTGCCAGAGAAAATTAAATCAAATAATCTATACTGTTTCTAGATGTATTTATTAAAAAAAAAAAAAACATTGAGGTTGTATTTTATATCAACACAACAACACTATTTTAATATAAATGTTACATATTAATAAACGAAAAAAGAAATTGTAATTATACTATAATTATACCCGTTGTAAAATTGCATTGTTTTCTCTTAATTTATTTTAACATTGTTACACGTATAAGTAAGCACGTTATCGTTCGCCTCTTGTTTTAATTTATTTTATAAAAGAAATCGTCATACACATGAGAGGTGTAGATAAAATATAACGGTTAAGACACTATAAAAAATGTATGTCACCTTTTATTTTTCTGTTCCAAACATTGACGTTCTCTTGTTTTGTATTGTGTATAAAATATTCTCCTTGTATAGGTACACCAAAACACTTTTTTATGTATAGTTTTACAGCTTTTTTTTCTACTAGTTGCATGTTTTACGTTGTGTATTTTTATTACTGTTCACGATGTTGTATAAAAAATGCATCCATTAAAAAGTGTATTAAAATTAATTAGGTACATTATGTATATAAATAAAATATATTATACACAAACTTTTGCCATTTCTAAATATTACTATTTTACTCCTAATAAAGTTATTAGCTGAATAACTGAAACCTCCTACTGTATAGTCCATTTCAATATTAAATAATATATATTGTCATATGCCCAATGAATGGGTCTTCGTTGCTAGGCAACAACCAATGGTAGCCTAATTGGAAGTGCTAAACGTCAAACTGCACGCAAGTTTTGGTGACGTAATGTATTCCTTACTATTGAAATGAATTTTACATTAATTAGAATTAGGTATCCTTATGAGCAGATTAAATGATTAAAATATCGACTCTAAGTAAAATAAGCTTTTCCTGCATATAATAGCTCCATTTATATCACGTTGAATTCAAAAGTAAATAGAACAGCAACTTAAATTCTATAACTGTCAAGCTGTCCTCTCAGGTTTGTTTGTTGTGTCCAAAATGGCACGTAGAGAAACAGATACATAGGCGTAGGAACCAAGATGGTAGGAACAGTTGTAATACTGTACGATTATGAATAGTACAAATTTCTATAAGAGAAAGCTAAATACGCATTTTGCAGGTACAAACTTTCCATGAAATCATATAGTTAATGCGAAATGCCAAAACAAGCAAACTCCGATGCATACCAAACTGCAATGATGGCGCCATCTGTTTACTAATAGATGGATTGTAATAAAATATTTATAAAAATAAATGCGATATGGCAATTCGCCATAGAATCAGTTGGCTTCCATCTAAAGTTTAGATGGAAGCCAACTGATTCTATGGCGAATTGCCATATCTTTTCTTTAGATTTGTCTATGGTTTAGATTCTAAACCATAGACAAATCTAAAGAAAAGAAGCGAAGAAATAATATAGAGGATTCGATTTTCAACCGAAGAAAGGTCGGACTG
Organism: Cetonia aurata; assembly: GCA_949128085.1. Lineage (NCBI taxonomy): Eukaryota > Metazoa > Arthropoda > Insecta > Coleoptera > Scarabaeidae > Cetonia > Cetonia aurata. The sequence goes on along the minus strand of OX421887.1, from coordinate 20,054,865 downwards.
TCTGTAGGGTAATTTACTAGTAGAATCTTTTTCTTATAAACTATCTGCCTCACATTTAATTATTATCCAAAATTATTATGTTTCTTCAAATAGTAATTTAAAACACAAGTGTCACAATGGCGTTTATGTAATGCGGGTACAAGTTTAAATCTCGAGCGAGAGATTCAAAGTACGAGCATTACAAGTCATTGTGGCACACGTTTTTTACAGTGTTTTTTCTAATTTGTACATTAATCGCCTATATTACGCTCCGGCAAGAGTCCCACTAGTGCGTTAATATCTCATTACAGCACAGTGTGCGTTAATATCTCATTACAGCACAGTGTGCGGTAATATTCATTTCAGCACTGCGTCGTCGTTTGTTTTAGCTTTATTGCAACATCCAATTAGAAAAATATTGTTTCAAATGTTGTTATTTCGATAAATTGAATACATAAAAAGAAAACCTATTGGTAATGCCTGTAAGTTATGCTACCCAAATAACTATGAAATCAATACGTGAAATTTCGCATAGATGGCACCACGTACACAGAAAAAACGTCGGTAAACATTGAACATAACCTTGTTTAATCTGTCTACCTATGTTCGTTCTATTGTTGCTCCAATCGCCATGTTACACTGATAAATATGTTCGGCGAAGCATTCGAATTTTGATATACGGTAGGTTAGGAGTTGATAAGGAGTTTTTGCGATATCACATATTGACGGGGATTGACCGGGCGCGTTCGTTGCGATAGGACGGAATAGATAGTGATAGTGAACGTTCATTGGACGATAGGTGAAGTGATTTCGATTTTCTATAGGCTAACAGGTAAATATTGTTTATATTTTTACCGTATTAGGTGACGGTTTTATTGTAGAGCTTTAAATTTAATTCCTATTTTTGTCGAATACTCGTTATGTAGGTCCTTGTTGATTTCAGTATATAAACAATTCTAATTATTAGTGTATGTGGACCTTAAATATTCGTTTATTATTATTAATAATTAATGTTGATTTGTGATATTGCCTTGTTGCTTTGTCACGTATGTACTTGGAGTCCTTAACTCAGATTATTCCGTGTCACGGATTGTTGAACACCTGTTCACCCTTTAAAACAGGTTTTTTGTATCCTTATTGATACATTTAAGCCTGCATAGAAACTTTCTGGCTAGCCTATTATTAGAAATTCTGTTCTGCTTTCTTTATCCTGATACAATCTAAAATTCCCACCGAAGAGGCTGAGCTACACATCGGCACAGTATCGGCTTCTAGGGAAAGTATGCGGTTGAATCATCGTTTGCGGTTACCCCACAAAGACTTCATTGAATCTGTATGGTTTTCGGTATATACACGGGTCGACCTTGGCCTTAAATTGTTTTTAATAATGTGTTGTACCAGAGCAGGGTTCGATGATAATACAATTGAAGGAAAGGTTATCTAACCAGTTTATTTTGGCGGTGAACGTATATTTTGCAGCAGAAACTCTCGCTTAATGCACGGGAGAATGTGGTGACATACTTTTTATTGTGGATAGTAACAGGCCTATTATGCAGGTTGTTTTGTGTTTATCTACGGCCGGAAATATAAATACAACGTCCTGGAATGCGATTCAGCAAATATTTACCGTGTTTACTGGGCCGCTGTACGTGCCTGAATTTATAAATAAAACAATTATCTATTGGATTAATATCTTTGGAACGTGTTGCTATGTTAGCAGCCGAAGATTGAATAAATCTTCCAACAGAAGCGTAAAAAAAAGTGAAACAGATATACGTCACTCTGGTAATTTATGTTCATGGCGAGATTAGGAGTTTAGTCACCAGCACGCGTGGGTGATTATTGCAAACTGCTTTGATTCGCATATTATTGCAATTATTGCAACTGGATAAATATGGATTTTTCATTGTATAGGTATTTTATTACTTACTAGAAAACTCCCCAGGTATTTGTAGCAAAATAACTGCTTGGCGGCTGACTGGATAGATGAAACACGAAACGATGAAACGACAGCTAACAATCACTGGTCAGTTATTGCCCGGAGACATAAATGCTCTTTCTGATGTTGAAACGCACGTTTTCTGTATCCTCGAGAAGGAAGGGGTTCTACAACTACGGTGAATCAGGTTTGAATTACAAAATGCTGCCAACAAAAACCCTCGCCTCATATCAAGAAGCGGCAGCTTCAGGCTACAAGAAAAGTAAAGAGCGTGTTACTACTCTTGGAAAATCCAAGAAGCCAAAAAAGTTTGGATGAATTCAGCAACTTTTTTTTTCTTTTGATTTTCTTAGGCAGGTTTACCCCGTAAGGCAACTCGGCCAGAAGACCTATTGTGCCCCCGTGATGTTTTAGCCCTCGACCTGGTTGTACCCGAACAAAGAGGTCCGCAGATTGGTCGAGAGTAAGTTTGCTTAGACTAGGTTTGTCTAACTGAGCGACCCCTTCCTCGCCTGGATGAATCCCGAGGGTTTTACATTGTCTCGCGCCGGCAAGTTCATTCCAATAGGAGCGGTAATCAGCAGCGAGTTCAGACCCAACAACAGCTTTGATGCCGCTATAAAAACTCGCTCACATCGGTTCTGGACCTGTGAATGGTCGTCCACTGGCGCCTCTAGCTAGTTTTTCAGCAATTTCATTGCCTCTGGTTACAGAGTGGCTTGGAACCCATCTCAACGTAATGCTGTGATGTCCCGCCGATTTTTTGAGCTTCCTATGACAACCCAGGACTACTTCGAACACGAATTTGACGGCCTGCAATGCCCTGAGAGCATTGGGTGTCAGAAAGAAATTCGACCGATCCATTCTCACGCGGGCTGTTTAAGATGTGCTCTGCGCAGGTCTGGATGGCTATTACTTCAGCCTAGAAAATGGAGGTGGAGTCCCCTAAACTGATGACTTTGCCATTCCGGTTCTCCATCTTTCCAGATCCCAATGCCCGTGCCATTCGGCGTCTTCGAGGCATCCACTAACCAACGATGGGAACCTCACTTTGATTTACGGACATAAGCTTTTGCAGTTTCACTATTAGAAGTATCTACAAGATATTTCGTAGCGAAGCTGAAGACGGGCGGAATTTTGTCCGCCCTTGTAGACAGTTGTACTGTCTGTTCGATGTAGTTGAAGATGCTGGCATGGTCTCCGGTTTTGCCAGAGAAACCTTTACATCCACTCCATTTTACTCTATATGCTCCCAGGGTAGCTTCTGACTGCATCACCAACTGCGGAGGGAACCCAAGAATTGTTGCGGCGTGGAGGACATGTCTCCCGTGATTCTTAAGAACCCAGAGTATAACCTATATGACCTTCGAGTAAGGTCAGTGCACCATTGCATGTTTCAGCCACCACGTTGTTCCAAACATTCCTCTACAAGCACAGAAGGCCTTCGTGACTTTGTTCGTCACGTGTTCCAGGTGAGATTTGTACGTCAATTTTGCGTGCAAAGTAACACCTAGGTATTTAACCCCACTAGATACAAGTATCTTAGAGGCGAAGATGGTTGGACACTTATTAGCCCTTCGCGTTGACACCATCTCTCCACCAGTTTGAGTGCGCCTTGCATCCTCTCGTATACCACGCCCTCAAACTTTCCGCAGACCATGATGCACCCGTAGGTCAGAAAGCAAGCTATCCACCACAAGGCACCGTAGCAAAGGTGACGGCAGTCCACCCTGTGGGCAGCCAGCTGCCTCAGTTACCTATACATTTAAGAGGTTCTGTAATGCAAAGGCAGCAACTTGGTTCCAGAAAGAATTTGTTCCAGCTGTTGAAAAACATCTTGCAGCTAAAACTTGTCAACGAAAGCTATCCTTACTCTCGATTCTAGATAATGTCTCTTCCCTTCAATCAAGCGAACTGTGAGATGAAGAAACCAGAGAGCTTTCTATCATAATCAATCAGGACGTAGTTGAAGCATTAAAGAGAAAATATTGACGCACCTTTTTAGCTTTCTCGTATCGTTTATTGATTATGAGGGTGTTTGTATAATTTGGTTGAAAAAATTTACATTCTTGTTGTTATGAGATGGGTATCCGAAGGGTGGGAGGAAATACGCTCAACGACGCTTGAACGATCATGGAAAAAATTATTGGATGATAAAGCTGAAATACGCTACAAAAATGAAAATGTGAGTAATGAAGTAACTCAAAGTTAAGGACTGGTTTCTTTAATGGTAAAAATACCTTGCTGTGAGGATGTTAATTTAAGGAACATTGCAGAATGGATAGAGACTGATTATGACAATGGTGGTAGATAACAAGACTATTAACGAAAAAATTAATAAACTTGTTCCGCATCTGAAGATCTGAAAATGATTGAAGCAACCCTTAATCAAATTATACAACGTGTTTGATGCATAGTTTGCCAAACCAAGTTGGCCGTTAGAAGAGGTCATTTGCTATACCTGGTTGCAAAAGTATCGACTCAAATTTAAACAGAGAAATACTGAAACACTGAAGATAAACAATAATTCTATCTCTGTTTATGCCAAACTTTTGTCAAGACATTTGGCGCCGATGATACTTAATATGTGCATGGATGTTCATCAACATTTTTCCTTTATCTGGACTAGCTGTCCGCCACATTAAGCCGAATAGTCCAAAGTCTAATATATTCCTATCAAAAATACGAAATACGAAGAAAAAAAATTATTCATCGATAGTGAGACAATACTCTAATCTAAAGGCCAAATAAGTTCCCCGGATTTATGTCGCTGAATAAACCCGAGCGAATGATACCAACAAAAGTAGGAAATTTAAGAGATTGCTCGGGCAATCCGACAGGACGACTCAGAATAGCCGCAATCACACTTTTGAAAGGGAGCTGGTGGCGTCGTTCCGGTTGAAACAAACCGGCCATTCTTTAAAGTGGAATTGCGCTGGATCTTTTCCAGTTCTCTCTCACCTTAATCTACCGTTATCGGTTTAGTAGCTCGCTCTTGAATCCCGCGAGTACCGATTTTTTTCTTCGCTAAAATAAACAACACCGACACAGGAAAATTGGAGTGAACAAGAAAAAAATACAGCAATACTTGTACTGGTAATTTTAGCCTAGGAAGACAACCATAAAAAGTACAATAGTGAATTGTAAATCTGCATTCTATCAGAAATTTTTTTTATTCATCATAGGCAAATTTTGAATTTGCCATTTGCTTGTGCTTACAAAATTATGTCAACTGTCGTGTATACGAATTATGACACTACTTTCTGTAATTGTTAATTTGGACATTTTTTTTAGAAAATTCTGGCTTTTTCTTTGTTTTTATTATTTTTTAAAAATCCCTTAGGAAAATTTGCTGGTTTTTTTTTTTTACTAATAAGAACAATTTATACAAACCACACACCAATACAATCTACACCTAAAAAAGATGAAATATTATAAAATACAAGATTCATTAGGAACCTTGGTGATAATCGAACCAAAGCGGTTTTTTTAAAGTCCCTGACCTGAAAAGTTGTATTTTTTAATTTGTATATAGTACCTGCTTTGTAAAAACAATGAGCAGTTGCTCTTTTTTAATGGGTTCACCATGGTTTGAACTTAATTTTAATATAGAATTAAAACAAAGATTGAATAAAACGCTCAGTCGGTCAAAATAATGGGTGTATTTCAGTTTTTTTTTTTTTTTTTAAAATTTCGCTAATGTGTGAGTTTACAATCTGTGCTCTCCGTTTTACATACACGAAAAACAGTTAATCGTAATAGCACTAACACAAATCTCCTCGAGATCTTATGCTATTACGTTACTGTTGGGTCTTGCCTGATACAAGATGACAAGCGCAATACAGCTATTAGTTTTCTTAAGCTTATTTCGTTGACGAACACCGGATCTTGCACAGAACATGCTCCATACAGTAAAAGAACATACCTAATGACAGCAGCATTCAAAATGGGGTTATACTGGGAGATCCCTCGACATGAAAACTTTACCATTGGGTTATTTTTATTTATTTATTTATTTTTAAAGCAACAAACGATAACATTCAGGCAATACGTTGCAGCACACTTTTGCAACCACATATGTCTATATTCATTTATTATTTATCTACATGATACCACATATGTGTACATCCATTTATTACAGCTTTTGAAAATACCACAAAGAACAATATCCATAAATAAATGCTTTCCTGCTAATCACTGTAATTAATATGAGGCAATTTAAAAAAAAAATGTTTAATATAAAAATTGCCTCATATATAATTCGTTGAACAATATGCCACCCCGTTTATCTGACTAAAGTTTATTAAACTAACCTCTTTACCTAGCCAAATTTTCATTTTCGTAATATGCAGAACGTTGGACTAGAAATAAGTTAGTTTAAGTATGTAATGAACAGAAAATCATTGTAAAAAAAATATTAATTTAAGTATATTAAAATCTACCGCACATAAAACCATGATCATTTATAGTTCAAAACAGATGTAGATCAAGAATTTTAATCACATATGTGAATTAAATTCACTTAAGTCTACTTTCGTCTAGATGAAGAAACAAACAAACTGAAAGAACCAAAAAGAATAGAGACATTAGTGAAGTAGAAAAAATCTATAGATAATCAATGAAGGAAAAAAAAATCAAACCAAACCACGGAGAACGACCCTGACACAATTATCCACTTTTTCTTTGTTTTAAGTCTGATAGCTTTATTAATGAATCAAAATAATGTAATAACACCTGAGTAATGCCAGCACAAAATTTATATCCGATCACACACTGACAATTTGGCAGTTGAGATCTGCGCCCTCTTGTGAACATACACTCAACTCTTAACTCACCAGATGACATGTAAGCCGAAACTGTAGTAGCAATGGCGTGGTGGCATTTATATTAGATGACTTCGCCAAAATATCAAATTGCTATCTAGCATACAAACCCAATATGTAATATACTTTTTAATATAAATTACCTCTGTCAAATTTACAAGAACCGCGACAACTAATAAACCACTTAATAATTATATTATTTATTATATATATACACTCCGCCAAAAAAGTATCGCATAATTTAGTTTTGAATCATAAAAGTATCGCATAATCTTTGTTTGTAGCATAAAGTTGTAAATATACTTTAATGCGCTCTAAGATATAATTTCTATGATTGTTTAAATAAAATACAGGCCAAATAAAAACAAGAACTCATACTTGAGATTTTTAGTAAAACAAGAAATTATAATTTTGGAAAGAAAAATGTCATAACAGTAGCTTTTAATACTGAGTATTGCCACCTCTGGCTCTTATGACCGCTCGCATACGGTTTGGCAGAGATTCGATTAACCTCCGTATATAAGCCTGATCCAAATTCTCCCACTTGTCACGGAGAGCATTTGCTAGTCCATGCAGGTCCGCTGGGGCAACATTTTGGGTTCGTATCCGTCTGTGAAGGAGGTCCCACACGTGCTCGATAGGGTTCATGTCCGGACTTACCGCAGGCCAATCTAAAACTGGAATACCAACATCGTTAAGGTATTCCTGGACGATTATTGCAACATGCGGTCGTGCATTATCGTGCATTAACATGAATTCGTTTCCTATAATTGGCGCATATGGTACTACATGTTCTTCTAAAATGTCCGTTATATACCTGTGGGCAGTCAGTGTACCTCTGTCTACTGGTACTAACTCTGTACGACCTGTTAAACAGATGCCTCCCCAAACCATAATAGAGCCACCAGCGAAATTAGGTCTAGGTCTGATATTACACTGCGAATAGCGCTCACCGTCTCGTCTGTACACTGAGATACGCCTATCTGAGGTGTAAAGACCAAATCTTGACTCATCTGTGAAGAGTATATTGGCCCAGTCATTAATGTTCCAATTTACATGTTCTCTGGCAAACCTTAAGCGAGCCACTCGGTGGTTCCTAGTGAGACGAGGGGCTGTTACAGCTACTCTAGCTCTTAATCCACTCTGTCGTAACCTATTCCGAATAGTTTGAGTACTCACACGAGTATTTCCGACTCTAGCCAAGTCGTTCTGCAATTGTCTCGCAGTTACATGTCTTCGACGTAATGCTTGTAGTAGTAAATAGCGGTCATCTTGGCGAGTAGAACATCTTGGACGACCTGGTACAGGTCTTCTACTGTAAATGCCTGTTTCCCTATATCTGGCTACGGCTCTAGAAACACTTGACTGATTGATGTTCATCAAATTAGCAACGTATGCTTGAGATCGTCCATCTTCGATTAAAGCAACTATAGCAGCCACTTGTTCTGAAGTTAAATTGCCCATTTTAGTTTTAAAAGCGTTGGTACAGAACTCTGACTTCGCACTTTAAAATTTGTCCGTATAGGAAGACTTTCAATAAACAACTGAGCAAACCTTACACATATGCATTTTTCTAAATGTGTTCTTTTAGGAAAAAAATAAAGTAAAAACGCTAAGTTCCATTATTTTGTTAGTGTTTTTATAGTTCACATACACGAGGCAAACTTTTTGTGAACGTATAAAAATATCTTGGTTCATAAATGCCCTTTTTTAGTTTATGCGATACTTTTTTGGCGGAGTGTATATCAAAATTATACTTTCAAAACTCAAAAGTCTTTTTAATACCGCAACTGTAGGTCTGCTATTTGCATTTAATTCCATCTTTTTTATAACATATTTTCGTTGGAGTAAGATACAATATTGGAAAAGCTTCCTTTAATGTAGATAGAATTGAATAGCCTCTCAAGATTCTTTAATAATGTCCAGGTTTACCACCAAGTAGTATTACTTGACGACAAACTTTTTTAATTTTGCGTTTCAATTTTTACGGATTTATTCAGATCGCATTTTAAATTTTGTATTTACAGAAATGCTTAAATAGAACACGACTGCCAATTTTACCAGAGTTACTTTGAATGTCCAAAATGCTGTTTTCCGAAAAAAAAAAAAAACAATGAAATTCTAAAAGATCTCTCTTCCTCCAAACTATAATCCATTTATTGCGTCTACATTACGAAAAAAGAATAGTCATTTGTCAATCATTTGCGTAATTTTATGAAATAAAACAGCGAAAAACAGGAAAGGATACATCCACATCAATAGATATTTAAATATATAAATATGCGAAACGCTGATGTTGGGATTTTTCCAATTTTGCGACGGTAAAACAGACGTTTGCAAAACAGAAACTGGTATGAAAAGAGGAAAACAGAAAAGGTTACGGATCGTTACTGAATCATCGCAGGCAGTCTCATTATAATTCTAATTCGTTGAAGTTGTAACGAGATAAGTTTCATCGACACCGCAGTCCCGATAATACAGTAATACCCGCCATATATTTTTTTTTGTTCCTGCCAGTAAGATATTCTAAATTAATGTCAATAAATTCTAGTTTCCATTGCTTTCTTTATATAGGTACGTGCAGATATTCTGAGAAACTTCCGCGAAAGGATGCTATGCGTTCTGTATTCACAAAGGGACGACGCTCTCGCTTATACTCACAAGATCTACTAAGTATATACAGTGTGTATGCATTATGCATAGTCAAAGGATCTCCCGCGGGAACATCCCCTCGTTAGTTTAAAGTGAATAAAACATTGCAAAGCGAATAACGGGAACGCATGAGTTTTCACATACGAACAACATGCACACAAGTGACATATTTCGAAAGCATTGTCTGTCATGTGATGAGGGTTGATGTATAATTGGTCAGCAATTACTGTAGGAGACTGCTTCTTATTCCCGGAAGCAATACAATAGAGAGAAGATGTACCTGTAAGAATTCATCTTATTTATTATATTCCCCATATTTGTACAATGAAAGTAACTTTCCCTCAGCATTAATAAAATCTGAGATGAACTTTCTACACATCAGTTCAATCGAAGCAGTTCTAGAAATGTGATCAACTACGTTGTATATAAGTAAAGTAAGCTTTATCTTGAGATTACAACTTTATAATTGTCCTTAGAAACATACAAATTTCACCGAGTTTAATTAAACCGAGTTGTAGCTTTTTTAAGAACAGTTACACTATTACTAAAAATTTGTCAAAATATCATTGAAAATAAATATATTACACTTTTCGGAAATGTTTCTAACTACACCCCATTTAGTTTTGTACTTTAAAAAGCAGAAATATAATATTTTTCGACGGTGTTACTCTTTATATAACATCGCTCTCGGATAATAATAACTCTAATCGGAAAACTTTTGGTGTTGATTAACAATTTAAGGAGTTAAGGTGACACTAAAATGTGGATTAGTAAACCATTCTTGTAAGGTTATTAGCTTGTTAGAACAAATCTGGAGTAATTGCAACACCTATTGCTGACTCCCCATAGGACAAATTTACATTGTAGAAATGAAATTTTACTCCGAAACAGGGGTGTCTGTCTAGACCAGTGTTCTTCAACCGGTGATCCGCGGACCGATGCCGGTCCGTGAAGATTTTCTGCCGGTCCGTCAAGATTTTCTGCCGATCCGTGAAAATCTTCTGCTGGTCCGTGAAACTATGAATTAAATTACAGACCATTGTCTCCAAGACTAAATCACACCCACGTATCATGTCGAATATGTCTACGCATACATATAGATAAGGTACTTACCACAGGACGTCAATATAAACGCCATTATAACTATTATTGTAGTAGTTTCGTAGAATTTGGTGTTTCTTGTTTTAGTTTTAGAAAGTCAATTTTATAATATAGATATTTATAATTTTATTTAAATTTACCTATGTACACATATATGTATGAAGCTACTCTATTGATGATTTTCCTAACATATGGAATTACTTGTATTATCATTTTTACCAAATCGCTCGGGAGTAGTCGCTAGAATAAAGGAAGGTGATCGTCAGAAATATCGTCAACTCACTGCATAATCTATCGAGAGCAACTAGCTGCAAAGAGACTTTCTCCTGAACTGAATACAGTGATGAACGATGTGGTGAAGATTGTAAATGAAATTCGTAGTCGAGCTACAAATTCCAGGTTGTTCACAATACTGTCTGAGAGCATGAACTCACACCATCAACATCTTCTTCATGCAGAAGTGAGGTGGTTATCAAGAGGAAGAGTTCTTGCTCGCCTTTTCGAATGAAGGGAAGAGGTAACGCAGTTTTTACGCCACCGGAAATCTAATTTACTAGAATCTTTGTTAAACAAAGAATGTATGGCTAAGCTTGCATATATGGCAGACATCTTTAGCCTTCTTAGTGAACTTAACACTTCACTTCAGGCATCTTGTACAAATATTTTTACTGTGAGAAATAAAACGGATGCCTTCAAAAAGAAGCTGAATCTTTGGAACAGTCGAGTACATAAGAAAGATATTGAAATGTTCCCAATTTTTAGCAATTTTTTAATTGTAGCTGATATCAACCAGAAAATAATATTCAAATTAATAAGTGAAGATTTAGGGGCATTAGCTGAAAACCTTTGTAACTATTTCCCTGAAAGTGAGGATCCTCGTAAGGCAAACCTTTGGATTCATAATCCTTTCCTAGAAGATGTCCAGTCATGTGCACTTGATTTTCGTGATAAAGAAAAACTTACAGAACTATCCACTGATGTCACTCTGGTTTCAAGACGTAAAACGATGTCATTGCTAGAATTTTGGATATCACTACAAAAGGAATATCCAACTTGGATTGATTTTTCGACATCTTATTTGTGCGAGAAGACTTTTTCTACCACGTCAATAATAAAAACTAAGCACAGAAATCGAATGGATGTTAGCGGGGCTCTTCGTCTCTCCAAAACAAAACTGCAACCACGTATAAATGATTTGTTAACAAACAAGCAACAACAGTCTCACTAAATAATTTTATATAAATTTTGAAGATCTGTTCAATTAATAAATAAAAATATTATTCACCTTAGTGTTTATTTCACTCTTGATAGTCTGTCGGTCCACAATATAATTTTTTGTTTTTGCCGGTCCGCAGGTGGAAAAAGGTCGAAGACCACTGGTCTAGACTATCCAGACTATCAGTCTAAGCTCGAAGGTCGGAACTTCTCATCTAGGGTGGGGAACCTGCGGTCCTATACCCTTTCATCTCTGATAGAGCGGCACGATCAAGCCGCGGAGTATGTGTGAAAAAGTCTAAAAAGACTATCAGTCTAGACCGTCAGTCCAGATTGACCGTCCAGACTATCGGTCCAGATTATTTGTCTAGACTGTCTGTCCAGTCTGTCTGCCTAGACTGTCTGTCCAGTCTGTCTGCCTAGACTGTCTGTCCAGTCTGTCTGCCTAGACTGTCTGTCCAGTCTGTCTGCCTAGACTGTCTGTCCAGTCTGTCTGCCTAGACTGTTTGTTTAGTCTGTCTGTCTAAACTGTTTGTCCAGTCTGACTGTCCAGATTATCTATCTAGACTGTATGACGCCCCACCTGAAGTAATCTAGCCCGCAAACTCAATCCAGGGTCCTCCAACCTCAACACACTCACCTTTAAGGGTGATTAGAACGAGTGCCTCACCTTCTGTCAGTGGCAGCGGGGTGGTTCGTTGTAACAAAATAAATAGGTGCTACTCAGTTTGTAACGCAGAAGACTGTTAACACAAACTGACCATTGTTCAGTGGTGAATAAAATAAGGAACTGTAAAAGAAAACAAAATCTTGATCTCAAGTGAACGGCTTTTAAAATATGAACGTAATAAGGTACATACAGGTGTATATAAGTTTGTAGAATACCCTGTCCGTATGAGGAAGAAGTTAAATTTTTGAAAAAGACGAAAGATTCTTTAGTGACAGATTTTTTAAAACCGGCTCTTTTGTTGCAAAGCAATATTGTTTCCACTAAAGAAGTAGTTATTTTGAAGTGACTTACAGTTCCTCATTTTAAAGAAAAAGTAGTTATTTAACTCCTCATTATAGATTTAAAATTTATTGTTTTGAATGAAAGAAATCTTTCCATCAGTGCACGTAATTGCAGTGCTCATTTATATGTTTTTAATAATTTACTAACTTGTACCAATACCTGTACCTTTTATTGCACTAAATACTCCATAAGGCAAACAACTAAAATTGTTATTAAAGCGTTTATCAGAACTACATATTTTATAACCCAAGTGTATCATAAAACGGCACTCGAGTAAAAGTTAGAGGATAACGAAACCATGCCGCGACCTCTACCAATTTTTCTCGTCGCACATCATCGTAAACGAGTGCTTAACGCTAGCTCGTGTTTGGCGAGGATCGCGAAATATGTTCTGGATTAGCGTGTGCAAGAAAATTATCCCAGGTGCGACCAGTCATCGAGCATACCAAGCGGTCGACGATTAAGAAAGTGATGTAGACGACATGAAACCTCCAACTTTGCCGTGATTCATGCACAGTTGTCATAAATTCTGTGACAGGTGTTGCCGTTGATATTTTACTACAGTGCACCTATAAAACGGAGAGAAATTTTACGGTAATATGCTCGGTTAACGGACATACCGGATTGAGGTAAAGTGTGAAACTAAGCAAATATCTTTAAAACTTCTCCGCAGGTGAAATAACATTCTTCGACTATTCTTTGGGTCAACTCCTGCAAAGTAGTTGGACGTCTTCGCGTTTTTTAACAGTTGCTTAACCGTCCCAGTCACACTAAAACGTTTTAATGTTTTAGCTGAACGCGTTATAAGAATTCTTTCGGGAACCAAATGGAAATAATGACGTACTTTTTCTGAAGTTCCAACTCGATTCACTTAAATGCACCATTTTCAACCATACAATTTGTAATTATAAGGATCTGGATTAAAAAAAAAAACTAGACAGTTTATTAACAATTATATATATGCTGGATGGTTCATTTTTATTCAAGTTATTTGTGCTTATTTCCATAGTTTTTACTCTAATGTATAGAAACGATGTTTCAACTTTCATTTTTTACAGATAATACTACTGAAACCAGTATGGATGAATTTTGAAAAAAAAGACAAATATACAGATGCCCCATTTAAATAAATAAATAAACTTGAGGGTATATCCGCTTGAGCCGGACTTTTCTATACTGTATTTAAGATATTTATTTAATAAAATGTATGAAAAGGATTTTTTTAAGTCTATTTAATTCATCTAATATACTTTTGTTGATAATTAAAAAAATGGTTTTCATTCATATGTTTTTCTAATATTTATGTCCTTTTATACTATTTGATAAATGTTGCGTTGTCTGTTCCATATAAATGTTAAAAATATCCCATATTATCGTATTATTTGTATCACACGAAATCGCTAATAGTCCATAATGTCTGTATAGCACTAACTCACTGAAATTTCATTAATCACACAAACAAACATAAATCGTTCTGGTCTCACTTATTAATAACACTGTATCAACGCTAAAAAATCTTTCTTTCTTTTCGTATTGTAGCTACTGTAATCGCAAATTCTTCGTTCAGTAACCGCACGCTACGCAACGCGTTTTCATTTCCCATTCACACTAACCATGCTCGCTGCTGTAAAAATTCCGTGATCGAACAAACATAACCCGCAGAAAATTTAAAATAAATGACTAGGTATACGGACAAGCAAATATGGAAACTGGCAAGACCAATCCTAGCGACCACTAACACTTTACAGATCCAAGCCAAATAAAAATTACACTTAATTTAAATTTTTGGGCCATTGCCGAGTAATATAGCATTTTCGCTAATCGAATGAGTGTAGTAAAGTTGTACTTTCGAATGTGCTAGCCGAAAAAGTGTATTTACTTATTATGTGTGTCAAATTTGATTCAAACTGTACTTCTGTAGTACTTCTATAACTACAGCTCTAACACCAGCAAGCTTTGTTTTGTCCGTCAAGAGAGTTCCCTTCTGAATATTTTAAATTAAACCAATTTGGCGACACTATACGTGCATGTTACCAGTCGGCAACGCGCGAATAGGCACTTGCCGGTTAGGGCCGACCGAATAAACTACCGTCCAAGTGTACGCGGAAGCAACGAGATACTGCACTAAAATAAACCGGAAATTGTACGGCCGGGAGCCGAAACCGATTTAGGGAATGGACGAGATAGGAAAACGGACGTAGTTTTGCCCCGTAAAAAAATATTTTTACGAGCTCAATGGGATGAGTTTCGTTTTTACTTTCTTGTCTTTCTTCATGATTTATTTTTTTATTGCCGAATGGAGGCCACTCCAACCAATGTACACGGTATACACGCGCCGGTTCCGGAAATCGGTTTCCTATATGCCCGGATTTCAGTCGGCGATTGATGTTTGTATTTAACCGGCACAATAATGACGGAATGGCGCGGGAGGTTCAATTTGAACGAAAGATATTGTCCTACGATTCAATATAACAAAAACTAGATTTAATTACATCAAGATTTTGTTGGCTAATTATGAAGAATTACACAGAAACTGATACATATATCTACCAAATTGAGGAGCGTAATTGCTTAAATGCAATCAAACAAAAATCTTTGTTGAGTAACAAAATTTGAATGTTGAAATAATTAAGTTGATTTAACAATATTTCGTGATGTTTATCAATGGAGGTAATGTTATTTTGAATCTTTAAATCTGCTTTGGAAACTTGCTTTGGATTGAATAAACAGTTATCTTACGTTAAATGAATAGATTAAAATAAAAACCAGAAGTGGTTTGATTAAATAAATGTAGGGTTTATTATAATTATTAATTAGGTACTTATTATTACTGTGTTTTAACTCCCCGATTAACTCCTGCTTGAAATAAACTTATACATATGTTATTACTTTAAAAAGAAATACTCACATCAACTAAACGGCTGCATTGATTTAAGTAGCGTCTTTTCTTTAAAATAATATTTATTACATCCAAATTAACGATTTTATAATACTCAAAATGATCGACTAAATTACATTTTCTTATTCGATGGTAGGAACCATGCAACTACACAGAAAAAAACTATAATACTACACTTTATATAGCATACAATACTAACTTATCGATGTATACATCTGCTAAGTATTACCACAGATAAGGTATTACATAGCCGCATTTACCGAACACGATATACGTCGAATAAGAATTACAACGGTTATGAAACAAGTAGTAGCGCCATCTCTATGACAATTTCTGTAGCATAACATATTTATGTAGAGTATACCAATGAGGAATTGCACAACTTTTTTTTTATATCATAGAATGATAGAGAATATAATAATATATGGCCCTTCATTAAACCTTCTTTTAAATTGTTTCTCATGAAGGCATAATTAATTTTTTAAAGTGCTCTGACGTCACAAGTTCTTTCATTCATAAATTCTTAGTCAGCATGATTTGGCAATGGAGCGATAATCATCGTAGTTCGCATCATCATCGCAGATAAGTAATATTAAGTTCGCATGCTTTCCGCGTACAGATGGCGTAAAGGTATTATTACGATATTCTGTGTTTATTCTACGCGGTTTGGAGGTTATAATCTTTCAGAATTCGTTCTTTTACGATAAATTGGAGAACTTTAAACGCAAACTAAAACAAGATGCAGATATAATGCCGAATTCGAAATTCCTTTGTCACTATAATCTGCATAGCACCTTAATAATATCGTATTTCGCGGCCGGTAAATGACTGCAATCTGTGATTATTACGAGGGGGTAATTTCTATGTTGCCATATATTCTCGTTCATTCATAAAATTTTACTACGTACCTGTGACGTATAAAGATCTTAAAAAATTTATATTTCAAAAACTACTTTACAGAAAACCGTCAAAATTTCAGTGTAAATATATATTTAGGTCATGTACAAAATAACATTATTTTAACAAGAATTTAAAAAAAGTGCAATTCCTCATTATAAGAACCATGGTACTCCTACTATATACATAGGTATAAAACTTTACTATAATACAGATAACAAAATCAATAGTCACTTTTAATTACTAGTATTAAACAGATCGTATTATATTTCTATTATAGTGGTGATTAATAATTCTGATGAGGTAATTTAGTGTTTCATATAGTGTAAATCTCATTTTTCACGTATCCCCGTAAAAAGAAGTCCAACGATGTCATGTCTAGTGATCGTGGAGGCCATCGAACTGACCCGTTTGTACGTATCCAGCGATTTCCAAATAATTTGACCAGTAATCGCTGTGCACCATGGTAATTCTGGACTGTGGCATCATCCTGTTTGAGACGGACAAATGGTCGGTGTAACAAGTTTAAATCATCCAGGACGTTTTCTAATATTTTCGATAAAAATTCAACATAACGCTGTCCTGTTAAAAATCCACGATAAGAAAACGGCCCTAAAGTTTTGGATCCGATAATACCACACCAAACGTTTACACTAAAACGACTTTGTGGATTATGAGGATGAACAAGTAAAGGATTTGTATTACTTCAATAGTGTTTTATTTTTCTGTTGAACATACCACTACCGGAGAAATTACACTCATCAGTCCACAAAATATATCTCACAAAGTAGGGATTTTCCTGATTTGCGAATTCCAATCTTCTTTCGAAATCACCAGAGTATAAATTTTGCAGAGGCAATTTCTAGATTTAGTCATACGCAGTAGGATATTTAACTTTTACTAAGGTCACTTAAATTTTTTCCAGATTTTATTTAATTTAATTGCAAATTGTCTATATCTGTCACAGAATAATGATTTGTTTTTGATACGATTACTTTATTACAGCAAAATGTCACCGACTACAACCATTGAGACCGTCACCATTACAAGACCACTAAAAGTAAGTACTTTATCATACGGAACGCGCCATACATTTACAATTGTTGCCAATATGAATATACCTGAACAGATCACACAGACTTTATGTATCTGTTTGCAATAATTCGATTACTGTAAGCAATAAGTTCAGAATCATAGTTATTTAACATATTTATGTTCTTCTAAATAAAACTCGTATAATTGACTAAAGAGCTCGATTTAATAAATATCCTGTATTGCATATAAAGATACTATTTAACATTACCAACGAATAAATATATCTTATTGTCAGTCATTTCAAAGTTATTATTATTAGATAAATTTATAGGCATTGTACTAATAAATTTAACACCCAACAATGTTTTCACAAATCTTAATATTCCATTTAAGATTTGTGAAGTTGCCTTCTTCTTTAGAAATTAACCGCGTACATAAAAGATGTCATATATCTGAATTATAAAAGAAAATATTGCTATGGGATGCAACCATTGGTAGTACTTACAGTTACTAATATACCCATCAACTGGTCAAACGCTTGCACACTCTATATATACAGGGTGTCCCTGAAATAAGAGTACAACGTATTAAAAATGGGAAGCCCTAATTTTATTACACCTTTTATCTAAATTAATTTTTCCAAAATTCCGCATACGTGAGGAAAAAAATGGCAAAGATATTTATTAAATATCCGTCACGCCACTGGTATTTGAGACACTACACTTCTAACCAACGAAGGTAGGGCAGGCAACACGCGACGTATAACTACGCTCTGAGTCTCAGTCTGTCTGGATCCTTACGCATGAACACATCGGATATGGCTTTTACCACACGCGAGTTGTTCGATATGATTTATGTCTACGGCGAAGCAGGAGGAAGTTGTCGAAGAACTCTACGTATCTACCGGCGGCGATACCCCAATCGTAGAACCCCGTCTTACACGTGTATAAAGGATACCGTGTTTAGATTAAGAGAAACTGGTCGATTGCTACCAAATTACGAAGGTCGCGGACGTGAAAGACCACGTCGAATTTTACGAGCCGAAGAAGAATTGCTGGATATTGTGAACAGAAATGCAGGTGTAACAATTGATGTGTAACAATTGATTATGAAAGAGAAAAAAAGAAATAATTACGCACATTACCTTCGTCACATCAAATATCAACTTTTAACAATGATGTTTATTTCAGACAGCTGTCATTGATCAGATTACGCACAAGTGAATAGAGTTATTCATTAATAGATTCCACATTTTACTTTCAATATCTTCTTTGAAATTTGCTTTAAATTTCGCGTACGTAATAATATTGGAGTCGTTGACTCGTATCAGCTGCATACAATGATTATCTGTATATCACAGCTGTATTTACAAATGACCTTAAGATATAGTATAAACACAGATAGTGGATCCATGGGCGACACATTCGCGACGTTTCAATGAGTTTTTAATTGTATATTCGATATTGCAATTGGCGTACGAATTTTTGGATACTTATTCAGTATAATTTGGGTTTCCCATTTTTAATATTTTGTACTCTTATTTCAGAGACACCCTGTATATATTAAAGAAGGAACATTGCCGAAATGAACGAACCTGTCTCTTATTTTGTACTGACCTGACATACGTTACGCAATATCGACGCTCTTGGAAATTGGCAATACTTAAGGAACCCCGCTCTATAGTGGAACACACTTTGCACCACTCAGGGTGAATTGAGCACCGCTTTAAAGGGGTTGTTACCGAGAAACGGTGCGCTAGGGCCTCGACAGTTATCTACCTCGAGTAAATGGAACACGTATTTACGATAGCAGCGTTTCGTTTTTTTTTTTTTTTAAATAGGAATCCTGCAAAACATGGCCTCGTCGAGCAATGAAAATATATCTGTTTTTAGGGGATTCAGATTATGGGTGTAATGTTTTTAGTAAACAACATCATAAACCGAAGGTTACATACTTTAGTTATTGTATTGCCAAATTATCGTGTTGATTTAAAAAATGTATGTAGAATTAACACAAAAAATATTTGGTCACTTCATGCTGCACTATATAATCTATTTATTTAGATCAATTGTTTCGGAGATTTCTCCCACTTCTATTTTCAATCAAAGGCGGAATGAATAAAAAAAAGATGTACATGTTGAGGTTGCATCGTTATCCCCATACTAAAAAGATATTCAACAAGTGCCTATTGTATTGTCTACTCTGACTAATATACGAAGAATTAAAGATGAATCTGAAGAATTAGAACATCTATTTTTCCCAAATATGTCTATCAACACCTACCAAATAGTGAAGACGAGTTCTAAAAATCCCATGTATATATCGTTTTATTTGGTGGTTTTGGTTTATTTTTCATTAGTTCAAGTTTTTCTGCTTTAATACTATGTCCAGTATCATATATGTGTTGCGTCAGACTCGATTATTCCAACCTCCTAAGATATTTTTAGTTCTCTATCAATATAATTAATATTGCACGTTTCGTCTGTTCTATGTAAATCTTATTGCAATGATGGCATCCAATTTTGTATAAATTTTCCTTATAATTTCACTAAGCATTCTCTAGTTGTCGATATGTTTGGAAAGAGTGAACAACCATCAAATGGTGGTAATGGTACTAATTTCCCCGTTTTTAATTCAATATTATTGACGTTATTTGTGAAATCCAAAAATTCACTACTTTAAAGCTATCTACTTTAATAGGTATATTAGGTAGGCGGATCTTTGTACAAATCGTAAAGTTGTAGGCATCAGAAAAAAAAAACCGAATTATACCAAAATTCGAATAAAATATGTTTATTCGAAGAGATTCTCCACCTACATTTAATCCTTCAGTTTCTGTCTTTACAAATCTCGCTGTATAAAAGCATTCCATAATAGTTCTCTTGCACGTTAGTGGACCAACAAAAATATTGAGATTCTTAGTACAAAACTCTTCCCCTAGACCGATTTCAATCAATAAATGCCAATAGAAATGTTTAAGATCTTTAATTACGCCCTGATCTCAAACCTGATGACTTATTGATAAGGAAAGAAAATGCCTTCACATTTTCCGTTTGGAGGTTCCTGGTGGTAAGCTGAACCATTGCCTATAAAAAGGAGAATCAGTCGTTCTTTTTATTCAAATATATAGCATTTTATTCGATTCATAATTTACAGGATTTCATTTTACATTCCGATTTGATGAGCATTAATGAAGGCAACTCTTGAGGTTCGTCCATATTTGCTCCATTAAGCAACATTTCTCAATTTGTACTGACCTTTCCCCCATTCATTACTACAAATTATTTTCATTACGCCAGCATTATTTTAGCGTGAGTATCTCTATATGAGGAGACACATCATTTCTTGAAACCGCAAGAACACGCGAAGAATTAAGACAGAAAAAGGAAGTTGTGCTGGATGCATAAATGATTGGTTCCAAGCAAACCATTTGAGAATAAATGAAGAGAAAACGGCGCATTTGACATTTCAAGCAAAAAATGCTCCACTGGCATCTGAGAGTGTTACATATCTGAATCTAACACTTGACGACAAACTTTCCTGAAGGGCGTATGTTGCAGTATTAGCGCAAAATCCCATCGCCTCAATTTACCCAATAAGAGATTACTACGCCAACTTTCAAGGCAAACTTACCTACGGGATACAGCTGTGGGCCATATTTCCTGTGGCAAAAGAATCTTCACCCTTCAAAAAAGTGCCATCCGAGCTCTATGCAACCTGGAAATGAAGGACAGTTGCAGAACAATTTTCAAAACAGGGAATATTTACGTTGCCATCGGAATACATTTTCAAGAACTTGAAACATATTCTCGAGAATCATAGTTTGATTGTACATTTATAAATAAAATTGAAAGAAGTGAATGAAAAAAGTACAACGCCATCTACCCATGAAGGTAAGATGTCTGGTAGCCTCCACAGCAGTAATAGCAAAGCTACTGAGCAGTAGTGGAGTACAGGAACAGCCATCGCCCGCCAAAGTACATCATTACACATTAAATAATTTGTAAAATAAATGAAAACAAAAGGGAAGGTAGCTTTGCTATTAGTGATGTGGAGAGCACCAGACATCTTATCTTCACTTTTTTCATTTACTTCTTATAGTCAGCAGTGGATTTAGCTGCCTGGTCTAATGTTGTTGATTATTGTCTCGCCTGTAGCATGCTGAGAAGAATTAATAAGTTCGAAACAGTACTGTACATGTCTGGCGTGACACATTCGGCAATCACCCTTACCTCTGCTTTTGTTTTCAAAATTGAAGGAGTTAATACACAGTAATATCAAGAACGAATATTGAAATGTACATATTGATCAGTGTAAACTAACATCTCTGAAAACATCAACTCAATCATTCGTGGCAATAACTAATATAACAGTTAACTTCTTCTGTTGTTAAAATAAAATTAGACACAAGAAATTCATCAATCCACTTTCCCCATCAGCTCGCAGTTTCTTCACGGAATACTTAGCCCCTACATAAACTGATTCAGGATCGTACACTTATAAACGAGATTATCGGACTTCGAACTTTCCGAAAATCGCCCGTGGCAACGTGCTATACCCCCCACCACCACCACTCTCCGCGCCTCCGTAAAGTACGACGCACGTTTCTCCGCGTTCTACAAGTTAAAAATTCCAACGGGAATTTTCTACTACCCTCTAAATCGAGCCTGCGCGACTTCCATGCAGTATAGGCTGACCGAGTTGATGGCGTCATTCGTTCAGCCAACCGTTATCCAATCTCGCCTTGCTCTCCGTCAAGATATACACGGGAAGAAATATGCGCGCTCAGTTTCGGGAGAATTTCAAGCATTCGGAACCCGTTAATCTGTATCCGATACGAGGGGGTAATGGGCCCCGTTTTAAAGGGGGTTAAGAAATGTTGCGGATCATTTATCACGGGTGTAGGATGTTTGATTTCTCCGCTGATGCGAACACGCTGGAATTTCGGAGATAAGGCCGTCCCGACGTGATGGATATTTTCACTTAGTATCTGTTATAAATTGTATATGGTCTGTTTTAAAGTAAATCGGCACTATTACTGGAGGGGCAATGGCGCTTTCTACACAGTGATCGGCATAAATATTGCAACATAGGGGAATTTGTTTTATTATTAAAGTATGTTAGATTTTCCAGGGTTTCAAACAACCCCAAAATTTATTTAAACATTCATTTTCATTTCCATTGTTTACCATCGCCAGCAAAGGCAATAAACGGTCTATTGTAGTGTTGAGAACGAAACCTTCACCATTATTAACGGTAAATCGTTCGTATCATAATAGCAGTATTATGATAACATTTTTAATATAAAAATAAAATATCTCACACTAAACCCTATCTATAACCTAAAAAACTTTTTTAGCAATCCTATAGAATTGTTACGCGTTATATACTTGTAAATATGTATTGTTTTTGACACTGTTCAAACAAATTGTATTAATAATGGAAGAGAAAATATATATTATTATTATAGAGATGGGCAGTCCGCATCTTTTCAACGGTTCGTACGATACGACTACTTCTCGAATCAAGATTTGTATCGAGGAATTCGTATCATTCGTACCATTTCGTACTGTTTGCTGGCTGCGGTGTCGGCCGTCACATTTTTAACTTTCTCTCATTAAAATAAAAAAAAAAAAAAACCTGAAAGGAAATTGCAACTTCGCGCTATTTATTGAGCGAAAATGCAGTAAATCTAGAGGCGCGTTGAATACGAACCAGAGGCTCTGCCGACATGCAATAAACAAGAACATCTTGCGTATCATTAGTTGGTGACCATGACTCGGCGAAGTAGTTCATTTTGGGATTATGTTCGTTTATTTCCAATAATCCCTCTTACATTTTCATACCCGTGATTTTAACCTTCTCTAATCCCAACACTAGTCTATTGGTCGGCATACATTTCTTTCCTTCACTGGTGTAATTTCTAGCAAATGATTTAGGTTTGAATGAATGATGTATGACTATCTCAAGATGAATAAAATTTTGCACAACTTCTCTATTTTCACTTATAATCGTGTAGGCAGGGAACTTTCCAGCGTGTAAGCTCCTTAATTTCAGAAATAATCGTCTGGGCGGAGTTTTCGGCAAGTTTCGCACAAGTTATTGCGGTGCCGCAGATGTTACTAATTGCGACTGTGACCAAACTCAGTTACAGTCGACACGAAAGCAAATGAATCTGTACACCCTACACCTGTGCTCGCGCTGTTTGTTGTGTCGCAGATTAAATAGAGGCTTAGGATTAGGAGGTACAATAAAATAGACACATATGGTACATCATTTGATTAAAAAATATTTGCGGAAATTGAAAACATAGGTGAAACAGATGTTACATTCTCCAGACTAACCGATTTATAAATTTTTTTTTTTTTCAAAGGTCTCCTTTTTTGTTTGAGAACTGCTGAAACGTAGTCATATCTACTACGGCAAGCGATACATTCTCGCTTTAAACATAACATGATGTGTATGTCAGCATGCTCGTTAATAAGATACGCTCAAGGACTTGGGTCGGCCGTTCGGAAAGGTCGAAGAAATGCTTAGTCTTCTTCGGAAAGGTTGAAGAAATGCTTAGTCTTATTCGAAAAGGTCGAAAAAATGCTTAGTCTTGTTCAACTAACGAATGCTACAGCGTGATTAGAACTTTACCTATTGTGCTTGTGGTGCTATTTTACGTATAACGCAACGTTCGGTCTGATACTTTAGTAGGACCATACGTTTTACCTTGTAGATTAATTAATTAATGATTATCTTAATTTAACGGATTGGTTAAATCAAAACTTTCCTACACAACACACTTTTAAACAAGTTACTACAAACGGGTTCTCACATTAACACCCACTTGGTAGTAACAGACATATATGTAATTCTAAACTCCATCTGTTGTGCGCTGCGTACTCACAATCAGTGCCATCTTCGCGTGCGGAATTGCTTCCCAACTCTAATGATAACAGTTGTACCTAAATTTAAAAACGTTGGCAAACATACTACATAGAAAGATGCGCAATTATGTGCGTCCACCTGTTCATCTAGAGAGGACTTGTTAAAAAGTTTTAAATATATTAAAGTAATATTTATCAATACAATATTATTATTGGTAGCTATTGTTAAACGTCTGTTTTTTTTGCAACTATGAATGAACTGAAATTAAATGTTTCTGCTAATAAGTATAATATACTTGTCTTCTAACCAGCCACGATGTGACAAGTGTATAAGAAATCATTCTCTATATAAAGTGCCACTGCAAACATAGTTAATACTTTAATCTCTAATCATTTAACTTCATATAGATCATGAACTTCAATAGTTACATAAACGTGCCTTCTCCTTTCTCTTTCCTTTGTATATATATATATATATATCTTTCGAATTAAATTAGAGGGAGTAAGTAACATGGATCCCATTAAAAGTTGGAATTAGGGTATGAGGCTGTAACGATGTCGCTAGGCTTTTTGTTGCGGCAAAGTTGGCGTCTGTGTTTTATCCGGGTCGGAACTTCAACCGATTGTGAGTCTTAAAATAATTACTCCCGGCCGCGAAAGAAAGACTTAGTTCTCGTACTGGGGTGGAATGAACTCTCTCAAAATTATGGGAAGATTTTTACGTAATACCTGCGTAAGTACAAGAGAAGGAACTTACAAAGGATTCAATGTTATTGTAATACACACATATTGTGATAAAGAGTTCAATACACACACTATCCAGCCGTGGTGTGTACAATATTTTTTCGGCTAGCACATGATTACCACTTAATAAAATCAATTTACTTGCATTTGTAGTGTTCAGAATACAGACGACTCATATTTGAATGACAGGTTATTTGACAGCTATTTTGACAACCGAACCCAGACCAACTGTCAGAGTCTTTACAGAAGAGTAGGGTAAAGTAACGGAAGTGACACGTTGATACTTCAATTTGGTACGTACTTTACCGTCCGTGTACGGTAGAGTAACGGAAGTGATGCGTTGACCGTTCGATTCGGTAAAGTGGTGCGTTCTATTAGTGATGGGCAGAATCGAATACTTTTAAGAATCGAATACTTTAGAATCGAAATATTCATTCGAATACTTGAGTTACTCGAATACTATTGGTGTAGTATTTATTATTTTCATTTGACTTTTTTCTCTTTAAATAAACTGGATACATAGGTATACACTGCCTTAATTTTTTTAATTCAATGATTACAAATTCTAAATTAGTTTTATATTTTTCCATTACAAATTTTTCTTATAACTGGTTTTAATATTAGTTTGTCCAAAGTTATATCGTTTGTCATTTTACATCGCATATGTTTAAAATTCGTCATTAATTCTTGTTTTAATTTAAGTTTGACAATGTTCAATATAGAACATAAAAAAAAATTTCGTATATATTAAAACGAAGAGTTTAGATTAATGAGAAGGAAAAAACCTTTTTGCTCGAAAACGAACAACGAAACGATCGCCCTACATCCCCCACCGACATTGCGAAAAGTTTAAATTTGAATATTTTGACGGTTAAACTAAAGTATTTGTTGATTCGACCACTCACATAACGCCTTCGACGATTATGATTGTATGAAATTTTGCCTCAAATCACGTCTTTGCGCCCTTATACACATATAAGTGACTGCCGATCGATAGCTAGTCCATTATACCGCGCTGTAGATATGCAAAAACGTGAACGACGCGATTTCCCGCCATCAATCATGTCAGCCGTGTAATCTCCAGTAAATTGCGCAAGATATCGTCGGGGAGTTTTTTTTTTTTTATTCCAGGTGACAATTTGAAGCTTCTACTGTGCCGAGTGACAAAATATAAAGATATGTCATTTTTATATAGCGCCATCAGCTTTGATTTTCCTTAAATTGGATAGAACGATTTATAATTACCATAACCTAAAACAGATTTTATTTTTTGTTGTGTGCTTATGTCATCCGCGTGACGTTAGCAAGAAGCTACGACCAGTAGAAGTAAATAATTCTATAGATAGTTTTACATTCCATGGCTATCGCGATCCAAAGACTTTTCGATCTTACTATATATAATTGTAAAATAAGTATTGGATGGATTTGCTATAACTTTTCATTAACGGCATTGTTATGTTTTTTTTTTTCATTCGCATAAGGTCTAGAAAACATCTTGCTTTATATTTTTTCTCCCTAGTTAAGTTTTCTAAGCGTATAGTTGATGATGCTTCACTCGACCCGGAACAACCGGATAATTTAATTAATGATTCCGGGGAGAGCCAGGTCGAATATAATCGCTATTGACAGCAAAAGTTGTTTAGGAAGATATCGATTGTGGTATGAGGGTTATTAATTTAGCCTATTCTTTGGTTCTCTAGCAGAATACGTTATGTAGTTGATGTATACTAGTAGTAACAAATTACAAATTTCACACCAGATAAGTTTTTCTAATCGAATAAGAATTGTACTCGTACTTAATTCAATAAAATATTATTATTTTATTGAAAAATGCAATCTTTGACCATTCTCATATACAATTTTGCACTATTTCAACTATTAGATAGGAAATATTTTAAATGGATTAAATTTCATCATTTTTTATTTATAAATCCTAAAGAGCAGAAAAAAGATTTTTAATCATATACCCAATAGTTTTATAAAACCGACAACTTCGATACTGCAATGATCTTTTTCAAAAGTTTTGGATCATCGACATTATCGGTCTTATTAAAATTAAAAACATTGTTTTCTAATCTAATACTGTTGTCGGCTTGTTTCCACTTTATCAACGAGCATTATGCAACTGTATAAATCCTAAATTTAGTCATGAACTGCTTTTTCGATTTTGTTCTTCTACCACTAAAAATGTTCGTCTGACACCGCTGAATATTTTAAAACCAATCGCAAGTCTCTAGCTTGTGTTTCTTTGGTTTTTTTTTTATTTTATTTTGGCACTCGAAATTCTGTTCTATACCTCTAGACATGACCGCAACCCTACTGCATTATATATGTATACCACCGGACGCGTTTTTCGACAAATATTCCATTTCTCTCCTCTGTTTAAGAGAGAGGTAATTTTTGGACGAAAATTTTAATAAAAATTCTTAAAAAACAAATCATTGACAAGTTGAGAAAACATTCTATTTTTAAATTTACACCTATACATATACATACAGTGGCGAGCAATTTTTATAGGCACCCCAGTAAAACATGTGTTTCACAAAGCAAGGTCGTGGTTCCTAGAAAATGGGTATTGTGAAAATGTTCTTGATCGTTATTCAAAGCAGAAGAACACTTATTATGCTGGCATATAAGATACAAATTGGTATCGCATTAGACCCTAAGGGGCAAATTCATAGACGCGACTTAAGGCTTCCTCATCCTCACCTCACACTCATAGCGCCGATTTCTCACATTTCGGAATTCATAAACAGTTAGTAACTCATCTATTCCTCAAATCCGACTCATAATTGAGTCAAGAGTGAGTAAAAGTTAAGGCCTGCTAGTACCTTCCTTACCTATTCCTCAGAACCTATTTTTTATTTTTGTATATATATATATTATAAATTGTATATGGGAAATATGGATGATTTCTGGGAATTTGTTGATATGAATATTTTTGAGTTGTGACACGCGATTTGGTTATAGAAATATTGTGAGAGATATGAAAAACCGTCTTGAAAAATATAGTAACACTGAACTGTTACAACCGTACCGTTTTTCAAGGCAAACCATCCAACATCTTTTATTAGATTTGGCATATCCAAATGAATAGCCAATAAATCAGCGTGGTTTACCCATACCTGCAATTACAAAATTATGCATGGCATTGCGTTTCTATGTACCAAGTTAGCTTCTTTTCCCCAACGCTTATACAATCTGTTTCTTTTTTCATTCAATTATGCCCCGATGTTTATTAATGAGATCTTTTAAAAAAACTTTCTCATCGCTAGTAAAGAACGTTCTTTTCGAAGCCATCTCGTTAAAAACTTCTAAATATTGAACACGACTAGCACAAAGTTACACAGAAAGTGACCATTTCCCTCTCAGAAAATACTTAGGTAAAATAAGGGATAATTAGCGCAATAAAATTCAGAGCCCAGTTCAAATCAAATATTTCGTATTTCACATCTGCCACACAATTGGTTCAACGAAACGAAACGTCATCCATACGTCATTCAAACGTTGACGTAACAGCGCGTCGGTAACCCGACGGCTTCTCATCTTTTTCTCAACTTAGGAAGATGCTTACTCATGTTTCTGAATACCAACATTGAGGTCACGATAAGGTTTCCTTGAGTGAGCAAGAGGTGAGCATTAGATGAGGTGAGGATGAGTTTTACTTAAGTGATGACTATGAATTTGGCTCTAACTTTCGTTTTAGACAACAGGTATCGAAATATATTCAACGGGCTTACTGTAACTTGCGGATATTATACCAACACAAGTCATCTCTGCCCCGATATATTAAGTTATTATTATGTAACTCTTTGGTTCTCTCCCACTTTTTATATTGTTCCACAGTTTACGGCATGTGTATTGATGTTAGGTACCAAAAGAGAATACAGCGGGTTCAAAACTCATGCCTCAGACATGCAGGGGAATGACGGTTCAACTCCTCCAATGATTCTTAAAAACTGCTTCTGGCCAAAAAAAAACTTTCTGTGCTGGTGGGGAAGCACCCCAGAGCAATAGGCCATAGTACAAACGAGACTGGACCTCAGCATAGTATAGTGATAGCAATGTGGTTAGCGCTATTTGAGAACGTAGACTTCGGAATAGGTATGCCTTCGAGTGTAAGATTTTTATCAAACTGTCGCAGTGATGGTCCCATAATAAATTCTCTTGAACCCCAAGGAATTTAGAACTGTTAGTTTGATTAATCACAGTATTATTGATTTAAACGTTGCATTGCGCATTTATAGGTATGAAATAGCATGAGATTAGTCTTATCTTCGTTTAAACATAATTTGTTGGCACACGCCCAAAGGTACAGATTATTAATTGCGTTATTGGCCATTAGGTTCGCTTGCAGAAAGCTAGTGCCCGTCGCCAATATATACATATATTTGACATTATGTCAACGGGTGTTTGCCTGAAATTTTGCCGCACCATTAATTTTAAGGCCTTATCTTTTATTGCACCCTGACATACACCATTCCTAGGTTGTCGATCCTCCATCCAGGTATTTTAACGAGATTCGCCTTTAACAAAGAAAAAGTAAATTTTAATAAAAATTTCAAAGATATACTTTATCTTTGTTAGAACTCTCAACAGCTCTGCATTCAAGGCATATAGAGGTAATGTAACTTTTTCAAGTTCGTGATTGAATGTTTTAAAATTAAGATGTAGAAGTGTTGTGTTGTTTCGGCGATCAAACGTCGATGGATCGATAAGGGATGAGTGATTGGTTTCTTCGTACGAAGCGCGCAACCTCCTTATATAGCCTTCATAAAGCGATAACCGTCCCAAGCGGTGACATAAGCGTCTTGGACCAATGAAATGTAGGTTTGAATAAATACGAGCAAATGATTGGTAATGACGAAAAATACTCGGAAGTAAAGGGAACAAGAACATGTAACATGAATTTCGAAACCGTGTACCATTAAATTAATTTCAATGATGCCGTGAAAATCTACCTCTCGCCGTCAGCACAAAATTATTTTCCACAGCAGCAAATTCAAGATTTATTATACATATAGTATAGTATAAGACTTTCAATAAAAAAAAAAGTAAGGGAGGAAACCAAAGGGACGGGCCACCACTCGAGAAGAAACAGGGCACGCCGGGTAACATAGAAATCCGCCCCGAGAAATAGCTGTTTCATCTTGTCTCCGGGCTGAGCGCGCGCGCGAAATCAGAAGATTACACGCCGGATTCGTTGCTCGCACGATATGTGTGTGTGCGTGCGCGCGGTAGTAGGAAGCGAACTCTCGTAAAATTGATAACGCCGAATATGATATTATTATTTCACTGGGGCAGAACCGGAGAGGAGATAAGAGATAATTTTTCGCACGCGTTACCTCCTCGCCTCCGTGTCATAACTCCTCTATATCTAGTGACGTGCATGGGGTTTGGGGACCTTTATTTGCTATAGAGGACGAATATAGAGTAGGGTAGAAACTGGAAACCAGGACGCTCAGATTATATTAGAAAATTTCTGATATACGTAAGTATATTATACAGTGATGCAACTCCTATTGGTTTAAAGAAATTTTTCTTTCTTATAGTTGTAAAACAAACCGAAGCAAGTTACAAGTTTATAATTAGCATAGAAAGAACAACTTTATATACTATTAATCCGCTAGCAATGAGTTGAATTACATCAGAAGATTACAACTATTCACATGACGATGTTTTGGTGACTTAGATTGTAACGTGCCGTGCTGTGGTGTGGTAATAAATTCTCGACTTAAAACACGCTTTCACTGCTTAAATTGTTGCGCACCCCGATAGTAATCCTGAGTGCCTCGCTCTCTCACCGACAGCTACCACTTTCGGGTTAAAACATATGTTTATAAACCAATCAAATTTGTCATCAAGATCAGAAGTAAGATCTGCTATTTTAATGATTTCACTATGATTTTGCTATTTTTTTAATAATAATAATATGCCTTTATTGCCCAACAGAGTAACCCCAATAACAGGACAAACAATGAGAGATAGCTAAAAATAAGAGAAGGGGTGCTCAAAAAATCTTAACTAGAATAAACTTAACATAATAACTTAACTTACATAACATAAATTACACTAAGAGTGATATAAAGTGAATAACAATAAAATTTACGCTGAACTTTTTCAAGCATAATGGAATAGGTTTTGTAAAAAGGTGTCCAAACAACGGAAGCATATTCAAGCTTTGAACGCACAAAGGCAAAATAAAGTGGAAGTATCGACTCAAAAGAAGAGAATTGTTGACTAGTTCTGATTATGAAACCCAAAGTTTGAAACGCGGTCGACATAGTATTAGCGATGTGCTGGTTAAAATTAAGTTAAAGTTAAGTTAGAGTCATTATTGAGGTGATAGTTATAAGTAATAGTGCTAGACTTACGAGTGTAGGATAGAACATTACATTTGGAGATGTTAATAGATATTTTATTTCTAGAACACCAAGAATGAAGTATATGAAGTTGTTGTTGGAAAAATTCGCAATCGTTAGAAGTAGTAATTTTGGAAAACAATTTAAGATCATCAGCATATAATAAACAATTACAGTTAAGTTCCGAGCACAGATCATTAATATAGATTAGAAACAGGAGAGGACCCAAGTTACTGCCTTGGGATACCCCTGATGTTGGGGAGAAAAATTTAGATTGGTGACGCATATATGAAACATATTGCTATCTATTAAAAATATATGTTGAGAAAAACGATATAAGGTTGGGTGAAAAACCGACAGATTTCATTATGGTCAATGCGGTCGAAAGCTTTCGAAAAATCAGTGTAAATAACATCAACTTGTTCGTTGTTATCCAAAGATTCAGACATAAATTGAATGATAATGGCTAGGTTAGTGACAGTGGATCGTTTGGCAACGAAACCATGTTGTAGCTCAGAAAGTTGAGGTTTAAACTGACGATAAATGTCTATATATTTTTTTTTTTTTTTCAAATAACTTGGCGAAGTTGGAAATAACTGCTATAGGTCTGTAGTTAGTAATTACGGAAGTATCTTCTTTCTTGGGGACTGGACATAACTTAGTGACTTTCCAGAAATCAGGGACGATTTCACACTGTAAAAATTGTCTTTTAAGTTTAATTACAGTGAGTAGCAAGACAAGCATTATTTCTTTAATGATTTCACACTGTAAAAAGTTTCAAAACTTTTAACTCCTCAGCTATAAATCATCTCTGGTATCAAATAACAACTGCGGAAAATTTTAATAGATTTGAACATAAAAAATACAAAGTTTCCTAGTAAGTAGCAATGAGCATCGACCCCTTTAAGTATATTTTAAGTGAGCATAATTAAATAAATGGACGCGCTAGGACTTTAACGTAGTCCTTCTCACTTACAGTCGAGCAGCCATTACTACCAATATGTATACCCATTGATAGATCGACTGTATAACCAATTTCGATTGAATAGTTTTTTGTACTTGATTCCATGCTCACTTTTTATAATTATACTTTGCGGTGTGCGCCCGGCCGGCGTGTACACAATGCGCCGCGATAATGAAATCTTCCGGTGTTCAGCGACGAGTGAGTTGAGTACATACTTAAAATCGGTTCCCGTCCGGAAAAAGGAAACGACGAACCGTAATTTCATTAGCGCCAAACGGAAAAACGGACGTCGTGTGCCGGTTGCTTCTTCTATTTCGACGACACACGGATGAAGATTGAGAATGGAGTTGGAGTGAGCGAGTTGAAATTTTACGATCCAATAAAGGAGGACTGTCGCCCTTTGCCCATACTTCGCGTCCGGTCATTTTCTCGGGTGCGAATCCAATTGAAGTTCGGGTATTCCCACATATTTCTTCGCTGTGAATTCTTTATTCTCAGAGATTCGAACGAACTATTGTTCCCTAGTCTTTGCAGATAAAGCCATTATCGAAATACCTACCTGATGGAAAACGCATTTATTTTTTTTTTTTTTGCTCTTGGCTTGGAGATACCTAGATTATTTTCAGCGACATTGGAATCACACAATCAGAGCAGAGGCTCGCGTTTTAAGTTATTTATTTTCAGAAATAGTAAAGACAAATTATTTCCAAATTAAAACTAGGTAGAGGTAAAAAACGTCTTGGGTCGGGGTTTACAGATATAACACATGAAACGTTGCCAAATCGTACAGCAGTACGTGAATGTGTACACCATTGATACGAACGTGTTCTTTCGCCCTGTAAAAATGGATCCGAATACGTTTGATTGAATCACTTCGTGCTTTTCATGATTATTCAAACAAACCATGAGTGGTAATCCCCTCACTCCTATGGACGGATAATTTGTTGTGATTCGATACATCAATCATAATTGGTTTCTGTTTGACGTTTTGATTTTGAGGTTATACGGTACGTGTAAACAAACATTATATTAAAATAATTAACAATGTTGAAGATAATTTTACTCTGATAGAGCATGACTGTATGACCCAGAAAATAACGAGCCAACTTATCAAATATCTAATTATAAACCAACCAGTAAGTTATGAAATATTTCTTATTTTAAATACAGCACATAGCTTCCAACATGGAGGAAACTATTCTAAATACTTTAAAAGAACTATGAATCTAAATATAAACTTAGCAGGGCTTAAGCTTATGATAACGAAAAGCAATAAGTCTGATCATTATGATTTAGCTTTCCATATTGATTGAGCTGCATATTCTCTCAATTTAGTAGAAAATTATTCTACCGAATGCTGTTTTATATCTTTTTTTTTCTTCATAAAACTATCGTTGGAAAATATTGAAAGATACAATTTCGCTTTCAAATACTGCTATTTGTCTACCAAAGCATGAGCGGATGCAGTAAAGGCAATTATATTGAACCTATGAACCTCTCAAATCTGCTTTGGGAAAGCGTAACAATATATTCTTATAACCATCTAACATTTAATGCCAAAAATCAATCAAATGGCATGATGAAAACTATGAAAACTTTAGAAACTGGAATTGTACTAGCTGTTTGGAACTGCATTGTGATATATACATTTTGATAACACCATAGTAAAACGCGACAAAATATAAATATCGACGTACTTTTGGTTGTGATATTGTATAAATTATCACTAGGATTTATTTAAAGTATAAAAAAATAATGGTTTTGAAAATATGGGGAAAAAAATACTGTCAGGATTATCAAATCAATAACAAAATGGTCAAGAAAAGAAAGCTACAAGACGACGACCCTAGAGTAAATGAAATACAATTTGATGGGTTCTGTTCAGGTTTTTAGAAAAAATTGTATTATCATCTGACTCGGAAATAAGAATAAAAGCACAGCAACTTAAAGACGTACATATATATAAAAACGATTTCGACGATTATTTTCCTCAGGTATGTGTCCAATATCAGTGCCACGATGGCAGTATAAATTTATCGAAACTTCTACCAATTTTAAAATCTCCAATGTCGAAGTTGTATTGAGAATTATCTATGCCTTCCATCAAGCAACACAGAAAGGCTTTTCCACATCTAGCAGGATTAAAGATTATGTCAGAAACACACTTCCAGATGAGAAAATAAATCACAACGTTTCTCAGGATATTTTGAATTCTATTATGCGCCATCTTGATGCATTTACCTTCAGTTCATAAGTATGCCAAATGGATTGAAAAACATTGGAAACACATATGAGATACTAACATGTAAAGAATCGAAATATCTCGAAAACTAATGAATTTAGGCATAAAGGTCCCTACATAAATTTTAACTAGAATTTTAAGGGCAATTTAAAAATATAAAGGGTGTTGGATTTAAAATAAGAAAGTTAATGTCAACCCTCTATATAACCGTAAGTGGTAGAAAGCTGTGCATATTTTGCTCGATTAGGCCAAATCCATATTAGTATACACTCAAATTTTCAGATTTTTCTCGTGAATAGTTTTCCATATAGAGATCGCTGACATTCGTCATGCGACACACCCCCCCGTATATAGATTCGTATCATTAAAGCAAAAAGTAGTCTTTAGGCTTTCACGGCCGTCGTTGCTGGCTGCTCTTCGGTTCTCGGGTTCTCTGCCGTGTAGAAAGTTTAAATTACTTGACGTTTCGATCATCTTGTCGTGATCTTCTTCAGAAGTGAAGTGAAGATCACGACAAGATGATCGAAACGTCAAGTAATTTAAACTTTCTACACGGCAGAGAACCCGAGAACCGAAGAGCAGCCATTAAAGCAAAAAAAAAGTGTTAAGATTTTTTTGACTTTTAGTTCAAATCTGTATTAGTCACAAATATAGCTTTGTATTTCCTAATAAAACACCTAAGTATTTTTCTTTCAAAGCATCGTCATATTAAAAAATTGGCCCGGGCTGAGACGAAATGGTTTGAATCGCACAGGAGCAAAAAAGTCTTAATCTGTCCCTGAATCCTACTATTGTCAAGATAATTAAAAGTGATGCATTCGATTGTTTAAATTTAATTGTATCTCTGTTTTATTACAGAAAATCTGTGTAAATTGATTATTCTTTGGTTCAAACAAATTCTTAGTGTAATACTTAGATATAACAGAAATATTTCTTCGTTTGCAAAGAGAATACTTTTTTGACTCTATTGAAAACTCCCATTTCTTTGAGGTGAAGCACATATATTGCTTTGAATGAAATAAACCCTTCTGTATGAGCGAGGGACGCCCTACTATGTATATATGCATTAGATATCGAATACTGTCTACTTCTGTATCCCGTAAATTCTGGAAAATATTCCCGAATACCGTCCGATATTAAAAGTACCGTCCGTGCTCAGGGCTATAGTCGCCCCGCGAGAAAGAGAAGGCACGAAACCAGCGACGCCGGCGCGTCGACGCTTCCAGCGATCGATCGGCGACGGCGGTGGGGAGCAACGCTCCCCCGGCATATTCCCGTAGCGTCGGACGTCGCGACGGTCGACGTCTTCCCGCGACGCCGTGTGCATCATCGCACGCAACGCGATAACACACCGACAACAAGCATCAACCAGACATCACTAACACTATAATAACAAGATACTGCCGCACGAAATAGAAACCTCAATTTTATACTCTGCATGTCTATCAAGAAGTAGTATCGGCATCAGAGAAGAAAAGACAAAGAACCAGGGGCGGATTGGAGTCGACAAAAATTCCCCTCCATCTTCCACGATCGTGCTACATAGAGGAGGTAGTATACATGTCCAAACTTGACGACAAGTATCGCCCTTAGGCGGTGCTTTTATCGCCCACCGACGTTCAGAGTATGGGACGCGCTTAGGATGTGATACCGTGGTCGCTCTGATGCCCGTTGACAGTCACCGTCTGATCGCAGCATCGTCGCGCAGTTGATAATCGCGTGTGTATTTGTGAGTTTTAGTGTAAGTGTTGTTTTCGAGGGGCCACCCCAATGGCGGAAAATCAGATAGCGCAGGTAAATTTGTTCAGTACACAATGCGACTATAACGAGTAGATAATAGAAATTGTATAAGGCGGTTCTTTTATTATAGATCATTCAGTAATCGTCTTCCTGTTTTCACCAACTTAATAACTACTTTGTTTATTGTTGATGTATTTCAGAAGTCACTTTTTATTATATCCAAAACGAAATGTAGGTACTCATAAACAATTTTGAATCCAAATTATCTGCGCTTATTGTTAGTCTAGGTGTCCTTCAAGGGTCCATTCTAGGTCCTACAATGTTCTTAATATACGGACTGAGTCATTGTACCACCATGGAAATCTCGTTCATTATTAGAGATAGATTAAATTTGGCAAAGTTGGCAAACACCACCAGAACAAGTTTTTCTTTTTGTTTGCAACCATGTATACATACCTATATAACATGCCGGCAAAACTTTTTGATATTATCCTTTAATTGATTAAGAAAATATCGTTTAAAATAAAATAGCCATGAAATGTGAGACCGTCAAAAGGTGATAATGAATACTTCTAAATTTGGAAATAAATATTTTTATTTCATTATCACTTTTATCAAACAACCTAATTATGGACCTTACAACTAATTTCAATTATCGTTTGTTAGTAACTGAAAAATAGCGCACTATACCAACCACATAATATACATTTATGCATGAATCTGTCATAAATTGACAATTACACAGGAATTTCTACGTCATAAACGTCTCTTTATAGCTCTAGGGATTAAAGAGTGTCTTTATGCGCTAAGACTATAATGGAACGCCAAACAATGATATATTGACGTTATGCATAGTTAGAAAACAAAAATTGTACTTTTCATTGAACATTTTGTTCCCATATTTTGGAATTATCAAATTTAATCAAAGCAACCCTGTGTGGAATATTCAATTTATTTTACAATTATTTTTGTAAAAGTTATGTATGCACCACGGGCGTAACTTTTGAGTGCCTTTAATCACTCAAAATGACTTCTCGGGCTATAAAAACTTCATTTTGCCCTTGCTACATAAATAACTAATATTATGATTGTTCGTTATCGTTATTTTACACAGGCAGAGTGAACATCTTCGAACGATCTATGGATACAACAGTAACACCTGCTCTATTGTAAAGGTTAAATTCATACCCCGCCCGTTTAATTATGTTTGTCTGAAAGATATTTAATATTTAGGGTCTTTTAGAGAACAGTAGGATTTTTTATAGTTTTTAAAAAATTGTAACGTCAAAGTATACAAAATAAAATATGAAATCAATTTAATGAGATTAATGCATTTATCAGAAAAAGAAAAAAATGCAATAAACGAGTGTTCTTGTAGAGCAACGTTGGAAAAAAAATTCGGAAACAACATAAAGAATGATATTTAAATAAAAAAGAAAAAGCATTTTCAATTAAAATAGAATTGGAATATATTTCCTGAAAGCAATGCGAATGCATTGAAACGTTGAAAACTCAAATGTAGGTAGTAGATATGGCCTGGTTTAATATCTAATATAATATTCAGGAAAAAAGTACGTACGATATTATGTAAATATGTGTGATGTAAATATGTATAATGTATACCGTATAGTGCATCATGTGTTACTCCTTTTGTGTTTGCCATAATCATTAATTTATTCTAATCATTACAGCTACCAAAGTTTTGACGCAACAGGGAGCATACAATGGAATTGTTGATTAATTCTATTATATAACGAGATAAGCTAATTGAAAGTTGATAAACAATAATATCATATGCGTTCATAATACACAATAACAATAATAAGTATATGCAGTGTTTTAGTATATACAGCAAGGGATACATTCGGATTTTACTTGCCACAACAATTACCTCACATCGTGCACACGAATATTCCGTTGAATCTAAATTTTCAATCCTGTCATCAAAACTGACACAGAAAACGCCTAACGAAGCACTCACTTCCATGTTCTCATAACTATTCATTATACAAATTTCTAGTTAGACGACATAGAACACGGATAATGTCGGGTATTAGATATTTTCGACAAACCCAATTTCTGATCACTATAGTTATTTGAAGCGTATCGTGACGTGCAGCCAGAAAAGAACATGTTGAATTCACCGAAAAATAGGTATCTAACCTTAGCCAATCTAAAATTTTGACTAAATACAGTCGAACAATTTCTAGATTTATTAGAATAATTCTCTAAATTGTTTGTTAATGTCATTGTAACTAACTCAAAAGTAATGAGTAGGTACCTACACCTAATAATAATTAAAGTATCTATAAAAACT
The DNA here is from genome assembly GCA_949128085.1 of Cetonia aurata. Taxonomy (NCBI): domain Eukaryota; kingdom Metazoa; phylum Arthropoda; class Insecta; order Coleoptera; family Scarabaeidae; genus Cetonia; species Cetonia aurata. The sequence goes on along the minus strand of OX421887.1, from coordinate 20,016,069 downwards.
GTTGTAAAATCATAAAAACGAACACCTAAACAATTAAATTAACTGCCACAGATGTAATGCCAAAACACGAAATTAATGGTAAATCATAGAGATGTCTATTCCTTTTGAGCATAGCTGTATTTTTTTTTTTACTTTTCTACTTGAATTAAATGTGTTACTGAGTTTATACATACAGCTATGCGCAAATGTCATCTCTATGTCAATTTCTATGTCAACATCTCTATGATTTACCATTAATTTCGTGTTTTTGCACTACATCTGTGGTAGTTAATTTAAGTGTTTAGGTATTCGTTTTTATGATTTCACAACAGTTTTTATAGATACTTTTTCTAGATCTATTAAATTTTTATGCATGTTCACGTTTCTGAGATGTCAGTTTTTTACGCACTTAATATCTTACAGAAATGCGATAAATTATTAAGATTCTTTATTAAAATACGCATTTAAATTAAGAGTTTTATTTTAAACTCACCTTACTTTGATTATTCGCTTAAAATATAGATGTCATCTGGACATATCTGTATTTATTTATACAGAAATGTCACATCATTATGCACATTTTTACATACATAGCAAACTGAAATTCAATAAAACAAAAATACCCGGATATAGTGAAACCTACTTGCGCTATTAATCAAAAGCCATCTTTTTTTATAAATCACCTATTTGGTTTTTATTTTGATCATTGCATTAATTTGGAATGTTTTTTTTAATAATTTTTTTGGTCATGTGAATAAAGAACTTTTCAAGCATGTTCTTCTTCGATACATATTTGTAACACTAAATTTGGATGGAAAATGTGTGAAAAAATGATTTTACCGCGCAAATTTGCATTTCCTTGTTTATTGCGTTAATTAATCTGCAAATGCAAATGTTTGTTTTATGGTCATAACATTCGATTGGAGAGTCGTAGCCAACTTTTCAAATTTTGGTCTTCAAAATACCTTCGAGTTGAACCCTCACTTGACCTATCATGCCACTTATTTTTTGTTAGTCACACCTACTTTCCTGTCCCTGCTATCCTGCGCAAAACATAGCTTTCATGATCCTATTCGACTTCTCCAAATTTGAACTTCATATCTTTAAAAAAACATGTCTAGAAAGGCGAAATATTAAAAGAAACACCACTAGTGTATTAAAAATGCAAAAAAAATTAAAAAACTAAAAAACTTTATCAGAAGGATTGGGCAAAAGAATCCACGCACGTTTCAGAATTAAATTCCTATATCCTCAATAAAGAAAAAGTTCATTTTACCTTTAGCTATAGTCCCAAACAATTTTTAATCCTTAAAAAAAAACATTCTATTCATTTCAGAGGGCACGAGGTTACCTGCATACATAAGATCGAACACTACTTTTACTTTAGGTATATATCATCGGCTAGAATCTGCTGTAGCAGGCAGAAAAAAGGTGGTATAGTCTGTCCATAGATATAACGATTTGACTTATTTATTAGCACCCAATTTTCAGAAAATAAATGCTACCCAACCGCTATAATACTTTTCGAACACGGGTGGTTTACAGCGACGTATTCAGAAAGATCACTACATACAGGCTGATAAACTGTTAAAATGCAGTGACGGATTATCACAAATTTAATATACAAATAATTATCTTGTCTTCAATTTGAATTGTTTACTTTAGAATAATAGTAAAGTTTAAATTGAAAATGGTAATTATAAATTACATAATTACTTCTCTACTTAAGAAAAGTTCTCCTAATACGGCCCATTACCTCATTTACATAATCACTCGGTACCTGCGGCACCCGGTAGTGTATAATCCCCAATAATCCTTAAAAGTGAAATCGTTATACCGAGGACAGACTATACCAATTGAATAAGTTCCGAAAATATTGGTTTGCAACTAAATATACCTACATGATACAAAAGTTGCCCATAAGAGTGAATTATGAATTTATCAGTGATCAGATAATAATGCAATGAGCTACAAAACTCGCCAGCATTGGCACATTGTGGGCTATATATATACATACACATATAGTATGTGTACTCTTTACATTTAAACTGCAAACTGAAACTACCTATAGCCTTTTTTGCTTATTAGTTATATGTTTTGCTAGTCAAGATTATATGTTTTTCTTGACAATCTTTTGAGAATCTCTCTCTAATATTAAAATCCGTATTTTGAAAAATATTGTCTATAAACTATTTAATTGATAACGCCTATTCAACACGGCAATAATCGCATCTGTCCTTTTTACCTGATGTAGGTAATAAACGCACCGAACGCATCGAAAAAGAGCCATAAAACCCAACTATCGCCGTGAGATAAAGTGGGATCTTTTCCTGCAACGACACTCGCCGCATCTGAAAGGCGAACAACGGCCCAGGACACGAGATAACTCCCCATCTGAAACCGATAAACAAGAATTGGTAGCCGAACGAGAGTTTGGCGATCCTCCTATAATCACGTGTTGATTTCCCGCGAGATGGCCAGATGTGCCATTGCCAATATCGTATCCGTTGATAGACAATAGGGAATACTTTTTGCTATTGCAATAACATAAAATGGATTCTGCGACAATCTTTTCCCAATGGGCTCTTTTTAAAACGATAAAATTAAAATTACATAACATAATATCAAAGTAAGATTTGGAATTAATTGCTTTTTATTTGAACAAATACTGTTTCATTTAAAATAATATGTGCATATATATTATAAGCTTAATTTTTGTTCTAGTTTCTTTTTGTTTCTCGAAATAGATTTTGGTATACACACTAAAAAATCATTAAATAAATGCTTTTCTGCTTTAACTGTAATTTTTAATATGAGGAAATTTTCTATGTTAAAAATTTTACCTCGTGTCGGATTTGAACCACGCACCTCCCATTTGCCGGACGGGCGACTCTACCAATTGAGCTAACGAGGTGCTGGTTCCAGTACGATTTGAAATGGCAGGACGGAAAATATGCAATGTGCAATTTTTTCTTACAGTGTGAAATCATTAAATAAATGCTTATCTGCTTTAACTCTAATTTTTTCAAAAAATATTACACTTTTCCTACGGAAAATTCCTGTAATTTTACCCTATACATTACAGGAATTTTCCGTAGGAAAAGTGTAATTTTTTTAGTGTGTATCATACTTATATAACAAGCAATAATAACGCGTGTTTGAGACATGTTATTCTTCTAATGTTATCAAAATTACTTTCCGTTTCTGTCATATTGGACAATTGACTTTTGTTCATTGGCGTTTCCGTCATTGTTATTGTAATCATATGGATTGGTTTTTTGTTTGACATTAGAAGGGGTGCCAAGTCATATTTCATGGGAGCGGCACACTTCAGTCCATTTATTCTCTCACTGCAAACATTTTTCGGAACAACTTTTTGAGAACATTTCGTATAATAATAATAAAAAAATACATATGACTGTATTTCTTAGCCTGGTAGCTACCGAAAACTTGCGAAAAAAATTAGACGTACTATTAAAAAAAAATAAAGTGGGGAGGGGGGTAAAAGACTATTTATACGGGGTGTGTTATAATGTCAGAATTTGATGTACAATGTCGTCTCATTTCTACTGGATTTTACTGCAACTTTTTATCTCTATTAGTTTCCGAGTAAATGCATGGGAAAGTAGATGTGGGACACACTGTATATAAAATGACACCCACCCATTAGTTTTTGATATATTTGATATTTCTTTCATATTTTTTTTTTTTAATGAAAGGTATGAAAAATATCATAGAGGATGATAGCGGCCGTCAAAAAATTAAGTATCATTTTTATGCATTGATAAAAAAAAAATATTACCAGAACTTTCTCAAGATTATTGCAAAGCCGACATAATTAATGTTTTTCATAACATTAATTGAGATATTTTGATCTTTTAAAAAAAAAAATGGGTACGTTATGTTATTTGGTTGTGCCCGGACTTATCAAACGCACTGTATACTTAGAGTATTATTTTAGGTGAGAATTGGAGAATGGCGGAAATGACGCGGAGGAAACTTTAAGTAGTTTCATTAAAATCAGAGCCAAAAATAGTTTGGCGAGAACAAGCGCCGGAACGTACAAATTTAACTGCCGGTAATAAACTTAACTGCGGCAAAATGAACGCCACCATTCTGGTACTCGCAATTAAATCTACATATAAAATTGAATGACGTTTATTTAATTGAATAGTAAGTGCAGTAGTTATATATTTTCGAATAAGGCATTGTTAGGCGTTTCGGAAATGGAAGGAATAACTTTGTTCCGGAAAAAACTTAACTTTTAATTGAATTTTGCCTGCTTTATTGCGGGGTGGAGGGTTGGATGCGTTTTTAAATCACTCCTGCTGTTCGAGTGAAGTATACTCGACAATTTAATTCATCTGTCAGAAACCTTGCATTTTAGTAGACGTTATGGCAATTTGACATCGGATAAACTTCTAATAGTAGGTATGTTTACAAGTGGATTAACTGGATGTTGATTTTCCCATGGTAACCAAAGTGATTCATTAAATTGTCTTATCAAATACCATTCAAGCTTGTGTTTATTTCCGCACCAACTGTCATTTTAACAAAACTCAAGCTTTGTTGTTTATAGGTAACACAACTACAACAAATAACAAAAGGTTTTACCATGTTATTTGTTCTCGTCAGTTGCCAAGCAACAAACTTTTCGTTGAAAATGAAAGTTTGTCCGGATATACACAAGCTCTCATGGTATAACCCTCGAACAAACCCGAAGTTGCTCGCGCACCCCCCACTGTTATGTTTTCAGATGCATCTATACACATCCTACTATAGTCTATTTTTTAATTAGGAGGAGTAAAATGAAAAGTCGTGTTTACACAATGAAATTTTTCAAAGCTACTTCATGCCGGCAGTTTTAAAACTAGCTAGAATTTTATATAAGTTGTAGAAATTAATTACATATTCATCACAAAAATAAATAACTAATTAATTAAATATATTAAACGCGGCGGAATAATATTTATTGATCAAATACACATTAATACATTACATTACCTTCTAAAATAATCATTCACTATCACTTTCCATTTCACTTGAACTAGTATCTTTGCCCACTGATATAATAAATGGCTCGATTATATCATCGATTAATCCATCTAACTCGAGCACTTTTCTTTCTTCTTTAATCACATGTTCTGCACATTTTTCCAATTGTCTGTAGCGACATTCTGGATTGCCTGTAGCAAAAGTACCCTTACATCTGCTAATTTGAATCAGGTATTTTTAGCTGCCACTTCACCTAAACAACATTCTTTTATGCAGATAAAATATTTTTTTTCCGTTCAATTTATTTCTTCTTTTTAAAAACGTGCTTCCGAGCTGTCTTTCCATAACAAACTCTTCGCAAATGCTGTTCTGTTTTTCATCAGCCATTCCTCATTTATTTAAGCCCAAACATTTTAGAAATTTATTTATTTTTAGACATAACACTAATATTGTACAGTTATTTATTATGCTAGGTACATAATTCCCGGCCTAAATAACTATTATGTAAAAGCTAATCAAAAGAGTTCTTTTGCTTCAGCGCTGATGAATTAAATCACTCATATTTTCGAGTTAAAGTATAAGAGAAAACATAGCGCGTTGTGCAGTACAAAACCCTCTTATTCCTTTTATTTTATTTTACTCCAACAAAAAAAAGGATTGAGTGAAATCCTCTTGCATCTCGTAGGCGAAATTATTTTTGTCAACCCTTTTATATGCGTTGGAAAAAAAAAGGTTCCGCAAACCGCTTAAATCCATTTCCCTATTGGGAATACAACCCGAAACTGTTTAATCCAGACTATTGCTTAAATTCGGATGTAATTAGAAGTAGTCCCGCGGCTGGCTTCGTCCAAATGAGGCAAAAGAGGCGCTCCAATGCGGCTTTTTTTTTTTTGTTCCTTTCGACTTTATCGTTTATTACAGTTGCTTTCGCGTACATTTTGCACCGTAAATTCTATTATATTTGTTATATACAGCAAATAAAATATTATATGAAAAGAAAGATAAATTTTATGTTCCATTTATTCAGAGAAATGTAAAAAAGAAAATTAATGATTTAAGTTTCCTACCGTATACCTACCTAATTTGAAACATAATATAAACGAAAAATACACGAAATTGACTTTCGCCATTGTGTAATACCGATTTTTTTAAAAATTGTCGATATAAACTCTCGATTATTAAATGCAGATAATTTTATTTTTACGTCAGTTCCGTTTTCTTTCCTGTTATGTTGGAATTGTACAATACTGTCTGTGTCTATTTACCTCTTGGCTTTTGTATTTCAATTCATCTTTGCACGTGTGCACTGCAACATGACCCCTTCAATTTCAATATATTCATTCAAAAACATTAATAGTAGGTGGGTGCCACTATACATAACCTTTTTCGTGTTTAACATTTTCACATTGAAAAGACTGCCTCTTTATCCATTTCAATTCACGTTAGATGAACTAGGATTGAAAAAGGAACACGTGCAGTCAATTAGTTTCTACAACATACTAAATACCTACAATTACACGTAATTTAAAGACCCCTTTGCAAAAGATGAGATGAACCAACATAAAACTGTCTAAATCAACATAAATGGAGTTGTGTTCTGATAAAAATATATATTAATCACGAGCATATGTTGCCAATTTAATTTCGTCCAAATTATTCCTTAAATTTCGAGATTTTACGGGGAACATTTTGTATAGCTTGACCTAAATATATGATGATCTCCTTAGAAGGAGTGACTTAAATCATTGCCCAACAAATTGTACATAATTTTCGCACAATGTACGCTCCTTCTGCAACCCAGTGATCCAGGTTGTGACGCGATAATAGATCCTCTTGAATAGTACCGACAGGTGGAAAGACTCCGTCTATTTTAAAAGATAAGACTTTTAGAAATCCTCTTTGGATTCGGTGGCACATTAAACAGCATGACGGGAAAATTGGATAACAGACAACACATGATTTGACCTGTTTTCTTTCCAAGTGTTTAGCTTCCACAACATAGTCAGTCAGAATCAGCGAGTTGGGCGCGTGTAAGTAATGGTAAAACAGTTCTCCAGATTTAGGTGTAAGTGATAAGCATTGCACCAGTCCTTAATCAAGTCAAGTATACTGTATTTTCATTAATTACAACATGGTTCAACTGTTTGGGAATATCTTTGGGCGTCTCCTAGATGGCGCGGAACCAATGTACAATCTCATTTACACCCTGCGCCATCTAAGAGACACCCAAAGATACTTCTAAACAGTTGAATTAATTATTATAAACAAAGGTATAGGCAAGCAAGACTTCTATCCACTTCTCTTGGAATTATATGCTGTCATTAAAATTTTACGATTTAAACCGGTCTACTGCAGCTACGCCGCCTTATTTTGAGACAAGATAAAAGAAATATTAAGATATAATTATCTATTATATCTTATATCAGCTACAAAAACGAACATCATTGATTGGCTGCTCACACTCGCTCACACTCACACAAACTGTCAAATCTGTCAAATTAATATTCATTACACGTTCCACAGATATTGAAACTTTGTCACTGTGATCAGCAATACTGATTTAATTAAAGTTATAAACAGTGATTTTGTTGACGAACGTAATTACATAATAACATTCAAAACTTTAGACAGACTCGTTTGAATTGTAATGTGCGTGTAAAATGTCCGATTTACCAGAACCTATAAAGATCAGTCCATTGATACGTTTTGCGAGGTGGTCGCTACTGATAGCAGGCATCGTGTACGGAGCAACGCGACAGAAATTCCTAGCTCGCAGAGAGGTAGGCATTCGGAAGGAAGAAGCGAAGCGTAAAGCGATCAGGGATGCAAAATTGAAAGAGGAGAGACTCATCGCTTCTGAGAGAGATGTGGAGGCTATAGCGAAAATGTTCATGCCGCCACCGCCACAATGTTAATGAAGTTTACGCGTGTGCATTTCCTTTTTATTTACGTTAAGGTAATGTAGTAGAATCGTTCTAATACCTAATAAAGTTTCTGAATACATCGAAGCGATTATGTATAGATTTTTATAGGTTAAGTTCAATACTATGAATGAACAGATATGGTTTTATCGTATATTTCTCAATATTTTCGTATTATTTTTATGTTATTTGGCTTGTTGGTGTAATTACATTCAATTATTGACAAAACGTGAAAATTCTTCATAAATATTCGTCCTGGTCTATTGAAAATATGACTGTTTCCGGGATTCTGCGATAACGACCCGATATTTATGAGAGTCCCGTTCGCGGAGACGCAAAGGTATGGATATGATCGAGATGGAATACCCGCGGGACCATTCCGGTAGCGGGTTAAGTGCGGGACGGGCAATATCGCTGCGGCCAAATTGATTCCGGATTTTATTGGCCGTGTATCGGGGCCGAGACATTCATTTAATAATTTTTCGTGAGCGTGGACGAAATGTAGGTACATACATATGTAGTACATAGCTTGTATATTGCATACGTGGGCTATGTCGAATGGCATCCTAGATTGCTGTCGGTTGGGACGTGAAATCTCTAGATCTAAGTTGATCGTTTAGACGAACTCTAAAACTATCAAACTTATATTTTTTTAAGTGGAAGGTTTATAATATTTAAAGGTTTTTTAAATAATTTGAATTTTGCTTGCTAATAATTTGCAATTTACATGCTAATAACTATGAACTTTGGAATATTTCTGGGAATGTTACACCATGTTCCATTTGAAAAAAAAAAGTTTTTTTTTTTAGTTCAAACCCATATTGAACACGAGTTTCTGAATAGCCTGTATAGGATTTTGTGGTTACTAATACCTTAACGTCTAAATACCTTATAAAATATTTAATTTAATTGAAAAGAGCGCAAATATTAAAATTTTTACAAAATTGCAAATAACTAAAAAACTATTAGATTTACGGATAGAGAACATTGATACAAACTAATCACAAATGATGTAAGAAATACACTAGAAGCATAAAAATTGTACCATCCCATTTAAAATAAGAAAGTAGATATCAAAATTAAATAGATCATCGTCGGCCATGATAATGGAACTTCGAAAAATTCTAATGAGCCAGTTCGGTGGGACATCTTGTATACATAATATGTTTCCCTATCGTATAAAATAAAACTATTTCTACAAAGATTAAAAAAGAAGTAACCTCTCGAAATGTTTTGATAATGCCCAGTTTTACCACTAGCTGCACCACTTTACGATCGATTTCCTTTTATTTTGTTATTTTAAATACTACGGGTTTTTTTCAGTCCGCAGTTTTCTCTTTGTAGAAACGCCTAAAAACGTTTATTACACGATTAAAGAAAAAAGGACCAAAGTAATTTTTTAAACTACGTATAATTCATTATTTGTAATGTCTACATTATAAAACAGGCAACCAGTCATACACTGTAGTTTACCCCTAACCTAAAAGTACTAAGTGACAGTTACCTAATTGTATGTTAACTTGTCATTAATCACAGTTCTCTTCCTGTGCGGCAAAATATGCATGTGTGCGGCAGTGTTAGTTTGGGGTGCCCTAACGTATATAACACTAATTACTGATCGAGGGTACTGGCGCGGTGTCGAAGTCGAACGAGCTCGGCATTATAAGGCGAAGTCGTGACATCGTACAGACCACGTCCTGCAAATTCGTCAACCACCGCTTTTTCCCGGCGATTCCCTATCGATTTCCCTGCCACCGGGGCCTTATTTACAACTACACGCCTACTACATACGAACGTGGGGTAGGCACACCGCATATTTCCCCTCCCATACAAGCAGGCAGCACTTCGGTCGATCGGGTTCGCAATTTTCCTCGATGTTAACGGAAATTCGCTGTGAATTTGCACTGGATTTTACACTCGTCAATGATTGCTCCAATTCACATAGTACACGTATGACAGAAAAAAAGGTAGTTTTAATTTTTGCCCTGGTATTAATCGGAGTGACGTTATTCGAATTATTTATGCATGTAACAAAATCGAATGTATCTTTGCAAATTTGAAATAATAACTGTGTTTTATTTGTCCCAGGGATCAGTTATGTCACTACCGGCTTATCATTTGTGGCACAACTAAAACAGTACGTAAAACTTAGATTAGTAATGGGCGTAATCGAATGACGGAAAACAAATCATTCGATTTATTGACAATGATTCCAAAAATCAATTATGAATGATAACACACAGTGCGAACTATATTCGCGACTAATCAGATTTTGTGGAAAAACTGCGGAGGATTCAATTCACATCGAAGGATATCTTGGTTTGTCCATACAGCATCACTATTCACAAAACTTCCATTAACCGACACACTATTACGTTACGTTAGTGATCTATTTCCACCAGGTATCACACAGTTATTCAAAGAATTAGCTACTTCGTGTAGGATGGTTGCTTTTATGAACAAACAGACAACGCAGGAATGACTAGTCCACTATGTCCTGTGATAACTAATCTTTTTATGAAGAAATTCGAAAACCCAGCGGCGAAGTAACCAACGGTTTGGTGCAGGTGCTTTGATGACACGTTTGTCATATGGCCACATGGGGTAGATTGACTACAGTACTTTGGATTACATCCAAACATTGCATTCACCATGGATTTAGAGAAAATATGGAATATTACCATTCCTTAATGTTCTTGTCAACAGTAACCATATCTCGACAACAACTAGTGTTTCAGAAAACCAACACATATAGATCAATATTTGTATATAGTGACTTAAACCATGATCCTCGTGAAAGGAACATAGTTAATACATACATTAGTGGAGCGAGCGCAAAGAGTATGTAGTGAAGAACAGGTGCACAATGAACTTGGACCATCTGAAAGAGCACTACGATGTAAAGGTTACCCGGAGAATGTTGGTCAGGTGAAAATCATCAGACACCGTCAAAGGAATGACACAGAAATATTTGGTACAGCATAATTACCATACATGCTGAACACAACTGATAGATGGAATAAAACGTGTAGACCAATGTTTGAATATTTCTATGATATTTACTCAAATCTGCAAGGTTTCTAGTTTACTCCGACAAATCAAAGATAAAAGAGATCTTCTACTAACACCTGGATTTTATTGTATTACTTGTTCATGTGACTAAGTATCTGTATATATCGGCACAACAGCAACATGAAAGGAACGTTCGACTGAAACAACTCGAAAAGTTGAGGATTGCCGAGCATGTTCTCTCCCAACCATATTAGTTTAATTTTAAGCAGACAAGGGTTATATCTAATAGAAAACATTACTGCAGAGAAGCAATTGAAATATACAAACACCCAAATAATTTAGACAAAGGTGATAGGTTTAGATTTGGATCGAGTAAAATCATTTGGTCCAACACCAATCATAGAGGATCAGAATACTTCCTAACGACATCATAACAGCTTCATAAAAACGAGAGCCCTCCATTGGTGTTTATGGAATACTAATTAGCGATAAGTAAAGGGTGCATAAACAGTTCCAATTTCAATCGCGGATCAGTTCCTTTGAAACGCGAACCATGTCAGATGCTTAGAAATAACGACACGGCAAAACCCTAAAGTTTATATTATTTTGTAACGTTTTTCGCTGATTAAAACATTGTCGGGGTTCAAAGAAATAACACCAGCTGTATGTTAAATGAAACCGATTTATTTACACACTTAAAGTCTATTGAACATTAAATAAAGTCAAACAACACACAAACTAATTAATCAAATGTTGTATCACGTGTATCTATATCTCTAATACACCTAACTCATATCAAACGCACACTTTTAATATATAATATATCGTTTAATTGGTTTAATTCTCTTCTGTTACAAGCTACAACTCTCTATGACAACTATACTATCTCTCTCCTATTATACGTCTACCAACTTACATTACAAAAATATCAACGACAAAACATCTAAAACATACAACGTCTACGGATCAATTCTCCTAACATTCGGCCATCCTGGAATTGATCTCGTCCTCGAGATGGTAATTTTTAAGGTAACTAGGTATTCTTTTCATTCGCTTAGTTTTCCCTTGGGTGGCTACAGTGCGTTGAGGACTCTACTCTGGGTCTTCTTCTTTACTGCCTTCTTCTCCTGGGGTCTTCTCTTCGGTATCGTCTTCATCTTCTGTCTTCTCTTCGGTATCATCTTCTTCTTCTGTCTTCTCTTCGGTATCATCTTCTTCTTCTGTCGTATTCTTCCACAGTTTCAGCTGACTAACATGGGCAGTGCTGGCATATATTCGGTTGTTGTCTTTGGGTCTCAAATCCGTCACTCGATAGGTGTCGCCTGGGAGTACTTCAGTCACAACTAATGGACCTCGATATTTCGGTTGCAGTTTCGTTGACTCGCCAGTGGTCGTTGGGGCTGTTTTCATGTATACTATGTCACCTACACTATAATGCACATTGGTATACCTCTTCCTATCGTAGGCTTTTTTATATTTCTTTTGTTCCTCTTTAATTCGGAATGATGCGGTTTCTTGCAGTTCTCTTGGGGGTATGTATGTTTCGGCTTCGAGTGTTAACTGTCTCACTGGTCCATCATCGAATCGTGGCATGTAACCATATAATAACTCAAAAGGAGCTTTTCCTGTCGTCTTATTTACTGACGTGTTTAAGTCTCTCTGCACTCGTTTAATGCTCTTGTCCCAATCCTTGTAATCCGGATTCTTGATTGTCATCTGTATCAATGGAATAATGCTACGATGTACCCGCTCTACCTGGCCATTGGCTTGAGCATGTCGAGGTGAATTCAGAGTATGTCTAATACCTTGTTTCTCACAGAACGCTGCGAACAACTGTGATGTAAAACACGTGCCTCTGTCACTAATGATTCTCTCGGGGGCACCTACATCGTTTACAAGGTCTTCTAGTTTGCTCACTACTGCCTTCGCATCCGTGGATCTCACTGGCTCCAATCTCACGAACTTGGTCAAATTATCCACCATAACTAGGAGATGTTTGTTTCCTCTGGTGCTCGTAACGAAGGGTCCTAAATGATCCAAGTGAATCATAGCAAAAGGCCTGCGCCCTGGAGGAATAGGATGTAATTCGCCCTCCCCCTTACCATACTCTCCCTTGCTTAAAATACATGGCAGACATATTCTTATATGATTTCTCACATAAGCATGCATTCTCGGAAAATGATAAAACGAGCTCGTCTTCCTTACAGTTTTCTCAACTCCGAGGTGTCCTTGCAAGTCATGGTATTTAATCGTCAAACTTTTCCTCATGGCATTCGGTACTGCGTACACTACTCTATCTCCTTTCACCTTGTATAATATCCCCTGCTTCAACTCATAATCTTTAACTTCCGATTGCTCTGGCGCTGTTAGCTCAGGCTTTCGTAACAATTCGATTTTCCGTCTCAATCTTTCATCTGAATATTGGAATAATACTAATTCGTCTTCTGGACTCGTAATCGAAAATACGGTTGCTCTATCTATCAAGCTGTCTTCGTCCTGGTTACCAACCTCTACTGGAGCTCTACTCAATGCATCTGCATGCATTAATTGCTCTCCCGGTCTATACTTTATATTAAAATCAAATTCGCTCAGCAAGCTGTACCATCTAATAACTTGAGGGTTCTTAGTTTTCATTGTGTTTAAATAAATTAAGGCTCGGCAATCGGTTACTACAGTGAAATTTATATTAATCAAAAAGGTTCTTAATCTATCTACCGCCCAAACTATTGCGATCAATTCTAACTTGCTTGAATGATAACTCTTCTCTGCCTCTGTGGTTTGTCTACTAATGGCATATACCAAGTGAAACTTACCGTTGTCGTTTCTCTGTAACAGCAATGCGCCTAATCCTCTGGAAGAGGCGTCGGTGACTAACTGCGTCTCTGCCGCGCCGGGATCGAACAACTTCAGCACCGGCTCATTCGTTAGAACTTTCTTGATATCCTCGTATGCGTGTTGTTGCTTCATCGTCCACTCAAACTTTGTATTCTTCTTTAATAGGTCATACATTGGTTTGGCCCTTTGTGCGAAGTTTGTCACGAATCTTCTGAAGAAAGATGACAGTCCCAGGAATCGTCTAACTTCATGTACATTTGTTGGTACAGGATAATTCTCTATGGCTTCAATCTTTTGTATTCCTGGCTTGATACTGCCTTCCGTTAATATGAATCCGAGATATTCCACCTCCTTTTTCATGAAAACACATTTCTCGAGCTTCAAGGTTAAATTGGCATGGCGTAGAGCTTCAAATACCCTCGCTAATCGGTTTTTCATGTCGGTCCAATCCATTGCTGGCACCAATATATCGTCCAAATAGTATAAAACTGTCCTGCCTTGCAACGGTCCTAATACCTTGTGCATGACTTTTGAGAAATAGAAGGGTGCATTCGTCAAACCAAAAATCATACGCCGAAATTCTCCTGTTTCGTCCGGCGTTATAAAAGCAGTCTTCTTGCGTGCTACTTCACTAAGTGGTATCTGTAAATAACCGTGAGCGAGATCTAGAACAGAGTAAAATTTTGTATTACTAAGAACTGACATATGATCATCAAGGTTTGGTAATGGAAAATTCATCCTAACAGTTTGGTTGTTTAGGCGCCGGTAATCAACGACAAGTCTTGATTCTCCCGTCTTTTTCTTCACTAGGAGTACTGGGCTGGCGTATGGCGACGTTGTTTCGTCTACTATTCCTGCGTCCTTCCATTCCTTTACAATCTTCTTTATTTCATTTCTTTCCTGTTCGCTGGCTCGATATGGCTTGTTCCATACTGGTACGCTCCCTTCTTTCTCTACAATATCCATCTCCGCCATACTTGTACATCCTAACTCCCTAATATTTGTTGCCACGCAGTCTCTATATTCGGTCAACAAACTCAACAAATCCTCCTTTTCCTGTTCTGTTACCGTTTCTCCTACTTCAACCATCTCCTCTGTAATTTCCCCTCTTGTTCCTTCTATCTTGGGTAATTCTGTAACTTCGCCCTTGAACACACTATCACCTTGTCTCAGAAGCATATTCTTATCTGCCAAATTTACAATAGGTAGTCTCAATTCATCATGTTCATTGACAGTAATGAAATTCACTGTATTTGGGGTTAGCTCTACATCTCTTGTCACAGCAAAGTTAGTACAAGTTGGGTTTTTTTGTAACAAAGGTAATTGTAATTGATCCCTATATTGAAAACATAATATGTCATCGACTTTAAAGTAAGCTACATGTGGCAGCTCTGTAAATGTTCTGCCAATAATTATATCGGTCGGTTGCACATCATCTGGCACTACTCTCATACTAATATCTTTTCCTTCAACATTATCTACCTTAATTGCAGCTTTTACTATACCACAAGATTTTACAGTGTAAGAACTAGGCCCAAATCCTTTCAATTCAGTCACCTTTCGATCTATATCTAATTTACTTTCAATAGCAGCTGTAGCGCGAATTGTGCAATCCGAACTACCACAATCGATCAGTGCATTAAAATATTTATCATCTACACTAACTTGTTTAATGTATTTCTGGTAACTGTTCTTACCTGCCTCATCGTTTATAATGTTTACGGTACTCTGTTTGGGTTTCTTACAATCCCTTGCCAAGTGTCCTTTTTCTGAGCAGTTATAACATACAAATTCTTTCTTCGGTTCTGGACAATCTCGTGCTAAGTGACCAAACTTTCGACAGTTGTAGCACTTACCTTCTGTCTTTTCTTTCTTAATTTGCACACTATTCATTCTACTGCTCGTCCCACAGCTAGTTTCTTCGGGTTTACTCTTACTACTTTGAGATGTATCTACGGTAACCTCACTCTTTCTTCTCCTATCCTTGTTGCTACCATCAATTCTTTCCTGTCTTGCAGTTGTGACTCTTTCATACTGCACAATATCCCTAAACAAATCATCAATATCTACATAGTTTTTAGTCAGAATCAAATTACTAAGCTCTCGAGACCATAATCCAATAGCAATTTGTTCTTTGATTTCATCAAAACTTAAATGTAACATTTTACATAGTTTAACTTTATCGTGAAAGTAGATACTCACGTTTTCTCTATGCATTTGCACTCTTGCCTGCATCTTCTTCCAACAATCTGTTATGCTACTTTGGTAACAAAAGGTTTTCTCAAATGCGTTCTTGAAATCTGCCCAACATTTTATTTCTAAGCTTCGCCCCTCATACCAATGCTTCGCAGCACCTACTAAATTCATACGGGCTGTCTGGAGAATAAATGCATTCGGCCACGAATTTAAATTTGCTGTATCCTGTATATTGTCTAACCATAAACGTGCATCATAAGGTCCTTTTTCTCCGGCAAACTTCTCGATACTCTTTGACAGATCCGGCATGACATTAAAATTTTTGAAATCGTTCGGGAGGTTATTCTGTTGTTGCATCATTTGTAGCATACCTGCATTCTGTTGTAATAATAATTGTACTGTTGCTAAAATATCATTTACATTTGACGCTTCATTGCGGACACCTGAATTCTTTTCACCCTGTGTATTCAACTGTACCTCATTTTCAATACTCAAAATACTTCCACTCGTATTCATTTCTTGATTCTGTTCAATTGTCCTCTGGAATTCATCAAAATCCTTTTCGTTCGCATTGCTCGCCATTTTTGTTCTTCCCTCGCTTCCTATTGACGCTTTCACAAATTTGCTTCTTCTTCTAATCTACTCCACAACAATTTTGGTAGTATCTGGTAGTATCCCACTTCTGAAGTGTTGTATCACGTGTATCTATATCTCTAATACACCTAACTCATATAAAACGCACACTTTTAATATATAATATATCGTTTAATTGGTTTAATTCTCTTCTGTGTTCTCTTCTGTTACAAGCTACAACTCTCTATGACAACTATACTATCTCTCTCCTATTATACGTCTACCAACTTACATTACAAAAATATCAACGACAAAACATCTAAAACATACAACGTCTACGGATCAATTCTCCTAACACAAATAATCAAATTTATCACAAATAACTAATTAAAACACTGTGCCAATGTGTATGGTGCACTCCGGTAGGCGATGGCTGTGCCTGTACTCCACTCCTGCATGATAGTTTTGCTTTTTCTGATGTAGATTCTACCAAACATCTTACCTTCACAGGTAGGTGGCGTTGTACTTTTTTTCATTTACAACTTCAACGAATATTCATTTATGTACGTTCACTAATTTATTTCCACTGTGTATTTATTTAAACTGGCCTTTCCGCTTGGAATTCACCGTATCCCTCGCTTTGATTTGATCGATTTCACAACCTCGTTACAACTGACTGGCCCATTCCCAGCGTCGTATTTAAATACTGCGCGGCCACTTCTAAAATATGCTCGTCGCATCTCGGCGTTTCTCGCATTAATCTCGATTCTCCTATATACAGAAAACCATTCCGCCATCTGAGGTTTCGAGTGTGAACTTTGTTACTCGATTCATTGACCGCTGGCGCCATCTGTGAGCGCAAAAAGTAAACTGGCGGTCGTAAGAATAGTCTTCAAAATGTCAACCTAAATTGCAAAGTCTCTCTTACATATTTAGTCTAGACATTTTGTCATGCTAGTTCATTATTGTGTTTTTATTGCTTATAGTTACCAACTACATAATATTGTACTTTATGACCCGCGCGGGTATAAAGCACAAAAATACAGTTTTTGATTAACTTATTAGTATCCAAGCAGCACAATTTCAGCATCAACTTTCAACAGTCATGAATTCAACTTTTCCTGCCAACACCAGCACATCATCAAATTCAGGGATTACAAATCTGCTTTCAAGATTTTCCCAATTACACTAAATCTATCTCCCAAAGAAGTGGAAAAACATGAACAGAAAAATACACGAAGACAAGAGAAAACAGAAATTCTAACTTCAACCCCATATAAAAACCAATTTTGGCAAGGTATTTTGAAGGAGAAAATACCTAAAACCAAACGAAAACGTTTCCAAGACGAAAGCAACTTGAACAGATAAAGCGGCAGACACGGATAAAAAAAGAACAGTAGAAATTGATTTTCTCTTCCTCCGAGATATCGAATTGGTCACCTTCAACATACAGTGAAAAGGATGATAATGGCGATGCCTTTCTCATTGGTCTCATTCCATGCGGCAAGCATTGTCACAATGCGCAACCTGCAAGGAGCAGACACATGTCAGTCAGCACTGGTCACGACCTTAATGATTTTGTTTGTGATTTTTTAAATTTTTATTTTATCTTTTATCATCTTATATACTATTTGTAACGTTTAAAATAAAAATTATTGAAAATCCCGTTTTGTATTTCATTCTAGAACTACCCCGATTTGGTCCCACTCTCTGAGAAGTGTTACAATTTGCACACTTTTAAAAAATTATGCGTATGGTCATAATATCTAATTTCTTTTATATCACAAAAGGGTATTTACCAAAAGAGGGGAATCATTTCAACACAGTTGTACCGTGGTTATGAAAATTTTACATTTAGACTTTTACTCGATTCTACCCCCATCACTAATGCAACTGGCCTTAATCAAATGACTCACAGTAAAGTCCAACTCTAACTTATTCTTGGTAAGAAAGAAGAATTTTCGAGAAATAATTAAAGCAATTTCCCAGAAATGATTGGTCATTAGTTTATACAGTTGGGTTACCTTTTATTTGCATGTGTAATACTGGAATTTCTAGAGTTATAATCTAACATTTGATTGGTCGTGGATTAGTATTTAAAGCCTTCGTTACTTATGGAGGCTTATAATAATAACTGTAAATTGCTGCAGATTAAAACTTGGAAATAATTGATATTTTTTACGCGTAATTTATCAGATAAGTTGCCTAATGATAACAGTCGTTAATAAACCACTTAAGATATGCCAACACGACGCCACACAGTTATGTCATCAACTGATGATAATATACGATTTCGAGAATACTACATATTTAGAAATATTACTGCAACTTTTACGGCTTATCTCGCAAGCTTAAAAAAAAACAAGACTAAAACAAAAACAGGCGTTGTCCCCTATATATACCTGATAACACAAAAAACTAGTACCTAAATAAACTCGCACTGCCCAAAGAGAAAAGGCCGAGCCAGTTGACTGTTGGCGTCCACACAATGCAAGTATTAGTGCATACTGCACACGTGCACAGTTGCTGTTATCGTTGTTATTTACATTTCTGGCGTATTATGACTTTCTTCGGCCAGCGTGTAGCCCCATTGTTTCCCATTATTCCCGTTTAGTTTAAATAGTCGGCTCCAAATATGGAAAGCGTACGCCTTTGTATATAGCTTACAATACGGGAAGACGCTGCAACGAATTCTAATGGGAAGTAAATTATATATAGATATCGATTTATCCTGATGATAAAGGCACACATATTAAGTGTGTGAGAATCGTTGGGAGTAGTTGCAGCGCAGTGATTAGTGTGACGTGCGGTCTTATCATTGTGGTGCATTAATAATAGTAAATGAAGTTCTAAATGAGTTGCGCGTAGAACGTTTAAAAAGAAAGAAGAAAACGGAAGAAATGGCGAATCAAACAGAGATGAAGATGGCTGTTACTAGTGCCAGATATAGAAAAGTATGTCTTTTTTAATATATTATATAAAAGAATTGAAGATGCTCGCAATGAATGTGTTAATAAATCCCAATCAGTACTTACTAAATAACATACTATACAGTATGTTTCGGAACTGGTTTTCCAAAATGAAATATATGTATGTAAATTCTGATTTTTAAAATAAAACAAAGAATTAATTTTTTTGATCTGGAAAAAATTTAATACTAAGACAGCTGTGAAAGTTGAAATGTATTTACTGTGTGACAGGTTGTCATCAACATTATCAGCACAATGTGTATGTATAGGAAAGAAACCAACACCAATATATTCATAATGACTGATATAAATCGCTGCGTACCGGCGTAATTTCTTAATTAATAACATTGTCACTTTATAATTTGATACAGAAATTCAATAAAGAGGTAGGGATCTATAATAATAATACCAACATCTAAAGAAAGTTCAATATAAACATTATTTGAGAAACTCCACGAGCTTAACTTCAATGGAAACCCACGACAAAAAGTTTGTTAAATTACTAAAATTTTGAAAGGCTAGGGGATATTTTTAAAGAACACAATATCGACACATGTTTTACCTCGCGAAACGCATTGAGAAATCTTTTAGGGGACCCGCAAGACAAACCGGATCATAAGGAAATACTATAATAAAGTTTATATTGAACAGACAAGAAGTGTAATCGAAACCAGATTTAAGGAGCACATAGCACATTATCGCCATGGATGACTTGAATCGCCCAGTGTTGTACAACATATAAACGATACCGGCCATAAAATTAAAATTGAAAACCTTGAACTATTGAAAAATGTAACTTCATCGAGGGAATTCAACATTTCCGATACCATGTATATCAGGAAAGACTCTTGACAATTTATTAAATCGGGAACATGCCCCTCTGCACCATCCGATGTTGATTGATTTATTAGGGGTAAACAGACTTCTTTCCAAGTTCCATACTTCTTTGAGTTTTTGGTATTCTAACATGTCAAAGTAGGAGTTAAAAAGGAAAAAAGCACTTGTAAATGTAGTTTTATGGTTAGATATTATATATTTTTCTTCTATTACTATATACTACAGTCCCCTTGCATATCTTTGTATAGCACATTGTTGCACAAGAAATTGCTTGATGAGTCAACAACCGTATACTGGTTAAAAGAGTATCCATACAATTACAATGCCTCATAACTTCGTTTGGAATAGTAGGTTCTGTAACAAGATTAGAATGAAAAAATTCGATGCGAGTGGAAGACTCGTGAGGAACTACGAGTACCGAATTTACATTCTAACCGAGTAACAAACTGTATTTTATCCACGACCAGAAAATATGAATTAGATACAATTAAGTTAAATCTGAACAAAAGAAGTTATTTATTGAGACATTTGCTTTACATTGTATTAATATTTATAGTGTTGGTACAATTACTCAAATCAAAAACTGGTGCATTGGAAATATTTTCCGTAAAAACAGATTAATTTGTGGGGGCAGACTTAACGGTAGTGTAGCAAAAAGAATTGGAAGTTCAGGGGATGGTTACTGACGCATTAGATTCAGTAATTGATTTGCTACATTTATTCGATTTTGCTGAGAATTTTCTATGCATCCTTCTGCTACTTGAGAAGACTTCCAGCCTCCAGTCCTTTTTAACCCTCCATTAGGCGCGCCTGCTTGCGACATATAAGAAATGCACAGGCATAGGTACGCTGGCCCTATACGCTACTAATGAAGGGTTAATGTTGTAATATCCGCACCTATATTTACCTAATACTTAAACAGTAGTCAGTATACTCTTGTGGGTTGTCTAGATTTAGAAATGTGGCAATTTGTTTAGGCATATTTCCCAGTTTATTTATCCAAATTACTTGTCGTGTAAGAAATTGAAAATTAATAAAAAAATTATCAGGACGAATATTACAAGGTCTTAGAGTCCAGTATTTTTTACAAACTCTGTCGGTTTTTAAGTTTTTGTATTATTTAATTTTGTATATTTAATGTCAGAAATTTTAATGTTGTTGCGACAAACCCCCAAAACACCAATGACAAGGGCGACCTAGTAAATAAAAAATGCATTTGATTAAAATGGCTATTCCAATTACAAGTTTTATAAACTTTGTATATAGCTAAATATGTATATCTCATCCCGAACATTTTCTAAGAATTGCTAATAGCATTTTCTTCTGTAAAAACTTTTGATTTCTTAGCTACATACTTTTCAGAAAAGCGTTTTAACAAAGTTTTTAATTTTTTGTATCTTGAAATATCGATATCGTATTTCAAATTTATCGTAGCTTTTAGGATTGAATATACAGGCTGTTTTGAAACATCGTTTAAAGATTTTAAGGGTATGTAGTACGATCGAAAATAAGGTTAAAAGTCATAATAAACATATGTCCACAAATTAACTGTTTACGAGATAACAGCGATTTTATCGCAAATGCAGAATAAGTTTGCTTTAGCGGTTTTTATTAAGATGTTATTGTATTTTAACATAAAATAGATTATAACTGAAGAAGATGTTCAAAATGACGTCCTTCCATTCCATATTTCCGAATCATATTTTTCCAGGAATGGAATTAACAACATTCATAACTTTTGCAGAAGTTTATCGTTCACTTGTTTTACGTTGTCCGTGTGTTAATGCAAATGGTGGATTTTTTTAAAATATAAATTTGTGGTAATTCGTTGTAATAACTTTTGATAAAATTTGATTACTTTATTGTAATTTCATGTTCAACGAAATAATAAAGTGTTTGTTATAATTGAGTATTTCCTAAACAAAGCCCGATCGAGAAAAGCATATTTTTTGTTTAGAAACTGATTTTATATACAAAATTTGATTTTGGCAAGACTGTATATAAACATCGAACTTCGTATTCAATCGTTGTAGCAACTATAAAAATAAAACGAGTAATACATTAAAAATTGCATTAAATTATTTCTTTTTGTTTTTTTTCTCTACCTGTAAATATACGCAGAAACTTCTATCAATCTATTAGATGTAATGCATTCGTCAACCTTGAATCGTCACTCTATATTTAGCAATCGTATTATTTTTCTTTAAACTTGTATACTTGGAATGTGTGTAAACGATTAAGTAATTTCTTTAATTGCACCAGAATACCGATTAGTTTATTTGAAATTACGTGTTATTTGCACTAAAAATACATATATACATACGTATGTAAATACAATTAGTTAAGATTTGCTACTACAGGGAGAGCAATTTAAAGCGTAAGGATCAGGAGACAGGCAAAAACAAAACGTAATAATCAAATTTTAATTTTGTACAATTATTCTTAGTAACTTCAATCTTAAGGTATCAAACTAATTTATTTTTTCTGCATTTTCTAATTAATTATAAGTACGTAGTTAACAAGTTAGTTGTTGAATACTACTGGATATAATATATAAGTATTGCTTTTCTCTGTATATTCATTTAAATTTAAATTCATCAATCACGTATCGTTACTTAATGTACTTAATTTAATCTAATATTGTAAAATAACCCTGTAATTGGATTCACTCTGTAGGGTTTATAATAATAATAAATAAATAAATAAATAAATAAATAACCATTGATGCAATTTAACAAGGTTTGGAGAAAGATACATATTAATTGGCCGGTGTGAAGTTAGCAATAGATTTCAGCAATAGAAATCTTAACAACGAATAACGACTTAAAACGAAACTGAATACCATATTCTATTAAAACGACATGATTTCTGTAAAAACCACTAGTAATTAACCGTATCGTATTCAAAATTAATCGTATTTTTGGAAAGTGTCCCGGCGTCAAAAAAAAATTCTCGCGTCGATTCCCAAAAAAACTATGGCTAAACCGATGGTCACGAAAAATTCCAAATTTTTTTGCAAATTTCTAACGAGTAGAAAGTAGGGAACATACAGGGCAGGTATAAATCTGCTCCTACTTCTGTAAGATTTTTTATAAATTATTGAACTGGACCATCCGCACAGTAACAGGTGTTTTTGGATTTGAATGGGTGTCCCCGTTGCGCGTTGAATATCCCGTTCAATCATTTATAAAAAAAATCTTACAGAAGTAGGAGCAGATTCATACCTTCAATCATCAATTTGCAAAAAAAAAAATTGGGATTTTTCATGACCATCAGTATAGCAATAGATGTTTTCCGAACCGATGTGAGTATTTTCAGACGACGGGACACTTTCCAAAAATACGATTAATTTTGAATGGCATACGGTTAAATACTAGTGGTTTTTACAGAAATCATATCGTTTTAATAGAATATGGTACCCAGTTTTGTTTTAAGTCGCTATTCGTTGTCAAAATTTCTATTGATAACTTCACACCGCTTATTAATTAAATTTTGGAACATTAGTAAGCTAGATTTTTCAATTAAAATTGAAGGTTTTGCGTGCATAGCTATACATCCTCTATAAGTATGTGATTGTTTAGTTAATTTTTTAAATACGTTGTATTAAATACGGAGTGAATTAATAAACACATTCGTACACTACTCTGCAACGCACAAATCCATTAAGCCCGTGACTGTCCATTGTATAGAGAGCTTTTACTATTCCCCGATCTTTCAGTTTCTCCACCTGAAATTCTAGCACATAACCATCGCACGAGCCTTCCCTTGTCATTATTCTGGATGATAACATTACTGGAAGCCACTTTGTTTAGTTCACTTTTATTTATAAACATAAAAAGTGTTTATATAGCAATATCGTAAATTAGCTATAAAGTGATATAAAAAACATCTTAATGACAGCTATAAATAATGTAAAACTCTGCAGCAAACAATAATAACATAATAAATTACACATCTACAATAAAACTTCAAAAATATTGCCGCCTTGCTCGACAGCCCTAACAAAGTTGTAACGCCTATCATTCCGTTAATAAGGATACTAGAAATGAAAGTTTAAATTTTTTGGCTAGATCAATAGACGCTTTTAACGCTAAAAAGTAAGGGTGTCAAATTGTTGCACTAACCATTTTGGTAACAATAAGCCTATAAGTATCATCAGGCTTATCTAATTTAAGTAAACAGAAATAACTTAGCAAATGAGGGATTTTGTGTTGTAATTTATTATAGGTACCTACAGTTTGTTGGAATTTAAGTTTTTGCACTGTTTTGACTTTTAAAATTGTTTAAAGGGTTTTTATTTATTTTTCGGTAAGGACGTTATGTAAGCGTATTCTCCATTGACTTCGTGTAAACTTATTTATCTAATCCTACCAAACTATCACCCTTATCGGCCTTGACATACATGCATACTTATTTCCTGAGGGAGGCTAAAGTGTTTGTGTCTTGTTTGGAAGTCTTATTATTTCTTGGTCGACGTTTCTCTAAGATCTTAGCTTGAGATTTAAACGCGTGGCTATCCAGGTCGCACAAAACGTCAACGAGTGGAAACTTGTCCCGTTTTAAACCATGTTTGAAGCTTTTCTCCAACATTTTAAACTCTTTATTTGTGAACTACAAGCATTCATCTGACTTATTTGTAGAAATTTCACCTGAAATATATTATTTATTGTTAAATCAATAGGGTTTTCAATTCAAACACAGTTTACAGATGGTAATAAAAAATAAAAAAAAAAAATAACATCGGTTAACAAGATGTGGGGTTTCTTTTATATATTTTTATGTATTTCACTATTTGGAATTCGATATTTAGACATTTTTTTGCTCTCCAGGTGATAGCCTTTATATGCGGCATCATCGTAATTGTACTGATGATAATGGGTCTGGCGTCGACTGACTGGCTGATGGCAGCCGGATGGAGGCAGGGATTGTTCATGCACTGTATAGAAGAAGGAGCGCCCCAACCTCTTCCATTCAACATGCAGGATCCACCTGGCTGCTACCAATCGAGAGACGCAGGTTGGTATCGAGTTTCCATTCAAAAGTGCAATGAAAGCTCGCTATACACTTTCAGATCTATACATACAATCTTGATTTCAATTTAAAACTTTTCTAAACATTTTTTTTTATATATACAGTAGTACCCCGTTATCCGCTGACTCCGTATCCGCGGTTTTAGTCATCCGCGATTTACCTATGGTGAGCAGAAAACGCGTTATATCAATAAATACAGAAACAAATAAAGACATTCGAGCCTTATTGAAAGTTATAGGAGCATTTGTCGATATATCGTCGTATATATGAGTCATCCCCTGAATTCGGCGCTCTCTTATGATAAGTTAAACAAGTTGGAACGTGCTTAAGGTGCCACTCGCTTTCACTTGTACATATAAACGCTCCTGTTAACTATGAGTTTAGTACTATTCGAATTGTCGGACAAGACAGTGCTAGCAATAGTTTTTAAATAAAGCAAGTAAATTTGAAAATCTTTTTAAAATGGCTTCTAAACCGAAAAGAAAACGTGAAATGCTCACTATTAGTGAAAAAATAAAAATCATTAATATGATTGAAATAGAAAAAAATCTATTGCAACTGTTGCTAAAATATACAATAAAAACGAATCTTCGATACGGGAAGTGTTAAAAAACAAAGATAAGATTCGACCTAGTTTTTCTAGTGCACCCCAAACTGCAAAAGTTGCAACAACAATACGTAATAAAGTGTTACTTAAGGTAGAAAATGCCTTAAATTTATGGGTGAAAGATATGACAAGAAAACATATTCCTATCGATGGCAAAGTGCTACATCAAAAGGCGTTGGTTTTATATAAAGATATACAGACCCAAGATTATACTGAAGAGGAAGGAAAATCATTCACAGCAAGTAGGGGGTGGCTGCATAGATTTAAAACTCGGTTTAATCTAAAAAATGTAAAAATGACAGGGGAATCTGCGTCGGCTGATCATGTAGCTGCTGCCCTGTTTCCAGAAAAATTTAAACAAATTATTGCAGAAAAGAATTATCATCCTAAGCAAGTTTTTAACTGCGACGAGACTGGTCTTATGTGGAAAAAAAATGCCTCAACGGACTTATATTCATAAGAGTGCAAAGAGTGCACCAGGCTTTAAAGCAATTAAGGATAGACTTACCTTGATATTTTGTACAAATGCAGCTGGTCATATGATTAAACCTGGACTTGTTTACCGATCACAGAATCCACGTGCTCTTAAATACAAAGATAAAGCTTGCCTGCCTGTGTTTTGGCAATCAAATCGAAAGGCGTGGGTTACGACTGTTCTATTTACACAATGGTTTCATCAATGCTTTACTGCGGAAGTGGAAAGATATTTGGAAAAGGAAGAATTACCATTTAAAGTGCTGCTGATACTAGACAATCCTCCTGGGCATCCTGTGTCACTAGACACAGAAAATAAAAATGTTGAAGTGGTTTTTTTACCACCTAACACGACCTCATTGCTTCAGCCCCTTGATCAAGGTGCCATTAGATGCTTTAAAGCCATATATATTCGACAGGTTTTCGAAATGCTGTATACAATGGCTAACGAATGCTCTGATATCGGGCTCATGGAATGCTGGAAGTCATTTACAATTGCTGACGCAATTCTATTTATCAAAGGAGCAATGGAGGAATTAAAGTCGGAAACGATAATAGCATGTTGGAAAAATCTGTGGAATGATATCGTTCTTAGTTCTGAAGACACACATGATATTAATTCACATCTAACAACGATATTTAACATAGCGCAGAAAATAGATGGAGAATGATTTAACGATATAACCAAAGAGGAACTCAGTGATTACATAAACGAAGAGGATCAAGTATTCACCAACGAGGAATTGGTAGACCTTCTGAAATCTTTTCCAGAAGCGAGTGACGATGAGGATGAGGGTTAACAAGAACCGCCAGCATGGACGCTTGAAAAATTTTCAGCGATATTTCGAACTGCTCAAAAATTAAAAGAACAGATAGTAGAATATGATTCAATATTGGAACGCAGTATAAAACTTACTCGCACTATGACAGACGCCTTGGAACCTTTGGAAGATTTGTTTATTGAAATGAAAAGACAAAAACGACAACTACCACTAACAATGATCTTTAAAAAAGTCGACAAAACTATCGATAATGCACAGCCATCAACATCGTTTGCTTCGGATCTAAGTAAACAATCGACTGCTAACTTGGACTTGGAGGAAGATGAATGAATATGTAGCTCACGATGATAAAGTTTTTCTTGTTGTATATTTTCTTGTTGTGTATGTAAATATGTACTATATGTACATACGTATGAACTTATATATTTATTAAACTTTATTTATTTATTGTTTATTTATTTTAAATAAATATTATACTTATAACTTATTTTTTCTTGTTTCATTGTTTTAACTTTGCTTCATATTTCATATTGTATTCGGAAATAAAGCGTTCGCTACTATCCGCGGTTTTCAGTATCCGCGGAAGAGCACAGAACCAAACCCCCGCGGATAGGGGGGTTCTACTGTATATAAAATAAAAAATATGAATGAATAATACGAAAAGACTATTGCCTCAGCATTCTACATCTTTTCACCATAAAAAATTTGGCTGAAATATGGTTAATTTAATTTTCAGCTTATATACACACAGCGGCCGCCCTGTGTATAATAACACTTCTGACTAACGTGGTGGCCACCGTGTTAACGGGTCTAGGTCTGAGGAGTAAAGATCACCACACGAAGTATAAATATTACCGCTTCGCGGTAATAGTTATGGGCCTTGCGTGTAAGTACTTACCCTTCCGTATAATACACGTCTGTATTTTGTACTAACTCGAGTGTTATCTTTTCAGTGGTCAGCATATTAATAGCTTTAATAGTATATCCAGTGTGCTTCGTCACAGAATTAAACTTGGGTGAGTACATTTTGCATTTAGAGCAAATTAATTTTCCATTTTCGGCTGCACTATGAAAATCGCGTAGGTATAAACTAGAATTGTAAATTCAACTTCAGTTGGTATTTTATTGACACAAGTAGTATTTTTAAGCATGATGTTTTGTAGCAGCTTATTGTTTGTTTTATTTCTTATCTTGTCTGATAAAACATTGCGAGATATATTTCAAACAAACTGTAAACTAATTGAAATAAGTTGTTTACTTTAATAGATTAATCATTATTTGTGTACGATTTTAATTACATTACATATACACTGCGTTTATAAAGTCTTAAACAAGTCGAATTAAAATTTAAGTAGTTATTGACATTGCAATACAATAGTTATTTACGGATCAAGGCTGGCAATTTCATCGAACGAGTTTGGAGATTCCGAGCCGAGCCGAGCAACCAAACAAGTTCGATAAAGACAATTTCCAGCCGTTGTATGTACAATATTTTTTTGGACCACCACATGATTACCACTTACTTATATTTAAAGATTTTTCGCATAATTAATAGCCCTGATGACTGTAATATGCTTCAAAGTAATTTAGATAGACTGTCTAATTGGTGTCAAAAAAATTGCATCGAACATAATGTTGAAAAATGTAAAGTAATGACATACTCCCGAAAAGCTGTAAACATTGAGCACAATTATGTAATTAATAGTGTAACTCTCCAAAGATATACTGAAATCAAGGATTTAGGGATACTATTTGATTCTAAGGGCCGGTTTTACAATCATGGTTTAGGGTGGGCTCAATGCTGAACCTCACTTGTGCTTAAAACACGGGTTTTACAATGCCTGTTTAGTGTGTGAACCAAGCTCAAAATGAAGTTCAACTAAACGCTTGTTCTACGGAGGCTTAAAGCTGGTTCAGCAAAATAAATTACAACCAACTCCGTTTGTTTACTTTCAAATTATTGTTACTATGTATTGTCATTACTGTCGAACGTTCATTGTCATAAAATGGATGAACTAGTAGGTGTTCTAACAGATCATGAAGAATTTCTAGAGTTATTGAACGTAGCGGAACATCCTCGGGCACCAAAAGTATACCGACTCCGAGAAAATCATCTTACAATGTGGAGTGATAGAGAATTTTTGGAAAGGTTTCGTTTGTCAAAAAATTCTGTACGATTCATTTTGCAAAATATACAAGAAGAAATATCACACATATCACACACGATTTCAAGATTTCAAGATTGGGTTATAAATATTGATATTTTGCCGAAATAATGCTGTGTCACCACAAGATATGCTTTTTGTAACGTTACGTTTCTACGCTACCGGATCTTTTTTGCAAACAGTAGGTGATTTTATAGGAATTAGTAAAGCCACTGCATGCGACATAGTTCACAAAGTCGAGCAATCGCAACTTTAGGCAGATTATTTATCAAAATGCCAGAGACAGCAGAAGACTGTCAAATAAACAATCAGCAGTTCTTTAATATTGCACGGTTTCCTAGATGTATTGGAAGTGTAGACTGTACTCACATAAAAGTATCTTCACCTGGTGGAGAGGAACCTGAAATTTATAGGAATCGAAAAGGATTTTTTTCTGTAAACGTGCAAGTGGTATGTGATGCAGCCTGCAAAATTCAAGACATTGTTGTCAGATGGCCTGGATCCTCACACGATAGCACTATTTTTAACAATTCTCGTATTAGAGCAAGATTTGAACGTGGAGACTTTAGAAATCATGTCTTGGTTGGAGATAGTGGTTATGCTGTTAGACAATTCTTTAATAACACCTTTAGCAAATCCTGTTCGTCCAGAGGAACATCTGTTTAATAAATCACAGATTAGAACCCGAAATCATGTGGAACGGTGTTTTGGAATCTGGAAAAGGAGCTTCCCTGTGTTGGCATTTGGAGTTCGCCTACAACTACACAAAGTGGAAGCTGTAGTTGTTGCAACTGCTGTCCTGCATAATGTTGCAATGCTGTATAACGAAGAGTTACCCCCGGTTAATGAAGAAGAACAGACTGCTATTATTTATGTAAAGAATGTAGAAATAGGCAATTTCCAAGATGTTGGTCATGCTAATAACATGGTCCATTATCAGTTAATCAATAATTATTTTATGAATTTATTGTAAGTGCCTAATTTTAAATAATAAAATTAAAAAAAATTAAATTCACCAGCGTTCACTTTCACTGCGCAAATTCATCAACTGATAACCAGCTGTCAAGAGAGCTGTCACGTTGCTGTCAAATAATGAATGTTACCATTGGCAACCTTCACGTATTTTTGTTGAACCTATACTCTCCTGAACCATACAGAAACCGTGTTTGTAAAAGCGGTTCTGCTGAGCTTTGGTTTACCTGAGTCTCGACGGAACTTTGAATTGTAAAACCGGCTCTAAGTTAACCTTTAACAACCATGTAATTCATATTGATTCTAATTGTTGTAAATTGCTAGGATTTATCATTAGAACTTGCAAAGATTTTATAAATATTGACACCATCATTACTTTGTATAATTTCTTAATTCGCTCTAGGCTCGAATATTGTTGTGTAGTTTGGTCACCATTATAAATATATTATCTTGCTAGAATCTTTGCAAAAGAGGTTTTTAAAATATTTGTATTTTAAGAGGCACGGCGAATACTCCGATTTTTCATATGAAACACTGTTACAACAATTTAATTTTCAAAGCCTTTCTAATTACAGAAAAATTATTACGTTATTACACTTGTACAAGTTAATTCATAATGTTATTGATGATCCGCTGTTCTTCTTGTCACAACTTCATTTTTATATTCCCCGTTTCAAAACTAAAAATTCCATTACCTTTTTAAATAGACAGGTTGCAACAAATTCCTACAAAAACTCCGCTATATAGGATGTGTTTCTTTGCTTTCTATCCTCGAATGAGTGTAGTTAAGTTGTACTTTCGGATGTGGTAGTCGAAACAATATTTTCTGATCTAACGCTGCATTCTTACAATATTTTTTTCGGGCTCATAATGACGATAAACATAATAAATGCTTAGGCTGTATCAACTCCCTTAAGAAAAAAATGTACTGTAAGAACTAGAAATGCTGGCATTTTCGGGCAAAAATAATTATTTCTCTCTCTCTCTCTCTCTTCAATACACCAGCCCAATGGACGGCGGTACTTTATAACGGGTGAATCATTTAACCCGGAATTTTGTAATATCTCGAAAAATACGCATCGTACAAAAAAATCTGCCGAATCAAAACTTTAATATTTCCGACGGGGGGATCGCACCCCCACACCCTCTCGTGGGCGGGGCAGAGAGGGCAAATTGGAAATCTTGAATAGGAACCCTACCCACAGCAGGTGGGGTGCCGGCAATCGTAATGTCATTAAATAGTCCGTCGAAAAACACTAAATACGTGTCCTCCTGTTCTCTTTTATTCTTTCGATTGCTGTTCCATTTCTTGCGATTACAGCGCCATCTGCGGTGAGTCGAAAAAGAAATTCGGGAAAATCGTACGTAGTTGTCGACGTAGAATCCGAATCTGCGACAAAAGAATAGGGGTTTCTATTCAAGATTTCAAATTTACCCCCGCACCGCCCACCAGAGGACATGGCGGTGGGCATAATTTAATATTAACGGATGCCCTCATGGGAAATATTTAAGTTTTGATTCGTCAATTTTTTCGGTACGATGCGTATTTTAATTCCAGGTTAAATGATTCACCCGATATATCCAGTCACTTTATAGTCATAAACCGTCGCGTGTCGCCATCTGGCGTCATTATCGAAAACTTACTCCACCCTCTATAATTATTAATTAGTAGATCAAATCTCGTTTAAGAAGGCCGAAACGTAATTGAACCCGTTTGATTCCCCCAGGTAACCGACTGACGTGGGAGTTCGGTTGGGCGTACGGCGTGGGCTGGGGCGCCGCCATCTTCCTCTTCGGCGGCGTCGTCCTGCTGATGTGCGACAAAGAGAGCGAGGAGATCTACTACAAGGAGAGGAAGATCGTCCACGATAACGATTCGCGGGCCTAGTGGCCACAAAGTCTGCCCGACGTTGTTCTCTGATCGTAAGAGGATTGTGAATGAGCGCTTCTCTCAGAGGGTCTGACTGTTGTTCGAATGCGTAAAACGATGTGCGAGACGAATCGACGAGCGAATGTGTACGAATGTGGTGCTTGCCTGTTTTCGTGAATGCGCCTAGTCAGTTTGACAGCTATTAGTTTAGCGTATTATTTTATATATATAAAAAAAAGTTTCGGACAGTTTTTCTTGTATGATATTATAATTTCACAACTCGTATCATCGACACCGCTATTTATTTTAACTCATGCATTTCACATATCGTATCTATTCTCATTTGCATCAATTGCAATCTGAGACTGAGACAGACAAATGTTTGCGAAAGTTTTTATTTAATATTACATCGCCGTCGATAAGAATTAATAATAATATGATCTAGAGATGCAACGTGTAGATTTCAGTCTCGAATTGTACCCTTTTCGCTTATAATAACTACGACAAGTGCAATTAAGAAAACATTAAAAAGGTAAAATAAAAATCTACATATGGGAAGAAATCGTATTGTTTTTAATTTTATAAAAAAATTTAGGAATAGTAATGCAAAGTATAATAAACACTTTATATAACTTGTAATAACTATTAATTAAATTATAAATAAGAGTCAAACAAGAAGTAGAAAAGATTACCGATATAAACTTTTATGTGACAAAAGTTTCATGTGGTGTTCACTGGTATTGAAGGATTGCTAATAATTATTGTCCTTAGTGCTACAAAAGCTTTAACGGCATTTAATGCTTCACAATTTGTCCCATTTTTAACAATTGAAAATATTTCTTCAATTCGTGCTATGTGACAAACTTGGCCAATTTAATGATATTAAATAATTTCATATTCATTTTGGAAAATTTTGTATCAGCCTAAAACACACCAAAATGCCTAATTAGATTAAGGTTAAGTTTGACCTTAATCTAATATAAAAAAAAAAAACAAGATTACATACAACATACAACAAACAAAAAGTATGAACAATCAAAAATTTTAGACATGAGAGTTGAGCAATATTTCTTACTTTTTTCCATATTGGTCAATAAATTCCTAGGTATAGGGAAAAATTTCCTGACGTTGCATCACTGTAAATTCTGAAAATCTTAATAATTGTACTATTCTTAACAGTTATGTTAACAGTTATTCAAAAGGTAATGATTAACCGTGTATCAGAACCGTTCACACTCTGTTTCTTACTTACACTCGTCGTAATTTTAGGTAGTTCAGGTTTAAAAACGGAGTAAATTTCATACATACTTATAAATACGTACTAGCCACAAACTCGGAACTCTTTTCTTGAACCTAAATTATCTATACACCTTGTATATTTATATAATAGGTCTATTTTATTTTATTACGTTGACAAGCATTATTATTAACTTTAGGGGAAAATCAAATTTCAAACTGATTAGGATTTATTTATTTTCATTCGGTTGCTTGCCTGGTATTATCGCCAGTCAGCTGTTTTGTATCGTTACCATTTTAGTGATGTCGCCGGAAAGCGATTGAGAGGTAGACTCGCATAATTCTTATTCTTATATCGGATGAGAGTCCACCTTAATTTCTTCCACAAAATCGGTATTTTTAATGATGTATTACGCTTTATTTCGATCTACGCTCGCGGTCGTTTCCGGCCGACGTATCGAATGCGTGCAGTGTTTGACTGAGAGACAACCCGGGCAGGCTAGTGTGTTACAAGACTTGCATATGTATAATAAATATATATACAATACATACATAAAACGTAACCGTATTAGATGACACGTCGTGGGATTCGGTATATTAAAACAATATCCCGTTGATGATTTTTCGATAAACACTTTTTAAGTTTCTGTACGGACCAATTTAAATCAAGTATGTCCTCACGCTATTGTTGTTTTGGCTAAAATTTTGCGATCATTGAAAGTAGAATAAATTAGCAAAAAATGCAATTTTTTTAAAAGAGAATAAATATGACAACCAGAATGAACAAACATCATTGACCCCTTTTTATCGCAGGAGGTAAAAATTAATTACATTGAACTATTGTTTTCCAAATATATATGCGTCATGGATACAATATAATGAAATACGGAGTGATCAAAGTCAACTGTCTAAGGTTGGCTATACAAAATTTACGTTGCCCCCATTGTGCAGTTGGCTCATCTAAATTTCTTGTTTTATTGGTTATGTTTAATGTTTACATGTGAACATAGATCTTATAACTCGTGTAGGAATTCATGGTGACAACTCTTTTGAAATTGACAAGAAGCATTCCAAAACAAAAATATCACTGACTTTATTGACTTTAAATTTCAATTTATTTTAAATAAATCAGGTAGGTACTAAATTAAGTAAATTAGATCTTCTTGCGAGTTTTTGTTTTCTCTAGCCAACAATAATAATGCCATAAGCCCAAATGTCATTTTTGAACGGTTAAAGTGGAGCAATAAAACGCCCCTACTAGTTACTTTTAATGCCTTCTACGCAGCTTCTACGGCACCACTACCAATCGCCAGAAACGTCAAAAATACGTAGGTTGTATATAACCTAGAAAAGTTCTGGTGCCTCCCAGCGAAGGACAAGAACCACATTTTTTTCCTTTTAGTATAAAAAGAAGAAAACCTAGAAATAGTACTTTTTACATTGATTTTTCAGTACTAACTAGTCATTTCTGTTAAAAAAAAATAGAATATAATTTTGGGCTCCTAAAAATATAAGCTTTGAACAACAGTGATTGTGCACTTAATTTAAATTGCCCTGTATATTCTAAAGTGATAAGATATTATGTGGAGTTACGAAGTCACGAAAGATATACCGAACCCATTTAGTAATGTCAGTAATTGATAAGATTGTTAGAATAAACTATTACGGTAGGCCAATAAGGAAAAGAAAATGTATTATTTTCGTATCTGTCTTCAACAAAGGACATCAAATATATGAATATCGAATTGAATCTTTTCAGGTCGTAACGTAAAAACTACATTGAGAATAATAAAAGGAATTTCTTCTTTACATATTTATTTGATTCTATTTAGCAATTTAGCGACCGACAGAAACAAATTGTGTTTCTAAGTTCATAGAACAGAATTTTACTTTTATTTATACGACGCATTTCATTAATAAAAGACAAAACATATCTTACATCTTAATACATCTTGAAGGACTATTTTTTTATTTATTTTTTCCCACTATTCATTTTTTAGAGGTATGTAGTTATAGTTTCTAGTCTTAAGTATAATTTGGGTTGTTTTCTAAAGAACTGGACCAATTTATTAATTGCCTTATTTTTATAAGGTATCTGATTGAAGAAAATAGAAAGAACATTTAAGAAAATTTATCAATTATTTTTATTGCCAAGATATCTTAAGTTCGTCCAGTAGACATCAAAGTTAATATCTTTTTTTTTTACTTTACCTCCATAACTTTTATTTTCAAAATTCCAAAACTTATTTAGAATTAGCCATGTACATTTAGGAATAGTTTTGTAAGATAAGACTCTGGGTTATTAAAAAAATGATTTATTTATATAAAATGTGTATATATAAAAAACGGATATCATCAAACATGTTTATAATAAAGTAGGATTGAAATACATAGAGTGTATATATAAATATATTGTAAATGAATTAATTGCTCGGATGGTAGAGAAAATCTTACATACTAATATAAATAACATGATTAAGATTAATGAACTGAATTAGACATTTACTTTTATGTATTACTTAAACATATAAGTATACATAAATGTTCAAAGTATGCAAACTTTTCTCTATTATTCGATATTTAATTTCATGCAAGTATCCATATTCATATAATGTATATTATTAATTGTTACTGTTTGTATAAAAACAATTTCCTATACTACGTAAGCCCATTAAAACATGAAAAGAGAAAAATAGTTAGTAAAATATAATAGATACATAATATATATGTTGATTTAACAATACAATTATTTAAAATTTTACGTAACTATTCGATATAATTCATTTCGTGCATTTTGTAAACTAACCATGTGTTTTGTGTATCAAAAAAAGACTAATAAAAGTTTGTACAATAAATATCGCATTTTTTTTCCTTATCAACACTTAATTTCTAATAAAAAAATATTCATTATCTGTGAAATAATAAAAATTTTACAATGATAATACGAATAAGTTCAATTTTTCATTTATTTACCTCATTTGCTAAATAATCGGCATATAATAATACACAATATAAAAACGTATTTTCACAGATAATGTTTATTTTTACAATTGTTATCAAGGCACAATATTGTATAATATTTACAATAATCAAGTATATTTGACATCATATCCTAACTCGCTTGGTTTTGGATATGCAGAATTCTTTTATTTTCACTGCAAAGGCATTTTTATATAATATTTACACTTTTGTTAAAATTTAAATAAAATATTTTATACAAAATGTTCATAAAACGAACTCTTCTGGAAAGTTCTTTTTTTTCAAATGTAACTTTTATTTATACCTAATTTATGTAAAAGTGATTTCTCCGTCAATCGATAATAAAGATGATTATGCCTACAACTATATAATTCTATAATTTGCGTTCGTATTTTCAAATTGGAACAAATAAAAACTGCCATCACATTCTCATGCTTATGATGAAGGAAAATCAGCGATCACGAGAAATTCTGTTTCATGTTTTTTTTTTCTCGAAAACCACTAAAGCTTCAGCATTGCTACCTGATTATTTTGATCTACTTTCATGTACAGAGTGATGCCGCAAATAAGGTCTTCCTAACCCCCTTAGTTTTTGAGATATAAGGTGAAATTAAAAATTTTCAAACACATCTCGTATCTCAGTTGCTATGGAAGTTAATGGAAAAATAAAAATGGCATGTTATCGTTTTTTTTTAAAGAAAAATCCAGTGACGTAGTTAATTTTTCTCTAGGTGCAGTAGTTTCACAAAGTGGTAGTATGTGTTTTTTTATAGATGTCTCTCAAACATGCATTTTTTCGTGGTGGTGATGATAACATGTCATTAAACTTTGAACTTTTTGGGCTATCATTCAATTGAACTTTTACTATATCTGTTTTATTTATAACAAACTTATCGCAATCTTTCTCGGTCTTTATGTTAGAGTGTAACATATTGTTTAACAATTCCAGCATTTCCTCTTCCTCTCTGTCATTTTTTGGCACGACGCAAGGTATTATTTTACCTGGTTTTAAATGTTCGATAAATTCGATTGTTTCATTATATGAAGGATGATAAGAAGCACATACTCGAAAAATGTCATTCTCACATTTAATGACGCTATCCCCAACTTTGTAATCACTCCATGCCCGTGCCGTAATGTTAATGGTGCGGATGTTTGACAGTTTACTTGTTCTCAACTTGCAATTGTCGTATTGAAGCTGGTGGAGGGCTGCACAGGCGTGAATTCTTATTTTATAATCGTCATCAGCAAAACAAACCAATTCATCCATATCTGGAATATACTTATACAGATTATACCTGTATTGAGATACATGAATCGTTTGTTTGATTTTCTTAAACATCTCTATAAACAAGAATTCTGAGCCATAATGTGCGGGCATACATAATTTGACCACATTTTTCTCATCAGAGCCAAGCCAATCATCTATTAAACCACAGAGTCCCTCTAATGTTTCTTTCCTTGAAGGAAAACATGCATATTCTTTCTTACAGAAAGTAGTATCTAAATAAATAGTGTCAATTTTTCTTAATTCTTTAAAATACTTGTTCATAAATTCATCTTTATTGTCGATACGAAAATCACCAGTATACAAAACCCTTTTCTTGTTTGTTTCAAACAAAAACATCACTGAGCCCGGGCAATGACCAGCAGGAATTGCACAGACGTTTAAATAAACAATATGGTTCTTATGCTTGAACTGTAGCAAAATAGACTCGCCAACATCAATCTCCTTAAGGTAAGGCTCATATGTGGGATATTCATTTTTCAATATTCTGATAGAGATTCGTGAAGCATATAAATATTTCCCCTCTTTCAAGTTGTAGAGAAACTCTGGTTCTTTCAATCCTACCGTGTGATCACTGTGACAATGTGTTAAGAAAAATACCTTGGCTGTCTCAAGTGCATTATTGAATCTATCCACTCTAATGTAAGGAAATTCTCTGACAATACCATCAAACGTACTCATCTTCGACAAGAAAGACAATAGAGGTAAACACAATTCAAACTCGTACACTGAACATAAAAACAGTTCAGTTCTAATACTTGTCTTGGTGTCTTACTTAATGAACCACTTAATTTAGTTAATTTAAATTTTTGTTGTAAATTTATATTTCATTGCAAAATATAATTTGATATTACAACATAGAATAGCTAATAAATATATTCATACTGATAACAACTAACCTAACCTGTGTGGACCAAACCAACCAAACAACCGACAAAATTTATTGAAATTTGACAGTTTGTAGCAACTAGGATATATTATCTGTTAATACTGCATTTGTGAAAATAAAGAAACAATTTACATATGTATGTATCTCCAACATATCTACTTTAATATGTAAATAATTTTAATAATTAATAAATAAAAATCAGAGATAAAAATATAGGCATATTTTTTGGCGCCACCAATCGGATTAATTTTAGTGATTTCAGTTTCCCTTCGGTGCTACCAACCCACAAATTACATGTGGGGTAAAAAAATAGAAATGTAGAAAGAAGCAGCAGCCCTCTAACAGTCAGGGAATATAACTAAACAAAACGCGTCTTTAAATACACTTTTAAATGAAAGTTAAATTTATATGGCCCATTTACACCGACAGGTGCACTTAATTAATTTTGATCGACACTTCGATGTGGTATTTTATTTTTAATACATATGTACAATGTATGTCACATCCAAGTGTCAATTTGAATTAAAATTAATTTATCGTGTTGATATAAACCATAAATGTGCTTACGTAGGTTTAAAATGATCTTTTTATATCAAACTTGGAATCTTATAATGAGTAATTCTAATAAAAATTACCACCTTGGTTTATCCTGTGACTGTAAGAGGTCGCATGATTGGCAGAAAACCTTGAGTGTGCAGTTCCTATACTTATACCAATACCAACCGAAATGCATAACATGCATGTGTATGTATAACCAAAAAGGATTTTCAAAAGTTTAGTAAATACCCCAAATTATTATTGAAAAATATACTTTTACTTACAAACTTAGAGTGTTTTATTGCTAATACCATTAAACATTATTCTACAAATTGTACCAAACCTTTTTAAAACAACATTATATCCCAGTTATTATTCACGTTTAAATTTGGCGCGTCCACAGAAACAAAGGAAGTTGTACACAGTTTTTGGCGGCCGTTAGAGGTTATTACGCTAAAAAATTATTTGTTATTAAGCAAATAATTAATATGGTTATTTAATAATTTAATATGCGGCGTGTATTACCTGCGTCGCGTATTCTGTGATGTCAGTGATGGTGTTGGACATGTTAAATATGCCGATTTTCTAAATCGCAGTACGCAGCCATTTGCTAAACGTCGTGAAGGTCGACGCTGAGTATTCCATAACTTGGTTAGGTTTTAAGTTTATTTCGTGTATTTTGAGGTACGTAACCCCATTTTCTTATGGCGATCACGTCCAATCGCGGAAAATAGAACGCAACAAACTCTTATTACTAACCGTATTGATTTCGCTACGTTCGCGATGTAATTATTCTTTTTCTATTGAATACATACAGATCGGTATAAGCGATGGACGTTTATGGCGGGCAGTGACATGTAATTTATTAATCTTTCAACCTGTAATTTTCCACCGGGAACTGTTGTCGATTTTAACGCTCTGAAAATCTTTTCTGTGAAGGTTTTGTTTACATCCCTGCGAAATCAAAGCGAGCATAACCTCACTTGTCAAAAATTGTAATAACCTACAATATTAAACTTTTCGCCCAAGAGCCAACGGCAAAAAAGTAACCATTTGCGTAAAGTTCTAATAAAGAACATCAAATTTCCATTAAGTGATTGTTGCAAGGTTAAAGTAGTCTGTCCTATAGGTGCCCTTAACATACATATGCACAAATTCACATAAATGTTTAAAAATCAAAAGGCAAGTGTAATATTTTTACTTTGCAGCTTAATAGGTAGTAGTTGACAGACCATTTGGACAATACGAAAAGGGTGACATATGTAATCGAAAGTGAGAAAAAATTGTGTTTCCATAAACTTAAATTAATGCCATTTTTCTCAAGATATATGTACAAGTAGATATTGATGCAACAAGCTAAATGGAAACTTCTTGATGAAAACTTCAGCCTTAGAAAATATTGAAAATGTACCAAAGAAAGATTAAAATCATCGAATTAAATAAAACTTGACATATTTGCAAGATTCCTCTTTCGTTTTCGGTCAAATGCCATGTTTAAGGGTTTGAATCAATTCTCAAAATTTTGACTTTACTTTTTTTATAGATTTGTGCTATTATTACAAAGAAAGAGAAAATAACTTATAGACGACTGATTTTATCTTTTATAGGTCGGTCAAAATACCACAAATAAGACCTTGGTTTACTCCATTAGAATTCACTGTCATCCCTTATTTAGATTTTTTATTATATCTTGCTTTTTTTGCCATGTCGAAATAATAACGTTTAATTTTTATACCACTACCTATTAAGGTTTAAAGCACAAACATTACACATTTGTAGTTATTAAGTTATTTCACATTACTTGCCTGGATTTTTAACTTCACTTCCTGTATAATTAATAATAATTGGAAGTGAGGAACTAAAACGTATATAGACGCAAAAGGTATTTCCAAGGGATTCCTTGAGAATTTCTTGTACTCTGTCATACAATTCTTTTTTTCTTTTTTTGCGAAGAGGGTGGCGGTTAGTTGCAATAAAGTAAGCTAAAATCTCAATTCAGTTTTATGTAACTTCTATTGTTTTCAGCGTAAATAGCAAAAAAAAACGTAAGAAACATCGACATTTCTAGGGTTGGTCTGGCCTTTCAAACGCGGCATTTCACTTAAAAGCAAAGAAGTAATTTACAAATCATTACACCATACTAGGGTCTATTTTTTCACATTTTTGATAATATCTTCTACCCTTTTTGTGATATACCAATGGTCTGGTTTTTGTTTTTCTCATTATACGTAGACTATTAGCTACTAGGGTGCGAAATATAAATATTACGCAATTGATTACACTTGTATTTTTAAACATTTACATCCATTTATACATCTGGAGGCAGACTATCTTGTTCTTATAAGACTGCTTAAAGGGCTACTATTTTTCGGTCGAAAACTAAATATTTATTTATTTTAACGTCAATTGAATTTTAATTTCTATTTAATGTATTTTCTTTAATTCAGAAATGTTTGTCATATATTGTCTGCAAAAATGTAATTTTTTAGTCATGTAGTTAAGTTCTAATATGCTGTAACACGCCGTCAAAACCTTAAAACGTTGCTATCTTTAAGTACCGTTTTCTGTAAACTTAGTGGGCGGATATCATTAATATTTTTAATTTTATTCCTTTAAAGTAGTTTTGTATTTGCAGTCTGTGATTTTTATATATATTTAGTCGCTTATTTTTTATCAATCGCCAAAGTTAGGATTCAGATTTTTTTTTTCTTCTATCAATTTATTTTTCTGTCTTTCTCCGAATCTATTTAAAGAAATCACAGGCTTCAAATTATCTCCTATTATTGCTCTACAATATGAAAACAAGATTAGTGTTGACATCACTACTAGTTTTTAAGAAAAGCATTCCGATATGTGAGAAAAAAAACGACATTTTACGTTTGTTTTTGCGTCTCGAACTGAATAACAATTATTATTAGTTTATAACATTTGTATTTATAGTCCATTTCAATAGTAGTGCATGTGATATGCGCAGTAAACGAATATTGGTAATCGGCCTTCGTTACTAGGCAACAACTTCGCGTTTAACGAATTCTACCTTCTAGTAGCAGGTAGAATTCGTTTCAATAGTTATGAGTTAACTTTTCCAGTAACTGTTTCCCAAATTTCAACAATTTATTTAAGGCACTTTTGGTGCTTCAATTTCATGAAACTAACATTGGCATTAGAAGCAGGAAACGTTAAAGTATTTTCTAAAATAAAAAAAAAAGGAATTAGTTTTTCCAAACCATAGCGAACCCTTAAGGGCAATTTGATTTTCTGTATGAAAATTGTACGCATTGTTTGAATGATTAAAAATACCAAAGAATTGTACTTTTATCATTCGTTAGCAAAACACGAACTTTTTATTTCGATCCCGGTGGCTTATTTATTTTAACAAGCAACAGTGTGCAGTGAGTCATCCTTATTCCTCTCTTTGATATTTATTATAAAATACTAAAAATACTAAATTAAATTTGAAATGTTTTAGTTCTGTTTTGATAAAATGATTAGCAGTCAGTGGTGTGTTTTATTTTAAGATTTAGGGTGGGCAAACA
Organism: Cetonia aurata; assembly: GCA_949128085.1. NCBI lineage: Eukaryota > Metazoa > Arthropoda > Insecta > Coleoptera > Scarabaeidae > Cetonia > Cetonia aurata. Next base: position 19,973,386 of record OX421887.1, on the reverse strand, counting down.
TAAAAATTATACAACTATCATTATTATCTTGTTATGGTTTTTTTAACACCAGGAGAGGGGGGGGGGGGGGAGATAAAAACGTTTTACATAATTGAAATAATGTTTTTTGTAACACGGAGATGGGGGAGGGAATTAATTTTTTTAACGATGAAATTATTTTCTTATAGCACCGGGTAGGGTGGGAGGATTAAACTTATTTTAAAGGACTAAATTAATCTTTTTGAACACTGAGATGGGGAAAAGGATAAATTATTTCGTTCGTCAGTGATAAAGATAACACCATGTATCTTATATATTCTTTACAAAAATAATTTTAAGAAAACTTATTAGGTTCCTCCGGTGTTTATTTTAATATGCAAGCAAGTTTCAATTCGAATCAGGAATGATTGGAAATAGGATAAATTCCCGAGTGATTTTTATTTTATTTTTAAGTCCCAGTACTTTGTAATTCTATTCGCGAGCAATCATATTTTTATCACTCTTCCTACCCGGCTCTAAATTGATAATAATAATAATAAATATATTTCGTTCCATGATACAAAGTGTGGAACACGTCAAAATGTGTAAATAAAAACAAAGTATAAATAGGCATTTTTGCAATAGGAAAATACATTCACAACATATTAAAAACACATAAGTAGTCAAAATCTTTTACAATAAATGAATGTGGAAATATATGTACATATATGCAAATATCATGCATTTTTTCTGTTAAAAAGTATAGTGGATTCTTACAAAGATATTTTTTTAAAGCGTGTTTAAATTTTTAATATGATTCCGTCGGTTTCAGATTAGAGAAATGCAGACGACTACTTAGTATGGAGGAGGAACTTTCGTTGGCGTGGGAGGATGCCGTGTCGGTGGTCCAGGAAGAAGAGGTCATCTGCGGCATCGAGAACGAGACGATTCTCTCGACAGACACCCCGGAATTCGCGGACGTCTGCGAGGAGGTGGTGGTGCAAGACAACGGCGACAACAATGATAACGCAGAAGAGATTACCGACAACGTCATGTATCTTGCAGATCACAACGTACTCATCATGCAACAGAACTCGGATCATCCGTTCATGGATTGCCAAGTCGCCGAGGAAGTGGTGACGGACCAATGGAACGAGAACTGTCCGGAGATAATCGTGGGATCCGAAGAGCACGTCGGCGACGTGGACGAACAATCGAACGAAGACATGGTGATCCCGCTGCCGCTCGATCAGGACCAGTATACGGCCGCTCGACCCTATCCGTGCGATTTCTGCAGCAGGCGGTTCAGGAAAAAAGCGAATCTAATGAATCACATGGTAGCTCACCAAACGGATCGTCCGCACGGTTGCAATTTGTGCGGCGTCCGCTATATCAGGAAGTGCGATTTGATCAATCACCTGAAGATACACGCTTATGTCCCGGAAACGGATAACATGGAGGAGGAGACGCAAGACGATTCCGATTACGAAAAGCACAAACGATCGAAACCGTTCGTCAAGAAGCGGAAGAAGAAAATCAAGGAGGAATATCCGGATTCGCCGGATGGGAAAGCGGCTTCCAGTTCCAGATCGTACGATTACGTCGACGAGGATATGCGTCTGATGGAGGCGATGGAGGGGACGGTGAAGGCGGATTACACCGATTATCTCCCTCAGGAGAATCACCCGGTCATGACCGAGCCGCGTTATCCCATCACCGATCCTAGGAAGCCGTTCGTTTGCCAGCACTGCGGCGTGGGATTCGCCCGGGAGAAGGCGCTGGCGTCGCACGCGCGCGTGCACGCCGGCGACAGTCCGTTCGAGTGCCAGAAGTGCGGGGAGATGTTTTGGGACGCGGCGTTGATGCGCGAACACATACGGAATAAGCACGGCGACATGGAGGAGGATTTCGCCGATGGTGATGACGATGACGAGGAATACAGCGAGGAGGACGGTGGCGTCGGCAGTAAATACGGCGAATTCTTCTGTCAGACGTGCGGATTATCGTTCCACAGGCAGGATCTGCTGAAGCGGCATCAACGCATACACGTGAAAGAGGAGTACGTCGCGGAATACAACCACGTGTGCAAGATCTGCGGGGAATCCTTCCAGGAGGCGCTGGATATGCTGGCGCACGCCGAAGTACACGCTAGGGGTTCGGAGCATCGCTGCATGGCCTGCGGAGAGGTTTGCCTCGACGAGCAAGCGGTCGCGGTGCACGTGCAGACGAAACACGGGAAAGGGCTGCCGGCGAATACGTGCATGCAGTGCGGACGGACTTGTAAGGACAAGAAGACGCTGTTGAAGCACTCCTTCGAGCATACGAAGGAGAAAGTGTTCTCATGCTCGAAATGCCCGAAGACTTTCCACAATAAAGCGCGTTTAAAACGGCACATGCTCTCGCACAGGAACAAAGTGGTGGTGTGCGACGTGTGCGGAGAGGAATTTCCCGACGGCCGCTCCCTGATGAATCACCGGCACAGTCACAGCAGCGTCTCCGGTCGACAGTTCCCTTGTAAGGAGTGCGGGAAGACGTTCGGGTCGCGCAGCTCGCAACAGATCCACCTGAGGATACACACGGGGGAGAGGCCGTACGGTTGCCGGTACTGCTGGAAGGCGTTCGCGGACGGCGGGACTCTACGCAAACACGAGCGCATCCACACGGGGGAAAAGCCGTATGCGTGCGCCGTCTGCCCGAGGGCGTTCAATCAACGCGTGGTATTGCGCGAGCACATCCGTTCGCACCACTCGGGGCCCGATCCGAATTACACGCACAGCATGACGCCCTACTGCTGCTCCGTCTGTTCGGATATGTTCGCCACCTCGCAAGATCTGATCGTCCACTTGATACATCACTGCGATCTGAATACGGCGATGCGCAGACAGCCGCAGGTCGGGCCGAGGAAATATAAGCGCCGGCGCAAATTGAAACCGCACGAATTGGAGCTGATCACGCACATGGAGGAGGTGGTGGAGGAGGACGAGGAGGAGGCGCGCCACCATCACGACGATGACGACGACGAAGACGATTATTCGGAATCGGACGACGACAGGCGCAAGAAACAGAAGAAGAAGCAGCAACCCCAAACGAAACAATCGCCCAAATCGAACGTGAGCGGATTCGCCGACATGTACAATAGTTTCTCCTCGGCGATCGAGAATATTAATTCCATCGTGAAAAACAGCGGGAAGACGAAGAAACGGGCGAAACAGGAGCACCTAGTCCCGTCGCGACCGAAAATGATTCACACGCAGAAAACGAAAGTCGCCGTCGAGACGACAGAGGGCGGTAGGGTGCGGCACAAAACGAAAACACTCGTCACCCGGACGCAACCGATGGAATTAAAATCGGCGGGAAGCGAGAGAGTACGTCCGCGCACTAAAAACGTCAGCTACCACATATTGAATCCCGAAAAACTTCCTTTAGCGACGTTCCCTGACGACGACACCACGCAAGCCGTCAACAATCTACTGGCGAGCGAAACCAATGGCTTAGATCACGATTTCTACGAGCAGAATCACTCGCGTCCGCCGGCGAGGAAGTCCAATAACAGTCTCGAGCCCGGACGATTGATCATCGGTCCCGGCACTAAAGTGGTGCGTATAGTCAAGTCCGGTATGATCGTGTCGAAGAACAAGAATAGGAGGCAGGAGCCCGAACCGGAACCGGAGTCGATAATTCCCGATATAGAGGAGCCACCGACCGTCAAGCAGGAAATCGTGGATCCGAGTCCGCTGCACGAGCTGGCCGAGATATCGATGCAGCACGCTCAGAGCCTCTTCAGGTGCGAGATGTGCAGTGAAGTGTTTACCGACAGAGCGCAACTGTTAGTTCATGTGCCGATTCATATTTGATCTTAAGGGTTTGTTTATTTCTTATTTTTTCACACACACACTCACACACAAACACACGTATATAAATATATATATAATAATTCTTCTTTTATTAAACAGAGTGTCCGCGTAAGTGCGAAACAAATGAATAATTACAAAATACCTATTTTTGTAATTAATTTACAAAAAAAAAATGTATATATTTGCAGGTTGATCCAAATTACATGTCCTACTACGATATCAACAATAATCAATACAAAATTGGCAATGACGAAGTTAAAATTTTGTCATGTATATACTATACCTGCCAAATTTCTCAACTTTAAATTGAAAGAAAAAGAAAGATATAAAATATTCGCGTTTCTTCTGTTCGACAATTCCCATCATTGATACGAAAAATTCCCATTTTGACATAGCAATTCATTAGTATTTTCTGGCGGCAAATACAGAGTTACGAGTTTAAGTTTTTTTTATATATATATCATTTATCATAAAAAAAAAATTATTTTGCTGCGGGAAGATTCAAGTCTGAAAAACTGAATACTACAGCTGCTATTAGATCGTTACATTTTTCTAGTCTAGTAACAATGATACCAAATTTATTATTACAATTATTTACAAAACCAAATCGAACATAAAATACCACATTTTTTTTTCAATCTATTAATAAATTAACCCGATAGTATGTATAATTGAATCGGTCTATGAAAGAACAGTATAAGCCCAAAAATAAGGTTTTAAGAAAAACCATCTATTTTTTGTTGGCTTGACATCTTAGTTCAAAATGGTCGTTTCTGGACTTATACTGTTCTTTCACTCATCGATTCAATTTATTTGTATATCGGGTGCGTTCTATATTTTTCTTTCATTTAATAATAATAATAATAATAATAATAGTGCCTTTATTTCCATAAAAACAGTAATAACAACCCAGCAAATATAAACAATAATAAGAATAACAAAACAATTTTCTATAACATAAAGTATATTAATAAATATTATTGCAAAAGGTAATTTTTTAAATAATATATACTTACTGAAACATTGATTAACACGAAATCCAAAATATATGATCAACATGTAAATAACAATTAAACTTATTTCATCAGATATTCTTCAGAAAATTGTGAGCATCAGTCTGCTATTCAATAGGCATTATTTCTACAGTTATAATTGTCGTATTTTTTTTACTTTATTTGACCTTTGATTATCATCTAACCAACTGATACATCGTCAGGTGAGACCACAATTGTTTATAGTTCATAGATACGCATTTATAACAGAAAATTTATACCTTTCTTTCTCTATTCATGTTTCAGTTTAAATCTTGAGTCTAGAAATTTGACGAGCATAGCACAAAATATTTTTTTTACTATATCTGTCCTTTGCTAATCATCTAACCAACTCATACATCGTCAGCCGATACTACAGTTGATTATAATTTATAGATTCCCATAGATAACAGAAAATGTATACCTTTCTTTCTCTAGTTACGGATCAGTTCAAATCTTGAGTCAAGAAATTTGACGAGCATAGTACACAATATTTTTTTTTTATTTTATTTGGCCTTCACCTAACCAACTGATACATCGTCAGCTGAGGTCACAACTGTTTATAGTTCATAGATTCGCATAGTTCACAGAAAGTTTATACCTTTCCTCCTCCATTTATTTTTTAAATCTTGGGTCGAGAAATTACTATCACTACTATATTTGTTCTTTGCTCATCATTTAACCAACTGACACATCGTTAGCCCTGGCCACAGGTGTTTATAGTTCATAGATTCCTACAGATAATAGAAAATTTATACCGTTCTTTCTCTATTTATGTTTCAGTTTACATCTTGAGTTGCAAAATTACTGTTACTACTATATTGGTCTTTTGCTCATCATTTAACCAACTGACACATCATTAGCCGATGCCGCAAGTGTTTATAGTATAGTTGATAGATTCCCATATATAACAGAAAATGTATACCTTTCTTTCTCTATTTATGTCTTTGTTAAATCTTGAGTAAAGAAATTTGGCGAGCATAGTACAAAATATATTTGTTTTATTTTATTTTGGCCTTTGCTTATCATCTAACCAACTGACGCATCGTCAGATGAGTCCACAATTGTTTGTAGTTCATAAATTCGCATAGTTCACAGATAATTTATACTTTACCTTCTCTATTTATATTTTAAATCTTGAGTCGAGAAATTTGGCGAGCATGGTACAAAATATTTATTATTACTAATTTAATAACGAATTACAATGAATAACATAACGGCCATAATTCCATGTGATTTGAGTCGCCCTTTATAAAATAAAAGTTAACATCTTTGTCATAAAAAAACAAGTATAATTTCCCTATTTAAAAAATTTTTTTCTTTAATTTACCAAGCACCCTAGAACAACTTCGAAGATAAAGTAAGATTCTCTTTTAAAGAAACGCAAACTTTTATTTCATGTTAAAAAAAAACATTGTTCTCATTCACGCCATACACGGACACTCTAAACACAATTATCATCGTATATTATTGTAATTTTCTTCTCTTTTTTTTTTGTTTTTATAATAGGACTCTTGTACAGTTATTTTCAACGAATTTGTAGTGTATATGTTCCCTTATGTTATTCCGACATGTAAATGAGATGTTGATGATGTCATTTCGATCATCTCGTTTTGGATCACGTAGGCTTGGAGCATTACATCAATAGTACTATATTTTTTTTTTACGTAGTGCGTATAGTCCTCAACGTCTTTGCTACATGTGCAGTATTTGCTGATGTTTCTCTTGCTGTATATTTGTCATTGAAGTAAAAGATATTTAATATCAAATTCATAGAAACATTTGTTTTTATTGTACAGACTGATGATTGCAATAGTTTATAGGTGCGCAGAGCGTTTAACCTGACGACATTCTGCGCACAAAATTGGGAGAACATGAAGTACCTTTTTGCCACTAGTGCGAATATGCAAAAGACGACAAGTATGTAGCTAGTAGCTCTTCTTAATGAATGTATAGTAAGCAAGACTGGACTTTTTGTACATATAATATATAAAAATAAGAAGTACTGGCAAAAATGTACCTGCAAGTGAAGTTCGTAGCTTTCGTATTTGATGAAACAAAAACCAATTCGACATCATTGTACACGTTATACATACCCCATTATGTTAATTGGTGTTTGTAATACTAGAGACTATGCAACAAAGAATTTTATAACGATATATAAATAAATAATAGTAATGACGATGATTGAACACATATTTTTATATATAATTTCTTATTAAAGAAGTATCTTTGATTCTCAGTACTACTTAGACGTTATTAACAATTATTGGTACATACTTTATGTTAAAGTAATTTGCAATATGTTATGATAGTACACATATTATATTAAAGATAAATCCTAGGTCATTTATAGAGAAAAAATGTATTTTAGCAGTAGTCTATATAATGCTGGTTCTGGACCACATAATTTTGAGCGAGCAAATTTAGTGATTTTTATCGATTTTTTAACACTTTTTATTAAAGTTTATCCATCATTATTTTTAACAAAAACTATTTTTTATCGTACAAACCAAAAACGGGGTTAAAACTTCCGCACCCTTAAATTTGTCATCAATCAGTGAATTTCTTTGATTCATTTGGTAATTCATTTTCAGAAAAATTTATAATTCCAAAACGTTTTACGATAACTCATAATAATTAAAAATTTCAAAATTCTAATAATTTAAATTGTGGTTGTTTCAGTCATTTATATACGCAAAATAAATGTATGTGGGTATATTGTCTCAAATAATTATTACTTATCTTTTTAAAATATGCATTATTCCTGCTTTATTTATAGGTCATTAAAAACAATCTTGAATATATAAAACATATATTTCTTAATAAAAATTACTAATACATAAATATTTTTTCAGTTAAACAAGAAATATAAACTTCAAAGTTTTGACTTGTCCTGCCTCGAAAGACAAGACACAAAATTAACTAACACACTTACATGTGACATCATATATTACATTTGCATTGCTTTCATGACGTCAAATGGTTCTTTAATTAGACGAATCAATTTTTGTAGCTCGTGTACCTCCACATCAGTATTGTCAAATTTGTTTCCATTGGCATGCTTTTTTTTCTTGTTTAAAATATCCATTATGAACGTATATTTCCGCTGGTGTAAATTTTGTAAATGCATTGATCGCATTTTCCACATTTTTATTGTAACACCCTGCTCTATCGGGTAGAGTTTCTAAAATATATAAACATGTGCATTCAATAACATTTGTTAAAAATATAAATGATTACCATTATCTATATAGGGATACACAATTTTTTTTTCATCCATTATAAGCTTTATATAACCAGGAACACTTTGAAATACTGTATAACAAAAATAAACGATGACAACTGTAACAACAATGGACAACAACCAGAGATAATCGAGAATGGAAAGTTCAGTGTGGTCACCGACAGAAACTATATAAACTAAAACGCAAACGCGCGTTATTCAAATAACTTGGAGGATCAATATTATCAGAAAATCTATAAATATATCAAATTGTACTCGTTCACACTTTGGTGGCGGCTGAGAAAATTGAATTTTTATGTAATTGATATAAATGTGTTAAAATAATGAGTAAAATGTGCTTTAAAATCTCTGAAATCTGAAAAATGTCTTATAAAAATCTATAAATATCACAGAATTTGTGTGTTCAAAATTATACGATTATTCATATTCATTCACAATTTGATGGCGACACAGAAAATTCAATTTTTTATGTTGAATTTAAATGTTTATGATAAAAATATAATTTTTAATAAACGTGTGTTAAAAATAATTGTGTCGACACAGAAAATTAAATTTTTATGCTGAGTTTTGATTTGTACGATAAAAAATACAGTTTTTGATAAAAATGTGTTAAAAATAATGATAATGATGGATAAAATTTAATAAAAAGTGTTAAAAAGCCGATAAAAGTCACTAAATTTGCTCGCTCAAAATTATGTGGTCCAGAACCGGCATTATACAGACTACTTTTAGCATGTTTGTATGTACATACATAATATACATATTATATATTATTATATACTTGTGTATACATAAGTTATATAGATTTCGAGGAGTAATTTAATATGTACTGTGTTTTATTTGAGGAAAAAAAAGTGAAGATAACCACCCGCTCTGATTGTCTTATTGATAACCCGCGCGTCATAATTTTCCATTGCTGTATAAATATTAATATTGATGAAAATAGTGCAACATTGAGAGGGCAAGAAATTGTGTGAAGAAATATTTTATTGTTATATTACCGAAATGTTGTTTTATTTATTTAATTGCAATATATTATTATGTATAAGTAGTTCTTTAACAACTCTTTAACAAAAATACTTAATAAAATATTAGTTGCATTAAGTTTAACGCAGAAATTTACTTTTATCTCGCCTGAAGTATCTGTATCAGCAGCTTCATAATAGAATCAACAAATTGATAGTGAAGAAGTATTGAAGAGAGCTCAGAATTATTTTTTTTTGCATATTTTCAAAGATCTTTCTATATCTTCCTGGAGATTTAAAAATGCAAGAATATTTTTCGGCAGTTTTCTTTAAAATTAACATATAATGTATTATGATCATTATTATAATTGCAGTATAATATATGAAATAGTAGATCAATTGATAGTTCACTCAAATGGAGGAGTTTTGTACCATGTATATTTGGTTGCAAATTAATATTTTCGGAGTTTATTGATTTGATATCGCCCCCTTTCTGCTTACAAACATATTCTAGCCAATAAGATTTAAATGAAGTGGTCTTATGCAGCTGGCCTCGTGCACCGGAAATATAAAAAAGAATGTTTTTTTAAGGATTAAATATCGTTTGAGATTATATCTTAAGGAAAAATATATATATATATATAAATTTTTATGAAATATTAATGCCGTCGTTATAAATCCACTGGAGAAACAATTATTTAAACAAAAAATGAATCTATATAAACTTTATTAAAATGCATAAATAGATCATTTGATTTATAAAACATTTCACGATAAATAAATAGATATAACATTGTCTTTTTTGATCCAATCCAACTAAAGAAATTTTAATTGATTGCACATACGTTAGGTAGGTATTTTATTAGTAGTATTAGTATAAAAATACAAAAATAAAATAGAAAAGATTTAGACCACCACCTCTTTTTAAAAATGCAATTCCTTTAAGGCGTTCGGAACAATGAACCAGAAGAAATAAAGTAAAATAGATAGAATGACAATAAATTAAATTGGAAGTCGCTTACTAGTTCGGAGATACAAGTCTAACAAAATGCAAAGTTACAAAGTCTTCAGTTGATCCCGAAAGCCACGTGACACCAGTTGAAAAAGTTACAAGTAGCGTACTTAGAATATTTACCATAACGTTATTATTTTTTAAATGTTACAAATGAAAATAAGAGAAAAATAATCTTTAAATTACTGATTACGCCACTTCCAGGATAACTTGAAGCCTTTGTATAATATATCTTACAGAAGTATCACTATTATTAGTAATATTATTTACTGTTTTTCGGTAAAATTAATATTAGGTTTGATGGGCCCACAAATCACAAAATGTTCTTATATCGAGAGTATTTACAACATTGTGCTTGGTTATTGCGCTGTCAAGACAGATAATCTATGCCAATTAATTAAGTCGATAATCATCGAATATTATCGATATTTAAAATCGTTTAGAAACTAATTGCTTTTCTTTTTTTACTTATATAATTAGCTAAAAAGCATTTATTTATAATAATTTCCTAAAGTATATACAGGAATGATGTAGTAAGCAGGATCCAGCAAACCAATATTAATGACTACACCGATAAAATGAAAGAAATACAAGATGCGACTATCAAAACCTTGTGAAATGTTGGTATTCAGCTATTCGGGCATGCTAGGCGGATCCGCCACACCCCCCGCCATTTCATATACTTTCTTTCCCACTTCTACTGCCAGCTTGTCCGCTTCTTCTCTTGTAGCAGCCTCAGCGTACACTCTGACGATATCCTCCGTTCCCGAAGGTCTAACAAACGATCTTGCCTTGTTATATTTCGCTACTAGTCCGTTTATCTCCTCCTGTAAACCTTCGGGGGTTAAACACCTTCTCTCAGCATCTGTTGTAGTAATAACATTGCGATTCTAGAACAGGAATGATGACTATACAGGGTGCTCTTGGAAACTATACAATTGATGGGGGAAAGATTTAAAAAGGAAAGCAGTAAAAGGAAATTTAATGAAAATATTTTTAAATTCCAAACATGACCGTTAGGGGCGCGGTTCTTTTAAGGTTTCAAGATTATCAATAATTTTAAATGCTTTATTAGTTACCTTCCGGTAAAGACGTTTTGCATATCGCGAATTATAAATGCAGTATGGGTATATTGCAAAAACACAAAGAACTGAATCTGCTACAACTTTCGTGGCTTTTATTCGGATTAAAGACATGCGAATGAGCGACAAATTCAAAACATCTGAACATGTTTTCATAGGCGCGATCCCCCTTCCATTAACTCATGTTTCGTTTAGTCACTCTCAAACAGTGACTGAGCTGCGAGAACGGTTACCTGTGGTTATGGTATAGCGGTAACTGGTTTCATATTTCTTTTTATACGTTCTTTGTCTAACAGGGCGCTGTACATTTCATTAAAACAAAAACATAACCACAAATCGCATATATAACAGTTTTTTTAAAGTTGTATTGGATTTATAAAAGCGCTGATAATCATGCTGGTGTTGAGGTCCAATACTATAAGAAAAAAGGACAAAGAAAGAAAAATATTATGCTTATACTTTGATTTTGTCAATTTCGTCTCAGGTAAAGTACTTTTTTGTTCACAGTACGCCAATGTGTACTAAAAAAAGTTGTGCCGAACGAATATCTATGGCAATCTGCTAATTTTAAAATTTTAATAACACGTGGCAAAAAACTACTTTTCCGACTACCATATTCGAAAGTACAACTTTACTACACTCATGCGAGCCTAGAAAGCGCCACCTTACCAAATTGAACTGTCAACACGTCACTTTACCGTCCATGGACAGTAGAGTTAGGAAATGACGCATTTTTTTATGTAAGTTTTTTTTTTGTTCGATTGTCAAAATAGCTGTCAAGCTATCATTCACATATGAATCATCTGTGTTATGAACATTACAAATGCAAGTAAATTGATTGTAGTAAGTGATAATCATGTGGTAGTCGAAAAAATATTGTATGCACCACGACTGGAAAGTGTTTTTATCGAACTGGTTTGGTTGCTCGCCTCAGTTCGCAATCTCCAAACTCGTTCGAAAACATCACTTTCCAGCCTTGATACGTAAGTAACTATTTTCGACTATCACTTTACCGAATTGTACTATAAATTGAACTCTGATCGCGTCACTTCCTTTACTTTACCGTCCATGGACAGTTATCTGGAAAGCGGGAAATGTTTCAGTACATGGTTCTCAACTTATTGTCACGTTTGTATTTTTAGACACAATCGAAAAAAAAAAAAACGCGTACATCTGCAGGTAACGCAATTTGATACATTTCCTGAACATTAAAGAGTGGTGTTTAAAACAGCACTAAATGCCCTTCAAAACTAGTCTTTCCGTTTCTTTAATTCGGACAAAACATTGAGAAATTCTAGCAGATTTAGTTTTTTATGATTCAGCAACTCCTACTACATTTATTATTGATAATATGACAAAACATCTGTAAACAAAATAATAGGTAATTAACTAAAGTTTGTAGTCAAGTAATTGAAGTTACAGCTAATCCTGGAACTAACTAGCTAGTTAACTACAACTAGTAAATTTAAAATTGACTGGCAACTGCGCCCCTTAGCGCATATATTTGGAACTTAAAAATATTTTCCCATTTTAGTTATGGAAAACAAATTTCGCAAAATATCGACGCTTCAGAGCCATAGTTCAGAGAGCCTCTATATGTTACAGTAGATTTTTTTTTTCAATATTTACCTCAACAGTGACTTTAATTAACCTATTCGGTAAATCGGTGTAAGCCGCCTCCCAATCTTGAACGTCCCATCCTTTGGCGTGCAAAATCGTTTCGACAAGCAACATGTCGGATATCGCATCTCCAACGGTCTCGTTCACTACATCTATTAAGTTCAGTAACCTTTTGGCGGCGTTTCGTTGTGCGTTCGATAGACTAGAATCTTCGGCAGTCTGTTTCAGTTTCTCCTTGGCAGTCTTTTGAAAAATTACAGTGCCGTGCCCGTTGGCTTCGAAATACACGCCTATTTCGTACTCTAAGGCCTTTTGATGTAAATGTTTTACACCGGTTGAAACGCAGCCGACTGGAACTTTCTGAAATTCATAGAAAGTAAATAATAGCAGGTTCTTTGGAATGGAATGGATCTTTGCTTATAGATGGATTGTTCCATTTTGGACATATTTTATAAAAATCAATGCGTTAAAAATATGTTTAGCTATCGAGAGTATCCTAGAAATGAGTAAACGCATGCTTACTACACTATTTTAAATAAAACACCCCTGTATATCATTCCACTTTTAAAATTTACGCTAAAAATAACAATTCTTAAAAGTGAATCAGGTGCAAAGCTTTAATAACTATTTTTAGTCAAAATGTCAGTCGCATTCGACCAAGTCCACGTTATTATAGTATTTAAAGTATGCGCACACAAAACAAACACAACAAATTTTCATATAAAAGATCTAATGATACAGCATATATATTAAAACTTACAAGTTTCTGCATTATATATTCAGTCGAAGCACCATTGGCGTAAGCGGTTTGGATCAAACCTAAATTGAGATCAACGCCAGTCTCTTCTAACAATTCCTTTAAGTAAGCGGCGACAAGAGTCGCTATGCGGTCGCCATCTAACAGATGGAATTTGTGATCGTCGTCCGCGAAATAATAAACTATCCTATCAGCGTCGCCATCTACCGAACAACACCGAACGTACGGTTCTACGGGTATCCCGTTGGGGAACTTCTGATTCGACTTGACGAAATCCGCCCCGCACTGAGATACAAATTAATCAGCCAACTAGAATAGCACAGACGACGCTACAGTTACTTACTAAGTGATTAAGTTTTCCGGTACCGATACCTTCATCGTTATACATCTTTATCTCCAGGGAGTCACAGAGTCTCTCTCGGAACTGTTTGATCTTTTTGGCGCCCACGCCGTTGGCGCCGTCGTATAGGACCCTGTTTTTATAATTGCCGCGGCTATATTCGTCGCCGCGTAACTTCAAAAAGGCACTAACTAGTTTGTGATAGTAACCCTCCTCGGTTGGGATACCGTATGCGTGCTTAGTATTCCTGCATACCACGAAATAGTGTAATTGGGGCGTGGTTACTATGCCAAAATCGACTGGTTTCCCGGCCAAGGCTAGCACACCGTCCATCAGGGATTTTGCTAAACTCGGACTGCTCGGCCTAAAATTTATTACATCACATCAAATTAACGGAATCATTGAAGTGGTAATACGAAATTTAAAAATAAAGACAAACCGTTTTTGGAAAGATATAAATTTTAATTTTCCTTTAATATCAGATTACATATTTCGGCCACGATTTACTGACCATATTCAGATCTACGTCAATTTTCGGAGTTTGTTTGAGTTTGGTGTAAATGTACACAAAAAAAAAGTGAAGAATATTTATTATTATATTCCCGAATATTATGGAGAAGTAGTAATGGTAGTAATGCTATTGGACGGTAGCTTTTAGAATTTAGTGTGAGTTTTTGGTTTCTGTAGTCACCAAAAATTTGAAAATTCTTCAATTTCAAATACCGCGAACACGCGAAAAAGCTTTTTACTGTCAATATGACACTAGAAAATTAAAAATAATACATTCTTATGTTTTCTGCGCCTACTTGGATGCAATAAAGTACACTATAACAGTTTCTTTTGTCATAAAATTCTTGTTTCCAAATAGAACATCATGGGTCCTTTGCATTAATTTGGAAGACATTTTTGCCGATTCTAATAATAGGAAAAACTTCATGGTGCAGTTAACAGTGGGCCCTCCTAATCATCATAACGGCACCGGAAAAAAAAGCTCTATAACTTTAGTACCACTTTTTTGTTTGTAAACTTTTTGTTATCAATATTTATTTTATATCATAGAATTGCCCTACTTTCTAGCAGCTATAAAATAAAATGTTTGCCATTTAATCGGGTAATCCAACATTTCTAGATGCTACCCACCATTACATAATTCCTTACATTACAAATTTCTTTTCTTTTATTAAGAAAAAAGGACAGTAAACATGCTAATTGCGAAAAATAGCATAAAAAACACATTTCGCCCTTAAAGCACTTTAAAACTAGTTTTTTTAATATACTCTAAAGTAATTAGGGAAAATCTCATAAAATTCAAGTATGACTGGCCAACTGCCCAAAAACCCTTTATATCAATTTAGTACCTTGTGTCTTTTCCGATGTATATGTGCACCCTCTCCGTCATCGGTATGTTGTATTCTTTTATGATTTCTGCTATTATCGATTCAAGCTGATCATCGCCAACATTTGCAAATTTGGTGGCCCATGCTTCCCAGCTCTGCTCGAGCATCTCCCCATGCGGATCGACCAATTTCACCCCATTATCGGGCTCAGGGTTATGAGAAGCCGTTATCATAACACCAATAGTTGCTGTAATTTAATTTTAAAGGGATTTTAAAATTTTTTTGGAAGATTAAAAATTAGACTCGATTTATTATATAATTTAATTGAATAAATACTTCCTGTTGCATTAATATATTTACACAGTAATTTCATTATCTATCATCTGTTGAAGCAGGATGTTTAAATAATAATAATAATAAATTGGTATGCTTAACTATTTCAATTGAGATAATATATGCAAGACTGTTGAGTCATCAAACGTTTACATTCTCTAATTAAATCCTAACATGGTAACATACCATAATTAACGCTTTTTTTTTAATTATAATTTTCATTCCACATATAATTTAATTATATTAATCATGCGGCTTTCAAAAATTATCATACTTACCATTTTTGTATCGCGCTCTCAAAACCGCCAACAACCCCATGCGATACATAACATACCCCAGTTTAGTGGCCCTAAAATGAAAGAAATTCCACTCAATCAAAGTCGCCCTTGCTTCCCAACCTTTTTTCATTCATTTGTTCTAACCTAGCTTTCTGACAGTTATAAAAAAATATACATATTACGCTTACTTTGTCCTAAATCCCGCTGTACCATACTGTATATCCGCTTTTTCAGTTTTCGGGTGCATTTCTCTGGCGAAAGCATAAGCCGTCCTATAATTTGCCATGTTGGTCGATGACACTTGACATATGCACATGCACTACACTATATGCTATGATGAGCGAGGCGAGAATGTATTCCCAGGAACGCTAGAAAGAGATGTAGGTATAGATTCCGCTGAGTAATGCGGGCGGTATGACCACAGACCGGTGATTCAAAAGAAAAGACAGTAACCTACCTTAAACACTAATCGATTGACTTTCACTTTCGCACAGGTGTCCACAGGGTCGTTCTTCGGGCGGGATTGAGCTGAAAGGACGTTAATTGCGCCCGTTATAGCTTATCAAAAATAACTCGTTTTTAAATAAGAATACGGACGACCTTGATACAGTTTCCGAAGTTCAACTGCCATAAACATTTATAAACAACCGCCTATTACAAATCGAATGCGTATTTTTCACATGCCTGTGATATACTGTTACGGTAAATCCATATCTTCACTTCATCAATTGTAAATTGCCTGCCATTTGTCTCGCTATGTGGGAATTCTTATCCGGAAATGTCTTGATACCTTGAGCAGTTTTTTGCGCATGCAGTCTATGCACCTCTAAGTTCTATAAATATTACCAAAAATTATCAGCTAAAATTAAAATCACACACTATTGCCAAATACCAAGTATACTTTAGCTACTTTTGTTTAATGGAGACGCCGTTAAGAATTGGTTGAATAAGGAAGAAGTTATATATCTGAGAGACAAATAAAAATGCTGAAAAAAAGTCTTTATTTTAAAGATAGTCCATATTGGACACGAGTTTCTGAACATTCTGTATAGGATTACTAATTACTATATTAGTGCCGCAATTAATGCCTATGACTTTGTATATATTTTTTTCTAATTGGATGTTGTAATAAAGCTAAAACAAAAGACGACGCAGTGCTGATATGGCTATTACAGCATACTGTGCTGTAATGATGAGATATTAACGTGGTGGGGGGGACTCTTGCCGGAACGTAATATAGAGGTGATTAATGTGCAAATTAGAAAAAATACTGTAAAAAACGTGTGCCACACATGACATGTAATGCTCGTACTTGTACTCGCATTACATAAATGCCATTGTGACACTTGTGTTTTAAAATACTATTTTTAAATATATCATATAGTCGGCCATGACTACTCATCAAATGAGCCAGTTCTGTGGGACTTCCTATTTATATAACATTAAAATATAAGTGAGAATAAGAATAAGTAATTTCAAAAAAAAAAGCAGCCTTGTCAAGTGGTACCGGGGATAAAAGTTCTCTATTTGTATTGGCTCAAATTTTGTGATTGTTGTCAAAATAAACAACTAAAAATGATAAGTTGCTTCAGTAATTAAGATTCACTTAAAACTGGTTTATAATTAATTTTATTTTTTATTCAATACAAACCTGTACACTTTTTATTAATTTCGACTATTTTCAACACCAAAATATGGCAACAATAATTCTTTAATTTTACCGCTTTTAACTGTGTTTAAAGAATAACATAATTGTATGTATATTTTGTTGTTCAGGAATCTATGAGCGTAACTGGAAACACGTTACCTATATTTAGAATTAGCTGTGTGGTTCGTAGTAGTCGATCGATCGATGTTTGGCAACGTCGCAGACTATTTTAATTGATTCCTTACCGATATGTTAGAATTTTGGAACGGGAAACGTCGAGATAAATATAACACGAGATATTTTGGGCTTTATTAATGAAACTTTACATAGAAGCGGGCGAATGAATAAAGACACACATTCATCTTATTTAATTTTTATTTATAAAACTGATTCAACATAATATAAACACTTTACACGGAATGTAAACATATACAAGTTGTAAATGGACGGAACGTAACACAAAAATAACTTGCACTATAATACTTTTCTACTCAAATAGAGCACAGTGCGTTAATCAGCCTGTCTATTTACATTAAATATCAAAAAGAGATTCAGAAATAATTAAGTAAATAAAAGATCTATAAAAATTCAAGTTCTTTCTCCTTAATGACTACTTATAATAAAATATCTGTAATTAGAGTATAATAATGTGCAATTGTTACATAAATTAATAAAAAATATAATTAGAATATACTTAGAAAAATAGCCATACGACTTCGTCCTCTATAGTTGATAAATAATAGCTGTAAAACTAGATTGGTAAAAAAAGAAGTAAAATGTAATATATAATGGATATAAGAGATATTAAGCGTACGCCATTACTAACTTGGGATATATTTTATACCGAAAATAGAAAAGCAATTGTTGGTTTGTTCCGGGGATAATCACATGAACGACTTTATTTTTAAATGGAATATCGTGAATATTTTTGCATATTCGAATTTGAAAAGAAAAAAAAAATTAAATTTTACCCAAACCTGGATTGATTCAACATTTGATGAGTTCATGTATTACAAAAGGAGTAAATAATTTCTTTTTTAATCGTTCGAAAAATTAGAAGTGAAGCGAATAAAACATAATCAGCGTTGTTGTCAAAATGCATCATTTGTCATTGAATAGATGAATATTAGGTTATGTTATTTACAGTAAACTATATTACCGAACGAACGCAAATATTTTTTGTTGTAGTTTTTCCGTGCAGGTGGCTCTCTTCTATACATATAATACATTTTAATCTGTTAGTGATCGTTTTTAAATATCATTATGATACATTTTAATCTTTTAATCTTGGTTAACTGAAGAATTGACACTTCACTCAACATTTCTTTGACATTTTGTAAGTAAAAAACCTTTAATTCATATCTTAAAAAACAATTTTATATTAATTTGCATTCTTCTTAATTTTGTAGTCACCTGTTAATGATATTTTTAATTGAGACATGTGAAATAAAAATAAAATAATAATACCATAATATACAGATTGGAATTTTGAACATATGTAGTTGTCTATCTATTTCTATATTTATAAATTAAAGTATGGATTATATCTCAATTAATATGTATTTTAAAAGATCATAAATTTGCATTTGGTAGTGTAGCGTCATAGATCAGGTGCATCGATATCTATCGACACTTATGCATTTTATTGAACAAGCCAAAGTCAGTTGCTACATGATCAAGAGGTTTAATTATACAAAATCACGTCAACTAAGAACATATTATGTTTCCTCCACTGACGACAATAATAGTAAATCATTCACATCAAATATTAATGGTTCAAAATAGAGAAAGTAAAGGCACTGGAAGAAACTACAACGACATGATCAGTTTTTAAAGTTATTCGCATTTTATTAATTGAAATTGTCAACTTTTAGTTCACAATTGTATATTTAGTTTTTTTTTTTCTATTTGTCAAATATTAAAGCCAATGAAAAGTTTTACGGAGAGTTATAAATCAACAAATTTAAGAAAATAATTAATTAATTAATATTTTTTCCTGTAATAGTCTCCGTAGTTGTTACAATAACAAACTTAGTAATGGCAAACGCTCAACTTTGATTATAATATATTGGAATAATTAATGAACACACAACCTTTAAATTATGATATTTCCTATTTAGATTCAGGTATTTTTTACACAAGGCACTTTCTTGCAATTATTTTCTCATTATGAGTGAAAGTATACACGAAACTTAACGCGTTATATAATATTTATATAAGATAAATCGCTACCAATTAGAAGAGATTATTAAAAAAATAAATGATAGAAAAAATAAAATTATGATCCTGCCAACAACAGTCTAAAATTCATTTATAAAAATATAAAATTATATACAGATCCTTCATTTTATCCTGACAACCACGTAATCAATTACTTAAAATCTGCAAACTGATGTCCATGTTGTCATTTGTGTTTCATGTTGTCAAGTCATCACCAATATGCAAATAAAATGTTACTAAATTTGTCCAGCAACCAACTAGTTGGAATTTCGGTTGTCTAACTCTGCGGATTTTAGGATAAAATAAAGCCTTTATATATAAAGATCGTTCGCTTTAAGTAGAGATATTGTACGAGCGTACAAAATGAAAACTTCATTACCTACTTGTACTTTTAAATTGTATATCGTTCAAACACTCGCTCTTCATTCGCAACTTCATAACCGAATTAAAAATGCTACCGCCGAAGAAAGGACTAAAGCTAAAGACGCTCTGGCAGCGGAAGTTCCCGCGTAGCAATCCACCACTCGCTTGGCGCGCATGAAATCTGGACCCAGATAAGCGGAGTATTCTCTTTTGTTCGGCTCAATCACTTTCAGCTGGGTAGCGGCGTCTTGAAATATTAAATCCGTGTAGGGCGGCGTGGAATAGAACATTGAAAAACTGCGACGTGAACGAGGAAAAAAAAATTAATATAAGTAATTCTACGGTTAATTCGGTGAGATTACCTGAATTCGTCAACGATCTTGCTGCCGTAGTAAGTCTGGGCGTACATGAATAGGTTGATGTAGGCGTTGATTTGAGTCTCGTTGTATCCGTATGCGCCTCGCGTGACGATCGCGTTAGCTTTGACTTTGCCCAGGTTGCATTTCGCGTATTCGTTGATTTCAGCACGGGTTCCTGTAATAAAATGGCGCTTTAATAATTAAGATTTCGCTGAGTATATCCGATGAAAATAGAGCATGTAAATAATTAGTATATTTAATTGTGATGCCATTATTAATGTTACAAGTTACGTTTTATACACGCTGATTCATTTTCGATGCCCACCATCAGGATTTCTTTTCCCAAAAATCACCACAAGCGTTTAATTTTGATCTATGCATGTCAATAATATAATAAATTATAGAATACTCCCGCCACACATTTTGAATACCCGGTTATAATGCACAAAATAATTGAATAAATGTTTATGTTGGTTAATACGTAGTGTAATAAAAGTAAAAATAACCATTATTGGTATATGATAAACTGCAATTCATATACCAATAATTGGTATATTGTAAATTATATTTCAACGTTTTATTTAATCATTTATGGTACTAGGTATTAACCAGTGGCGTAATTACATTCTAAATCTGACGCCCCTCCCCTCACTACTCACTACTCACTACCCACACTGCCTTTAGTTTTAGGTAGAGCCCATTCAGCCCATCTGTAAATATGTCACTGGGTATAACGCAAGATTAAACATCTATTCAACTATTTTATTATTGGCATTATAAACGCTTATTTAACGTACACTACCGACTCTAAATGAAGGATCACTTGTATGCAGGTGCGTTGTTCCGTCTTTTTACCCTCTTCTCGTGCACTAAATATATAAATTAATAGAAAATTAGGGTTCGTGTCTGGGAAGTTTGTAAACAACTGTCGGATTATCCCATTATTGGGAAGTATAAGAAGTCGTAATTCCTTTATAATATATAGTTATATAATTATGGTATATCTAACGTTCTCGCGGGTATAACATATAAATTCACCTTCTCGGTCACTTCGCGTGTTTTCCTCCGAGCGAGGATTACTTGGACGTTTCGGTGGCATCTCAGCTACCTTTTTCGACTTCTTGTCACTACTGGCGTTCGAAGACTAGTTGACATGTTTATGCGTTGCCGTGTAAGTATCCCTGGTTGCCGGCTACCATGTGCTATTGGTTCAGGTGACTGACCAATTACTTCTGGCATATGTTGTTCCTGTAGTGGATGACCGACGACCATTTGGTTTGTAACAGATCTACTGTTTTGTGCAGAACTTTACGAATATACTGATGTTGCAAGGCACTCTTCCAAGCGACAGGTAAATGTAGCGCATCATCTCGTTTATTTAGGCATTCTGGCCGTTTTTCAATTTCAATTGCTTCCCTAAGAGTTCTTGGTTTTAAATGTTCAATATTAGCAATTGTCTTCGTTCCATCGAAATTGATCTTATGACCAGTTAATAACGAATGTTGTGCTAGAGAAGAGTTAAACGCTTTCTGTTTTACCGCGATTTTATGTTCTTCTCTGCGTACATTTATCCTCCTGTTAGTTCGTCCGATGTAAGAAGATGAGCACTCACCGCAAGGAATTTCATATACGCCTTGATTCTCTAGAGGAATACTTTCTTTAGGTGATTTTAGCACTTGGCCAATTTTTTCTCCGGTGGTAAATACTGCTTGAATGCCGTGTCTTTTTAATATTCTACCAATTACGTCAGTTGTTCCCTTTACATAAGGAATTATAACTTTGCCTACATATTCTGTTCTTTCTCTTGATTTGTTTTTCTTATTTAGGACTCGTGTTATGGATTTGTTGTTAAATCCATTTGAAATTAAAGCGTCTCTGATGTTTTTTATTTCTAAATTTCTGTGTTCTTCATCGGTAAGTTTCACTGATCTCGATACTAATGTGTTAATGACAGCTTGGAGTTGCGCTGGATGGTGATGTGATTTAGCATTTAGGTATCTGTTTGTGTGTGTGTCGGTTTTCGATATACTGTATGTCCTAAAGTACCATCCTGTTTTTTCTTGACTAGTATATCTAGAAAACAAAGCTGACCATTTTGTTCTTTTTCCATTGTAAATTTGATTTTTTGATGTGTGCTGTTTAAATGGGCCAAGAACTTTTGTAGCTCTTCTTCTTCATGGGGCCAAATTACAAAAGTATCATCTACATACCTTAATCACAGCTTCGGCTTTTTTTGAGTTGTTTGTAAAGCGACTACTTCGAAATTTTCCATAAATAAATTTGCTAAAGCAGGAGAAAGCGGTGAGGCCATTGGAGCACCTTCAACTTGTTTATAGCGCCGACCTTTATATATAAAATAAGTATTTTTGAAACAGTGGTTCACTAGATTAATGATATATTCTGGCGGTTTGTATTTTTCGTGTATAAAAGAGATTGCTTCTTTTACCGGAACGTGTGTAAATAGTGATACAACGTCAAAACTCACTAAAATATCTTTATCTTCAAGGCGATGTTGCTTGATTAAATCAATAAAATGCAAAGAGTTCCTTACGTATGATTCTGCTTGTTCTACATACGGTTGTAATTGTGATTTCATTATATTTCATTGCTGCAGTGTTTCTATCCACCACTTTTTTATGAATTGATTAAGGCAACTTATTATCCCGGAAGTATTATTCTGTGTTTAGAATTGCTGAAGTAAATTTATTTTTTGCCTAAATAATCTTGTTTTGTCTTTATAAGGATTAAAGAATTAATTCTTTATTCGAACATACTCGTTGCTTTGAAAAATGTGTAGCATTTCTTTTTTGTTTTTGATTTACAAAGTGACCCTTCATTTATGGCCGGTAGTGTAATGTCGCCAACGCAACTCTTTATTATACAACTCGTGTTATCATTAGAAATAAAAAGTAGATTGGCAAAAGCTGTCAAATTTTGTGTGTCCATGGATCTGTGACAAATCACGGCCGCAATTCTTAAAAAAAAAAAAGAAAACGGGAAAAGTTACTTTTTATTTTTAACTTTCTTCAATCACCTTCTTTTAGAGAAAAACTAAATATTTCCACTTTTGATCTTCTACCTGACCGTATATTCAAAATTATTATATGACGTTTCGTTGGCTTCTGGTCATCATCAACCTTCTTATTTCTCATGAGCATCATTTTGAAATTTCACATCACACATAATAAACAGTTTTTTTTTTTTATTTCAATCATACGGGATGGGACAAAAGTATGGAAACGAATTTGAACGAATCTAGACACATATTTGAAAATTGGAGAAGTCGTATAAAATCATGGAAGCTAAATTTCGTGCAGGATCCACCCCCTACCTCCTCGGAGCAGGAGGGTGAAAAAAAAATAAATAAAATGGTCGGACAAGTGAAGACTCATTTTGAAGGTGTTTTGAAGCCGAAAAAGTTCGTATTATTATTATTTGATTTAATTCAAATACGAATATATTTTAAGAAACTACATAATAATATACAGTATATCTAAAAAATTAAGCAGCTCTAACTCTAAAAATAAAAAAAATGTAAATTCCATTTGCGTTTATTAAAATTTTCATAAAAAGATTCATTCATTCAGCGCAGTTTCCTGAAATTGATAATTTGCAATGTTACCAGACTAAATAGAGATCTTTTCTTGATTTTTACCGGTAAAGTTACGAGTTAGGTTATGTTAAAGTTTTAAGAAATGGTGGCAGCGTTTAAAAAAATAGTATTTTCAGTTATTTTTCTTTACCTCAAAATTATCGTTAGCAACTGCAAACTTGATTTTTTTAAATAAACTATTACTAGTTAACACCAAATCAGCTGATATGGTGTATCGTATTCAAAACCTTTGAAAACTCCAAAAGTAGAAAATAAATCCTCGTAACTCCCAATGGAAGAGGAAAAAACTAATGCAAATTGTATATGATTGAATGTGATTGGGCCCAGTAACAAATTATAAGAAAAATGACTTAACATACCCAATTATTGTGTTATATTATGAACCACGAATAAAGAATACATTTAATTTTCATAAGTGAGGGTATAATTAATACAAAGAAATATAAATTCCAAATTAGGTCTTAATGATGTCACTTTTGTTCATTCACACTAAATTGTACTTCTTTCGTTTTAATTGTAAAAAAAAATTATTAGGGTATATATAGTCTTCTAGTGTAAATATTTTACCTAAATTCAGTATTAGGTAAAATAGGAATAACCACTTTTCTAAAAAAATAAGTTACTAGTTTCTGATTTAAAGACTCACCATCCGGACAGAGTAACTCGAAGTCGTCGACCAACGCATCTCTCGCCCACCATTCCCGCCTTTTCCCGCCCGTATTTTCCGTGGGCGTGGTATGCTTGACGAAAGCGACGTGTCCGCCCCCCTCCACGAGGCATCTGAACGCTCCTGTGTGGCCGTAGAACATTTCCGAAGCGTCTCTCCGGCAGTACTTGTAACTAGAGCCCCTGCACATGTCGCACATGTTATCGTACGGCATTCCCGTGTTGTATTCCGTGCTGAGGGCGCCCGGTATGCAACTCTTCGTGAAATATTCCGCGGCTGCCCTGATGCTATTGCATCCGTACGGGCGAATCCAACCGTTGCTGATCAGGTACGCCATGGGGTAAACCCAACCGGCGGCGGTGTTTATGCCGCCGTGACACGTGTATTTGCCTGAAATGCGATTTCAACGTTTCAATTCGTTTCTTTAATAATTAAACTGCTTACCTCTCAAATAAGTCAAATCGGTGCTTGGATCCGCCTCCTTAGCTACAGCGACGACGTAGTATTCCGGATCGGCTAAATTGTATACTTCGCTAATAAAAGGTACTAATTCAAAATTCAAGCCGGCCGTATAGATGTCACCCGCATCGAATACTGCCACGTCAGCAGTTGCCGAACTGATAGCTTGCATACAGTGAATTTGCGAGTGACCCTTGTAGCAAGACATTTCCGGTTTGAGCAGTTGTGCTTTAAGTGCGATCTGGAATCAGATTATAACGTAGAAATTAAGGTGGAGCATTACGCAATTCATTGTCACAGAAGTATAGTAAATTCCATATATAAATAAAATATAAGCTTGTGAATATTATTAATTTAAAAAACAGTTGCATTTTCCAAAAATATAGTTACGTTATGTAGACGCTGTTTTCGCAGTTATAAATGATGGTTTTGACTTAAAATCATTTGTTGAGCTAATTAAAGGGCAATACCCTTCCATAAAATTCACATTTAAACAAGAAATAAAAGATAAACTTTCCGACAACGTTTTAATCAGCGAAAAACGTTACAGTATCATAAGAAAATTAAAACAAAGAGTTTAATCATATTTTTTATGTCGATAACATTAATGGATACACTGGAGTTTATTACGAAAATTTATAAAAGATTTCAATACAAATATTTTTTTAAAATATATACAACACTTATTCCGACATTGAACAATAAAACGGAAAATAAGAAGTATGTGAAATTAAACTACCTTTTCTCATTACAGTTTAAATTTTTAAATTGATTTAAGAAATTTCTTTCTCGAATGCTCTATGTAATAATAAAATACAAGGAAAAAAACTAATGCAAAAGTCAGGAACTTACAATAGTATTTTAAAACACAAGTGTCACAATAACGTGTACCTATGTAATGCGAGTACAAGTTTGAATATCGCGCCGCGTAGCGTACGAGCATTATAAGTCGTTGTGGCACACGTTTTTTACAGTATTTTTTTCTAATTTGCACATTAATCGCCTATATTACGTTCCGGCAAGAGTAAATACGGCGCAGCCATTAGATAGCAGTTACTTGATTCGAGATAGCAAAGCCTGTCAAATCAAAAAGTCGTACACGGTGAAAAGCGCATGCAAATATATGTTGAACGTAAATAAGTCAGTTATTTAAGTGTTTTATTAATAAGTAGTGTTTAATTTGATTAGTTAGTTTAAGTGTTTTCTTTGTTCTTTGTTTTATTTAAGTTTTAAATAGATTTGAATGTGTAAAGTAATAAATTTAATATAATACATCGCCCGTGTTGCTTCTCTAATCCCCGATAACGTTTTAATCGTCAAAAAAGGTTACAATATATTTGAATCTATATACAGTGCATACACTTAGAAATGAAACCCACGTAATCTCTGACGTAATACAAAACGAGTATTTGACAGTTGACTTTTGTGTTGATTATTTATATTATACCTGTCAAAAATTATTTTCCAATATGTAATGAAAATCTATATAGAAATTTCATTTTTGAATATTGGCATACTGATAAATGGGTCGTATAAGTAAAATAAGTCACGTGGGTTCCGTTTCCAAGTACACGCCCTGTATATAAAAACATACAAAAAATAATTAATAATGACTTGGCTCAAATAAATAATACTTTATTCAATCTTGTTAAATACATTTCTTTTCTTACCACTTTTTGTTGACCATTTTTAGCGCTGAGTGTTTATTATTCAAAGATTTATCTGTTGTGTGTCGTGTTAAATTAGTAATGTACTGATTATTTATATATGTAACTTAATAAAACATTTGTGAAGGACTTCGTGAAGGAAAATAACACTGATAACTATAGCGCGCCCAAGAAATATTGGTGTGCGAAAAATATGCAAAATAATTTACCTAAATCTTACATCGTACTACCCCTGATCCCTATTTTGCATATTTGACAACGGTTATATGGTTCGATGGTTTTTAGCGTGCGAGTTCATTAAATTTTGTCTTACATTTACGATTTTGTCATTTTAAATAAAAGTGTAAAAAAATTGAAAGCAAGAACGTCAAACCTGGAGGAAGTTATTTTAATTCTGTACGCCGCTATAAATTCGCAAAGATAAAGAGAGGACAATGAATTCTTAATTTACAAATCCACTTACCCTCATTTTTATACATTTTTCCATTTCAACATCGGAAGTAACGCACAAAGTCATCCTATCCACCGGACAAGATCTAATGCCCAATACGACCTCGATCAAATGACCCAAATACCGATCGTAGGTCTGTTCGTTCTCTTGGAGTGGAAAAAAATGTCTGGTCGAGTCCTAAAAATAGAAAAAACAAAAACGTAAACGTGTCGATAAGAAAAGCTACAGCAGCAAACCTGGAACATCAAATTCGATTGGTTGCCAAATCGAGGTACCGACTCGAAGAAAGTGAAATATTCATATTTCGTCGTACCATTCAACGAAGTTTCCTCATCGTCATCATTAACGCTAGGCTCTAAATCGTTGGTGCCGTCGAATTCGTTTTTCACTGGTCCGTAGGGATCGATGTTAACTCCGTATCGATTCGGATTTAATATACTGGGATCTTGTCCGAACGGATCCCCATACGGGTTCCCGTTATTGTCGTAATTTCCGTATAAATTCGGTCCGTTTTGTCTGGAGTACGGATCGTAATCCGTGGGAGTGCCGCCGAAACTGTTCCTGTTGTAATCAGTGTAAGTTTGTCTGGCGACTCTGTTTCCGAAAGCGTCGTAGTCCGGTTGATTGTCGTCATAATTATTATTATTATTATAGGTCGGTGAGAGCGAGGTATTCTTGTATATTTCAGATATTTTATCGAGGAATTTCTGATATAAAAGTCGATCTTCCATCGGCATTGCCGATGATACGACTATAGCGTTTGTAGGGGCTTCGCCCCAGTTACAATTTCTAAACTCGCTTAACGCTTCTCTCGATCCGTCTTTGCATAGAAGGTCGAAGTGATTCAGATTTAAACCGGCTGCAAAGAATACTCAAATTACGTCAGAATTCTTATTATGGAAAAAAATTGCTATTTTCAGCAGTAATAGTTTTTGTTTTACTGTTGACGACTTCGTTTTAATAATACTAACTAATAAGGTACAATAGTAATATTATTGAATGATTTTAATTATGTACATAGTAGACTCCGAAATGTAAATTAGATTTTAATATTTAGTTATGTAAGAAATTAGCGAAGTAGGATAATTTTATAATAATAGAATAAGTACTACTAAAATAAATTATTAAATAAATTTATATTAACGCTCCATCTGGTGCACAGCTTTTTTCCCGAAATACGAAGTAAAATAGACGTACGCCACTGTCTTATATAATTCTTAAAGTAGATTAATTGGTCAACTAGAAAGTCGCTTGGAACGCACCCTCTAGAGAACGGGAATACGCCTTGCCCGAGGTCTACTTAAACCGCACCCCGTAGAGAAGGTGCGTACCCCTTGGGTAGCAGCTCGCTCTTTAATCGCGTAGAATTGATATGGAAATTTAAAATAGAGTACAAATCGATTAATTTATCATCTGTTCTTAACCCTTTTTTGAGATTGAAATCCACAGGTATACTTAATTTTTCTTACGTTTTTGAAATCAATACAATCTTTCAGTTTTTAATTGCCACTTGATATAAACCCAAGAGTGTTTGAAGCATTGCTGCCAAGATTAAGTAACAAGAAAACTTACTGATATAACTGCTCAAATAAGCCGCTTTATTTTTTTATTATTATTCAAAATACTCTATATAAAAAAAATTTCTTACGATATGTTCGAAGTAAATCTTCTATAGTTGTATGTTTTAAAAATGAAATATCCCCAGTCTCCAAAAGACATTTAAAGGCTCCTTCATATCCAGCGTAAGGATCGGCATCTGTGCACCTTTCACCTGGTATTCTACCGACGCACAATTCACATAGTTTATCGGAATTGTCTCCGATCGGATTGTTTACATCTAATAGGGCGTTCACCGCGCAGGATGGGCCAAAAAATTCAGTCGCCGTTTTCACAAGGTTATTACAATCTATGATTTCCATTACGCGTTGCTTTATTAGCTAAAATAATAAAGTAATGGTGACACAATGTTACAAAACAGCAGGTCGTGAATAGACATTGGTTTTATTTTATATTTTGCACTAATTAAAAAAAAAAGAAACTTACCGTATGAAGGGGAATCACCCAACCAGCCATTGTACCAACTCCGGCAAAACAAGCTTTCTTACCACGTAAATCGTGTAAGGAAGAAACATCTCGTAATGAATTTTTCTTAACAACAGCTACAGAGTAAGACACTGCCGCTCCCGATTCTGGTACTTCTTTCGCTATGGGAACTAAACTGTGAAAACGCCCTCCTGTAAATACCTGTCCCGCATCTAGTGTTGTCATCGTAACATCGCCATCATCCAAAAGATTCATACATTCCTCTTTATTAAACGCCTAAGATATGAAACATTAGTTATTTGTAAGCAGTTGTACCGGCGACTTACATATTTGCATCTGACACGAAACAAACGATAATCAATTCGGATGTGATCCCTTAATATTGCATTCGCAAAACTAATACACTTCTGCTGTTCAGCGACGCTCACAGTACACCAAGTGATAGTTTTTCTTAAAGAAGGTGGTGCATAGTGGTGATCTTGAGCTGAAATAATAAAGTTGGGATTTTTAAAATATCCTTTTAACTTTTTGGGCAATCAACGAACCTCCACAGTAGATCGGGTACTTGAATACGTAAATAGATAATAAGTAAACACAAATTTCGCTTATACTCTTCATTTTAAAGTTAATAACACACCCATATCAACATTCAGCACAGCCCATTAACGAAAATTAAATTTCGTTAGGAGAAAAGGAAGAACTATTGGTTAATGTATGTGTTAAAGTAAAACAGAAATAAAACGTTAGTCATAACTGGTCATAACAAATATTTGTGACAGAGCCATCTAACAGCAATGACTGTAAATCGAATGCATATCGAATGAATTATGAGATGGTGAAAATTGTATACTCTGCAGCTTGTTGTAAATACAATCCGGCATATGTGGTTGCATAAAAATAAGTCACATCAGGGGTCTGTTTTGGTTCTCAATTCAAATGGTTCTATCACATTGCTTTGGTGTAAAAATATCGTTTTGCATAGGATCTGTGTTGGTTTTCTTTTATGAATTTTATTATTACCAAAATCAGTGATTCAATGATGTGTTTTTTTGTTATAAAAAATTAATTATTATTTGACAATGGAATTTTCAAAATCTAAATATGTATAAATATTAGCTACTGCAAGCCTATTGGCTCAAGACTTTCATTAATTATTTGCCACTACCGTTTTCTGTTTATTACTGCATCTTTCCATTTACTTACTCCTTTCTGCCTTCATTCAACTTCATCTTAATTATATTGTCCCCATCGGCGTCCTTTCTTTGCTATTGCTCTTATGTATACACTGTGCTCTTACCTTCATTACCCCTTTACACATTCTTCTTTTTGGCAAACGATGTAAGTAGCCATTTTAAGGCACTGTCTTTTTGAATCTAAATAAATATACTTAATGTAATTTGAGTTCTTCTTCTTTATTATATAACAAAAATATTTGTACATTTCTATTTGATATTGTGACATAAAACTATAAACAATGCTAATTCGCACTTACTTTTTTTTTCCCAAGAGACAAATTTAAATTGCCCGCAGTTATTTTTAGGAACTTCAACATTCAATTATATTTTTTTTTGTAATTTGGAAATAAAATACATATAAACTCTGTCAAATTTTCAGAAACAATTTAGATTTAGTGTTCATTAAATTGTGTGTAAACTTTTAAAGAGAAAGAAAATTTAGAATCGAATGTTGTCGATCACTTTGTAATACATTTTTTTATTTATTGGCATTCACATCTTCCTAATTTTCTTATTATTAATTTTTATCTGTTTCTTTTTGAATTCTATCCTAGAGTATTCTTCACGAATATTTTATTTGCTACATATTTTCAATTTACATCAAGTTTCCAAAAAAAGTTTCATGCAACCAGATAGGTATACTTAAATCATCTTTTAAATTCCCGCCACAGAATAGCGAACGGAGATTTGCCCTTTTTTATGCAGAAATCTTTACAGAATTTTTTTTTTCGTTTAGGAATTTATAAGTTTTTATTGCTGAAAGTCAGTTGCATGATGATTGTATGTCAGTTGTATTGTATATTGCTTGCTCAGTTATCCGGTAAATCGTATTAGAAAATCCTCTGTCTGTTTCAATGGTCATCAATTCATCACAATCCAAAAGTTTAAATGTCATGTTTGAAATAAAAGTGCATAAAATTGCGGGATAGTAGGTACCTTGGTTTGTAGACATGTTTGTAGAGTAACAGGCATGAGAAGAAACATGTAGATTACCATAGGATACCTTATCTCTGCCATCTACCATGGTTGTCTATTGGATTGTGGGTGTGGGTTCAAACCTCGGTTTGGTCAATATATAAGTGAAGGGAAGGGAAATAGCTCACAATCAGAGAGGATATCTTAGAAGTAGATACATATATCCACTGTTGAATTACCTTCATTTCATCTTTATAGTTAATCTACTTCTAGAACCATGAACTATCATTCAGTAAATTCTACTACAAAAGAAAATTTGTATTTTTTAACTTTTATCAGTACATTTTCAGAAACTCAGCTCACAGAAAAAATCCATATTCCAGTTGAGCCGTCGAAACTGGAGAAAATTAGGAGTTTTTGAAAATTACTTGAGGATATAAAAAGTATTACAACTTCAAGAAGAATGTCACTTTGACAGAATGATGTATGAAACTTTTAATTGATATATGTTCTATCATACTGAGCAGTAATGGAACCGTTACCCTTGGTACCTAACAGTTTAGACAAATCGAACCATGATTCGACCCATATCTTAAGAGAGGCGTTCCAAGATCTACTGAGTGAATCTACTTTTCCTGAAAATGTGGGTAAAAGTATGGAAAAGTATAATCTTAGGATGACACAGATGAAGGAAACCGCGATGATCTCTAATTACGTAAGGTTGCTGTTGATCACCAGAAAACTTCGTCTTACTTATATATTTAAGGTACGCACGAAACTGTCTGCAAATCAAGCGGATATAGAGGAGGTAGAACGGGAATTAATGGACAGACAAGCAGAATATTTTATTACAATAAACGCAATTGTAAATAATGATGCCATGAGGGAGAGAATCAAGTTACATAACTCCAGAATAATAAGAGAGATGCCCGAGCATCATGTGCAAAAGTACGGGCTGTTAGACTGCGAAGATCTATTGCCTTCTTTGCCAGAGAGAGCGATTAGTAATAATTATTTTTTGTTCACTGTTCATTGGAAATTAAAACAACTTTTATTGTAGATTTTAAATTGAATTCGAATAGACATTTATGCAGTGGACCTTGTGAACGGGTGCAGAATCAATATCCTTCGGAATTATTGAAATTTGAACAGATTTCCCCCTTATCTAAAAAACATGCTAAGGATCTTGTTATATTCGAAGCTACACCAAGGCAACTTGTTTTTGAAGATTATGAATTAAATGTGACATATGTGGTAAGTATATAGTAATTCTACTAGTATATATTTTTCATTACGCTGTGCATTAATATGTGACAACGTTAGAAATTTGGGGAATTTTTTTTTCACTGTTGGTTCATTTTTTATATTCAAGTTGCGTGAAATACTATAAAAAGCGAGATTGTACCTAAAAAAGTTGTCTATAAATGGCAAAATTTTTTGTTTTCTAAAAAAATTTCATCCATCATCATAAAGTTCTGCATTGTCCAGAATCCAGAATGAATCAACGAAAATTTATAGCTTAATACTATATTATTGGATGAGGGTATAATGCTTATCACAATATATGAGGATGAAAGTTATAAATACGAGTGAATCGAGTGTTTATAACGTAATTGAGTTTCTGCCTACCAGGCGTCATCAACGTCACTGCGAGTACAAACCCACTTACATCGCTATCGTATCTCCAGATTTATCGACCATCGCCTGTTAGGGAATTAACAGTTTAGATGTGCGTTCCACAGAGGACACAAGCCAACATTTCAGCCCATGAGACGACCGCTTGACTTGTGTCCCTTAGGGAGCGCACATCTAAACTATTCCTAAATGGCATTTTACGGTTCTAATTGTATTGAGGCATTTTTGTGTTCAATGTTATATTATAAATCGTTTAAACATGACCTATAACATCACTGCATACATTTGGGTTTCAGAAAAGGGTCAAATTAAGGAACATAACAAAACAAACCCACGTTATCGCCCTTAAACAATTACCGAAGACGAAATATTTTACATTAGAACTAGAAACAACCAATAGGGTGGCGGCTGGCATGTGCGCTGTCTACGCCGTTAAATACAACACGGATATCTACCACGATATCAAAGCGGAAACAGTGACTTTCAATACCTTTTCGGGCAACGATGTCACGGTAACTCTCAGATCGCGCAGACTATCGCCCTGTTTACGGATATTCATTCTGCGAACGAAAAGCGTCGTATCGTACAACTTTAAATTGGACTCGTTCTCGGACGAGTTCTTCGATATCGACAGGACGTTGGCACTGAATACCTCCGTCGATTGCGGTTCAACACTGGTCGGTGACGAGGTCGTATTGAGTATTATAATGAAGAACGAGGGTGGATACGGGAAGTTCTTTTTTATAACGGAGGTGGATTGGTTTTGTAACGATGTCCGAGTAAATACCCGTTATTTCGATAATCGAAGAACGTTCTCTCATACTTCACCTTCCGTATTTTAGCACATAAGTAACGATATCCAACTGGACGTAGGACCGTTTCGTTTGTATCCTGCCTACTTCCAAGTAAATGAGAACGAATTTTCCGAAGTTGTGTTGTCGTTTTTTCCCAGAAAGTATGGTTTGTATGTCGAAACGGTTTATCTCCTGTGCAATAATAACACTTACGAAGAATTGGATATCATGGGAGATGGAATTTATTTGGAAAAAAGTTGTATAAGTTTTGATGTAAGTTTGACGAAGCAACATTTTGATTTTCCGCAATTATTTTTGTTAATTATATTTTTTGTGTATGTGTTGACTCACCACAAAAAAATACCTTCCTTAGCGATTGCGATTTGGAGTAATTTGATGAGGTTAGAAAACGCAAAATGATGACGTAATTTTAAACTTAGCTTTCGTTTTAAAGCATGTAACACCTTTTATTTCTGAACCTTTATGACTAGTAGTCTTAAACAACTGTATTCGGGATAATCTCTTTCCCGATGAATTAAAGATAGCTAAAGTTATACCATTACACAAGAAAGCAAACTGAATTTCTATTTTACCGATCATTTCCAAAGTATTCAATAAATAAATCAACGATACACGCTATTTGTGAACTAATCGATACAGTTTCGATGGGAAAGAAAAGGTATAAGCAACAATGTTAGATGTATCTAAAGCATTTGACTGTTTTTCTCTCAAAATCTTAATTGAAAAGTCAGAATTTTACGGTGTAAGAGGTAATTGTTTCAATCATACCTTACTAACTGAAAACAAATGCTGATGATTGACAATAAACCTTTATAAGATCAATAAATGAATTGTGGAGTACCACAAGGATCTAAACTAGGACCAATATTGTTCCTTATCTATGTCAATGATTTATGCGCTAATCTTTAAATTTCCCAAACGATTATGTTTGGCGACGATGCGACCTTGGTGTTTAAAACAAAACACATTTAATTTGGTAAAAGAAACTCGGAACTGCCCCTGTGTAGTAATGATGAAACTCATTATTTTTATTAAATTCATTCTGGTTTACGAATATATGAGCACACATCTCAAAAATATATAATATTAAATTCTTTAAAAACATTTCTGCAAGTATGAGTAGAGGTCACATTTGCTATAACTCTTAAAATACGTTTTTAAGCGAGAAACACATCTCGCGGAGCAAGTGAGTCCCCCAGAAGCATGGCCCAGATCACAATCTACTCTCGACTAAAGCGCAATACACAGAAATTAGTTGTTCGTTGGTTAATATATGTTTTAGATTACGGACAAGATATGTAAGAGAATTTAATTTAGCAATGATTTCTTCGCAATTAAATTTTCCATATTTTCCAGTGGAGTGGTGTATACTAAAGACTTTAGACGGTCCCATATAAAATAAATAGATTGGGGTTATAAATAAATGAGGTCCACCTCAACCAATCCAGCGATCACTGTATGTCATTATTAAAAACTAACAATCAACCATACTAAACTGCGTTGGTGCACCATTTTACATAAATCTCATTGCATTTTTTGTTGCCAATGGCACATTCTCCAGAAACTGAGATAGGGATTGTTCCAAGAAGTTGCGATACACTTTGCTGTCAAGGTTTCCTGGTAGAAATACCGGCCCTTCTTTTTCATCCTGTATCTACTAAACAAAGCGACTTCTCAAAAATCATCAAAGGATACAATATTCTTAGAATAGTCAAGGGAATAACCCCTACAATTTTCCCCGTATATTTAATAAACACCTGTATCATGTAGAAGACCCGAAGATGGCTATATAGTCGAAACGTGTCGTCTCAAAAGATATTTAAATAAATGAATTGAAAGGCCTTATTATTTATTCCCCTACTTATTTTTAAATAGCTGAAAACGTTCAAGGAGTACCACTAATTTACGTTTCCAATGAATTAGATATATCAATTACGAATATTTTAAACACATTAGATGTAAATGTGGACAACTTTTCTTCCCTTTTGAAGAAAAAGGATACTTTAGGAGTTTTTTTCAATGTTAAATGTCTACCTTGTAAAGTGGTAGAAGAAAAATTGCGTTCAATGGGTCACAAGTTGATTTTTAAAAGTGTTTAAACTTTCTGCATTATTACAATTTTATAAAAGTCTATAAAGAAAAACTTTGTGACATGCATAGTATAAATCTTTATTCTCGAGGTGACTAAAAATAATTGTGGAAAATTAGCAAAATCTTGTTAAATCGGATAATTTTTCATGCATTACTCGTTTTAGTTAAAGAGGAAAGACAGCAGACCGTTTTTCTTGGATTATGAGTCAGAGTATTGCTTGCACTTAGGGAAGTGTCTAGCATGCACCAAACACGACGGCTTCATCAGGGTTACCAACAACAGGTTAGTCTCGTTGGAAGTAGGATCGCAAACGGAAAGAAAATTACGGTAAAATTTCAGTCCCTTAAATCTGTGCTACCGTTGGACGCTCAGACATAGCGAGAATCCCAATTCCAAAGATTTCAAACACATCCCCCCTCATTGGATCACAATCAAGAGTACGCCTTCCCTACCTCCCCACACGACTGTCGATTTTGGATTAGTATTTTTTCCGGAAACAACGTTAAGCGGATTGTACCGGATAGTTTTCTGGCAAGTCGAAGAACGCATTTACCAAGTGCAATACAATTATTCTCTCCCATTTTAGCTTGTACGTCGAGAATATTCCCGAAATTAGTTTACGTAGGCGAGAAGAGTTCACCGTGTTAGAGAGGGCGGAAGGTGACAATCATAACAAGGTAATGATTATAAAGTCAGGCGCAAAAATATTTCAAGGAGAGAGTGTCAAATACTGAACTTGTTTCTTGATTTATTAAATGGTAGTAGGGATCTTTTGTACTGCTTTGCACGATAGCAGAAGCGTTAGTATCAATACCGCAATAGCTCAACGGCAAAGTGCCCGTTCTCGTAAATTGAAGGTTATAAGTTCGACTGTCGGTAGCGTCATTTTTTTTTATTTTCAAATTACGATTACTAAAGAATATTATCATCAATTATAATGAAGAAGCAAAACAAAATTTAATTTATACATGTTTTCTATAATATTATTATTTAATCATTAAATAAAAAGTATGTTTGAAAGTGAATATCTTCGCTTGCGTTAATTGTACTGAGAAATAGTTCAAACTAACGTTTGATATGCTCTTCTTGTTGTCGTGATCAAATTTGAAGTTTGTCGAATTTTTATTTAAACTTTCCAAATAATATGATATATTTTCTAGCTTCTGGATGTACTCATGGGCGAAGTCGAAGTTTTGTGTGAAGTAGAGAAGATAGATGTCTTTATAGAGCCTAATCCTCTAGTCGTACCCTTTAATTTATCGTAAGTAGTAGAATACTTATTTTCAATTCTGATAATGTTGAAACTATTTTCTTATTTGACCGTTATAAATTATAATACTTTAATATGTAGCTACTAATTTTTTTTTATTTAGTTTTTTTTTTCGATCTTATCAATAACACTATTTTGAAACGTGTTTTTTTTTTTTTAAATTCTCCTTTTATTCATGTTTTCAGATGCTCTGAACATGGTTTTCTATGTTTGTTTTTTGTTTTTATTTAGAAAAGACCCTTTCATCGTTATTAGTTGGTTTGTCATTTTTCAAAGCGACAACATGAAACCAATAGTTTAGAAATGATACGTAGAGCATTAATAAAAAACAATTATGTAAAAAAACTTTGTAAATAAAAATATAAAAAAGTGACTCGCATACCTAAAAAATAAAACCAGTCAAAATATACATAATCACAACGATCTCAGCATAAATAAAGAAAATAAAGAGACTTATACAGGGTGTCTCTGAAATAAGAGTACAAAATATTAAAAATGGGAAACCCAAATTATACTGAATAAGTATCCAAAAATTCGTACGCCAATTGCAATATCGAATATACAATTAAAAACTCATTGAAACGTCACGAATGTGCCGCCCATGGATCCACTATCTGTGTTTATACTATATCTTAAGGTCATTTGTAAATACAGCTGTGATATACAGATAATCATTGTATGCAGCTGATACGAGTCAACGACTCCAATATTATTACGTACGCGAAATTTAAAGCAAATTTCAAAGAAGATATTGAAAGTAAAATGTGGAATCTATTAATGAATAACTCTATTCACTTGTGCGGAATCTGATCAATGACAGCTGTCTGAAATAAACATCATTGTTAAAAGTTGATATTTGATGTGACGAAGGTAATGTGCGTAATTATTTCTTTTTTTCTCTTTCATAATCAATTGTTGGTTCTGAAAAGAACCGATTTGCAAACCGGCGAAACAGGAGAAGTGTTAAATAAAATGTTCGAAGTGTCCTCCTTCAGCTAGCAAACATGCATCTATACGACGTAAATAGTTCTCACGAACCCGTTGAAAAGGTGCTTCTTGTCTAATGCGCTGTGCTGCATTAAAAATTCTTTGACGTAGGTCTTCTGCAGTTTCGATATCACCAGCACTGTAGACAAGAGTTTTCATGTAACCCCACAAAAAAAAATCCAGTGGATTTAAATCTGGACTGCGAGGAGGCCACGCAGTGGGACCTCCTCGTCCAATCCATCTGGGATATGTTACATTTAAAAACTCACGTACCCTTCGGGAAAAATGTGCTGGCGCTCCGTCGTGCATAAACCACATCCTTCTGCGTATGTCAAGCGGCACATCGTCCAGAAAGTCCGGCAAAACGTTGTCTAAGAAATTTAAATAAGTTTCCGCATTGAGCCGCTGAGGCAGCACATACGGCCCTAGGAGAGAGTCACCTATAATACCTGCCCAGACGTTGACCGAAAAGCGATGCTGAAACCGATGTTGTCGGGTCACTTGCGGATTAGCATCTGCCCAATGATGAGTATTATGGAGGTTCATAATACCATTTCTGGTAAAACAGCATTCATCTGTGAACAAAACGTTTGCAGAAAAGTTAACATTTTCTGCTAGACGTTCACGACACCAGGTGCAAAATCGAATTCGCGGAGGACCATCATTTTCAGTAAGTTCCTGCACACGTTGAATGTGATACGGGTGTAACAAGTTTCTTCGAA
The DNA here is from genome assembly GCA_949128085.1 of Cetonia aurata. Classification (NCBI taxonomy): domain Eukaryota; kingdom Metazoa; phylum Arthropoda; class Insecta; order Coleoptera; family Scarabaeidae; genus Cetonia; species Cetonia aurata. Next base: position 19,934,411 of record OX421887.1, on the reverse strand, counting down.
AAATGCGGTGTGCCGTACTGCGTGACACCCCCACTTGCCCTGCAGCATCACGTGTACTTACACCTGCATTTCTGTTCACAATATCCAGCAATTCTTCTTCGGCTCGTAAAATTCGACGTGGTCTTTCACGTCCGCGACCTTCGTAATTTGGTAGCAATCGACCAGTTTCTCTTAATCTAAACACGGTATCCTTTATACACGTGTAAGACGGGGTTCTACGATTGGGGTATCGCTGCCGGTAGATACGTAGAGTTCTTCGACAACTTCCTCCTGCTTCGCCGTAGACATAAATCATATCGAACAACTCGCGTGTGGTAAAAGCCATATCCGATGTGTTCATGCGTAAGGATCCAGACAGACTGAGACTCAGAGCGTAGTTATACGTCGCGTGTTGCCTGCCCTACCTTCGTTGGTTAGAAGTGTAGTGTCTCAAATACCAGTGGCGTGACGGATATTTAATAAATATCTTTGCCATTTTTTTCCTCACGTATGCGTGGGAATTTTGGAAAAATTAATTTAGATAAAAGGTGTAATAAAATTAGGGCTTCCCATTTTTAATACGTTGTACTCTTATTTCAGGGACACCCTGTATATCTTTGCCTTATATATTATTTTCATCACAACAATTAAATAAATAGAAATATAAAAAAAAATCAAAGAATCCTTTCCATTCAGTTTTATTAGTTAAAATTTTGAATACTACATGTTGCGGCTTGAACTAAATATTCCATCTTCAGGTATTCTAAAAAATGTAAAGATAAACAATGAAAACATTATACAACAAAATAATAATAATATAATAAAACAAAATTATACAAATTGCATACGAAGAACTTATACCTGTATAAAAGTTATAATCTATCTAAATACCAAGAAAATATTATAAAAATGATTATAAAAATTACTTAATATGATTTCAAAAGCTTAACCAAATAGAAGATAATATCTTCTATACAGTATTATTTGTAGAAAAAAAAGACATACCGATACTAGCATTCTAAAGTACATAATAATAATAATAACAATATTCGATATGTATACCTATGTAAATCTTACAAGTATCTGCATCGACTGACCAATGAACTAAATAGAGAGACGAGCTGAGTGAACTAATCTGGAATGAACTGCGAACTGACTCAAATATGCAGTTCAGTAAAGTGAACTAGAACTAAAGACACGCATCTGTACATTGAACTGAACTGCGCATCTCTACCCGTGAAGTGACTTAAAATTGCTTTCGTTTTGAATGTTTTTTTTTTTAATATTAGGATGCACATGGTGTGCAAAGATGCCGTTACAATAACACCCAGCACTTTGTTCCCGCTAGAATGCGAATGGGTGTCGCACAAGTCCAATAAGAAAGTGAAAATAGAACCGCAAAAGTTCGAGCTCTCCGGCGACGCGTTCCGCTGTACCGTCTCCATCAACGGAACAGATACCGAGAATATAGAGGAGCAATTCCTGTAAGCCTGACCCATCGTCCACAGATCTCCCATTCCACTAATCGATTCCCGTTCAAAGTCTTTTCGTGAACGACGGCGTATTCAAGGCGTACTTCAAGGTCGAGGCGCGAATGATGATGCCGCAGGTGACGCTCTCCATAGCCACCATCGATTTCGGCCACGTCATGGAGAACTTCGTCTACAATAAGCGATTCCACGTGGAGAACAAGTCCAAGGAGACCGTCCGGTGGACGGTGAACGAGGACATTGTCGCCCTGCAGGAAGATTGCGTCCTGGAGGTGCAGAATACGAAGAACTTGGTACCGAACTGCGGCTGCTTGCGTCCGGGCCAGCGTTGCATCGTCGAGTACACGGCGTGTACGCAAGAGGCCAGGGAATGGTTGTCTTATTTGAAACTGCACACGGATCTTAGGGACGACGATGAAGCTGACTTCGTCTGTGGAGTTCACTATACTGTAAGTTGTGATCAACATCTACAGTGTGTCCCACCGAAGACTGGGTCTTTGATTGCAGCTCTATTTGTCATTTTAGAAAGAAACTTTTTCTACAAAAATTTTATAGAATCCAATGCTGCACAACCTAAAAATATTTCTGACTATACAGAATGTTCCAGAAGTAGGAAAACGCATACCTACTCCATGATTTCAATTAGAAGATCCTATATATTATTTCATTTTTCAATTCTACGCAGAAAATTCGACATATACGATATGTGTAAGAAATAAACATTTTTTCCTTCTAACGACCTCTGTGTTTCGAACACTGGCAGCTATTGTACAATTTAAAAATTAAAAGTGACCAAGATGTCACATTTTGAATAACATTGCATAAGAAGGACGAAAAATTAATTATAAACGATTGCAATGCCCCCATCGGTCTTTTTCGCAAATACTTTTTAAAGCCCCCTCTTAATACAAATTAACCTAATTGTGCTCTGTATTTTACCACTATTGTACGCTGACAGGTTGGTAAACCGGAAACGCTCGTCCACACAAACACCTCAGAATTACCGATATTCTTCGTCGATGAGGTATTACACGTCGGAGTCCCTGTTGCGCAGAATATATGCCTACACAACAGCGGCAACATAGTGCTGATCTTCGCCTGCGGCAAGCCGACGGGAATCTCCGCGCCTGACTTCGACATCACGATCACGCCCGCCATCGGCATCGTCAAAGTCCACGAGCACTTCCGGATAGACGTGAAAATCACGCCCAAAGCCATGGGCTACTTCGAGGACGTCTATATACCGATATTTACTCTGGGATGCGACAAGGTCACACTGGTAAAGCTGATGTGTCTTGTGGGAGACATCACGGTTAACATTTATTTGCCACTGGATGACGAAGATTACCACTGCGCGATCCTATGGCCGAAAGTTTATCCCGAAATACCAGAGTTAATGCCGCTAGGAGAATACCCGGTTGCTTATGAGGTATAGGACTTTTAATCAACCACCTACAGCCGTGGCCATAAGTATTTGCCACCCTGGGAAAACCCGATATTATTATTTTTATTAAATTTCTCAGAACAATATTTGAGGATTATAGCAATAAATCTTTATTCACCAGGTTTTATTGCTATTCTGGTACTTTAAGAAGGGTATTCAACTATAACATGGTGTTTCTTAAATTTAGAGCCTAGTATATTTTGTGAATGATTATACTTTGTGAATTTTTATTAATTGTTAAAAATAGTTAACGACATCAAAGAATGCCCAAATTTCGAGAACTAAAGTTGATCTTGCTCAAATAGTTCTGCTAAGTTCGCAAAAGAAGAGTGTTTTTAACGAAAATAATGAAATGTTTGCGAGGAACGGGACGAAATACAGTGCAACGTTATCGACACTACAACGTACAGAACTAAACGAAGAAGTGGACCTAAACGTGTAACATCCACAAGAAGGGGTGGCAAATACTTTTGGCAAAGGTTGTATAACACAATTATTTTCTGTTGGCGGACATCCCGCCCCCACGGAGCTCACTGAATGAACAACGCACAGTACTACAAATACTTATTACAATAAAAACTGAATTTCGTATTTTATACAAATCGCGAAGATAGTGGAGGTGGTGTTCTCACGTAGGATTTATAACGTTTCTCCGTATTTCTTCAGGTGTCTAACTCTATTGAGCACAGTCTCTTGCTATTGTGCATCCGTCAGCTGAAAATAATTTTGCTATAATATGTACAGTGTAGGTTTTTTAAAGCTTGACATAAGCCAGCTTTTCTATTTGAAAAGATAGACTAGTATTTCCAAGCAAAATTGACGATGACCTCTGGCGTCATTTATCACGGGTTCACAAAATTTAGCAACTTTACCAAATTTATCTAACCTCTATCTCATAATAAGCGAAATTCTTTAAGAAACGAAATCAATTAACTTACATTACAGTTCGAAGATCACGTTGAAGGTGAGACAACCGGATTCGTCGAAGCTGACGAGTCTCTACCCTCGCAGAAAGACGTTCCGGTAGATTCTTTCGCGAATATCGTAGAGTATTATAAAGGGCCGGAATTCGTTCACGAAGAAGAGGACCCAGATGCCATTAAATTACTGTACCAGCTTAAAACGCTCAACGCGCACAACGGTAACGCCTCTCTAAGTTCGCAAGATAGCGGCGAGTATCGGGTCAGCAGGGTGGAAAAATCGTTAACGATCACTTTAGAAAGTAGCAGTTCCACGGAAAGCAGCTACACCTCCGAGTCATATTCCTTGAAATCGGTCTTTAGTAAAAAGTTCGGACCGGAGTTGGTTTTGCAAGATTACGTGATGGAAATCAAGGCCGTGCCACTGAGAACGGGTAAGTTTTTGGATATGGATATTTTATTAAAACTATATATATACTGACCTGTCGGAAGTTATCGATCATTCATAATTGATTTTGTTGAAGCTTGCATGGTAGAAAATCTGTTTAAATGTTTTTTTTTGTATAGTATTATTTAATAGTCATGATCCAAAAATAAAACAAAAAAAAAATGACGGCACCACTCACAACCAGTCACCCGACTGGTCACCTCCGATTTTTTATAAAATTTTGCACGCATGTAGAGCAGTGAAAAATAAACGACCCGTATTTTTTTTAGCTGCGGATATTCACTTGCAGGGGGAGGCACAAACCCCTAAAGTTACACCCCTAAAACACATTTTTAACGATATCTTTGGAATTAGAAGAGATATCAATGTGAACTTGACAAGAAAAATGTTCCTCTTGACAATTAGGACATTTTAATTTAATAAGGAATAAGAACGAATTTTAACACCCCGACCACGTAAATGAGAAATTCATATATTTCTGTTCTAATCCATAAACTACATTAAAAAATAAAATGTACGGCATTTTTAGATTTTTTCCTAAAATATAATATATTACAGAGAAATCGATTGGTGTTTCAAAGGATATTGCAGGCGTTTCCTTACCCAGGTGTTCTAATTTTTCACATGCTCCTTTCGTAAAATGTCCGTACAAACCTTTGTTCTCATTGTTAGCATTACTAGAGCACAGAATAGGTAATATACAGAAGTTTAAGTCAGACAAGGAATTCGTACCGTATCTCTATGCCGTTTTAATGATATCGCAGTCAGTACAAATTTGTCGTTCGCGCAGGTAGATTGGCCAATGACAGTGTTTGTGTACAAAGAGAATAAATCATGACTAATTCTCTGTTGTAACCCTACTTTACTTGTATACCTGTGTTTCTTTGTTTGGGCATCAACAGTTATAGAGTTTTGACGATGAGTTTATTTGATGTAGCTCGTTTAAATGGAAATGTCCTGTATATACATCTTAACTTACTTACCCGCCAGACTATTTAATGATAGTTTTAATATATTTTTATATTCGGTCATATAATTTTTACTACTCTAATTAACATGGCTGTGAAGATGATCACTGATCAAAACTGGTGAGCCGTTAGCGTTTTATTTTATTTTACGATTAAATTTGGACAACTCAATTTGTATATTATCATGCCACGCAAAATATTGGTAACAAATTTGTTTTTAAATTTTTTAAATACTTTGATACTCACGGAAATAATGAATGCACAATGAAATATCAACCTGCCTGTGTATTCTTTAAAAAAATATATATAAGAGCTCGAAAACTTCTAATGAGCCAGTTCCATGGCGTAAACTGTATACGTAGATTCTATATTTTGTCTTGGCATATTGAACGATTACAGCGGTAAAAAGGACAATCAAAATAGAAAATTTGTCTCCCGGCCATGGGGATATAAAAGCGGAAGTGACAAATTTTTATCACACCGAACAACCACCCGATACCGTTAACGAAATACTCGCCGAAATGAAGATGGCGAAATCAAGTGAGTAACATGGCCATTTCAACATGGCAAACGTGTTCGCGTCTTAATACAATCTCGCTCCTAGCGAAATGGGATAACTTAATCGGCGATAACGAAATCGTCATCAAAGTGGAGCAGGCGCGCAGGGACATCGGGGCCCATGAAATCGTCGAAGTTGACGTGTGGGTGTACGCGAACACTTGGGGTTACTACCTGGAGGAGATCGTGATTGACATAAGTGAATTGATACCCTTCTGCGCCAGCATACTGGTAGAAGTGGTGGGCTCACCGGTGGAGTTCCCCATAGCTCAGAATTCCATATGTAAGGAGCCTACATTGAGGTAGGTACGCACGTTACTGTAATAGTAGGCATTATTGAAGAAAATAGTTTCCGAACGATGCTAGTCTGAACGGTTCCTGATAATGCGATGGATGTCTTCTCTTTCTGGCGCAGTTTTTTATCGTTAGGATACACTGTTGGAAAGAAATCAGTAGTCCACCCTGTATAATAGGAATGCGTGATTGTAAACGCAATGAACCTACCCTCAGCTAGTAAGCGGTGCAGCTCTGCTGGAGGGGGATGCATCATTAATGGGAGTATCCACCGCGTACAGCGTGCTGCTTCAACTCGCCTCCATAGATCCTCGTTGTCAACCAGGGGAGCTGAATAACGTCAAAGTGTACGACCGACCATATCCTAGATGTGTTCGATCGGATTCAGATCCGAAGAACGACCCAGCCATTGAACCATTCGTATGCGGTGCTCTTCCACCAAGGTCTGTACTACACGTGCAAGGTGCGATTGAGCGTGGGTGCCGTCGAGCGTAAAGAAGTCCTAGCACCTCATCTAGGTATCGGCGACCCGTCATATGAAATTACACCCCATTCCATAATGCCCTGCTGGCGGTGGAAACAGCGTGGTTGGATGCACCGCTTAAGTAGACGCTCACCAGGTCTCAGACGAACCAAAATGCGCGCGTCACCGATACTCATTTCGAATCTTGATTCGTCGGAAAACAAAATGTGCTTTCACTTAGCGATCCACCGGCGGTGCTGGAGAGTGACTAGAATCTCTCACAGTCTACTCTCACGCAAACGCTTGTGTACAGTTCGCTAGTGAGCGTCCCCTTCCTGCTGTCCAAACGGCTCCAAGTTGCGTTGAGAAAGACAGGCGCGACGCCACAGCGCTGTGCACCAGAGCACGGTCCTCGCGCGCTGTCCTTCCTCATTCCATTGTTGCCATGCCGCTCCCACCGACAGCGGCAATGTTTTATGCTGACCTGGTACAAGTTCGAACTGGCAATTTTACATCAGCAACTGGGCAGTTTTGCTCAAATTTTGCTTTACAATGGTTTTGTGAGAAAGTAATTCATACTAACCAAAAACACCACGAACTCTGCGAACTGTTTCGGCGAAATTTTTACCGTGTCTATAAAGAATTTGCATTATTTCTATACGTGGTTGGAAACTAGGGATCTATTGTGAGTCCTCTCGCCCCTGTAGAAAGTGTTTGGAGCTTCGGATAAAGGAATCACCGTTTTCCGTGTAGTCGGTTCATCAGTTTCAGGTCAACAGCGACGGAAGCAGCTCTGAAGATATCCCCTGCAAGTGTGAATAAACGTCGGCCAGAAAAAGTTCTAGGATGCGGTCTCTGCCCCAAAACCAAGCAATGTACATTTTTCTTCTTCCTCCTTCAACTGCTTCTCATGTTCTACTTGCTTTTTCAACACTATTGTTTCTTCTGTATCAGTGTCATCGAGGTAAAGTGAATACTTTTTACGAGCACTGTATTGTATTAATTCCCTTGAAACAGGTACAGTTTCAGGTTTATTATTTTAAAACGGACCGTCATCAGAAATGAGAAAAAAAGTTTTACATTTTTTCAGACGTTGATGTTCATCTTTACAACAAAAAAACCTTGCCCAATTGCTGCTGCTTTACTGTTATTTGGCACAAGATGGCCATAATATGAATAAAAAACTAAACTCCCAAAAACGTTATGACATAGTTTAAATTAAATATATTCCAATTTTGGAGTTTAGTTTTTTATTAAAAAAAAATCTGTAAATACCAAAAACTGAAAAAATATATATTACAAAGTGTAAAACTAGAATAGAATTCTTGTATTCCAGATTGGGGGTGGCTCCCTACAAGTCCGAGGTTATCCGTCGCAGATTGAAAGTGGTGAACGTTACCGCGATACCGATCCACGTGTCTTGGCACGTGTTCGTCAACTTGAACGAGACGAAGCGCGATTTCAGCGTGATCTTCGACATGCCGGACTCGGAACTGCTCGGCTTCTCCGAGGAACTGGTCAAGGGACAGCTCATCCTTACGAATCAGTACTTCGGGGAAGCGAGCCCCACGCACTTCGAAGTATAGACGCAAGGGCGATATCGCCACCGATGATAAATCTAAATTGCCGTTCAAATCCAGGTAAATCCCATGGTTTCTTACATCGAACCGAAGCGTTTCGTCTACGTGGAGATAGTGGCGAACATCGGAAATTTCGACGAGAGCTGCCTAAACCGGCAGATCGATGCAAATCTACTGGGTATCGTCAGGGTCGCCCCACAATTCAGGTATTATATCGCAGTGGATCGCAAATCTACGCTTAGCATTTACTACGATTACATTATTACAGCTGCCAGTCGAACATTTTCGTTAGACCCACCGGCCTTGATTTGCCCTTTTTAAGGGTAAGAATCACGTTGGAGATAAAGAATCACGCGATACTTCTGAACGACGTCCCTGATAAACTGCAATTTACCGCGTACGCCACTGATATAATGGAGACGGAAGTGTTCACTCGTAAGAAAACGGTGATCTTTAAGAATGCCAACCTGTATACGAGTTTGTTTTACGTCGACACTGAGAAGCCTTTCAAAATACTTAATGTTAAGACGCGAAATTTCTCCACCACATATCTCACCAATTGCATTTCGTTGCCTCCCGGGGAGTGTATAGAGGTAAAAATAGTTTAGTGGTAGTATTAATTTATTTTCCCTAAGGGCATGCTCGAAAATAAGATATTACCGGCGAATAATTGATTAAGGGGGCGTCAACAGACCTGGCAAACAGGTCTGTTGACGCCCTACATAAAGGCAGTATAACATCGGTTACTTTGTTCAAGTTGTTTTCCCAACATAGGCGTTTTTTCTGGAAAAAAAGGATATCTACACACTCTCCATGAAACTCTCCATGCGAAATAAGGCATTTTCAATAGAATTTTATAAATATATTGTTTAAAAATAGAGTGTAAAAGATGCACGCATAATCGATGTAGAAAATTACTAAAAATTCATATTTGTAGGCGTTAATATAGATAAAATTGGTAAATTGTTTGCCTCGGGAATTATTCTAAAGGTAAAATTAACATAAACATTATAATTGTTACAAACAACTTGAAAAACAAAACCGCCATACAGAAAGAAAGTTTGCAGAAACCTCCCACACCCTGCAGTTATTTCGTTAGTTTGGCGCTTGTCACGTCAGTGGCGTAGGAGCCCCCACTATCAACTGACAAAGCCGGGGTCAAAACTTGGGTTAACATCTGGCAACCTCTCCTTGTTAGTAAATGTACTTTTCATACCAAACTACGATCGTGGATCAATATTCCAATACTGAAACACTATGAGGCATATTTATCAAAAATGCACGTAGATAAATGAACTTTCATTTTCAGTAGAGCAATTATATATTTTTACTCTTTAGTTCCTGGTCTAAAAGCTTTTATTTCGATTCTCTCAGCAATATCAATTTTTTTAAAGTTGTTTTTCTGCAACCTGTATCCTTATTCACGGATGCGATTTACCTAACCAAATTTATAATTTCTTTAAATGGCGCATGTGGCACATTGTTTTCTTATGCAAAGTTAAATTTTGAAAACTTTCTTTAAAGGTGTCATTGGAATGCAAATTCACGAACGAAGAAGTAGTTAAAATGGTCGACACATTGGAAAATAGCAAAGAATTCTTATCGGCCGATCCTGATTTTAAAGATAACTCGTTAAGTATAACGAAAATGTTAAACATATACGAAGGCGGTTATTTGCAGACGGTGAGTATTTAATTAAACATCACTTTATATAGTTTTCAGCCAAAATTATGCCACAAATGAGGAAGGATACTCTCTATACTTAATTTTTACGAATTCTTGTAGCGCTTTCCGCTGGAGATGAGAGTGTTTTATCCGATATTCAAGGCCATGCCGGCGAGCATCAAATTCGGTGACGTTTACGTGGGTGATACGGTGAAAAGCGTAGTTACACTTAAGAATCTGAGAGGTTGTTCCGCTAATAATTGCCAGTTGAGAAATTTGAGATGCATTGAATCGCTTTTTCAGCTGGAACTGTTGTTTATAACATCTATAAGTGCAACAAGGTGAAGGAGATCGTGGCCATGCCGAAACGCGGAATACTTCCGAAAATCGGTAGCGACGAGATCTGTACTCTGAATGTGTTCTTTACACCGACGTAAGTATGCGCTGCATCTACACGAATAAACCATCGAAATAATAGTGAGACCCCATGACAAAGAACGGTGACAAATTCCTCCAAAATGTAGCGTAGCCCCTTAAGATACGCAGAAAAGTTTAGTATCAGTACAAGCGGGCGTGGCCAAGTATATATTATAATTAGACACGCCTACTTTTGTAAATATCATTGCGTCACCTGCCATGCTAAAGTTGGTAGACGCCTGGAGGAGAGTGACTTTCAAAGTGACAATGCAAACAGTTTTATAATAATCTAAAATGCGCTTTTTTATGAATTTCCCTTCTATTGAAAAGTTTAAATATAGCTACGTTCCCAATTTTTCATTTCATGTGTATCCATTTAGTCAAAACATCACAAATTTTCTCTAATTTCACCTCGTTTCTGTTTCATTGCTATATCTCATTGCCTTCAAAAGTTTATAATGGGTGTCCACAATTTACGACCTCACTGTATATGATGTAGGGTTTGGTTTCGATTGCGGAAATTGGCGCCCCCTCGTAAAATATTTTTGAACTAAAAACACGATTCAAATGTGCCTGTAAGAAAAACCAGACCCTGAATTATGCAGTAATAAATAGCCGACTTCTTAATATCAGAACTTTATTATTATTGCATTAATTGGGTGTAATTCATACAGATCGTTATGTATGTGAAGGGATAGTTATTTAAAAATTTTGGTTTTATTTAATATTTTTCATTAATCTTTTTTATTGCTATGAGGTTCATTTTTATTCACTGTATGTCATTTATAAGTTGCTACAAACGGCTAATTATAATAAGCGTAAATGGATTACGTGTTCATACATTCGCAATGAAAAAAAAAAACTATCTACAGTTGTCTGTTAACTCAATTTGGTTTTATTTCAGCAAAGCGAAATTATACGAGGAATGGATTGCAGTAACGTCGACCATAATCCACCATTATGTTATTATAAACGTCACAGGTGCGGGATCGTATGACGAAATTCACCATAAGCCCGGATTACACTAAAACGACTTACTTCAGAACTATGTAAATATGTACTTAAGTGCAGTGAGATTACAAATAAAAGAAAGAAAGAAAATTATCGGTATGTATCTCTTCCTGTAAAGATATTAATATCGACGGTCATAAAACGAAATTGAGGCTAAATAGCGAAATTGAAATTTATTCAATAAAATATTTAAAAACTACATTACATTGTAAAACTATCTTACACCTATTATGTATGTATTCGGTATAAATACATCTCTCTCAATAAGGAATTGCATGTTTGGATAAACAATGGAAATCGAAAAAAAGAAAACGTGAAAGTACAGTGTGGAACCAAAAGAACTCTGCGCTGTTGTCGTCCTAAAAAGAAATAGTACTCACAAGACATATTTTATACACTATAATCGAAGTTATTCACAGTGAAATTAATCATAAAAAAATATGTATATATATAGGTATCGAAACGATGATGTTATTATTTGTCCAATTCCAAAGCGGCGTACTGTTCCGCCGTAACTTCCGTCATCATTAAATTGCCGTCCGGCAGCATGAGCACCACTTTTCTCGTACCACCTGCAAATAATATAAGCGATTAAAGCAACGATACTGTAAGAAGAGGGAATGATCTTTGATTTACCCGGACTAGGCGGTTGCGCGCTGACAATCTGCGCGACTATTTGAGAATCTTCTGCAGAATCGCTTTCCGCCTCGGTGTTCATCACCATCGGTTCTTCTAGCTGCTGTTCCTGAGCCTCTGCGCTCACTACCGTGGGTGTAGCAACGGTGCCGCCTTCTGACAGTTCCGAGGTACTCTCCGACGCCACCAGGAGACACTGCTGCTGCCCGTCGGCGTCTTGCGCGATCAGAATCGTCTGTCCGTCCTCGTTCTGTCCCGCCACCTGATATATCGTGCCGTCCTCGCCGGTGATCAACAGCGGCGTCTCCCCCTCACTCAAACTGATCGAATTTAGTTCGGTTTCCGCCGGCAGACTCGCCGCGGTGGTGGCCTCCGTAGTTTCGGCTCTAAGTCCGATAGACGTCGACGGCGTCTCCAGATCGGTCAGTAGGGGCATGTTGATCACCTCGGATGGTCCGGAAGAGGTGAGCGTCTCCACAAGACTTTCCGTGCTTATGGTGGAAGTCGTTAGGGTCGTTAGCGCGGGGGGATTGCTCTGTCGGTTCGCGATTGTCGTTGTGGGAGTCGACGTGGTGGTCTGATGATAAACCGCCGCACTGCCGATCTTCCTGATCACGTTCGGGCTATTTTTGTTCGAATACGTCTGTCTGATCGTTTTCCTGATGGTTGTTGGTGGTGGACCGCCCAGTATCTATCCAATATGATCAATCGATGAATATTAATATGCAGAGAATCATTCAGTCGAAAAGGAAAATATCATATATTAAATTAATGATTTATATAAATATGAAATTAGAGTATGGAATATTAACAAAATGATGAAACACGTCGGTTTTACTTTTTAAAAATATTTAAAAAAATCAATATCGGGATTCACCTTCTGACTTTCATTTATTATGACGCCATTATGGAAAAAATAAATTACGATAACGTCGCGAAAAAAGCGGACCCGCCCCGTGATATGACACTAGCGCGTCCGCATGAAATTTTCTGGTCTTAGAATTAATAAGCTTCCATAATGTTTATAGGTTTTATATTTTCATCACTGATTAGTTTATAGCTTAAGAAAAGGTCGACGTTCGGCTAAAACGTCGCTGGAGAAAAAAATGTAACAGATTGAAAATAAAATTTTCGCAATTAGCCGAAGTTTCTATTGATTATTATTACCTTTTGTTTATTTAGTAGTTGCTTGTTCCTGTTTACGCAGCCTGGCGTGATCCTGGTTATGATGGCCTGGGGCGCCGGCTTAGGTACGATAGTGCGATTGATGATATGCCTGTTCATCGCCGTCTTCTGTCGTATGGCTTCTGGCACTTCCACTTTCCTCAGCAGCGTCGGTCCAGTCGACACAGCCGGTTGCGGCGACGCCTCTATGTTGGCGTTACTCAAAGCGGTTGTCAGAATGGACGAGGTGCTGCTCGAAGCGGCGCCGGTCGTCGTGTTCGTCGCATTAGTCTCCGTATTGTCCTCGTCACCACCCTCCATTGCACTTAAAACCGCCTCGATCGATTGCGTCTTGTCCAATTCCTCCCGCTTACCGGCGGCTTCGGGTTTCGCGCGGTCGACCTCTTCGCCTTCTTTGGACGCGTTTCGATCGCCGGTCTCCATCTTAACGGTGGATTCTCCGCTCGCTAATATATTGCACGCGTTGATATCGCCTAGGACGTCCAACGAATTGTACTCGTTCGTGGTGGCGGTCGGCGTCTCCTCATCGGCGGCTTCTTGTTTGAGTGAAATGGCAGTGTCACCCTCTTCTTCAGACGGATACTCTTGACCTACGACTTTTCCGGTCAGCGGGCACAGGGTGAATTCACCGGGCGGGCTTTCCGGTTCGGGTAGCGGCAAATCCGTCGGGAACGGTAATTCCTCCAAGCCGTCGTCCGAATCTTCCTCCTCTTCGGGGGGCATCTCCACTTTGACCGGCTCCGGCTTCCTGACGACGGCCGCGGCGGGTACGCGTCGATGCGCGATCACCTTCGCCCCGAGCGGCCTCACCATCGGCCTGTATTTCGTATTGAGTATGGTGGGCGCCGTCTTCGAGCCGTTGTTCGTCGTGGTCACTGTCGCCCCGAGCGCCTCGCCCCTCTTCACCACCTTAATGCTCGTCTGCCCGATCTTGGGCGCCACTTTGATGACGGTGTGTCCGCCGCTGGCCGCTATCTTCGACGTATTCGAATCAAGTTTAATTATGCCCGCCGTCTTCGACATCACGTACACGCCCGAACTCAGCGCCGGCAATTGTTTCTGATTGATGGTGACCACGCCGTGCGCGTCCGGCACCAATATGTTCTCCGGCAGCGGCTGTTTCCGCGACAATCCGTTCAGCGGCGTCTTGATCACCTTACGGACCGTTACGGGCGGCCGAACCTCCTCATCGGAATCGGAACTCTCCTCCTCTAGCTTCATCTTCTTCTCGAAGGAATCCGAGTCGGAATCGCTGAAGGGTCTCTTGCCTGAAGAGGCCTCGTCCGCGTCAGAAATATTTCCGCACCACACTTTCACTTGATTAAGCGCCTTCTGTTTGCTGGTGCGCTGCGGCCGTCTGCGAAATAAGAGGAGAGCAACGTTAAATAAAACCTTTTCTTATCTACTTTACTTACCCCGGTCCCGTAGACGTTAATATAAGATCGGCGTTCTTCTCTTGGATGGTCTTCTTGTGCGGTCTACGTTGCACCAGCGAACCTCTCGATATTTTTTGAGCTTTTAGACGTTGCAGATGTCTGTCAAATTCTTCTACTAATTGTCTGCAACTCTCTAAGTGTGCTACGGGTTCCCAAGTGTTTTGTTCCCTATGAAACATTATGATATTATGCATGTTTGTTTACCAAACAAGTGAATAGACCATAATAAATAATAATAGGCCTACTCCGACGATAAAAATAGCAACAGCGATTTCTCGCCCAATCACGAAATGTTTATAGCATCGACAACGTTTACTGCGAATGGGAAATGAAAACGCGCGGCGTAGCAGCTCTGCATGAAAAAGGAAGAGCGAAAACAATGAAATTTGCGATTACAGTAGCTACAATACGAAAGGAGAGATTTATCAGCAGTGATACTGTGTTATTTAATAAGTGATACGAAAATAAGTTCAGATATTGTGGACTATTACCGATTTTGTATTATATAAATATATGATAAGATGGTGTGCGATATGTGCAGTGATTAGTGAAATTATAGGGACTATTAGCGGTACAGTATTTTGTAAATGATAAGCAATATGTAACTATATTATGTGAAATTTAACCTACAAAATTATGATATTGTTAAGACATTGTATCGAGCTCAGGTAAATAAATTTTAACGGAATGGGAGCGTCTTATTGGACATCTAAAGCATATCTTAAACAAAAATTAAGATAATTTAGACGAAATCAATGGAAAATAAGCATTATTTTAACGATATTACACGAAAAATATGCATTTTATAGCGAATTTAAAAGAAAAAACATTCGATTTTTAGTGAAACTTTGATAACTTGTGACAAACATGAATTTCTTAATTAATGAATTATTTCGGATTTTGCGACCAAGTAGGTTGAGTCTAGTAACTGACAGCTAAAAGATTGCTCGCCTCGGTTCACAGTCTCCAAACTCGTTCGATAAAATCCTATTTTCAAACTTTCGTACGTAAGTAACTATTTTTTGCTTTTTTTCTTTGGATTTTAATAACATATCTTATAATATGACGTTCTTAATAAACGTTGTTCTAATACATTGTACAGGGTGGATCAAATTCGATGTACCTAATAGGGTAAATACACTTTGCAGCGGAGATACGAAAAAATGCAATAGGTAGTCCAGGGTTACCTTTTTCGAGGTATCAATCACAAAATCAGAATTCAGATAAATCTTACCGTTTTCAAGATATTTAAAGAAAAATGATTTTTATAGTTGTATTTTGCTAAGCTTTTTATTATAAATAAAAACTTCAATGTCAATGGAAATATAGACTTTTTTGGTATTACTAATTTTATTTTTAGAAATCGGACGTTTCCACTGATATTTTCTGTCTTCATCAGTGGAAATGTTACAAAAATATATTTATAATTCCATAACTTATACTACACAACACAAAAATATTAACTAAAGAACAAAATTACTATTCTAGATGCATTTTAGAGATGATTTTTATTATAAAAGAGAAAAATAGCATTAACGATAAAACTGATATAGCAAATCCGTCTCTTTAATTGCTTAATCAACTAATCATTTAATTTCCTTCTAAATTTTAAAAGTGTTAAATCTATCTTTTCATTTTATACAAATTTGCTGTTATGTTTATTGTTGATCAAGTTTTCAACTAATTATCGCTCTTATTGTTAATTTTCATAGTTGACAAACAGGTATACTTTTTATCATTGAACTATTATTTAATAAAAGCTATGTAAATATAATAGTATGTATATTAAAACACCAGTGTCACAATGACTTTTGTTGTAATAGTTCGTATATAATAACTCATCACCATACTGCGTCGTCGTTTGTTTTAGCTTTAAATCATCAAGTTAGAAAAATATATTTTTGCAGATTTTCCACTGATGAAGACAGAAAATATCTGTCGAAACGTCTGATTTCTAAAAATAAAATTAGAATATATAGATATCAATGAAGCCTATATTTCTACCAACATTGGAGTTATTGTTTAAATTGATTTTTCTTAAATTTCTATTATGTGATATAACTTTCTTATTATTTAAAACTTCAAAATTTTATCTTTTACCATAATTATTTACCATTCACAAGTGCAACTACATCAACTCATAAGGAAAAAAGTGAAAATTGCACACAATGTTTGGTCTGTTAGTATTAATCAATTGTTTATGAATCTACTTACTCTGGAAAGTTCTCCCACTTAATCATGTATTCATGCGTCTTCTTTCCAGGATTATATCTCTTAGATAAGATCTTCTCCACCACATATTCTCCCTTTTTCACACCCTCATGAGTACGGATAGCTTTCTTGGGTCCTTTCTAGGAAATAAACAAAATACTAAAAATTATTATACACCACTTGCTTTACTATAAACTTTTCAGCACCTTACTGCCGTGTAATATTGAAACATCACTGTTTAATTCCACCTGCTTGAGTATCGTCTTCTTTATGCCGCCGTTTTCGCATTGTCCACCTTTAAGTAGTTTGTGTTTAGCTAATTCCTCTTCCAAATCTATATCAGATTCTGTATCTGCCAAAGGATCATTCTCCACTTCTGAATAATAAAGGAAAGTCACAATATACTAATTATACACAGTACAACAAATACTCACTTATATCGGACTCGTCTAAATCATCTTCGGGAGCTGTCTTATTTAATAATTTTACTTTCACTTGTTTATTTACAGGCTGCGACATTAATAGTGAACACAAATACGAAATCTTTTAAACAGAACAGTGTAACTCACCTTAGAAGTCAATGTTCCCGAAGTAATTGTGTGTATTGACTGCAAACTCTTTCCCGCTGCAATCCACGAATCTTTCTGTGTCTGATCTAAATTACACCATAACTGATAGACGTTCCAAGAAGATGGGGGGTTCTCCTCCGCAGTTGATGTTTTGAATTTTGCATTTTTCCATAACATAAACCCCCATATTTGATGCTTATTATACGCTTGTGATCCTTCCTTTAAAATAGACTCTTTTGTACACTTATCACTTCCTTTGTGATCTTGAAACTGATCGATGAAATGGAAAACTTCATGGCATTCACCGCACACCAACACATCAACTTTACTCAATTCTTGTTGTGCTGCTGCAATTCGCATACAATTAAAGGTTAATTATTCAAAAAGGTGTAGCACAATCTTACTCTTTACGATTTCTGGTTCCTTACTGATTTCCAAGGGATCAGTTTGCTCTTCCTCAACCATTTTGCCTTCAAGCAGAGACCTTCATGAATGTTAGGTTAAATACAACATTTATAAATATTTATTATTGAGTGAATTACACTTACGAATATATCGATTGTCACATAATTGCTGAAAGTTTTTTCGCGTATTTAAATCAA
Source organism: Cetonia aurata (assembly GCA_949128085.1). Taxonomy (NCBI): domain Eukaryota; kingdom Metazoa; phylum Arthropoda; class Insecta; order Coleoptera; family Scarabaeidae; genus Cetonia; species Cetonia aurata. The sequence continues at coordinate 19,916,535 of OX421887.1, read as the reverse complement.
TTTATTATCGAGTAAACTATCCAGTTCTTCATAACATTAAAAAAAAAGAAGTTATTGGAACGTTAATAAACGCGTAAACGCATCGCATAAACGCCAAACGCCAAGGCTCTATCAAAATGGCGGGTTCAAAACCAAAAATATTACGTTAATAAAAAAAACGTAAATCAAAAGAGATTTTCGGTAGGTATCACCGTTAAATGTATTAAAAACAATTAGGAAATATTTCTCATGCATACGTACATTAATAAAGGAATGTAGAAAAAGCGAACTGAATAACCTGATTATTCCCACATTCACATGAAAACATTCGTAGTTGAGATACAAACCAAAACTAACTGGTAGGCATGCCGTCAATAGAGATCTTGTACTTGGAATGAAAAATATTTATGAGCCTGTATTATAATTTATTCCGATCGGAAAATTTTCCAGAAAAAAAATAAAATTTTTTAACATTTAATAATCATATGGCAATTCAACCTCTATCTGAACAAACCCTAAAGTACAATGACTGGAGGGAAATTTGAATTTCCTATAAATACAAATTTTATCCAGTTCCTTGTTAAATAAATATGTATTTTTATAAACCGTATATCTCAAACAAAAACAATTGCAAAAACATTGGATAGTTATAATTACTGCACATAACGTAGATAACTTCCACATCAAAATATATGTTATTTGCTTGAAAATTAAATGCATTATACCACGCTATTTACTGAATAATATAAAATTTGCGATGTAAATCGCATGTAATAAAAAAAAATTACGTAATAAATGGCATGATGTAACGGTCTCAATTTTGAAAAAATCATAGAAATTAAATGCGTAGGTGAGTGCGCATTTTGTTTTAAAGAAGTGGAGTGCTGGCAGCCATTTTAAAGGCTAAAATAAAATTTATTGTCTGCAACTCAATTCTTGCGCACATAAACGTTAAAGATAATATTAAACATAATATTTGTTGTAGAAAGTAAATTAGTTTCCGTAACTATTTTTGTGATTTCAATACATTTTCTGTATTATAACGGATGCGCAATAAAAGTGTAGCCAGCTGATGGCACTGTTCTTTATTCTACCATGATTCTACCTCAAACTGATAGCGTTTTCGACTTGTTGCACTTTACGCGTGGAGTATATCTATCCCCCTTACTAATATTATGTATTAAAATAAGATGGTAATACAATCAGTTGATAAAAGTGCAGCAAGTCGAAAATGCTAATAATTTCACGTCATTACCAATCTTTAAAATGGCTGCGTTCATAGTCACAGTGCGACACGTTCTAAAACAGGTGCTCTCTACTTCGATGGAAAAAGTAAACCAAGTTATAAGCACAGAATATTATAGAATAAACGGAAAGGATACCAGCTGATTTATTTATTGTTAACCAGGGCCTCTCATGTAAAAATATAGGTTAATTAGAATGCGCCCTAAATTCCAGTGAGAATAAGGTTTTTTTTATTTACAAATTTTAAATTTTGTACAATGCAAGAAAAGCATTCTTAAACGCACGCGTTTTTAAACGCAATTTAGAAAACAGCATGTATATTTTGATTAATGATGCTAATTACAAAAAGGAGTCCATGTGTGCAAAGCAATGGATTAGTTTGGTTTTGTCATTAAAGTTTTAAATAATAAAACAACATTGAAAACGTATTATTTATTACAAACATTCCAGAATAACAATCTTAGCATTTTTTCTCTTTTGATCATAGAATTTTCTAATATAAAATAAATATATGAAAAAAAAAAGCAGCTATTTTATAACACACATAATAACTTTTATCTGAATACTTACAGGAGTCAACTACAGGATCATCTAAATGTAGTGTAGGTACAGCATGTGGTTGTAGTCGGTTTTTGATATCATTCAAGAACATTTTATTTTCAAAATGTTTGCCACATACATAAGTTGTCTTTATCCAGTTGCTCTGTTTTTCTAAAAGGTCTTGACGCTTGCAATATTTGGCCCACTGTACGGCTCTAAGTTTTAAAAGAGATGTTAGTAGGTACTTATATTACAACATTGTTGCAGGAAGCATACAGTGCCTTATCCCTCGGATAACTAAAAAAACTGTACCCCTCTTGTCTATTTGTGTTATTCCTGCAAACACGAACACTACATGCATGGCTACCATGCTTTTTAAGCTGTCTATTCATAGTTTCCAACTTGCAACTGATAGCATAAATATCACCTCTTCACAAATTAATACTACAATTGACAAAAACGCATAATAACCACTTCTAAATTAAAGTAATAATGAATGTATATAAAACTATTACAATTAAGTACATACATAGAAACTAAAACCGCACCAAAAAAAGACTTAACAACGGCACGACTATATAACCTAAAAAGTAAATAAACACAATGTAAACAGATCCGGATTTACACGATGGCGATTTTGTAGTCTTCGCAGAAATTCTGCGATCGGCTATTGTCCTTTCGGTTTATTCTATGTTCAAGGTTGATATCGCCATCTTGTTTTCATTTTATTTTTATGCATTTTTAAGTTTTCTTTTATCCTTAACTTCGCTCTTTGGATCTTTAATATATTTATTTTATTACTATACAGCAAAAATGCCTGGAAATTCTGCCGTGCGAAATTGTTCAAACAATATGCTGGTCTAAAACAGTAAATACAGGTATTCAAGCTTAGGTGTTTTAACCATAGAATTAGAACATTTTTATGAATATAAAATTTTCATGCTTAGGATTAGTTAGGATAATAATCGTGTTTACATTATACTTGTAAACACGATTATTATTTGTTGTTAGTGTAAAAGGGGTTTAATGCAATAAACAATGAATAAACACATGCCTCACCTTTTCGTGAACGGCTGTGCTCGTATTAAAAATTTCTGCACAACAATTGTCCTCTTTTTTCCGCACATACTAAGTTCCTATCCCCTGTTTCATCCAACCTAACTTTATATTTATCTCTCTTCAACTTCCTTTCCAACAAACTACACCGATATATAACACGCGCTACAGCTCATACGGTAACATCAAAGTTATATCAAGGATCTTCTATCACTTTTTATCGCATTGTTATTTATACCAGTGCTATTTACTATTTCCCCAATACGTGTTGTGTTATGCGCTGTGCCAAATAGTCAATATGCATATGCTAGCTACTTCAGCATAAAGTATCATTCATTTAATATATAAATATTCTTGTATGGAATGTAGCTTATATATTCATAAGAGGAAGTTTCCCACCAAAGAAAAGTGTTTAATTGTACATATATACATTTTCATGTTTGTTAATAAGTTATGAATTATAAATAAGTTTTTTTTAGGATGTCTATAAAGAGTATTAAGATATGTATTCAATTATGGAGGGTGCAGATGATACCAAATCAATCTTCATAAAAGAAGAGCACAAAGATGAGTTCGAATTTGTAGATTTCACAACGCAAAGTGATGCAACACCTCTAGTTATTGGAGATCAATCGCAGGATGTACACGACTTTGATGCATCGATTAAGATTGAAGAGCATGGGGTGCAGGTGCTTAAAGAGGACATAAGTGAGGAAACAACTACAAAAGAAATTGAGACCGTTTTCCTACCTGAACAGCCATTTAAAAAAGCTTTACGTATGTCCATGTGTTTATATTACCTTTATGTTCTAGATAATGGGTTAACTGAAGTTTATGGGATTATTCATTTATTAAATAAAAAAAGAAAAATTGTCACCAAATGAAAATGACACTATAATAATAATAGTTTTGGGGTTGGCAGTATTTGTTTTACTAAGTTTGTTAAGAAAAATAATTTTTATTTTAGTTGGTGGTTTTAGGATTTTTGCCTAGCAGTTATGTCATTTTTTCTATTTGTCACTTCAATTTTAATTTATTAATTGCCAAATAAGTATCTTTGTCTATTTTATTTTAATTTTGAGGTTGGTGGTATTTAGATAACTGTCACCTGTCATATTTTTCATGATTTTGTTGGGGTTTACTCATAAATGTATTTTGATTTATCAATATTACTAAACATATTTCCAGGAGAGTACACTGATCATTCACCATATTTACAAAATACATACTTAACAAAATTAAGGATTACTTTCAAATTTCAAATCGAATGTCAAATTTAAGTTCACTTTCAGTGCTACAAAGCCTAAGTGTAAAACCCTGAATCACAATTTTAAATAAAAAAATAATTTAAAATTGTTAAATACCGAAATAATAATAATAAAAAAGAATAGTGTGAAAAACACGTTTTATAAAAACGTTTTGTCGCACTCGGCTTTTGGAAAAGTCTCGTTTTTTCAAACTTGCCGTCGTGCTACAAAAGTATGCTTTATAAAATTTATGTTTTAATATTATACTAATCACTTGTGAGCAAGTTATTTTTGACTATCAAAAATATCCCTCGTGATTGAATAGACGCGAGGTTATATAGAAGGACCTAGACCGGAAATTAAAACGTTTTTTTTTTTTTTCGTTTTTTGTCAAATCTTTTTTGTGGTTACTCCTTAATTGTCATAATTGAGAGTTTGCTGCGTAATAAACAACTTAAGTATTTCAAACGAGGGTGAGAAATGAAGCTATTATCGACTGATTAAATCAAATATAGTTATTTCATTTCTGCGTATATTTTAAAAGATAAAGTGATTTAACTGTCATGTCATAACATAGTAATATACATAATAAACGTATACTCAAACATATTTGCCATTTGTACCTACAAAAAATAATTTTTATGCACGACTTTTTCACTTTTTTTTTTGGATTTTTGTTATACGACTTTTTTAATAGAAAACTGGATTCTACATCACATGATGTAAAAATATACAAGGCGTTCTTTTAAGAAACATGACATTTATTACTAAGATATGCCAAATTAATTCTAGACATCGTGTGTAACTTCCTCTACTTTTTATTCAAAGACTAAATAGTATAGGTCGAGAACCGTCATTTTATTTTAGGCCGGGTACTTGCTTTTATACAGGGTGCGTCAGAAAATCACCGACATTTTTTTTTAGGAATGATAGAGAATAACAAAATAAAGAAATTTTCTTTATAATTTTTCTTCCAAAATAGCCTTATTTTTTTTTTAGTTTAGTGGTGCTACAATTTTCTATTTAAACCCCTTGATTTATGCTACCAGCAATGCATATGCGTTAATATAGTTGCATATCATAGCCCATAATAAGAAATTGTGGATTGTTCGTCACCATAAAATTTGTTAAAATTTTAACAGCTGATTTTCATTTTCTTATCGAATGCCCTTTGCTACCAAAATGATGGAAGAGGAGCTTCCACTACTTTTTGATGATTTACCACGTGCTATGAGACATGAAAATGTGGTTCCAACATGACAGAGCACCACCACATTTTGGACGTAATGTACAAACATATTTAAACAATATTTATGCTGGTAGTTGGTTTGGCAGAGGCGGACCAGTTGCGTAGTTTGTTAGGAGCCCCGATTTAAATGTCTTACACTACTTTTTCTGGGGGTTATATGAAAACACTTGCATATGAAGTTCATATTTAAAATGAAGAGGAATTAAGAGCACAAATATTTTGAAATAAACAGTATTACCTGAAGGGGGATAAATAGAAAACTTTAATTTTATTTTACTCAAAAATAAAATATTATTAAGCAAATATGTTCTTTACATAATTAACTAGCAACCCTCAGATTTTGTCGACGATTTTCTAACGCAATCAGTATATTCTGGCCGTTAATGAATCGTAACTCTGAGTACAGAAAATACTGCTCCCCAGTGATAAAAGTGCGATTGTTTTGTAATCTCTTGACGCAATAAGACTCTATTCTAAGTTCCTGGCCGATTTCAACTTTAATATGCATGTATAAATCCGTGTGCTTTGATGTTTCATATAAAAGTATTGAATTCAATTTGAGATTTTTTAAAAAAAAGGTATATTTTGTTAAAAAAATTTCGAATGGCTAAACATAAAGACTTTAATATAACAAAATGTATTTCCTACAATGCGGATATAGATATTTTCACATGTTTGGAATGTATTGTAACTATGCTAAAATAACGTATGTCTCAAAACTTTTGGCACAAATTTCGTTAGAACATTTCAAAAAATAAAAATGGTTTTACCGCAATTTTTCAGGCTTTATATGCAACAAATTTGTTGGGTATTTTAAATTAAATGTAAAAGTCCATAGTCCTCAACACAGAGTTGAGACATACATTATACATACTAAATGTATCGGTAATGCAGGTTTAAATGAACCATCTACAAGTGGAACACAATCCAAGATCCAGAAACAAAGAAAAACCAGTAATGTTTGTATAAAAATGAACCGAAGTGAATTTGTAAAGTGTTGTGTCGGGTTAGTGACTGTAAAAAATATCCCGTTTAGAATATTTGATGACGAACAATTCTTTAAGGAACTAATATTACCCTACGAAGAACAGTTTAATATCGACATCAATTCAAAGAACATTGTTGAAAAGCTGAATATAGTTTCCGACAAAATAACCGAAGTCATTTCCAGTTCTGTGTGCAATAAGATGATTTGTTTAAAACTAGATTTAGCTTCTCGAATGGATAAAAGTGTTCTGGGTATAAATATACAATACATTAAAGACTTTGAAATATGCGTCAATACTATAGGAATGATCCAGTTGAAGAAGAAGCTTACTGCGCAATTTTTAACAGATGAAATTCTAAATTGCATTAACAAGTTTGATATTAACATAAGACAACTATATTCAATCACCACTGACAACGCCCCTAATGTGTTGAAAACATCACAGTCATTGCAAGAACTAGAAGAATACATACAAACACCTAGCGACATGGATACAGATTACATAGATAACGAATATGAAGAAATTCACCATAGATTAACCGGGGTTTTCGCAGCAGTAAGATGTGCAGCTCATACTATTCAATTAGCAGCGCAAGATGTGCTAGAAACAATTCGACCAAATATAGAAAAGTGTAAAAATGCGATAAAAACACTCTGGGTTAGAACGACTCAGGGTGGTAAAATTAATATAACAATGCCCGTAATTGATAACATTACCAATAGGTGGAACTCAATCTTCGATATGATAAATTCGTTATCCAAACTACGTGGCTCCATAGATGACACTGACGATAAACTGAGAATTCCTGATGTCGATTGGAATTTTGTGACAGAATTCATTGAAGCATTTCAACCATTAGTGGATTGTACTAAAAGATTTCAGTCGGAACAATATATCGTAGGAGACTTTTACAGAGATATTTTGTGTTGTGAAGTCGAATTAGAAGAATTGATTAATAAGAATACATACGCGTCGAAACTTACAGAAGCCTTGAAGACGAGAAAAAAAATGCTTCTCAATGACGACGCTTTCATTTCGGCGATATTTTTGGACCCACGATTTAACTTTCAGAATAGTCCGTTTTTCACAGAAGACGAGAAAAGAATTGCTATTGTAAGTCTGTTTTTTTTTATTTTTTGTTAAACAGGTTGGCAAGGAAAAGCAAATGCTATGCGTAGTACCACGCGATAGAGGACCATAAAATAATAAAAAAAAGTCTTATGCACTAATATGCGTAAGCTTTTATCTCTCCAATATATCATAACAAAAAAAATGCTACTCGACATGACCTTTAAAAATAGCAAGGTAACCTGTAACAAAGAAAAACAATGATTAAATTCAAAAAATATATATAAGCCAATTAGGTTTAAAGAAACTGTTTAAATTGGTGGCCTTGTTCCTGAACACACTTTTTCAATCTTGGTATAAACCAGTGGTTCTCAACGTGGGCGGTAGCGCCCACCAGTGGGCGCTGGGATCTATACAAAATCCAGTAAGTGGGCGCTAGGCGAAAAAAGGTTGAGAACCACTGGTATAAACTATGGACAGCATCTTTGATGTGTGCTTTGATTAATACGAAATTTATTATTATTAATTTTTTTTATGTCTAGGGTTTACACTTCATTTTTCATAATTCCACAAAATTAATAATTGAGGGATTAAAGCCAAGACTAGGAAAAATATCATCAGGACTAAAACCTGTTTCATCGCTGAACAAGTTTAATAACAGAAAATTTTGCTCTTAAGTTTGCAACTACTCGCAATATTGTACACGAGATAAATAATCCTGTTCCAATAGGTGATGATTCTTTTAGAGAATGAAATGTGCGAAGAAGCTGTTTTTTTAAGGACTTGGCTAACTGATTCACGATTAATATTCCGTACAGCTGAACTTATTTTTTGTGCTTATTCTTAGATTACTGGCTATTATTTACCAAAGAACACAACAATAAATTCGTTTGCAGCAGTACGATGAGTGTTGGTAACCTCATTATCAACTTTTCCTTTTTAAAAGAAGCTATCATCTGTCAAACGCCTACGCACTTCATTAAATGTTTTAGCATTATATAGGAGATTGCTTATGACGTTCATTCAGTTGAAATCACTGAAAGGAAGGAATTGAATATTGAAGAGATCAGCCTTAAAAAAGTCCGGCTCTTAAAGAAAAAAGTGCACGATGGTTTTGACAGACTAACCGACGCAATGCTAGAGAAAAACAAGGTTAAAGGAAGAGCATCCCAGGATGATTTAGCCTCTTTTGGCAATTTATATGTATTGTATATACATTTGTATAATTGGTATGACTAATGTTTTCTAATGTAATCCAGGTTTAGGCATCGAAATAAACGAGATGGTGCCTTACATCTACCAGCAACATGCAAAACTACCTTGTACATTAACAAATGTATCCGTTCTACAACAGTTTCAAACCAAATACTTGTTGGACTATTTATCTGATTAGATTCCGGAACTGTTTGATCGGTCACCTGAACCGATTAACCTTTCATTTGAATCATCTCGACATATTCCTGTACTGATTAGTCAGTTGCCTGAACCAATTGCTCGTTTTACTGAATCAATGTGGTCAGTCACTTGAATTAATTGACAATTCCAATGAACATATTTGCAAAAAATCTAAGCCAATAGCGCACGACAGCCAACAGCAAAATGTACAAATATCAGAACATAGACTCAGGTCAACTAGTATTCGATCACCCATCGTAACGCGAAGTCATGGGAAAAGGTGGTTGTGATGCTACCGAAACGTCACTCCAGTCAAAACTTGAATCAACATACGTGGAGTTCCCGGGACAGTGAAAGGGCATTTCACATTTGTATAATTGTATCAATAAATGAAGACGATGATGATAAACATTCTCTCTTGGTGGATACTTTGAGTTTTGGTAGAATTTTATTAATAAATGTCATCACAATCGGAAGAAATTAAAAAGAAAAAATTCTAAAAAACCTTTAGCATGCTGTATCTTAAAAATATAAACCTTACGGGCTTCAGTTATTATTTTATGCTTCTATCCTGTGGTACTAGGCACTTAAGTTTTTTCAATGTCACAAGACATACAGAGAGTTTTCAAAATCGCTGCAAAACCAGCAGCATGCATGAAAATTCAACGCCTTCTGTTGTTTTAAACAAATGGGAAGATAGATAATTCACTCTCTCATAGGGACGGACGAATAAATATGAGTATCTTTTGCACGATCCCGTTGGGTAGATGCGCTGGTTTTGCACCGATTTTAAAAACTGTCTGTATATTGGACTTTTCTTTTCAGAACCATTTATTGAAATCGTATAACATTATAAAGCCCTTGGCTGGCGAATCACAAGATTTAGTCTACCACCACAACAATTATTCTTCATCCAGAAAATTTTCAAAACTAGAACATATGGTCAATTCCTTAATGGATACAATCACATCAAGATCCACTGACAAAAATATGAAACAAACATTGGAAAATTTGGTTTATACAGAGAGAGTGCCCTTCGAAACAAAAATTCTAGAATATTGGAGACATATGTATCATAGAGACCCCGAGTTAGGAAACTTGATTCAAGTCGCCCTGGCTGTACCTTCGACACAAGAATCGGTTGAACGCGCCTTTACTGCGCTAACTGTTGTATTAAGCCATAATTGTTCAAAATTATCGCAACAAACCATCGACAATTTATTGTTAGTAAAACTAAATAGTCATCTTTTAACAGAAATTACTTTACAGGATTAAAAGTTATCACATTAAAGTTTTCTGTCAGTGATACATGTGTTTTAATTGTATTCACCAACAAGCAATTTTAAAACGCTATTTATTAATATTTTGAAATGAATATTTGAATGTCTATTACATTATTATCTGAAACAAAATAATTTTTACCACTGTTTAAAGAAAATGTTGCTTCAAAACGTGGAATCGTGTTATAACTAGAACTAAAAAAAAAACTAGAAAGGCTGTTAGGATAGTTAATTGAAAATAAATAATGTCCATCATATTTATCATAAATAGTTTTTGCTCCGGCGTATAGAATCCATTTTTAACTGACCGTTATCCACCCAGAATGCGGATCATTAAGAAATCGCTTATGTTTGTAAATAATGTTCGTAATATTTATTTTGTTTGGATAACAATGTAAACTATAGAGGTTGTGGGGTATATTTTTTTTGTTATACATATTTTATTTAACTTCTCGTAAGTCACGTGTACCTAATTTCAACAAAAAACAGTGTTTAGAAATTATTCCAATATTTGATTGAAATGATATTCATTCTTGTTTTATTTTCTATTTCTTTTTTGGTATTATTAAATTTATTCCAGAAACTTCAGTTATTCTTAAAATTGCTTAAAATTTTCCGCAGTTATTTTTAGTATGCTCGAGGCACATTTTGAAAACTCATGAATAAATCTAGCGATTATACTTAGAATGTAATAATTTCATTTTATTCTGGACGCGACATGACCACAACGATAGGCAACCCAAAGTACGTTGCATTCTCATACTACCAACTTGTTAATAGGAGTTGGCATGTACAGTCATACAAACTCAAACCTGGACGATTCACAATCAATTTAAAGGTATTGTGCATCGGTCTTTGTATCGTACCGACTTACTTTGATAAACACAGTTGGAAACAGTTTTTCAATTAACGTAAATATAATATTGTCTATGAACCGCATAATAGATGTTTATTATCTTTACACATCGTTGCAGCTTTACCCAATATGTTTTTTAATCTATAATTGATCTGTGACGATTATTTTTATATCGATTTTTTAATTCACTCATAAATGCAATTTAAAATATCTAGCTTAAATATTTAAGACGGGCATACGTCTTAAATTTTGGTTTACATTTTAAAGAATAATTAATTATCTCAGAAACGGAGTTAGGTATAGGAAACATAACTTGCCTTTATTTTGTCCGTACTATCAAAAAGTATATAGGGGGTCCATTTAAATTTTCATAACGTGTAATTTTCTTTTTGGTAACGTTAACATCAAAATACCAAATTCTCCATAAATTTGTAAATCACTGACTCTCTGTGGCTTTCGAGATACAACAAAGGCACAGATTTATTTATTAACGTAGGTAATTTCCTATTTCAATGTTTAATTTAACAAAAATAATTGCGGAAAATTTAAATTTTCTTTTCCGGGTAAATATTTAATATTTTTGGTTGTTATTCTAGTTTGCGAATGTTCTGCAGTGTACGTGGATTATTGCACACGATGTTCGATGCTACTGCGAGTTTTAGATAATATAATTAGGAAGGGAACCATAGACAGAGCCAAATTAACGTTACCGTCCAGAATATTAGAATTTGACTCTATGTCCGGCGTGGTCTACGCCAGACAAGATTTACCCTCGGGCGTAACTTTCGGTCCGTTCGAAGGGTTACAGAAGCAGGGAGATTGGTTCTCTGTGAACGAGGGAAAGTTGGTTTGCAACGCGCCCCCAGAGAATTCCAATTGGTTACAATACGTCTCTTACACTTTCACATTCGCACTTGCTAATATTGTCACGGTCCAATGCGGCGAATACCTCTTCTTCCGTAGCTGTAGAGAAATTTTGGCCGGCGAAGAATTGCAGTTATATCTCGCAGGTGATTTTACCACTACCATGTTTAGACCAGTAGTGATAGAACAATTGGGGGAAACTTTCGCTTGTATGCCCTGCTGTTTGGGGTTCAGTACGAAAAAGTACCTCGCCAGGCATTGGAAAGTATGTCCGTATCCGCGGTAAGTTCCTAACACTATTTATGAATATCTTTTTAATAAAATGTTATGGAATATTTGCAATTATCACCCAATTTGAAATTTGGAATAGAACAGCCCATGTGTCATGCATTTTGCATTGCAATTTTTATATTTCTTTAAGTTTACTTAAAACCTTTCTCAAAAGGTTCTCGATATTTAAAACATCGATTATGCCTTATAATCGATTTTTCATTCGTTTGCCGCGAATGATGATTCATCGTCATAATCGATTATGGATGATCATTTATAATCAAAACCTCATAATTGAGCTCTCGAACGATCATTAATAATCACGTGATTCGTTTTCGGTCATTCGATTATGCCGATCACTACTTATAAGAACTCGTACTGTCAAGGTAGTGTGAATAGGTTATAGAACAGAGCTTATGGTGTCTTTAAATAATCCATGGAATGTTTGATTTTGATGAAAAGAATGTACCTAATCCTTAAAACTTTAAGAAAAATGCAAAATATCTCGAAAACGGTTGAATTTATGGAGTTTAGTAAATGCAAACTATTCACAAATTCACTATAGCGACAAAAATTGTAGTACACTTTTTAAAATATAAAGGAAGTTGATCTTAATGATTGTGACTACCTTGCAAGCTTTAACTTTGAGGAATTCTTATCAACCGGTTTTGTATATTTAATAATTTAGGATTTTTAGTATTAATTGCTATTATGTTACAGATCTGGAAAAGACGCGAACTATCTAGATATTATTTTATGCGCGTCCCCATACAGTGCACACCCACTTAAAAAACCACGAAAACGTGCGCTAGAACAACCAGCGACGCAATCACCAGCACAAGGATCGAAACCTAATGGGGTACCGTCGACAGGCGCACTTCGGAAATTCACTTGTGCTAAATGTAACCGAGAATTCCCTACTAAACGGCTCCTTAAATGCCACAAAGAACTAATGCACAAACCGATCAAGTGTCAGAAGTGTTCTAAATATTTTCCACCGAATGAACTCGAGGAACACATAAAGATCCATCAAAAAAAGAAAAAGTTGTACAAGTGTAACTATTGCGATTACATGTCAGAGAAGAAGTGTATAGATTTTGTACTGCATATGATACATAAGTACGATAAAAAGGAGTCGATAGAAACTGATGATACCCCGGACGTTTCTACTAATGATTCTCCGGAAATGTCTACTAATGATTCGCCCGAAGTTTCTACCCACGATTCGCCGGAGGTTTCTACTAATGATTCGCCGGAAGTTCCTACTAATGATTCGCCGAAAGTTTCTACTGCAATTCCGGCGGAATAATGCCTATATATCTGTGATAAAAAAAAAACAAGAAAACTAATAATTATTATTAAAAGTGCACTATTGTATCAATAAAATAATTTTCTTTTATTAAGAATCTATTATATTTGAGTATTGTCCTAAAACTTGTAAATACAAATTAGAAAATTTATTGTATAACTGTAAGTAAAAATAAATTATTATTTTTTAAATAAATTTCTAAATTTAATAGATTTATTATTTACATACTTACATGTAGACTATATAAATCAATAAAAATTAAAATGAGTTTGCACTGATGACTAGTTCCAATATACATTTGATGTTTAAGGTAGGAACAATGTTAGAACAAACCTTTTGTAAAATCTAAAATAGTGGGGAAAGAGTAATTTTTCTCCCTATTTTTTTAGTAAAATAACGGTTATCGGATCTTCAACTTCTTTTATTGCTATGGCAACTATTTTTTTTCTTTATGGCAATCCATTTTGGAAAGGTGAAAACTAATGAAATTATGATAAATTCCGAGAGAAAACGGATTTGGGTTGCTTCTTTGTTATGGTGGTGAAACATTTGCTCAATGTATTGTAGTTGTGCATGGTACGGTTTGATAGCAGCACTAGTTGAATTTTTGGCGGGAAAGGAGTGCCGGGGTATATGATTCTATTTAGATCAAAAAACGAGTTACTCCCTACCCTATTGTATTTCAACGTAAAAGAAGTTCTATTTAATTTCTGTTAAAAACGAGCCACAACTAATTAATATTTACTAACTTCTGACATGGAAAAAAACATTTGAGTTTCAAATTTAAATTCATTCCCTCAAATAGGAAAACAACCAACAACGCTGTCCACACTAGAATATGCGAATTAACATGTTGGCAAACAGGTGGAGATCAGAAACTGCAAAATTACCGAAGGTAGTTTAAATGCTTATTGGAAATAATATTTCATTAATTGTTTTAGCATATTTATTCCGTGTTTGTTGATTATTAACAGGTTAGAATGTACATACATACCTATGATGGTTAGAATTATACACTGAAGTGCTATAATTACACTACCGGTTTTGCCGGTTGAACGCAACCACTTGCGTTCATTTCGGTGATATTCGTGTTTGCTTTTGCCACAGTATATACCCTTTTGCTGTTCATCGGTATCGGTTCATCGTATGATTTGTTTTCAAGTTGAGTATGTTGTTACAAAGTTCACTGTAAACTAAAATTGCGAATGTGTTGTCAGTTTTATGTTTTCATTTATTAGACCAGTGTATTTTTACTAGTGAAAATGATATTCTCCAAACCTCTTTATAACTTTTTGGGGTTCTATTTCGAACAACTATTTAATCATCCATTACGAACCAAAGCAATTACAAGGTATGACCGGCCCTTTTTAACGTTAAAATCTCAATAATTTACTCTCCTATGTGTAGCTGTATTATCGCAACCGCTGGGAACTTAGCAAGTCAATACTTGGAGGGCAGAAAAGAAATAGACCAAAATAACGTGTTTGCGTATGGGATATTTGGGTAAGTATTATTTACAATGATAATATTTGGGTATGAAAAACATAATTGGTAGAGTGCACATTCGAAGTTGCCATATTAATAATTTCTATTTTAACCTAATTTTCATTTATTGGGTTGGTAGTGGCGCGCTTTTTTGAAAGAAAATAAGAATTTTAGAAAAAAAGTACTTTAGTGTGTACTAGTAACTAGAGTTTTAACAAGATTTTGTTATGGGGCTTTCAAGTATGAAATGGGATCAGTTTTACTTAGAACTTGCCAATAAGTTATATGTTAATTAGGTCATATTTATACATTGTATAAATATTATGTATTGTACATATAAAAATACCCCATTTTCAAACAGTGAATCTAAATAGTTTGTTTTTTTCTGGGCTATCATATTTTATTTAATACTGGTCATATCTTATCTCAATTAAAAAACAGTGATATATTATGATATATGATGTTTAGCCCAAGGTTCTTTGTTTTATCTTCTGTTTTGTTAATTTCCTAATTATTATTATATTGTATACTGGCCTTGAAGTTATCTAATTATGTTTTTAAATTTATTTTACTAATGACACCCCTCTCCCCATACCATAAACAAAAACCAAACTATACTAATCTTTGGTTTAATAATGTCTTAAAACGAAATCAAATTTAGCACAAGTATTTTTAAACAAGTAAATATGATTACCTACTATTTTAGATGTGTATATTCTATAATAACCAGTTTTAAATTTCCTGCAATTATTTTGAAGAACTTCCAACTTGAAGATATTACAATAACTATTACTAAAAATAATTGCGGGAAATTTGAATTTTAATCATTTAATTTATGTTTTTACCAGTTTATTTAAAAATAATTTTTTAGTACTAAATCGTTAATTTTTACGTGACAGATTATTATTTGGTGGCACACTTCCTCACTTTTTTTATAAATTGGTGGAACAATTAGTGCCGGAAGAAGCCAGATTTGCGGTTATAAAGAAACTTCTTTTGGAACGACTGGTATATACGCCCCTGTTTCAAGCATTCGCTTTGTATATGTTGGCCAGGTTGGAAGGAAAAAATCATGACAAGGCGGTGAATCAACTTTTCGTATTATATGTTCCTATGTTGTTGGCTGTGTGGAAATACCTTACCGTCATTCAAATAATAAACTTCGCATTTGTTCCGCCTGTGGTAAGTCAACAAAACGACAATTTTTCACAAATTTTTTGCCAACGATAGAGAAATTGCATAAAATTTTGTTCATCTTGAGAGAGTAATGTATCAAATACATATTTGAACTTTGCAATACCTGAAAAGTTAGGTACACCATATCAGAATTCGCTGTAAATCAGGTAAAACGGTATCAAAAATACGTAAAATTCAAACCTACATCACGTGCTAGCAAATACGTCCGTGATTGGTGTGACGTCATCCGTTCCGATTCGCTGGAGTAGTCGGCAGTGTAGTGTTGCCAACGATTCTAACTAATAAAAAACTCTTACTAAATTAAAAATAGCCCTTTTTCAGATTTATGATTTTTTTATTAAACGCGGTTTGTGAATTGATAACTTGCTCCAAAACTGCACTAAAACTATTTGTTCACAATAGTGAATTAAAAAAAAACACCAATTTTGAGCAAAAATAGATCTAACTTTGTTGCATTCTTCTAATGCGACGTTTCGACAAAAACTCGATTGTCTTTCTCAAGCAACAAAAGAACGAGTTTTTGTCGAAACGTCACATTACAAGAATGTAATAAGATTTACGTTTGGCTTCTTGCAGTTTCGATCGAAAACGATGTGGTAATTTCGCGTACAACGATTTTATCATTCACGTGAAATAAATATTAGAAAAAATATATCTTTATGTTTCAGTTACGGGTCTTAATATTGAATGTTGTTGGTTTCCTGTGGATCATATACTTGGCTAAGAAAAGACGTCGCCAAGAGTTAAAAGGTAAATAATCATCACAGTGCACGACGGATGACGACTAAAAAGAAGTATTTACTATACCTAGGTAGGATTTATCGGTTTGTTAATTGTTGTAAATAAAATATATGTGAATAGGTAATTGTTATAGACAATAATATATGTAGGTGTATGGAGATGTCGGTATCTTTAAATTCTATAAATATGTACATATATTTGGTTGATTTTTCTTCTTTCTACATTATTGTAACGAATAGTGTGTGATTGTGGTTCAGTAGGCATATGGGTTCAGAACATGAAACTGGCATTGGCATATTTCAGCACATAGACCTCGCTACTTTTGAAAGTAATTTACATGTAATGTAGGTCGTACTTTTGAAAACGTGTGTATTGTACAAAGTATAAACATTGGAAGGTTTCAAACAAAAAATTGTATTTTTTCAGACTGTTAACCAATATAGTGATTGCCATTACCCGATTTATGGCATACATTAATGTATGCATGTAATAGAATAAGCATCTATATAACAGCGTGACTCATATCAGATTTGCCTTCAGAGTTTTTTTGCACTAATTGTCAAAAATTTTGATTTCACAATATTCTTGAAATACCTTTGAAAACAGCGAGATTTAAGTGATGAATTTTGTTAAAGCCTAATGTGATGGTGCAAAAGAATTCCTTTGGTAAGTTGATTGTATAGGAAATTCTGTTACCAAATTTGTTTTCCAATATGTGTACATACATATAAATATTGTCTGCACGGGCATGGGCAGCTTTTTATATGAAATAAATACAAATAATGTGTATTTTTTTATTAATAAAGTGTTTTTCTATTACTTGAAATACAAACATTTTAAAAAAATTATAAGTAAAAAAACGTTGAGCGTTATTTATTAATACCTACCTCTTATAAAACAATCTTTAATTGCGCAGATTCTTCATTTAATCCTGAAAGTCGTGTGATCAATGATTTAAAGAGTTATTGGTAAATCTAACGTTGGTGTTAGATAACAAACCACGACTACTACCAACATATAAACAAAATGTTTAGAATTTTTATTTTATTTAGTTTCTTTCTCTGTGTGGTACAAATTAACGCGAGCGTTTTAGACAATAGCAATTTCGATCTGCGCACGCTCGTGACGATACAGTGCTGCCGTTTCAAAACTTCAGGCTGTACTACCGTATTTCAAGAAATTGTACTAGATTGATTAATTTCTTATAAAGTTTTTACCATGAATAGAAATACGGAATTTTTAAATTAAGAGTTATCGTTTAATTTAAAATTGTTATGTTCAAATAATACTTTTTACATCTAATCAAATACTTTGAAAAAAAAAAACCAAATAGGTAAGAACTAATATACCTAAAAATCCTAACGGTAACGAAGTGAACGAAACTGAAAATTTAAAAAAAAATTTACGTTCGCAAATGTCATAAATTCGGAAATTACTTACAGTGTGTTCCGAAATCTGTTGAAAGTACTTATGTTACTAAATTCGGTTCCGTGATCAGCTTATTTTACTAAAGTATTACGGAACACACCCTTACTACTACAGCTACTACAAAGAAAAACGCATCTTAATATAGCTAAGTATTAGGTTTTGGATAAGGATAAGTGACAAAGTTTTAGCTTTTTGGAAATTATTCCACAAACTTAAAACTTCGTCAAATATTAATTTTGGTAGTTTTTTCAAAACATTTCTTATGTAAGGTATTTTTAGATATAAGTATTTTTTAAATGTCATTTAGAGAATGACAACGTCTATCCAAAAGTGAAGCAAAAATGCCATTAAAAAAACTAAGATAACTTTTTCAAAACATTAATTGATATTTTCTGATGTTTTTAAAAAAAGATTACGTTAGTATTTGGGTGTTTTCAGACTTTTCGGACGCATTGTATAAACAAGGGTAATAGTAGCCTTGCAAGCTGCAAAGCAGCCAAGTAGCGTTATTGAAATTACCTCCCTTTGTAGTCGCAAATTCAATTCGGCCTTTTCTCAATATAGGTATTCATTATTATTGTCACCAGATACAAACCCTTCAGTCCGTATAACACCTAAAGCATAAAAAATCTACAACAGAAGTAAATATTGCTGTTTTACTTTTCTTGTTTTTTTTTTTTATTTAAATCTAAACAATACATTTTTACAATTGTATATGTCTATAGCATCTTGTTTCTTTTGTATCCGATACAAATTCAATAACAATGAAATAAATAAATAAATATTAGCTAAAAATTAAAATATCGCAGATTGAACGCATTTTGAAAGAGCCGATAATAAAAATATTCATCATTTTTTACACAATATATGCAAATTCGTTTTGGAAGCTTGACCTTACACAATCAAAGGCAATTCATTCTTAAAATCAAGTATGTATGTATATTTACTGTGTATCCATTCTAAGTTATTGCAATCAGATCGCAGCCTACGGAAAATGACTCGGTTTCTTTTTTTTTTTGGATTTGTTGGTTAAAATTTAGGCACTTCCAAAAAGTACTCGTAAATAGTAAGTAGATCTTCTTCATTATTTCAGCCGAATCAATTCTATTGTCAGCGCCTTGCGACCTGATTATGATTGCACATGACACTATACTCTAATAAAATATTAGCTAACTAATTCACGGTGATCTCGGTGAATGAATGGGAGATCCAGATTGTGACCTTACTACCGGACTGGTCGATCGACTGGTGTCCTTTCTGCGTGAATACCAAGGACTGCCACTGCTATAACTGCTGACTGAAGATGTTGAAGTGGGTGTTTGGCGATGGTATGGTATTGGTCTTTTCCTTGCGCTGAATTAGTAATTAGTGGAATTAGTAGCACAACTAGCGTAAATTAGTTATGACATAGTATAAGCCAACGTAACATTATTAGTTATTAGTAGTATCTGATGATATTTTTGTGTTAATTAATAATTTTAATGTTTTACAGAGCTAGTGGCTGGACGTTTTAGGTCGAGTAAATCTCTGACAGTTGCCCATCTCTATCTATATATAGAGTGCAGCAAATAGTATGTCCGTCTTTTATGTTTCCGGTTGTATGCTAGGTGACCATTTCATATTTTGATCTAACATATTGTTAATAGTGCATTCTTAGAAAATATATTTCGATATACTGTTTTAGTAAAATTCTTTTTTTTTTTAATGGAATTTCGTTTTTTAAGCAAAATATGTAGCATTCCCCGTTTTTCACGGAATTTGTTCGTTTTGTTTTAGTGAAATCTGTGGGGTTAACTAGTTTTCAAAGCAAAATAAGTGATGTCCATTCGTTTTTTTTTTTTTTTTAGTTTTTTAAGCAAAATCTGTGGGGTTGGCAAGTTCTTTAAGCAAAATATGTAGGGTTTCCTGTTTTTAACGAACGTCTTTTTTTTAGTGAAATCTGTAGGGTTAGGCACTTTTCTAAGCAAAATAAGTGGGGTTTGTTAGTTTTTTAAGCAAAATATGTGGGGTTGGCAAGTTTAAGTCATGTGCGGGGTTCCCTGTTTTTAAGGAAATTTGTGTGAAATCTGTGAGCTTAACTAGTTTTCCAAGGAAAATCTGTAAGCTTAGCTAGTTTTCCAAGGAAAATCTGTGCGATGTCCATTCGATTTTTCTTTTTTGCAAAATCTGTGGTGCTAGCAAGTTTTTTATGCGAAATATGTGGGCTTCTCTATTTTTAACCAAATTTATGAGGTTGGCTAGTTTTTTAAGCATAACCTGTGATGTCTAGTCATCCAATGGATACAATTTTTTAAAAAGATTGTATCCATGGATTCGTTAATTTTTGAGTAAAATCTGTGCGATTTCTTCACTCTGAAGAAAATCTGTGGGGTTAGTTAGTTTATTAAGCAAAATCTGTGGGGTTGGCAAGTTTTTTAACCAAAATATGTGGAATTCACGTTTTCTTTTAACAAAATCTGTAATGGGTTCGTTGTTTTAAACAAGATTTATGCAGGGTTCGCTCATCTTTTTTTTTATTGAAAAATTTGTGTAGCGTCTGTGGGTTCTGACAAATGTCTTAAGCGTTTTCTTTTATGCTAGTGCAATTATCTAGGATACCACTTATATGTAATAAAAAAATTCCAGTTAATTGCTTCAACGTTTATTTATAACATATATATTTCCTACGTTTCCTATGAAAGATTCAACGGTGAATAATAGATTAAGGACACACTAACTTTAAACAAAACCTTAAGACGGGTTTTGTATCACTTTTAAGCATTTTTTTTTTTTGATTGGGCATAGGCCCAGCACGATATTTATGTAGGACAGCTGTATTTTCTCAGTAAACTAAAATTTCCTCAACCTTTTTTATTACTCGTTTAATGTCACGCGTGATGAGCAGCAATGGAGATGGGGTAGCGATAAGGACAACCTAAAACGTCCGGACATTAGCAATAATTTTCAGTTCATTCTGCTTTCATGGCTTTTCAAACGCGAATTTGTGTATAAAGTAAATAATATGTTATTTTTATATTATAAACAAACATGCTGCTCTGTATTAACTGCCACTATAACTATAAAAAAAGACATGCGTAAACAACCAAGTGAAACGAAAACGTGTTACTTACCTCCAGTAAAATCCATAAAATGATAATAATAATAAAGAAAACGATGAGATAATTTGCAATATTAAGACAAACGAAAAACAAATAAAACAAAATAAAAAAATCGAAAATATAAAGTGTGTTTTATTATATTCTACAAAAAAAGAAATAATACAAACAAATGATATTACTACCTACTTTATCATTTTAAAAAGTAAATAAATATTCACTCGTCTGAGCTAAAATAATAATAAAAGATGAACGTCACAATCTGATAATATTTCAATGATCAAATTTTTAACTCGGACGATGAACGTGTAGATTACATTTAATAATATAATATAATATAGGTATATATAACAACAGCAAGCGATACGTCTACTACAGTGGTCACTTTATTAAATCATGGTATTCATACACATATTACATAATCAATGCATCCTACTTTTTGCTGAAAATAAAGAAGGCAAAATAAGAAAGATGTATATATAAGGCACATGTGTGTAATTTTTATCGTCGGTGAAATGGCATGCTCTTAGTTACCTGGTTATCCTCCTTCGGTCCAGGAAACTAGGCGACCCGTGACGTCTCGGTATCGAAGGTGATCGCGATCTTGAGGTGCTGCTGGAACTTCTGGATGAACTGCCCGACCGCGAACTTGACCTACTTCGTGATCTAGACACCGAACGGGACGACCTGCTCGAACTGGACGTTGATGATCTGCTTCGCGAACTATACGAGTATAAATTACAATATTCACCTCAGAGACTTCTTTCTCACTATTGCCTATATTTTATACAGGCTGTTTTTGCATTTACCCGCAGGCTTTGGAGTGGAAAGTATCCTTACTTATTAAAAAAAACTATTCTTTTAAACGCTTTTAAATTTTGATGTAAAATTCTCTTTTATTAGGTGAAGCTTACAATTTTAGTCGACCCATGTGTATCGATAGTAGTAGTTATTGTATTTGTATTTTTGGTTCCTAATTGCAATGGCTTTTACTAATAGTGAACTAAACGACATGATATTGATTTATGGAAAATGCCACCAAAATAGTGCAGCGGCCTGTCGAAGATACGGTATACTAATCGTCGCCTGCTAACCGCTGGTACATTTGTTTCCATTGTTCAACGTGCGAGTGATACTGGAAAATTGCAGCCACAACGGCTAGAGGGGCATGGAAGGGCTGCCCGCACTTTGGCTGTCGAAGAGACGATACTAGAAGCTGTTGAAAATGACGCTAGTTTAAGCACACGACAAATTGCCCGTGACATGAATGTTTCGCTGGAGAAAATTGAGAGAAAATCAGCTGTATCCTTATCAGTATCAAAAGGTGCAACCGGTTTCACCCGATGGTTATCCTGCATGAGTACGGTTTCGCAAGCGGCTTCTTCAGAAACATGCTGAGAATGCCAATTTTCTTTGTGCGGTTTTGTTTTCTGACCAAGCGAGTTTCACGGGGTTTTCAATATTCACAACGATCACCAATAGGCCATGAAAAATCCACATGCACCATGTACATCACCAACTACGATTTTCGTTAAATGTATGGTGTGGCATAATTCACAATTTTATTCTTGGATCATTTCTGGCCACGTTTATTTGGAATTTCTAAACAACAACTTACAAAACCTATTAGAAGATGTTCCGTTAAACATTAATATGTTTGATAATCCATGGATAGGCCACAGAGGCATAGTACCCCAGCCACCGCGATCGCCTGATTTAAATCCCCTTAATTTCTTTTTCTTGGGTTATTTAAAACAATTATCTGCGGTTTCTGGAACGTTAAACAAAAGTTTTCTGTTCGGTATCTGGCGGTTCAACAAAGACTGTCTTTGTTAAAACGCTAGGTACTGCAGAGGTAACTGTTGTGTAACGTTTCAGAAACCGGGCATTAGTCTATCAAACCGAAGTTAATAACATTGAAACATAAGGCGACGCATTATAGCTGCAATAAATCAAATCAGTGAACACAACGTATTACAGGCGGTGAGAGAATTTTTGTTGCGTCGTGCCCGCTTATGTATCCAATTGCGTGGCGAGAATTTTGAACATCTTTTGTAAAATTGATATTTGCCATAGTGAACGCAAGTATAACATACTTAAAATATCTTCAACAAATGACAACTATTGAATGTTTTTAACCTTGAATCAATAAACATGCCGCATGATATCATGAACTGTTTTTGTAGTGCCAGCTGTTTCCGAAGCGCGTTGACCTTTACCGGTAATGCATTATACAGGCCGGTGTAAAAAAAACATTTACTGCACTACCTAATATCTCTTTTTAGGGCGACTTTCATTATTTTTTTGAAGCATCTTTTCTTCAAAGCCTGCGGGTGAATGCAAAAAGAGCCTATATATTAGGTCATTACATACGTCTAAAATATTTGAGAAACGTACTGCAATAGGCAATCAGATCGACAAATGCCGCTATTCTTCGAAAATAAATTTAAACATAACTCACTTTAGCCCAATTTCAATTTATTTAAACTGTCAGGAACTATTCTAGGTAGATTTTTTTCTGAAATAAGCTTATTTGACTTAGTGCCGGTATTTCAATGTATGCAATAACAATTTAGCTAATAAGGACGATATAGGTAAGTAACAACAGACGAATATTTTTAGGTTAAGGACCGGTATTTCAAACTTCTAATAAAGTTCTTAGCTGAAACTGAAATAACTGTCTCGATCAACTAATAAAAATTATGTAGGTAATAAGCTGGTTTATTCTCTTAAAATGTGATTGAATTTCTTAGCTGAAACTGAAATAACTGTCTGGATCAACTAATAAAAATTATGTAGGTAATAAGCTGGTTTATTCTCTTAAAATGTGATTGAGTGCTTGAAGTAGCTAATAAGAATTAATAGAAACTCAATAGCTCATCGAAAATCTCTAAATGTCGTCGAAACAACCAAAAAATTGTTTACAAATTTCGAATTGTTTGAAATTATCTATGAACGAGAAACATGGACATTTATGAAGGCTTCGAGGAGATTGTGGAAGATGATTTGGTCAATCCATTTGAAATAGCTAATCGGCTAATCAATATGGTATTAGGAACCCTCATATAAACCAGTTAGATAATTGGGATGTAGACAAGGAGAACGATATTTGTAACTACCCAAAATGGAAAGAAAGAATTTAACTGACTCACCTATACCATGACACAGACGAACTTCTTGACCGAGTTTTCCGTTCCTTGCTCTTAGATTTCGACTTGCTGTTCGACCTAGACCTTGACGACTTACTCAAAGAACTCTGTCTCGATTTCTTAACCTGCTCTTTCCGATCATACGCTAAATCATCGTCGCTATTAGCAGCATTGGCCTTCAATAATTCCACGGGCGATTGCGTCGAAGGCGATTTGTCCCGTTTGAGCGGCAGCATCTTGATATCGAAGACATTCGGATCGACGTGAGCATGTTTCTCCTCGTTCTTAAACGAATAACACACCAACGATTCTTCTTTAGCGCTGGCAGTGTTTAAACTCGCAGCCGGCATGATCGAGAAAGAATCCGCGTACGTTTTAGGTATCTTCTTCTCCAGGGATTCTTTGGCTTTGGCCGCCAGTCCGGACTTTAACAGACGCAGCATGCGCAGCTCCTTCTCGCGCTCCTCGTCGAAATTGTTGCAGTCCACCTCGGAGGAATCGTCCTCGCTGCTCGATCTTAGACGGACCACCGGCATCGGGGGTTTGTTCTTCGATGTCGTCTTCTTAGGGTAATCTTTTGGAGTGCTGGAGCTTTTGTATTTTTCCGGCGTACCACTCGGGGTTCTCCTGTGGTCCTGTTTCTCGGCGCTCGAACGGGAATATTGCGATTTTGATTGATACCTCTCTGATTTAGACGATTTTGTGATGTCCGCAGGTTTTCCGTGATGTTCTGTCGGATCATCTATTGAGGGGTTAAATTTTTTTGTAAAAAGTAGTAGTTACTGCCTTCTTTGTACAATGTTTTCTCAAAACATTTTATATACTGAAATACGCCCCTTTATATTTTCACAATGTCCATAAATATTTAACTGTTTTTTTTTATTGCCTTTCTTTATTACCCTTAACCTATTTTTTTTTACCTTTGGTTTTATTTTGAAATGCGTTTTTTTTTTTTTATAATGAACTTAAACAAAATGTACATCGCAAATGCAGTTTCTATAAGACAGAAGTATGTAATTTTAAAAATTCTCTGCTCCGAGTTAAAATGAAAAAAAAAGGCGTCATAAATTAGATAATGTTCTTACCTGATTCGTCTCTGTATACTTTCGGCTTGGATAACGGCGACATACCACGCGTAGGAGTTTTCGACTTCTTGACATCCCTCGATGAAATAGTCTTCGGAGCAGTCGAATTAGTTCTGCCATGACTGCTCCGCCTCCGACTGTCTTCTCGTTCGCGTTCCACCTCTGAAGAACTGTCTCGCGATCTTGCCTTGGCGTTGGCGCCCTTCTTCTTGTCGTCGTCCTTTGGCGATTTTAAACTTCTGCTCCTGCTATCCCTTCTAGGCGTTCGACTGCGCCTCCTCTCCCTCTCCCGACTGTGGCTCTCTTTCCTACTGTAAACGCTTTTCTTACGGTGCTCGTTTTCGTCCGAATGGACCACGTTTGACGCCCTCTCCTGCGATCTTTCCTTATGGTTCTTCCTCGTTTCTCGCATCTTGCTGTCGCCGTCTCTCTTCGAGTATCTCTCTGCGGATTTTTCTTTAGATCTTTCCGAAGATTTCGCTTCGGTTCTGCTTTTCATCTTCTTGTCTGATTTTCTACTGGATCTGCCGTCGTTTACGTCGTCCTTCCTCGGTTTATCGTCACTCCTGGCCGAACGTGATCGAGATCTTCGTGGGTTGTACCTAATATTGAAAATATAAAAAAAAACTTGGTTCTAAGATAATCTGGAACTGACAAGGGAAGCTCACCATCATCCTAATTGTACTCAGAATGAGTACAATTGGGATATTATAATAGTATTCAATTTTACAAGATAAATTCCATTACCTTCGGTCAGATGGACTCCTCTGATTTCTGGGAGATCTTGATTTCCGTCGGTACCGGCTGCTGTGATCATTGTCGTACTCGTGCTGCCGACTAGATCCGCCTCGTTCCCTAGACCTACATCTATCTTTGGATCGTCTATTAGTACGCTTATCCACCTCCGATCTTTCAGACTTTTTATTCGAGGATTTCTCGAGGTTTCGTCTGCTAGATTCCCTATTCTGTGATTCGTTGCATTCGGGAGGAGTTCGTCTAGTGCCAGATTCGTCTGAATTGCGTTTGTTGTGCCCCTTCTTGTTTCTAGAGGCGCTGTTGCCGTCCGTTCTCGAATGGGTCTTTTCTGATTTTGATCGCTTGGGTGTCGGTGGTTCTGGCGAACTGCAAAAATTAATTGAAAAGAATGGAATATATAAAACAGAAATGTTAGCTTAACAACACTGAAGAAATATCCGAAATCGACGTAATTGGTAAATAAATTGAGCAAAAATAGTTTATAGTTTTCTTATTTTGTTTTTAGCACAAAATATATACTGATAAACTTTATTTACCAAGCAAGACAATGGTAAAAAAATAGTGTAATAGACAAAATACTCAAAGCGTTAGTATTATTTAGATAAATAATATTCTCACCTTTCTCTTGAGCTGTCGCTTGATGAATGCCGCTTCTTCTTGATCTTCTTTTTCTGTATAAAATAAAATACAATAAATGTCTATTGGTAATGGATAAATATAGTCAAGCAAAGGATTGACCTTACAAATACATATTATATCCTAGTACAACACAGTGACTCCATTCAATCAATAATACATTGTACTTAGAGAAACAGTTACAGAAGGTGTTATACATATTAAATAAAAAAAAGCTTACAGTTACTTTAGTAAAATAGACCCGTTTGACCACTCCGTGGATAACTAAAGGTGAAATAAAATATACGCTTTCAGCTGCCTAAAGATGAGCTAATTGGCGCGAAACCGGTTTTACCATTTACCAAATAAAGAGTCCTGCCAGACAAAGGCCTTCTTTTTATTTTGTCAATTTAAATAAATATGTTTGTACCACTTAAAAATAAATTTTTCTTTCAAACATTAAACTGGGACTTCTTATTGAAAAATTGGAATGTCTGGCTTTTTATGGAAAAGCATAGGATTTTTTGAAATCCTTTTTATTTAGTTAAATGCTCGACATGTAGAATTTAAAATTAAATGGAACATCCTGTATGTAATGACATATTTGAAATCTAAAGACTAAATTAGGGCAAGTTTATGTAATACTCTATATTTCTAAAATCATAGGTTTTTGAGATATTTTAAAATTTATGAAATTGCAGTATAAAATTCAAGTTTGATTTTTATTGTGTAATCCAACGTTGACATTAACCTGATTACATTCATCATTTAGCTGAGCAATGGAGTGAAGTGAAATTTTAGTTACACAGTTATACTGAGTGTTAATAAACGATTGTTTAGGTTTGATGCCTTTTGCAGTGAATTAACTCTCTTATCTTAAACAAACAAATTTGACGAAAAGTTGCCCTAATTTGGTCTTTAGATGCAGAATGTTCCATTTAAAAAAGGTAACTTTGTTATGGATCTTTCTTCTTTAATTCAAAATAATTTCAACTAAATGAAAATGATTTTTTCATATAGAGCCCTGGCCTTGATTATAAAGCCATTAAATAAATCATCACATGAAACATTTGTGGCACTCATACAGTATATATTTTAGTAAAGGCTTTATTTGAGACAGAATTGAGAAACAAAATTTGATTTTACATCTGAGAAGAACAAAATTTTCAAATCATCGTTTGAGAAAATTGCAGTCAAAACCCTAAGTCAGGCATTTGGCTACCACGGACTTTAAAGGAAGTATTGCTCTCATGAAGATCGTATCCAACGTTGCCAAATCTACTTAAGTAATTAATTTTCCATACTGAATAGCTTAGAAAATTTTATGTTGGCAGTAGATGTAAATTCTTTGAATTTACAGTTTGCATTTATGGGTTATGTTCTGGATTGTTGTTAGTATGGGTTATCTTACTCTCTATCTACATGAAAATTTACGGAATAGTATTTTTATGAACAGAGGCATATCTTGAACTTTGAATCTATTTGATGTAAACCTTGCCCTGCATCCATACCAACTGGCAACAATTACACAATCACAGAAAAGAATAGACACATACAAATTGATATAAAATAAAAAAAGAATGCATATAATTCATAACAGCAATACATTTCCTTTAAAAGGCAAACTCGACTATAGTTACCACGAAACAGAAGTTTTTTGAACCGATTATTTATCAATTCATTGCTGTAACTGGATCTCTGTATCGAAACGTCATATATTATTAGGCTTACGAACGTTATTATTGTTTTTGTAGGGCATGCAGTCGAGTGCTAGAGGGGTCCACAGGACCAGGTACTTACTGGTGATGCCGTAAACCAGTCAGGCTATCCTATGTAATGATGCGCAAGTTTCAAACAAAACATTGTTTACTTCCATCAAAATAAAGTCGCTCGGCATGCTCAGTAAAATACAAAGCCCGAAGAAAAAAGGAAAAATATCGACTTCGAAAATACAAAAATAAGAATCTTTCAACACCAGTTTACGAGTTGGCTATAATTTTTGTTACGTTTTTGACAGCTGTCAAATTAACATTGACATTTAGTCAGATTTATATCCTTGACCTCACGACTGATAGCCAAGAGTGCAAGCCAACTGGACTATCAGCCGGGTATAATAATAATAAGGTTCATTAAATAAAATATGTAATTTATTTTTGAAAAAATATAATAAAAAGTTTTTCGTTTTAAAAGTAGGTATTGACAAGAATATGCACTGGATCCTAAAATTGAATCCTGTGCAACTCTTTTAAATAACTTTTTTGGATATCATATGTCCACCTAACCTCATTTTTTTGCGAATCTGGTTAAATTTTTTAAATTTACCGCCATACTTAGTGGTCACGTGACGTGTATCAAAATAAATTTTGGGCTTGGTAGATATGTTGTAATATTTATGCAGGCCATTAAATAATATGAATTGGATGCATAAAGTATTTTTGGTTAAGTTTCTGCGGGGAACGCTTTGACAGCTGTCAAATTATCAGTGACGTTTAATTGCATTTGACCATTCTGGCATTCATTTAAGAATGAGGTAATATAAGTTGAATACTTATAGCAGCAGTGTAGTATTAACACGTTTACATCAAAATTTTGAAAAATGTACATTATTCCTTTTAATGGAACACCCTGTTCCATTAAAAGGAATATTCAATGTTGAAAGAAAAAAAGAAAACAGCATTAAAATAGGACCAATAGAAAAAAGACAAATTAAATGTAACGGCATTACCACTACTATAAAAGCGTAAGAATCTATAACTATTAGAGTAAGTAAACATCCAAGAGTTACTACTCCAGTGCGTGCCAACTTACCTCCTTTTTCTTTTTACGTTTCTTCCTCTTCTCATCCTCACTACTGCTTTCGTCAAATTTATCGGAACTGGAGCCCTGTTCGTAGCTAGAAGCGCTCGATACCGAGGACTGCCGTTTCTTTTTCTTCTTCTTCTTGTCTTTAGACTTTCCCGATCTAGACAAATCGTATTTACTTTTAAACTAGTCGGTGGGGAGAAAAGAAATCTCAGGAGTGATTCGTAAGTTTTGTACGCATAATTTTACGCCGTAAGAAACGGGGAAACTTATACGCACAAAAACTCACGCGAACAAATAATAACATATAATTATTAATAAAAATCGTGTAGCTTTAAGATCTAATTGAAAATGTAAAGCCGAATATATGAACGCACCTTCAGTCCAAATACGTGGTGGCGCTAGACATGGGCGAGGTCAAAAAATATTAAACGAAACAGAACTCTATACCATTACCTGAAGGCCTTCAAATATGTGCGCAACGCAAAAAATATACCAACGAAATGTTATTAGTAAATGGACAATGTAAAGCATACACAAAACTATTAATACTTGTTTATTATAAATGGTGGTTAGTCTAATACAGAATTAATTAATATACATAAATATTGTATGTATGTACTCTAGAAAATGTCGAGAAATACAAGCGAATTTAAGGGCCTCCACTGCATTATACTTAGGATCAGTGTTTGTCGAAGTAAGAATGAGTATTGCTGATGTTTATATGTCGGAAGAGAAGTATGCACCTGCTGGAATTAGAGTCGGACTAAATTTCGCGCTAGAATCTAGAATGTTTCGTCCTTTAATGAATCCTATTTATTCTTGACGGCACCGGCTGTTACGGACAATATGCATCGCTTGTATCTTTCTTAACTTGTAATAAGGTGTAAAAGAACAACAGATAGTGAATGGAGAAGAAGTACAAACAGAGAAGTAATGGACTTGTACACGAAAACAAAAAATTAAGGAGAAAACTCGGGAAGAAGATGATGATCAAAGAAAAAAATGGCTTAAGGAAGTGAAAGCGGATATAAGTGGAATAGGTATAAGCAAGTGGAAAGATGCAGCAAAGGAC
Organism: Cetonia aurata; assembly: GCA_949128085.1. Taxonomy (NCBI): domain Eukaryota; kingdom Metazoa; phylum Arthropoda; class Insecta; order Coleoptera; family Scarabaeidae; genus Cetonia; species Cetonia aurata. The sequence goes on along the minus strand of OX421887.1, from coordinate 19,885,760 downwards.
CGTAAAAAGTGATAATAAATAAAGAAGATAGTAGAAGCCAAGGCCCTGCAAGTCGTACCGCTAAAATATATAATGTAACTTTTTTAAAACCGAACATAGGACAACTTTTTTATTTGAAGAAATATACTAATACTTCCAAAAGAAAAATTGTCGAGAATTACTTAACTAAGAAAAATTTACAAATAACTGCATTGTAGTGTTGCCAGATATCCCAGTAGTTACTAAACAGGTGTTTTTGTAACTGACAACACTGTATTATTTTAACATAATTTGGAAAATCTCAAAATTCTCAATAAAAATGTAATATAATCTGGTAAAAAGAGCTAAAATTATTGAATTAATAATTTTTCAGTAATAATAGCACACGTTTCTTTGTAAAAGAAAACAATAAATTTATTAATAAAACCAATGTAAACAATGCGATATCTAATGTTGAAAAATGTAGTCAACAAAACTGAATGTTGTTGATTCCTCGTCTAATGGATTGTTTTAGGCCATCAACAGATTTCTAAACAGTCGCGTAAACTTTAGCTTTTAAAAAACTCAACAAAAAGAAAAATATAAAGGCGTGAGGTCATATGGCCTAGCAGGCCATTCAGTTGGACCCCCTATCAATTTGTTCTGGCAGCAGCTAATTGAGATAATTTCTTACATTTCGTGCAAATTGAGTAGTGCCCCGTCGTGTTCGAAGTAGAACCTTCTGTCTGTTAACGGTATCTTGAATAAACCGCTCAAGTTAATTGCGTAACAACTCTAAATAAGCTTCACCACTTAAGTTTTGACGTCGTAAAAAAGATAATTTGTTTCATGTATTAATTTCACAATTTTAAGTGTAAGAAGCCGAAATAAATTTTAACAAATTTAAACTCATAACAAAACATATTAAATTGTCTTTCAAACAGCATACATTTTTCCTGATCTGATAAATAGATTCGAAACAAAATATAGTTAAAGTCGAAAGTTTGCAGAGGGCCGATTTATAGGAACGCAAGTGTATATCTGTAATTTTGTCTATTGACGATACCGTTTAGATAAAAACTTGCTTCGCCATCACAAAAAATATCCCTTTCTAAACCAGGTTGCTAACTGATCCTTTCTAAAAAAAACCACTAGCAAAATCTTATTCTCCTATCACAATCGTCATCATGCAATTAAACGCTTATCATTTTGTATGGGTGAAATTTGTTTCCTTTCAGGGTTTTGTACGCCTTTGACTGAAAACGAAGCACTTCTTGTGCAATTTTCTACGTGGGTTTGTGAGGATTTTCCAACGTAAAAAAGAGAACATTTTCTTTAACGGCAATATTTTTGTCTTTTTACGAGTACTTGGAGGCACACTATTCGTTGCTCTGTTTTTATAAATTGCACCTTAAAAACTCAAAATTTAGAAGAGAGACTTACAACCACCAATATGGAGAAAAATTATTAATTCCACCGTCTCTTGTAGTGTAATTTGATTGAAAGTGTTATTTTTAAGTAAATCTAAAACACAACAGTTTCTGTGAAATAACACAATGACAGCTCCTTGCAGACATCCAATTTTGTTTATTTTTCAAGACTTGCTACTGCTACATTTGCTGATTATTTTAGCACTTTTTACTAATTGCTCAAAAATGGTTGCTACGGAAAAGAGAAACATTTTGTTTGAGAAATTGAGAATTTTCAGATTTTCTACATTATGTTAAAAAAATAGTGTTGTCACACTGCAATGAAGTTATTTGTCAGTTTTTCTTAGTTAAGTAATTCCCATAAGCTCCGTACTGTTAAGAATAGGTAGGATAAGCTACAGCTAAGATTACATTCTCTTCCCTCATTTAGTCCCGAGTTCTTTCATAAACACCCAAAATATTGCGCTATCTACAATTTCACTATAAGCTGTTAATTTTTCATACACCTTTCGTCAACGCGATCACATGAATTCGTCCACAAAATGCGCTAAGTTTTCGAGTCAAGCTTAAAAAAGCCTAGAACTGGTGTCAACATTTCCATAAAATGCCCTCCTCGTATTCTAGTCGTAAAATATAGTCATCTCAGCTTTGATTGATCCTAGATTTATTGGGATTTATGGTAGTAGGGACCGTTTGGAGTATATTTGAAAAATATTAGACATAAATAGCCAGTTACTTATTTGTTAGAGCCTTAAATAGTTTATCATTTCTTATATACCCATAATTAGTGGCTAATATTAGATGTACCGCCCTTAATAAATTGTGTTAATTGCACTGTGTAATAGTTGAATACGATTATTTTACAGAAGAATTCTAAAGGCTCGCTACTACCACTTGACAAACCCAAGAACAAAACTGAGCTTAACATCATGCGTCCTTCTCTTGTTAGTTATCTAGTCCGACTCTGACTGAAAATAAAGATCCTGGATTATCTTGGATATTTCCCACCATTTACGAAACATTGACATTTTACCTGACAAAAAAATCGGCTATAAACTCCGATGTATGTATGTATGTGTGATATTAGGGTGATAGCATAAACTCCGATAAATTAAGATGCTTTAAACGAATTAACGAAAATTTACAGAGGATTTGTGACCTTGAAAATTTCTCTGAACTTAACGTCATACATCGCAAGACAAATATGAATTTATCCTTCTCTTCGGCAAATGTTTCAAGAATAGTACTGAAGAAAAAAGTTTAGATGTATTTGGGAACATATTATCTTCCAAAATTTAATAAATTTTTCTTTATATGATATAATTTTTAAGCATAGAATATCGAGTATGAACCTCAGCAACATAGATCAGAATAATGATAGAACTTGGTTCTGCCTTCCAAATTAAAAAGAAAAAAATAATGGCTAAGCCCCATAAACAAAACAAAAATGTTACTCAAAGCTCCGTTCCGAAGTGTCACTTACCTGTCCCGTTTGCGTTTCTTGCTCTTCTTTTTTTTCTTCACTTCCTCGCTGGAAGAACTGGAAAAAGCAAAGTTGCACCAAATTTAACAATAACAGCTTAATAATAGGCAAAACAAGGAGTAACTCGGCCAGATGAACGGTATAATCCCTTATTTCATAGTTACCTTAACTTCCTCTTTTTCTTTCCTTCATTCGTAGTATTATCTGCATCCTTCGGATCTGGACTGGGAGTGTGTACTAGGTCATATCTGGTCGCCTGCTGACTCTCCATTTGCTTTTCCTTTTCCTTCTCCAGTAGCTTCAAAGCTATCTGCTGTTCCTTCTCCTGCTTCGCCAGTTGTTCTTTAGCCTGACGATCTGGGTCGAAACTGCTGCCGTCCACGAAATATTGAGATATACCGAACGCTTCGCGTAATCTGGCATTTTTCTCTTGCTGAGCTTCGGCTACTTGATGAGTTTCAGTGACGCTGAAACAATTGCGTTGACAATTTTTCCTGTTTTTTCTTACTTAGTATAAGTAATAAAAAACTATGAATGATAACGCCGAAAATAAGAATGTATTTTTGTAATATCTTTATTTATAATCAAACAGAATCTAGCAGAATTGTTTGCACACCCTACTTATGTTATTTTTAAGGCTGACATATTTGGACGTTGAAAAAAAATAAACAAAAGAGCGAAGATAGCAGGGCGATAACAAGAAAGGATTTACACAAAAATTAACACGGAAAAAAAAAATCCTCTATTGGACTCTCTCAATTTACAAGGTAGTCATAGTTGGCCATCCATGTTCTATATAAAAAAAAATGTATAATGTAAAGGTATTCATACGGGAGTAAGTTTTTTAACGCCCTGTGTAAGATACCTACGTCCTTATAAATGTGAGTCATTTATTTTATATATTTATAAAGCAGTTTACTAGATTCTGTTTGAAAGGGTGTAAACAATCAACAAAATTAAAAATATCTATTTTTAAATTGGCGACTGTGAGTAATAATTGTGATTGAAAAAAGTGTTTAAGATCTCTTAATAGTTTACTCATTTACACTGAACTTTTCTTTTTTAAGGAAGTCGTTATGTTATAGTTGAAGACGATATATGTAAATAGGGTGTGAATTAACACAGAAGTATAGTCACCACATAAACACAGTTCTGCATTATGAATTTTACTAGGTAAGTTGTTAATATATAGGGTGGGATAAAAGCGTGGAAACACCCTCATAACTTTTGAACGAATCCAGATATATCTGACATTTTTGTGACATTGACATAATCTGTCAATACGTAATAAACAAGGAAATACACATTTTTGTTTACGATCATAACTTTCGATTACAGAGTCGTAAATATATTTCAAACGGCATTTTTTTTTCACCTTCAAAACACCTTTAAAATAAGCCCTCGCTATCATACCAATTAACTTTTTTAGTCGCCCCCACGCCCCTGTCCCAAGAATGTGGGTGAGAGATGGATGTCATCCTGTACAAAATATAGCTTTCATAATCTCTACAAAACTTCGCCAAACTTCAACTTTATAGCTAGATTTGTTAAAAATTTATGGGGGTGCTCTTTAATTTTGTATTCAAGACGTTTAAGTTACGCCAAATGGCCTAAGAGACGAAAAGTTGAAAGTTCTTCGATTATATCGTTTAAATAAGAATTTTTAAAATCATAAATAAAGTTATATCTTTTTGGCTTCTTAAAAATGACGATGTTTTATAAAAAAAAAATGGTAGAAATGAGGAACATTAAAGTACAACTACTACAACTAAAATATAAAACGAAATGGGAAGGTTAATCGGATTGAGAACTGGCTTAGTGGAAACGCGTAATCCAGATAAGTCGGATGGAGTTGAGAAATATTTATCGGCATTTGCTTTTTAAATCCTACGACTAGTATTTGTCAATATCCATGTCTTTTAGTGTCGATATGTATTAAAAAATATCGTTTTTAATGAAAAACTGCTAAAACATTCCATTTTAACAATAATAATTTCAGATAAGAGTACCTACCAGACCACGTTAGGAATACGACTCACGGTGTGTGATATAATTTAACATAATCTGTATTATTGCCTCCTGACGAAGTCATTAAATATATGACGAAATATTGAGGTCTAGAAAATTTAATTTTATTAGTCAGACCGAATACCCATACAGAGTTTTCTTCCTTCAGTTATAGTTTCTTTATATTAAAAGTTAGAAAATGTTAGATTCTAAATAAGGGAAAACATACAGGGTGTCCTATTTAAAATTATAATATCGATCTGATTTCCGCCAATTCCAACAATATGTAGCAAATATTTTTCTTTATTTGCACACAATATCAATTAAATAGCGTTCTAGATCCATAAAAGCAAATGTATTTTTGTAATCTTAAATACGAGTATACTTTACTTATGCTTGATTTTTTTCTTTAATATTGTCTGGCTCAACTGAAGAAACTGCACCATTGCATCGGTTACTGTCAGTTGTTATGTCATCATTATAAAAATGCATATCATAAATTTTTATACATTATATATATAATCAATAACCTTTCTACCCTAAGGTGTAAGAGTGTAAGGTATCTATGTTATCATTAATTTTATGTAAATTCCCTGGTGTGTACGAATTTTGTCCATTCTTTTTTGTTCTTTGTCATTCTTGCTGCTTCTGTCCAATTCTTGTTTCGTTTCTTTAGTATCAATGCTATTTCATCGTTCCAGGTTTTCTTTGGTCTCCCCTTTCCTCTTTTGTATTGCACTTTTGCTTCCCATATCTGTTTCACTTGTCTTTGTTGGTTCATTCGGTTGATGTGTCCAAACCATTTCAGTTGATTCCTTTCAATTATATCATTTACTGCTTCTATCTCCAGTTCTTCTCTGATTTGTTCATTCCTTATTCTATCCATACGTGTAACGCCCTTAACTGCTGTCAGATATTTCATCTCAATGACCTGTAGTCTGCTTCTTTGTGACTGATTTAATACCCAACTCTCACTTCCGTAAACCAGGGTTGGTAAGAAAATTGTCTGGTAAACCGTCATTTTTGTTTTCCTGCTTATTTCTCTTTTCCTTAATACTGATTGGTTGAGACTGTGATATACTTTCATTGCATTGTTTATTCTTTCTTTTATTTCGTTTTCTATATTCCCTTCTCTATGTATCCAAATTCCTAGATATTTGTATTCTTCAACTTGATCTATTTTTCCCTGATTTAGTCTTATATTAAGCTGTTTTGTCTCTTTACCTATCATCATCACCTTTGTCTTGTTCGTGTTGATCCTTAAATTCTTTTTCTTTAATTCTTCTTCCCATATTATTAAATTTTCTTGAAGAGCTGTTTCAGTTGGAGCACAAATCATAACTCTGACTCTTGATGATGTCGTCTATATTTAGTACGAAGAGTGTCGGGCTTAGTACTCCTCCTTGCCTTAAGCCATCGTTTATATCAATTTTTTTTTATAATTAAAGAAATTATCATTAATATTTCGAAAATCCGCTGAAGATTTAATAATATTTATATTTGCGTTGAAATTTAATGATGTAACCTTGTTGACCTTGGTATTTAGTTAGTATTTAGGGTATTTAGGTCATAGAAACAAAATTTCTTCTTGCTACATTTTAATTGCTACGTTTCGTTGCTTTTTTGCAACATTATCAAGCTGTAATGTGAGTTATACAATTATCAATAAAGTAATTGACTTGATGATCAATTTATGAACACTTCCGGTATTCCGCATGAAATTTGTTTGACTTTGTCGTGCCATACCAAAATCACTTTAGTTTCTCTTATCTTCCACGGCTTACAAGATAGAAAATACTTCCTAAGGAGATGGAAATGCCAGTTTTGATAAAATTGTAAATATGTCAAAAGCAATTGAATTTAGAGATAGTGAAGCTTAGTACATACAGAGTTTATTATATAAGAAAGTTACTATCGACCTCCGCTACAAGGCAACATTTCCGGAAGATAAAAACACTTAAACGATTCTTTCAGGTGAGGTTTTCCTATCAAAATTTTTGTTTTATTAGTGTGATTGCAACAGAAGAAGATATTGGATTGATACAGCCTGTCTGTATAGATAAATTATATATTTTTCTTCAAGATAAAAAAAACTTCGATGAAATAAATTCTAATATTTTCCGCAGATTCTATTGTAAATTCAAACGCATAACCACCCAAACAAAATTACGAAAAAAAAAATACAAGCTGCAAATAATTTTATTTCCAATAAAAAGTTTGAGGTACCTAATTATCGATTTCATGGCCCCCTTTTGCGGATATACTTGACCAATTCTGGAATTCGTATACGAACGTCCTTGAGGTGTGCAACGGCAATGACAACAGCACTGTCTTCTAGTCGATATTCGCAGAGGCGCCTTCGGACCCAGCGCCTGACACAAGGCATCCCTCCACAATCTCTCGAAAATGATGCGTTCATCCACCGCGAATTTAGATCTATTGTTTGCGCAATACATTTTCGTCTCGGGATATTAAACACGTTATAGGAAGAAAATTTTACTTATGATACTTGATTATAAATTTAACAACGATCACACTTGTATTGGAAGACATTGGTTATTCGTTCGTTTTTTTTTTTTATTTATTTACTAGAATTATTCATTTGTAAAATAGAAATATTTATATTAACGAATATGGAAGACTTATTGATTTTGATTTTTTTTGCACAATGATATTTCACTTTCTACATGGTGGTTTTAATATAGATACAGCCCCTAAAGGCGCCACAATGCGTTGCACTGACGGCATGTAGAAAGGTACTGAACGCTAGAGGTTTAAACAGCCTCCCCTCTAAGTAAAAGGTCCGTGCATAGCGTATGAATCGCATAGGGGCGAGAGAGATGAAGATATTTTGGTGGAGGCGACCGTAATCGATATCGGCGTACCATTGCAATTATCTTATTCGTTTAAATCCGACCACAGAATCCCGCATAGAATATTCCCTTGCAAAATCTCATTATTTACGTAAAAGAAAACCTATTAATGTTTCCCAAACTCACAACGAAACCATATTATATAAAAGGCCAATTTGATATCCTAAGTGGAAATATGTATGTTAAAGCTGTCAAAAATGTAGTAGTAGAATGTAAATTATTTACATAGTTCGTTTAGGTATTTATGTTTATTCAAAATTAATAATTGTTTTTTCATATTAATGTACCTTTCTTATTTTAAATAATAAGGTAACTCCTACTTGTTTTTGTCACATTCACTTATTATTTTTAATACCGTTTTTCTCCACTTTTTTTTGCTTCTGTTTTCAGCTTTGGGGACTTATTTTGTACGATATTAGTTTACGTTTGCATTGTTTAGTGGAGTTTACTTTTAGTTTAATCGTGAATTCACAATTAATATGGCCTATTCTATCCAAGAACGTGTAGAATTAGTGACTTTGTATTATGAGAATGGAAGGTGTGCAACATCTACAGTTTGCTTATTCAACGAAAATCGTGCAGGCCAAAATATGCCACACAAGTATGTACTAGAATTAATCCAAAAATTTACCGAAACGGGCTCGGTGCATAACAAAAAAAAAACAACATTTTCATCTGGTTATCAATAATGAAGATATTAAGGTCGCAGTGCTTGGAAATGATATAACAGATATTTCAAGCATCAGGAGTATGCCGTTTACCAGTTCCAGAATATTTAAGAAGTTCAAATTTGATGCCTTTAAAGATACACTTTTACACGAATGGAATGACGATGATTTCGACAGGAGGTTGGAATTTTGTGAATTAATGACCTAGCGCTTCGACAATAATGGAAACTTACGGTATAATATCTGTTTTTCGGACGAATCATCTTCTTCATTGAATTGTGAAGTAAATCTTTAAAACTGCAGATGTTGGAGTGACACCAACCCCTATTTGACGCGGGAAATATATACACAACGGCCACAGAAACTTGTGTATGTGTTGGTATCTTTGGAGATTATCCTATATGACCCCTATGCATTGACGGGACTTTAAATGGTTGCCTGTATTTGAACATACTGGACGATACAATCACTTTTTTGATCACAGAAAAATCGGAACAAGATCCAGATTTGTTGGAGAATAAGATGGGAGTTCAGAAAGATGGAGCGCTTCCACATTACGCTGCCGGAGTACGACAATTTCTACATCATCGCTTTCGCGATCGTTTGATTAGTCGAAGGAGCCCTACATATTACGCCAAAAAATTGTGAAGAATGCCGACGAATAACTCCAGAAATGTTGCGAAATGTCAAGAGAGCAAGATTGCACTAATTCCAATCGTATTTTATTATACAGGTTGCAAATTATGCATTTTTTTGCTTACTGATTTAAAAAAATGACTTTCGGATACATGTGAGAGAAATAAAAAAAAAAACCATTTCAATGAGTGTTCATAAGACCCATCTTCCGTATTAAAATTTTAAGGCCCGTTATTAAAAGTTGCCCCCGTTGATATGACAATTGAGAGGTTTCGGAATTTTGTATAAATCACAACAGGTAAAGAGTTATTTGAGGTGGCTCATTTCAACTGAAATACCCTATATACATTTCGGTGGTTATTATAGATTCTTGCTTCATTTAATGTTATTAGTAACATTATCAATAAGATAATCTGGGATTAAATTGCTTTAAAATCGTTACGGACAATGAGGAATAATACACCATTTTCTTATAAGTACAATACATAAAATTTATGGATAAATACCTATACAGAAACATACCGAACGTAAAAAATATATTGGTATATTAGCATATATACATCCAAGAATATATTTAAGCTTGATCATTCAAGAAGTACATTCAGAATAAAATTGTATTTGGATATTATCAATATAAATACATTCATTATTGACCGCATCTCAACTTGACTAGCAGTCACCGTTCACAAATTCAATTCCAACTACCAGTTGTGTTCCTTTACGGGCAACTACTTGTTTGCCAAAACAAATAATGCATGTAAGGTGCGGACGGTATGTTTGCCAAAGCGAGAAAAATACGAGGTTCCCCTGGATACGACTCTGTAATTGTTTCACATCGACACGAGTGGAGTTCCCTTTTCTGCCTTTTGTCAGATTTTTTCGTGACCACAAATCCAAACTCTACTAATAACTTATTTTATTAGTAAGAATTTATTTTAAAATTAGACGTTCCCAAAAAATGTAGAAACAAACAAGATGAATTAAAAAAGATGCCACGTTACGCAAAATGCTGAAAAGACAAGTTCTAATCGTCTTTTCTTTGGTTATTCTTATTTTAATCAGCATAAATATGCCAACAATTTGCTAATTCAACCGATTCTATGGAGATTTAGCGATAAGAAAACAAAACCCGTAGTTTACGATGTTCGTCTAATGCCGGTTTTGCTTTATCACAATTTAAGATTATGAAAAGATCTCGACTTACCAAGGTCTACCCCATTGGTCCACAGCCTTATCTAGTTTTCCATCGTGACTCATTAGCATAGTCCTATAATTATTCACTTTATTCCTTATAGCCTCTTCGCTGTACCTGTAATTATATATACAAGCTGTTTCAGAATACTGGTTCACTATTTTTATCCTAGGATTTGTTACAGCTAGATTAATGCAATAATTTTAGCCCTAACTGAAGGGAGTCCTTCCTCGTCTTACAGTTGGTTTTTTTTTTTATTCTCACCTGACTAAATTAATTAAAGTAAGTAAGCTAGAAATCGGCTGCAAAGTTTTACTTATGCACCTGTTTATATAATTTAGTATCTGATAGCTGTTATGACGCGTCTCGCTGTGGTTCAAAATAGCAGAACACTGTTCAATTTTGCACATATCTATTGCTGTTATGCCATATAAAATAATATTATTCCTTTGATAATTGTGAATACTGTCATTTTTCTAGACTATTATTGAAGAAATTGTATAGAAATGCTCATACTTAAGCAAATAATTGCAATAATTTCGAAAACCAGCAAGGTCTAAGGTCAAAAGTACCTAAATTAATTTATGAACACTCTGTATAAAACAGCAGCTTTCTTTGTTGGTCCATTATCCAACATATTCAAAGGAGATTAATGTAAATGTCAAAATTTTGACGAAATTGTAAATATCTCAAAAAATAGTTGAATTTAGAGATAGAGTACTTTAATACAAACCGTTCTTGAATAATATATATAAACAAAACTATTTCTTTTAAAATAAGAACTAAGGAAGTTGCTATGAAAATACTCTAGATTTTTCCAGTGAAGTTTTGTTAACAAATTTTCTGTTGTATCAATCTAGCTGCAATAGATCAGGAAAAAAAATAGACAGATGGTTTAAGACAACCTGTATATGACTGTAAAAGAATTCCTGTTCATTTGCAATAGACTAAAAAAATGTAGAAATACTTTCTAATATTTTTTTCACTAAACATTCAACACAAAATAGAGTTATTAATTAAAATATAGGTAATTTTAAATTCATACATAAAACAACAAATAGAGCAAAATGACAGAAGTTAAACTATTAATTGTGGCTTCTCTATGTCATATAAAACTGTTGCTAAAAAATTACGCACTTTCAAATACCTTACTACAGATTTCACTATACTAGACGTATGTTTCAATAGCAAAGTTATCATAATCAGCAGTAAAATTAAAGTGCTCAGTCTTGTATTACCATTGCCACAGTTTTGAGTATTTTTGTCATAGGTGATTAAAATTGCAGTAAACCCAATGGGTTTTCTTAAGACGTGATTTATATTATCAGGTACATGATCTTATAAACAAGAATTCTACTTGCCCTTGTTCTTCTAGAATCTCCCCAAACTCAGCACACTTCAGCTCGATTTTTCTCTTCCTTTTGTGATCTAAGATTTCCTTATTGGGCTGCCGACTCGATGCTGTATCAAGGGTAGCCAATTCTGCTTCGCTGCGATAACTTTTACTCTTTTCCCTGGGCTTGATGAGCGCCCAATTTCTTTGTACATGACCGTTGGTTCCAGACCCTCTAGGTGTAGGTAAACCGATCCCGTTATACATTTCGTTTACCCTCTGCCCTAACTATAAATACAAACATAACCTTAAAATCACTAATTCCAGAAAATAAACCGCGCTTACTTTTTATATCACGCACACCCTTTATTCTATTATTATTTCTAATTTATATACGCCTATATTCATATATTTAATAATATAATTATGCTAATAAATCTATATTATATTTCACACATTACACCGAGTATTGATTATTACGCCGAATAGGTGACTACGCACTTTGATGTAGTAATAACATAAATTAATATTTTTATGTGTTACTGCAATTACTTCACATATAAAATAAAACGATAAAACGACTCATACAATCGCGAATAAATTTACACACACTATCAAAGTGTTAAAACCCTTTTAAGACGATGAAGATCACAGAACAACAATAAAGAGAACCGCAAATCCTGTACATTTCGTTGGAAACATGTGACGTCACGATTGCATTATCACAGCGCCCTCCAGGTCAAACGGCTAAACATAGAATTACGAATGGACCGTGCTTACGAAATATAGCGCGAGATTTGAAAAATTAGATATGTTTCGATTTTCCTTAATCTCATCAGTGTGATACGTCTGCTAATAATGGGTCGTATTTACAGCTTACATTTAATTTAACAATGTCGCGATTACATTTTTAATGCGGCTTTTAATAATTTTTGAGATTGTAATATTTTTCACTACCTAATAATCGTCATGTCTTTCTTCCTTATCATTTATCAATTATGAATAATTACAATAAAAGATCGAAAATTAGAATAAATTTAGTTACGGCAACGTTAAATTAAATATTAGGTGTAAATATTGATCAATATGGTTAATTTGCAGAAATCACAGACATATCTAATTTAACCTAAAAATCAACTCTAAAGAGATAAAAATTAAAATAAACTCTAGTAAGTCAAATCATGAATGAGCTTTAAAAACGAAACACGTAATAATGACAATTTAAACAACAAATGAACATAAACTCTGAAAATTCAAAAATAAAAATAAATTCTAATAACACTGGATAAATAAAGTATCTTAAAAGAATGTCCTCTGTGCATGCATTAAATTTAGCTTACTCAATTTTGAAGTATTTAAACGGCAAATATTTGAATTAGGCATTATAAAAAATCGATAATTTATTAAAATGGCACTTAGATTGTGATTTTTTTAGGGAAACTCCCTTTTCTCTTACGTATTTATAGAAACACAGCCAAACACATTTCTTGATGAAGCTAACTTGAGGAGAATGTTTGGAGCACACTTGAAACTGACCAATGAGGATCTGATTTTCTTCTAGAAAAATGCTTTCTAACGGTGATTCATGACCCCTACAATGAAGATATTTGAATATACTATGATGAATAATATCAACCAATTCGATAAACCTAAAGTCTCCCATTGGCATCGTCAATTTCTCTAAAACTTACAAATAAATGTTGTGGGAGAACCTCAGAAGAATATAAATTTTCAATACAAATTGAACAGCCGGATACATCAATTTGGGAAAGAATAAAACCAGCAACATACGTAGATGCCTCTGCAGTAGGAATGTTTAATAAATTTTACAGAAGCTGTAACCAACGTGCAATAATCATGATCTATTGGTTTAAGACATGATTTCGAAGATGAATTGCCACTATCTCGTTCTAATTGGTTCCCACAAGTAGGTGATAATGGAGATAATTCATTACTAACATTTGAAAAGGTTGCATAAGGGACAGCATCACGATTGAGATATATCTTTAAATGGTGATGATTGTAATCCGAACTGTTGAAGTGCCTAGAACATATTCTAAAGTTTTGTACCTCAGCGTTGGTGGATGTTTTGGGAATTTATGAAAGCGAATTGATTCCTTAGCCCTATAAACCCTTGAACACCCAGGAAATTTGCAATGTCTATATATCTTAGGCATATCTATAAATGCCTAACGAATACTTTAATCAAATTTAGTTATTTTATCCAAAAATCAAAATTTATTACTTACGTTTTGAGGAGCACAGAGGACGATGTCTAAACACTATTGGCGGGCAAACTGCAATTATGGAATGTTAGCGGGAAAAGTTGCAAAATCGTCATCATGTTGGGAAGAGCGTGGAAAATTATAACAAATCTATTGAAAACAAACGGTAATTTTTCTCAAATTCCCACTAAACAAGGTACCAATCTGGTGCTATCTAAATAATTGAGGTTACCCGGTTTGAACATTACGTTTTTGGCAGCAATACTTGCCAACATTAATTCAACAAACTGAAGTTGTATTTCTTGCGTATCACTGATAGTTGGTGACCATTACTCGAGTCAATTTCATTGCGGCTATGTTCGTTTGTTGCCAATAACGCGTATTCCCTTTTCATACCCGTGATGAAGATCAAACGCCAAGGTTAGTTTACTTCCCAAATTAAAATGGTTTTAGGAGGGACTTTTGAAATCTGATGCTAAAAATCTGAACTCAACTATCACTTATTTTGTAAGGGCTGTACATAAATAAATAATTCTTAAAAATTAAAAACTATTTAATTTTCTTAAGAAATTGACGAATGGTTTTCTTTCATCCTGGAAAAATAGTTTTTCTTATCTAAAGTTGTTGCATTTGGATAAACATCGAAGTTATTCCCAGATTTATCAATTAAGTTCTAAATAAGTTATTATTTTGAGACTGATGACTTACGAGTTTATAGAGTTTATAATTTCTTTAAAAATTAAGAAAGATACATTCTAATGTTCTCCGTTTTTTCGCAATTATTTATAGTATGTATATAGTATGATGTTTAAAGTAAAAAATAACATTAAACGGGTTGCAGTAATGGCATAAATATGAATATAAATTATTTAAAATTGATATCCAGAAGAAAATACAAGAATGGTTTCACTAAGCAAAATTCAAATCTCCCGCAATTATTTTTAGTAACTTTTAAAATAAAAATATCAAAATCAGACAGTTTCATACTCCAATGTTTACCTTACTGAAAGTAATTGCGCGAAATTTAAATTTTGATTAGTGAAACAATTCTTGTATTTTACTTATTGTTGCATACACGTTTCTAATTGTATTCACGCATTCAGCGTGAAGTTAATCGAAATTTCCAGTGTAGGATCGTAGATTATATTAATTAATGAAGATGTGAATTTTTGTTAACGAACGAAAGCTTTCATTCAAGAGGTTCCCAAATGAAATTAATTAGTGTGAGCGAAGTGAGTTTGCGCAGTTTGGTGTGTGCCAAGAAAGGCCGAAGAATAAATACTGTTTTTCGAAAGTACGTATTTAAATATTATTAAGCACGGCATATAAACTTGATGTCAAAGATGAAGATGGCCGATGGTTCGGTGATTCTGCGAAGAAATAGGCCCGGAACGAAAGCGAAGGTGACGAAAAATTGCGATACCCATAACCTAATTTCCGTGAGTATAAACAATTTATTATTTTCCTGTAGGATTTCTGCAGGTGGCCGGATGAGGCTTTCGAAGAAATGGACAGCACTCTAGCTGTCCAGCAATATATTCAACAATTGATCAAAAGAGATCCGGCAAATATTGATTTGATATTGAAAATGCCCGATGCTCAAGATGAAGGTGTGTGGAAATACGAGCACTTAAGACAATTTTGCATGGAGTTAAACGGCTTGGCAGTAAGGTTACAAAACGAGTGTCACCCAGAAACATGCACACAAATGACAGCTACTGAACAATGGATATTCTTATGCGCGGCTCATAAAACACCGAAAGAATGTCCTGCTATAGATTACACGAGGCACACATTGGATGGGGCTGCATGCTTGTTGAACAGCAACAAATATTTTCCGAGCAGGTTTGTTTTTGATGTAATTCTTTTTGTTAATAAAACCAAAATCATTTTTCAGAGTTAGTATAAAAGAATCTTCGGTGGCAAAATTGGGATCAGTGTGCAGGCGGGTGTATCGGATATTTTCCCACGCATATTATCACCATAGAGTTATTTTTGACGTTTTCGAAAGTGAAACTCATCTATGTCGCAGATTTACGCATTTCGTTACGAAGTACAACTTGATGTCGAAGGATAATCTTATAGTGCCAATTTTGGAAGAGGATAATATTCTTGACGAGTCTGAAGCATAATTTAACTCGATGGGCACTTATATACACTTGTGAGTTAATTACAAAGTGCTATTAATAAAAGTTAATAGCTTTTTCTAATACCTCTATCCGAGTTTTAGTCTGACGTTGAGTGAGAATAAAGCTCGTATTTGTTTCGGTTTCTATTTAAGTGTCTTTAGTGTATAGTGCAATTTTTCCTGAAAAGATCGAATTAAATCGCTTCACGAATAATTTATTCTGGTTAAATGTAATAGGTAATGTTATGGTCAATTTTTAATAATTCCTTTTATTAATTTACATTGATATTATTTATAAACAGTATATAAATGAATGATAACTGCAATGCAGAAATTACAAAATGTGTATTAAATAGAATGAGTAAATGACAAAATGTTTTACTAAGAACCAATGATTTACTTTCTTAAATTAGTATGTGTAATAAAAGTTATTCCTATATTTTTTGTTGTTTTTTTTAACCCTTTCACAGCATGTCGTAAGCTCCAGAGAACAAATTTATTGATACCAGCTGTTTTTGACAACTTGCAAATGACACTTGACATAACCTCAAATTAAATAGTTTAGCTCATTATGACAAGATTGCAATATTTTAGTTATACTGTGATTTTAGTATTAACCTATGATCAGCGCTCGATTGTAAAAAGGAGAAATTATCCGGAAATTATGCAATTTTGCTATTCTATTGAAAAATAGTTTTAGTCAATATTTTAGACAAACAAGGTTTTTCTCACACCAAATTACCTTATTTACCGATTATTAGATATTATAGTTCATCAAAGCATATATGTGTAACCTAAAAAAATAGAAGAAAGAGGATTAACAAAACTGATATTTTCCGCATTTAAGTTTTCACTCGCTGGTGGATTGTATTTTTAAAATTGGCGCTCGAAACGTCCTCTTCCATAAGAAGAAGGGGAAGGTAGTATCGGTGTGTAACATTGATTAATACTGAGTCGTTTAGCTAGGAACTAATAGATGGCTGTTAGAGCAACGGGTGGTATAATAGTATATTGAAAAGCAATAACATCAATTTAATCTAATCGATTAATACACAATATAAAATTAAATATGTTAGTATACTTAGGAATTTGATTCATGTAAAGTCATTGAATTATTGATATGAATTAGCAAGTGTATTGCCTTAAAGTTAAATCACTATTTATCAAAATAGTGAACAGATGTTATAGAATTACAATATTATAGTAGATTTTCGAATTAAATTAAAGATTTAAAAGTGTTTGCTTCTATGTATTTGACATTTATTGCAATGTTTCGTATTATTCAAATACTTATAATATGAACATTTAACAGATGCAAACGTAATTTTAAATATTAGCATACGTCTGCTTGTGTAATAATACAATGAAAACATACATATACAACACAGGTTTAAATGAACGTCCACAGATTTTTATCGATCAACTAAACGGTTGATTACGTTTCTAGAAATGCAGTTCACATAATACATCCTAATTAAATTAAAATACCGCAATTGAGTTTAAAGATAATTTATTGTCGAAACAAAAGCTACGCGATACGATCTCAGAGCCATCCAACTGTAGACCTCATCAATAACATTTAAATGACGTCCACGCAGGTCCGTATTTAAGGATGATGTTTTATGTCTTATATATTTTGTCTCATCGTTTTCTTCGAACAATTATGATTATCAAATATTCTATAACACAAAAAATGAAACTATTTCTGAAGATTTTAATGAATTCTATTTGCATTATCAATACAAATAAATTGGTTCGTGTTTGTAATATAGATAAGTATGCAGTTTATATTGTAGTACGTCCCTGTTAATTATCAGCTAGAAATCTTGGGTAATATTAAAGACCAACGCAAGTCAATTGTTTAAGGGACCCTCTTCATAAAATGTCACACAACTTGTTTATCAGATGTTGGGAACTGTTCCCTTGCCTGCTCGCATGCTAAGTGCCATGCGGTTGTGTTATACAACGCATAAAAGACCAACCATTCGTAGTATTTCTGTTTTGACGCCGTTAAAAATTATACAGGTGATAATTGGAACAACAAATGTATGAACAGTCAACATATTATTAAGTCGTAAATTTATATATATTTAGTGTTAACAGTTTTACCTATATTAAATATTTTAAAGTACCGTAAAACTAATCGTATATGAAGCTTTTTTATTTTTCAACGGAAAATTGGATTTTTAGTATTTTCAGTATCAAACTTACCACATAAGTTGGAGTTATATAGATTTTTTTTTCGATTATTAGTTTTAGAAAATGTTTATTCTTTATTAAAAGCTTTATATACAGTGTGTTACCGGATAGGTGTTACAAAAAGGGTTTTTCTTTTTACACTAAATTGTTCTTCATAAAGTTAAAATTTATAAATATAGGTAATGTCAAACTCCTACTTTTAGGTTTTTATGTATTTTATCGACAATTCTTCTATAATTGTAAACCTTTGTTCTGTACTAAAATCAAGTTGCACTAATTGCAGTGTTTTTATTTTACGTTAAGTGATATAGGTGATGTTGATTCGTGAGCAAATAGTTTATGCTGATCTGTGTTATGGCTAAAAACCGGATTTTAGTGCAGTATACATTTACGAAACGTGCAATAAAAACCTTAAAACGTGCAATGAATGCTCTAAAAGTAAAAAAAATTTAAAGGTAAAAAGTTTAGTTTTAGTTTTGAAAAAAACTAAATAATTTACACCAATAAATAAATACAGTGGAGACACCAATTTCATAAACAACATTTTATTTACTGACGAATCTCGGTTTTGTAACAACTCTATGTTCAACCGTCAAAATGTTCGTTATTGGTTGTAAAATAATAGAAGGATTATAAGACCTGCGGACTTTCAAGAACGATTTGGTGTAATATTTCTATTTTGTTTCAAGGCACGCTTACTGGAGCACGTTATTTGAAGTTTTTAAGATATCAAATTCAAGATGATATTGACAATAAGTTATACCGAAATGTTTACTTGCAGCAGGGCGGTGCTCCCCCCACAATACGAGAGATGTTTTGTTTTGCTATATTTACATGAAACGCTTGACCACAATGCGATATTAACAAACGGTCAAATAAAGTGACCAGCCAGATTTCCGGATTTAACTCCGCTTGATTTCTCTCTTTGGGGTTACATTGAAGATCTTGCCTTCATTACCCCAGTTCTTGCGCAGCCAGAGCTGGAACACATAATTTTACAGGCACTTGAGGGATATCTCCAGAGATGTTGGAAAGAGTAGCAGGCGCAGGGGAGGCTAGTGTAACCTAACTTTTCTCGGTCATTAAATTATATTTTTATATCTATTACTGTATTAAGTTTAGAATAAAAATTGACATAAAAAAGAAATCAAAATAAAATAAAATTACTCGTCTAACAAGAACCACGTAGAGATGAGAGTGAAATCTTACCTGAATAGGAAAATGGATAAATGGTGTAAAGTGATAGGTAAAAAGCTAATAAAAAGTTAAAATAAACTCTTAATAAACCAAAAATAAACTAATAATAAATAACAAATATAATAGTAACTCAAAAATTCTACGGTAAATTAAAAATAGGTTGTTGATAAATGATAATAGCAACTAAATAGATCTATGTTTTTTAAAAACTAAAATAAATATTTTAATATTTTTTTGAAACACGGAAAGCTGTATTGCTTACTCTTACCCGCTCGTAAATACATCATGTTGCGTTAATGTAATAAAAAAACCATTTTTAATTGATATTAAGGATAAACTGCTTAATCGATTTTGATACATAGTGTTGCGTCTGTAGTTGTTAATTTTCTTTTTTAGTCAACGCTTATAAGTTTACTCAGTTCCGGCATACATTCATATAAATCGTTTTTATTAATAAAATTTAACATCTCAGTTGACGTTTAACATTCTCCGAACATTTGGGGATCATGAATTTCGTCAAAACAAAACTATTGTTGTAAAAGTGTTTTTTAAGAAATTTTACGGAAAGTTTTTTGAGTAAATTAAGAATTTGTCAAAAGTCAATAACTGAAAGAAACGTAACTTGTGTATATCTTGAAATCAAATTTCTGCCTGAACGATTAACTTATCTCAAATTTCGTTAAAAATTTGTTTATATTCTTGTATTTCTGATTGATAGGAAAATCTATGTCTTTTCTGATTGGGTTCTTTGTCAAAATATAAGTAATTATATATACCATTAAAACAACGATTATTATTTCTGTACTCTTTGAATAAGAGCTAACAAACGATTCCACGCAAAACTGACGTCAGTTATTCTGCAGTATTGAAAATGTAATCGCACACGTGCGAACTGCGAACGTTTTACGAACGACAGCGTATCACAACTTGCCGATCTCATACGATCTCACCGGAGTCAAGCCTCCGTCCCATTCTTTATCGCCGTACAAAGTATACGTGACGGTATTAATCATCGGCGCGGAGCCACACTTGCCGCTAGCCTCCTTGCTTGCTTTTATTATTGGAAATTTGTTTGCACTTTCAAATGAAGTAATGAATAAATATACTATTTATTATAAATTCTTTGTCAAAATTGCTTTGTTTTAGTATATTAGCCAATGCTTAAACATTGTTTTAATACACAATAAACATCATTTATTTTATTAAAAATAATAGGGGAGGCTTAGCTTCTTTAGCCTCCCCTGGCGAGTCGCCACTGCTACGAAGAGCAACAGAATATCTTGTACATAATGGCGGACATTTTGAATAAGCTTAGAAATAATTAGATATGGTATTGTGCATCCAAAATGTAAGAAAAAATTCTTTTAAAAAAATCGATGCAATTAAAAAGAAAGTTAGTTTTTAAGAAAAAACTATGTTTTGAAATTTTAAGAGAAAATATCTAAGATAGAAAAAACTTCAAATATAAATTATTTCTCGTGATAACAATGCAAACCAAGGGCAATTTATGAGAGTCATAGCCACCTAGTTTCGGTTTTAAAATTTACATGAAACATACATACTTAAACAAAAATCCGCGTTTGGTTTCATCATGCGTAGACGTCCATCAATAGGTCGACTCAAAAAATATAAAAAATACAAGATATTCCATTAAAAAATTAAAGGTTAGGAATACTTCCGGCCAAACCGGAGGTGACTGGGACATTTAGAATTATTCCAAAAACTCACAACGTGATTTATTTTACGCCCTAAAATTTAAATCTTTACCTGAAATAATAAAAAAGTTACAGAGTGCATTCACTTCCCATTGTCAGCCATAGGTGAAGCATCAGCAATATTCAGGAGTATTTAGAGTAGCAAATATTTTTAGATAACTGCCTTTATTTGAGAGAATACTACATGTTTATTAACAAAAAGTGATGAATACCTACCATAAATAAATTATTGCCAGAACCTCGGTTCAGAAATTGTTCAGATCGTCTGGCATCGTCTACAAAAACAAAAGATTTTTTGTTTTTTTGAATGTATACAATCTACTCTTAGAATATGCTTGCAATAATTACTGTCACATGTATTAAAGAAAAGTGAAGAAAATTTGGAAGAATTACTGTCACATTTGTTTAGAAAATCCTTGGTATCAATCTAACAATAAATCTCTCATTAAACGATGGATACCTACATCAACATATTTCAATTATTAATGTGCAGTTTAAGGAACCGTTTAATATAATCCACTTAAGGGTAATTTTCACTATGCCATAGATACTAAAGGAGTTCGATCTTAAGATCGCGCAGTTTCCCGTACCTTTTTAAATAAACACGGCACGATCATGGCAGCGATTCCCCTTGCTCGTTTTCTTGTTTATTTTGAAGTGTTATGGCGAGTAATTTCGTAAATTATCCCCCCGAAGGCTGAATTTGTAACTAAACTACGTATTAGCGGTGGATCGAACGGCCAACTAATTCCTATCATTAGTGTTAAGGTTCGATTCGTGATGTTTGAATATGCTGACACGGACGGACTCATGACTGATACCGGTTTGATCCTCTCTGGGATACGTTTTAATGAAGCCCCGATGGTATACACTGTGCTTTTACGAAATACGACCATCAGTAATACTATTACTTTATAAGGTCAAACAACAAAAAACTATAAATCACATGTACATACATCTTCAAATAGAAAAACACTCTCCTTTTTGTTGTTAATCTTTTTACAAGTTCTAGAAAGACGGTAATGTGCATAAAAAACATTATTATGAAAAAATATAAAGTAAAATGTTGAATGATTTAGGTACTGCTGTAGTCTGGCACCCCGGGTTTTTGTAAATTTCAGTTTTTTTTGTTCATTCCATTAAGCGTTTGTCAATGTTGCGAGAAATTTCAAATTGTTTCATTTTCAAATAAGATTTAGTTAATGTTTTGGATTGTTCAATTTATTTATTTTATTGTTCAGTTGTTTATATTAATTTCAGTCAGGTGTACATTTTGCGTTCACTGGTTGTATATATATATTGTTTTGTTTTTCGAGTTCGTCCGTTTGCGGACAGATCTGTGTGCGTTGCATCGCACGCATCTGGTAATTTTTATACTTATACGATTGTTTAACCTTGTGAGTTCAGTTCCTTGATCGATACGAAAGTAAGCAGATATATAAATTTGTATTTCATTGTTGACATTTTGTGATTATTGATTTCAAGTTTCTGATTTTATTTCGTTCATCACGGAACTCATTTAATAATAATTGATATTGTATTTTTGTGTACACAATTTAGGTATAAGATCTGTTATTATTTTTACGTGCAGGAAGATATTTTAAGTGTTAAGAGTTAATTTTTTTGTTCGTTGTTAATTTTGCTGATTTGTAATTATTTATTAATCACCTTCGGGTTGGGTGAATAAAAGCATTGTGCTTGCTTTTATTTTTCATTTATATAAATTACTTGAATTTTCCACGTTTAATTTAGTTGTTTTAATATTGAGATCACGTGGATTGAATTGAAAAAAAAATTATTATCTTCCTGAACTTTTTGTTTTCTGTTGCTTTGTAAAAGGATTTTGAATTGTCCTTTTGTATTTTAAAGTCAATTGCAGTTTTGATTTAGACCAGGACCTTTTTGTCCAAGGTTTTTTTTTCTGCAAAGTTTGTAATTAAATGTTTTTTCTTTTTTTTTTAAAATAATAAAATTATTGAATTTTTATGTCATTCAAAATACTGTTCTTTTATTTTTGATTTAACCTTTTAAAAAAAAATTTTTTGAGTAGAAAAGAAAGTCAGATTTCTTTCACCCACATTTTACTTTTCATGATAGTAACCCTGAGTTTAATTGTTCTTTTGCGCCCTATAAAAATTTGGATTATTTGAGCTAATTTAATTTTTCATTTTTAAATTTCATTTTACATTTTTGTTGGTACATTCAGTACACAGCATACGTTAAGCTAAAAAACGATTTAACGGAAAAGATGCAAAAACAAAACAATAATATGGTCAAAGACTGAGAGAGAAAAAGGTAATAACAAAAGAACAGGGTAATAAGTTGAAAATAAACAACAGCCTACAACCAAGAATTTATAATCTTCCCAAAATTCATAAAAAAGAAATTCCTTTAAGACCCTTAAGTCCAACTTACAGAATGTCAAAATTTTTTACAAACATTATTAATGAAATATTGGGCAAAACTGAATTTACGTGGAGCTTTATAAAATTTATAAAAGCAAAAACTGCAAATTCTAAAAAATTACAAAACTAATACTTATTGGTTTAGTTAGTGTTATGTCACTTTATACGAACATATCAATCCACTTAGCAATAAAGTGTGTTGAAGAAAGATAAAATGAACTGAAGGTTGACGACACAGTCAGTCTCAGGACGAAGTGTCGATGAATGATGAAAGCAATGGATTTATATGGTGTTCTAATAACTGACTACAAATTAATAAATAAAATCAAAATGTGTGTACGTCAATGACTGCTCGTGATAATTCGAGGTGAGAGGCTCTTAGTTTTCAACATAACTAAACAGGTGTAAATACACTCCGCCAAAAAAGTATCGCATAATCTTTGTTTGTAGCATAAAGTTGTAAATATACTTTAATGCGCTCTAAGATATAATTTCTATGATTGTTTAAATAAAATACAGGCCAAATAAAAACAAGAACTCATACTTGAGATTTTTATTAAAACAAGAAATTATAATTTTGGAAAGAAAAATGTCATAACAGTAGCTTTTAATACTGAGTATTGCCACCTCTGGCTCTTATGACCGCTCGCATACGGTTTGGCAGAGATTCGATTAACCTCCGTATATAAGCCTGATCCAAATTCTCCCACTCGTCACGGAGAGCATTTGCTAGTCCATGCAGGTCCGCTGGGGCAACATTTTGGGTTCGTATCCGTCTGTGAAGGAGGTCCCACACGTGCTCGATAGGGTTCATGTCCGCACTTACCGCAGGCCAATCTAAAACTGGAATACCAACATCGTTAAGGTATTCCTGGACGATTATTGCAACATGCGGTCGTGCATTATCGTGCATTAACATGAATTCGTTTCCTATAATTGGCGCATATGGTACTACATGTTCTTCTAAAATGTCCGTTATATACCTGTGGGCAGTCAGTGTACCTCTGTCTACTGGTACTAACTCTGTACGACCTGTTAAACAGATGCCTCCCCAAACCATAATAGAGCCACCAGCGAAATTAGGTCTAGGTCTGATATTACACTGCGAATAGCGCTCACCGTCTCGTCTGTACACTGAGATACGTCTATCTGAGGTGTAAAGACCAAATCTTGACTCATCTGTGAAGAGTATATTGGCCCAGTCATTAATGTTCCAATTTACATGTTCTCTGGCAAACCTTAAGCGAGCCACTCGGTGGTTCCTAGTGAGACGAGGGGCTGTTACAGATACTCTAGCTCTTAATCCACTCTGTCGTAACCTATTCCGAATAGTTTGAGTACTCACACGAGTATTTCTGACTCTAGCCAAGTCGTTCTGCAATTGTCTCGCAGTTACATGTCTTCGACGTAATGCTTGTAGTAGTAAATAGCGGTCATCTTGGCGAGTAGAACATCTTGGATGACCTGGTACAGGTCTTCTACTGTAAATGCCTGTTTCCCTATATCTGGCTACGGCTCTAGAAACACTTGACTGATTGATGTTCATCAAATTAGCAACGTATGCTTGAGATCGTCCATCTTCGATTAAAGCAACTATAGCAGCCACTTGTTCTGAAGTTAAATTGCTCATTTTAGTTTTAAAAGCGTTGGTACAGAACTCTGACTTCGCACTTTAAAATTTGTCCGTATAGGAAGACTTTCAATAAACAACTGAACAAACCTTACACATATGCATTTTTCTAAATGTGTTCTTTTAGAGAAAAAAAAAAGTAAAAACGCTAAGTTCCATTATTTTGTTAGTGTTTTTATAGTTCACATACACGTGGCAAACTTTTTGTGAACGTATAAAAATATCTTGGTTCATAAATGCCCTTTTTTAGTTTATGCGATACTTTTTTGGCGGAGTGTAATTGCAAATATATAAATAAAAAATAAATGACCAAACAAATACATCAACAGTTCGCAAACTGCAACTACATTTTTTGTGATATGGCAGATTCGAGTGGAAGTGAGGAATTTGATAATAATGATGAAGAAATTGACAAGCAGTTGATATTTGTTCACAAATTAAAGTAACATAAAATTGTTCTTATTCTTATAATAAATTCTTCTTATAATAAATCACAAGTTCCTCAAGTTAAAGCAGAAAAGATATAAAAATTAATAATTAGCTACATCATTATTGAAGAGCATTCGAATTGTTAATTATCTTTTTATCTTGCCGTCAGATTTTCGTTATTCTGCGCCTATATTATTTTCAATATTAGAATCTTGAGTTGAGTACTGAAAATCTGAATCACTTAAACATTTAGCCATGTTGTGAAGCACAACGCAGGCAATTATTGTCGATGGCATTTTTTGTAATAGACTCCTAATTTTATACTGAAGAACAGGAAACCTTAAAGCAAGCTTTCCTATTCTGCCCAAAACATCGTTCGATTATTACACGTTCTCGGCAGAAAACGTTATTCTAATTTTGCTGCTCTTGGGTAGCAGGGAGTCATAATCCAAGGCGACATAGAGTAGCCGCAGTTTCATAATAATATACATTCTTGTGCTGTTTTTAACAGTGTTGTATATGCTACAATTTTTGAAAAATCTGTTATTGTTCACAGGATCTGGACATTGGCAGTCTACATTAGTAAAAATTTCTTCAGGGAGGTATCATTTTCGGTTTAAATTCATATGTATTCATCATCAAATGCATGAAATTTTGGAATTTTGAAGTGTATGCAGCCTATCGCACCGACGGCAGTTGGAGAACGGTTTCCACAAAGTCTTCAGGACTTCTAGAAAGCCTAATGAAAATATTCCCCTTCTTACAGAGTGTAGTCAGGTGAACACAGAATTTTGAGAGCTGATCCGACAACTGCCGTAGAAAGATTTCCACCTTACTTTTATAGGTGATAGTGCAGCACATTGCCTTTCATCAGTATCAGTCAAAAAATAATTTCCTAACCACTCAATATTTTTTCGGTCAAACCGATATAACTTTCTGAAATCATCGTCTCTGCAATGTTTACGTACTATACTGTGTACTGTATGTTTTTCTTTTACGCACAGTTATAAATTCAGCCATAATTCAAAAGACTCGAATAATTAAGAACTCATGTGTATGCCGCAATGAACCAAAGTTGATTGTTAAAGCAAATGACACAAGGGTCGCCCTATCTTACACATTTGAGAGCAATTGCCACATCAGAAAAAGGAATTCCTGAATTATTCATCAAATTTTAAGCATATGTAAGCAATTGTTTAAATTTTTTCTAAGAAAGAACTTTGACTGGAAGCAATTTCTACACTTTTAAACAATTGCTGGCAGCAAAAGCAATTACTCAGTTTTTTATTCATTGGCATTCATTAGGCTCATTAACTATTAATACCAAAATTAATGAAAAATATTTTATTTATTCTTTTGTGACGAAGGAATTTATTGGGCAATAAACTATTCATTGTATTATAATGAAACGATTGATTGGCTCAATAAAATATGTTATTGTTATAAAGAATACCAATTTTATAATGAACGTTTTTATTCAACTTATGAATATAGATAACTATAGAAATGTAAATTACTATATTTCAATGATTTCTATTATTAGGGCCGTGTTCCTTCATATATTTAGCGAATGAGTTAGCTATCATAACGTACACTTTTCATCCCTTTTCTTTTTTCAGCTTTGTAATAATTTAGTACAGGAGGTAACGATTGGAGCCTACAATATTTTTAGATTTAGGAACTGTTATTAAACTGTAATCATTATAGCATAGAAACATTTTTGGCTCATTAAGTTTTGTGCATCTCTTTCTGTCGCACTATGTATATACTTTCTTCTGTATTTTGGTTGTGTCACAGGATAAAGATTATTATTATTATTTAATAGTGCAAACTGACTGCTCGGATTTGAAACGATCAACTGTTCATACCAGAGTTTTACGGACTTGAAGTGCGGTTAATTTTCACGAAACACCCCTGTATGAAGCGGCGACTATACTTTAAAATATAACGCCGTCCACAGTATTCCATTAAAAAATGAAAACTTGTAATTATATTTTCAAAGTATCAGAAACCAGTCTCCGATTTATTATCTGATCATGAGAATGTGACGGAGCCCCGGATTCACGTGACGAAACGCTTCACATTCTCTCGCGAACCCGACATTAAAGTATATTAGTTAGGTAGTTTTCTCGACTTTACTTAATCTATGTAATTATAATACTACTCCTCACTATACGAATTCCAGCGCCATCTATGGCTCATTAATAAATTCTGCATTATCTTATTCTTTCGGACGGAGCATCAGCACATCTAGATTTTGACGTTAGATTGCTATAAAATTCTTTGTACGTACCCACAAAGAATATAGGTATCCTATTAAAGATGGTAGATCCGATATACTTCTTTATAAATTATGCAAAGATTTTTTTTAATACATCTATTACGTCTTACGTAACATTTTTGTCGTATAAATGAAATATTTATTTCTGGATAATTCTACGTAGATTTTGATATATGAGTCGTTTCAAACTAGGTACAAGCACTTTTCTTAAAAGTTAGATATAGATATACATTACTAGTTGTTCGATGGAGAATGTTAAATTAAATTAAAGACTTTTTTTTCAGAACACACGGCAATGATTTTTTTAAGTGCTAATTAGGAATAAATATCATGAGAAGATTAAACTTGAGAGACACATTCCAGTTTGCTCAATAAAAAGCTAAAATATAACGTTTTAAGGACCTGAATGTTGTCGATTTTGAAGAGCGAATGAGGAAATTTTATGTTTTGCAATGCATGGCGCAAAACTCATACTGATACAACCCTCAATTAAAACAGAAGATGACCAGAAGAAAACAAAACATCATAAGTATAAACATTTAAAGTACGTACATTATTAAATGAAAGATTAAAAGGGTTCTTGAGAATGTGTTTTCAGTTATTTTCTTCAAGGCTAGTGCTAGAGGTAAAAAATCTGTTTTTCTTTTCTCGCTTTTTTTTAAAAATGTTGACCGTCATCTGTCACGGATCCATTTTCCCTTCAGATTTATAGCAAACACAAAATTTAACAACTTCGCCAAATTTAAAGCTACCTCGCATCTCTAATAACAAGCGAGATCTCCATGGTGAGGATCGAAAATGCATCAGCCTGTTATACAATAGAAAACAATGGTCCCAAAATTGATCCTTGCAGAATCCCTGAAACTGCTGATCATACGTTGAGTATTTTTTAATTTGTCCGTAACTGCGGTGACTGCTGTACCTTTTTCTATTCGGGGTTGGTAGGAGGGCATTTGAATTTTCATATGTTAACGTATTGTATTATGAAAGATTTTGGTGGAAAACTTAAATTGTTTAATATAATTTGAAACGATTGAATTGGGCAGTAGTCTGGATAAAGATAAAAAAAATCTTTGTTATAATTTGTTTTATATAGTATATGAACCTAGTCACCTGAGATCATATGTTAAAAAACTATTTCTCTTTCACATTTTCGTGGATGTTCTATTGGCTCGAATAAAACTGATAATTGTCTAGAAATTGTTAGAAATACAGGGTGCGACATAAAGACCTCCCGTATTTAAAAAGGCATAAACAAACAAGCAAAGATACAGAAAAAATACTTTTATTTGTTAACAATAACTACTATGCCATTTTACATTATTTGGTTTTAAAAATTATGTCTGGTAAATAGTGTCCTCCTTTGTTGTTACATTGACGAAGGCTTTCTTAGAAGTAGTCCATAGCTTTTCGTGTTATTTCCGGTGGAATGGCAGTCACTCCCTGGCTAATTGCCTCCTTAAGCGCTTGCAAGGTTGTGGGGCGATGTTTGTAGACTTGCGCCTCTAAGTGCCCCAAAGAAAATAATCACAATGTGATAAATCAGGTAACCTTGGGGGCTAGGCGACATCTCCTCGCAAAGAGAGAATACCCCCCAGGAAACAACTCTCTCAAAATTGCTAGAGAACGCCGCCAAGTGTGAGCTCTGATTCCGTCTTGTTGGAACCAGACTTCTCCCACTTCTCGAACAAATATTGAGAGCTGGTGACGTAAGATGCGTGTGAGGGCGGGGTTCCGCCAATAGACAGTGCATCGACTGTAGTGCGATCCAAACAGCGTTATGTGTACTGTTACGTGCGTGATGTAGGATTAACCGAAAATTTCACTTATAAATCGTAAAGTTTTCGATTGTATTCGAAGAAAGTTATCTTCAAAACATTTTATTGAGAAAAAAAAAACACCCACATAAACTTCAAACAAACATAAAAAAGCTGCCGTCAATATCCAATCTCCGGTTGTACAGCCTGTATACATCAGTATGCATTCCGAAACAGGCTTATAAACTAGTTATTTTCTAATTAGTCGGACAGCGTCTATTTGATTGTAGAGTGCTTATTAAAACACAAACAAATTTCGAATACTTTGTCACATCACGCATCCCCTGTGATTGAGTCCATTAGGGTTTTGTCACGAATGCATTCATTACGAGAGTAGGTACCATACATAATTGAGTTAGATATTGGTTTTTGTGTTGCTAAGTGGGGTTTATTTTCGTTTTTATTGTTATCGTTTCATTTAAAACGCTACCGAATTGCGTTAAACTGTGTTTTATTAATACGATGTAATAGTGTTTCCATTACCAAAACAGTTAGTTTTTATGATGTGCTATGTATCCAATGAACGTTATATATGTAGGTTAGGATAGAGTAATAAAACTCGTTCCTTCGTTCATCTATTATTTAATATATGATTACTAGTTTCGGCTAAAAGCCATCTTCAGATCAACGTCACAAGGTAAAATTGTCGATTATTAGATAAAACATTAAACATGAAATAATTGTAAAAATTAAATTGAAATCAAACGAACACCAACTTTTATAGAACGATAATCAGATTGTCTTACGGTGAACTGGTAACATGTACTTCATTCGTTCTCAGGTTTAATAAGAGAGAAAAGAAAAAATTTCTTTCAACGCCATATAAAAATACGTAGAAAAAATCTAATACAAGTTTCATGAGATCTTCACGAGTTGTCATAACAATTCAACATTGTATGTTGTCTTTAGGAGTACATAATATACTGCAGTAGTTGTTGTATAATTTATTGATGATTAAATAGTATTAGTTTACTTAATTCCTTCCTTATTGATTGTTCTTGTATTTTTTCTGTAAACTTCTTCGCTAAATTATGAAATCTAATTTTACTATAAGACGATATGATGGTTTTAGTTAAAATTGAAACATGAGTTTCTTCCGGAGGTGATATATCTAACAAATGATGGGATAAACTAGAAAAAATGTTTTGGGGAACATGACGTGATAGTAAATAAGCAAAAGTCATTAGGAAGTTTTCTGCTTGTGGAATCTTGTTTCCTGTCAAGACCATTACCTTCCAAATTTGTTTTTCGGTGAACTGGCAAATATATCGTACTTTCTTTGAGGGGCAGATTAATTTACCTAAGAAATAGCGAAGAAAATTTAAAGAAATATATATGTTATACATCATTTATTTACCTTTACCCTTTGTTTTCAGGAATATCAAGTGATTCTAAATAAAAAATATACTTTTTTAGATTTTCTTTGTCCGAATTCAATGTTGGAATAACTCCCTCTTTAATTCGCACAATCTTCCCCGTTCTATCAACATGCTTATCGAGCAAATCTAATGAACAAACATATGCACGCTTACTTTTGCTGGGATTTATGGTACCCCCTGTAATAGTAATCCACACAACAATGTTTGGGCATTCTACAAAAAATTATTTCACATAGAAACACTAAGTATTATCATAATTTCAGAATATTTTTAAGTTATGGCATTATTCTGCAACTTACATATGAAAAGTCAGTTCTCCGTCATCTTTGTAACTATTGGTTTTGAAGGATTTTACACGACACGATGGCATCACTTTTCTTTAAGAAAAACTACCTGGATTAATTGTCATATAAGCCCAATTGTTAATGCTATAATATGCATACTTACACCACAGCCTTACGCGTAAAACAAAAATATTGGGTGAATAATATATAATATTCGAAAGAGTCCGTGAAAGAATAAAGCAAAGAAAGTAAATAAAACAATTAAACTGCAAGGTTAGGTAACACCAGTAACACTTGTCAACTTGCAAAAAACTTAACGTGACTTAACGCAAATACTTCCTAAAGAAAACTAACGTAAGCATTGTAAGCATGACGCTACATAAAACATGACGTATATAATGACTCCTGTGTTCCAAGATGTCCTTAGCCTTAGGCTTTTGATGGTGCGCCGTAGCGATGCGCATACGGTTCATTGGCAGTCTATCAGGTCTATGAATTTACCCAAGGAAAGAAAAATTCCACAACCAATCATGAAATTAACAAGCAATAATCCTCCCTATCAGGGCCACCCTGGCAGTAGAATCACTGCCGAAACGTGTCGGATTTCCAAAATTCAACAATCGATCACAACAGCCCAAACAACACCAATCAACTCATATTACTCAAATTTTTAAAAGTGAAGAGTTTAGTTAAGCCTGAAAACTTCTAATTAGACACGTCCGTGAAAACTCCTGTATATTGCTTTAAATGAAAAGTCACAATTTGGATATACCAAATTCTGAAGGTATGATATAAGAACTAACGTTTTCCTTGCCATAGATTCGTCAGTGATGTTTATAATCAGTTGAATGGCTCATGAAGTTTCACATCTTCCATCACCAATAAAATATAATCCTTTTATAGTATACTTACATAAAGGATAATTTATCAATTAAAGCAACCATATCATTTAACCGCGTAGAGATAAAAATGTTTTAACATAACTCCCGTTGTACCTGAGTCTCAACAGGTATATATTGGTGTACGGCAGGATCGGTCGATTATCTCATTTTACACTGGTCACTCAATTAGGTGAATCTGTTGCCACCTGCAGCGCTTAGAACAGTCGACAATCGCTCACGGTCCTGTTTCTGTGGCTGCCCAATATGTGAGAGGCATTGCCAAACGTTTACTTTTAGTGACTCGGGTTGTCTGTTCGCGTCTTGACAGTTATTATTCTTCGTTAACATTGGATTATGCTGATGCGTAATCAGATTTCATATTTCCGCTATATATACAAAGGTATGTGTGGCAGATGGGACGTGATGATAAGTCGAAGTTTGGAAATATTCGCTCCAAAAATCCATTAGATCGACGTATTGTAGTGCACTGACAATCAGAGAAATTAAATGTTCGGTTTGAAGTGATAAGATTTGAATTATTGATTTGAATATAAAAATGTTTCAGGCAATGCTTTCAAGATATTAATTCGGTCGTTTTTGAAGTATTAATTACTTGTCATACAATTGATGATATACCGGCTGTCCCAGTTTATAAGTTCCGGCGCATAACTTTTTTATTTATAGATATTTTTTTTTATATATTATATTATTTACTGTAAATTTCAGATTATTCCACCTATTTTATAATTTTGTATGACGAAATAAGAACACATTTAAAATTTTAAATGGAACATCCTGTATATTTTTGCATATTCGAATTCTGCATGATTTTGAAAACATATGATTAGTTTTCGTCGCCTTGGTTAACAACATTTTTAATTTCAATCTAGAGTGTCGTGAATATACCTTAAAAATCTTCCTAACTGTCAACATAACTTCTAGAAACTACAAATGTTACACTCTTTTACCCCTACTAGAACGTAACAAAGTATAATCTGACAGTTTTTTCATGAAAAGTATTTTTTTTAAATGTAATTCATGGTTCCACAACCTTAATTTGAAGGAGAAATTCTTGGCGATTCCAACTATACCAAATACTTACTATTCGAATTAGAAGTTATTTAGATTAAAAATTGTATCCAGTTTCATAGAAAAGTAGGCCATTCATAGAATTAAACAATAGCTACTAAACTACATGAAAATACAACAAACAATAATATTACTCCATATTACAAAAAGAAAGCTGTTGAGTTTTGGACTGGTTTGAAATCACAGTGACAATCTACAAGTTCTGTAAGAAGTAAATTAACATGAATGAACAAGTCAGAAGTTGAAGCTTACTTCAAACACTTAGGAAACGTCCTGGGTGATATGAATTGCTTGATAGACCAGGTTGTGTCTTTAATATGGACGATACAGGCATGCAGTTAAACAATCGACTTCAACACGTATTAGCTGAAGGTTCAAAAGGGGTTAGATGGGCACCTTCACCGAAAAAAGGCGAAGCGTGTATTGTGAAAGGAAAAACAAGAAACCAGAATTGGTTTGCCATATGAGTTTTCATGCCTGAAACATCTGTTTATATAACCTCAGCCATATTTATAGAATGGATGAAAATACATTTCCTCCCCAGAAAGTCTGTTGGAAAAGTGTTTCTGCTACTTGACGGCCATTCCACGCACTGTGATTCCATTGAAATGCTAGATTACGCATTACGTAATTTTGTCAAAGCCAAGCCACACTTTCCACTACCTGCAAGAACATGTAGAACAGTTTTTCAGACCCTCAAAAGTCATTACAATGCAGCATGTAGACTTTGGATCAGGCATCATCCAGGCAATCGTATTTCTCGCTTGCATATTGGTGCACAACTAAATCAAGCTTGGGGGAAAGCAGTTTCAGTTGAAGGAGTCGTTCAATTGAATGAAGGAGCAATACCAGAATATGCCTTTTGTAAAAAAACAACTGATTCCATTTAACAGCAATCGACACCAGCTATGGCAAGTCCAGATAAGACATCTTTTTCGGACGTGTTTGCAACAAATACTGCATCAGGAAGCTTCCTGAATCAGGCTGCAGTTCCGAGTACATCGTAAGTTCCACAAGCAATTAGTGACAGCGACGAAATGACGTCTTCAAAAATATTAAATGTCCAAAGAACATGTAGAAATGCGAAAAACAGAGGAAGAAATTAAAACAACCAAATAACGAAGAAGCCAAAATGAAATAAAATGTTGATATCTTAAATGTTTCAGAATTTAAATAATTAAGTTTAATATATTTGTCATGTTGCTGACATCTAGCGAGAAAAACAGAAAAGTTAACTCTTACCATTTTGAATAGAAAATTGCAAACTGATTGTCAACAATGAGGAATTGCACTTTTTTTAAATTCTTGTTAAAATAATGTTATTTTGTACATGACCTAAATATATATTTACACTGAAATTTTGACGGCTTTCTGTAAAGTAGTTTTTGAAATATAATTTTTTTAAGATCTTTATACGTCACAAGTACGTAGTAAAATTTTATGAATGAACGAGAATATATGGCAACATAGAAATTACTCCCCCGTAATAATCACAGATTGCAGTCATTTATGGAGAACAATGACAAAGGACAAAGACAAATTTACCGGCTGCGAAATACGATATTATTAAGGTGCTATGCAGGTTATGGTCACAAAGGAAAGTGGGATTCGGCATTATTTGTGCATCTTGTTTTAGTTTGCGTTTAAAGTTCTCCAATTTATCGTAAAAGAACGAATTCTGAAAGATTATAACCTCCAAACCGCGTAAAATAAACACAGAATATCGTAATAATACGTTTACGCCATCTGTACGCGCAAAGCATGCGGACAGCGAACTTAATATTACTTATCTGCGATGATAATGCGAACTACGATGACTATCGCTCCATTGCCAAATCATGCTGTCCAAGAATTTATGAATGAAAGAACTTGTGACGTCGGAGCACTTTAAAAAAATTAATTAGGTATGCTTTAATGAGAAACAATTTAAAAGAAGGTTTAATGAAGGGCTATATATTACAACATCATTCTATGACAAAAAAAAAGTTGTGCAATTCCTCATTAATTGATTTATTAAACGTAATTAATGTAAAATAAGTGAAAAAGAATCAGTAATTGAACAAAGTGATCAGTTTAATGGTGTTACGTTTCATCGGAATATTCTCCGAAGATACTGCTTGAAGTCGGTTGAGCTGAACGAGTTCCGAATGTAATCCAACAGCATAAGGATGTTTTGAATTATATGTCCAAGTTATCTATGAGAAAACAGAAATGAACACTGTTGAAAAATTTGATAGTAAATATAAATATTTATTTTTCTTATAGTACAATAGGTATATTATAGAGTGTTATTTGTTTAGAGATTTAGCTTCTGTTAATTTTTGATAATCAGATATTATCAGATATGATGTTATTCCAATAATTATATTTATCATTCTATGGAGCTTTTGGAAAGCGATCGCCATCTATCTCGGATTTACACTAATAGTGAAAGTAGTCTTTAAGACAAAACTGTCCAGAGATATATAAAAGTTTCTAATGTCCGGTTACATTAAAGATAAAAATTGCATAATTATTCTCGTCTGTATACGACGAGAAGTATTACCAACCCGTATAGAATCAATAAATAATTCACTAGATCGAAACAAAGCGCTAAATAACTAAATTACGTTAGTGTAAATTCCAGACGAGAAGAAAACGAGCCAGTCTCGCGGCCAAATTATACGCTGTCACTTCGTAACCGAGATACGTCCGTCTCTCTCTAATTAGTGTTAAATGCTCCTTTAGTCGTTCAAGCAATCCCATCGCTGTGTACACGAATTCCTCTATTGCCTTTCTAAATATACCCGATTCTAGGTTGGTCAACGGTATTAAAATAATTATGGTAAATACAGATACAAATGAACGGGTATACAAACGCAGCGGTGTATGTCGTGAAATCCCATGCATAGCGAAATAGGTGAGTTTTGAAATTCGATCGACTTGAAAATACCTATGCACACATGCATCTATAGCTATGAAAGTATACGTGCAATTATTAATTACTATACAGTGGATTTTCCTGCAGTAAACATCTATGAGACGTCCAATAAAAGCCTCCAAACGTACAGTGAAAACTTCGAAACAGCATGGCCTAATATGTCCTGTTTAACATATTCGATAAATTTCTCTTAAATTCTTATATTAATAGTTTCTACATTGATACAAAACAGTCGAGTAATTAAGTTAATTATTAATTATATACCGGGCGTTTATTTGAAAACTAATACCCACCTTAATTAATTTGATCGATTTGTTTTGGAATTTTTTTAACAATTAACAAAAACCAATATTAAAAACATACTTTAACTGCTCAAAATGTTTTATTTTTCCTTTCAAAGTTATTTAAGAATTCAAATATTTTTTTTTGCAGGAAAAGTCAATGCAATAGTTGTTCAAAATGTTCTTCGCTAAACAATGGTATAGCCGTTGTTCAAAACTGCGGCGCCCACTGCACGTTGCAGTAATGTTCTGACGAAATTCTTCTAAATTTTCAGGTTGAAGGGTAAATACAACAGACTTTAAATAACCCCCCTATCTATTTATGTGGAAATATAGTAAGAACAAAAAGTCTTTGGTTCGCGATAGCCATGGAATGTAAAATTATCGATAGAATTATTTACTTCTACTGCTCGTGGTTTATAGTTGACTGCAAATAAACTTAATCGTTTCCACTAACGTGAGTTTATATGAATGTCGTAACATTTTCAGCTTAACCGTTCCATTCAAGACACAAGACTGCGTCATAAAAATAGAGGTCTTAAAAAAGTTTGTACAATAACGCAGTTTTCTCTTCTGACATGAGCTTTTTTGTTTGGTGTTGTATACTGTTGATTTGGTGGTTCACATTTTATTGTCAAAATGATATGGCCTTATTCAATTGATACACCTGTCTTTGCATTCTAGCAGACATAGTTTTGTAGTGTCCATCCAAGCTTTTTAACATCGAATATTCTTCCAGGAAGTACGAGAAACGAAAGTGTGAAGACACATGACATTTCAAGGCACATTCTGCAGTACACCTGCATTTTATGCGGATATTCCATTACTGTAATATAATTTAATAATAAATTCTTTACGTTCTGTTTGAAACATTTGGGTGATTAATCTGCTGACTTGAAAATTGTCAAGTAAATGTCAAAAAACATTGAAATAAATAATAGGTCGATAGATTGTCAAATCCAAAGCCAACTCCAATCCAAAGAGTTTTTGGATTAGAGTTGGCTTTGGAATTGACAGAAGGTTAAAGTGACTGAGTCACTTTTTGCATCAAAAGTTTTTTCCCTTGATAATACTTCTTACGTGTTTCAGGAAATTTTTCGTAAATGTCCAGATTTCCAGAAATTTAGAGTGGGAAATTTTCAAATGCACACCCGGTATGTACCTATATCTTATTATTGACTTGCTAGCTCACTTTAAAATCATAATGTATTTTAAATGGAAAGAACGAAGAAAGTCGCACAAGTTTGAAAATTTATTCTCAATAGTAAAATATATTACATTTTGTTTTACCTTTATCGAGTACATTTTAAATCATTGTACTGTCTTTAAAGAATTTTCCAGGAAGAATGCTTTAGAATTTACAAGCCAGCAAAGAAGATTTGATGTCTAGGTTTGGATGATGTATATTCCAAGCACGTACCATTCTAAGAGACAGTGATGGGAAATTTCGATAAATTTTATGGGGGTGGTCACAGTTTTGTACGTTTGTACGCTGAATATAAATGTCAGGCGATGTTCCTACTAATAGTTTATAGAAAATCAGTTACGTTCTTAAATCATACTCAATGTGTTATATTATACGAGGTTTATACAAAACACGATTTATTGCTTATATCTATCTATTGTATGGATAGAGACTTAATTTCTGTTAAAATTACATTTCTTAAAAAATGTGAAAACAAAAATATTTTTAACTTGACTTTATGGTGTAATATTAACTAAAAAATGTTGCTAACTAAGTTCTTGAACTGTGTGTGCTATTTTAACGTCGAAGAGGAGCGTAAAATTTGGATCTGAGAACGAATATTTGTAGGTATGAATATTTTGGGCGTTGATTGTGCGGAAAATTTTAAATTTTATTATAATTTGGAAAAATAGATGCTAGAAAGGTTTGCAATTTCTTGACGATCATTAACTGAATTACTCCACTTTTTTATTTGACTTAACTCTAATACGTTATGTGCTTTGTAATTTTTTGTTTATTAAGAGTGATCTATTATGTACCTATATCCAGTTTTTCGCTGTTCTCTGAAGTTAAGATTACGTTAAGAATTGACAAATAACTCATTTTTCTTTTTACTATATACATTGTAAATAAATCATAGTTTATCGCAACATGAGTCTTGTCGAATTGGTATCAGTATTTCTTTTTTTGAAAAAAAGAAGCATTTTGCACAATAAAACCAAAAAGAGCTATGTTAGAAAAGACAGCCGTTTTTAATCACAGACAAACATAACCTAAGAAAAGAACCATCGGTAATAAATATACGAGTGCAGTGTTCGAATGTTTTTACTGATTGTTAGTGAAATATATGTTCTATTAATGTATGTACTTATTATCGAATAGTTCGTGCATACCTATTTACAAACAGAACGTACTAAGTATATGATAATTAAATTAAACACTATTGACATATTACCCCGCGAACAGAATAACTATCCCATCAACACTGATGATTGCACATATGGAAGCAATTCTCCAAATTATCTGCGAATGGAAATATTGAGGAGCGATCGCCAGCTAATTTACCCTGATTATCGGTTCTCGGCCGTATAGGTAAGGAGTGGAAAAACGAGCCACAAACGACGCCAAAAGAAATTAATGATTAATTCAGCGAGGAGAAAGATCTGCAATTTCGAGCAGTAAACGCAAACCCCGCGACTGTAATTTCAGACGTGTACACTCTGGGTATAGGTTCGCGTATTCACTTAAAAATGTCGATAATAATACGTGGATGAGGGCGATAAATCATATAAATTGCGCGTGTGTGCAAATATGTTTAAGGCAACTCGAATTGTTTTTGCTGCGAGATTCGTGTTGATTCAGCTTA
Source organism: Cetonia aurata (assembly GCA_949128085.1). Classification (NCBI taxonomy): domain Eukaryota; kingdom Metazoa; phylum Arthropoda; class Insecta; order Coleoptera; family Scarabaeidae; genus Cetonia; species Cetonia aurata. The sequence goes on along the minus strand of OX421887.1, from coordinate 19,846,489 downwards.
TTAACTAATCAAGTGCCAGCGTATAAGTGATGCGGGGCTTCATTTGTGTGAAATGAAGAAAGGAATAATCTATTATTACTGGTAGTGTGGTAAATTGCTCCGACTAGTTATGAATACGGAAACATACTTCAATGATTGGTAACGAAATAATAATTATATTTTATGATCTGTTAATCGCTTTGTTATACATATATAGGCAATATAAGTTATGGGCTTTTGCAGATATATACAGCCTGTTAAAAAAAGGTTGTCGGATATTTTACCCAATTATAGTACTGGTGGAAATAAACAAAAAAGTCTTAGTCAACATGGGTCCGCAATTCAACTGTTTTTGACATATAGTCGATTGCATATTTTAAAATAAAAAAAAAAACATTTTTCTGTTTTCAGAATAGTTCCCTTTGTCAAACAACTGATTGTGACTTAAAATTAGTTCTGTCAGACATCTGTCATCAGATTATTTATCATTTGCGTCAATTTTTTTTTTGTTCTCAAATTATGCATAAGTACACAAATGCAGAAATGGCCGATATGCATTTTATGTACGGTCGTGCGAATGGTAATGCCACTGAAGCACGGCGTATGTATGCCGAAGAATTTCCAAATCGGTTGTTACCGAGTGATAAGATTTTCTCAAGACTTCATATCCGGCTGTCCGAAACTGGTTCATTTAAAATTAATGGTGGTTCTGGTAGACCTAGATCAGTTTCTTCTCCCGCAGTAGAATTAGATATTTTCAGACGGGTAGAAGACAACCCAAATATTAGCACCCGAAGACTTGCCGCAGAACTGAACGTCAGTCATCCTCTCATTTGGAGAATTCTGCGAGAACAGCAGCTCTATCCCTACCACATTCAACGCGTGCAAGTTCTTGCTCCTCTCGATTATGATGCACGTAGGGTTTTTTGTCATTGGGTTTTACGAAAGCTGGCAGAACCTACTAATTTTGCGACTCAGATTTTATTTAGTGACGAGGCTGGGTTTACAAGAGATGGAATATTCAATTTTCATAACAATCACGTCTGGGCAGATGAAAATCCCCATGCTGTTGTTGAACTGCATCACCAAAACCGTTTTTCGCTAAATGTTTGGCTTGCTATTTTTGGAGACTGTTTAATTGGTCCAGTATTTCTCCTTAATCGTTTAACGGGACAAGTATACTTGGATTTTGTAAGAAATGAATTACCCATTTTGTTGGAAGACGTGCCATTTTTTAACAGATTAAATATGTGGTTTATGCACAATGGAGCTCCTGCGCATTTTTCCATCGTAGTTAGAAATTTCTTAAATCAAGATTACAACGAGAGATGGATAGGACGGGGTGGACCAACTGCATGGCCTCCTAGGTCCCCTGACCTGACACCTATAGACTTCTATGTTTGGGGGCATCTAAAACAATTAGTGTACGCACGATCTGTAAACAATTTGGAAGAACTCAGGTAACGAATCGTAAATTGTTGCGAGGAAATTCGGAGGACTCCAGGAATTTTCGAAAGATTGCGTCGATCTTTCATAAGAAGGTGTGAAGCGTGCTTAGAAATGAACGGTGGACATGTAGAACAATTTCTTTAGTTTCACTTTAAATAAACATTTGTTTAATTTACATTGCGATCAGAATTTCTTTGAAAATTTTTATCCTACTAAAACAATATGCAATCGACTATATGTCGAAAACAGTTGAATTGCGGACTCATGTTGACTAAGTTGACTAACTTGACTTTTTTGTTTATTTCCACCAGTACTACAATTGGGTAAAATATCCGACAATCTTTTTTTAATACACTGTATATACAAATTTTAATAGACAGCAGACAATATTGTACATATTGTGATATAATTAATTAGTACTTTACATAAACATTTACTTAAGAAACCACAACTATGTTAGTTATTTTATATCAGAATTAAATGTCATAATTTCGAAATTTAACAAACCCAATTATGCAGAATTGTGAATCATTATTTTAGTAAAGTAAAATTTAAATTAAATTATATTTGTCAAGTTGCTGACATCTAGTGAGAAAATAGGAAAGTTAACTCTTATCATTTTGAATAGAGAACTGTAATCTGATTGTTAAACAAATTTGTAATTAATTGATTTATTAAACTTAATTAATGTAAAATAAGTGAAAAAGGATCAATAATTGAACGAAGTGAATAGTTTAATGGTGTTACATTTCACCGGAAGGTTCTCCGAAGATACTGCGTGAAGCAGGTTGAACGAAAGTTCCGAACGCAGTCCAACAGCACAAGAATATTTTGAATTACGTCCAAGTTAGCTACTGGAAAAAATTCAAATATTTAAATAATCGTCTTTATGACGATAATTTTGAATTTCAAATGGTAGAAGAGAATGCAATCTTTCAAGCTATTTAATCAATTAAAACGCATGTGGCTGGTGTAGATGGTCTCACAATTGACTTTATACAGTTCCCCTCATGCTGGAAATATTTTTTAGTATCTCCACTGCCTAAAAAAGAAATTATAAACGAGTACAGTGACCTGCGTCCAGTGAGTATTTTACCAATACTACCGAAAGTTGTAGAAAAAATAATTGAGTCTCAATTGAATGATTATAAAATATCTAAGAATATGTTACCTAGTGTCCAGTCCGGCTTTAGGAAACATTACAGCTCCAACACTGCGTTATTAAACGTATATAGTCGATGATGTCATGAGAAGTACAGATACGGGTAAACTATCCATTATGTGCTTACTTCACCATTCTAAAGCTTTCGACACGCTAAACCATGTCATGATGCTGGCGGTTTTATATACTATTGGATTGGGAGAAGGGTCTAGGGAGTTGTTGTACAGCTATCTTAGTGGGAGGAGTGAGTGTGTTGCTATAACCAGACGGGTTTCATCATTTCTCCCAATAACTTGTGGTGTACTCCAAGGTCCTGTCCTGGGTACTTTATTCTATATATACTTCTACCTTTATTAATCACTTAAAATTTAGTAATTGCCACTTCTACACTGATGACACCCAGTTGTATTACTCGCTCTCACCGGATATACAGTTGATGAAGCTTGTTAAGGGCATTCATTCACTATGTTTGAACGCTACAAAGACTGATGCCATTTTGTTTGGGCCCAAAAAAATTCGCATGAATCCTATTTATCGTGACCGAGTCCGGATCGTTCTGGATAACAATCTTATACCACCAAAAGATACTGTAATGAATTTGGGTGTCATTCTTGATGAGGACTTGAATTTTAGTAGTCATATTAATTTATATGTTTAATGGGCTTATGCTCTTTTAAAAACTATATATACAAATAGAATGTTCTTAAGTAGAAAAAACGAAGCAGTTGCTTTGTGAATCTCTTGTTCTGTCAAATTCAAATTATTCTGCTACTTTATCTGCTTCGTGTATGTCAGTTGCTAATTTATCCAAAACCGAAAAAGTTCGAAATTTGTGTCTTCGCTTAATTTTCGGCGTCTGGCGCAGAGAACACATCTCTGGTAAACTGAAAGATTTGAAATAGCTTAGTATGAGAAACACTACTTCATTTAGCAACATTACATTACCGCATTATCACCACTACTAAGTCCTCTTGTTTGTATGATAAGATTGAATTCAGAACAGATATCCACAACATTAATATACGTTTTAAGGGAACATTAACACCGCCTAAAGATACACATATTCAAAAAAAGTTTCACATATCAGATTACCCACGTCAGTACCTAATAACCTTAAAAAATAGTTTTGTTTATGTTTTTAAAAGGAAGCCGTTTACTCATTCGTAAATGAAATCGTCGATTCTTTGGATGTTGGTCAGTGCCCTGCGGGTGTGTTCTGCGACTTGAAGCGTGCATTCGACTATGTTAATTATCGAATCCTTATAGATAAACTTCAGTATTACGGAGTCCGTGGTGTGATTGTTGATTAGTTTCGCTCCTACTTATGCGATCGAGTTCACTATGTCAAAGTATGTTTTAAATCTAAAAATAACACTAAACATGTGTATTCCTTCACTTTACCAACATATCTTGGGGTACCGCAGGGGTCAGTCCTAGGCCCAGTAGTATCCTATCTTTTTATTCTACATTGTAGAATTTATTAACTCTTCTTTGTATTTGTACGCTGATGACACTAGTGCTGTGGTTTCCGGGATTGACCCTGCGCATATGCGTGACCGTGCTAATGCCCTCTGGTACCTCAAAGACGTTTTTCATGTCTTTTCATACTTCTCATTTCAGAGCGAATTACAATGTGGACATTCATTTGGACGGTGAGTTGTTGACGAGTCAGAGCTCCATCAACCTTCTGGGGGTACAGTTGGACGAGTCGCTCCGTTGGTTCTCTCATTGTCGGAAGCTTATAGGGAGCTTAAACTCCTCGTGCTATCAAATTAGGAGCCTTAAAAGTGTGTTGAGCAGAGATTGTTTCATAAAGTTTTATTGTGGTCAGGTGTTCGCCAGAATAACTTACGGAATTATGTTTTGGGGTTCGTCTACTCACGCGCATGATGTCTTTATCGCTCAGAAGCGCATAATTCGCTGTATAGAAATTTAGTGTTTTACCTCTGCCCTCCGTATATATTCTGGAGATCCTTTTCCACACATTTACTAGGCGGGACAACTTTCCTCTGAACTCCGATTTCCATTCTTATAGCACGAGGTCTAGATCCAACTTCCGTTTGCCGTTAAATAGGCTTCGTATAACCCAAAGGTCTCCCGTTCCTGCGAGGCTTCGGCTGTTCAATCACTTATCGCATGCTTTTAAACTCACTGAAAAACTTTAAATCTGAGTCGTGTAAATTTTTACTCCAAAACTGCATATACTCCGTCGATGAATTTGTAGCTGTCTTTGAGCGTTAGTATGTTGTCATATTGTGTATGTTTTGTGCTTTCGTATTTTACTTTATTTATATCTACATACATATATTCATTTTTATATTATTTATTGTATCGAATTTGATATGCCCATTATACATTGATATACATAGGTACACACCTTGAAAGTGTTAGTGTTAATCCCAAAATCGAGTTTATCCAAGATAACACAAATCTGGATGAATTGTTGATTTCCAGTAGAGTTATAGAAACAATACACAGAGTTTCACCAAGCCACAATACTAATCCAGATATCGAGGAACAGCCGAATCCAACGGATAAGAAGTTTCCAGTAGGATACCAGGCTAGCCGAACAATCTTAAACAAAAGCAGGACTATTTAAACCCATCTGTGCAATAAAAAGTGAGAAACAGACTGTGACTAGAAAGACAAGTTCAAAAATAAAATATTTTATTCAAAATCATAGTTGTAATGAGTCAATTACCTATCATATGAATGATTGAGAAGTAGATCATTACGGCACTCAACTTAAAAATTATTACTTACATGCATTTAATACAAGCTGTAACTGTAAGAGGGCGCTAAATAAGCAAGTATGACATTTACCGAAACTTGTTTATTCTGGCACCAATATTTAAAATTCTTATAAACCGATTCATATTTACCCCTACTTTTATCACAAAGTAAACATTTCTCTCAATTTTTGCGAAGTACAATCAAAAATCTTTTACCCACCCATTTTAACAAAATTGACACGTTATATTTCACAATCAGATTCACAATAATGACAATTAAAAACCATTCAATTTGCGTTTTAATAATCATAATAATAATAATATAATATTTATTGGCATTCTCTCAGTATAACAAGTAAGACATAATAGTAGAAAATTGGTAGAACAATTGGTAAAAAATGAGAGATTATGAATTGATTGTGAATAAAATAGTATACAAAACTCGAAAGAACGCTTCATTACAGGTTCGCGTTTTATAACCTTCACCTATAATGAGATATATGTACCTATAACATTTTCCTTGCTCGGTATGTAATATACTATTGCCTGCCGAGATGTAAGGAATTCACCATTCTGTCAGTAGAAATATTTGTAGCCACAACTTTAGTAGAAAATTAAGTTATGTCAAAGCTATTCAACGAATGTTGAAGATTCCTCCCATTAAAGTATTCAGAATAAATTTTAATTCATGTAGTTCCAATCCTAGGCATGGTAGACAAGTGCCAGACAAAAAAAGCGTCATTTCTGGTCTCCTTCTATTACAACTAATATACAAACTATTAAATCACTGATAACGTGGTAACTCGGATAAAATTAAAATATAATTAGATCCAATTACTACACTGAGAAAAATGGATTGTAGAAATTAGATCGTAAATCTCTTTATGTTAATTACTAAAATAATTATTGTCAAAACGACAATATGTGGCGTATTAAGAGTAAAATAACGAGATTTTAGCATGCTTATAGTAAGAGACAAAATCTGGATGTTACCATCTACATCTTATGGATGTAACAATTAATATACTCTATTGCTGAAAGCCTATATAATGACGTGGATTATATAGATAGTCGCTGCGATTGACTGCGATATTATCAGGTATTCGATGCATATTCAATTTCTAACATAAATGTTTGTAACGCTCTTCCCACCCTTTGCTCTATTCATTGTCGATCTTTACCGAAGAAATCGACCAATAAGCTGTTTTGCCGCGACAAAATTACTGACACGTGTTATGTACGTGTGATACAGGTGTACGTATTCGTGTCGGTGCATGTTTGTGTCTGGTCGTTCGTTGATTTCTGTGCATTGTAAGCAGAAATGAATGCAAACGTGGAAAACATTTTAATCGAGTGGGGGTTTCCACAGTTAATTAATATATTCAAAGGTAAGTAATAGATATTATATGCATATACTTTGTAGTGGGTACTTTATGCTTTGATAGAACATTAACGTTAATGAAAGTAATACACGTTGGATTTTTGTAATAATGGTTTTAAGGACAAATAAAAATTTAAAACCAATATTATAGTTTTTATTGTGTAATATTCCACTTTCCTTATGCATGAACTGGGTAAAACCTTGTATAGTACTATATTTTAAATTACAGGTAAGTATCGCTGTATAGTGCCCGCATATGATCCATTATATTATTGTTTACTATCTACTATTTTAAATGCTAAGAGACGTTAGATTATTATAGTAGAAAATAATATTGTAAGTACTACAAGGCTATATGGTAAGTATGAGCATCATGTATCGTACATAGTAAAATATTACATTATACTGGGTACAATAAAAAATTTAACAGTTATTATCAAATATAGTCAGTGCTACTAGACATTTTTGTCACATTTACTAACATGTATGCTCAAATTAATAATACAAATATAGTACACCAACTATACCATACTAGTTAATAAAAACTATTCACAGAAATTTACTATACAGATGTTGTCACCGGTAATATAAAATATGATTGTCCCTATAGGAGCTATAAAGTATATTAAAGTATACTATATTTATGTTAAAGAGTACAATCTATTTCTCTCAGTGTGGTTCAAAAATTGTTAAATCAACGCATTTCATTTCTCTCGTCAGTACAGATGTAATAACGGCGTAGATATTTACGAAAATATGAAGGTAATATAGTATAGACAATGCTCATAAAGACGTACAGAGATTTTTCAATAATAGTTCTTGTAATTTCTTCCGTTGTTTATGAATAAGTGTTAACCTATTCTCGCCTGCAAAATAATACCTCCATACTTACTGCCTGGTTAACCCTGATGTACACACCATTACAGGTAATAATCAATGTTATTCGCGCTATTAAAAAATAATTTATGGCCATCATAAAGTCTCGACGAGCGGTGGACAAAATATCGGGCTCGGGATAAAAAAAAATGGGAAGAGGTTGCAGGACTTACTTATAGGAGCTATATAGCAAATTATATACCGTCCCTTTACCAACGCCACTACGGCCATCTGCGTATAAGCAACCTCTTTGGAAAACAAGACCTTAATCAATACATAAGAGGCAATAATAAAATAAGGAGAGGCATGTCTTCGGCCTCAATTAAAAGAATTACACCGAAAGGTTAAGCGGCTCTCTATATTTAGTACCGCCCAAGATTGCGCACGCAAAGAGGGGCGTTTCGATTTTCAATTATTTCCTCTCCCACCGCTCTTTAAAATAAAAAAAAAACAACCGAAATACATGTCAACTCCCCTACTTAAATAATACGAGAAAAAAAGCGACTGCCAACCTGTTTGTTTTAAGACCTAAGATGATTTTAACTATGCCTTAAGTGTAATATTCCAGCGTTTACGGGCGTTTCAGGTTTATTTTTTTTCCCAGAACGAAATAATCACGGCAGTAGGTGTGAACAGGGGCCGTGGCCTAGCGCCGTAATTCCATTTATATCTCCAGCCGGCTCCAATGGGATCGCGGCAATTTGCCAGGAGGTTGCGCCAATGGAGAGGTAAATTCTCCCCCTATGACATAAACCATTTAATGTGTGTGCCTCTCTCTCCCCCCCCCCCCCACTACTCGGAAAGTCGAGTGGTTCATCAACTTATTATCTTGTTAGAGTCTGTGACGGTAGCACACGTTGCTTAACAGATCGTTTAGTGTCTAAATAGTCTCGCCCGTTTTGGGAATAATAATCTTATACATGGGTTCGTTCTGGGATCGTCGCGTCTACCAGAAGAAAATGCCGGTTTGTTGAAAGTGTGTCGTATTTTATTGATAAACGCAAGGAGAGACGTACGATTGGTGTTGTAACAAGTGTTTTTATAGTGTGCGCGTTGTGACTGGATACTTAATTATGAGTAGATACACACATTGATGTGATGCTCGATTAAGTATAGGTGAAATTAATCATGATGCCTCTTGCACCGACGCCAATAGCAGCTGTTCCCTCAAAGCCCAAGATCGGCTTCTCCATAGACTCAATAGTGGGTGGTGCTAGTCATCAGGGAAGTCCGCAACATTCCCCGATTCATTACTCGGAGAGTTCCGCGCCCTTATCACCATCTAGCGATGCTGATAATCGCCTTAATGGATCTCCTAAATTGTATTCGCCACAAAAATCACCTACAACGTCCCCTAAACCACCGATCATGGTGCCGGGGATTCCCGCACATACTTTAGTGAGACCTAGTCCGACGTACGATCCGAATTTAGTGCCCAAGAATGGGTTTTTACAACCGGAAATGATGCATAATCACGGAGGACATCCCTTCGCTTTAGCCGCGCATTTTCAAGGAGCCGCCATAGCGGCGGCTTTAAGTTCCGGCCAACACGGCTTTCCTCAACCTTCACCTCTGACGACGCACACACCACCCAGAGACAGTTATCCTTTGTATCCGTGGTTGTTATCCAGGCACGGAAGGATATTCCCGCATAGGTTCCCTGGAGGTAAGAATTTATAGCATATACATACGTCAGTTTTGACATCCGATCACTCCGCGTTGAAATTAATTCGGGGCAATTGTTTCGGAAATTTGTGGATTTCCACTTTCATTTCATTCCTTAAAGTCCTTGCATATTTGTATACTAAAGAAAAACCAGCCAAATTAATTTTTTTTAAAATGCAATTCAGAAATCAATAAAATCTATCTTATAAAATTAGAACTCTGCTCTCAGAGAGCGGAAACATATTCTGAGAATATTAGGAATAGATTGAAAAACTATATTTTCTATATATGAACAACAATTGAATACAGTAAAACCTCTTTATAATACTCTTCTAAGGATCGGCCGAAATGGCTTGTACACACAGAAAAATTCATGCTTACCTTAAATAAATTTGTCTTGGACCAAATAAATCTACATTTTGAATATATGCAAAACAAAAACTTCTTAAGGCAAGAAATTGTCTTAAGTTTTATCCTTCTAGATGTTCAAATCAAATTAACAAACACACCTTTATTGTTCAAATGCATAAAAGTAGTACTAGATGCACATGTAAGGTTACTTCCGTGTGCATGTACAAATTATCGAGTCCAGGTCTAACCATTTTTTTCGTTACCTTTAGTTGTTCTATTCACTAGTGGTTATAAAAATAAAAAGGTCTCAGTAAAAGAACCAACATAGTTTAATGTACAGCAATGTAAGAGTTTCCATCACAACATGTATGTACAACAATGTTACAATGATTTAGAATAGAGTTTCTTTAAAGATCACAACTACCAAAATACTTACAATCGATCCAAATTCAGGAGTATTTTCACGTAGCTAACTAGTCCATAATGCGTTAAATCAATGACTGCTGAGAAATGCCTCATTACAAAATCTTCTAATCTAAGATTTGAGGGATTATCATGAGTTTTTTTTTTAGCTATTACATCATAATTTTATTGTAATGAAATATATTGTATCGAAAAGAACATATTTCGATGTACCTGTGACAATTTTTTGATAAAAAATAAATACTATTGTGGAAACTATGGCCGCCACCTCGAAACACCTTTTTTCGTCTGACGTTTGCGGTGATTACGATAAATCGGGAACGGCTTAACTGGAATCAAAGAAATTTAAAAGTACATTAGTATATTGCGTTACCTTGTTCATGAACGAAGGCTTTGCAAAAAAAAAATTTCTGTAAATAGCGACGATTTTCCCTAAAAACTTTTGAGGTGCTTAAACTTTGGTTTTTCGGTAAAAAAAAAATATAAATTTCTGTTAAAATTAAAATTCCTTCGTTCAAAAACTAGCTATTGTAACTACAAACAAAGCTTTAAGGTTTCAAGTCGGTCGGTACAGTGCTTTCAGAGAAATCTTGATCACTTTTCAAAAAACACGATTCCGAGATAATAACCTTTAATTTAATGTGATGATTGGTATTCTTTTGCATTACGGTCTGATTTTATTTACATTTTGGTTGCATCTTGGTAACTTAGGTGTCTTGTGTTTATATTTTTATATCAATGATATAAATATTATTATGTAGCTATGAAATTGTACCTATTGTATATACGTTACAACAAAAGTGTAGCGCTGCGCGGCTCCTCATCTTTGAGAAGTACAGCGCTATAAAAAATAGTCGCATCTTTGGTTCTAGTGCTCCGATTTTAATAAAATTTCGGGAAAACATAGAGTATATACTTCCAATATATGCAATAACATTTTTTGAACCATAAAAAGATATGTAACCCCTTAAAGTAAAACGCTGGGTTGCTTTTAATACTGGTGCCCCCGACTTTTTTCTTGAGAGGTATATCCCTGCCTGATCACTAAAATATATAAAAAAAAACACTTGCGTTGAAATATCTTTCTGAGATCTTCCTACAAATCCAATTCGAGCAGCAGCTTACTTACCTACTTCATCATTAATATTATTAGGTAGATTTATCGCTACATATGAAACTAATAAGATTCCATTAAACTACTTCCCTAAAAGAAATTTACACAAACTACTACTCTGCAAGGTAGAAAACGACCAGACAATTGACCCGCAACGCAGATACAGCGTTTTGCTGCTGTACTCTAACCGATTCTAACATTTATCTATTATATTAAGTAAACCCCACGTATTGCTCCGCATGTACAGTAAGCTGCATTCTCTATTTACTTGCACTAAGCAAATATATTCTCTAGTTAAGAAAATTTATCGAAATAAAAGTTTTCTTGAATTAAAACTTTCAACTTTCTTAGTGGTAAAAGATTTACTAACAACAAAATTATTTAATTTTCGCTATAAGTAAATTGTGTTAAAACAATATTTTATTCTGAACTCAGAATGCATTTTTCTGTGTGTATACTACTTAACTTATGTACATATATTATATTTCTCAAATTTAACTATTGATTGGGCATCTGTATAAAAATATTGTTTTAAAAAAGTGTGCTTATTTTAACATTAATACATACATAATTTAATATGACTACATAACATATATTGATAAAGAAAAACAGAAAATGTAATAAATTTATTTAGTTTAAAAACATTCTGCGATGGGTGGAGACTGTGGCTTGAAAACTTGTGGTAAGGGATTTTTTCACTTTTTCATTTGGAGTTTTGTTTAAAAACATTGTTGTATTTGCCTTGAGAGGAAGAAGTGAACAACCAACTCCCGTTTATATGGGATTAGCTTATCACTAATAAGAAATAACATATAACAAATTAGTAGATCTCCTTAAAAAAAACAAAAACAAATACCAATAGAATCATTATGGTAGATTCAAATCACTGCGGTTAACATAAAATTGCTGGCATCGATTTTTTAATTAATAGATACATAAAGTTCCCACCTAATAAAAAATTGCAATTTACCGAAGAAGTTGTGGTCTATATTAGTGGCGGCTAGTTGCTTTTACTTTAACCTAACTCATGCTGGTCAATAAAATATATTTTTATACTATTATTGTATCAGTGAAAGTCTAGAATAAAAGTTGATATAAAAATGTAGAATGTATAGAAAAAAGAAGTGTAAGGTGATAGATAAAAAGGTAAAAAAACTTAAAATATACTCTTAATAAACAAAAAATTAACTCTAAAAACAAACTTTTAGCAAACTAATAATAAATAACAAATAGTAACTCATAAAATTCCACGGTGAATAAAAATAAGTTATCGATGAATAATAATAACAACTAAATAGAACTTCGTCTTTTAAATACTAAAAACTATACCTATTGCTTACTCTTTTCGATAAATTAGAGGAATTCGCCTATTTTTTGTAGTAAGAAAATAATTAATTACCTGCTTGTAAACATATATCAGATTAGGTTAATAAATTAAGAAGACTTTTTCCAATTGATATTAAAGCTAAACTGCTTAATCGATTTTAATTCATAGTGTTGCGGCTGTAGTTTTTGATTCTTTTAAAAACTCCTCTCACTGAAGCAGAAGTTACCGGTGTAGCGACCACAATGCTTATAAGTTTGTTACACATTGTAACATTGTCACGGGTGACGGTACAAACAGAGCTTGAAGTGCAATTGTTTTTATTTTACTTTGTAAACCGTTTAAATGCCCTGCCATAACAGATGCACCATCATATGTTTGAGTGACTAATTTTCTTTTTATACCGTATTTCTGGCAATTATTTAATAAAGGGTTAAATAAATCTTCAGCTGGTCGACCGGATGATATGTCAAAAAAATTCCAAAAGATCTTTCAATAACCTCACCGCTTTGCACAACGTAATATGATGATAATTGTGACTCGCAGGAAATATCTGTGGTTTCATCTACTTGCCACGAAAAAACGGAGTTCTTTAATTTCTGTGTCTATTTTTTGTTTTAATACGAAAGAAATAGAATCTATTAAAGCGTTTTGGATAAAAATAAATAATATGATTACTAACAAATCTATTAATACTAGGTTCGCTCATATTTTCTAAGGAGCTCGTTTAATTCTTTGTAATTTCAACGATTAAAAGAATCTGAAGTCTCATTGTGTCCCCGAAAAGCTAGATCTTGTGATGCTAAAAATATCGTTACATCGATTAATTTTCTTAAATTGCTGCGATTTGCTCTAACTTGATTATTATACGTAATAATTCCATCTTTACGCGCGCTGTCTATGGCAGTAGCAATATTTTGTTTTCCAAATAATTTAAACTTGCACAACGATCAAATATGAATGTTCTTTGGACTTCGAATGCCGTTCAATAGATCGTGGTAATTGTTTTAAATATGTGTAACCTAATTTCGACCACGTTTCGGTTTGGTTGCCTAAAAGTAGACATAGCCAACAAAATAATCTTTCCCGTTTAATTGAACCCGTTAATCAAGCACATTTAGCATAACACAATGAACTGAAACTATGATTTTGCTTATTGCCTAAAGCCTAATACTAAAGATATATTAGGCCGAGATTTTTCAATTATTTGCACAATGTGTAATTTCGTCTTTATGTTTAAACAACTAAAAGAATTTCTTACCAACAATGTCGACAACATCATCGCAGCTCCCTATTTCATTAATTTTATTCATTTCCTGTGTATTACCTAACAAAACTTTACAAAACAATATAAACCGAATAATTGTTGCGTAGATCCTTAAAACATCCTTAAATTAATATGTTAGTACTGAGTAAGAATCGCATATGCGCGAACTGCGAACGTTTTACGAACGATAACGTGCGACAACTTGCCGTTCTCATACGATCTCACCGGAGTCAAACCTCCGGTCATAGATTTTCGCTGTATAGAGTACAGATGCACTTACGTGGAGGCATCGGCTTTAGCGACGGTGTTAATCATCGGCGCGGAGCCAGACTTGTAGCTAGCCTCCTCGCTTGCTACTATAATGCGTGAAGTAAAATTTCATGCATTATTCGAAACTTGTTTGCATTTTTGAATTAACTAATATACTATTTATTATAAATTCTTTGTAAAAATTGCTTTAAATTAGTATATGGCCAATGCTTAAACATTGTTTTAATATATAATATACACCATTTATCTTATTATGAACCGCCACTGGTCTATATAATCCTTGCATATGTTGAATAATTTGAAGAATTCACAGTTCTTAAAGCTGTTCTTGTAATATTCGAAAAGTAGTTTACTTGTTTACTTAATAAAACAAAAATTGGGCTTAATTATTACTTGCACTTTATTAGGTTTGTGACGTTTCGGGATTTAAAATATTTATTCCTTCTTCAGACCTGACTTACAAGATTGATTGATGAAACCAGAACTAATTAAGCAAGAAGCCTTACTTACACTTGCCCTTAGAGCGTATAAAAAGTAAAAAATATATAAACAATCAGTTGACATATTACTTGGTACAAAAAATGATGACTTTGAAAGCGTAATATTACAACGGACAGTTTAACAATTTAAAAAATTAAATTTCCTTTCCATAGAATTTCCAAAACTAGGTATAGACAATATTTTTAGAAAGCATAATATAGACACGTGTTCTATCTGGCGAAATACATTGAGACACCTTTTAGGTAACCCAAAAGATAAACCAAATTATAACCAAACGAGAGACTTGGTATTTATAAAATTGGATGGGACGATTGCAGTGACGTTTACAATGGATAGATGAAACGTATAATCGAAATTAGATTTGAGGAATATGTAACACATTACCGATATGACAGGCTTGAATTATCGGGTGTGTCACAACACATTAATGATTCCGGACATAGGATTAAAATAGAAAATATTGAACTAATAAAAAACGTAACTTTCTGGAGAGAATTGGATACATAAGAAGTATATGCTTCTCTTTAAAATTCCTTGTTGATAGATTAATTGAAGTAAAATAAATGTACTTAGTTTTACATTCACTTTTAGTTAGGTATTTTAGCAGAATTAGTGTAGTGATCGGATATATTGCGGTGTGTAGTTCCAGAAATATGTATTGTGCGTAATCCTTACTTTAGACAATTTCAAAAATTGTTATACAGGCAAGTTTAGCATACTAAGTTTTCAAGTTTTGTAACGTTTTTTTTTTTTTTGCAGTCGTCATGATTTGCGATAAGTATTGTGTTTTACAATTTGTGACAACTTTCGTGATATCCATAATCAGTTAATTACATTCACATATTCT
This sequence comes from Cetonia aurata, assembly GCA_949128085.1. Taxonomy (NCBI): domain Eukaryota; kingdom Metazoa; phylum Arthropoda; class Insecta; order Coleoptera; family Scarabaeidae; genus Cetonia; species Cetonia aurata. Next base: position 19,831,148 of record OX421887.1, on the reverse strand, counting down.
CTCTCTCTTAAATCTATACACTGAGCGAAATAAAAATGTTCAACATTTTTTGTAGTGTAATTTTATACAAAAATATATTGGAGGGAAATAATACTTTTGTTGGATTAGATTTATTAATTCAATTATTTGCTTGAAACGTCACGTTAACTAAATGAATGTGGCGGATTTGTAAGGAAATTTAGTTTCGTTTTCATATGACCTGTTGTTTGAGAAAAGAAAAATATTCCTTGTTAATTCAAACGCTAATGGCGGTTAACGTAAAATATGTTTAAATTCTCGTTAAGTAGTTACCAAATTCCAAATTTGCAGGGATTCTAATCCATATATATTCGTGGACGCAATTCTGTTGCATGAGAAGTTCAGATTGGATTTTTCAGAATTGCTTAACATTAGTTTACCAGTCTGATGGCGTTGTGTGCGGCTAAGCAAAATTTTAATAAAAAATAAGTTAAATATATTTTAAATTTTAATTTAAAAGGGTTGATTTTTTCAGGCAAATTTTTTTTTGAGAGAAAATGATTAGGTACACAATTTTAGCACCTACGTTAGCCATAAAACCTTGTTACATCCTATATTTGTGGCCTAAATAACATAACCTTCAATAAATAAATATAAATGCTTATAATCTTACTCACTGCATGGCATTCCTTTAAATGGAAACAAATTATACGTTTGAATAAAGCAGTTTTTGAATATAACATTAACTTAAAACAAATCTTGCAATATTTTTTATTAGAAACTTGTTCCATCAGTAAAATATCGTTTTCTTTAATTGAAGTTAATTAAATCTTCTTCAATTAAAATTTGAACTATAATATATTGCTATATTACATTTATCTGTGACTAGAGATTCATTATTTTTTTATATTCGATATACCCTTTGTGTTTGTATTCATCATTATTTGCTTTGCATTCAGATAGTACCGAACTAAATACTCATACTATGTGCGCCATGCATTTAGACGATAAATGCCGTATATCGTGTTTTCCTGGATATTTTTTCACGCATTCTGCAATATCATCAATCATTCACAGCGTTCTTCTTAATCGTTTTTGCTTTTACTACTATTTATGATACACGTGCTTGACATTGTTTCTATTTGCTATAATTTCTTTCATATTTCTTGTTTCTGTTTTCGCATCTTTTGCAATTATTCTGTTTCCCTCTCTGACAAATAAAAACTATTCGGAATGTTTGGAGATTTGGGGGTTAAATTAAATAGGTACCTATTTAAAAAGCGCTGGAAATTTTGCTTTCTCATATTTTGCCTCATAATAGTGAGATCTCACCTTATTTAAGTTGTCATTTCTATTCTATAGTTTACTGGTATATTCGTATTCACAGAAAAATTATGTTTTAAGAAATTTTTATACATATATTTATTAATTAATGATTTAATATCTAGATACAACAATTAGGTATTGATGTATATTTTTTTTGTTTATAGATATTGTAATTTTTATTAGTTACTATACAAGGCTTACAATTAAATTTAAAACTCTAAGCAAATTATTACTGAGCAACAGAGCCCTGCAGATATGCGTCCTCTATATAGGTATTCCTGTCACATTGTCTAACAAATTTGAAGGGATTGCATCCATTCAACTTAAAAATTGTTTTTTGCGCCTCCGTCCAGAAACACTGATTTTGCATTACTATAAATCGCCCGGAAACTTAGCATTCTCCGGCCTAGGCCGGCAAAACGACCGCTATTGGTTGGCAACACTATATTGGAATTACTGACATGTCTGCCTTTAATTATAGATTCGATGACAGATGACAGAATTCTCGTTACACAATCTCTTAATTAATTCATATTCATTCCATTTCTATTTTCGGAAGATTTTACAGGTAATAAATGGTTAATAACTTCACACACAACTTCTGTAATATGAGCTGGGGTCTCCATTATTCTTATTATTGATGAATATGTATCAAAACTACCAAGAAAATTAAAACGTCAAAACACCACCAACCTGTGCTGTTAACTCCCTAGCGTTAATTTCTTTTATTATTTACAACAAAATTAAGATTTGTCGGCTCAAAAAATAGTGTGTAACACACGGCCAGAAACTCTTTTGCGAGTATTCGCACTTGTGGGACCTCGGCTTCGCCTCGGTCCCACAAACCGTACTCACACTCGCAAAACTATAGTTTCTGGCCTAGTGATACAAATAACTATTATTTTGCCGGAATTTTCAGTCAGGATTTAGATCGGGATAGATATAGTTTAAAACAGCACTTCTAAAAGTTACTGATAATGATACTAATGCTGGTTTTGCCTTGCCTTGTCTCACTTAACTCAAGTATATTGGTTTTGTCGCATATCATAGGTTGAGCATAGCTTGGATGTACCTCAAGGCTCGATTATTAGTCCCTTATAATTTTTCTAAATTTATACCATTAAATTATTCTTAGAAATAAAATATTGCAATATCTATAAATAACACAAGGTAAGGTACTATATAGACTAGAATCGTAACGCGTTATCAATTTTGACCTGATTCCTTCTTAATCCTTTTTAATAGTTGCAGATTTTGAGAATACTATTACTTACTATTACTACTTAGGTACATCGTTGGTATATAATCCTAGGACACGCATTGATCCCCGAATCTTTTCGTAGCTATAGCTGTCTTTCTGATTCCCCCTCGCCTAAGCGAGACGGGAGCAAGAGATGGCAATCGCCACGGAAAGGTTTGCCTCGATGCATGTCCTAAGATTCGATACCCCCAGTGTACAACAACAGTTCCTGTTTTGATTCTTCCAATAATAGAAGATGTAAACGGTGACCAGAGAAGCAGTTCTTGATTGTCAAAATGACAATTGCAACAACGGTGAACAAGTCTTATATGAGATGAATTAATGCAACAATTATCGTGTTTTACATTTCTACATATAGATTTATAAAACAGCGGTAACTTTACATTGATTTTTCTCGGTGGCAGAAACACTTCTGCATGTTGCCACTCTTTTTAATATGTTTAACTTTTCAACGAATTTCATACTACATTTAATAGCGACTGGTCTGCAATTTTCCATCGTAAGTTATGTCTGTAATTCCTTTAATTTGAATGTTCTCAATAGATAATCTGTGATGAAACAAAGAATAAAACTGCGAAAGCTGAGATCATAGAAAAGAATTCATTTTTGATTTGATTGGCCGCCTTTACAATATCTCCTTATTCTTGAACAAATAACACAAGTCTACGCTGATGATACACAACTTTAATCTTTCGTTTCTTTTTCTGATTGGAAAAATGCTTCTATGTATTACGTCGTGTAAGCATAATTTATTTATTAACCCCGCTAAATCTAGCTATTCAAAGAGGCAAAAGAATAGGTTTAATAAAAATGTTTCTTCGGTTTTTTTTTTTGGGCGCTGATCGTGGTACATTTTTCCTTAATAAAGCGATTCAAGTTTTTCGAAAGTTTCATTTTGCTATAACAAAAATCCGTTTTTACAGGCGTAATACCCGCTCGAATAATTTTACACCAGTTCGTTTCCAACAGTAAGGATAATTTGATATAAATGTGCAATTAGGGAACGCGGCCGAACGAACTGACGGCGTTCCCGTAGGGCAATTACGCCATTAAAGTATTAATTTCAAAGAGTTAAGAGAGCCTAATGGTAGTGTTTGCTCCCAGATATAATTAGCAGCACTGCTAATGTGTAAATAATTACTCCGTGCCCGGTTCAAGGTATTTTACGATCGGTATCAAAGAGAAACATAAGAGAAATAGAAAAGAAAAAAAAAACGTTAAAAAAAATTACAACCCGGCTATATAATCTTTTACTCTTAATACCTTCACAAATTATCATAATATCCACTGTCTATGAAAGGATTTTCCGTTTGCCCATTTCTCGGTTGTCTTATCCGAACGCATCAATGCGTTAGATTACTCTATTGCATGAGTGGTACGCGTTTCAATTTAATTTTATTTATTTGTGAATCTACACGTGGAAATATTACATTAGCAGTACGATTCACATTGGATATTATTACATTAACATTAATTTTCTCCTTGCTATTACATTCATAAAAAGCATACTTTCATACTTTGTATCTGCAATATGTATACCTCAATGCTAAGAATGTTTTAGCATTGAGAAAAAGAATAAAGTACAGTCATGTTCAAATGTAAATTCTTTTCTTATACATATATTCATGGTAAATAGTATTTTATTAAAAGAAAATTTTGAGTAGAAAATAAAGTTACAATAACTAAAAAATATGTTGGCAGTATATTGTTAATTCAACATTGAACATTCATTAGCGCAACCTTCAACAAAATATTTTATTTATATGAATAAAAATGAATGAAAAAATATGAAACTATTTCGTTATATTAACCAAATCATAAATGTAATAGGAATGCTTTACATTAGTGCAGCTTCTGACTTACATATCGTCGTCTAAAGCGCTGTGATTGCCAAAACTACTCACCATTTCTACAGGCGCGCGTCCGGGTGGAATGGACTTTTCCAGGTAAAAGGTTTGTTGAGGTAGAGAGTTGTAAAACGCTTCACAATTATGCACATCATGTAGAAAAATGGAAATTCTTTAATATCAAAAAGAAACGTTGTATATTGTGGTTTGAACATGCTTTAAATTGAAAAATCTGTTTCACAGTTTGCACTTACCTGCAGGTAAGTAACGTGTAAAATTGGTGCTCGTAAGGAAATAAAAACAACCTTTGACCTGGTTATACTATTATTTAAGCAAAGATGCATTTTGCATAACAAACCAACAGATAATTTTTAAGTCTATTCAACTTCTGATAAACCTTTTTTTTTCAATTTTAAATCCTTCAAAAGCTTAAGAACAGATTCAATACAATGACTGAACTTTTCTTCTGTAAATTTCTACTTGCGCAAACTTCTACTTGTACCTGAGTTTACATTTTTATTTATTTTCTTTATTTTTGCAGAATACTCCTTTTGTTTTGTTGCATTTTACCTCATTGTTTGTTTGGGCTTTTGTTAATAAAATAGTAATTACATAACTAAACATTGTAATCACTGTATTTTGAAGTTAAGATATTAACAGAGAGTGTTCGTGTTCCAATCCTTGTTTATTTAAAAAATCTTTTATTTTACAACATGTTTCGGTCATAACATGACCATCTTCAGGTAAAACTATAAGTATAAAAAGTATATTTCATTGATTTATATTTCAAAATTATAATTTAATATTATTTTTTATTTTTAATTTATAATTTAATATTCCTGATACTTACTAAAATTGTCAAAGTTGTTTTTTAAAAATGATGTGTCAATATTTGCATCATGAGCGTAAAATATTTAAATTATTGTACTGTAAATTCTACAATTTCCACTTATTTTTTAGAAACACCAATAAAAACATCTACTAAACACATTAAAACGTTAATGATATTATTTAAAATAAAATAAAATAAAAATATATTTCGGACGTTGCAAAACTCTACGGCGGGAGAACACAAACTGACCAGGTCCGAATGTCATGCAAGGAGAGCGTACTGAAGGATAAAATATTCGTATAAACATTTCAAACTAAAAACAATTTTATTTTGTGTTGTTCTGAATGTATTTGTGCATAAATGATTTGAGAAAAAACTTTCGTGAATGTGTGTATTATATGTTGTGTTTGAATTTAATTAACTTAACATATTTCATTATGAGGTTGTATTAAAGTTTATAATTATTGTTGAAATTTAGATAAACCTGTATTATAGTGAAATAATGTGATGTTTTATATAACGTTTTATTGTGCTTTTACAATATACTGTTTAATGCTTCAAAAATGTAAATAATGGTTTTATGTTGTATTCTAATTGCTCATTTAATATTGTTTTGTTATTGTTCCTTGTATATCTTTCTATTTCGTATGCTTCCAGCAACCTCAATTTATGGCTTTTGTCACATCTATGTAACAATTTTATATTTGTATTGTTTTTACTTGTGTGTCCTGTGGTTAACAAATGTTGAAAAAATTTAGATTTTATTTGTTTTCTGTGTTCGTTAATGCGTATACTCAGTTTTCTACCGGTTTCCCCGATGTATAATGCATTACAATTATCGCATTTTATGCTATAAACACCATTTTCATTGAGAATATCTTTGTTGTTATTTTGTATTATATGGTTTATTTTTAATTCGGGTTTGAAAATAGGTAATATGTGGAATGGTTTTAGAAAATTTAAGATTTTGTATGATAGACTATTATAAGTAAATGGTTTGAATATTATGTTATCTTTATTGATTATGTTTGTGTTTAATGGATCTTTTTTCATCTCATATTTTCTTAATAATTTCAATATAATATTTGGTGGGTATCCTTTTGTGTGTGCAATTTGTTTTATTATATTCAGTTCCTTGTCATAATCTTCAGTTTTTAATGGGATATTGTTTAGTCTGTTTATGTAATAATGAAAAGCTGACATTTTTTGTGACATTGGATGATGTGAATTATATGGTATGATATTATTTGTTGTGGTTGGTTTTCTATATATGTTATATTCAAATTTATCCTTCTTATTAATTTGTATATCTAAAAAATTTAAGCTGTTATTATTTTCCATTTCTATAGTGAATTGTAATTTACTGTGTATATTATTCAAATATGTTAAGAAGTTGTTGATGTCATCAAAGTTTCCACTCCACAAACAAAATACATCATCCACATATCTTAACCATAATTTTATGTTTTGTGCATATGGATTTTTTATGTTCATTATATGATTTTTTTCAATATTGTCTAAGTAAATGTTAGATATTAGACCTGATATGGGACTACCCATCGGTAAACCATCTGATATTTTGTAAAATTCATTGTTGAATTCGCAGTAGTTTTGATTTAAAATTAAATTTAAAATGAGGGAGAAATTCTGTATGTCATTGCTATCTAGGTTTGTGGCGTTTTCGTCGTTTTTGATGATGTTTATTGTGTTTACTAATGAGTAATTTATTGGGACATTACTGTATAAATTTTTTATATCAAATGACATCATTATGCAATTTGTTTTGTGATTTTTTAATTCGCTTATTAATTGTGATGTGTTTTTTATGCTGTATTTTGGTTTATAGCATGACATTCGGACCTGGTCAGTTTGTGTTCTCCCGCCGTAGAGTTTTGCAACGTCCGAAATATATTTTTATTTTATTTTATTTTAAATAATATCATTAACGTTTTAATGTGTTTAGTAGATGTTTTTATTGGTGTTTCTAAAAAATAAGTGGAAATTGTAGAATTTACAGTACAATAATTTAAATATTTTACGCTCATGATGCAAATATTGACACATCATTTTTAAAAAACAACTTTGACAATTTTAGTAAGTATCAGGAATATTAAATTATAAATTAAAAATAAAAAATAATATTAAATTATAATTTTGAAATATAAATCAATGAAATATACTTTTTATACTTATAGTTTTACCTGAAGATGGTCATGTTATGACCGAAACATGTTGTAAAATAAAAGATTTTTTAAATAAACAAGGATTGGAACACGAACACTCTCTGTTAATATCTTAACTTCAAAATACATCAAAAACCAATCCCCTGGGAACAATATACATATTGTAATCACTGCTTACAACTATTTCACAAAGATAGATTAGCCACCTAAAATAAGTTTGTAGATATATTGGAAGTTTTGATTGGTGGAATTGTGATAATAAAATAAATTTAAAGTTCTTTCCAATCAAATATTTATTTTTAAATTAATTAATAATATAATAAATAAATAAATCAAATAATAAAAACCGGTCGATACAATTAATTTAAAAATAAATATTTGATTGGAAAGAACTTTAAATTTATTTTATTATAAAATAAGTTTGTTTCAAAGTGAGCAAGCATATTGAAATAAAAATAATAGCCATACCAAAAATGCTTTTATACAAACACAAATTTTACCAATGCTACCAAGTAAAAGTAAACTTTACTCTGCTGGTAATGATAAAACATTATTTCAATTATCCTTGAACTTATGAAGTATTACTCCATTGTTTCCTCCTTAAAATAACTATAGACAAGTTAATTACACAAAATTAATGTAAATATTGGGCTCTATAAGGGTATGACCTTCTTTCTTTTTAACAAAAACATGTTTAAGTTAAAATAAACAAGTCTTATCCGTTTTTTCAACTATGTATTTGTGTTGTATTAAATATCAAGTTGTGTTGAAACAAACGCAGTGTAATGTTTAATGTAAGTAAAAATTTGGACTAGATCGATCAATCTACTAATTCGGAACAAATAAAGTAGCTTATTAACGACTGTATTATATTTATAATTTTATCTTAATAAAATGAAGTGCAGAAGTATGTGGTGTAGAATATCTTTATTATTGATTCGCAGCGGTCAAAAGCCACCCCCGGTGATGTGGCAATAAGTCGTAGTTTTAGCACACCTCGTATAAGATGTGCATCTAGTGAATTCACGGCATAAATAATTTATTACGTAGTTTGCCGCACATCCAATCTACGTAAAATATGGAATATTACTAGTGTGACATAGGAGAAGCGCCATCGCTTTACGACAAGTTTTAACCTTATTTCTTAATTCCGCTTGTTTTGTTAAATGAACAGTACTTACTGTTCAAATGTATTTAATGGGTTTGTTAAATTAATAAATATTGCATCACCACATTTTTTTTTTGTTAGATTGACTATAATTTCGGTTAGTTCAATAATATTTTCTTAAAAAAACCTGTTTTGTTAATTTAACATCTGTGGTTCTCTCAGTGTCATCATATCGATATAATAAGGGTTGTGAATAATAAAAATGTGGTTTTGAAAAAGGAATAAAAATAAATTCCAAATGTAATATGTATTTTTAATGTATAATATTTCAAGAAAATTATTTGTTTGCGGCAATTAAATTAATTAACATCTAAAGAGACTCCAAGTAACTTCAATATGATCTTTTTAAGCAAGAAGAAAAATATTTGTAAAGTAGTATTACAAAATACTAAACAATTATATTTGTGCTTCAAACAACAGTTTAATAATTTCGTTTTTTTGTGTAATGCAAATGCAATTTTTATTAAATTATCCTTATCCTTGTCCGTAAAAGTACGTATAACTATATTTATATGCGCCTACCTACTTGCATATAACTCCGGAATTAAATAGGGAAGCCAAGGTAATAATTACATTTAATTATTCCTCCGCGTATAGGCCATTAGGAAAAGGTGTTCTTAAAAAACGCTTATGAACCCTAATTGTTAAATAAATACCCGCGGAATACATAATCGTTGCAACATATATTTATAGAACGTTTTTATCGTTTCTGAGTGAGTATGCCGTCGGTTGTGGCTTTTTACAGAACTAAGAAGTACATACATAAAATGAAACGTTGAATTGTAAATAAAGCCCGATATTATCTTGGGTGAAATACGTTTTCCTTTCACGAATTACGTGCACAATCTGCTCTCCCTACACGGTTTTAAAGTTGGGCGCACTTGGAAAAGGAAAAGCATTACGTTTATCTTTCCATGCAAATCTTTTGAAGGGATATGCAATTCAGAAATTACCTATTAATTTTATAAGGAATTAACAGGAACATTAATAAACGTTTCAACTTAATTATAAGTCCTCTTCAGCAAGTATAAATGATACTAGAAATTAAATGTATATTTTAAAAATAATTCAAAAGCATATTATCAATTTTAATTAATGATACAACATGATGAATGAAGTAATAAATAAATATTCTATTGGTATAATAATTGTTTATATATGACCAAGATTTCCCAAAAAAAAAATTACAAAAACTAGTATAATTCTAATAAAAAAAAGGGTATATTTCCGTCAAAAGTTTATTTTACGTACTTATATAGTATTAAAGTTCCTGTAATCTAAGGTAATTCCTTATAAAATTGATACGTACCTTCTGAATTACTTTGTACAGGGCGGCAAAATTTCACATACATGTTGTTTTTATTTCTACCCTGTACGGAGTGGTGCAAATTAGTTGTCTCGGTAACTGAGAGATAGGAAAAAAAACGACTAGCCAAGTTTCCATCTCTTTTTACGAGATATTCTCAATGGCGAAAACTAAAATTAGTTATATTCTTTTGCTTTTGAGTTATAGTAAAAAATTTAGTTTTTTGAGTTTCAGAGAATACGTAATGACTCGAAAATATATATACCTACCAAAAACAGGTAAAATAAGATTTTCATGATTTATCGTGGTAAATTCACAACGTTGTTACATGTAATATTCCCGATTTACTACAGTGAAATTACTGTAATTTTTTTGCAGTGTAGTGCTAGCTTAAAGAACTCAATCCACAGAATTTTAAATAACCATAGATTGAAGTCATATTCGTTCCACTGGATTTAAATTTTGAATAATGAAGACTACGAAAAGAGAACAGTTTTGTCAATTTATCTTAATCAGGCATTACGGTGGTAATAGTTTCTTAACAAAAATATTTTGTGGACGACTGAAGTCAAACTTATCAAAGATTGGACATTTTATTTGCTACAGTTCTCACTATTGGATATACATTGAACGGAATTTTCAAGAAAATTGACATTTTAACGTTTACGCGACACTAAAAAATATGTTATTTAAACGGTAAAAGAATTACTTTATTATTAATTAGAACAAGTATGCTTCTAACTCATATTCTTCGCTGCATCCCACTTCATTCTTGTAGTTGTTTCTGTTCTAGATCTTTGTGCGATTCTACCCATCACTATATGGTCGTAACGTCGCTTTCATTGTATCTCTTTTTCTTCTTCTTAATGTTAGTAATCGAATCTGCCCATAAAAAAATCTGCAATAAGTTTGCGTGCAGCAATAAGAGCGATGTCGACATCAGAAAGTCGTTCTTGCAACTTTCCTATTCCTGCATGTTAGCCGACTTCACTTGTACGGTAGTATTGAATTAAATAAAATTCTTTACTGTAATGTTAAAATTACTACGCAGCTAATATGTATTATTATTATTATTATTACAAAAAAAAAGTTACGCATTAATGTGACACTTTAAAAGTATTTAATCTAAAGAGCAAATGTTTTACTTACTCAGAATCTACTGCCAAATTCTACTGACTTCTGGGGTATGAAGACAAGGTGTTTCTTTTTTCTGAGAAATCAATAACTATTTTTTTTTAGTTTGGAACTCATACTGAGAGAGATTAATATAATGAATAGCTAATTACTCAATAAATTCCTTCGTCATTTAATAAAATGTTTTTCAAGTATTTGATGAACTAGTTCTTCGGAGCAATTTTAATGCACTATTTCGCGTGAACAAAATATTGTTTCAATGTAAACGGGGCACTTTTCGAGTTCTTATGATCATAGAAGGTTAAGCAACATTGTTTAAAACGGCTTAGTTTTTTTTCCAGCCTATAATCTGACCGCCCGCCTTTGAAGGTGTAACTGCTATATAACTATACTGCTTTGGCGATTGGATGCAAACGAACAAACGATACCACTCTTGATTCCATGCCATTTGTGTGATAGTACCATTAATTTTATCATGTTTATTATATAACCGTGTTAATACACGACGCTCACTGCAAAAGTTACCTATACGTACAGTTTTATGGCATCATAACAACAACGCGAACGCTTGTACAGATACGCAACAGTGCCTACTGCAACATCAACAACATTATACAATGGTTACACCCGCTTTTTCCGGAGCGAGATCTACATTAGTCGAGCCAACTTTCCAACATGGCTATAGACACCGATTATTGTCGGTAAATTATCTTACCGTTTTAGAAACAAGTAATAATAGCGCGCATCATTAGAGGTAATTTAATGATATACAATATTTTAATGCTTCAAATTGCGACCGCAATCAACAATCAAGGGAAATTGGTCTTGGAGTTCCGCATTTATGAATAAGTATGAGGCTAGATTTTGCAAGATATAAGGAATATTTATATAATACATACTGCTTATATATTATATAGTGCATAATTTACATAGAGTCATCAAGAGAGTATGTAATATGCGAATAAGTGCAGAGTTAATCGTCGATTATATTTTATTATTTTTTATTTTGTAATTTTTTGTTTATTTTGAAATAAAAGTCGTAACATAAATAAGAAAATTTGTTAGAGTTATAAAATTTTATGTTGACGTAACTAACATACAATAAAGCTTGATTTAACAAACTGTACCACAAACGAGGTTTGTCATGTGGAATTTTATTAATATACGTTGTCAATTTAGCAAAATTATTCGGAAAATTTGTAATGTATAGAACACCTTTCTTAATGGAACAATTAGCATTGTTAGTTTACATTGTGTAATTTGTATTACCTACTCTGATTTAAACATAACGAAATATGTACGTTTTTATGAGCCAACAGTGCTTTCTAGTTTCGTGTCCATTAATTTTAGAATAAAATATAAAAATAAAATCGAGTGGAGCGTAATAACACCAAATTATACGTATGTTTAAACTCTTCTTTTCTTGACCAGTATAATTTAATATCAGACATTGTTCTTGGATTTTTGGTCATGTGATAACACTATATACAGTCAGTGACAGAATTGAGTGGACACTAAGCGATTTTTAATTAAACTATAGATTTTACTCATAGTTGTTTAATGATATAAAACATATTATGATCAAATAGTTAAACATAAATAATATCGAAAAACATACTAACATTACAAAACAAATAATTGATAATAAAATATAATACTATGTCCACTCAATTCTGTCGCTGACTGTGTGTATAATACTTAGTACGAATACAACTTTTCGGTTTTATTTAAAAACTTTTTTTAGGTACATATGTATCTAAAACTATAAACTGTAAAACATTTTTACATTTTTGCATTTTTAACGTCATTACGTTAAAAATGTTAAAAAAATTATTTGTTTGATAAATGATAAAATCATTATTGTTTTGTTTTAATATTGAATTTTGAAAACTGTGTTTTATATAAAGATTGCGTTGTAAAATAAATTGGTTTAATTTTTTGGGAAATATGAAAAGCGTTTTTAAATTTTATATGTAGATTTCTAAAAAAAATATTGTTGTGTTTAATTATAAAATTAAATTATATACTTTGGTGAAAAATATTGTACCTGTCTTATCATTAACTGAGTTTTTATGTTTATAAATTTGGATTATTGCAGGTTTAAATTTTGTTCTACATTTAGAATTGTTATGTTGCCAATATTAAAAGAATGATTTTGAGTTATTTCATGTTTTGTTTTTTAGTACAGTAAGATTTTTGCTATATTTATATCCTTTCATTCTATTTTCTAAATATTGCATGGTTTCGCCAATATATGCACCATTACAATTTTTACAGTCAATTTTATATATATCGTGTGATGTTTTATTTTTTTAATTCTTGATTTTAATTTTATATAAGTTTGATTTTGTACTTTGTTATTATTTTGATCCGCGATTCTGAAATTATACGGTTTGCAAATTTGATTTATTTTTTCTGATAAATGGTTCACATAAGCAATTTTTATATATTTTGTAATTGTTTGATTATTTTTCGTATTTCTTGTTGACTTATTATAAAAAAAGGAGGGCTCTTTATCTGAATATTTTATTTATAATATAATTTGGGGAATAATTTTGTGTTAAAATATCTTTATCTGACCAAAAATTAGGACTTGTTATTGTTATTGCTCAGTCAGCAAAACTAATACCAGCGACAATACTCCACTCTTCGTGGGAGATCGATGCACAATAATTGCTGCATCATAGTTATTCTGCACGGATGCATAGATTTTTCACTAAAGCTTTCCTAGCAGTACTGAATGTCAAACCTAAATTAAAGAGCACATAAATATTAAAAAAACAAAATATATCCAGCAATAATACCTGCTTGAGCAGTTTACTTGGGAATTAATTTAGTAGGGCTTGCATCTATTCGTTGCCTGACGTCACTAATAACCTCTACTGTTATAACTGTAGGTCGTCCTGTAGATTTGCCCTTACAAATACAAATCGTTAGACAATTATGTCCGTGTGTTAAGCGAATACTGTGTGGGGTACAAAGTAACTCGGGATACTCTTCGCGAAACTGTTGTATGCATGAATGTACTAAGGGCTAAGCCCATGACCCATCCCCGTGGTGAATGCCACTCCGGTAATGTGCTTTTAAAATGAAAGCGTCCTGTTCGGCCGTAAAAGGCGTGCTAAAAATTAAAGATTTCAGTCTAGTTTAATTTACCTTAAAATTTTTGCAAAACATACTTAAATATCAACTCTGATAAACAACTAGGTCTAAAAAGAACTGCTTTCAAATAAAAATGATGGACGTAATAGTAACAAATAGCAAAGATATAATAACTAATGGAACATATGTTTGTGCTAACGAGTTGCCTATAAGGCTGACAGAAGAACAAAAAATATTTGTCACATTTACAATATTTTTTTGTGGATTAATTAATTTTTCAAAATCTATAGTTATTTAGGAACAACCGTTATGTATCACTACACTATTTGGATGACACATTTTCACAAATTTGATTCGTTATTTTGGCAAAAACGGAAATGAATTTTGCAAGTTGATGATAGAAAATATTCCTAATTATTTTTGCTGTTCCAGCTAAAAAAAGTTAATCTTTAACAAAGTTTTTCAGTATCTAACAACTGTGAGTATAGTTGTTACATTATAAGATAGACCTGGAACAACACCATCCGTTAAATTTTAGTTAATTTTATCAACATTTTTAGTACTGTGTAAGCTACAATAAAATATTTTGAAGAACAATAAAGAATAGTATGACAATTTTTTTTAAATTAAAAAGAAATTATAACCGGTGCACCTTGTATACTTCTAAATAATTTTATAAAATGCCCAATGATATATACGTACAACAAATCTTACTTTTCGTTATAAATTCCGCCGATATTTTAATGGCGCACCCGGTATATACCTATCCCTCACGCATGAACCGACAAGCTGCCTGTCGGTTGTTTTTTTTTTAAGCTTTTGTGACTCCATTTTCGCAACGAAGTTGACAGAACAATCCTCCCTATAACTAGAAAATGATTGACTCTTGAATGGTTTAATTTAATAATGGGGGCTAACAATACCCATAATCTAGTTTCACGCCCCGATAAAAAAGGGCCCCATTATAAGAGTACCGTGAAATCAACAGACTGTAAATTTTGTGGAAGTAAAAAAAGAGCCCTGCTCCATATGCCCGGCATCATATGTACTTATATGGGTGTTTATGTATAATACAGGCTTTTATTATTTATATTCTCTGCTACTAGCGCTGGAAATTTGACGTATGGAGCTACAACATATACGAATTAATTCTTATATTTTCTGATGCTTTAATGCATATACCTATTCAGTATTTTATATTATCTAAAGTGTATACAAATGGACCCAATAACTTAGAAGTTGTTGTTTAACTAGCCATGGCTCAATTATACATCGAATCACACGAGTTTATATTATTTATAAGTGTTTCAAGTTCATACACACAAGTACCCTATGCAGCGGATGTATTGATGTTGTGAGTAGCTATTTTATTTGTTGCATGATTCTGGCTGTTTGCAGAAAAATTTAGTGTTTTTTTCTTGAAAAGAAAAGAAATTGTTTACAAACACGTCTGGCTTTATGAAGTTGTTCCCAACTGCCAGAGGGATAAAGCTGGTATAATTAGCATTAGCGGTTTTTAGAGAAATTCTTTCTTTATGCAGAGTTGATACAACTATCCATATCTTTCCCGGTTCTCTTACCACTGTCAGTTCCGTACCCTTGGCAACACTATACAATTTGAAGGAATTTTTCTTTATTTCTACTAGAGTCCAATTTGTGTTCCCTCATTGGATGCTAATGTATGGTTTTGACTTTCTTTCTCACTGTTTGTAATTGTTTATAATGTTTTACCTGATAGGATTTACTTTATTTGCGCCTCTTCTTCTTTGTTATTTTTTCAAATATAATTTAAGCTGACATCTGGTTTTGGGAGGAATGCACTTTCTTTTCATATACTATGTGATTCAAAATGATTGTCATAAAAAAAACTGTTTTCCGGAAAAATTTATGAGTGAAGTAAGCTACATACAAATTTCATACATTAAATCAATTTTCTTGACATTTAGCGACATTGGTGTACGTGTTGTAGTATCCTTCGTTTATTTATCTTATAATTTTTTCAAACCGTTTATATTTACATCTAATATCACCAACAATAGTATTTTTGAATACTGTAAGAAAATAAGGGAATTTATCTGTGGTAAGGCAGCAAATTATTTCATAACATAGACCTAATCTATAGAACGTTTATCTGTTTAAGTATACAATGCCCTACACACCAGAGCACGAAACATTCATTTTGGAAGCTTATTTCCGAAATGGACAGCGGAATCATGAAGGGACATGGATATACTCTGTATAGATTTATATGTATTCAAGAATTCCGTGTACAGTTTCCGGATGAAGAATTCGATGATTTGATTTTAAGCAGACATATTTAAAGACTTGTGCACCGCTTTCGAGAAACAAGAAGCGTTCGTAAAGGCAAGTCATCTGGTCGTCAGACAGTTCTTACAGAAAACAAAATTGAGGATGTACGAACTTGTCTAGATCAGAGTCCCACTAAACCATTGCGTCAATTAGCTCAACAAACAGGTAAAAAATCAATATTAACATTAAGTGAAATAGTTTATTACATTTTATAATTTTACAGGCTTATCATACACTTCAGCGCAACGAGCTGTCAAAAGAAAGTTACATTTTCATCCCTATAAAGTTTCTACGGTACAGGAATTATTACCATTAGACCACGATAGGCGATTGGAATATTGTCATTGGTTTAATAACAATTTAAGGGACGATGACTTGCTAAACAAATCATTTTTCTCAGATGAAGCCTGGTTTCATCTAACGGGCTATATTAATTCACAAAACTATCGTATCTGGTCTGCAGAAAATCCACACGAATTTCGAGAAACGCAATTGCATCCCGTAAACGTTGGAGTTGGTTAGCTATGTCCAGGCAACGAATAATAGGGCCAATTTTCTTCGAGGAAACTGTAACAGCCCAACGTTACCAACAGATGTTGGAATTGTTTATTGCAGAGTTGCAAGAAAATGAGCTGGAAGCAGGTTATTTTCAGCACTATAATGCTCCAGCGTATACTGCTCGACAAACCTGCCAATATCTTCAACAGTTTTTTGCTGACAGGGTCGTTGGCGCACAAAAATGGCCACCAAGATCGCCTGATCTAACCCCATTAGATTACTTCATGTTATCTATCTAAAAAATAGGATCTATAGAAACCGCATGCATACCATAGAAGAACTGAGAGATGCCATTATCAATGCAATACAGAGTATAACTGCACAACAACTAATCAATGTCTTCGAAAGCATGAAACGAAGAGTTGACACTTGCATTAATGCTCATAGTGGACATTTTGAACACGCTCTTTAAACAATTTTTAAGTTTTGTCACTTAATAATTATACTAATCGTATGTTATAATTTAAAGTAATAAATAAATTTAGTTGAACACCAGTTAGTACTGAATTGTAATATCATAATTTCCTAAGGAGTTAAATTAATTACAAGCAGAAACACCAATCCATAGTCGTTTATATAATGCGAGTTCAAATATAGGTTACGTTTTCCTTATTTATGACAGACCCGTTTACTTTCTTATGT
This sequence comes from Cetonia aurata, assembly GCA_949128085.1. Classification (NCBI taxonomy): domain Eukaryota; kingdom Metazoa; phylum Arthropoda; class Insecta; order Coleoptera; family Scarabaeidae; genus Cetonia; species Cetonia aurata. The sequence continues at coordinate 19,813,521 of OX421887.1, read as the reverse complement.
TCCAACACTGACTTAGTTCAAACCTTCATTACAAACACGCGGCATATACTTACACCCTGCTACTATCTATAGGAGCGGATTTGACAATCTTTTTGAATCTCTGTAGGTTCTAAATTACTCGCTCGTACTCAAAGGCTATATTCGCTTAATAAAACTTTGCTTTTCTAAGTTTGTTGTTTAAAATACTATTAAATTTCCGACCAATATAAATAACTGTGTCAAATTTAATGTGTAAAAAGAAAACTTTAAAATACTATATTTAATCATATGAAGATATCAAGGGTTGTCAAATTGACAATTAAAAATAATCAGAAAAGAAAAATAATGACTTTTATATATTAAATAAAACTGAAATGTCCCTGCACGCTACTGAAATCAATACACGACACCTCCAAGAAAACACTCCAAATTCTTCGTAATTGTGTTCCAAACGAAAGGATTTACCATTTAAATTTTACCTTACTTTAAATGAATTAGTAGCATCTATATCAACATACTTAAGCGGCGTGGCTGATTTCTCTGGTTATATATATCATCAAGCTATGAGGTTATATTGGTCTCACAGATTTTGCACTTTCAGTTTTTAAGTTAAGAGCAAACACTTCACCCGTAGTATTTGTAGCACATTTGGTATGACAATTATTGGCACTACGTAGTCTGCAGATCTATCAATTTTTTGACCACAGCAAGCACAATTAACAAACATAGTTTGCTATCGAATTAATAGTAATAATATTAACAATGTTAACGAACATATCCGTTATACTTTCTTTCCTGTTACCTAAATAATACATGGTGACGAACGCAGTTGGGCATGGGTCACAATTACAATGTAATATTCAAAAGTAATTTACTAGTGCGTAATTGACAATAATATGCTATCTTAATAGTAGGCGAAATTAGTTTTAATATCCCAATAAATAACGTAATTATCTTGAATCTTTAATAAATCAATAACATATTTATTAGAAATAATTACACGGATTTTTTCGCGCTTAATTAATGCAAATTACCGACGAGAGATACCACAGGAAAATTAGCATAGCACGTATGCAAAATAGTCTCCGCGGTTATACGACCAGCTCCGTGCACTTTGCTGGCTCTCTCTATATAGGTATACAAGTGTGCGCGGTTAAAACAACAACGTATTCTAAACGTAAGGAACGGCATTCTTTATATATGCAAAACAATGAGGATTATCAACAAATCGGTACAAATTGTTCCCTTCTGCTTTTTTTTTTCGAGAGATTCCACTGCTTGCTTGTACTACAACATACGGTGGTTGTCTTATACATGGGTATTTCCCGGAAAGCGTTAGCGGCTTGTTAAATGATCGTTTTTAATCGACGCTGTATTAATTCTCATTAGGTTCGTGTGTGATTGCGTTAAATATTCATGTCGCGTCCGTTTTGCTGTAAAGCATAACGTTTGTTTTATACACACATATAGATATACACATGCATACACGCGTTATGAGGTGTTTGACGCGCTCTTCTTAGAAAGAGAATTTATCGACTTCCTTTAACGATCGGACACTTTTATGAGACAATCGCACGCCAAATTACCGCTATTGTTTTATTGTGTGGTTGTGAATATCATTACGTAATTAAGGAAATTTTCTTAATATCTATAGGCATTAGATGTAAAAGATTATACAAAAATGTGAATTTTTGATATTTCCTTTTTTCAATAAGTACTTACATTTGAGAGCTGATGCAAATAATAAGTTTAAGGACAAAATACCTTATAAGTACCATCTACTATTCCAAATTTCTAATATTATTCTCGGAAAAACCTAATGTTTTTATAAACTTAGAGTACTTTGACCCTCGGTGTTATTTAATTTTGGTTTATACCATTTTTATGGATGACTCGTCAAAGTATATTCGTATAGTGTTTGGATGCCCGCAGAGTTAATGCTTCTTAGCCAGCTTAGCGGGGCCCAAGAATATTGCAAGAACGTACTGGGAGCGAGTAAAGAGGGGTTGTTTGTGTGCAGACACGAGCATCAGCATCAACTGTGCGTTGTTTAACATAGCTTTCATAATTCATCAATAGCTCCTAAATAGCTCCTACCGTCGATGTCGTCAATGATGTTGGAAATTCTTTCCTGAAGCTCATCCACTGTTGTATATCTATGTTTGTACACTTGATTTTTTACTGCTCCCCACAAGAAGAAATCTAATGGCGTCTTGTCAGGTGAACGCGCGGGCCACTGAATAGGACCATTTGTGCCAATCCATCTATTTCCAGATAATCTTTCTAATAACTCACTTGTGTCACGGTGATTATGTGCGGGCGCTCCATCTTGTTGAAAGTAAATAATCTGTCTGTCTACCAAATTTAATTCATCCAGAAAATTTTCTAAAATTTCTGTCAATAATGCCACATATCTTTCTCCTGTTAAAGAACCCCGATAGAAAAATGGTCCAACAATTCGGGATCCGATTATACCACACCAAACATTTAAACTAAATCGGTGTTGGGGATTACAAGGATAAACAGCAAATGGGTTTTCACGACTCCAGTAATGATTATTTCTTTTATTGAACATCCCGCGATTAGAAAAGTTAGATTCATCACTCCATAAAATGTGTCTAAAGAAATTGTGATTTTCTTCGAAAGCATTGATAAACCATTGAGCAAAAGTTAATCGTCTTTGATAATCGCCCAAAAGTAGAGTTTGAACAGGCTGATATTTAAAGGGAACATATTTATATTTTTTCAGAATTTTATGGATCGTGCTACGAGAAACACCTGATTCTCTGGACAAAGCCCTTACAGAATTATTTGGATGTACCTGAAAATATGCCAACATATTTATTTCTATCTCTTGTGATAATATAAAATCATTTTTTTTCCTCTTCTTTATAAAAATTGTTTCGTTGCTTCTTAATCTTCGATAAAGTTTTAAAAAATAGCGACGGTCTGGTACATCACGGTCAGGAAATTGCTGAATGTAACGTTCTAGCGCTCTATCTGAATTTTTGTTAAACAGCAAGTACAACTCCAACATATCACACTTTTCCAAATGAGTAAATGCCATTGTTACGGTTGAAAAAATTGTAAAAGCAGTACTTTTTCCGCACAGTAACTTTAACAACAACAAATATAAATAATTTGACAGCTACTAAACAATGTGACGCTTTAATTTTCCATGGGTATATCGATTTCATGCAAACAAAACAAAGATAAAGATTTCTCAATAACTATTTTATTTGATATTTTTTTATAATAGTGTACTAAGACTTTCTTGTTTAGTTTGGAATTTTCTTTGAAATTGCAAAAAAATATACAGGGCGTTCCATTAAAAAAAATAATTTTTGGCGAATATCTAGAGAACGCGACGCTCAATTGTTTTTCTGTTTTCACAATTGTTAGCGCCATAAAAAATACTACTACTTTCTCCATTTGACCGATTCTGTACCTCCAAAGATAACAAAGTTATCAATAGTGCACACTTAAGTGTGGACACTCGGTATATGTATGTCACCACTATAATTGACGTAATTTTGAATGGAGACGAAAGGGGTTGGTTTTTCAGCGACTCTATCAGCTGGTATCTACATTGAACCAAAAAAATAGGTCCTGAAACAATAAAAAAATTTATTGTTCACATGAAATGGCGCAAAATTGGTTTGAAGAGCCGCATCAATCAACGAAATTTTATTATATGACGAATAAAAGAACCAGTTGCGATGTTCTATATTTAGACATGTCTTTTGAGGCGATGTCACGAGGTAAATCTAGGATGTGAACGATAAAATTAAAATTCGCCGTGCGGAATTATTAATACACCTATCGCCTTGTTGCGTATTCACAATCAATGTTAATACCTGTGTTTATGCGATTGAATAACGTAGAGCCGTCGTACGCAACGTCCATACGAGGGGCCGATTTAAAATTCTAACGGCGACCCTCTGTATACCAAACAACCATAAACGCTTTATATTTCACGTAGGCCGGGACAGCGATGTTAAAATGCCAAAGATTTATTCAAATCGCATGCAAACGATCGAAAACTAGAGAAAATTAGCCGTTCAATTTGTATAATTGGACACTTCTTATTATATTTGCGCGCGCCACGGCGTCGGTGAAATGATAGCCGGTCGTTAACGGCCGCGGGCCCCTTCGAATCGAAATAATCGAATTAAACTCCTAATTGCCGTAGTTTCTTTTGTTTGTTTATTCCGAAGCGAAACGCGACGAAAAGGAACCCGGCCATTTAGCGGGTATCCGCGACGTAGTTTCTAACAGGAAGTTGAACTTGAAAAGTCGATTTAAGGTTCCATAGAGGATGTTAACTAGCGACTATAGTATCTGAAATAATCGATAAATAGACGTACTTGGTCATTATAAATAGAGAAAAAAGGACGATTTTATGGTTCTTCATTACGTAATGTGTGCGTGTAAGGTTGAGATATTCAATTTAGCTTCAATGCGGATGGGAATTATGGACATAGACAGTAAAAGAAAGAGTAATGCTGATACACAATTCCAACATTTAGTTCTCACAGCTTAAAACATTTATACTGTGGTTGTCGATAAATATACTAACGTAACAATAATATATATTCCCTATACTTAAAGAGGTAATGCCATGGAATACTGCTGTAAACTATTAACTACAGATGGCTAGCCATTTATTTTTTTAGGGCCCTAAATGTTTTAGCGTATATGTACCAGAATATGAAGCGTTATTATCAGTACCGCAATAGCTTATTGACGAAGTACCTGTTCTCATAATTCGAAAGTTCTAAACTTCGAAACTTTTTTTGTTTCATATTTTCAAATTATGAATATTAAAAAATATTAGTGATAATTATAATGAAGGTGCAACAGAAATATAAATTTACATAGATTTACAACATAAAATATGAAATAATATTAAAATAAATTAACAAAATACTTATTTTTTTTACTAAAAAGTGGAAATAATAACATTTCATTCAGTTCATAATTTATTGTGTAACAAATCACAGTCCCATCACTGCACTAACAAGAATATAATTAAAAATATAACACTTAGAAAGAAATTTGATTCACAATAAGTTAATATGGTCGATTCTATCCCAGGTCGTGTGAAATAGAATATAAAAAAATATTACAGAAGTAGAAGCAGATCCCCCGACCAGAGTAATTTAATTACTAACTTTTTCATACACACCCCGCGGCTTGATCGTGCCGCTCTATCAGAGACGAAAGGGTATAGGACCCCAGGTTCTCCACCCTAGCAGAGAAATTGCGACCTTCGACCTTCGAAGTAGGAGCAGATTTGTACCTGTCCTGTGGATTCCCTACTTTGTACTCGTTAGGAATTTGCAAAAAAAAATCTGAATTTTTCGTGACTATCAGCACAGTAATAGATATTTTTTGAATGGGTGTCCCCGTTTCGCGCCGAATATCCAGTTCAATCATTTATAAAAAATCCTATAGTAATAGGTGCAGATTTATATTTGTCTTGTGTGTTTCCTAGTTCATACTCGTTAGGAATTTGCAAAAAAAAAAGCTGCTATTCGTTATCAAGATTTCTATTGCTGAAATCTATGCATCCGACTGTGTTGATCATCGAATCCGTATAGATAAGCTTCAGAATTACGGAGTGGTGTGGTTGTTGATTGGTTTCGCTCCCACTTATCCGATCGAGTTCAGTATGTCAAAGTATTTTTTAAATCTGAAAATAACACTAAACATGTGTATTCTTTCACTTTACCGACGTATCTTGGGGTACCGCAGGGGGTCAGTCCTAGCCCCAGTAGTATTCCTTCTTTTTATCAATGACATTGTAGAATTTATTAACTTTTCCTAGTATTTGTACGCAAATGACACTACTGCTGTCGTTTCCGGGACTGACGCTGCGCAGGTGCGTGACAATTTTAATTGTTTTCTTTGCGTTTTGAATAAATACATTGTTTGCTTTTGAAAACTAGAGAGATATTAAGATATTATCATTTTACGATTTATTTCTAACCTTTTTTTTATGTCTTCTCGATCGAAAGCAATTTATTCGTTATTAAAAGATGTGACTATTTATTAGTCAAGACGTCAGTCGAAAAAAAAAAAGAATGGAGTAACACTACGAAAATATAGTGTCTCTAGTGCTTATTAAAACAGGGACATCAAATCAGAAATAAATAAGTTATCCTTGCACATTATTTATCGGGTTGATAATTAATTTCCAGCCCGAACAGTATAGGTGCAATACATCAAGTTGCGTGCGCTCGTATCTTTTAATAAATGTGTACGAAACGTGTTCGTAATTTGTATTATGATACGGCCTTACACATGCGAATATTTACATAAAACGCCCGCCTAATGTATTTATTTCCCTCAATTATACGCCATTATTGTAAATTACACACAGGCACACAAGTAGATTAAAGGAAAAAATATTAATAATTCCATAATTTCAATTTTTTTTTTAATTTCAGCATTTACATTGTATGATTAATTATAGCATAAATTTGTAGTTATAATTAATTATATTTCCTTTATATCGAAGGAGTAGTTTTAGGAAATTACCAGTGTATAATTACACCTAGTAAAAATTCTATTCAATAGCTTAGTTTTTATATTCACCACAATTTTATTTTATATATTCATTACAAAAATGTATTACTTTCAAGCATATGGTTAATAAACATACTTACATTTAAGGTACTGCAAGTAAAAGATTTCTTAGTTTTCATTATCCCAGAGGTATTTACTTAATTTTATTTTATCTTTTAGTAAGTTGCTCTGTAGCAGTTTAGAAATCCTACCGGTAGATGTCGCACACAAATAACCGCACCTTATATTATTAGTTGCTTCATATAACTACTGCTCGGATTTATAAAAATTTTATATCTGAAGACATTCATAGTTTTCACTAAATAATGGAATCATTCTAACTATGATAATATACCCCAGTCAAAATACGTGTTTAGGTCTTTCTTTCATGTTTACATCTTCTGAACACCCTTTTGGCATTGCGTTTTTCTTTCAATATTTTGTGTTATTAGCTCATAGATACACTACAACAAATTAATATTAATATATTATTTTGAATAGAATGAAAATAATATAAAAATATTAACTGAAAAATAAGTCTTCCTGGTCAGATTATTTAATAACTAAAAGATATTTTTTTATTGTGAAGTTATTTAGAAGAAAAAAAAAAATATAAATAATTCTTAACATCAACGTGAAACTCGTACGTTTCTGACGCGTTGGCGTTGGTTTTATATTTTGTTGGGACTCCTTTGACTTTCATTACGTCCATTAATCTGTCAATTGAGCTAACGGGGTGTACAGGTTCCTTACGATTTGAATCACATCAAATACACACTGTAAAAAAATTTCTAGTAAAATTACATGTAAAATCGTTGGTAACAAAGTTGCCGCAAAGTTACGATATTACAGGTAAATTTCCTTCATACAGTAAAATTTCTATCCACCAGTAAATTTCATACGCTGATGTATTTTTCAAACGTTGTTCTGTAAAATTCATATGTAATATTTATATAAATTGTATATTTACTGAACAGTCAAGTAATTTTGTCATGTAATTTTATAAGGAAGGCAGGTAAAAATACTAAGAAGGTGAATATTACAGGTGTAAATATACATTGCACAGAAAATTCCCTTGCATGTGTGATTCTGATTACAACCTTATTACGTTTTACAGCATACTGTAACTCGAATTAAATTCCTGTTTAAAGTGCCGATGATTCCAATATAAATTTGGTAACATTGATATTCCGTAATGTTATCAAATACACATATGGATATCACAGGCTACTATAAATAGTAATATAATTAAAGGCAAAGTATGCTTACTATAGGATTATAAAACATAATAAGTACCAAAACAATAAAATTCTTAGTTATTAGACAATTTTGTTGCAGCTTCAGAACATCAATGTTGTTGAGTTATAGGAATAAAACTAAGAATAAGCAAATACATATTTTATTAATCTTCAGTAGAATAAAAAATATAAATTTCCTTTATCTGACATTTAATGGCTATTTCCGAACCAAATGCTATCAAATTCATTGAATTTTGCTCTGAAACAAAAAAAGAGAAACAAATGTTACTTCCATTATATTATTATATATCAGTAAATAGATCAAATGCAATTAATGTAAATAGGTACCTACAGCTTGTGCACGAATAAATATCCCACTACAAGAAGGAAAAGATAAATATAATTTTTACTTATCCCAACATACCCAATTGATGAATAATCATAAAACACGACTACTGAATTATTACAGCCAAGTTATCTTTAAAAAGTCTCCTATACATTATACAAAAACGAATACAAATTGCATCATAGGTTCTCACTGTTCTCTACACCGGGAGCAAGATCCTGAGATGCAATTACTGCGAATATAAATGCATTATTTCTTTACAAAAGTAATGTATTAAAGGTTTTGTTTTAAGTAAATAAGCTGTAACAGTTTAGAATTCGTTTTTAATTTTAACGGTGAATCGTGGATAATAGTGAAATTTTTAATCAATTTGTGTTTATATTCATGGAGCAATAAATAATTTATGAAAACATTAGGTTATGGTTAATATTGGCGTCTGTTCCATCATGAATCAGAATACCCTTCAAAGTATACTAACAATAAGTAAAATGGGTAAAATATTTAAAGCAAAAAAGAATTGCTGTATTAACCACATGTAAAAAGATATTAAAATGAGTATTTATAAATATTTCAGTAAAATAACTCTCAAAGAATATTGTGCATACATATATACTTTTACTCACGAAATCCTACCTATAGTTTTTTATACATAAACGAATATGTATGGGCAGACTTTTGTTGGATGAATAAGTGTATACATATACACCTCTTTAATAAGATTTCTTTTGAGGATATTTTTATATTTCGTTTTTTTTTTCTGTAAAATTAATAAATGTTGGTAAAAGTACATTTAGTGTGCAATAATTACCTGAAAAATTTGTCACTTTTACATTATTAAGTAAATTTTAGTAGCAAGCGCAAAATATTACATGTTTTTTACAGTATTTTTTCTTTTCATTTTTATTACATCTCAAAAGTACATGAAATCATTATAAATTTTACCGAAACTTCTCTTTCCATCTCAAATATCCTGGAAAAAACAGGCAAAACAAGGTTAACATGATTTATCGTAGTAAATACACAACGTTATTACATGTAATATTTCCGATTTACTATAGTAAAATTACTGTAATTTTTTGCAGTGCAGGTGATGAAACCTAGCGCTTCTTCTCAAAATCTTGTATTTGCTCTTCATGACTTTGTCTGTCAAGCACTAATTCTTGTCTAATCTTTGTGCTTTATTTTTACTATAGCCTTCCTTATGGTGTTTTGCTTTTTTATTTGTTTCAATAGTTAAATAATTTCTTTCCGTTTAGACATTTAATTTCCACAGGTATTTAGCTGTGTCATTACTACGCATATTTTATTATTAGAAAGGGTAAAAAAAAACTAAAAAAGAGCACATAATTTTGACCTATCCAATGTTTTCATAAGGACGCATATTGTACATATTGCTGTGGTCTGGCAACCCGGTTTGCGTAAATTCAGTTTCTTTTTCGTGTTAATTCCGTTAAGAGTTTTTCAATGTTGCGAGAAATTTCTAATTGTTTTATTTTTGTATAAGAGAGTTAATGTTTTGGATTGTTTAATTTATTTATTTTATTGTTCAGTTGTTTATTTTAATTTCATTCATTTGTACATTTTGCTTTCACGGGTATTGTATATATTGTTTTGTTTTTGCGAGTTCAGATGTTTGCGGACAGCTCTTGGTGCGTTCTTTTCGCACGCATCGGAGACTTTGATACATATACGGTTGTTTGGACCGTGTAAGAGCAGTTCCCTGATAACACGTGTAAGTAGAGATATATAAAAATTTGTATTTCATTTCTGCCATTTTGAGATTTTTACTTTCAAGCTTTGAATTCACATTTTTGAATTAATATCGTTAATCATGGAACTCATTTAATAATAATTGATATTGTATTTTTGTGTACACAATTTAGATATAAGATCTGTTATTATTTTTACGTGCAGGAAGATATTTTAAGTTTAGAAGAGTAATTTTTTTTTAGTTCGTTGTTAATTTTTCTAATTTGTAATTATTTATTAATCACCTCGGGTTGGGTGAATAAAAGCATTGTGCTTGCTTTTTATTTTCATTTATTTAAATTACTGGAATTTTCCACGTGTAATTTAGTTGTTTTAATTTTGAGACCACGTGGATTGATTTGCAGAAATTTATTATCTTCCTGAACTTTTTGTTTTATTTTGCTTAGTAAAAGGATTTTGAATTGTCTTTTTGTAATTTAAAGCCAGCAGTTTTATTTCGACCAGGATCTTACGTCCAAGGTTTTTTTCTGCAAAGTTTGTATTTAACATTTTTTTTTTTTTTATAAAATAAAATTATAGAATCATTCAAAATTACTGTTCTTGTATTTTTAATTAAACCTTTTAAATTGTTTTTTTTTTGGAGTATTAATGAAAGTCAGTTTTCTTTTAACCCACAATTTTCTTTTTAAAATTGAAACCCTGAGTTTAATTGTTCTTTTGCGCCTTAATAAAATTGTTATCATTTGAGCTAGCTAAATTAATTTTTCATTGTAAAATTTCATTTTTACATTTTTGTTGGTACTTTCAGTACACAGCAATATGTATATAAATAAACTTGTATATGGCTTTCATTGTATGTACAGACACACAAATACGTTGCTATATTGTAATACAACACTTTAAATTGGCCGAGCTCAACTCGTATAGGAACTGTATATAGGGAGAGATATAATTTAAGAAACAATAAGCATATTTCAGCGGGGTGTTGGTGATTTCACGAGTCAATTAGAAGTGTTCGCGTGAGCGGAGGCCATTAAGCGATGGAATGGGCGATCAACGATACCAGGCTACGATGGGGAAATGTATTCATTACGTGAGAATACATGCGCCCGTCGTAAGGGAATGAGAAGTTTCGCGTTTAGGAAATATTAAACCTTGCGCGCGAACCTCTTTGTTATTGCCCGTTCTTGCTTGATGTAATAATATAAAATATCAAAGCGCACCAACAACTGAATACTTATTGCGATTGCTACAATCCTATATATACGAGCAAATGTGCTCAATAAGTTAATAGTAAATATAGAAGGTAATCCCAAACACGCTTGCGGATACAATACACAGCTAATTATAGAATTTTGAACAATGTACGCTACCGGCCATTGAAGTTAGCAATAAATTACTGCAAACGTAAATAAAAACAGCAATATTATAAAAGAAAATAAGTTTAATAAGTTTATTCTGCGTTTCATTTTTCACGAAATATCCTGCTTTGGGTCGCAATACTGCCCGGACCACTTCTGTTAATTTCGTGAAGGTTTCTACGGAGATGTTGTCTGTATCTTATTTCGAAGGAGCGTAATTAAACCAAGGTTCTTTATTTGATGCTAGATATATTTAAATGAGTATTATTAAATTATAACATCGAGCTTGAACATAATACGTCTACATTCAGTGACAGTCTACTGCCAAGAAAGTGAAGCGAGAATGTCGCACTTAGCATTACCAACATAATAGTTTATACAGTAACCCCAACAATACAATACACAACAGTCTGTTCGTTACCTGGATGGTGATTAGCACTGTGCGGAAAAGACGTATCCCGTATCAGATGTAGTTTACTCGCATCGACAATCCATAGTCGGTCAGCTTACACGTACCATGGACGACATAAAAAACGGGGACAAGTCTAAATACCGAATTCAGCATTATTTAACTATTGTATATAGTACTTTCAATGTATTCCTATATTTGTTTCTGTAGTAACAAGTGAAATAATGCGATCATGTTCATTTCATTGTCATTTAATTTGTCAATTTTACATTTTAGGAACATATTATTACGTTTTAAACATTATACATTAAAGAAATAAAAAAAAATGCTAATATTTTGTAAAGCCTCCGTTTTGCTCAATAACGCTCTGAAGACGTCGTGGCATTGAATAAATTAAAGCTTGTGTGTATTCCGGTGCAATTTCTTCCCAAATGTTTTCGATTGCTTGCCACAACTCTTCTGAATTTTGGGGTCTAAAATTGGCATTATAAATTTTCTTCACCATACTACCCCAAACATTCTCAATGGGGTTCAAGTCAGCACTGTTTGCCGGCCAAGGTAATACAGGCACTTCGTTCTCTTCAAACCATTCCGTAACAACATGTGAAGTATGAATAGGGCTGTTGTCTTGTTGAAATATAAAATTTCCATCAAATATTTGTGTTATAGAAGGTAGCATTATGTTGTCTAATATGGTTCTGTAAATATTTCCTGTTAATCGTTCATCTATTCTCCAGCAAATCCGCGGTCCATTAACGCTGATCCAAGCCGAAACGTTTATACTGAAACGCCCACTTCTTTTAATTTGTTGAACGTATTCATGCGAATACCTATTACTGTTGCGTGGTCTATATAATCTTAATCGACCGTTATGACATGATTGAAAGATCTTTTCATCTGAAAAAATGACACTATCCCAAAATTATTGTCCCTATTAACATATTCTTCTGCAAACTCCAGACGTCGTTGTTGATGAACTTGAGTTAGGAACCCTTTTCTTGCAGCAGAATAGTTTCTTAAATTAGAATTTTTAATACGACGAAGAGCTGTTCTATGCGACGCAGGAAAAGCAATTCCCTCTTTTGTTGTTACTGGGGTAGAAAATGGATTATCTCTGAGGTAATTAATAAGTGCTGCATCATTATCCGCTGTAGTAATCCTTGTTCTTCCAGATCCAATATATCTTGATAATCTTGCTTCATTAACCCATCTTTGCTTAATTCTCAGGATAGTATTTTTACTTTTGTTAAACTCTTGGGCAACTTGTCGTATGACCCGTTTTCCAACATTGTCACTACTCTTGCTTTATTAACTGTGCTTAAATGTTGAGGCATTTTCAATTAGATTATACACAGCATGAAATAGATAAGTCAAAATTACAGAATTATTAAAAAAATTTCTATGGCAACGAATTCCTAAATACACCTATTCACAATATAACAATTTCAGTGTACCCATTTTATTTGGCGCCGGTGGTAATTTTATATGAATGTTATAGCGAGATTGTATTGATGAAGGTCGCTTGTTTGTACGCTTTTTAATGTAAACAGACGGAGTTGTGAAATATATTTCGGCAGGGTCGTAATAAGGGCATAGGAGATGTATATCCATATATACAAAATGCATTTACTTTATGCAGTGAAAAAGTGTGACCGTTGCTACTCGACCATTACAGTAGCGGCTAATATTTTTATTTATTGGTAAACGTAATGGTCATCTAATACGTAATTAATTTAAGTAACGAATTCACATATAAGAATTCGGATTCTAACACTTTCTCAACTCCTTTTCGCTGTTTCCTGGCGTCCATTCGTTTTTTATGTTAAAACAAATGGAGCCAGTGATTCCAATGTTAAAGTTTATGAATGAAGCTTTATTAAATTGATATTATAATGAAATTCAGAAACACCCAGCGTATTAGTTTCTTTAAATTCTGTAAATTTTTGCCCATTGACACCAATTGAAATATTGTGTCTATTCTTCAAGAGAACAAATCCTGTTTTTTCGTAGTTTAATATTAAATTATTTTTCCAAACTCCAACTGTTCATTTTCAGCACAATATTATTAATTTTCGTTATCAATTCATTAAAATCATTAGCTTTAACGACAAATGATACATTATCGGCGAATTGAACAAGAGTGCCGCCTTTAACGGTACTAACAACGTCATTAACAAAAATTAAACCAAAACGGGCCCAATATAGACCCTTGGGGCACTCCTATTGTCACTACCTTCAACTTTTAGTATGCCTCAACTCCGTCTGAAGTCCTGAGATTCACTGTTTGTGTTCGCTGTTCCAAATATGACTTTACTAAGTTATACGCATTTCCTCTAACGCCATACCTATCTAATTTTTCTAATAAAATCGTGTGGTTGATGCTATGAAAAGCTCGACTAAAGACCTGCCGTAACGCACCCTTCATCTAGGTCTTTCGTAATACTATCGATCGAATCAAAGATAGCTGTTATAAAATAAAGTGGAGCTTGTAGGTAATAAGTTAATGTTTTGATAGATTTTTTTTAAGAAAATCCTCCAAGAAGCGGTGGTAAATAACTCTCTCCAAAATTTTTGAGATGGCGAGAAGCATCGTTACAGGTCTATAGTTGTTTATATCACTCTTTAACCCCTCTTATGTACAGGGGCAACTTTACCAACCTTTAATTTGTTTAGATATTTTCCCATTGCAGGACAAGTATTGATTAGATCACATAATGAGACCGATATTTGGGTATAGCCAATTGCCTCACGATCGCTGCTGAAATTTCATCCAATCCAGCCGAATATTTACATGGTAGTCTCGGTTATACAAGAAATGTAAACAATGTTTGAGAAAAATTTAAAAAAGAAATCGTTTTATAAATTTTTTACACTATTTTACTTTCATTTTAACTTCATTGAAAAGAACAAAAAAATATGATTAGTTCATTATCCTAGTGATTCTTAGTAGGTCATAGTTTAGTAACCGGTTTTACAGCTTGAGATAGAATAATCTCGTAGCGAAACACGGTATTTAGCGATAAATGAAAACAATCTGACTGATCAATTTTATTAAAGAATTACGACTTAATATTCGAGGAGACAGCTCAACGAACAAGAAGTTGCAGCTACTCTTTATAAACAAGATATTTTAAACATTATGTAACTGTTTATGTAATTATGCATTTACACGTTAATATATAATAAATACAACGCAATTGTGGTTACTTAAGAACATAGTTTATGAAGAATGTATCATAAAAATAGGGATTTTGTGGTCAATTATGTATGTTTATATTTTCCTGGATTTTACGTTAGTATACCTAATTGTTACTAGAAAAATGCACCGTGTCCCGCTTTTGTAACTCATTGAGGATAAAGAGGTTTCTCAACTAGCAATACGCGCATCATCAGCTGTAAAGCTGATTCCCTTGATATTAGTATTTCATTAAAGGAATTGCTGCTAATCAAATTGTTATATCGAGGAGTATTAATATATCTAGGTCCACTTATATACGCAGTACATCTGCATAAATTATAATGTTGAACGCTACCATCGTACATATAATTTGACGTACAGTTTTCAAGAGATTTTTAATTAAGTGATCGATGTATACACACTATAGAATTAGTTACTCGACTGCTTCTACCGGATTTAAAAATATAATGGTGATTAGGGTGTTCGTATGTTAAATGGTCCGTATTTGATGGTTGAAGTTATTGTTGTCATTAAGTTATTTTTGAAAACATCTTAAACGGAACAAGAGAACATGAGCTTTTTAAAATTCACGTGCTGTCGTGTGTATAAGTTTATTAAAAAATATTATTTGAGACTTCTATTTCAATTTGATGGGATGTATAAATACTTTCGGATTGTGTATGCTGAGGAAAAGGGAAATTGTTTAACCCCTTTTAATTGAATATTACATTTTTGAAAAATCATAAAATATTTATTTTAGACAAGTAAACACTGAGAAAACATATTGTAGAACACAATTGTGTTAAATCTATAACACAATTGTGTTCTATTTAACATAACCTTGTGTTAATTATTGTGACAACAACTGTAGTGTATATGCGGTAAAATTTTGAAGATTTGTGTGGGAAACGTATTGTTGTAAAACTAAACACAACTAGATATCACTTTAGCAGAATTGTAGAGGAACAGGGGGCA
The DNA here is from genome assembly GCA_949128085.1 of Cetonia aurata. Classification (NCBI taxonomy): domain Eukaryota; kingdom Metazoa; phylum Arthropoda; class Insecta; order Coleoptera; family Scarabaeidae; genus Cetonia; species Cetonia aurata. The sequence goes on along the minus strand of OX421887.1, from coordinate 19,797,755 downwards.
AAATGCGGATGTTAAGGTAAAAAGTCGTTTATCAGTTCACAGTATATAATGTCCATTAAAATTTAGGGAAATTATTTTTCATTTTATCGCATCTTGTTCGAGCTTATTTATTTTCAAAAGAAAAGTTTAACTTTTGCCGAAGTTTTTGCCATTTTGCCCCGCATATTGGCGCGAGGGGAAATAATTATTGAGGGCATGTAATTTCCATCTGTAGAAAAACATATTTTTACGGCTGAGCTCTTGCCCTGGAGAACTCCACAAACTTTTCAACCATTACACAAAAATTTCACCCTGCACCCAACCACTAAGATGCCATTCTGCCAATGTTCCAGAAGGGACTCCATTCAGGAGCTCAGGTTTCAAACGTTGCGAGAGGGAAAATAAGCATTGAGGGCATGTAATTTCCATATGTAGAAAAACATATTTCAGCCGTAACGAGCTGACCCCTTTCTGCAAACGCAAGGCTTCCTACTTGTCGTCGACCTTTAGCTGCAACTATTTTTGACTACTTTTTTGGAACAGTTGTCATCGGTTTGATCTACATTGAAGATCGTACTTGGGACCAGTTTGTGTTTATCAACTACTTCTGAAAGAAGTACACAAAATTTTGCACGGCCTCTTTATTAAATCCCATAGCTCGTGCGGCTGTAAGCCAGTCCATGCCAGCTAAACATAGTTTTTGATCAAATTGGGTGAAAGATTTGATTTCTTTGAGCTGTGTGGCAAGCAAGACGTCTAACACCTTTAGTTGTTAGGCAAAAAGGCCGCAATTCCATTTGTTTTAAATTGTCCGAAAGTTGAGTTTCCTGTGCAGTTGTAAATATTGTGTTAGGTATACCGACATAGTCCTGAAAAAATCTTATTTAGTTTTACCTAGCTGAACATATGTAACTATTTTCATGAAATACCTTTTCGAATATCACCGTATTCTTTTAAGTTTTCTTGTTTTTGTTTCAAGAGTAGCTTGGGGCACAATGAATATCGTAGCCGCTCTTGAAGAATCCATACGTTTTTCAGCTACTACAATTACTTATAGCATTTCGCATAGACTCCTCACAGCATGTCTGTCTATCAGTTTTTCTTTTATTTGTGCGTACCATATTGCACTAAAGAAATATTATTTAAAAAATACTGGTTTTTTTTTTTCTGACAGTAAAATAGCGGGAATACGGGCATAATTGGGAGCCCCCCATTTTGTCCCAAGCGAACTTGAAATCATCTTTGTTTGTTCTATTGCATGCATACGGTAATTTAATGCATCCACATTTTAATCAGCACGTATTCTTAAGACTATTTACTAAGCTAATTAAAACATTAAAATGAGAAATTTTAACCTATCTTCTTAATAAACTAATTCTTCGATTACCAAAAATTACATCGCCGGCATGTAAAAACACAAATGCGGAATAAATGTCAAAGCAACTGCCATAGACGACGTATCCCCATTTTGCCCCCTGTTCCCCTAGTAATAACTTGGGTTCAACTTGGGTATTATGCGAAGCTAAGGATCACATTTAACTATGGTAAATATTACAAGCAGGCCATGTTATAGGAATGCATATTTCAATTGGATTTATAACCTATGAGACATGACCATTTTGATATACAAAAAAGTTTCGTATTTTTTGTTACCACTGTTGTAAAAAATACGCCAAAAATTAACAATGAATTTATTGTAATTTTTACTATGTTGTAAAGAGAAATTACTATGTTTGAATGACAATTACTGCATCAATCGCAGTATAACATTTCCACCAATCGCTTTAAAATACCATATATTGTAATATTAACTACATTTTTCTCAGTGCAAATTTAAAACATGTAATTTATCTGATATTACAGGCGCCTTTTCGTCCTTGACAGATTATTTTTAGTGTGCTTATTAATTACTCTGCTGTGCATTAGAGAATCCTAAAAAAAAACTATAAAGAATACATGCTGTTCTCTTTTCGTTTTAGGACCAGACATACCCGGATTTCTACTGCAACCTTTCAGGAAACCAAAGAGGATTCGAACAGCGTTCAGTCCATCTCAGCTGCTGAAATTGGAGCACGCCTTTGAAAAGAACCATTACGTCGTTGGCGCCGAAAGGAAGCAATTGGCACAGTCATTATCGTTAACGGAGACACAGGTAAAAATAAAATTTCGCATTATCGTAATTGGTCTAAGATTACCTCGCACTTTGCACATGCGATTCTGATATTTCTTCTTTGGGTAGATCAGGTGCGAATAAGTTGTGTCTGATGTTTATGTTTTATTGCTTCACCGGTTAAAATTGTATTTAAGTAGATATATACATTCGTATATTCTCATAAAATTGTAATATTGCTGTGTATTGATAAAAAACGATTAAATGAACCACAAATTTTTTGGTATATAGGTAAACAGAGCATATTGTCGATTGGTTCTCAACACTAAATAAATTTGGTTATTCACAAAGCAACAAATATTGGTATACGATATATTTGTTCCAAATGGCGTCTAAATCCTATAACAAATGGCTGTTTTCGTACAGGAAATAAACGATACGTCCCCAAGCTAAACCGGATACAGCGATAAAATGCAAAAAAAATATAGGCGAATAAAAACTCCATTGTAGTCAACGCTACTCAATCGTTAATCCCTGTATATAGGCAAAATACAACGTTATATATAACTTTACCCGTATGATGTAGGGGATAAGTACAATTTGTCAAGAAGTTAATGACTTGTGAATTTGTGATTTTCATAATGATACGAGACGGCTTTGCAGATGTTTGTTACGCAGACGTTATGCTGACAAAACTTTTCCTCGTCAGTTCGATACAACCACATCTTCTAGGCTAAATAAATAAGGAAGATGTTGCAGAAAGAAGATTTATAGTTTTCTGTTTACTATGTAATAAATATAAACTGTAAGGGTTATGGAAATGATATATTGGTTTTAATTGATTTATCTTAAAGGAAAATTAATCAAGGACAACTTCAGGAAATTGGGTCGAACCCAATACATCGGGTTTTGGGATAAAGTATGGAACCTACGATGGAACCAAGCAAATATGTATCTTTAAAACGAAAACGAGGGTAGTGATGAATATCAGTGTAATGACACTTGATATGTGTTATTTTGATTTTGTTGTTGTTACTGTACTTCCATCAGAAGTATCCTCAATTTTTTTTTATTTAATTGGGCCAGCCTGTATACGGGGCTTTCAGAAATAGATTTAACCCACGTAACCGCTGTTATGAGATGCAACTTTGGTTCCATAAATATTACGTTGGCAACGAATTAAATATACCTAGGTCCGGTATGGATGCCACTTTATGTACTCTGATTTTCATTATGACAAGTGGCACGTACTCTTTTGCCGCATTTTCTTCATCGTTACTTGTTTTGTTAAGCTATATACATCTTTTTTGTCAGATAGGACGCAATTTGTTAAAGTTAAAATCAAATGTAATCAAAATATTAAATCATTTCATTCAACTTGTTTGCCTGCCAAGATGGGGGTTCCGCAGGGCTCGATCCTTGGTCCTGTTCTTTTCTCATTATTTATAAATGATATAACTAATTTTATTGACTCACTAATCATTTACGCGGATGATACTTCGGCCGTCATTTCTGATTGTCGTATTGAGAGATTGCGGGCGAGAGTCGACTCCCTGTTGGGCCTATTAGACCAGTGATTCGGGTGCAATGGGCTTCATATGAATATTGCCAAGACGGGCTTTACAGTATTTGGAGGCTTTTAATGCTGATGTTAATGGCGTACAGGTTGCTCAGAGGTCGTCTCTGTGTTTTCTGGGCGTGCATGTCGACGAAAAGTTAACGTGGGTAGAGCATTGTAATCACCTTGTATCTGGGCTCAATCAAATATGCTTTCAAATTAGAAATTTAAAATACATTCTGCGTATCGAACATGTCTTGTCTTTCTATTACGCCGAAGCTCATTCCAGACTTTGTTATGGTATCATATTCTGGGGCTCCTCGAGTTTCTCTTCCAGAGTATTTATTAGCCAAAAACGCATCATTCGCTGTATTGCTAAAATAAATTCTACCGAGTCTTGTCGGCTGTTCTTTGTCAAATTTAAGATTTTACCTTTACCAAGTATCTACATTCTGGAGCTTCTCTCGTACATTCACTCAATCCAGTATAAGATCCCAAAAAATTCAGACTACCATATATACAATACTAGGTATAACGACCTGCTTAGGACTTCTTGCAATAAACTGTCTTTGACTCAGCGTGGCCATCTGGCAATGGGTACCCGGGTGTTCAACGTGCTTTCGAGCGATTTAAAGGCTATTCAAAACCCTAAACTTTTTAAAAAAAGAGTGCGTAGGCTTCTTCCGGACCACTGCGTGTATTTCATTGATGAATTTGTTGTAATCTTTGACAAATAATCTACACTTGGTGCTCACTAATCTATTTGTTAAATATTGTCATTTTTACTACCACTCACCATCAATCGGCTTTCAATTTGTTGAATGTCTATTATTATATCGTATTGTTCAATTATTTCCATAGTTTTGTTTGTATTGTTCCTATCATTATTATCACTAAAATTACTACTTTTTTATAACCTTTGTTGTAACCATGACAATGTCGATATCGGAGATATCTGACAATAAAATTATCTATTTATCTATCTATATTGTATTGGTGAGTTATTTGATACCTTAATTATAACGAAGGTAATAATCTTTCCTTATACAATTTTAGGTTATCACGATGGTGTTTCAACCAGAGCGTGATGCTTTTATTTTAAAGACTTCATGTTAATGGTATTTGAAATTTTGAATTTCGCTGATTTCGATATGAACTACGAAGTATTTAAAACCCGTAGACATTCAATTATTCATAGATTTGAAGATAGACATTGCATTCGCAGTAATATTCTTGACTTGACATTCTTTAGGGGTTCACCTTGGTTTTATTTGTCAGGATACGTTAATTCACAGAATTACAGAACATGGGTAGGTACTGAAAATCCTCATGAATTTATGGAGACAACTTTGAATCCGATAAAAATTGGATTTGGGTAGCAATATCTGGACGAAGAATTATTGAACCAATATTTTTCAATGAAACAATTACAGGTGAACGATACCGTGCTATATTAAACGAATTTATTCCACAACTCCACGACGATGAATTTACTTAGATTGATATTTAGTAATACCTAACATAATATTTTGAGGATAGGCTCATTAGTCAAAATATATGGCTCTACACTCTCCGGACCTTACTCTCTTGGATTTTTATTTATTTGATAACCTGAAGAATAAGGTGTTTAGAAATACATAGATTGCACGATTTGGAAAAGCTGCAATTCAACAAGAAATTACAAATATCACTGTGGAAGAGCTTCAACGTATTTGAAAATTTAAAGCGAAGAGTGAATATTTGCTTGGAAACTAGTGGACGACATTTCCAATATCTGTTATAGATAAATAGTTGATAAATATGATGATCCTTATCCTAATATGCAACCGTCACTGCAATTTAACCTAAAATTCCTCAGTTTTATTTGTTAATAAAAATATATCAAGGTACATAAATATTACATTTACTGCCTGCAATTTCGACAGGAAAGTGTCATTTTCTAACTCTTAACAAGGAAGAGTACGTCAATGCGAATTTTCTTGAAATCAGGGAAATTTTTGTTAGTTTGTACCAAATTGGAAGATTGGTTGCATACTTAAAACAAGTCACATGGGTTGAAACCATTTCTGCAATAGAGCATAGTATTTTTACAGATTATAATAGACGTTGCCTTTTCGAATACGTCCATATTGGTTTTAGCACCATATCTGTAAAAAAATGAAGATATGAAACACTTCACATTTACTGGACTATTTGATTTACTGGAGATTATTTTCAAAATTTGAATTAGAAAAACCATCTACTATGTTCAAAATGAAAATTTTAATTCTGGATAAAGCAAATAATACCTTTCGGATTAAATAAAATAGCATACAATTTTAAACTCATATATAATAAAATATTGGAAAAAAATTAAATTTTGAATTCCACAACAATAAGCCAAGCTAACAAAAATATAATTCTTAAGTAATAATGAATTTTGAAAGAAATTAATTATTGATTATACCGGGTGTCCCAAGATAAATGGTCTATTATGAATATATGGAGAACCAATCAGCAAAATTAATAGTACTTAATAATAAAAGAAAATGGCAGTAGCACTTGCTGATAAACAGTTTATCAAGATTGATTCAAATATTAATTTTTTACAGTAGAAATTTGATTGCCTAATTTAGACTGTTATCGACTGTACTTCTGTACATTTCACATTTTATTCTAATTGATAACGTTTAGTATTATTCAACAAACAATATTTAAAGCAAAATGCATGCTCAGCAACTAATGCACGAAATCTCGCACAATGCAGGCAGTCCTGTTCGCTTCGTGTATAGAAAGGGGAAACACTGTGCAATCGTTAGGGGATTGTCACACTACGAACTGTGATTGGCTTCAACGGTCGCGTAGGCACATACATGCGACTAATAAATACATGTATATATGCAGTTAGAAGGGGGAGCCATTTTGATTTATTTATGTGAGAACGCAAATACATAGATTGAACAAGCACGACGCATTGTTTGCTTCTGCATTGTCGCTATTGACTCGTTGTTTGCAAAATTTACGGGCTGCGTGCAAATTGACGGAAGAATTGTACCTATAAGGTCTTGATATTAGATATGATATTACTTTGTTACTTTAGTGTATGTTACTTAAGTTTTTATCTATTATTAGCGCAGTAATGGAGGGTGCACAAAAACCATCGTACATTTTTAATTTCATTTTACAGCAATAAATGGGAAAACATGGCTGTTTAAGTTTAATTTCAAAACTTGTTTCTTAAAATAAACATATGAAAGATTATTTTTTATTAAAGAATCCAAAATTAATAAAGAACTATTTCGAATGACAGAAAAACAGGCACAACAAATATATTAGGTACTACATGGTTGCCATTTCAAATTGTGAATCGTCTAAAGTTTTGTATCTTACCATTTTTTATTATAGTTATATTTTATGTATTATTTTTAGTTCTGATCAAATCCAAGCCGTCCAGTAATTTCTTTTGGCCTTATCTTCAGGAGATCATAACTTATAATATTCAAAAGTATGTGTATATAACATTAAATTATGTTTTTGCGTAACGTTGAACACACATCTATTGTTTTTATGTGGTATTTCCTATAGCGGCCATCATTGCCCGCTGTATAGGTTATCGACAAGCAGATAGCCTCATTAACTCAACTTTTGCGATTATTTATACAATATATAACAGTTTTTCGTATCGATGTCATAACATTCAGCTATAGGTACACCTCTCTCCGCAAACAAAATGTTCTAGTAGATATTCTGGCTTTATATAGCTTCTGTCATCGAATTGGTTCATTATAATTTTTTGTAATTATACAGAGAGAAAAATATTTCTGTACACAGAACCACATTTTATAGTAAGCATTGTGGTAGTATTTACCACAATTGTAGTTCCGTATACTAATGTCATGTTCTAATTTTACTAACGAAAACGAAGCGAGCACTCGTTTTTGTGGTTTAGTATTGTGGTAGATTGTATGAGCATTGCTAGTTATTGTAACAACACGCAGTCGTAAAATAAACTACATATTTATGGTTAGTACATATATCGTAGCAATCCATACCACAATGAATAGTTAAACATACAAATGTAATTGGTAAATACTACAGGTTTATTTGCTCAATATTACAGCTGTTATTGAGGAATATCTCGTTACTTTATAAAAAAAAATGTATGTTGTTTAAAATTATATATTTATTCCTATAAAGAGTAGAACAAAACAAGGTTGGGTGCCGGTATTTTGCACATCACGAATTTTATTTAGTTTTAGATTTACATCTAACTTGAGACGACTGCGGGTACATATTATATGAAATAAAAATAATAGGATAGAATACAATACAATAATAGGTCGTCCAATTAGCAATTTATATCTATTAGTATTAAGAAATCATCACTGCGTATATTGCATTATTATCCAAAGTGTTTGAGCAAGCTATCTCAACAACTAAATCAATCAACATCTAACTGTGAACGGCAAAACGCGCGTTCACAGAACGAAGTCATTCCACACAGCGGTACGGCCGGCTTTTGATTCCCATGAATCACGCCCTATATTGGGGCAACTCGGGTGCATTCACACTGCTGAAGTGTCCATCTTAAACAAAAATAAAAAAATATAACAATACAAGTAGTATTCGACCGAGGTCGACCCGGCTACGCCAACTGACCTTGACGCTTTCATCAAAAGCTGAAGGGGCAGCATGGCTCTGAAGAGATTACCGATCAACTGTCTAATGTTTCGAAAATAGCCGAGTCGATCATCCTCGACCGGCTAACCTTCGCTAGCCACGACCTTCAGTTAATTCAGGACGAACGGTTTGGTTTCCAGACCGGGCTGTCTACTCAATTACAGCTTCTCAGGCTCACTGAGGCGATAAAAAACGGTTTCGAGAGCAAAGAAACCGTAGCTGCAGTTTTCTTTGATTTTAGACGTGCCTTTGACTCTGTCTGGCACAAAGGGCTGATCCACAAGTTGATTGTTTCTGGCATTAATCCCACTCTGATCAGGCTGATCAGATCTTACCTTGAACACAGGTTCTCTTGTGTTAGGTCTGCCGGAGTCCGACCGGTTCTCGCGATATTCTCGCCGGAGTACCACAGGGATCGCTGTTGGGGCCACGCCTCTTCCTGTTGTTTCTGGCAGAGTTCCCTCGAGAGCCTCGCACGCACTTCGCTATATACGCCGATGACACAGTCATATACGTGATTAATAGGAGCGAGAGGTTGGCTTGTGATAACCTTCAGGCGGCCACAAACCGCCTCGTTCGCTGGTCCTTTCGGTGGTTTCACCTGGTCGCTCTTCACCTAGCAAACAAGTTGCTTCTCTACAAGTCAATTCTAAGGTCTGTCCTGGTTTATGGCGCTACAGCGTGGGCGTCGATGGTCCCCACCATATTGAAGGAGGCACTTCAAAACAGACGTTTCGGCTAATCGCAAAGGCCCCTAGGTTCGTCAGGAACGAGCAGATTCATCGTGATTTGCAAATTCCGACTCTCCGAGACTTCATTAAGCAGATGCTCACCGCTGCTTGGGCTCACGCTCAACTCAACCAAAAACCCCTTGGTTCAGGCGATCGTGGAACCCCAAGATCGTCCACCGTATAGTAGTACAAGTAGTATTCGACCTACCACAATACTTGCAGTTACTATATGAATAGTAACTTCCACCACTATTTATGGTTAGGTACCACAATATTATAGTACTTTGTTTATTTCTAAGTATGGTTACAATAACTACTACTTTTGTGGTATTACTTGTACCACAAATATATTGTGCATCTGACTATTCTTGGAAAACTACAATAATGTGGGAATTTGTACTATGTTCGATAGTTGTAACTATAGTTTATGGCAAGGCATACCACAATTGTGATTAAGTTTACTATACCTTTTTGTCTGTGTAGTAGGAAGGCTTTTAAAACCTGCAGTAACGTAGACTTAATCAGACTTTTAATCATTTAACGAAAGTACTTACAGCTTTATAGTACTTCCACATGCATGTGTAAATCACCACACTTAATAGTGTTGCTTCAATACACTTTACGGTATTGTTTTTGTACTCTTCATTAACTTAAATAAATTATTCCTTCATTACATGCGTCTATTTTGCTTTTGCTGTTTATACTTGGTCTACAGGGCAGCAAGTTAAAGATGACAAAACTTTCAAATACATTATTTGCTGAACTATAAACAATATATATGTTGTCAAATAATTATAACAAAACTTTGTATTCTATTTTAACCGCATTCCTTGAAATAAAAGTAATCATGAAATGCTGCAACAAACTCTCATCTGTACTCTTACTATAACGTTACATTTTTTTAGTGTTTGATTTGATACGTCAAATTTCTATACGTTTCGTTAAAATATGCATTACACACATACGTTTCATAGCGTAGTTTTAAAATATACACTGTCATTCTTGATTGCAATTATACCAGATCCTGTATGCTTTAGAGGTAATGTGAATATTTCCTAAGGTATACTCAAAGAATAGCATGCAAATTAAGCAATTAAGTTTGTTGTATACGCAAGGAATCCTCGTAATTACGCGCCCGAAGTCGTCATGCGTACACCGTAATAATTCATTTGCAACGGATCGTGCCACAATTTGCGAATTAAAGGCTGCGCGATATGCATGCGAGTGCGTCATTGTTACTAAAACAGAAAAAGAAAAAAATTCGCCAGCGAATATTTGCAGTTCTGTAATTGGAAACGTGTAAAACGAAATTTTCTACGCTTCGATATTTAATGAAATATAAACAGTTCATGTGCGTTATTTGCGACGACACGAGAGGGTTGCTGGGGCAGATGCGTGCATATATGGTATGCTTTTGCTCTGGTATGATCGATTAAAATAAAAAAGAGATACCCAAGCGTCAGTTTCGAATTTTTCATTTATGGGGAGCTTTTGCGAAATTCGGGCAAAATTAATGTTTGTACTTGCAGATCGGGCGTGAGGACAACTCTAATTATAAACTGTGATTTTTATTCCGTTGAATAAATATTTGCGTGCTCACATATGAATGTATGAGGCGCTGCGTCCTGACCAAGGTCTTGCAAATGTTCAATTCTTGATGAGAAATTTTTTTTCCAAATAAATTAATTGAACGATTCAACTAATTTTCTGTTGATATAACATTTATTAAAAAAAAAAAAACAGATACTAACTCAATCCTATACAACAAGTCTATATATCATCCGGCAGATATATGTATATTATGTTTCTATTAAACCATTATGCCACAAAAAAATAATAATAATGGCATTAGTGGATCGAGTAATTCATTTAACAAGTTCAATTTTTAGATCTGCAATATTGAATAAAATAAAATCAATTTTAGAAAAAAGAATTGATCTATAAAAACTACATTCAAATATTACGATAGCCAACAGAATACATTAGACCAAAGACGAACATTTATATCTATACCATATGTCAACCAACTATCAGAAAAAACAAAATGAAAATATATCCTTACAATATTGATATTAGATTTCGAACGAACAACGATCTTAACAAATTTTACACTAAATTAAAAGCCAAAACACCTGTAGAAAAAGAAAATAATATTATACATATCTACATATATCAGACACCATGCAATAATTGTGAAAAATTTTACATAGGACAAACAAAACAATATTTGAAGGAAAAAATAAATGGACTTAAATTTTCTAATCACATAACTGCTTTAAACAATCATCAATTGAATACAGGTCACTCTTTTAATTATAACAAAACAATCCAAGCAACGCCATAAACGTTAAATAGCCTTTTATAATGCACAAAATAAAGGAATAAAAGTCTAATACACGTAAAAATATCTCGTTGAAATATAGTTTACCATACACCATAATTGGTATATTATAAACTGTATTTCAACGTTTATTTAACTATATTAGCATTATAAACGGTTATTCAACGTTTATGGAGAGGACATTTGACCGTTTATTATACAATAATCAGTATTGCTTGGGAATTATTCTCAATAGAGAAACAATCTACAAAGCTGGATGTTTTATTAGATATGACACAAATTCAATTAACGATAGAACAAAAATCCAAAGCATGCAATTGTAAAAAACAAACCAATGGAATTGCTGTTGAATGATTAACGGCTAATAAATTAGCTACATAACATCCTTTTTCTAACAAAGTTGAAGTTCTTACACATTCATCATCGGTCAAATGACGTGATCACTTCATGGTTTTGAATTTAAATTTTATTAACTTACTTAACTTGCACACACAAATGAAATGAACAAACTCGTCATTAAAACTTAAATGATACTCGAACTGTAACTAAAACGACCTTTTAATAAAGTCCCTAGATATATAAAGTACTACAATCCATTGCGCTCGTGTATTGAAGAGAGAAAGCATTATCTTTGCCAGAAGATGGCGACATTTCTAGTTATTCCATGGTGACGCTTGTCTTTAATGTCAAAAAAACTAAAAACCTTGACAGTTGTCATTTTGACGGTCCCGTCTCTGCATTTCGAATTTGCTGTGTTGTTTTGCCCAAATATGGCAGATTGCCGTACTTTATATATATCCAGGGACCTTACTTTCTAGTAAAACTTGACAGAAGTGCCAAAATTGCTTTCTAGTGACATAAAGCTACTAGATTATGATCAGATAAAATCAAACATTTCTATAAAATATAAAAATTATAAACAACATATCAGAAATATCGAATTAGTTTTGAATATGAGTTAATATTGTTTATTATAATGACTTCTAGGTCATGACACGTGTTTGGAGAGGTAATAGAGACAGTTACATCGGAGAAGAGGTAATTTTAACATCACAATTGTGTTAAATTAACTGCAATTTTAGTGAGCTTAATAGCGTTCACTTTTAAATTGAACAAAACTTACTGTTTAAGTGAATTTATTGGGTTTGCTAAATTAATGAAATAGAACTCTCCAAACTACTCCAGAATAACAACTATTATATGTAATTTTTCTAAAGGAAAATATGATCTCAGATCAATCATTTCAACACAACGATATTGAAGAAATGAATTTGTAGTAGCTACCGGATGTAGTGCATATTACCAATTGCATCGTCATGTTTAAATATTAATGGTATCGTGTATTACTGCAATATAATAACTGCAAAGATATAGTAGTAGTAAGTCATTTTTCCTCCTCAAGGAGTATGGGTCATCCAGGGATGTTACTAACGCTTGGGAAAAAGGTCAGCTTGTCAGCCTAACGCTATTCACTCCTATTTTTTCCAGCTCGCATATTGTTTTTACTATCGTGTTTGTTTTGAGCTATTATATTTTTCAGTTCGTTCCAAGTTTTGTTTGCTCGGTCATGTTGTAATTGCGCTTTTTCTTCTTCACGTTGCATGAGGAGGCCTCTACGTCTTTTTCCATTTATATTGTAATCTAGGCTTTGTTTGGTAATGTCCGAGTTATCTTTCCTAAGTGCGTGTCTTGTCCATCTTTATTTTCTGCGATTGATTGTTACTTCGACAGGTTTCTGTTGGCTGATGTGCCCACAGTTCTGTGTGAAATTGTGTTGGGCCAGTAAATTCTTTATTATTCTAAGACATTCTAAAACATTTATTTATAAAGATTTGTATCTTTTGCACATCTACCTTGTTCAAAACCGATGAATCGCGCCCACACAATAATACACTTTTAACATTTGTATTAAATAATCTAAGTTTCGTTCTTGTCGATGTAATTTTCGATGTCCACCGTTTCCTCAGCCTGTTGTATGTAGCTTTGTTTATTCTTGAATATCTTTCCGACTGCTTTCTTTCTCTTCTATAACACTTCATAGGGCAAAAATATGGTTTACTTTACAATTGCGTATTGTTATTTTAACTAGCGACGCTCAAATGATCTACCACATTACTAAAGTACAAATCGAATAATACCTGCCACATTTTTGTCAGTAAAATTTAAGTGTAACATTAGTAGACTTAACTATAATTGAAGTAAATATTCCCACAACTTATTTTTACTATAAAATGTTATTCTATGTACATTCTTATCCGTATTGCTTGTTTCAAATAATGGATAGGGAACATATAAGCCTCATTATGATAGTGGTTATTCATTTGAGCTTAAATGAAATGAGCAGTATTTCTTTGACCCTGTTTAAAGATTATATTTTCTTCAAGATATTTATTTAGCATCATTTCAATGCAATTCTTACTTATGGTTCGTTAAGGAATTTCGGTTGGTCTGTCAAAGCACGCATGACTTCAATACTTATTATTCTTATAGAGCTAACCACAACAATTTTGCTCTTTTTTGTGCTCTCAATTGACTGAAAAGCCGTTCATATTGCGGTTTTAAGGTTCACTTAACATTTTTGTTATGCCCATGCTTTTAGTATGCAGAATATTAAACACGTTACGTGTTCTAAATGTTAAACTATCTAAATTGTCAAGATTTCATTATTTCAAATTATATATTTAGTTTAATTAAGTACGGGAAAAATCAACATATTAGATCTTGTATCTAATCTATATGTAATAGCACACATCCTGTTTTTTTTCCTTTAATAATAATAAGAAAAAATACCCGTTAAGCGACTAACTTAATCAAGATAAGATTACCACAATAGGTATATGTTTGAATAAAATATCAGTAGTTATACAATTTAATTAATCCTCTCGGAACATCGTTTTCTAAATTCCAACGGTTTCAATTACCCCCGCATTATATACAATTAATATCCAAAACAGACTCCATTAAACGTATAATTAGGTATCCTCACAAATTACATATTTCCTCCATTGATACCTCATTTCGGAGGGTTATAGGCGAAATTATAGGTTGGAACGTTTACTGAAAACCGGAGATCGTTTTTAAAGAGTTATTACGTCGGTCTGTGTTCGGCTCGTCTTCTTCAAGGTCTCCGCTAAAAGCGCGCATGAAGGAAAGAAAAAAAAAAGTTCGGCTCCGCCGGTAATTTGGGGGTATTTACATTATTAATCAGCCTTCAATTAGCAACTCGGAGGAAATCAGGTTGCTAGCGATATTCTGGCGAAAACAGGCGGTAGTTATCTTCGTAATTATTACAGGCCATATATAACATGAAATTTCGGCTTTATTATGTAATCTATTTAATTTTCTTTTTATACGCTTAATAATAAAATTAAAGCCTTTTCCAGAATACTGTTGATGTGCCAACTTTGTCCATTTTAATGCGGAAAGTAATAGACCGTTCGTGCGAATGAAACTATATGCAAGATCTTTTATAAAATATATCTTTTGTTAAAGTTATTTTGTCATATTTACCTTTTCATCGAACGTTGCCCTCAAGGCCTGTAGCGTTAAAATGTATATACAAATAATAAAAACATTAAGCCATAATCAATTTTAAATTGGCTATAAACAACTAATAAAATTAAAATTTTTTAAAAGAAGACAAGGGTACATCCATGAACTAAAAATTAGAAGCAATTTTTTCCGGGAATGACTGTATTTTATAGTCAGAATTTTTTGTCGAAGACTGCATTGAATTTTTTAAAAATTGCTCGTCCTTTTTCATTATTTGCTCTTTTCAAAAATTCTTTTAGTCATTGTATTATATTTATTTGAACATCTATAGATAGATTTTTTGTTTCTATAGACTTTTTATAAGAAAGCGCATTTCTTCAAAATCTGGCTTAAATACTGGGTTTAAGAAAATTAATCTGTACATTTTTTTTCATTCGTGTTATGGATATAGCCTCCTCTTCTAAACTTTCTGTTAAATCTTTAAATTTATCAACGTTTTTATAACAAAACAGAGCAGGGAGGTAAGGGACAATTCATCAAATTTTTGTACAAAGTCGCACGTTGAGGGACTTTCAGAAATATATTTTTTCCATTGCTAACAAGTTTATTTACATTTCTTCAGCAAATTTATTTAGGTCATGTAGAGTGCAGGTAACGTGCATCATATTGGGCAAAACACTTTTAGAGAATTATCAGTTTTTAGCATATAAGGTGCTTTATCTGTTACAAAAAGCAAGATCTTATCTTGATAGGTGAGGTGACAATTTTTGAAGTAGCTGCTTTTTCTTCTGAGAATACTCTCATTCGGTATTTTCTGCTATGCATATTTTTTCTAGAAATCTTTTAAAATCAAAAGACGAAATTTTAAAAAATATGCGGTATGTTGGAAGTGCCATGCAGAAATCCTGATTAAAAGAATTTGCCATAGAACTAGAACAGATTGGGACATTTTATTCTTGGCGGCCTCCATTGTCTGCTTATGATTGCATATAAAATAAAATAACAAAATTGAAAGAAAATCTCTTCATAGGATCAGTGTTTTCAGTGGGCATAACCAATTAATCATATTAAGGATTTTGGATATTAAAATTTCCGTTTTTTTTTTTGAAACAACACAATTCCATTTATTTATTCACTAACTAAACTGAAAATGGGAAATCTCTATAGTATTTCTACGTATTAAATACATATAACACCTTAACATTGTAAAATACAATTTCATATATAAATTATAAGTAAATATTTATTTCTGATTAAATATTGTAAATTTAATTTACGCAAAGCAAAAAAAAACATTTTTGATATTAAAATAAACTAGAATGAAATTCTAAATAAAATAACAATGTTATTTATTTTCTTAAAGAACGCTACATGTCATAAGCGCATACACTTATGTATGCTTTTAACCCCAGTAAGTCTAACAAATATATTTTTCTTCGTATATTTCTGGAATGTCTAATATTCCTACATTGCATGTTGATTCTTATTGTCAGCGTTAGACAAATCATGACACCGATTACCGGAATGTAGACGTATTCAGTTAAACATTTAACTGTTCTCGTTCAAAAGACAATTCTTCCTATATATTCTTTAGATATATACAACAAAATTTCATCCTCTACACATAATTTGTTTATTGAGTTTTACGCCAATACAAATACTGGAAATTTCTAAAATCACTTTTTTCAATTCCTCCTAGTAAACCCTGGTTTTATAAAACCTCAGGAAATAAATTCATAAAAGTAACATCTAGTTTGCAACCTTAGAATTTGTAAACTTTATCTGTACAAATTTAATCAATCAGAGTCAAATCTCTGTGACTGTGGTGACGAGGGCTCGCTCGAACATATTTTGCTTGGACGCCACAATTTTCAACGATTTCGCCAAATTCTTTTCCAAAATCTGAGCACTTGTGTTGTAAATCCTTTTAATTACTCGACGTTGTTACAATCTAACAAAATCCATATTTATAAGGAAATTTATGATTTTTTTGGTTAAATGTAAGATAAATGTATGATTGCTTTTGAAAGAATGAGTACCTTTGTTTAATCCATTTGTGGTTTTCCTACCGTGGACCCCTGAGTGAGTAGAATGTAAACCCGTTTTTCCTTCCTTTTGTTTGAGTTTTCTCTTGCGAATGGGGTTTTTAATGGAAAGTAGTTTTGTTAATTATTAATTAATTTATCTTATATATACTAAATATATGTATCATAGCAATGGCTATGGTAGCTATAGTTATGTAATTGACTAACAACAACAACTGTTCTCGTATCATGAAAAAAACTCGCAGGTTATTATAGTCAGTCTGCACTTATCTCTCGCTTCTTTATTTGATCTTGCACACGAGGGAAACATATCATTATCACTTTATTTCTTCACATACTAAAATTAAATTAAAAAAAAATGGTGCAAAAAAGAGATTATGCTGAATACTCCAAGAACAATCTGTTTCTTATTAATTTCTTTTCATACACCTACAAATACAAGACACGAGCCTCGCCACAAGAAAGAAAAATGTAACGAAGGATGCATAAATGATGCGTGCAGTTAATATTTACCAACGACTTTTAACCTCATTATATGCGCGAAGAAGGGAGGTGTTGCGTGCCTTGTTATTCTGTATCGACATACAGAAATTTAGTCGTTTGCACATACACAAAACATCGGTGGTACTAGTGCAAAACTTCAGTTTTACCATATAGATAACATTCTCTTGAAAATTATCGGTTTTAAAATCAGATTTTAATAATGGATCGGTGCTCGAATAAGATAATCACAATAAGGCTAAAAAACGATATTACCTTCTTAATGGTGGCAATACCTACCTGCATTGGTGTCGAGGTTTACACAAATCGCTGCCAACGCTAACGTTCAACGCATATCTAAATCTGCGATTTCACGTTGATTACCTACCAGGAATGGTTGTATTTTTCTTTTGAGTAGATATGTTAGGGTCAAGAACATCACGGCATGCTATTCTCTATATTTATTACTAGAGACCGGCGTTTGTAGGTTTTTTACTCCCACCATATACGTTTCAGTCAGTGGGATGCTGCTAGCGGGAGCTGCAGTCTATACAAATGGTAGCATAGATGGACTAATTGACACCATTAATTTTTTTGGTTGCCCTGAATTGTCTTTTAATACCGTTAAAACGAACATTTTACTATTTTATAATTATGGAAAAATGATATTAAACCTATGACATTGACTGTTGTTCTGGGCAGTAATGATAACTGCAAGTTTTTGGGTGTATATTTTGACTAACGCTTAAATTGGAAACTTTACTGTAATAAATTAAATTAGAAATTTAGTTCTGTTACTTAACTGTGAGCTTAAGACTTACTGTCTACTATGCGCATGTTGAACCGCATTTGCGCTCTTGTTAAGAGTGTTTTTATCTCCCAGAAACGACTACTTTGGAAAACGGCTTGATTTGCACACTCTTGCATATCTTTGAATTATGCGTCAATATTCGCAATTACAAAAAAGAATTTTCCTTTGAACTCGGATATACATAATATTAACACTAGAAATAAAGACAAACTTCATCTATCTAAAGTAAATTATAAATTAGACGCAATGGGACCAATATAGGTGGGTCTAAATATATGTTATAAACTACCATTGAAATTCCAACATTCGAAAGGGGTTAGCATTTTTAAAATTAGACTTAGGGGGCTGTTTCTCGAGAGGTGCTTCTATACCCTGGATGATTTTTGTATTTGTAGTTATATTCTCAATGTGTTTGTTTTTTGTTAGTCAATTTTGTTGTTTTCTGTTCAATTTTATTTTATACAGGGATATTGTGACCAAATACGTGACGTTAAAAAGTTTTATTTCTTTGTTATTTTTTAAAATTATTTTTATATTCCACAAGTTGTTTCAAAAGCCTCAAAAGTATCAAAATTGTTTTTTTAAATTGCCCCCTTGTATATTATTGCATTTTTGGATTCTCTGATGATCGAAATAAGTGTCTGTTTTAATAAGGTTTATAATACCTGAACTTTAGTGTTTATTTAAATAATTTGAATGTTGCAATTACTTAAGAAGTATTTAAGTTATGTAAGCGAAATTTACAGTGAAGTGTAACAATAGACCACATTTTATAACCCAATTAGAATAAAGCTTGCCATCTTATATAGGGTGTACAAAAATTAAAACTAATCACATAAGAACTGTAAGTGGCTATAACTTGATTAATTTATATAGAACGCCATATTTTTTTAACTTACCAGCAAATGTACTTTTTTTAATTACCTATCGAATGGTATTTGTAGCTAAAGCATTAAGTTTTTGTGTTTTTACAGAATATGGCAAATAATCGTTTTTTTGCACCATTTGGTGTTTTTAATAAAAATTCGAATGTATCTAGTTGTCTACGGTACATATTTAGAAATGTTTCGTTCTCAAGTCTATCAATCAGTACTTTTATTTTCATATCGGGACCTTTATTGTATTTTTTTGGTTAACAATAGGAAATTGTATTCATATAAATCTAACGTTGGTATCCGGTCAAAGAGGGGGCTTTTAGACGATTGAACCTCAGGACTAACTGGCAATGTTCAGACAAAAAACTTAAAAAAAAAATAATAACTGTTGCGAGGCTCGACATAACAGCAATAACAGTGCAACTGCTAGCACACCACTTTCACGCAGGGTAGTAGCATAGTTGCACGACTAGTTGTAGGTGTGATTGTGCCGCCTTATTTGAGTCACTGTAGTTATGTTTCGTGTTACATTTAATATACTGACTCATAGCCGAATTTTTCTCCTTCAGTATAAATATTAATATTGTCAATATTTGTTCTAGGTTAAAGTTTGGTTCCAAAATAGGCGGACGAAACACAAGCGAATGCAACAGGAGGAGGAAGCGAAATCCAGTCAGGGCGGCAGCAAATCCTCGTCGCATACACAGCAAACTAACAGCACCACACATCACGTGAACAAATGGAAAGAAGAAACCAGCGACGATAATCATTACGACAGTTACATCGACATGGAAATGGACGACGAGTGTGTTAGTGATGTAGAAAGTGAATCGTAGATGTTCCGACATCCCGAAAACGTTTGACTATAGAACTAACGTTAAAAAAAAAAGAAAGGTAACAGTGCAAACGCGGTAATTTATATAGCAATTAAAATTCCTCCTATGGAAACATTCTATCAAAATGGATGGACGGTCTTTGTGTGCCAATTGAATCTCGTGCCAAACTTTAAACGTATAGAGTTATTGTGCCAACGTTTGAATAATACATTTTTCTTCTTTCTTTCGTCATTGGATTTATGTACTTATTTTATGTTATAGGATTTCACCCAGTGTACATATTAAATACGCGATAAACTAAATTATTTATTTTTCTGTATTAAAAAAGAAACAAAAACGAAAATTTATATTTATTATTATTATTTTTTTCTTGTAAATAATATATACATACCTAATATTACATAATTATACATATATGAAATGGAAGAGTATTATTGTGTCAAACGCCATCGTGTAAACACGACATCGAAATTGTAAATTCATCTTTATCGTATCTCCCTGTGTGTTAGAGCATAGATGAATTGTTGGTTCACTCTTATTGTCAGCATTGGCGTAACTAGAGGGGGGAGTAGGCAAGGTGGGCCCCGATTTCAAATTTAATTTATTACTAATAGAGAAGTGGTAATACTGGCTGTACTATGTTAGGCCCAAAGTTGAATTACTGGGAAGGCAGCCAAACTGTTCAAATTAAGATTGCTTCATGTGTTAGTCTGAGCTTTTCGCTAATTCTTTATTAGCTTCTTCAAAGATACAATTTTTGGAATAGAGAAAACAACGTACAATCTGAAATTTGGAAACATATTGAATAAAACGATGTAGTAAACAACATCGAAAAGTTTAAAAACAACAAACTCATCAAAGAATATTTATTTTTATTATGATCAGAAGAAGTATTTGCCTTGAGGCAAGGTTTTAATATTTGGAAATATGTATGTTATACAATCGACCACATTAAGTCCTAGAACACAACTAGATGTGAACCTACTTAAACATTTTGATGTCTCTCTCATATCGTTTTGTGATAGCAAGAGCCACGTGGTGTTCTAAGACTTTATGTAGTTTAGCGTACATTGCGTCAAATAATAGATATCTAGATCTAGATCTATCTTTCATTCTTACGTATTTGAGCGTAAAGAAATCGTAATCGTAGATAAAGTAAGTTGCGCCTCGATTTACATGTCATTAATTAGTGGGGTGGATTTTATTTGCACGTGGCTAGACGAAATCGAGAGAGAGAAAATAATACCTACATTGAATGATCCATCAATTCATCTATGGTTAGAGTTTAAACTGAACGGATTTATGATTGGTTGTCTCGTGTTAAGAATTCTCATGTGTAATATAGTCGTGATTTTGTTATTTAAAAAGATGAAACTTGTGTATAATATATGTAAAAAAAAGAATGTATTAGTGTTCTCGATTTGCAACACGACATACCCATCTGTTACAAGTCGAAAATAGATATACGAATTTTATCCAGAGTAATGTAGAAAGTTGAGTATGTTGAGTATGAAGTACTTAAAGTGTAAAAGAAAAATTAAAGAAAAATTTTATCATAGCGTTGTGTTTTATTTCCTTTTCGTCCATGCGCTGTCGATGATGACTTTCATCGAATATATTTTTATTAAATCTATAAGATACCTATGCAGTAGTGTACATAACTGGCAATACCGGTTGATTGCTTTCTCACAAAAATTTGTTTAAAAATTGGCAAAATCAATAAAGATTTAAAAGAACCATTAAGAGCATATTTTCTTGTTACCTTGAAAAAATATTGGCCTAACTATTCGTCTGTGACCAAAACACATCTATTTTTTTTTAGTATGTAATGGTTGTTGAATTATTTCCTGTGAGTTCACATGGCTCCAAATTCTCAATGTTTTGAGAATTCACAAATCCTGATAGGTAAACCATGCTTCATCATTCTTTGTAATAGTTACACATTATTCACAATATTATTAACTACCAAGTTACAAAACTCAAGATGTCGTGCATAATCTTATGGTTTCAATTCTTGTACTGTAGTAATACTATAAGGATAGAGGTCCAAGTCTTTGTGTAAATGTTTATAGTAGTTCCAATCGAGATGAAAATGTTGGCTCAATGGGCTAATGCAGATCTATGGAGCATTTGCAACAACTTCTTCACTACATTTTTTCATTGTTCCACTCCCGGATTTTCGTAAGATGCTATCAGCTTCACTAAACAGACTTACGGTTCTTTAACTAAGGGTCTTTTAAACTGCAAGTAGGAAACAGCAACGTTTGGGAACTGTTTAAGCAATTTTGGAGAGAATGAATCCATTCTCCGTCAAAACGGGTGCCATTGTGAAAGTAACTTTCAACTATGAAATTGCTTTGACCACAAATACACAGAGTACGTATTCAATTTCTTGCAAGCTGGAGCTTTTCACGAACACATTGGTTTTTTTTTTTAATTTCTTATCATAAATCGAAATTCGCTTAAAAATCTCGTTGATACTGCTTGCAGTTTGAGAACCAATGGCGAGGAAAATAAATATCGCAGCTTAAAATACTTTTGTTTTATTTTTGTAAGTAGTAATTAATTTATTTCTAAAAATACATTCTTATGGGACCTGTCAAAATTTACATCTATTCTACGCGATTAAAGGGCGGACTGCTACTTGAGGCGTCTTTATCTTCTATAGTGAGCGCGGGCCAAGGTGAATCGCGGGGTAGGCGTACCAACTTCTTCAATAGGGTGCGTTTCAGGTGGAACGCGGGCTTTCTGCCGAGTTGGGGCGTAAGCGGTCATCAAACGACTATTTAATTGGTTGGGTGAATGGACTCGGCTTTCTAGTTTATTTCTAAAAATACATTTTTATGCGACTTGTCAATGATATTATTATTTTAATGGTTAGGTTACATGCACTTTGCACATGACAGCACGTCGCCACTTCTGCATTCTGTAACCACCGCTAGGTGTCGCTATAATGCGTAAAAGAACCCATATGTATAAATATACCTTTATTAATAATAAGCGATCGAAAATGAATCGGCTTCGGTTGGACATGCATTTAAATTATTCGTGCTTTTAATTATTTGTGTGAGTTCTATATCCTTCGAAATGCAGGAACAATTGAAGTACTTCTAGTGTAGTAACAATAAAAGGTTAGTAAATGTTATTATCATTTAATAAATTACACTATTACTACTGAATGAAAGTCGTATTACAATAGAAAATGTTTATAGTATAAGGTTAATTTACAATTCCAAAGGAGGATTAGACAGAAGTTACTGTAATACAAAGAAGATAGATTCACATCATTCGAGTTATCATCAACCCTTTCTTAAGCGCTTATCGCTATCGAATTGAAAAACCGTGTAAATTGAAATTTAACACTCCAGCAGCTGAATACGTAGAATGGAATAATATGTAGATATGCATGCCTCTATAATAACTTACATGCTGTTATACAACGTGAAATTTATTTGACAGTTGGTCGTGCCTTGAAATTTTAATAATTCATTTGCAATTCAAAATTGAACAACTGAACTCCAACTCCGATAAATTAATAATCCACAATATCCGATTAATAACATCAATATGATACTGTAGCGTTTCAAAATTTATACCCAAACGGTGACTCATATTAGTTTAATTACTTTAATAGCAGCCATGTAAAACTCAATGATTTTGGGCTATCTATTCCACACTTTTCACTCAAGACAATGTTTTCTTCTGTGATTGATTTATGAGGATTTGTTTTTCACTACAAATAAGAATATTCTCTTCAATAGCGAATTTCTGGATATGCCTTACTCGTGGCTCTTCAAAATTAGATCTTAAAAACTGCAAGTCATTGAAATGAACGCAAGTGTTTTTTTTTTAGTGGAAAAATATCATTCACATTAACAAATAGACCAATAGACAATAATGTTATTTTCATAATATAGATTCAAGCATGACATCAGTTACCCTCAGACAACATAATTTTCATTTATTTTGTATTTTCTACTATTGTTGCCTTATATAGTTGATTGACATTGCATTATTTCCTACACCTACTTTCGACCATACTTTTCGACATAAGGAATACTTTCTTTCTTTTTTGGCACCCATTTTTTTAAGATGACGCAGAAAGGGGAGGAAGGACTAGTCGTGGGGGAAGGTCAGTTTTAGGCTTAGCAAGAGTTAGATAGAAATTATAAAATAAAAACGGCAATTTCAACAACGAATATCTTTACACTGAGAAAAATTGTCCAAATAACTTGTATATTTTGCATTATATATGTAGAACAAGTATTTTTTTAATTGCTGGAATCTAGAAAACTGTCTCTCGCAAATACCATCTAATTTGGAATAAACAAAAGGAATTGCCTAGACTTGCGTTTTAAAGAGAAGTATGGTGTTCACTTGTTCTAAATATACTTGCATTAAATGCTATGTTACAACTCTTCTGGTACAAATAAATTTTACTATTTACGTGCTTTTACTGGTAATAAGTAAATTTTTAGTTATTGCAGGTTTTGTAACAAAATATTGTTGAACTAACCAAAAGCATTTTGCACAATAAATCCAAAAAGCGTTCTATAAGAAAATTTACTGTCGTCTTTTAATCATACCTGTAAAAACAAACTTCAAAATGCGATATTAATAAATCTATACCATCGAGCGAACAAAATAAAATTAAACTTTATTGTGAGGTGCTGCCCTAGGCGGTAAAGCTAGGCACTATCAAGTAATTCGGACAAGCTACTAAATTGGCAACGTTGTAAAAATATTTACATTTACAATTTACACATACAAATAAAAGCGCACAACACAAACATAAAACATAACCTAAGAAAAAAAAACAAAACCAATCGGTAATAAATGTAAGAGTGGAGCGTTCGAACGTTTTTAATTACTGTCAGTAAAATCAATCGAGTTTGTTTTATAGAGGTTTTCAGCGATCTTGTAAATTGCAATTGAGTGCGATATATGAATCGTATTCTTGTTTGAGTGCTTGAATCATTGGGAGGAGTCCTCTCTTTTATATATGGGATTGACGAAGACGGGGGATTCCCACAACTGTATATGTTTACGATTCTTGCAAATCTGGATATACAGTTACCCTTACAGTAAATTTTCTGGATATGAATGGAATTAAACTTATAGTAAATTTTATTAGTGGCATTAATTGTAGACGTTAATACGACGTCCTGATTGTGTGTCTATGAAAATGATCAATAAACAGATGCATATTGGTATATTTGTGCTATTTTCAATAGGTGTAATAAGTGAATATGGATTCCTTTATATCCTTGTCGAATAATTAGGTATTTTTGTGTACCTACCGTACAGACCATATTCGATTTAAGAAAAATGAGAAGTTTGTGCCGTATACATGAACTTGTATTAAGCAAGAACAGAATGTAATACAACTGCAAAATGCGAAGAGCACAAACTGTAAACTCTAATAATTCGGCTACAATTTCTTGTTCTTCTTGCGATACAAATAGTGCCTGCAAAACAAAAGAACACCCTATTCATTTAGGTATAGCTGGCCGTCCAGGCTGATTCCTTTTAAAAAGTGCACAATGTCAGAAGGCCCCATATCAGGTAACTCTCCCTCTTCGATTTCATATGCTCCCAGGTGCAGCGCCCTTAAGTTGCACAGTGCAGCACAGTTTGTGAGTAGATGGATGGATGTTTCGTCCTGTTCCCCACAAAATCTACATTCGGCTTCCTTCGCTATCCCAAGCCTGCTTAGATGTCCGTTCAGTTTATAATGGCCTGTAAGGATCCCTGTCAATATGCGAATATTATTTTTACTCAGGTTGATGCATTCTGCAGATCTCTTCTGGTTATAGGTTCCCAGAAGAGTTTCAGCTTCCCTCATTTCCTGGAGATTCTCCCAGTATTTAGATTTTCTCTGCTCTACTTCATTTTTTAGTTTCTCCAGTATTATGCTGCTACTTATCCTGCAAAAAGGTTCTGGCCCTACAAAAGGTGTTCTAGCCCCTCTCTTAGCGAGATTATCTGTTATTTCGTTTCTTTCCACTCCCGTGTGTCCCGGAATCCACAATAGGGTTACCTTATTCTTTTTGCCTAGCTCGTTTAGTTTTTGTAGACACTCCCAAACCATTTTGGAGCTGATTATGTTTGACCTCAGCGCCCTAATGGCGGCTTGACTATCAGATATTATGATAATCTCCTGCTTTTCATAGCTTCTATCAATGTTGACCTGGACGCATCTTTCAATAGCGTGTATTTGCGCCTGGAAGATACTTGGGTACATCCCCAAGCTTTCGAAATATTTGGTTTTAGGCCCATATATCCTATTCCAGTTCCCTCTGCCGTTCTGGAGCCATCTGTATACCATTTGATGGCGTTTCTATCGGGTTTCAAAATGGTGTCTCTATCCCTTTGGTTCTTGGTGCTAAGCTTTGTGGTAAATTCTTTCACAAAGTTGAACTTCCTTGGCATGTCGTCTCGGGGCATGTCCCAGGTTTGGTCACCTGCAGGAGGCTGAGGCCTATCTATTCCTTCCCTGATATGATGACTTACCTTCCTCCGGGATCAGTTTTCCAGCTGTTCAGTTGATCAGCTGAGATCTCCCTAAGTCCATTACATAACAGTACGATTAATTTGTATCATCCTGTATAGTTGCTTATAAGTAACTATTTCTCACATAATTTTTGAAATTTGACTGGAAATAATCGTAGACGACGATCGTATTAATTTCAAAGGTTACTTTTACCGTTGCTTCAAAAAAAACGATAAAATTCCGGATATTTCAAGCATTGAATTAAGCAAGCGATCGCAATTGAATTTCAAATGTTTGAAGAGATACGCATGCCTGTACATATTATATACATATATAAATATTTGCGCAAACATCATGCGTAAGTAATCGATATATGTATGTTGTATGTACCTTCGTACAACATACAAGTTAATCAGTATATTTAGTACGATACTAATCCGGTTCTGTATTTACAAACAAGACCAAAACAGACAGAGAGAGAGAGAAAAAAAAATAAACAAAAATAAAAGTCTGTAGCAGCGTATACGTTAAATGCGGAGAACAAGGCGCATTCCGCTCTCGTGCGATTGTGCGCCCCACTAACCAGTCCGCGTTTAAATTCTCATAAATAACCCGCTAACAATCTGCTAGTGACAGCTTGTTAAGTCCTAACCACAGGTTAAGTTATAATTAATGACTGACGTCACGCGGTAATTGTCGACTCGTCGCTATTAAAACCACCTCTTCTCTTCAGGACCCAAGGGAATATTGGTGTGTTTGTGTGAGCGTGTATACGGCTCTGACGCGCGGGCGCATTTCGTTAAACGATATTGGGGCTATTTCAGGTGTCTATATATGTATATACTTCTTGTACACGTATCCTTAACGTTGGTTGAATGCAATATGGTCGCGCCCCGTGTTTTACTATAAGAACAATCTTGTTAACTACCGGCTGAATTCTTTCGACCATCAGGGAGATTAAATCATCACATCATGGACGGCGATATGATTATACCCGGGCTAACTTACTGGTTTAAATTAAAGACGTACTTACGCTTATGAGAAATGACCTCCTTTTTAGTATTTATTAATTATTTTTTTTTTACTACGGTGCACGAAGAGCGTCGAGGGAATCGATTGCCAGATTTGCAACGGCTCGAGAATGCAGCACGAAATAGTTGAGATTATCAGAAGTTACATTGTTTCAATTACTATTTATAATACACGTATTAAATTGAAGAAAAATGATGTCGGGATATCAACTTCGGTGAATTGTGCACAAATCTACACCATCATCTCTCCTCTTTTGCCATTGCCTTAGTTTTATTTCAGATTTTGCCTTTGTTTTCTAATATTTCTTCTACCGCCCTCTTCATTTGCATTCAGGTCTCCCATACGTTCTTAACTGGTCTGTTGGCGTCCATTCTCGGTAAGTATCCCCATCAACATAATCGTCTTTTTTCAATAGGCTTTGCACTTCCAACATTTTTTTTTGACCTTCATGGGCGGGTTTACCCCGTAAGGCAACTCGACGGGATAACCTATTGTGCCCCCATGATGCTTGAGACCTCTCGTCCAAGTTTCATTTGAACAAAGAGGTCCGCAAATTGATCGAGAGTAAGTTTTGTTTAAATTGGGTTCGTCTAATCGACTGCCTTGCGCAGTCTTTCTTCGCCTGTATGAATCCCGAAGGTTTTACAATGTCACGCGCCGGCAAGCCCATGCCAGTTGGAGCGGTGACTAGCAGCGAGTTCAGATCTGACAAAGACTTGCCACCATAAGAACTCCCACACGTCGGTTCCGGACCTATGGATGATCGTTCACTAGCGTCTCTAGCTAGTTTGTCAGCAACGAATTGCCTCTGATCCCAGAGTGGCTTTGAACCCATCTCAATGTAATGCTGTGATGTTCCGCCAATTCGACCTTCCAATGGCACCCCAGTACCACTTCGGAAACGAATTTGTCAGCCTGTAGTACCCTGAGGAAAAAAATCTCATGCGGGTAGTTTAAAATGCCGTATGCGCAGGTCTGGATGGCTATTACTTCAGCCTGGAAAATTGAGGTGGAGTCACTGATAGCTTCCTCATTCGGTTCTCCATCTCTCCAGATCCCAATTCCTGTCGCATTCGGCTTTCTCGAGGCATCCACAAACCAGCGATAGTAACCTCGCCTAGGTTTGCGGAGGTATCCTGCTTTTTTGTTGGCACGTCAACGTCCATGCCTCACAACTATAAGTCAATACCGGTCTATATAGGGCTGGCGAAAGTGATGATCCAGAAATTGTTGTGCTGCGGCAGCGTAATGTGGAGGCGCTCCATCTTGATGAAATACTGTCTCATTCTCCAGCAAATCTGGATTTTGCTCCAATTATGCTGTGATCAAAGGATTGATGAGATGATCGCTAAAGATACCAACGCATGCATTAAGTTTTTGTTGCCGTTATGTATGAATTTCCCGCGTCAAATGAGGGTTGGTGTCCCTCCAGTATTTGTAGTTGTGACGATTCACGTCACCGTTTCAATGAAAAAGATGATTTGTCCAAAAAAGAGATATTATACAGTAAGTTTGGGGCGCTCGATCATTAATTCACAAAATTCCAACCTACTGTCAAAATCATCCTGATTCATTTCGAATGAAAAAGTGTAATTTTAAAGGGATGAAATTTGAATTTCTTGCGTATTCTATAAAGTGATGAGCGGTTTACTCCTCATGCTTGAGATACCTGTTGTATTGACGTCGCATTTCCAAGCACTGATGTTAATATCTTCATTATTCCCAACCCGATGAAAATGTTGTTTTTTGTTAAATAAGCCAGCTGTATATCTTGAATAATACAAAGTCACCAATTCCACGTATTCTTGTATAGAATAGACCATATTATTTTATTGTGAATTTACAATTAAACTAAAAGTAAACTTCACTAAAGAACATTCCACTAAACAATGCAAACCTAAACTAATACCGTACAAAATCAGTGTCTAAAGCTGAAAACAGAAGCAAACAAGTAGAGGAAATCCACATTAAAAATGATAAGTTAATGTGACAAAAACAAGTAGGAGTTACCTTGGTTACTACAAAAAAAAATGTGAAATGTCAGGAGAGCACACAAGGAGAGCATTTGAAGTCATTTCATTCTAATAGTGTTTTATTACACAGGTTGCAAATTATGCTCGTTTTGCTTATTGATTAAAAAAAAAAGCAGAAAAGCACTTATTTAATGATTTCACACTATAAGAAAATTGCGCTATTGCATATTTGCCGTCCTGCCGGCTTCCCAAGATCTGTATTTAAGACATTTCAAATTGTGAAAACCAGACACCTCGTTAGCTCAACTGGTAGAGTGTCCGCCCGGCAAGCGGAAGGTGCCTGGTTCAAATGCGATACGAGGTAAAATTTTAATATAAAAATTGCCTCCTATTAAAAATTACAGTTATAGCAGAAAAGCATTTATTTAATTGATGATACATGTTGCCGTAAGGAGAATTAAAAGACTGAGTGGCCAGAAGACCCATCTTCCGTATTAAAATTTGAAGGTTTGGTGCTGCTGCGCCCCCAGGAATGATTTTAAATCATCAGTTAAAAGTTATCCCCCTTGATATAACAATTGACAGGTTCCGGAATTTTATATAAATCACAGCCTTTACTCCGTTTGTAGGACTCCTTGATGATTTCATCCGTAAATATTACAAGAAGCAAAGGGCTGAATCCTCCTCCTTGTGTTGATTTTTCTTTAGTTTAAAAAAATTCAGATTTTGTATTCTTGTTATCACACAGTATTTGCATAAAGGCTTTACACTATGTATATCTCGCAAAAATTATATGGCTACACATCAATCTTTTCTTTATTAGCAAGTACCACGGATATTTGTTTTCTCTTGTCGTACGTCCAACCACTACTTAAATTTTATTTGTCACTGCAGTTTCATTAACTTCGTAGTTGTACGCGAATAAGAAAGAAATGTCGCCAATTTCTCTCTATGGAATTTTTTTTATTACCTAAGATATGTAAAGTCTACATTTAACTACACCTTAGATACAGCATGCTTATAAAAGTTGCTTACTCACGTTAGTGGAATGTGAAAATGTAACAACGTTATACATCATACATTAGAAATATTTAAATGTGTTTTTCTTAAAAAAGTCATTCAATTTAATAAAATCGTGCTTACGATTGTAATATTACGGCAACTGAAAAGAAACGACAAAGTTGGCCAATTAAACCACGTTGGCATAATATTTTTAGCCAAAAATTTCAGTTTCATTTTCACAGTAAATTTGTTTTACAAACAGCAGTTTGTTTACTGATATTGTTGTCGTACTTTATTTCGGCGGAGGATGTTGAACCCGCAAAACCCCTTCCCAGATACGGCGCTGAGTATGAGGTGTGGTATGGTGGTGTGTGTTGGAGAGGAATAGTTCTTTATTGTAATGTACATAGGTTACGATAGACCCAATATATTCGGAATTCAAGGTGAGTATATTCTCTTTTCTAAAGTGTGTTTTGCACGTTTCGTTGTGTTCCAGGCTGTACAGCAGCCTAACGACAAGCTCATGCAGCACGAACACTCTCTTTGCGTCCGCCGCCATACCGCAAAACGATATTCCATATGCTAGGAGGGAGTCAAAGTAAGCAAAGTCAGTTGTTCGTGCTGCCTCATGAGTCGATACTTGTTTGGCTCTTTTAATCGAACATGTTGCAGAGGACAATTTGTTGCATAAGCTATCAATGTGCTGGTGCCATCTCATATTGGTATCAATGCCTAAGAATTAACTTTCACTGGTGAATTATTTTTTGTGGTCAATGTTAAATCCTGCGTTTTTTTTCTCTAAATTCATTTGCAGTTTGTTTGCAGAAAACCATATTTACCGGCCATGTGGACTACCACTCTTTTAATCTCTCAACCATATCGTGGGGGTCGTTTGAACACACTAGGGGTGAATTATCGTCTGCAGACAAGCTGATTTCTGCGTCTTCTACACTAGATGGTAAGGCGTTAATATAGATTATGAAGAGTATCAATTCCTGAGGAACTCCACATTCGATGTTTACAAGATTCGACCACTGGGAATTAGTAATTCGAGAGCTACTCCCCTTATACCACAATTCTCTAGTTTAAGTAGCAGGATATCATGATTTACAGAGTCCAAAGTCTTTGTCAAATCTAGAAGTCATTTCATCACATGTGCCTGAATCAAAAATATTATAGATTTGCTTTATCATCTGCAATATTCCTGTAGTTATTGAGTGCTCCTATTACGAGATCAAAAACTCATTTGCATCGTTTTCCTTTTATTGTTCGCTTTTTTATTGCTCGCTGCGTTTCTTGCAAGTTTTTCCAATATTTTGACTGCCTGAAAACACTTCAATGTGAGCATACTACATTCTACATATCTACCAATTGTTCACACAGACATCATTCTAACTGTAACCGCTTTTTCACATTACACATTATACTAATAATAAACTTTCAATATGCACTTTCAAACATACAGACGTATATAATTAATTAATTCCCTTCGTGTAAATGAATGTATCCACAGCCATTCAAGCAATTACAATTATACGGGTAAATGGCAAACTATACACTTTCTTTACGCTCAATATTATTAAGTGTTTTCGCGGCCTGTGCAACATGCAGTATCTTCAATGCTATTTGCGTACATACATAGAACATACGTACCGGTAATGTTTGTAGTATTCACGATAACAGTCGTATATATAAGGTAGAATACGAGTGGTATGCAAATGACAATTTACCTCGCTATGCCCACCAGCATTTCATTTATGACATAACAGAAATTTTAATTTATTAAAACTTGGAATGGTAACACCTTAACGGAGGTGTCAGGCTAATTAAGTAAAATAACGATCGATAAATGGCGTGGTACTATTTGTATAGCGCCTACATACTTAAAACAATTCCTTTGTAGAATATACATCATACACTATTAGTGCAAATACCATCATGTGTATTTCACAATATCACATTACACTTTTCATCAATTAACCATCACGTTTTTTTTTTTATATCTCACGGTTTATAAAAAAAGAAACAAAATTGGTGTGCAATTCAGTGTTGTAGCATCTGCAGTAGTAAATGATGATCTACAACATGGTCGCAGACTTTACTGAAATCTATATAAAAGACCTAGATAATACCTATAATATATACCTATATAATACCTATACGTTCATCAAGGACTTCAGATACTAGTTGGGTGAAATTGCTTAAATTGGTTACGATCTACCTGCCTCTGCAAATCCATGTTCGTCATACTTATAACCAATAAATGATTTAACATGGTCATATATCTTTCTGTTCAATATCGTTTCGAAAATCTTTTCAAAGTTGCAAAACAAAGAAATGAGTCGATATTGTGTTATATAAAAAAATCAAATATATATGTTATTTTTTGTTTGTCTCCCAACAATCTGAGATTATTCTCTGATAGATAATTCCGTTGCTTCATTGCTTCAGGGCAGCCACTGGTACAACACTAGCAGAAAATCCAAATAAACTTGATCATTTACTCGCACTCCAAAGAAATGTTGTCGAATAAGGAAATTTCTAACTATGACACCCCAAACATTCAAACACCACCTAGTTTAGCTATATGACCTTGTGCAATATGGGGATTGTTGTTAGAATAGTAATGAAAGTTGTGTTTATTCGCACTGTCATTTTTATGAAATATTACTTCATCTCCAGAAAAAGGAGACATTCAACGAAGTTTACCCGATCACGAATTTGCCGTTGACTAACTACAAGGTGGCGCAAAAATAACCTTCCGATGTTTTTTGGCTGTAATTTAAAAAAAAAAAATGAAAAACTTTGATTCTTCTTGTGGATTATTTTTATTTGGTCTTTTAATTTTTTTACATCAAGTCGAGAATATGATGTCATGTAAATGGCCGCCGCCACAGTTGATTGTCATTTGAGCCCTTTTTATGGCATTTTCCATCACTTTGGTCAAAACTTCCGGCGATAGGTCCTCACATTCTTGACGGATATTGTCTTTAAGAGCTGCAAGAGTCTGAGGCTTGTTGACATAAACCCGCGACTTCAAAAAGCCCCACAAAAAGAAGTCTGCAGCGGTCAAATCAGGCGATCTTGCTGGCTAGTGCAAATCGCCAAAACGGGAGATTATGCGCCCGGGAAATGCATCCTTCAGCATATCGGTGGTGGCACGTGCAGTGTGTGCCGTTGCACCGTCCTGTTGGAACCACATGTTTTCCAATCCCAATTCATCAAGTTGCGGCAAAAAGAACTCGTTGATCATTGCTCTGTAGCGCTCACCATTCACAGTAACCGTTTGGCCCGCGACGTCTTCGAAGAAAAAAGGTCCGATGACTCCTCCAGCGAAAACAGCACACCATATAGTGACTTTGAGCGGATGTAATGGCTCTTCGTGGGTTACACGCGGATTTTCAGTGCCCCAGAAGCGTAAATTTTGCTTATTTACGTACCCGCTAAGATTGAAATGGGCCTCATCACTCATGATTATTTTTGATGAAAAATTATCTTCCTCTTGGTGGTGATTAAGGATGGCTTGAGCGTATGTTAGACGCGATTGGCGGTCAGCAGCTAACAGCTGATGCACCGTCTGGACTTTGTACGGAAACATCTTCAAATCTTGCACCAAAATTCGCTGTAAAGACCGTCGACTGATACCCATTTGCGTGGCACGTCGTCTGGTCGATGTCGACGGCGCTTCCATGACATCCTCGGCTACAGCAGCAATATTCTCTGCAGAACGGCTACTCCGGGGTCTGCCACGCCTGGCAGCATCTCGTGTTGTGCCAGTCTCTTCGAGGCGAGCGGCTAAACGTCGCAGTGTTTCACCAGTAGGCGTTGGACGGCCAGGAAATCTGCGACGAAATTCACGTTGTGCCAAAGTCACCGACCGATTATTGGTCAAATAAATAGTCACCAATATTCCGCGTTCTGGAGCACTGTAGCGTAACATTGTTTATTAACGTGTATTTCGCATGTGTTTACTACACAAATGTCAAAACAGAACTGTCATTAGGGGCCAATCGCAAAATTTATAGCATTTTCTGATAGGAGGATTACTTTTGCGCCACCTGTTATATGAATTTTCTACAATGCATGCTACTTATCACATAAATTCATTTTCCTCGGTAGTGCAAATTTTTACCTCTTTACGTTTTTAGTATTTCACTGAACCAGTACGGTTGAAACGGTTGATTAACCTCTGGATTCTGGATTACTTGGAGGGTGGCTGCTGCCGTTGCATTTAGGCCTCATTAGGTCCATT
Source organism: Cetonia aurata (assembly GCA_949128085.1). NCBI lineage: Eukaryota > Metazoa > Arthropoda > Insecta > Coleoptera > Scarabaeidae > Cetonia > Cetonia aurata. The sequence goes on along the minus strand of OX421887.1, from coordinate 19,763,086 downwards.
ATGCTTCCTCCGTTTACACAAAGTCTTCACAAACGCTAGGACATTCCCCAGGGGAGCGTTCCTGACTCTGGCGATGTCAAGCCGAACGTCCCCAAGTATGGTTTTCCTAATGGATGATAGGGCAGAGCAGTCACGGAGAACATGCTCAACCGTCTCATCCTCTAATTGACAGCCTCTACAGATTGGTCTGGTCTCCAATCGCAGCCTAAAAAGGTGCGCTTTTAACTGACAGTGTCCGGTTAGAATTCCCATCATTAAGCGGAGGTTCTCCCTGGAGATCCTCAGATAGTTTGAGGCCGTTTGTGTATCAGGGTAAAGATAAAGTCAAGATAAAGTGCCCTTGGCAAAACAGCACGCGCAATTCTTATCCCAGGCTTTAATCAATTGCTCATGGATGATAATTTTGATCTGGTCACACAAGGCAGATATGGTAGGCTTTATAAACGGTCCGGCACCGTACAGAGCTCTGTTAGTTTTGTAATGATTTTGGGGAAAGTGGTTCTATCAAACGCCCCTTCAATATTAACGAACACGCCCAAGGTGGACCCTTTGATGTCCAGTGATCTCTCAATCCTGCCCGAAACAAAGTTCAATGCAGATTCCGTAGATCGCCCAGGGGTGTACGCGTGTTGGGATGAATGGAGAGGATTATTTATTAAAATATGATTAACCTCTCTAATGTTTCTTTTCTCGGCTGTCTTCATGCGGGATATATCGCTTCATAAATTCTTTTTGTAAGAACGATTTTTGTATCTTCCAATACCAAATTCCTCAACTGAATACTTCATGTTTGGAATGTATTTGTGCAAATTGAAGATGGCGTTGTACCAGTGGCTGCCCACAAATACAAAAACAGAAGGGTCAGTTGACGTTCAACGTTTTCCTGACGTTGGCCGGTCAACGCCACAACAAAACGATATAAGTACTATAAAAAGATAACAAAATGAAGTTACTTGTGATTGTTTTAAATAGGGCGAAGTAATTTTGAGAGAATTGTTAAACACCTAATATTTTCTCTGTGTGAATGACATGTACCTATACATTTTGTTAAATAGTATTAAAGACCGTTGCAGAATTCGTTTGAACCCGCACCTTGCAATTATGAAATTAATGTCAAGCATCACGAGGAGGGAACATTTTCGTCGTATCGAACACCTTCCTTATTTGCAAGTCACATGTGTTGCAAATGAAGGAACCTAAACGGTGTGAATGCACATGTTCACCGCGACGCAAGTAATGAGGCAAAATGCACCAACACATTTTGTTTTTTAAGGTGCGATCGTAATTCACAAAATAGCCTGTCACTGTATACGCAGGCCCTTACAGCAGAATCTTAGTTATAATTGCTTTCATATAATGGTTTAGTAAATAGTTCAGATTCCATCTTCTATAGTAAACAAAAGAAGAAACTGCGATTTTTATGTTCAGGGATATTTAGAACTTGACGTGTCTACGTACATCTAATAATGATGTCAAGCACCTCACGCTTCATATACATAGAACGTGAGATATAGTAATAGACGTGATTTAATTAAACTGTCATATTTCTAGCTGTTAACAAGAATCTTCTCATCTTTCATATTATCCGTATCACTTTCAATTAAACTAAACAACTTAATTATACACTAAATTTGTTCCAAAGATGTTTTGACGTACCCAAGCAGATTATAACCTCGTAGAAACCATCATGTTTTCTTCTTCTATTATTGTGTTGCGCAATGACAGAAACGTTTTCTTTTTGTTTTCTATGATGTTTAAAAACTCGCTTGTGTGCTTCAATTTCTTGAATTAGAATTTCTTCATATTTGGAAACTTTCCTGATATAATTCAAGAAATTTTATTCACTATGAAATTATATGTACTGAGAAGAAAGAATGGTGCCGACAGGTGAATATTTAGTCCTCAGTCAGTAAAAATTATACTTAAGTATACTTATTATAAGTATTTAGGGTAAATAACTCTACATTTCTGAGTTAGAATATTTGATACATTATTTCGTTTATCTTATATCAACTATTTTAATGATTTTGTTATTAATAAGTGTGACATCTGCCACAACGAAACTAGTAAACTACTCGTTGTAAGTAAATACTTTACATGTTCCAATGAAATAAGATATTTGATTTTAATATACAGTTGTGCATGACACATGCGCACTCAGAAAACGACAGAGTCGAAGGAGTCGAACCAAACACAGTGTAATGTTCAATGTAAGTAAATATTTGGACTAGATGGATCAAACTACAAATTCGGAACAAATAAAATAATTTATTAACTTACTATACTTGTATTACCGCCAATCACTAAATTAATTGCCAGAAACAATAGAACTAACTCGCAATAACTATAAATTTACTTATTATCAGTAAAAAACAGGTAAATAGTAAAATTTATTTCCGTCAAGACATTTAGTACAAGTGAATATTATACTTCTCACTAAAACGCAAGTCTAGACAATCCTATTTACTTATTCTAAATGCAATGGTATTTGCAACAGATATATAAATGCCAAATGTACAAGTTATTTGGGCATTTTTTCTCAGTGTACCTAATTAAAGTAACAAACAAAATCAACTCTTGCAGTGAGAAGAAATATTTCTCTGTCGTTAATCCAAATAAACTATTCTTTTAAATAGTTCCAAGGAAGTGTTTGTTATTATTAGTATTATGTTGTTATTTAACAATCATATTTCTTCTTTAATAAAAATACAGCTTTGTCTTGAAAAGAATTGATATTAGTTGCAATACAAAGTTTCTTTGTTCGAATAAGTAAGTGTTTGGTTAATAATGTATAAATAAATATTTAGTTGATTGTAACAAAAGGAAATCATTTGAATTTAATAGACAGTAGATATATTAAACTACTATAGTGTTATAATGACTTTTATTGTAATATGAGTACAAGTTTGAATTGCGAGTATTAGTCAGATTAAAGTGTGTTTTGATCATTAAGTTGTTATGGACGTGGAAGAGCTTGTTTGGACTATCCCCAGAGCTAAGAATTATATGGCTCATAGAACAATTATCGCCAATGAACTCAAAATCAAAGTACCTCAAAGAATATAAAAATTTATGATGTACGAAAAATAGCGTTTTCAAGATTACAGAAATATCTTATTGAGCTAATATGCCAAACAATAATATTGAACTCAACCCTTCAAAAATACCTCTCAATATATAAAAATACAGATATTTAAAACTTAACGCATTGTATTAAACTCAGAAAATCCGAAACTTATATAGTAAAAAGATCTAGGATCTTGCAAACGGAAAATGTTAATAAAATTAATGATTCTGATGATGGCTTGTTTTTACTCGTGAAAGTAATTTTTTTCTAATCATGTAGATAATTTAAATACATACGTAAAATCTAAATATTGCGACCAGTATTTTCCTCAGTGTGTGAATTTGCAATCATTTAAATATGTATAGCTGTAAGTAAATCTATAAATTGTCAACATCCTTAAAACAGTCATTACAGCTATGGTAGTCATTTTTCACGGACATTCCGGATGTGAAATAAAAACGTATTAAGCAATTAACGATAATCGTTAGTGTAGAGGAAGTAACAACTGCAGTTCGCAGCTTAATAACGGGTAGAGATACTCGAACTACCAACGTACTTATATATATATAGTAGTAGTACCTATGTAAAATAAATACATACGTACAATAATAAATGAATGTGAACAACGAGAGAATAATTTATAAAGACAAAGGAAGATAATAAGTTCTGTAGAGGAGTGTACTCGTGAGTAATTTGTTGGCTATCCTGAAAGGTTTGCTTAACCCAAGATTAAAACTAACTGATAATTACATAATAACCACGTTCGGATAGCCGGGCAACTGTTGTGGGATCATTAATAACGAAGAAAGAGACCCGTTTAGTAATTTATTTGTTTAATTACTGATCCATAACAATTAAAAAGGCCAAGCGCTGGAAAAAGATGAAGGAGGAGGAGTAGGTTGTATCTGCACCGTGCATTATTACACGAACAAGAAAAGTATTTTCTTGTATTTCGAAAAATGTGTCATGTTAGCCATGACCGAAATGACATAAAAGCAATTATTACATATTGCTTACATATTATATATACACGGTATTTCAATTGAAACGAGCCACCTCAAATAACTCTTTTAATGAAGGATCTGACGATTTAAAATTATTCCTAGGGGAGCTGCAGCCTCCACCCTTAAAATTTGAATAGGGGAGATGGATTTTGTGACCACTAATTCAAATGGTCTTTTTAATTAATTAATAGGATGATAAAAAAATACTGAAAGGGATTTCTCTAACATGCTGTCTGAGGGTAACGTGTGCAACGACCTGTATAATATAACTAACTTCAAGTAACATAGCAAGTTAGTCCTAGGTTACCTTAAACCATGGTAAAAGTCCAATACTTTTAGTTATTTCAAAGAGCGAAGATATGCGTCATTTTGTAAGGGTAAAATTTAAAAAAAAAATTTAAATTAATTTATACTTCGAAAACGCTTTGAGATAGGTATAGGAAAATCAGCTTCGCTTTAATAGAGAATCTAACTGTGATAGAGAAATACAGTGGAATCTCCCTTGATCGGACACCTACCGGACTATTCCAATCTGTCCGCTCAAGAGAGGTGTCCTATTAAGGGAATAGTTAATGAATTTTTTAAATATTTAAAATAAGTAAGTTCATAATGAACCAATATGAATCGTTTGTTTTGATACTTTGTCCCAAGCGTTCTTTATAATGTAAGTAGTATCTAAAATGTTAATTGATTTGTAGGTTCATGAGCTGAATTTGAACAATCAATTTTTGCTAAAATAATCTTAACGACAATGGTTCTATAGTGCACCTTAATTTTTTTTATTATACCCTGGTCAAAGGGTTGACATACCGATGCAATTAGGTTATTAGGTGAAAAAAACACCAACTTAATGTTATGCAGTTCTATGCGAACAGGCATTATCAACACATAGCAAAATGTGTGTCTTTTGTCTTTGCATTTTGCTGTCTAGTACCTTCAACCATTCCTTTTTTTTTATTTCTCTTTTTCTTGGTTTTTAGGTTTGATAAATAAAATGTTTTTGTTTAATTAAACTTTATACATTTATTTATAACTTGAAAAAGCTTTTAATAAAGCGAAACGTCGTTAGTCATTCATACTTTTATTATTTGGGACCTAAAAACCAAGAAAAAGAGAAATAAAAAATATATACATGGTCAAGATCCAAATATTTAAAAATTCAACCATTCCGTCATTATAGTACCAGTCATCCATGCCTTGCTGTTGGCCTTCGAAGTAACCAAGCAATTCAGTCATTTTTATATTTTTGACAGCACTAGGTTTAGCCGCATCATCTATAACCAACAATTTTTCTTTGTCACCAAGCATGTTAACATAGTGCATGATGGTGACTCTTTCTTTCGAAAATTTGCCGCCGACGCATTTTTTCTGTTTTAAATGTAAAGTCTTGTCAGGAAGAGCACGAAAAAATAGCCCGGTTTCGTCGGCATTGAATACATCCCTCGGTGAATAACTTTTCAAAATTGACGGTAATTTATTTAAAAATGTTGCTACATCTTCCACCTTAACACTAGCTGCTTCACCAGAAATAGCTTTGAAACTTATATATATTATGGCGCTTTCGAAACGTATCTAACCATCCATAAGATGCGTTAAATCTAGTATAGTCTGCACTCCCAGCAATTTCTTTCGCTTTACTCTGCACTATGGGCCCTTTAAATTTGAGAACATTAAAATAAAACTTACCTTAGTATCCCAGATTTTTACCTGACAGAGGAATTCCTTTACTTCTTGCTTTGACAAACCACTCGTACCACATTCTGTCTACATCTGCACCCCCTTTCATAATCGTTTCTCATTAAATTAACATTGGAGTGCTACATTTTCAGTAGATCGTCTCTATTTTTTATGATATTAGCCGTCTGAATACCAAAACGTTAGGAAGAAGAGGTAACACTGCATGGATGTTTGTACACGATGTTTTGCTGTTCATTCTGTCAACTTTTTCCTGAGCGTTTAACGCAGGCAGGAAATGTGTCTATGAATAACTAGCCGTTTATGCTGACAAGATATTTCTGTAGAAGCAATGGCAACACTCACATAGAAGAAAATTACGAAAAAATAATTAATTAGCAATTCTTTTACATTAGACACACCGATACGAGTAGTAGAAAAGTACTCTATGCAACATAAGCATGAAAGAAGGCACACCCATTTTTTTACACGACTATATTGCTAAAAGAAACGCAATTCAAATAAATATGAACAATTCCTTTCAAATATGCCCTATTAATTGTATATGTTAACTGCAGCTCTACGTTGGAGATCACGTTTGGATAAAAATCCTCCCATCTCAAACTGATTTAAGCAGCATTCTGAGTGTAAAATTATCCATATTGCGATATTATAAAGTACATGCTCTAGTTCGATGAACTATTGAGAAATGCCCTAAAGCTATAGAACTGAAATGTGTAGGAATGAATACTAGCATCACAGTTTTTAAATACAAAAAAATATCTGAAGCTATCCCATGGATGACATCAGAATCCCATTTGAGATATTCGCATAAGGATAGAAAAATTATAGTTATTTACGTATGAAGGTTGGAAAAGTCAAGTTTGGAGATTGCGAGCCGAGGCGAGCAATCAAACGAATTCGATAAAAAATCGCTCTCCAGCCGTGGCGCGTACAATATTTCTCGACTACCACATGATTACCACTTACTAAAATCAATTTAGTTGCATTTGTAATGTTCAGAATACAGATGACTCATATTTGGATGATTATTTGACAGTTATTTTGACAACCGAACCTAGAAAAACTTCAGAATCTCTACAGAAAAGTACGGTAAAGTAACGGAAGTGACACGGTGGTATTTCAATTCGGTAAATTTTTCTATCCTTGAATGAGTGTAGTAAGGTTGTACTTTTGAATGTGGTAGTCGAAAAAAATACTTATTCGGAGATACTTGGAAAATGTAAGGATCGGTGATGTTTACGAAATATGTCGTAGAAGATTTTCAAAGCAGAAATCAAGTAAGTTATTCATTTTTTTGTAGTATAATATAATAATCTCTAGGATTCACTTAGAAATTAAATGTAAATTGCATTTCATGTTATAATTTGATATAACTCAATATTGCTAAGAAACATTGTTTCTTGTGTTTAAAGAGTATGAAGGAAAACAACGAATAGTTATGTAAAAAAATGTAATATAAGACTATATATAATAAATAAACATGCCAGGCAAATATATCAAAATATAAAAGCACTTACTAACAATAAGCTCATACCAATGATTCAATATTTTATTGTTCCTATTGCAATGTGTACGTAATCCTAATGGATGCCATATTTAATAAAGAACACGTTTTTACTTAACTAATAAAAAAAATCGCATGTAGTTTTAGTGAACGTTGGATAATCGAACAGCAGATTATGAAATAACACAAACGGAAAGGATTGGCGTGAATTTAAACGATTTCTTTAAAAGAGGGTAATTAATAAGACCCCACTGGGTGATAGGTTAATTTATAACGTTGGCCACAATGTGCTGTTCAACAAAAGAGAGAACAAGCCAACGGGTAACACGATACTCGATAAAATATCCTACTCACTTGGAACGATCCATACAATTGGTTACTTTACATAAAATAAAAATCAATTACACGGGCAACATTTAACATAGGTACACCCAGAACGTTATACAAGCATACAAACGGATATTCCCTGGAAAATAAAGTCGGTATTAAAAAGAGACTAACAAGTGAGAGCGCCAGGGTTAGGTTAAAAACTAAAGAAAAAAGACACGTCTATAAACGAAGAAATAGTGAACGTACTCAAATCGAATCGACGAATCAATAAATTATTTACATTTAACATGTGGATCTCTCGTTCGTAGTGGCCATAAACAGAGGAGTTTGGCGTGCTAATGGGATTTCGATAATTTATATGTCATTAGAGAACTTGTTTCTCTTTTAATGTATGTGCATGTTTTTGTAAATTTGTGCTAATTATTGTTATTAATTGCCAACAATTAATTATAATGTTTTAAAGTCGTGTATATTTCAAGATTTATTGTGATTATTTACCTACATTCCAATTTCTAATGTTTCTTATATACGGGTTGGGATAAATTATGGAACAAAGCATACATCTTTAAACGGAAACCATGGTATTGATGAAATTTTGCAGATTAGTGTTTTCTAGCCGTGGTGCGCACAATATTTTTTCGATTACCACGGGATTACCACTTACTGAAATCAATTTACTTACATTTGTAGTGTTCATAATACAAATGACTAATTTTTTAATCATATATTGTGTGACAGCTATTTTGACAACCGAATCAGAAAGGTACGATAAAGTAACTGAAGTTCAATTCGGTAAAGTGGCGTTTTCTATCCTCGAACGAGTGTAGTAAGATTATACTTTCGGATATGGTAGTCGAAAAAATATATAAATACAAAGAAAAAATTATATAAATTCATATATAATAAAATGGCTATGTAATTAATATTATAACCCCCAATTGCACCACTTGAACTTAAACGTAATTATTAATTAACTTTGGTTTAAATTATACTCTTAATTAAATTTAAATATTATTGCACCCCAGATTTTTAACTTACTGTTACATAAATGACACAAACTTGGCAACATTTATTTTCTTTTCACTTGAGGTTAGCAATCTTAGTGAACAAAGGTGAAATCTGTGGTCTGTGCTGGTCTGTGGTAGCTTTGCAAGCAAGTTAAGCAAGATTAGAATCGTTAGAATTTAGAATACGTACGTTCATCGTACCTTATACGTTAGTATTACAAAAATGGATCAGTTTGTACAAAGTAATAGCTCACAGAAGCGCAAAAGACGAGCCAATTTTCCTTTAGATGAAAAAACTTTTGCAAATAATTATGAAACATAAAGAGATCGTGGCAAACAAGATAGCAAATGACATAACATGGAAACAAAAAGAAGTAATTTGGAAAAAGATTGCAGATTTTTTCAATCAACAAGCACTAAACCGATTTTACTGATTTTTGGATTAAGTTTGAAACTTTTTTTTGTATAGTTGAGTTACTGTGGATTTGTTATACCTCTACATGCGATAGCTTTGCATTGATAATTAATCACTTTCTCTGTTTTAGTTTTTAGCTTATAGTTTAGCAAGAATAATAAATCAGTTATGTGTCTAGTGTGTTTTTCAAATATTAATATTAAAATAATAGGTAACAAAAGAAAAAAGAAAAAACATTCTAATCTTTTTGGGTTTTGTTTCTGATAGTAGCAGTTTTTCAGTGTTTGTTTGCTTTTTTTACAGCACACTTTGATGAACTTGGGCCTGTGCAATGTTTTTAATGTTTCTAATAATTGTTTTTTTTTATTTTTGTTTCTTTGAGTGCTATACCTTTGTGTAGATTTTCTTGGTACATATTAAGAGCAAGGTAGGAATGAAAAATGCTGCGCATCAGTAGCAAGAAACAAACTGGTGAGGGACCAACTGCAAAAGTTAATATTGAAGAGCCTGAGGCAGTACTTTTACAAGTTATGAATCCGAAAACAGTGTATGGTTTGCAAAATAGCTTTGACTGTGACAAGGATTTGCCTCAGGTAATTATAATAGTCGTGTTAAAATATATAAAATATACAGAATGCTCAATGCCCAAACTTGGTCCACAACACATTCTTTATACGTAAGATTGAACCACAATCCGAAATTCATATTGTGAAGCTTTCCAAAATACTTACATGTTTTAAAAATTCGAAACAATAATATAAACTGCAAAATACTGGCGTTTAAAATTAAACCAAAATTTAACATTTTTAACTGTCAATTACACTACGGTGCACATGAATACAAATGTTACAATTATAACTGATGGTTAAAAAGTGGTGTACTAGGTGGGGTGAAAAGTAACCTCCTTGACCGCTAGAATGCGCTGCTACTGCAAAGAAGGTTATGGTGCCTTGAAGTCCGTTCATATTTAGGCAGACATGCCAAATTTCAGTGCGATACTGTATTTAGTTTTGTTTTGACAGCTGATTGTTGTTGACGTGTTTGGCATCATGTTGAGTATGGACAAAAACGATTTTCGTTCTCTCATAAAACATTATTTTTTGAGAGGCAATACGGCGAAGGAAACAAAAGAAAAGTTGGATAAATATTATGGGGCTAATGCTCCGTCAGATTGCACCGTCAAATATTGGTTTTGAGAGTTTCGTGGTGGCCGCAACTCCACTACCGATCAAGGCCCTCCGATGCGGTTACAGAGGACAATGTCAAGAAAATACATGAAATGGTGTTGGCTGACCGGAAAGTGAAGGTGCGCGAGCTAGCAGATACCACAAAGATTAGTACTGAGCGCACACGCCATATTTTGGGCAATATTCTGCATATGAAAAAGTTATCCTGCCGTTGAGTGCCGCGCATGCTCACTCCTGACCAAAAACACGAACGTGAGAGTACTTCGAAAGAGTGTTTGGACTTGCTGATGCGGAATCGGGCGGACTTTTGGCGTCGATTGGTAACTGTTGATGAAACCTGGATCCAGTATTACACACCAGAGAACAGAATGAGTGTCCGGCAATGGACTGAAGCCGGCACGAGTGCTCCGAAGCGGCCGAGGGAGGCTCAATGGGTCGGAAAGATTATGGCGTCGGTTTTCTGGGATTGTCATGGCATACTCTTCGTGGACTACCTCGAAAAAGGAAAAACCATCAACAGCGAGTATTACTGTGCATTATTAGAGCGATTGAAGGCCGAAATCGTTGCAAAACGGCCTCACATGAAGCGAAAAAAAATTTTGTTTTTGCAAGACAATGCACCGGCGCACAAGAGCATCGCAACCACGGCTAAAATCAATGACTTACGGCTCCAATTGCTGTCGCATCCACCGTATTCACCCGATTTGGCTCCCTCGGACTATTATCTCTTCGCAAACCTCAAAAGATGGCCCATCAATAAAAAATTCAGCTCACGCGAGGAAATCATCGACGCCACGGAGGAGTATTTTGCAGACCTTCCGGAAAATTACTTTTCGGACGGGATCAAGAAGTTCAGAAGATCAAGGAAAATCGCTGGAATAAGTGTATCGAGCTAAAAGGGGACTATATTAAATAAAATAAAAAAATTTTTGTTCATTCCCAAGGAGGTTACTTTTCACCCTACCTAGTAATTGAATATAAGAGATATTAAAAATCGTTTTAAAAATCTGTATAAAATGATTTGTTCATCAATTGATTTATGTTAGTCACAGCACATTATGTAGTTTCAAAAATGCTGAAAGTGTAGGTTTTACAGATTTCTTACCACAGATAACCTAATAATAACACGAATAATAAGAAACATATAGGGTAATTACCTAATAATCGTTTACATTAACTTGACACCGCGAATAATTTATTTGATATGTATCTTTTATATGCTATGTATAAACTGTAAATTGAATGTACGCGAATGTAAATTCCATATTGTATTACTAAAAGTATAAAATAGAAAAATTCCCAGATAAATCCTAATTAAAGTTAGTTTTATCCCAGAGAAACAGCGAGAAACCATACCAAGACTATTATTATTATTACTCCGGTTCCACAAAAGCGCAAACATTCGTAAAATAACAACATTGTCCGTGAGCAGATGTTGAAGATTAACAATCGCGTAACGCAGACTTAAAACATACGAGCGCAGACCGCGATCGTCAATTAGTAACAATCTCAGGACACTGCCATCTTTGATCAGATAAGCGAATAAACAGCGAAGTCGTTCATTTTATACAATTGACACAAACTATGTGCAAATGTTTGATAACCAGTATTTCAACTTCCATTATTGTCGACATTCATTTATTTTTATATGCGCTTCAGAGTATAAGCGCTTCCATAAGCTAAACGCGCGCCGGCCGTGTTGTGTTATTGTTGTTGCGAAATTAAATGATATGAGGCTCTTTGATATTTATAACCGTGTTCCTTACCATAGTAGTGGAGTTGGCCGGTTGTAATTTTCGCGGCCTCTGCTGTTATTATTTGATATTTATATACGTCGCGAATGGTTAAGAGTATTTTTTCAACTCTTGTTATATGCGCGTTGGCATTATTCAATTATTATACCCGGCTGCGTTAACGACGGCATTCTTTTCTTCCCATAAGTAAGTTGTTTTATTTTTTAACAGAATTTTATGTAGGTATTTTATAAAGCACTATTCTGTTGTTTGGATTGGAGTGCAGTGCCGTGTCTAGGAGTTCGACATCCTGAAAGGAACATGACTTAAAGTTATATATGAATCGTCATATCAAATAGATGTTAGCTCTAACTAACTGTACCTCATTTTTATAACCTTATTTTTACCTTAATTTAAGTAAATTTAACCAAAACAATGAGCTACAATATTTTGTTTATTAAAAGAGATATAGATCCTAACATTAAACACTATTAAATTATATTATATTATAATCAGGACGGATGAGCAATGGAACAGATTACATAATTAAGTATTATATAACTGCACTAACGAAATTCGCTATGTCCTTGTTGTTCGGGTGTTCATGCGCGCGAATCCCCCGCGGTCCACAGAAGGTGCATGCGGAACCGCTCTGCAGTTCCCCCGTGCCCCATATTTTTACAACCCCCGGGTCGCCCAGCGCCTGCGGTCAACTGTGCCGTGCGGATCCCCCACGTCACGTCGCGTTCCCGCTAGGACGACTACCCTATCATATTCAAAACCTCCCTAGCTTAAGCATGTTTAACGTTAATCAGGCTTTTTTGGTAAATCTCTTATATTTGTCACCCTAGTGGCTGGATGCAGAGTGACATTTTTGTTAAATGGTTCAAAAAGTTTGTTCTCCAGGGCAAGCAAAATCAATCCAGTACTTTTACTTCTAGATGGTCACTCAAGTTATTGATTTTGCAAGAGATGATGGCATCATATTAGTGTATTTTCCACCACACTTAACGTACCGTTTACAACCACTTGATGTTTCCCTTATGAAACCTTTGAGTTTATGTATTATACTGATGAGGTTAAAATCGAATCCCGGGCGGGTGGTAACTCATTTTCAAATTGCATCACTGCTTGGAAATGCGTACTTATAAGCGGTTACTAGGACCACAGCCAACAATGAATTTAAGAAAACTGGCATTTAACCTACAGACCATAACATATTCACTAATATCGATCTAGACGTTTCTGTGGAGAGCAACACTTCTAAAATAAAACTCCTACCAATTTGAAACCTCTTTCCCACTTGGATATCCAAGAAAGTCAAAATAAGTATATAGAATCTTTCTATTTAGTTCTAATTAATCCTAAACTGTTGCTTAATTAAATTAAATTGTCAGAATTGTATAACCTTGTTTTCGTCTGAATAGTTAATATTCCGTCAGAAATATAAAGAAACTACTTTACGCTCGAGCATAATTAATTTGTTTTGTTGTAAAACTCCGATAATTATAGGTGTAATTCTCGACACTTAATGTAATAAATAAGTTTCTAATTACACACAATTTGTAGGTAAGTCCGTTTACGCCGGTACGATAATTATCAAGTGGGACTCGTTGAGAACACACAGGTTATCTAAAATTTAGTTTAATTGCCTGGCGAGCAACTGTAGTAATTACATTTATATAGCAATAAGGCAAACGGTAATATTTTGCTTGACATTCAACCTTTTAACTGCGCTATCTAACAGGATAGTGTCCGTAAACCTCTATAACAGTATTAAAGTGTACAATCGACTAATTGTGTTAATGAATAAATGTGTGTAATAAAATTATTCTGATAAGAATGCGTATAGGAAATTGCGTTTAGTTATCTATACTTTTCGAACGTAAATACAGTGTGTTAAAAAACGGTTGTCGGATATTTTACCCAATTGTAGTACTGGTGGAAATAAACAAAAAAGTCTTAGTCAACATGGGTCCGCAATTCAACTGTTTTTGACATATAGTCGATTGCATATTGTTTTAGTAGGATAAAAATTTTCAAAGAAATTCTGATCGCAATGTAAATTAAACAAATGTTTATTTAAAGTAAAACTAAAGAAATTGTTCTACATGTCCACCGTTCATTTCTAAGTACGCTTCACACCTTCTTATGAAAGATCGACGCAATCTTTCGAAAATTCCTGGAGTCCTCCGAATTTCCTCGCAACAATTTACGATTCGTTGCCTGAGTTCTTCCAAATTGTTTACAGATCGTGCGTACACTAATTGTTTTAGATGCCCCCAAACATAGAAGTCTAGAGGTGTCAGGTCAGGGGACCTAGGAGGCCATGCAGTTGGTCCACCCCGTCCTATCCATCTCTCGTTGTAATCTTGATTTAAGAAATTTCTAACTACGATGGAAAAATGCGCAGGAGCTCCACCGTGCATAAACCACATATTTAATCTGTTAAAAAGTGGCACGTCTTCCAACAAAACGGGTAATTCATTTCTTAAAAAATCCAAGTATACTTGTCCCGTTAAACGATTAGGGAGAAATACTGGACCAATTAAACAGTCTCCAAAAATAGCAAGCCAAACATTTAGCGAAAAACGGTTTTAGTGATGCAGTTCAACAACAGCATGGGGATTTTCATCTGCCCAGACGTGATTGTTATGAAAATTGAATATTCCGTCTCTTGTAAACCCAGCCTCGTCACTAAATAACATCTGAGTCGCAAAATTAGGAGTTTCTGCCAGCTTTCGTAAAACCCAATGACAAAAAACCCTACGTGCATCATAATCGAGAGGAGCAAGAACTTGCACGCGTTGAATGTGGTAGGGATAGAGCTGCTGTTCCCGCAGAATTCTCCAAATGAGAGGATGACTGACGTTCAGTTCTGCGGCAAGTCTTCGGGTGCTAATATTTGGGTTGTCTTCTACCCGTCTCAAAATATCTAATTCTACTGCGGGAGAAGAAACTGATCTACGTATACCAGAATCACCATTAATTTTAAATGAACCAGTTTCGGACAGCCAGATATGAAGTCTTGAGAAAATCTTATCACTCGGTAACAACCGAGTTGGAAATTCTTCGGCATACATACGCCGTGCTTCAGTGGCATTACCATTCGCACGACCGTACATAAAATGCATATCGGCCATTTCTGCATTTGTGTACTTATGCATAATTTGAGAACAAAAAAAAAAAAACGCAAATGATAAATAATCTGATGACAGATGTCTGACAGAACTAATTTTAAGTCACAATCAGTTGTTTGACAAAGGGAACTATTCTCAAAACCGAAAAATGTTTTTTTTTATTTTAAAATATGCAATCGACTATATGTCAAAAACAGTTGAATTGCGGACCCATGTTGACTAAGACTTTTTTGTTTATTTCCACTAGTACAATGTGTATCAAAAAGAACTTCATCTAGTTGCCTATGAATGTAGCCTATAACTTATGGTTTGCCGCTTTCTCGAAATGCGGATATAGATTCAATGGGATAAAGGTTATCCAAGTGTCACTGTCAAAATTTATCATCGAGCGATATGGTAATGAACGGAAAACTAGTACAATTAGATTATTAATTTATTTAATAAGATAATCAAACAACTAAGGTAAATAACTTTGTAAAAATTTTAATTAATTATAATTTATAACAAATGTTCAAAGTGGTCACCATTCTGTTGAATGCATAATGCAATACGACGTTTCATGTTGTTAAAAATATTCTGCAATACATTTGGTGTGATTTCATTACATTTAATTGCAATTGTATTCATCAGGTCATTTAAGTTATTAATTCTGGTTTTATATACTTCATTTTTTAGCATTCCGAAAATAGAAAAATCTAACGGAGTAAGGTCTGGTGATCTTGCTGGCCAAACACCTCTGCTTATAATTCGATGAGGGAAGTAATGTTCTAAAAACTCTAAATTTTCGCGAGTTGTATGTGCAGTAGCCCCATCTTGCTGGAAGTAACCCCCATTGAGTTCGTCCTGTTGCAATTGATTTAAGAATGGTGTTAATAACTGCTTTCGGTATCGTTGGCCATTAATGGTATTGTGAAAAAATATTGGTCCGACTATTCTACGACGAGATACAGCTAACCATACTCCAACTTTAACAGGATGTAAAGGAACTTCGATGCGATTGTTTGGATTGTTTACAGACCATGTTCTGTAATTTTGTTTATTTACATACCCGCTTAAATGAAACCATGCTTCGTCAGTAAAAAAAAATGAGATCAAGAATTTCGTCGTTATTTAAATTTTCTTGAAAGAAGTTGCAATAATTAACTCTAGTAACGTGATCTCTAGGTAAGATCTGTTGAACAACCGATACTTTGTATGCATGCATATGCAAACGACGCTTTAAAATTCTATGAACGGTACTAGAAGATACGTTTGTTTGAGCTGATAAACGACGAACTGAGGTCTGTGGGTTTTCTTCAACAAGGTTTTCTACGTTTTCAACAATATTTTGCTGTGTCCGTGGTCTACCAGAACTTTTGCCTTTCAATACAGATCCCCTAGCCCAAAATTTCTCCACGACTAGACGAATGTGATGATGTAAAGCGATATTATCCACAACTCTATTAGGAAACTGCAAGTAAAACTGTCGCTTACATTCTCCGTAAGAATATTGCCATTCCTCATTAAGAAATTGTGCACTTCGAAAATATGCTTCAATAATAAAAATATTTTCTTGCAATGTGTACATTATTGTATTGTTTAAGAAAAAAACTTATTTGTCAGGAAAAAATTATATTGCTGTCACACAATGACAAATGTCAAAACGACACTAGATAAATAGTTTTTATATAAATAAAAGGTAAGTGGCTTATAATAAATTGGAAGTATTAGTTACTCAGCACCTACTGAGATGAAGATCTTTTTGAAACACATTGTACTATAATTGGGTAAAATATCCGACAACCTTTTTTTAACAGGCTGTATATGAGCAGAACGTAAGTTTTTTTGATGAAAAATTATATAAAGTGTTCCTATTTGAAGTGATAGAGTTCAAAGACGATTTGTTTTTGTAAAAGCCGCATTGAATGTTCAAAAAATTAATCATCCTCGTTATGTATTGCTTCTAAAGTTCCTTTTGGTTTTGTATTATATTTAGTGAGTAACTTAAGATGGATTGTTTTGTTTCAACACTTTTTGTGCTTTATAGTGCCACTTAATAAATGCCAAATTAGGTATAAAAGAACCAATCTTTATTAGTTTTTAAAAAACGATTTGTTCGGACCTCTAAATCGTTCTTTGATTGACACACTTCATTTCGCAAGTTTTTAAGACATTTGCAATTTTGTCAAAATATTGACGACTTTTCAGTAAAATGAAATACTTCATATGGTATTAGACATTAAGATATACTGATGTGGACTACCATTAGTTTTACGTACAGGAAACATTAACACAAACTGATGACAAATGATTCAAGAAATATATTAGACTCATAAAAATTTCGATTTCAGTAAGAACGTTGACATCATGATATCAACACCTTGTATATCGGATGGATTATAAAGATGAAAATATTTTCTTTAAGGAGAGACAAACCATGTTTGGGGAGCCCGAGTGGTCGCCCTTGAGTGTTGTGACTCTTCCCCTATTACATTAAAATCATTTATGCTCTGTTTAAGATATTTTTTTTTTTCGTTTTAAGGAAATTTCTGACATTTCTAATTTGAATCAAGAAAGGATAAAGATAGTGAATTTATGTCGTTAAGGTGCCAATGCACGATGAGAAATGCTCTCAATTGTGCTCAAAATTATCTTCAGGGTTGTCATCGATGGAGGAATGGGTAGAAAGGATTTTTCATATGTTCCAAAAGAAATGTAGAAAATCCAGAACATCGGCTAATAGAAAATTGGAAGGGATCTACACAGAAACAGAACAAGGTACACCATCATACTTACCAAGGGCATACTGATGCATTACTGACAAGATGTATTAACAAAAATCTATTTTTAAACAAAAAAATGCATTTGATTTATTTTTTCCAATGGTCAAAGAAGACAAAACTTATGTGTGCACATAAGTTGGAAGATTCAAAAAATTATTTGTAGCACTTTTGGTGCTCTCAACGAAATTAGATGTAGAATTCGTTATTGAAGAAAATAAAAAATAAATAAATAAAGAATTGTTTTTTTTTCAAAAAATATTAGTCTCCTCTCAAATAATTACAGTCGACCATTACTACTCTGCAAATTTCAGAATCAGATTCCAACTTGAACTTGGAAAAATCCTAATGAGCCAGTTCGGTGGGACAACCTATCATATTTGGTCTTAAACAGTGTTGTTTCCGCCTTTGAAACTGCCGATTTCAAGTACCTAAGTCTAACGTTCAAAAGATATTTCATTTCCTTGGGCAACCTTAATTCTTCACTCCATAACTTTAGTGGCCCCAGATCATCTAACTTTATGTTTTTCGTGAATGCTGTATAATAGGACTAATGTTTAGTTTCTTTTACTTGGTCCATTCTTGCACAATTTGTAGAGCGTTCGGCATTTTGCTCTGCGTCATTGAATTTACCTTGGGTTCAAGTAATAAGATCATCTGCGTGTGTCCTAAAGTGCGTTTTTGCGTTCAGTTTTACTTTAGAATTCTGTTATTTTATTTGATATGTTAAAAACAAAATCACAAGGCAATTTAGATGTCAGTTAGTTACTGGTTTCGTCATATTCCACCTTTGAGTATTGAGTATTGAGAAAAAAAAAAGATTATCCGTATCGTCCACCGCCTATTGTAGAGCGGATGTTATTTATAAAGTTCATCCAACAAGCTCTGGCCCTTAAGGAATCTCAGAATCTTTTTAAATGAGGTTTTTTTCAGGCCTTCTAGGGAAAGGCCCTTAAGGAAGCCCATAATCTTTTTGAATGAGGCTTTTTTCAGGCCTTCTAAGGAAAAGTCAACCTTCCCAAAGATATCGTACCTAAGTGTAGGTGCTCTCTGAGTTTGCAGTGACCTGTAAAAACAGAAACAAATACTTTGACATTTTTACGGTCAAGTTCTAGCAGTTCTTTGGTTCTGACATGATTAAACGAAATACATTTTTTTGCATGTACGATACTAGAACAATGTTGGAGCACTTTCTGATGTGCCCATACATTGTCCTTTTTTGAAAGAGTGTCTGGTTCCTCGTTGCCATGCATGAGTGAGTGCCCAGGTACCCAGATTAGGTATAGGTTATCAACCGTCCCCACTGTATTTAGGGTATTTTTACAGCTCCAGATCAGGCTCGAGTTGCATTTATGTCCAACTAGTGCTTTCAGCACTGCCCGACTGTCGCTGAACAGTTTTATTGATTTGTGTCTGATGTTTTAATCCAAAATCTATCTAGCACACATCTCAACGGCATATATTTCAGCCTCAAAAATCGTTGTGTGTTGTCCAAGGTTGTAGTATATTCTAGCTCTTGGATTACGACAGAATATTCCTACACCCTGCTTTCCCACCTTTGTAATAACAAAATAAATAGGTACAATTTATTTTCATAGAATGGCATTCTCTGTTCGTCCATTCTTCATGGTTGAAAGTATAGTCGCTTAAAGTGTCATTTAATCCGCGAATTAACTATAAACGGAACAGATCGTATCGACTGGCTGACGTTGTCCAATTTCACGCAATTCCCACTCGGAGAAGTTCCATTCGCCGCTCTCGAAAACGTAATTAGATAACTATAACCTCACGGCCAAACAAAGGCGCATTCGTCGGCCGTTTCGAAATGCTTTAAAGGATTTAATTGATTCACCCGATTTGATCCCAGTGCTGTCGGCCTCCGCTCTTCGATACGTTCACCGAAGGCGACGTGATTCATAACACGCTTAATCGAACAACGGCTCGGCAGAGGCATTATCGTAAAATGACGCGACATTAGAACTGTTAATAAACGGATCATCTTGCACGCTGAAATTTGCCGGGGCGAAATCATTGTTTCCATTACACTGTGCGTGCGCCATTTCGTTCATTGTTGAACAGAGCGAATCGGTTTCGGGCAATATTATCAAACTGTGCTTTAATAAATAGACTGATGAAACAAATGGGAATGGGCGAGGCTGAGATGAGGACTTGCCCCGTGTTCAGACTATTTTCCGAAACAATATTGTTATTATTTACATGTGTAATTTATTTATTAATTATTATAAATCTGTGAAATAATTTCTTGAATATTTATAATAACATTTATTGACAACTACAATCGAAGTACAACTGTCAAAAAGACTATGTCACCCTTAGGTGTTCTTCCTATAGCCTCGGTCTTCGGGTTGATCTTCACCCTTCCAAGCTAATCAATATCCAATCGGGTATATTGGGGTACGAATCGCCACCATTGCTTTTGCGAAAAATTTAGACTTTGGATGATTATCGCTTACTGATAATTTTGATGTTGCTTCTGTCAGATCACTTTGAATATGAAGTTTCCCTTTTGAATGTACATAGGTGTTCGCACTATTTTCGAATGCTTGTCTCCTCAAATTAGTTAGTAACTAGAGCAATGTTCGGGGCATCTCACTGTTGTACGGTTGGTGAAAATAATCGAAGGTAGTTCTTTTGAAAAACAGTTATTTTTTCTATATAAAACCTACTTCCCGAGCACCTAAAGAACCCTGTATCGACAAAAAGATCCTTTGATGGAGATCCCGTATCCAGCCCGAAGTTGTTCGGCAATACAGTTCTTTGGATGTTGGATGGTCTCTCCTGACGGAACAGTGCCTGAAATACCTAATTATTAGATATTTATTTTTCAGAAGAATAAGAAACTCCATTTCTAAATTTATCCTGTTAATATGAATTTTAATTTAAAAGCGTGATCTGTTCTAATACGGTAAAAGTGAGGTTAGATTTCGCTCACTTTACGCACTAATATATAATTTTAATTAATTCAGTTGATATCTGATATGGCTTGCTGGGGTAATTTTAAGCAATTTTTCTTTTAAATATTTTGTTAACCTCTTGGAACCCTGAGTATCATACGATACATCGGGAGTCCAATGTTGACGATCAACTCCTGGATGATAGCGAAAGCGAAAATGACGATTTAGGTGAAGATAATCAAGAGAGTGTCGATGGAAACGTTGATGAAAACCCAGACGACGAGAGTACCCTGATAAAATACTTGCAAAAAGGGAAAAAAAAGGAAATGGAAAAGGAAGCGGAAAACCACCAGTCCAAACACCACTTGCAGTTCTGCCCAAACTTATCGATTACTTCAAGGAGTATCTTCATTTTGATTTCTTCGATTCGATGGCCACATTCACCAATACGAATTCAGTTAAATTGACTGGTAAATCCATCGATACATCAGGAAGTGAACTGAGAAAATTTTTTGCATATAGCATCCTGATTGGAATATACAAGTTACCAAGAATTCGAATGTTTTGGCAATTGGATACTCCAGATTCAATTGTTGCAGATAACATGTCAAGGAATAGCTTCTTTACACTTAGAATAAGGTTAAAACTTCTCGATGACAATTCAGTTTCAAAGCAAGTCCGGGAAATTGACCGTTTTTGGAAGATTAGGCCAGTCTTGGATAGAATTCAAAATGCCTGCCTGCAAACCGAACGAACACAACAAGTGTCCATTGATGAACAAATGATAGCTTTCCACGGAAAAGTTAGAATGAGACAATTTGTTCGCGGTGAGCCTCGTCCCGTAGGCCTCAAAATCTTCGTAATGACGACAACTACAGGAATTGCACTTGATTTTCTGATGTATGAAAGTAAAGGTCGAGCCAGACAGTCTTCCTTGATTCCAACACCTGATAAATTAGACGTAGGTGGAAGAGTGGTTCTAAAACTAACTGATGCTTTGCCAAAACGGGTTTCTGTCTTTGTAGATACGTATTTCACGTCGCTATCCCTGATAGACTCACTTTCCCCACGGGCAATCTATGTGACTGGTACGCTAATGAAAAGTAGAATTCCAAAAACTACCATATCGTTCAAAACCAAAAAAGAATTGAAGAGGTCGGGAAGAGGCTCTCACAACATGCTCGTTACGGAGAATAATAAGATCGCTACGGTGAAATGGTTCGATTCTAGACCCATACACCTTATCTCAGCTGAATTTCGTGATGAACCGCTAGGACAATGTAAACGCTGGTCTGTTCAAGAGAAAATCGAAATCAATCGCCCTGCTGTGGTTAGAAACTAAAAAGAAAATATGGGAGGGGTTGATTTACTCGATCGTGTTATTGCAAAATATCCAATGAACAGCAGGACCAAGAAATTGACAGTACGATGCATCTTCCATTTCGTGGACTTTGCCGCAGCAGCTTCCTGGCTTCGCTACCGAGAAGACGCCCGCGCCGCAGGACTTTCAAAACGGGAAATTATGGACTACGTTGACTTCAAATTCTCACTTGCAAAAGCGCTTTTGTACTCTGGTCACCAGGACGAAAATGACGAAACATCGGACGAAAGCACAGAAGAGAATCTCGAAGAGGGTAATTCAAAGAAAAGAAAGGTTTTGCCGATTCCAGACAAAAGAGTACGTATGGAAAACGCCAAGCATCTGCCAAATTTTATGAACGAAGAACAAAGAACAAGAGCAAGATGCCAATACCCAGGCTGTAAGATGCTCAGTTGCGTTAAATGTGTTTCTTGCAATGTTTTTCTGTGCTGCAATATGCAAAGAAATTGTTTTTCTAAGTTCCATAAATAAAAAATGTTTTAATGTTACAAGAACTTTTGTATAAGCCAAGGGCCAATATCGTATATGATTTGCGAGATTGCACGAGTGCCCGAAGAGGTTAACAGTAGAAGTAAAAAATTCTATAGATGGTTTTACATTCCATTCATTTGGTGCTACCTGGGTAGTGTGTTTTACACTTGTGTAAAGTTAAGTATGAAATTAGTGGATTAAACTACAATTATTGTAAAGTCTAACAAAAAATGTTTTTTGTACATAAATATTTTGCTCTGTGTGGAATCTATTTGTATATTATTCAATTTTATTATTACTACATAAATGAGCCACACGCCATTGGTAAAAGAAATATATAAACAGCTTATTTACGTATGTTCACGAGCGTCAAGATAGATAAGACATGAATAGTTAATACGAATTAAGAAACACGTGTAACAATTAAAACAGATTGCGCCCAATAGATTCAAGACGTGGACGATGCGAGTACACGATAGTGGCGTTAGGAATTTTATTTTCTCCTCTCGACGAAGGTTCTAAAACGTTATTGGGACGCATTTATTGTGATCTGGACCTAATCGTTATTATATGCATAGTAGGCTAAATCCAAAGGAGCTAGTAGCGTGTTTATAATAGTTGAATAGGTCGCCACGGGAGGCGACACTTCCACTGGCCTTACCACAAGCGAGAGATACCATCTAAGCACGCCCCGAGAATTTTGACGTGCGTTATTATGATGGAACTCGTTTATGAGTGCGGGATACATGCGAAGTAAGACATAAGTATTCAGTCATATTTATAATAAAAGGAGAGAACGGAATTACAAATTAGACAAGTAATACGTTAGCCGGTTTGTGTACGGTCTACGTTCACGTGGGCACATGTTAGTGTTTGAACGCTTATGTGATCTTTAATTTGAATTTAAAGAAACCCAAAGCCGAAAAGTAATTAAGTACATACACGCAGTGCGGTAACCACTTACGGAATAAAATTATTTTTCATGTTATCGTAAAGTTTTATGAAAACTGCTCGACGACGTCAATTTTTAATTTTGCGCAAAAAATATAGCACAATGATGTGAGGATATTTCTTATTAAAGATATCAGCAACTTCCACTTGACTTCTACACTTTTCTTGAGAGAATGTTTTTCAGAGAGAGAGATAATTTACTAAAATGTTTCTGTCCCTATAGACGATAATATCATACTGATTTTATTTTATTGTTTCGTTGCCTAAGTTATTATGATTTTGGTGCAAGCGGCAATAAATATTTGTATAAGAATTGTATTTTTTCACATCCTAGGAGAAAAAGTTTTGCACGTGTGTGTAAAACTTTTTGGGCCCCGTTCTTTGCTGATATGTACCTACTGCAATTGGTCGACAAGGATTGTAGGAAAATAATTTTCGCTTTAAGAAAGTACCAACACTTTTTTACTTTTGCGCTTTTACAAAATTAATTGTCATCTAAAGAGTTTCCGAATCTAGCTCCCTTGAAAATAATTACACGAGTTTACACTAAAAATGTACATTTGATGAGGGTCGACTTTTCGTATGGATTTTCTCCTTCTGAATTCGAAAATAGATGTTAAATTTTTTTATGGAACATTTTTTGAGATATTGTGATTTTTTCATTTCTTTGACCTCCTAGCACTAAAAACTATATCTAGAGCTAGATGTGTGAGATTTGGTTGTTTTTGGTATAAAATGAAAGATATTGAACTGATAAATAAATACATATGATGCAGCTAGGCTATTCAAAAGATATAAATGAAAATATTTCAGATTTCAACTAAAATTAAATCGTTAAACTAATTCTATGGGCACGGAAAAATAGAAATCGATGAAAAAGATCCTATTTAATTTTACTTAGTATTTTTCATACACTAGTAGTAAATTTCCAACCATTTACCAGCACTACGGTAATACACAAACTACAAATATATTTTATATACCCTGTCGAGGCATATTAATGTTTTTTTTGTAACACTATTAGGTGTATTGTGTGTTTGTATATGCACAAACCTATATGTTTCAACGTTTGTAAATTATGAAAATGCAGTTGTAGGTCACCCACAGAAGTAAGAATGTATTATTTAACTACTAGATTTATTTTAAATTAGTCACTTACCTAAATATGCCTATAGATAAAACAAAAAGAACGACCACTGGCACCTGCCAGAACTAACATGAAAAACAATTTTATTCCATAAGCGGTTACCACACTGTATATCTCAATAGTGGTGGTAAATCTTCATCTTTTGCTTTTCAGTTTCTTCATCGCTTTATTTGTATAAAATTGCATACATGTAAGTACGAAGATATTTATATGTGAAAATCGTTTAAATTGGGTTATTATAACTGTTATATCGGAATGAATGAACGTCATTAATTCATTTCGTAATACTCTCTAATGCAAACTTCCTTCTCTGTCAATTACAGGCGCATAATATAAGTATTTAACATGGTAAGCAGTAATAAATTACGAGTGCGTTTTTACCTAAGCAGAACAGGTCCTTTCGACTTCAACGAAGCCAGGTACTGTTAATAATGTCATAGAAATTTACTGCGTTTTAATAAATATTTCCCTAATTGGCACTCATGCATTACAAATGAGAACCTATTACTTGATAAGTTAATAATATAAACAGTAGTATATACACTATACGTCGTTTGTATAAGGATATATAGAAATAATAGGTGAATATCTACTCCTATTGATTTGATTTAGTATGCCATTAAAGTTTGTAAAATGACACCTTTTAAATAGGACTTAATCTATTAAAATAGGAGGCTATGTAATTAGTGTATAATGTTGTAAATTTATGCAGAGGATACCACAAGGTTCGGTTTTAGGCCCGTTTATATCGATCTTTGTTCATATTTTACTAACCACAATAACATTTGTTTATTTTATGTGTAGTATACCATTATTATCAGTAGTAATATCACAAGGGTTTTGTCAAATTATTTTCTGATTTTTCGTACTCTGACGTAATATTCGATGGATTATTTTTGACGTTATAATCAGAAACACTGCCGTAATATAAGTATGGAATGATCATGTACTAAATCTCTCTTGATTAATTTTTACAATTTTCATAGAAATTTATGGCAGAAAATTAAAAACATTATACATTGCCGTTTAATAAAAACAAATACTTTTCTTTTTTATAAAAATTATTGTCGCGGCAATAATGGATGTAGATTATTCCCGTTATAATAATAGTAATAATGCATCTTTATTTCTACTATAATGCACAAGCAGAAACAACGTCAAAACAAGAATAGGAGTACCTACATTTTAGTTTTTATAAACATTGTTAATTAAATAAAGTTAAGACATTCAGTAACATTATAAGGTTCCATATTACATATATAAGAATATATCGCTCTTTTAAATGTTAAAGTTATTTCCTAATTTTATATTTAACGGTAATTTATTGAAAAAACGAATACTATTATAAAGTACACCCTTGGTAGATTTAGTTAATCGACATCATGGCACGTTATAGTTTACTTTATATCTTGTTGTATGAGTGTGTGTTTTTTCATTATCTCTGAAAGAAGTTTTATATTTGAAGTTAAATAATAGACATTGATGTATATATATGCCATACAAGGTAAGCAAACTTGTTGATCGAAAGACAGATCGAAGTGATGTACCATAATTCAGGCCCAGCAGCGCGCGCACCGCCCTTTTTTGTAAAATAAATACGCGATCAATTTCAGGGGAACTACCCCATAGCAAAATTCCATAACGGATTATTGAGACACAGTATGAGTGGTATACTGCTTTAAGTGTCGTATAATTACTGATTCTACTTAAAATTTTCAGTGCAAAGCAAGCGCTACTGAGTGTTCCATACACCTGTTCTATGTGGTCACTCCATCTAGTCTGTCATCTATGCAGATACCTAAGAAACAACAAGATTTTGATAATTTGATTTTATCCCCATCCAATACAATAGCTACTGGGGTGGTGATGCCCTCGTTAGTTTTGAATAGTATACAACAGGTTTTATTTTTATTTAGTTGTAGATCATTTTCTGAAAAATATTGTTTTACGGAGCGATATATATATCAGTTCCAGTTCGTACTAAAGTTGGAAAATCATAAGCACTAAATAGTAAATTTGTGTCATCCGCATAATTGATAATTTTTTGCGTTTTAGTACATGAGACGTATAATAATATTTTGGTTGGCTAAAAAGCATGTAATAGACTGCAATTGAAAGTTTCTATTGGTTTTTAGAAACGTCAAATAGTTACTTACGTGTGGAAAGCGATGTTTTACCGAACGAATTTGGATATTGCGAACCCAGACAGACCCGAGGAGAGCAAACAACGAGTTCGATAAAACATCACTTTCCAGCCGTGGTGCCTACAATATTTTTTCGACTAGCACATGATTACCATTTACTAAAATTAATTTACTCGCATTTGTAGTACTTATTTAGAATACGGATTATCCATTTTTGAATGATATATTGTTTGACAGCTATTTTGACAAGCGAACTCAAAGTTCGGAACCTTAACAATACAGTAAAGTAACGGAAGTGACGCGTGATAGTTTAATTCGGTATATAGTTATTGGAACGAACGAAATTAACGAAAATGATGCGTTGTCCGTTCAATTCATAGTTCAATTCGATAAAGTGGCGCTTTCTATCTTCGAATGAGTGTAGTAAGGTTGTACTTTCTGATGTGGTAGCCGAAAAAAAGATTTACCGAAAGATATTTTGTACGAGAGTTTTCCAAAGATTGAGTGCGATTTAAGGCTTTTATGAAATCAATTTTTTATGTTATTTTTTCTATTTGGATAATTATCAATTTTAAATTAATTTTTTTCTGCTGTGTTTTATTTAAAATTCCGAAACCTGTCAATTGTTATATCAAGGGAAACAACTTTTAATGACGGGCTTGACAATTTAAAATCATTTCTGCGGGTGCAGCAGCCCTCATCTTTAAAATTTGAATAGGGAAGATGGATCGGTCTTGAATGAGTAGTCATTTGAAAGGTGGTTCGCTTCAATTGAAATACCCTGTATCCATGAAGTAGAAAACGCAACCAGCGATGCATATAGTTAATTCTTGGTATAGTGATGAAAAAATTAAAGTCTATTGAAACTTCGTGATCTATATAATAACAATGCCAATTCATAAGAATCTGTTAGCTCATAAAAATGTTGCAAGTTCTTTTTTTGTATTGAGAGAATAATTTGTGAAACAAAATTTACGCTATTAATACGTATTAAATTCGTCATTCAGTTTTCAAAGTTTGTTGTACTCGTGGCAAAAAATCAGACAATGATCTCGTAGAAAAAAAAAACATACAAATTTGTCCATATGCACACTAAATTATATTCATAATATATAAATATTTAAATCTACAGCCTGTTCGCATGCGCATTGACGCATCAGGAGAGAAAATATAATGTTACGATTAATTTAAATATTGAGCGGTTAAAAACGGCCAATTTTAATTCGTATCGATGCCTATTTATCAGACTACCCGCGAGTCCTATCCGTTCCTTAATTAAGGAGAATAATTCTCGTGATTTGCGTCGTCGGTAAATTCCGAATAAGTGCTCGCGATTTGTTTATTTGTTTTCGTGAAAAATTATGCAGATTATCGCGTATTTCGTTCGTAGGTACTGCATACATACATATACGCGTCTTCCACAGGCTACGAACTCTCCTTACTTCTCGCAAAGTGCTTTTTGTCATGCCATTTTAAATTTCGAAATTTAATATACTAACGTATTAATGATACGCTTTCGTAAATCCGAACACGCAACGTGTGGAGGTGATAAAGTTATATTTGTGAAAGGGAATCATTTATAATTTGAGATATTTTCGTTTTTCTTTTGCTTGTATTATGGATAAAGGCTAATAAAAAATAATGTAAATAAAAAAAGGTTTTCCAATGAGATTCTAATTTTAAAAGAAACATTTATTTATTTTTAAGTAGTACTAAAATATTTATTTAAATTTAAAGTATCAACTCTCCGATTATTTGTGGAAAAGAATAATGAGTTTGCAAGTAATTATTATTTTGAGGAAGCTTTGCATGATATTTCAGAGAGGTCGCTCGAATATTGTTGTTGGATCCTCGGAATCCTAGATGCGGCGGTTTTGTTTATTGACGAACTCACTGAAATGGAAGGGCTTCGTTGTTAAAAATGATTTTTCTA
The DNA here is from genome assembly GCA_949128085.1 of Cetonia aurata. Classification (NCBI taxonomy): domain Eukaryota; kingdom Metazoa; phylum Arthropoda; class Insecta; order Coleoptera; family Scarabaeidae; genus Cetonia; species Cetonia aurata. The sequence goes on along the minus strand of OX421887.1, from coordinate 19,734,300 downwards.
AAAAGAAGCCACATTACCTGTCTGCATTTCCAGCACACAATAAAGCAAAATTTCGGCGTTCTTCGTGATCAGATGGCGTCAATTCCTGTGCCAGTTGCACTTTATAAACATGTAGGATAAGATCTTCACGCAGAATGCCATGAAGGTTGGTTTGTGAGATCCTTAATTGCTGTAAACGTCTTAGAATAGACAAAACTGGGTTTTCTGACGCAGCGCTTTCAGCGACACTGGCAATGTTTTGAGCTGATCTGACGGTAGCAGTCCCAATAATTCATTTTTGAAGTTGAGAAATATCATTTTTCTAATTTCTATAGGTAATTTATTGTAGGCGTGTACTGTTATTGTTGATGGTACTTGAGAGTGTTTATAACATTTAATTTTTTCTGTTGTTATACTTGATTGTCTTCTTGTATGATATTCATGTACTTGTTTGTTCCTTTTAAGTTTAATTTCACTGCACACCAAGTTGTTTTCAACTTTATATAAAAGTAGTAGATTTTTTTGCTGAATCAGTTCTCTCACTGTTAGTTCTCCTATTTTGTTATATAATTAAATGGACGATGTTCTTTTGTCTATCAAGTAACTCATAACGAGGTTGTGATAAATAGATGTTCTCATATGTTTGGATATGATGTTTTTTATTTTGCATAAGTCAACTATTAATTTTGTGTTTTTGTTTGATAGAATATCAACGTGTCCATCTGATTTCAAATTTTGTTGTAGTGATAGTCCCAAATTGCTCACTTTCTCTACTTTTGTTATTTTTTTATTATGAATGGTTATAGTGAAATTTGATGGCATAATTTTTCTTGTGAATACCATATATTCTGTTTTTGCTTCGTTAATTGTAATACGCGTGATTTCTGTGACGTCACATGTTGGGGTAGGTCATGGGTCTATATCCAAACAACCGCCATATTAGATTTTAACCTGTGTATTTTATATGGCGTTAAATCTGTGCGTATTTATTTTATTATTTTTGTTAAATCGGTGGAAGTTTCAGGACTACTATTGTGCTAAGTATGTTCCCTGAAGTATGTGTTAACGGTTCATCCCAAGTTTAACCTGGAAATTATTTGTACTCTCAGGATAATAAGCGAAATTCAAGGGCTAGTCACTTCATGCAGACTAAATCATTGATAAACGTACGAATTTTCAGTTTTTAAGAAAACAAAATGATTGCTAATCGAAAAGACTTATTTATAGAATTTGGTATTTTACTCTTTTAGAGCCAGAACACTAGGTTATTTTATAATTTGTAAAGGTAAATTTTATAAAAATATTGCCACAATATTTAATGCCTTTGGTTTGCAGGCTAAGATGATCACCAAACATTTTATTAAAGTATCGATTCTTTCAAATTTCTTCGATAGTAAGCAGCTAGAACGAGGGGAAAATGCTTTCGAAAGTGGTCATATCGTAGAAATTACTCTCGCTTTAAATCGAAACCCAGCAATATTAAAGGGGAAGGTGTGTGCGAGTATGAAATCCAAAGTGTACAATGTGGAGGTGAAAATAAAAATAAATATATCAAAACAAGGTTATTAACTATATTAATTTTGGATGTACGTACATATTGATAAAGATGACGACATCGTTAAAGCAAGATGCGAATGCCCAAGGGGACTTCTGTCATGTCATCGACGATGGCTGGGAATCAAATGTAGATATCTTATTTACCAAAGTTTATAGAATTTTTATTACATCAATAAACTATCTGGCCACTTATCTTTCTACTTATTTATTTCTTTAAAGTTAAAATTGTGTAAATTTTTATTATTTAAGTACTTTATTGCAATAAGAAATGTACGATTTCACAATTGTAGTGCCGTTCTCACTAAGAAAACAAAATGACCATATAAATATAGTCGATGACTATTTTCAAATTTCTGTGTTTTTAATGTAAAGTATTTAACCTATGCTCAGGTATATGTATGTATATGTATACCTCTAACATAAATAAAGCAAAATACAAATCTAAATGAAATTTATTAAAAATAAGTTATAAAATTGTTGTATTTCCTTTATTCACTTCCTGGCTTTGGAAAGGAAAAGAATTTATACTGTCCTCTATTATATTAATAATAACAAAAAATGTATTATCGATGCTTTGCTTCGCGAACAATGACTAGCCCTGTCTATATTTCTCTGGATCTGTTGGTTATTTTTACCCGTGTATATGATACAAGTATCATCCGCGAAAGCATATATGTCTCCATGCAGTTTTAATTTTAACATATCGTTAGTGTACATAATGTATAATGTTGGAGGTAGATTTCCACCTTGTGGTACTCCATATTCAGTTCGTGATTTTTCGCTTTGAGAATTATTTACAATCGTCGTTTGTGTCCTATTTATTTCTTTTTATTTTATTTTATTCTTTTCCGGTTACACCGAAGTTGTGTAGTTTTTGTACTAATTTGATCTTTGATATCGTATATCAAATGCATCTTTCAGATCTATCAAGATCACCACTACTGTATTTTTACCTTCAAGATTCTGCTTGATATTACATATTTAATAAATTTGCTGACATCGTTCCACATTGCTTCTCGAATGCATATTGTCTTTGTCTTAATAAGTTGTTTTTCTTTCAGATGTTGTGATAATTGTTTATGTATTTATTTTTCTAGAACTTTATTCAGTGTTGATAATAATGCTATGGATATGTAATTTTCTGGAAGTAATTTATTACATTTCTTGTATATGGATTGTTTGAGATATTGTGGGTATTGGTCTTCCCTTATAGTGTTATTAATTAATTTAGTAATAATTGGTGAGAGTTTTTCTATGTTGTTTTTAGTAATGTTTGTGGTGAGTTTATCAAATCCAGGTGCTTTGTTATTTTGAAGTTAATCAATTATTTTATCTACTTCACTCACATTCGCTTTCTTCATATTTAGTTGTAATGTTGTAGTTTTTATTTTGCTCATTTTGTTTGTATAATTTGGATTTTTTAATAATTGTACTTTTTACTGACAAAAGTAAAAAATTCAAGGATTACAATTCAATAGTTCAAAACCGCTGCGAAATTTAAAATGCACTTCTTAATCAAAAACACATTATTGCTATGTCCTTTCAAATTTTGTCAATGTTATTACAAATTAAGAAAATATGTATATCTATAGGTTGTTAATAAAACACTGGACAATATTCATAACCTTATCAGCAAACAAATTTTCTGAAAAATGCTGAAACACGTCCATTTCGTTGTTTTCAAAAAATATGTTTTAGTTTCATTTCCTACCATCGAGCTATGACGTTATCATTTTTTTTTTTACAAAACCGAATATAAAAATATAAAGCCCGAAAGGATTTACTAATGCAACCAAAGTGCCAGTTAACATATAAAAGAATTTTGCTAAATTGACAACAGCGTTGCGTATATTAACACAATTTCATTATCGAATCTTACTTCAACATACAAATTTGTAACTTTAAGATATTTTCGCTTAACGACTTACTGTCTGTATGTATGTATTTAAATCAACGACCCAAATTGTACACTCATTAATGACATGTTAATATTACCAGAGTATATTCGCCCTATCAGCTACTGTAATTAGTAAGATTAAGACTAATTAATTTGAATTAAAAATGTAAAAACTGTTCAGTAATAAGCGAATGCTACTTACAATGTACGTTGGTGACTTTAATACAAGTGATTTCAATTAATTACCGGTACAGATTATAGCCAGGTATAACGGTTTAAAGAGTTCGTTTACTTTTTATACTTCCCCGTTGTAATTATGTGTATTACATGTTAAGTCTAAAGAGATAAATGAAGGTAAGCAAGACGTAAATGGATCGTCAGTGATTTCCTTCTCGGGTATGAATTTGCATATTCAGTGAAATGTAATGCCGTCCCTTTAGAAAACAAAGAAAATAAACTATATGAGAGAGTTTTCCGTAGCAATGTATGTACTATGCATATGAACGATCTTTTAAGAAAATTTAACCAAAATAAATACCTGTTGGACTGAAAAGTTCGTAGGCTAACACACATTTTTTTTTATAGAATTTGATTTGATTATTCAATATAGTGGCCTTCGAGAGCGATACAACAATTATAGCGGTCATACAATTTTTCGATATAATTTTTATAGTACGATTTGTCTTTAGCCTCAAAATAGGCTTTAGTTTCGGCACCTCACCTCTTCATCAGCGCAAAATTTCTGTCCAGCGAGCATTCTCTTGAGGTCTGAGAATAGGAAAAAGTCACTGGGGGCTAAATCTGGAGAATATGGTGGGTGCGGAAGCAATTAGAAGCCCAATTCATGGAATTTTGCTATCGTTTTCATTGATTTGTGGCACGGTGCATTGTCTTGATGAAACAGCACTTTCTTCTTCTTCAAATGGGGACGCTTTTCCGCGATTTTGTCCTTCAAACGCTACGTAATAGTCGCTGTTGATGGTTTTTCCCTTTTTAAGATAATCGATGAATATTATACCACGTGCATCCCAAAATATTGATGCCATAACTTTGCCAGCCGACTTTTGCGTCTTTCCACGCTTTGGAGTCGGTTCATCACGTGCAGTCCACTCGGCTGACTGTCGATTGGACTCCGGTGTGAAATGAAGGAGCCATGTTTCATCCATTGTCACATATCGACGCAAAAATTCGGATTTATTACGATTGAACACCCTCAAACACTGCTCAGAATCATCAATTCGTTGTTGTTTTTGGTCGATTGTGATCTCGCGCGGCACCCATTTTGAACAGAGCTTTCGCATATCCAAATATTCATCTACGATATGTCCAATACGTTCCTTCGATATCTTTAGGGTCTCAGCTATCTGAATTAACTTGACTTTTCGGTCATCCAAAATTAATTTGGGGACTTTTTTTATGTTTTCGTCGGTAACAGCCTCTTCGGGGCGTCCACTGCGTGCATCGTCATCGGTGCTCATTTCGCCTCGTTTAAACTTAGCAAACCACTTTTCAACGGTTGCTTTTCCTGGTGTAGAGTGCGAATAATGTTTATCAAGCCAAGCCTTGGCTTCAATAGTATTTTTTTTTCACCAAAAAGCAATGCTTTATTAACACACGAAATTCCTTTTTATCCATTTCTTTAAACGAACGAAAGTTCCTTCACTCAAAATACTATATCTCACAAACTAATTGTACGACAGTTATCAAATTTGTACGTGTCTTTTGAAGGTTAGAGCTAACTAAAAGTCATATTAATTTAATACTAGTAGCGCCACATATGTGTCAGCCTACGAACTTTTCAGCCCACCCGATAGCAGTTATATGCATTCTTTTTAGAAGATAAGTTATATAGAATTTTATACAAAATTACAGCCGAATAAATTAGTAAAGTAAGCTTATACGATGATTTTCTGTTAAATATTGCATTGCTTATTAAGGATTGAATGTCTTTCAAAAAGGGATAATTTACTAAAATGTTTCTGTCCTTGAAGATGATAATGTCATACTGACTTTATTTTATTGTTTCCTTGTCTAGGTTATTTTTATTTTGGTGCAAACGGGAATAAAGATTTGTCTAAGAAATGTTCTTTTTCCAAATGCTAGGTGATGGATAAAAATCAAAATTAGATCTCCTTAACATAGTTAACACGTATTTGAGTTCAGTTACTTAACTCTTAATCTCTCACTGTGTATGTTACATACCAATAATGAACAACAGCCTGTGTATATGCCTCTATTGTTACTATAATTTTAGAGTTACGTAAGAAAGGTAGTGAGATTAAACGCTTCGAAGAATTCATACTTCATCGTGTCAGAGTCCCGTCAGTCGAACTAATAAGCAATTATCCACCGGGTATACCATCTCCTAAACCAATTCGAGATTGGGAGCAACGGGATGCGAATGATTAATTAATTCCATAATCAATACTCGCGCGATCATTAATATAGCCCGATGATATACGATCGTTTTATGTATTATTACTACAACTTAATTTCTTTTATTACTGGCGTAATTTTCTATTCTCTTTGTTTTGCTATCGAAGTTGACGTGAACACAATAAAACCGATCAAAGGTTATCAATATCGAATTTTCTTTTAATGGATATTCCTTACAATTACGCATAAATGTATATTATTATGCCGTTCGATTATACGGTCCACTTCTCTCGTACGAGATCACTAAAACCCTTTTTCGAAACAAACGCAATTATCCCCGCGGACATGGTCATTTGCTGTTGGATATTTTGCTCGTAATTATTTTCATGTGTCATTTACGACAAACAATGACACAATTACCACAATAGGCATCTGGTATTTCTTAAATATCAATAAATGTTGTTGTAATTTGTTTTTTAATATGCCCTTGGAACATTATACAGGGTCTTACAGATAAACTGCAATCTTCTGTTGCTCAATTTTTACTGCACGAAATTGCATCTTTTCCATTTTCTTTTTATTTTTCTCCCACGGGCAAAATGACATAATAATAATAATATTCTTTGTTACCCAACGAAAACCAGTTACAGGGTAAATATATTAAAAAAATTTACAATACGCACATATTAACTTATAATCAATTCTTAATTAATTCTGTCTTACAAATAGTGAGGCCCGCAGCCAGCCGCCTGAACGCCCGCCTGCAAAACCAACTAAGCCGCCCTACCCTCTACTCTATTTTTTAAGTGGGGGTTGCACAAAGGAACTTTTAAATTTATTAATTCATAATATAAAATAAAATTATAAAAAAATACTTTTCACAATCAAATAATATACTGTATTTAGGTACTATTTTTACACGTGCTGCGAAAGAAGTGTCAAGTATTTATACAAGTATTTATACATTGATATAACCATTAAATGAGGAATTTAACGCAGCTGCCATGGTTAAAATAAGCAGTTTAAACTAGCGTTGGGCAGAATCGAGCACTTTTAAGAATCGAATACTTGGCGATCGAATGCCGGTATTCGAATACTGAAACAGAATATCAGAATTCAAATACCGAGACCGAATACCGAGGCCGAAAACTGAAATTCGAATATCGAGACTGAATACTGGAATTCGAATACCGAGACCAAATACCGAGAACTGAGACCGAGAACGCATATCGAGATAAGAGAATCGAGACAATACCATTACAAATGATGATGAATAATATTCAAAAATATTTGATGATTTTATGAATTATGAAAATTTTTCAATATCAAATTGAAATTCAACAGGCTTGAGGTGTAACACATATTTTGAATTTTTTCCGAATAGTTCTCAAATACTTCACACGAAGTACTCGACTTCAGCGAGTATTTTCAAGAATCGAATACTTTCAATGCTTAGCACTCGAAAGCCCTTCACTAGTTTGCATTCAGTAATAATAATACAAAAAAATATGGCTCGAAAAGTTACAATGGTTGAATTGTCATTTCGGTTATGGGATATGTACTTCTGATTCAATTTTAATAAAAGTTTCAAGGAATTCAGATTCGCAACGCTCTAGTCTGTCTATATTTAGAGTAGTCATGCTGCATGTATACCAAGCGATGCCTAATACATAATTGTATATTGGCATATAGGGGTGAAGCTACTTGGGTGCGTTAAGACGCTAAATATGAGGGGTACGCAACATATTAAAATAAAAGATGTTTAGTTTTAAGAAATCGGATAAGATCACTACCAAGAGACAATTGGAAAGATTGTTGGTTGCACTCTAAATTAAATACTCAAAGATATACAAGGAAATTATAAAGCCATTCTTCATGCTTTAAATGGCAAAAGAAAATGGTTTCTGGACTTCATTTAACAAAAAACAAATATTAAAAATTTGTTTTTTCAGAATTTGTCTACAACCGACATATCTTTAATTTGTAGCTTTTGGGAAAAATCATTCAAAATTTACATTGAGAGTTCCTAATGAATACATAGACGTTTTAATAATGACTACATAAGAGATTTACAAAAATTGTACACATGTGATAAATGTAATAACATTCAAAATGCTGTATTAATTATCCCTGTATTTGCCGCCCCCCTGAGCATGCCGCCCGCGTGCGGTGCACGCTTTGCACGCCCGCTTGCGGCGGCCCTACAAATAGTGTAATTAACAAATAAAGCATTATCTTGAATTTAATAGGTAGTACAATACAAAATTAACTTACAACATCTGATGACAGAAAGAACCAAAAATAGTCGAACTAAATTAGTGGAAAATGTCGGTAAAATAGGAATTTGCTATTCTGAGCATACGGTTAATAGGCGCATTCCTGAAAATATTCGTAGTAGCCCTTGGCAGACCAAAGGTCACAGAAAAGCGAGCAGATGGTCGGTGAACATGGAAATTAATCAGAGATAGCAAATGAGATGAATCTAACGATCCATGAATTAGTTTCTGAATAAATCGGGCACTGTTATTTCACGTCGTTCAGTTAAACATTGCATATCATGCCTCCCCAACAGATAAGTATAAGCAATTCCTCTTGGAGGGTAAATGCCATCAATTCGAAATGACAGAAATTTAAGGAACTTACGCTGTACACGTTCAACAGAAAGCTCATGATAGAGATAATAGGGCGGCCAAATAAATTAAGCATATTCTAAGGAGCTAACAACGAATGCAAAATAAAGAGTTCTTAAAGTGGCACAATCAGTGAAGTACTTGGATGAACGAATGTTGTTAATCATATATGATGAATCAATTATATTACGCCTTCGTGAGTAGGAAACCAAACAACGTTTGTTTATGTTTAAGTGCATTGGTAGTGCACCATTCCACAAAAATATCTAATAGCGTTTTCAGCTTACTGCACTTTACTGCACTTTTATGCACTGATTGTATATCCATCTTATTTTAATACATAATATTAGTAAGGGAGCTAGATATACTCCACGCGTGTAGTGCAGTAAGCTGAAAACGCTATAAGTTACGTTGCAGAATTGCGATATCCTCATCAGAGTCAATAACCACATAGATTTTAATATCGTCTGCACAGGACAACTTACTACATTGAGTACATCATTGATGTAGGCCAGAAATAGTAACGGCCCCAAATTGAAGCATTGCAGTACGCCAGATGTTGAAGTAAACTCCTGGGATTGAAAGCCATTGAAGCAAACATAGTTTACTCTGTTATGTAAGTAGCAGGATAATAGGTTGCAGAAAACTGGACTCATACCATATGAACTGAAGTTTGTGTAAAAATGACTCGTGGTCAATCGTATCAAAGGCGCTAGACAGATCTGTATAAATGATATCCACCTGCCTTTGCTTATCTAGTTGTTCAGAGATAAACTGTGTAATGGTGGCAAGACTGGTGATTGTAGATCTTCCCGGCAAGAATATACACACAATGTATGGCACCAATTCAAGTAAGACTCATTTTGACAAAGAAAAGAAGTGAATTTTACAATTTTGAAACTTGGCCAATAATTTTTGCGGTTCCAGCTAAAAAAAAAAATTATAAGAAAGTTTAAACTGTACGGTAACAACTTTGGGTAGTTCTTGCATTAAGAGTATTTTTTGTTGTTGGTTTCCTGCAACAACAGAATTTGTTAAATTTTTGTTCATTTTACCAAAAAATATGTACTGTATATGTGCATAACCTCACAAACTAATAGAATACTTACCGAAATCCAATACGGAAATTTAATGACAGCTGCTTAGTCGACAATGGTTCCAAATCAAGTTTACAATGTTGGGAGGAGGCAAGTAGTGACTTATAACGCGCTTAAGATTAGCTTATAGCCGGGATATAACGAATGCATCAAAATATACATCATAATCAAGAAGAATGGTGCCCAGTATAATAAGATATTTATATGAATATTATGACCGTAGTAAGAATACCTCGCAACAATGACTTACGAACGGTCTAAACGGATTTTCGAAATTAATTTCTAGCGACTCAGGTGCCACACGAAACGTAGGTGTAGCGATAAATAGTCGAGATAGGGCGGGCAGAGCCTAGAGTACAATATGGATGAATAAAATACACTCACTCACTTGGTATACGCGAGTCTTGAACTGATGCGAGATATGTTCCCTAGATTATATACAGCCGGAATGAAGTTATCAGTGACCATATAGTTCCTTTCATTTTGAATCATTACTATTTGGTACGAAACAATTTCGTATATAATTACTTTTTCTTTAAATCTATGTCATTTATCATACACTTAATAATTGAAATCACTCTTTTTTTAATCAGATTTTCTGATGGCATATTCCATATTTTATATGTTAGGCAAAGAATAGATTAAACAGCCATGTAAAACAGGGTATTTTCAAAAGTATAAAGCCATTGGTATTTTCAAGAACATTGTGGATGTTGTAGGATTTCAGAAACTATAAAAAGTGTACAGTATGAAGCTCTTAACTTAAAATCATACGAGATTTTACTCACCCCTAGACTACGCTAACAAATACTATACTTCGAAATATGTTACCAGCATTATTGAAGTATGAAGAAACTATATTATTCAGAGCAAACAATAATTCCATATTCCAGCATGTTTATTGCAAATTTAAAATGTTTTCAAGACATGGTTGAAGTAAAAAAGGGCAGACCTGAAAGTCTAAAGTTTAAAAAGCAGGTAGACAAAGATTGAGAGAGCAGGTAGACACAATTAGCAGTACGATGCAAAGACCTTTTGGTATTTCCAGTTCCTAGTCCTAAGTTTCTTTAGATCATGTAGGTGGAAGAAAATTAATTATTTTTTTGAGAGTACAAGCCACATTGAGCAAAATACTGGTCTCAATATCATGGCTTGCAGAAACTTTGCAGGTAATAACTGGAGATGATAACCCAAAAGCACTGGTGTATACAGGAATAGTGAGACCAAAAGTGCAAAGATTAGTATGTGTATGCATAACTGGGGCAATGAGAGCCTGTCCAACAGCAGTTATTGCAGTGGTAATAAATTTACTGTTCTCCACATTTTGACAGAGATCCTCCAGGCGGAAAAAAAGGCTCATTGAAAGATGTGTCCAATTTATCATCGACAGGAACTATCAAAAGCGAGAGATTATTATAATGTCTGATAGTCAAGCAGCCATCAGGATGCTGTGCTCAAATACAATCAGCTCCAGGATAATAATAATATATGTATCTGCGTTCCACAAGGTAAATATATTGGTGTCCCAACGGTGCGAATACGGAAGATTGCTCATAAATTGAAAGATATTTCTAAAAACTATTTATGAATTATTGTACATCGTACCTGACTGCATGTCTTAAAAATATTTTGCACTATACAGGCAGTTTCATTTTTCAGCTACATATCAAAGTTATATTTTTTTAAATAGAACAGCCTGCCATTCTTAATAATTAGATTTTTAAATTCTGTTCAAACCTTATTCTAGGATGTTGTATAACTCAGAATGCAATTTTTCTTGAAAATTTCAAATGGAACAAGCTGTATATTTTTATACCGTTCGATTCGTCTTTCTACAAGCTTTTATTTGATACCACATTTGTTAGAATTTGGTACGATAGTTTTTGTTTTATTGTAAAAAGAAATTGACCATAAATAATATGAAAACACATCATCTAGGTATGAAAAAAAAAATTAAAGACTATGATTGTTGTTGCCTAGTTACTGTCAAAATCTGTGATTAACATTATTAGCGTATACATAATTGCATACGGAAAAGAATGAATTTTGCTAAAGAGGAACAAATTAATATGATTTACATTTTCGGAGAAGCTGACAGAAATTGTCTACTGGCATCCTGGATTTATAAGCAACGGTATCCGAATGCAGAGCATCCACAACCAGACACATTTCAAAGCTAGATCGATGAAGTACAAGAAAAAGTTGTAACAAATCCAAGGTAGTTCAGAATTTTTTTGAATGAGGTCTTTTTCAGGTCTTCTAGGGAAAGGTCAATCTTCCCAAATATGTCATAAGTACCTGATTCTCGTTGTGGCGGGGCAGTGAAAGAAGATATGCTCAACTGTCTCTTCATCCTCCAAACACAGCCAGCATTCAATCTCTTCACCGAGTGCGATTCTATGTAGGTGATTTCTGACTTTGCATTGATCTATAAAGGCAGAAACAATTACTTTGACATTTTTACGATCAAGTTCTAGTAGTTCCTGGGTACTGACATGATTAAACAAAGTACACTTTTTCGCATGTACCATACCAGGACAATTGTTCCAATGTTGAAGCACTTTCTGATGCGCCCATGCATTGATTCGCTGTTTAGCTACCGCAGGTGCTATGCCAAAGGCAGGTTCTGGTCTGTTGTTTTTATCTAAAATCTCTCTAGCACACATCTCAATGGCATAGATTGCAGCCTGAAAAATCGTTGTGTGTTGTCCAAGGGTGATACAGATAACATACTTTGATAAAAAGTATACGTTATGACAGCTAACGCCTTCCGTAAATATACAAAAGAACACTGCCCTAATGAATAGAAATCAATAAAATGTAGTTATTTAAACCTCTATAATAATCTAAATTCATAGGTTGAATGAGAATGTTCAATATAATACTACACATTTCATTTCTCATTGACTTTAGTTTCATTATTACAATGAATAGTTTTATTACCCAATAAATGCTTCTTATTGATGAACTTCGGACCAACTTTAATGCACTGTTTTGTGCAAATAATGATTAAAAAAAAATAATAAATAGATAGTTTTCACGCATGTTTATTTAAACTTTTTGTTTTAGGCGCCTTCCTGAACAGGATGTTATAGCTCTTACACCTATTATAAATCATCCTGTATTTCTGCTAGACAGTAATGATCACGTTTGTTAGTAAAAGTTTTTCAAATATGAAGTATTGATGAGAATGTTGCGCTTTTAAACTATAAATCATATTAGGGTAGTTCAATAATTGTAAGTGCCGGTCTTTTACAAAAGTATATACACACGTACATACAATATTATATACAAATGAATGAAGTTAAATTCGAGCTATAACGGTCTTGTTAAAAGTTACAGCTCCGATTCATACCTGGCGCCCAATCTCTCGGAACGCATGCGTGCATTAATGGTTGCTTAGCGACGGGTAATTCGTCAGATGGACGCCTGCTGGGATTTAAACAGCTGTCGCTATGGAAACCCGACTGGTAGACATCTTCATCAGATGCAGCGGCCGTGCTGGGTTCGCGCTGCCCGCTATAGAATTATAAATACGACAGCATAACGCAACGAGATACTGCCTTGTTAAGTTTTTCAGAGGCTACTCGGGGGAAGAATGCGCTCGCGTGGGAGGTTGTTATATTATATTGTATGTATCCGTTTTGTATTTATATATACATACATATGTATTCGTGTGTTATCTCTATCAAGTAAACGTTTATAATATTTATACGCTCTGCGCCTTTCGGACTTATTCGCATTGTCTGAGAGCGCGAATGATATTTTACGAAGGGGGCAATTAATTTATCGACTCTTCAGTTGTGCGCGTTTGGCTGAGGTACGGATGGCTCGAAGGCAACAACAGAACGGATTTACTGGAAATATGGTGTCCCGTGTTGGCGAGTGTGTATATAGATATGTAGGTACATCTGTTCATTTATGACGGCGTATTAAATTGTCAGAACGTCTGTCAAAACATTTTGATCGCGCAAGGGATATACGTAAGAAATATGTGATGCGTTGTTGGTGCACCGTAATGCGATTAGAGGTATTTTCGATCGGGATATGCTGAGGAAAATGTAATCATCTACAACATTTCATGTCATCTATTCTCTCTGACACGGTAAAAATTAACACCCCTTTTGGTTGATACAACAGTTTCAATACCTACTTAAAATCAGGAAAAATTAAGATGCTCTTTTCGTATCTATAGCGATTTCATACTTTCTACCATATTTCTCAAAATCTATTAGCATATCCTTCAATAGCATGCAAAATTTCAGCAAATTCTGTGGTATAGTTCGTGAGATAATGCTACATATCACTACCAATTCAGTGAATTCACAGTTTTCTCCATATTTCTTCCTCGTCAGTTAGAACTAAGTGCATCTTTTCCAGCACCGTAAATCTCAGCAAATTATGTTTTGGATAGTTGATGAGATATTGTTATTTCTTCGTATCACATTGGATCTGACATTGTCGATAACGGCAGCGCCTCTTGGAGTTTCATTAATGACGAACGAAACACTTATAGAATTCCTAGTTCTATGACCTTCCAGGGCCGAGAACTAAATAACGTTAATGATATCATTGAAACGTTTGCCGATAATTTCTCTGCTTCACATTAAAGGCCATGCAATGATTTGCTCATCCCTCTGAAGTTCTTCAATATCTTACACTAGCAATTAATTACCATGTTTGAGGTTTTGCATGGCTGTAGCAGCAAATGAAATCTTTCTCAACATCAGGTGATTTCTTGTAAAGAACTGCGCTTCAGCTCTTTCCGAGCGCCTTACTTTTCTTTTCAACTTCTACCTTTTCTTCTGCCTGGAAGATTTGTAAGATTTCACTGGTTCACAGAAAGGGCTTCCGCAATAGCATTGCCACCTATAGACCAATAAAAATTCCGTAAAGGTTTTTGAACATATATTGTATAAGAACATATTGTCCTAAAAAGCGCCCTCTAATTTTGCCTTCTTAATTAGGCGTATCATCTTTAGAGAGCGACTCCTTCATGTAGCTATTCGCTGTGGGGTTTTCTACGCCCAGTACTAGAAACGTTGTCCTCGCTAGGGCCTTACAATGGCACAGCACATGAACTAAGGTTTCTTCCTCCTCTTGACAGAATCTGCAAATAGCGTCCTCTGCCACGACTCAAGCTTATTTATCTACAATGAGCAGTCAACAGACCTATCATTACTTTGAAAATTAAGCCTTACCATGATCGTTCAACAAAATGATTTTATAAAGGTTAGCCTATGTACACTCACAAATTTATTAGAATTCACACAGTTTATATCTGAGGCGCTTGATCACCGTACTCAAGCTGTACTGTAATTTATATCGATTTTTGTAAAGCATTTGATACGATTGATCATAGATGGCTGGTATCCAAATTGGATACACCTGGGTTTTCCTCCAACTGTACCTGTTTCATTTCATCCTATCTTGAAGATCCCATGTCTTATGTTAGCTACAATTGTTATTCTTCACCGTTATTTATTCTAACATTGGGCGCCCCTCAAGGTTCGAATTTGAGTCCAATGCTGTTTAACATTTACATAAATGTTCGACCGTTTAGACTGTGAGTCTCTCTCATACGCGGACCACCTCAAAAACTATTTGCCACCACTTCTGGCCCAGCTGATTGTAAGAAAATCCAGAGAAAATTGAAATATGTAATTTACACCTGGTGTTTCGAAAATAGCCTATCTTTGAATATAGAGGAATGTAACGAATTGCCAATCCGGTGTTCAAAGGAGGTTTTGAAATATTTATCTCACCAATATCCGCAGCGCAGTAGATGCTATGATGGCCTCTTTGGCAGACATCAGGTTGCATCTCTTCCAAGATAGGAGAAAGCCAGTAAAAATTATGTCCAATCAAGTTGAGTCACCCTATCTGCTGTCGAAGATAAGTCTTAGTGTATCTTCAGATACCACATGATCTATTGATGAATTCCATGTCACCAAAGCTAAAACCAATGTGTTGTAGAAAGTGCCTATAACACATACATCTGTGCATTAACGCAAACAATATTTTTGCTAATTGTTTTTTTTTGCTACTGTAGTTTTATTTTTACTGCTACAGTTTACTTTGTCTTTTTTTGTCTTTACGTATTAACATCTAAGCACTACTGTTATAGTATTTGTTTTTGTCCTGGAAATGGTTTTTGGACTGTTCGACAACAAAAACATATTACCAATCATTAATATCATCAGCATTCAATGATTTCACATATACCACTCATATTTCTTCAAATCTATTAGAACTAAGTGAATTTTTTCCAGCATAATACGTTTATAGTTTCATCCTTCAGTAACGTATCAAATCTCAGCAAATTATGTGATAGAATTCGTGAGATGTTGTTAATTCTTCGTATCACCACAATTCAGCGATTTCTTAATTGTTTCCATATTTCTTCAATTCGATGAATAATTACGTGAATTGTTTCTACCAAACTACAATAGTGTCATTTTTAAATCGCTTGTTAAATTTCAGAAAATTGTTAGACATAGTTCGTAAAATATTGCTGTTTCATTGTATTACCACTGTAAAGTTTGCACTTCACTGTTTGACGGAATTTCTACTATTGTACCTATAGAATTTTACAACAATGTCCCTGCAGATTCCAATACCACAGTTATAAAAAGATCAATAAAATTATTACAAACTATTGTAGGAGAATCTTCTACAAAATATAGTGAAATGTTTTACAATACTTTACAACTAGTAAATTTAATAAATTGCATATGATGAAATGGAAATTCTGTGATTTAGATTTAGTGACGATCAATTGCAATTATTACGATTGACTGGGGTGAATGTTCTATTTTATGACAACAGTAACAAGTGACCTAGTATTTTATGCTATTTTAATATCTAACTTATGTCAATATAAACTGTATAACAAAATTGCAGATTTTGTTGCAAAAAACGCAAAAACTTTCGAAAAGAATGATCTAGGAAATGTTAATAAAAGTTGTGCTCGTCCATATATGTTCAACAATTTGTTGTACCATACTTTACCATTTTTGTTTTAAAGTTTACAGTTTTCATTCCTGTTAATGAGTAGAAGTATGTAGGTGGATTTGCTTTACTAATAGGGCATGCTTATGGTGTGATGTTAAACAATGCAACTAATTTTAGCAAACTATGTGGTACCATTTCACCGTTCAATGACTTCACAGTTTGTCCCATGTTTCTCCAAATCTATTAGAGGTAAGTGGTTTTTTTTCTCACGGAGTGTATTTATATTGCCATTTTCAATTAACGTACCAGCTTTCAGTAAATTATTTACCATATTCTATTAGAAGTAAGTTTCTGCTAGAACAGTATATATAAGGAAATTCGTAGAGTACGCAATAATACATAAACATGTGCAACAATGTAATTCGATATATAAGATATTTTATTATATATCCATTTCAAAAATATAATACATTAAGACATATCACAAACTATTGAAAAATAAACACAATGAATCTTTGTTAGTTTAACCGAATTGGTAGCCTTGAACAGTAAGAAAGTTAGTAATACTGCTCCAAAAACTTTTTAACAGGCTGCATATATTGGTAGTGTTCAAAAGTGTACTTACGTATCTTATCCCTCATCTAGTATATACATTTATGATTTAACCTTAGTGTTTTACTGTTGATATCTGAAGCATAAAAATAGATTTAGTTTTAAGATACTATACCGTGCTAGAAACGCTCCACCAACACAAAGGATAAACAAGAACACGCCGTAGAATAAGAAAGAGATTCTTATGTGTGTACTTATAGCGACTACCCGGGGCCTCTCTAGTCAACTATTTAAGAACGGGATACTTCCAGGAACCCCCGTTTACTGCAAATTGTGGGGTTCTGCCACACCTACCGCCCATACTTATCTACCTTTAGTTAAACGATGTTTGTGTAAACGCAGTGGCGTACGAGGTAGGTGATTGGTTTTTATGCTGAGAATGATAATCTAGAAATACAAGTAGGTGAAGCAGGTTAATTATACATATATGTATTTAGGAAAGAAATTGTAATTGTATTTCGCTATAAAGACAAGATAGTAAAAAGCGAGAAAGGTTTAGTAAATAGTTTAATTATTTATCAAATATTTATTGAGAAACTACTGTCATTGCAATTTCTAGTTAAAATAAATTAACAAAATAGTTTTGGTCTTCATTCAACAAGCCTGAATTTTTGCTTATTTAAAGTTATATGCATCGAATTCTTTTGGATTCCCGATGTCAGAGATTCTTCACTTGACAATGCTGAATAAATTCTGAGATAATCCATTAACGTTGGCTGCCATGTGTGTAAGTGGGGCACGTCTGAGTACATTTGACCGTGCAAAAGGTATTTTAATGACATCAAAAGAACGTGTATTATGTGTAGGCAGCACAAAATTAATTTGCGAAAGCACAGCAGGGCAGTCAACATTCTGACGAACCAACTGCTCCAAAAATCTAGCACTTGCACTCATCCTTCTGCTTTCGAGAGAAGTAAAATTATGCCTAGTCAGTAAATGATCATATTCTACTCCACGTGGTGGATAGACACGGTATGATAAATATTTGTGAAAACGTTTTTGAGGTTTCTCAATTGCCAATTTTTGGACAGTATAGTGTGGATACCAGACCAGTGAGGCATATTCGAGTTTAGGTCTAACAACAGTGTTAGATAAAGTTCTCAGAACACTAGATTCCGTAAACAACCTGCAAGAGCGAATCAAAAATCCCAAACACCTGGCAGCAGAGTTAACAACTTCCTTATTGTGATAGTTAAATGTCAAGGCCGAATCAAAATCTACTCCTAGATCTTTATAATTTGAATGTCGAGGAATTAGTATACCATCAATTGCGTAAGGACACATTATAAAAGTATTGCATTATTTAGATTCGTATGAATGCAGTAATATATTACGCTCTAACAGGGTACAGGCAAAAGAAAGTGTATACTTCCACTGATTGTTCTTGATACTTTAGACATTACACAATTTAGGTATAAACAAAGTAGCGATAGATTACGACAATTTTTATTTGTCAAAAATGAAGTCATTATTAGTATTCACGCATTTCTTGAGTATACAAAAAAAAATTTATATATGGATTGGCTGAACGATGTTTCTCTTTTAAATTTGCGTCTTACAGAATTTATAGATCATCGCCCGGTCCAAAACTTAACACTCCCTTTTGTAATCTGGAGTAATATTATCGTCTGTCGAAGTATATGTCTCTTGGTACTGTTCTTCAGCATCTTCTAAATCCTAGGACGATGTCGTAGTCAACTGCTATTGCAACAACGGGCGATCCGTATCTTCAAATTCTAATCCTACTGTTTCTACTGCGAAAGTTGTTTCATGAACGTCTCGATCAGACTTCTTATCGTATCATGCAATTCTAATTCATGGGGATTATTTTGCGATCTTTGATGTTGATTATAATTAGATGAAGGTATTTATAAATTAATAATATTTGCAGGATTGATGTGAACCGTGTTTTAGCTACCTACACGGCAAAACGCTATGAACTAAATTTGCATAAAAATCGACTTTTTATATAGATTGCACCAAACAGTGTTTGTGCAAAATTTTTCAGGATTTTTCAGGTTTGCCGGATGATATAATTCGCTTGCAGATAAGTGAAACGTATTGAATGATAGCCAAATCTATCTATAATTATTAGTAGTATATCGTGGTCCAACACATTGTTATAGGTGTGGGCACGACAAACCTCAAAGCAGAACAAGTTTTTAACAGAAAGAAACCGATTGACAAGCCCATACTGTATATGCAAAGAGAAAATCTCATAAATAAGTCTAATAAAGCCAACGATACAAAATCCACACTTCGTTCATACTTATACCTCATCCCACTGCAGGGTCTACCACTGGTCTCCTAAAATGATCGTCCGTATAGATTTATGGCCGGGACGCTTAGCCGGATATATTTTAACATAATTTTAATAGCCACACAAAAACCGAGAGTCTGTTGTTAGGAGTCGGTAATATATTAGATTTTTAATGGTTTTATAATATATATCTGTGTTCCCCTAAAATGGTTATTATAGGGTGACCTGTTATTCCCTTTTCTCTTCGAGAACGTTCTCTTATTAACGCGTTTAAGAATTGATGTTTTCGTGTCAGGTTGCACTTTACAACTTTTTAAAACATGGATAGTATTACATGAAACTAACATTAAAAAAATGTTCATTTCTCGTATATAGTTAATATATTGGATTCAATTGTAAAATACCCAATTTTTTTTTGAAATTACAACATTGTATTTATTTTATATAAATAAATTGAAAAATTATTATGTCATTAAAGGATTCCATTTTAAATTTTTGGTGTATTGAATAGCAGATCCTGAATCTTTGACACTCGTCAATAAAAACAATATGATTTAAGAAAATTATATGCTCCAAAAACCTATAGAAATTCATTATAGACACCAGGACAATTTTGCCAAGACAATTCTGAGAGTTCATGGTGTTTCTGGTCGGTATGAATCACCTTCGCCCAAAGCCATTGTAAAACTAATCGCGAAATTTGGGGCAAATGGTCAGATTACTGTTGTAAAATTATCAGCTGGGACTCTTACCGTCAGATTAGCCCATAACTTTGGGATGTTGCAGAAAACTGAGGTTTGTCTATCCCAAAACGTTCTTAGCAATTAAGGATTTCACAGACCAGCTTTCATCGCATTCTACATAAGGATCTTAGCTTACATGTTTATATAGTGGAGCTGACACAGAGGAATTGAAGCCAACTGATCATGAACAACGCCGAACTTTCGTTTATTGGGTGCTGGAAATGCAGGATTACCATGAAAAATAATGTTTAGCGATGAAGCTCACTTCTACTTCAGTGCGGTTCATTAATAGACAGAACTGTCGCATCTGGGGTTCCGAAAATCCAAGAATAATAGTTGAATAACCTCTTTACCTCCAACCAGTTACTGTTTGGTGTAGTTTTTGGACCGGCGAAGTCATTGGACCTTACTTCCTTGCTGTGATTACAGTCAATGGGGATCGCTATCGTAGAATGCTAATTGACTTTCTTTGGCTTATATTGGACAATATTAAAAAAAAGTGTTAAATATGTAGCTGGCGTGAAATATTAATACTAGAATCAAAACTTTTACTTGATTCTACCCATCACTATTTAGAATGCTTTGAAAACGCTAGTAGCTTGTATTTTATTTGCAAAATGAAACTACAGTTGTTCCTTGTCACTTGTCACAGGATTAATTGGTTTTATTGACGAACAATGTTAATTGATTTTGAAGTTAACGTTGAGACCAGTGCAAAATTAGAAAAAATATTATTGTACCAGCATATATGTATGTAAATGTAGATATCTGCATAAGTATAACGTTTCCATGTGTGACGGCCAGCTGCGCTTCCTCACTTTTCTGCAATTACCAAAAGTGCTGACTAATTCATCACCGTCAATTTGTTATGGGATAATTAGCATGACAACTAACATCTCTGTTTATGGGATATGTGGATGATATTCTAGGTTCAAGGTATGCGACTCCGACTATGTGATGCTAATTGTTTTTATTTATAAGTAAAAATGGGGTATATCCATGGTATATCCTATCATAAGTTTACAAAGAGAAATTCATATTAGAAATCAGCATAAATATACTGAAATTTAGCACAATTTATTACTGCATTCAGGTGCAACATAGTGCACTTTACATAAATAATATACAAGTAAGATTCTTTTCTTACAATTCGTAAACTGAATAGAATTTGCTCTAAGTATGCCCGATGATTTATAAAGATTTTGACATCTCGTTCAGAAAATTGTGTAATCCGTATTATTTCGTGTACTTAAAGAGCTAAAAGAAATTTTAATCTTATTGATATACAGTGTGTCCCCGGATGGACTGAACAAAAATTTATTTGTAGCTTAACGAACGTCATTCTTTATAAAAATGTTTACTTGTCTCAAAACCACCAATTCTGAAACAAAAATCTAAATATTATCATATACTTCGTTTTCTTTATGCACATCATATTGTTAGAAAACCAGTTGCTCAGTGTGTCTAATATAGTATTCGCTGTTACTGTAGTTGTTAGATCAGTTTTAGGTGCGATGAGTGTGGCAATATCAGTTGCATAAATAGTAAGACAAACATCTGATAAAAATAACACAATGTCATTAATGTATATACTAAACAGTATGGGTCCTAACACTAAGACCTGGGGTATGCCATTATCTACGGGTAACCAATTGAATGACGCTGATGATGTGTTTCCACTGTCAGCTTTGAATTTGATCTTTACCATTTGGATCCTATTCTCAAAATATGACGCAAACCAATTTGCAAAGGTGCCTCTCATTCCATAAACATCAAGTTGTTTTAATAATTCCGTGTATTGTACACAATCGATTGCCTTTTGTAGATCGCAAAACACACGAATGGCCATTTTGTGCTGATTAATAATTTTTAATCTGTTTGTGTAAAACTCTATTAATGCTCCCTTCTCTTTTACCTGTGTGGGTCATCCCATTTACCGTGGCCGAATTAATGTGTGTCTTTGTGTTAGTCATCTCGATAGGCCCCGAGATGTGAAATGAGTGTCCCAGTGTATCCTAGAAATACTCTCATCTTTTTATAGCATTCCTGATATATAAATGATATACTTAATACTGTTTTGAAATATAATATATATTTATTTGTGGCCTTCATCAAAGGCGCATAGGCTTCGATCCTGTAGGCGCCAAATAAAAAAAAAAAAAAAAAAAAAACTATAATGCATTTGAGGTGGATCTACCTTTTCTGGAGCCGTGTTGGTTTTTGTTAATATTATATTTATCTAAAAAGGAAATTAAATGTTCCACCATGCAATACTCCAAGATTTTCGAGATTGCGGACGTCAAGGCCACCTGTCTATAATTCTTAATGTCTTTAACATATCCCTTTTCGTAAATTGGTGTAATAATTGATTTTTTGAGAACATTAGGAAAAGTGCTTTCTAGTAGAGATAAATTCACTAGGTAAGTTAAAATATTTGTAAAGTACACAGTAAAAAATTGGGTGTAGAAATTAACACTAAAAGTGGTCTATATAAGTTCACACTATTTTTGGTAAATTTTACATTGTGAAATTTGGTAAAATACCAAAACGATTTGGTAAATCCTATACTTTAAAACGTGTAGTGTAAGACACTTGCCAGTGTAAACTACCAGGAGATGGTGTACACCTTTGGGTGCTAGTTAGAGGTACACTACATGGGTGTAGCTTTTATACTGAACAACGTAAGTGTAATTAAGGTGCTTTCAGCTGTAAATGTATATCGTACAGTATATATAGGTACGCTAAGCACTCTAATAAACGTAAGGTGGTGAAGTGATCCAAAAGAAACTTCAATTTGCTAATAAAAATTTATTTGCGAATATCTTTTTGTATAAAACAGAATTTAAATATTTGCTTTCTCGCAAAACGCACAATGTACAGAACAACGTTTAAACGACATGCACTATAATATATGTAAACGAATACGAACACTAATGATTAAACAAAAATATGCCTTGGAACAATATATCAATAATATTACTAATAATAATTAAGGTTAAATAAAAAAGTTATGCAATAAAAGAAAAACCATTGCACAGCACGGCAATATTATAGTACAGTTAATATTAACAAAAATATATATATATTTTAAATTTCAAACTTCTCGCTACCAGTTAGGTTAAGGAATATGGAGTTAAGCACCGGAATGGAGGGAATAGACTAAACAGGGAATTACATTCTACACGATTAGTCATATAGACATAACCTACAATATGTCATAAAAATCTTTTAGAACTGACAAATATTTTACGAATACAGCAACAAAGAATATAGGTTGTAAACGATACGTATTATGTACCTACCTACATATCTAACTATTGTTCAAAATGGTGTAATTGGTTACTTACCGTTTGATATGCAATGTTTATATGCCGGCGGGATAGGCGAATCACTAATACTCAGCCATTTAATCATACTTTTGCATTTAATTCATATTAGCATTATTGTAAGTTTATCTCTCTTTATTACATGTACCCGATAGAAATTGTTCATGCGCAGGAGTACATATGTACGCCCCTCTCTTTTCGAAGTCAACATCCAGGTGTAGATATTTCAAATATTGGGCAAAGATGTCTTTACCTAATTGATTTTGGTAACAAAATGCAACTTTAACCAAATTAGGTGTTAATTTTAACATGCAAACTTTTTACCACTTACTTTTTGAGCTTTACACGCGAACATTTTTTACTGTGTATACTCTAAATTCTTTCAATATGCACGTGTCAATATCATCTGGCCCCGTAAAGTGTTTGGCTTTTAGTTTTCCTATTATTGGTAGGAACGGCAATGCAAACATAGAATTAGGATTTATTTCTAATCTTTCATCCTGATTAACAGCTGGTATTGTAGAAGCAACTCTTGCAGATGTTGTTACGAAGAAAGCGTTAAAATTGTCGGCCACGCAATCCGATACACATACTCCATCTCTTGTAAGAGTAATGTTTTCTTATAATGTCGATTTAGGTGTATTACGGAATTGTTTTATAACGTTCCACATAGCAGAAGTTTTATTTGTCGTACCATTTATATAATTTGTATTAAATGCTATTTTGGTTCTATTAGCCAAATTTCTATGCTTTCGGTTAGCTTCTTGATAAGTATCTCTTAAATTAGGAAAATACTGTTGCAAAGATATTTATACATCATTTCAGCTCGGCTCAAACAACGATAAATTAGGTACTTCTTGTTGTAGGACCAGTAGGTACCAAAATTGTCGTCGGAACTCGAATGCCCGTCTAATTATAATGCGGGAGCAAAACGACGAAATTAATTGCTAATTAAAATACACCTACTTGTAACCCCTTATTAACCGAAATAAATGCATAATAAAATGGCGCCCGAGTGATAATAGCCTTCGACCAAAAAGAAATATACGCAGCGCGGCGCATACGATTTTTTACCGACCAATTTCGAATCGTCCTTTTTGTGAAATCGTATTTGTTTAAACCAGACGTCGTAGGTTAGACTGTGACGTTTTTATGCGGCAGTAAATAATCGCGGCGCACATTCTGAGAATATTTTTTGAATTATTATGGTAATGCAAAAGGCGTACACTGTTTGAAAATGTAAATTGACAGGAAGGAGGACGGAGGAGCGGCGCGCATCGCGCTGAAAAAGGACGCACGTCTAGTTTATTACCTGCTGGCCTAGCTAACCAATTATACAGTGTCTTTTCTGACAGCTTTAATGTTAATATACACAAGAATACCTTGTTAATATGTAATGGGCTTTGCCCGTCTGGAAATTGCTGAATGAGGGTATTTAGAGGCTTTATTTACTGTAAGGTTTTCAGGCCTGTGAGTTATTGCACGTGGATTTTATTACGGCGAACGTAGGCAAAATTTTAACACGCGCGTTCAGGTATTGACCTTTAATAACAGGATCCGAGGTAGTTGAGTGTGTGCGAACTTGTAAAAATAATACTTAAATGCGTGAATGTTCTACTGAATTTTATAATAATTTATCGTATCTGTTAAATATATTTTCCTAATCATATATCAACGGCAACAATATTAGAGCAGAAAAGGTTTATTACACCGACGGATTCGATGATGAGTATTTAAAGATACGCGCTGTAATAAACACATAATATATGTGATCACTCCAAGCTACACAATTTTATTAATTCGGCACAATTGTGCAGCGTGAAGTGGTCGGACAACTTATTTGTCAACCTTTTTCAAGGCTAAAAGATTTATTTTCTTGGTTATTTAATATGGCAATGGCGGTTTGCAGCGGCGGTCGGTGCTTACGTCACTCGGAGGCTATGACAATGATCGTAGTTCTTTGTATGCTCTCGTCAAAGGCGTTTGTATATGTTTCTATATTACGAAGTTATACGAAGGAGTTCGAGTCGACGCATAATCCATATAAATTGCATGCAGAGCAGACACAATTATAGAATATTTACTTTTTTTCCTAAGATCTTGTAGAAAATATGATAACAATCTCACGGTGGTTGCCGTTTAATATATTAATTGGTAATCATATAGGCAGCATGTTTATTTATTATCACTAAATTGAAAATTGCAATGTAAAATTGTTGCATTTTGAAACTTAAACCCGTGCTATGACGTTGTATTATCTCGTTGCGAATTTATAATTCCGTTTACAATTGTTGATTTCAACGATTCGTTGCAATTTTCGTCAATATTCTTAATCGGGTTCAATATTTTACTAGCGGTATCATTTTTATTTCTGGTAGATCTTTCTGTATGACTTTCAGCTACCGTAGTTGATCTCCAACTTGCCTCTTCAAAGATCCCATGTTTCCTCCACCATCAATCAGCAGCGTAGCTGAAGTACATCTTAAACAGTGCCTAGTGTATTCTTCTGGCTTGCTCAATTTCAGAAAGTTTCCACTTCTCTGGATGTATCCGCTATGGTATGAGCTCCCATTATACTTCTAAAGCATTTTCCATTTTGATATTTCGAAAAAAATCTCTTTTCTTGCATATTTTTAGGTCTCAATGAGGCGTAACTTCGATATATTTTCAGAAACGTTTCTTCGATAACTTTGAAAGAACGAACCTTCCTTGTTTTACTGTCAGGAATTTTTATAAGAAGAAAATTTCCCCTATCTTCTATGTCATCAGCAGTCATTTTTACCATTTCATCGTATCTGCCTACCACGGATACTCCAATCAATAATAAAATTATCCTGTGTTAAATCACATACTTATTAATTAAAATTTAATTGAATTTAGCTTCATTCCAAAGTTTACATCGTCTGACGATTCTCATGAAAATCTTTCACACTGTTCTTTGGTGACTATACTCGACTTCTTAACACAATATTCTTCATTGGTATTTTTCAGGAAGGTTCGTAAATTTAAGTATTATTTAATAATTAATTCCAATTTAACCATTGAATAACGGAACCCAAAGTTAAGGATTTCCACTTCTTCGCTCATAGTTAAAATAGGCGAGAAGCACTTTCTCTGAATATTTGCTATCACATTTTTCATCGCACCATTGAATAAAATGCTGGTACGCAATGAAATATTTCTCAGCATATTTCGAGGGTACTTTGCCTCTTCGATAATTTCGGGCGACGTTCATTGTATTCCTAAAAATCACTAATTTATGACCAAATTTTTCATTATTTGGTTGTATTTACTCACTAATTGCTTATCAATATCCCTAGACTACCTATTTCAACGTCATCTTAAAACTAATGTCAATGTTGATAGTGTCCACTTGACAGCTTTGTGATCGGTTACTATAGAAACAATCTGTACCTTTTCACCAGGTCAAAAGTTCAAAGCTCCTTGCAAACCCGCTCATCTTCAATTGTAAACAGATGTTCTTGCATACATTTTCCAACGTTTGAAGGAGAAATAGCACTTTTATTTCCAGGAAAAGTAACTCACTTCGTTCGGCTACTAAACACGAGTGCGCCATGAAAAATAACTCACTTTCCTTCCACATAAAATAATATACTATTTTTTGTATTTAGTGAAGCTGTAGAAAGTGTAAAAGTTGTTTAGTAGGTACATAAATTCAGTATATCATTCTTTTTTGTTAAATAAATATATTTGACGATGAAGAAGTCAAGTACAATTATTCAATGGGATAAATAAATCATGTGAAGAGAACGACATATTGCGTATGCAAGCATCTCTAGGAAAACATGTTTGAATTGAATATAACGCCATACAACACAACGTTCGTAAATACGTATAATTTCCTTCGCTTCACTGTCCTCAGAAATCACTGATATTCTCTTACTATAATTGTACGGGAACATATTATATAGATAAGTAAATTGCTTTATTATAGGTGTACCTTAAATATATACCGATATTAATTATTTTTGCTTGGAAATACCATGTTTAAGCAACTTACTGTTATATGAGTTACACAAACAGCATGGTATTAGTAATTACATGGATTTGACAATGTAAGTACACGTTTTAGCAGAAACATTTTACATATACCAACTTATGATGTAATATTTAGCCATATAATTCCATTCCAATCTCCTTTATTTTCTTGGCGTATCTTTTATTTAACATGTGTTTCACGTATCTTAGTGAGGATACTTACATATAGGCATTCGTGTAACTATATACATACACGTAAAGGTAAAGAACTGCTTTCATGCATTTAATTACATATTATTACCGGGCAACATGAAACCACAAGATTTAGATTATTGCAATGTATCTTACAACGTTTTGTACTACAATTGTTACAATAAATATCTGGGTACTGGGGTATGTTTATGCATATAACATAAAAATAGAGATGTCGTGCATAGAATGGAGTATACAGGGTGTGTCAAAACTGGACCGAGACACATATATGTTACAAAATGAGTCTTGAAACAAAAAGTCTATCTTTAGATTCTCAGATAATTATAATTTGAAAAAAGAAGACACTTTAAAATGCAATGCACTTCTTAGAACAAGACACGGGTTTTGTTCGAAAACTTTAGAAATTTACTTTTTTTGAAGTTGCTTACACTGATTCTTAAGAAGAGTAAAGGGAGTAACGCGTAGGGATAAAATCAGAAATAAGGATATCAGAGAGGAGCTAGGCGTAGAATCAGTGCTGAGTTTAGGTAATTGAACAAAAACAGTTGGGATGGTTTGGACACTTAAGTAGAATGGGTGAAGACAGACAAGTAAAAACAGTATGGGAAGCAAGAATTATACCGAAACGAAACAGAGGGAAACCAAGAACAACATGGCGAAGAACAATTGAGAAAATTTTAGAACAAAAAGGATATGACATACCGTCAGCAAGCAAAGTAGCACAGAACAAGAAAGAATGGCATACTTTAGTTTATAGTGTGTTGAATTATTTTAGAGATTGTGTAACGAAAATTCTGTCATCTGTCATCGAATCTACAATTAATCACAGAAATGTCAGTAATTTGATTATAGTGTTGCCAAGTTTTAGTGATCTTTTGCCGGCCTAGGCCGGAGAATGGTAAGTTTCCGGCCGATTTAAAGTAATGCAAAATCAGTGTTTCTGGACGGAGGCGCAAAAAAG
Organism: Cetonia aurata; assembly: GCA_949128085.1. Lineage (NCBI taxonomy): Eukaryota > Metazoa > Arthropoda > Insecta > Coleoptera > Scarabaeidae > Cetonia > Cetonia aurata. The sequence continues at coordinate 19,705,696 of OX421887.1, read as the reverse complement.
AATTTTATAGATGGTTTTAGATTTAATGGTTATCGCAATCCAAAAACTTTTTGATCTTACTATATATTTCTATTAACGTCGCCAGTGAGTAATGTTGAGTTTTGTTGCAGAGGAGTTATTCTTTAAGCGAAGTATTTTGAGGTAGAGTACTTTTTAGAAAAAGATAAGTTGATTATTCTGCAAAAACAAGAAAACGTAGAATGTTTTGTATAAAAAAATCTTGATTTATTCATGCTGAAGTTCAGAAATAAATCTGTTTGCATTTTACGGGAAAACGTCTAACGTTACATTCTGTATCTACAAAAGAAATTATAGTAAAAACTATACTTGTTATACACACCAAAACCTGGAGAGGATTTACATTTGTTCGACCACTAAATTTACGGGTGTAACCTTAACAAGATACCCCTAAATCCTCGGTATCCATTACCCAGGAAAGCAGGTAAAACTGCAAAAGATGCTTCCAGATAAGTTAATAGGGGATTAGTGTAATCTCGTAAATTAACATGGAAGCTAAATTAGATTTTCCGAGGATTACAAATCCCTGGCAGTCCAACAAATGTAACTTTTAAATATTTTAATTCTTGTATAATGTCTCAAAATACAAGCCCCGTATCCTTTTACCTTTGTCGTCGTCCTGTCGCTTAAATATTCATATTCGGGAAAAGGCCGACAGAAAGATTTGGGTTCGACGTATACGACAGTTCAGTTATATGTTCATCTGGGGGGAATTTAATGTGGTATTTAGTGTAATGATTTATGACGACCGTTCTTCTGTGTCCCACTATATGTATCTCCATTGTTGATTTAAGAGGCTTTTGGTAATAATAGCAGGTATTTAGTGGTAATTTATATACTGTCTTTTAATTTTTACTACATAATTTTATATTCCTATAAAAAGAGCTGGCTTTTATGGCCATATTATAGAGAAGCTTTTAATGCAGGTGTGAGTGTTTCAAGGTAGATTTACATACGTATAATAGAATAGTAATTTCAATTAAATTCCTGTTTCTTTTTATTGTAGTGTGTTCTCACTGTTCATTCATTAAATTGTTTAGTTAATTTATTTGTAGGAGCATTTATAGGTAATATTTGTCTAAAGACAATGCAGGAGCATCAGTAAGTCATTTTCGTTATGTAGTAAGAGCATTTTGTTTAAAATTTAACGACTGTACCTACTTTGACAGAACAGTTTTAGTAAAACTAACATACACGGTGATTTGTAGATGGCGTAAGAACCTTGTTTGGAAATTATTTAGAGCAAATAAATACCAAAACAAAGAACTAATTCCGTAGTAAAATACACCATAATACAACATACATTCAATATGTATTACTTCCAAATAAAACAAACCATACCTCGCATAATGTGTAGAATTTAAAACCTCAAATTTACCCATCTGATACTTTTAATAACCACTACAATGATTTCGAAGATCGAAATGCAGAAATTATTAGCGTATCTACAATTAGAATAGTATGCGACTACAGTGTTGCAAAATGTATATTTATTTCAAATTCAGCACATCTTCCAATTGCGGAGGGGGTACTCTGTAAGTACAAACTTAGGCTGGAATGATCTACTCGCGATTAGTAAGAAAGAAATTTACATAGAATGGAAAAATCGATGCCAGCGGGTTAATGACGAAAGACCAACTCAATATGGATTAATTCATCCTGACATAAATAACAGAACATGGTACTCCAGTTTCCAGGTGATTTTATTCTACCTTTGCTCGGGCAAAATTTGGACATGGCCAGTTTCCGGCACGTCTTTATAGGCTACACCTGAAGGAATCACCAGTTTGCAGTGATGGGTGGCAAATGGAGACATCAACCATTTGATGTTAGAATGTGGTAACTATACTAACGTCAGAAAGGAAATGCTAAGAGAACTAACGCAACTGAAGGTTCAGCAACCGACGACGAATATGGTGCAAATTTTGAGAGAGGATAATTTCTATGTATACAGAGCATTAATGAAATACATCAAAGCTACGAAAATAGTTATTTGGCTATGCTTTGTTTTTTTCTATGAGGGTTTTAGGCAATCGGAAGGACAGAATTCCGACGGCCTAACTTGTGTTTGTCTTTTTCGATAAAGTCGTTTCGACAGGCCCCGAAACGTGAAGCAGTGTCCATGTTTTATCCAAGCTTATAGGAAGTCTTAATTTATATGTTATTTCACAGACGGCTTATGGGAACTTATATCCCGAAAAGTAAAAAAAATAAATAAATAACATTAGCGATCCAACTGCTTTAAAATGTTTCCATCGAAAAAAACTTCATTCCTGTAAGATGATGTTTCTACAAGAATTACCCGATTTAGATCGTAGAATACAGTTTGGAATTAATGAATAAACTGAACCGAAATGAGGTAACATTTGATTCTATTTTTTTTTCGGATGAATCAATTTTCATGTTGAACGGAGAAGTAAATCCTGAGAATTGTAGGTACTGGTCAGCAGAGAATCTTTATTGGATGGCCTGGGCTGATATCATAGGTAAACATATAAATGGTCCAATTGTTATTGATGGGAATTGGACAGCGATAAAATATTTGAAGCTCCTTAGAAATGACGTTGTTCCTGTTCGGACAAATTTATATCCCAATGTGATAGATATCACCTTACCAAGTGAAAATGTTTGGTTTCAGCAAGATGGGGCAACACCCCATTTTGCTGTATTTGTAAGAAACCATTTAAATGAGACCTTTCCTGATAAATGAATAGGTCGAAGAGATGCAATTGAGTGGGCAAATCTCAAAAGTGTATGTAACAAAACCAGACAACATTGATGATTGCAGAAAATACAAACCGAAATCCTGTGATGGGTGGAGACTGTGGCTTGAAAACTATAACAAAAATCCCAAAAGGAAGGTGAAAAAATCCCTTACCACAAAATTAGATAACAAATCTAAATACGTATTTCGGCAACTAAGTTGCCATCTTCAGTAGAAACAAGTGAAAAGCAGTGTTAAACATAGTGTTTTCGGCTAAGGTAAACCTTGGAAGATATGCTCTTCACCAAATCACTAGTGGAATAACACTTCCTTCCTTGTTATCTAATTTTGTGGTAAGGGATTTTTTCACCTTCCTTTTGGGATTTTTGTTATACAAACCGAAATGGGGAATGTTTCAATATACAGGCTTTTCAATTTAAAAAAGATCATCTATTTTGTACTGCATTTACATAAATCAGCCTGTACGTTTCGAATTTCATTCAGCAATGAATCTTTAAAATGAAAAATGGACGTTTTCGAGCATTTTTCATAAAACTCCACAATAACATGAAAAATAATGTTATTCCATAAGTGGTTACCACACTGTATATATAAAAAAGAAAACTGGTAGCATTTCGACGATAATCCAAGAATTTTTAGTCGATAAGATTTGAGGATCGAAGAGGTTGTTATAATGACTTTAGAACAATCGAACATTTAACATAAAAGTGAAAGGAAAGATGATAAAATTAAGCAGGATATTGATGACAGGTAGAGATGCATACATATTTACTTCGATAGGTACTACTGGGTACAATGTGTTTCTTCAGTAGCTACATGTATATAAACGGTCGACGAAAACGAACCAAACGCATAGTGCGTCGTCGAGCAGGTAATAGAAATGCACAACTGGTCACGTCTAAATTATTATATATATAAAAAAAAACTGTTGTGTGATTTCTGTGAGGTCCGTATCAGTATTCTGAATATGAGCATCGTTAACAATGATGCCAATAATAATAAATTAACCACCCTCTCTCCGGCAATTGTTTACGATCGTGTCAACTTCTATGACGTATTTTTCCTGTGTGCCCTTTAGTATGCAGAGTCGGTCCATTCCGCGATTCTCATGCCTTATTCATAACGTCAGGGTACCTCACTGTAATTTGTAACGTTTTATGGCTAACGATATGCTCATTTTTATTATTTTGTGGATAATGATAGCTGCCATGGAACATTGGGAGGACGAGGAAAGGCGCGAGTATCACGTGTCTAGACGAAACCGTGTTAAAATAATGCTGATCGTCGTTAGTCACTGATTTACTGCGTTTTACGTGCCCGAACCTTTCTGGAAGGTATTATATTATGTGGCATCACTAGATCTTTAACTTCATTTGCATTTTTTTAGAACAGTATACGGTATCATCATCCGTAATATAGTATCTTATACATCGAAAGGAAAATGTTACCTAAATGGAATTTTTAGTTTTTTAATAAGAGCAATGAGTTTGCAGTGTTAATTGAAAGCGTTAAATTATTGTGGCTAACCTAATCAAAACAGCAACACTGAAACACATACATGATTTATATAAATAATTCAACTACTAACGTGAAATGATCAGAAAATCATAAAAAATAACGTTTATAAATTGTTTTGTATATTGCATTACAAAAGAAAGTGATCGCAATAACAAACTTTAATTGTTCGACTTTTCTACCAATTCTATAAAGAGTGTAGAGAAATATTTGGAAAGCGTAAGTAAGAATTTAAATGGATTTTACTAAACCATCAAAGATCAACGGTTTAGAATATAGAAACTTGGAGTAGTAAATTTCGAAATCATATACAGTCTGTTCCACAAGAAAGGAGGCCAGGTTTTTGCTAGCAAAAGGAAAGATATTTCTATGTTTTCCTTTCGGCGCGATCATAGCATCGATTGACTACGACGTCATTACAAATTCATGTCAGTGTTGCTCCAAACGTGCAAGAGCGTCGATTGGTAAAATGGGTTCCGCGTATAAAAAACGCTTTGAAGCTGTCTTCTTGTGCACGCATAGAAAAGGACCAAAATTCTCGTGTGCTGCTGCGGTCAAAGTTATTAAAAAATCAAAGAAGTTCGTTGGGATGTGGAGAGCTATAAAGAGTTAAAAAATGTTGGTGATTTTCCTGAACGCGGTAAAACCAAAGCAACGTCTAGAAAGCACGACAAAGTGATTGATGAAGCGACTTTCTGGGCGTGGATTTCGATGAAGCGTGCCTGGTTAAGAAGAAGCACCGATTTCGTTCAACGCACCGTCAAACAGCCTGTAAAAATAAATATCTGGGGATGCTCCTCAGCGCACGGCTTTGATTGTTTGGAGCTCTTCACGCAAAATTTGGATTCGATCAAAATGCTCAATATTTACAAACGTGGTCTTTTAAAGCCGGCTAAGAGGGTGTTCGGGCCCGATAATGAAAATTGGGTCTTGCAAGGGGACGATCACCCGAAGCATCGGAGCCGCCTATGCTGTGCCTGCAAAGAGGAAAATTGCATTGTCACCATTGATTGGCCCTCCCAGTCTCCAGACGCAAACCCTATTATAAAGTGTCAGCTTGCAGGCAGGCCTGTTCACAATTTGAAACAGCTTTCAACGGTGATTCGGTAGATATGGCGTGCTCTTCCGATGAGTTTTGATGAAAATCTCATTGAAAGTATGCCTCGGAAGTGTCAGGCCATTCTTAATTATTACTTAGGAGATTATACTGTATATTAGTCAATTGCGCCATTGCATTTTACTTGTATATTCATGTAAAAAAAATTGGAATAAGCATCTTGACAACTTTCGAAGAAACATCGCCGCTTTTCTTGTGGAAGAGATCTTTATAATTAATTCTACGATGGAAGGCTATTCTTCATTAAATATTTTGTTTCGTAAAGAAGAAGAAAACCCAGATCTGGTGTATAGACATATTTATTTATTTATTTCTAAAGAACTTACCGGCAAAAAAATCGCCCACTTGTCTGATACACGTTATCTATTTGCACATATAGTTCGTCTAATTCTCATTCATCAATATATGAATGCTTCATGATGTTCATTATATTATAAAATATGCTAGATTTCTTTTTATGTGATTAAATTCGCTGCTAGACAATAGTAACAGATTTTTATGCTGTAGACCATTTAAGGTTGTACCATTTATTATTTTTTGTTTGCAATAAATCGCAAGTAGGCTTAGTTCACTATTACCTGACAATAATTTGACAGTTCCTACAATAGATTTGTTGCAACAGCAATGCAGACGTAGCTCAAATTGTTGCGCTAATCGAAGAAGGTTACAGCCAACGTTATGTATGGAATAGGTTGGGCATATCACGCACTACCGTTCGGGATGCCTGGAATCGATTTTTGGAGACTGATTCATTAGAAAGGCGAGCAGGTTCTGGAAGAGAAAGAGCAACATCTTGACGATAGGTTTATGGTGCTCAACACGTTAAGGGACTGCAGGTTAAGTGCGGTTTCAACATCGTTTACTAGCTGTGCGAGGGGTTGAGATAAGTGAAAGAACAGTAAGACAAAAGCTAGTAGAGAGTGAACTGACGTCGCGGAAACCAGCTACAGGAACGAAATTGCTACCCAGGCATCGTAGAGCACGTCTTCAATTTGCCCGTTTGCACTCAAATTGGACGGTCCAGCAGTGGAGTGCAGTTTTGCTTATATACGAGTCGCGTTTTTTGTTTACAATCCCCAGATGGCAGAGACAGAGTGTGGAGAAGACGGAATGAACGAGATGCAAACTGTACCATCTCACAACGAATCCCTTTACGGCGAGGTTCCGTTATGGTATGGACTGGTATTTCTACCGAAGCAAGAACCGACCTCATATTTATTGAGAACGGTGCATTGAACGCCCGTAGGTATGTGGAAGAAGTTCTTCAAGAAGCCGTCGTTGCATTTTCTCATTTTATTGGTGAAGGGTTCGTTTTAATGCACTATAACGCAAGACCGCATACTGCACGAATTGTAAGTGAATACTTAAATGACGTTGCCATTCCAAATTCGATTGGCCACCATGTAGCCCAGCTCTTAATCCCATTGAACATCTTTGGGAGCAACTACAGAGGTGCATTCGACGACGTGCAATCGTATCAGAAACTCTTCAAGAGCTGTGATTTGCCCAAGAAGAATTCGAAGCAATTCCACAAGATTTAATAAGAAACCTAATTAATTCTATGCCACAACGGCTACCCGAGGTAGGTGAAGCTCGTGGAGGACATAAACGAAATTTTCATTTTACTACATGTCTCGGCTTGTTGATGCCATCTTCAGGTATAATTTAACTATATTAGTATATGATTTTATATAATTCATTTATAATTTATGCACATCTGGTAGATTATCTGAAGATAGCATTAATGAGCCGCAACATGCAGTAAAATGAAAGATATACAGTGTGTTAAAAGAAGGTTGTTGGATATTTTACCCAATTGTAGTACTGGTGGAAATAAACAAACAAGTCTTAGTCAACATGGGTCCGCAATTCAACTGTTTTTGACATATAGTCGATTGCATATTGTTTTAGTAGGATAAAAATGTTCAAAGAAATTCTGATCGCAATGTAAATTAAACAAATATTTATTTAAAGTAAAACTAAAGAAATTGTTCTACATGTCCACCGTTCATTTCTAAGCACGCTTCACACCTTCTTATGAAAGATCGACGCAATCTTTCGAAAATTCTTGGAGTCCTCCGAATTTCCTCGCAACAATTTACGATTCGTTGCCTGAGTTCTTCCAAATTGTTTACAGATCGTGCGTACACTAATTGTTTTAGATGCCCCCAAACATAGAAGTGTAGAGGTGTCAGGTCAGGGGACCTAGGAGGCCATGCAGTTGGTCCACCCCGTCCTATCCATCTCTCGTTGTAATCTTGATTTAAGAAATTTCTAACTACGATGGAAAAATGCACAGGAGCTCCATCGTGCATAAACCACATATTTAATCTGTTCAAAATTGGCACGTCTTCCAACAAAACGGGTAATTCATTTCTTAAAAAATCCAAGTATACCTGTCCCGTTAAACGATTAGGGAGAAATACTGGACCAATTAAACAGTCTCCAAAAAATAGCAAGCCAAACATTTAGCGAAAAACGGTTTTGATGATGCAGTTCAACAACAGCATGGGGATTTTCATCTGCCCAGATGTGATTGTTATGAAAATTGAATATTCCGTCTCTTGTAAACCCAGCCTCGTCACTAAATAAAATCTGAGTCGCAAAATTGGCAGTTTCTGCCAGCTTTCGTAAAACCCAATGACAAAAAACCCTACGTGCATCATAATCGAGAGGAGCAAGAACTTGCACGCGTTGAATGTGGTAGGGATAGAGCTGCTGTTCCCGCAGAATTCTCCAAATGAGAGGATGACGTTCAGTTCTGCGGCAAGTCTTCGGGTGCTAATATTTGGGTTGTCTTCTACCCGTCTCAAAATATCTAATTCTACTGCGGGAGAAGAAACTGATCTAGGTCTACCAGAACCACCATTAATTTTAAATGAACCAGTTTCGGACAGCCGGATATGAAGTCTTGAGAAAATCTTATCACTCGGTAACAACCGATTTGGAAATTCTTCGGCATACATACGCCGTGCTTCAGTGGCATTACCATTCGCACGACCGTACATAAAATGCATATCGGCCATTTCTGCATTTGTGTACTTATGCATAATTTGAGAAAAAAGAAAAGACGCAAATGATAAATAATCTGATGACAGATGTCTGACAGAACTAATTTGAAGTCACAATCAGTTGTTTGACAAAGGGAACTATTCTCAAAACCGAAAAATGTTTTTTTTTATTTTAAAATATGCAATCGACTATATGTCAAAAACAGTTGAATTGCGGACCCATGTTGACTAAGACTTTCTTGTTTATTTCCACCAGTACTATAATTGGGTAAAATATCCGACAACCTTTTTTTAACAGGCTGTATATAATAAAACTTGAGTGGAAAGGAGATTAAATCTCATTATACTCTATTATCATTTAAATTTGTTGTATGAATGTAAAAAAAAAACTAAAATATAACTTAGAACATAAATTAATAAAATCGTTCATATATCTGCTTGATTGTGTTTGTAAAATCTTGAATTATGACATTTATTCTGATTGTAAAATTACGAACATATTTGTAGTTTCTTAGATAAATGTTTGTTTTTAATTTTGAAAATTAATTATATGTTTTTTATTTGTAATGATCTGTGAGATAATGATATCACAATAGTTATATCAAACTTATTCACCAATGGTGTAAATAAATCTATAATACAAAAAGAAAATCTATTCACTTTAGCACATTCGGTATATGGAGTCAATTATCGGGTGATATTTGCTAAAATATCCCAATTTTCGCGCAGCTGTTTCACTCGACCCTTCGAGAAGGCGAAGACTTTTAACGCACAATAATAAACTACCCGGGCGTTATATTTAAAATAATTCCGAACAAATAATATTGTCAAGTTAAAATATAATGTATATATTCAACATGACGTCTGCCACTATCTGAAGTTTATATCTCTCCACCCTAACAGTGTGCTCGTGTAAGGCGAGGTGTAATATTTTGTTCGGACCCCCTGTAGGCACGTTCGAAGTGATAATATAGTTTTTACAGCATCCACCAACGACGTCCTCCTATAAAGGAGTGGCCGGTGCAGTTTGTTTGTGTGCGCGCATTAAAATATTTAATTTCGATTTAATCGGGATTTTACATCAATAAAAAACACATAAATTGTTTTGATATATGTGCGAGCGTACGAATTTTTGCTGTACGTGCAAGTCTGCAGTTAAAGATATTTCAAATTCGTTTACGCGATACATACGTAGTATGTATGTACGTAATATACATAGAGAACAATACATACAACAAACATGTGCGTAAGTGCATCTTATATTTATACACTTGCTAGCGTACATGGTTAAAAAAGATACATTTGTGTTCAAAAATGTAGTACATTCACGTATTAAATATTTACTCATAACATACACCGCGTATGCACGATAAAAGTATAGTCAAGCTATGACTACAATAATAAACATTTAAACTTTAAAACTAAACATATAATTAATAAAGGAAAGAGATGATAGAAATGATTGTCGTATGCGTCACGCCAGACATGGACAGTACTGTTCCGAACTTATTCGTCCTCATCAGCATGCCACAGGTGAGACAATCAACAACGCTCCACCAAGCAGCTAAATGCACTGCTGGCAAAAAGATGTAGATGGAAAAGATGCAACGCCATCTACTCGTGAATGTGGGCGATGACTGTGCCTGAACTCCGCTGCTGCTTAATAGCTTTGCTATTTCTGATGCGGAGGCCACTAGACATCTTACCTTCACGGCTAGATAGCGTTGCACCGTTTTCATCTACATACGATTAATATACCGTGTGTAAACGCTGTACAAACTATCTTGATATTTTCTTATGTTCAATTTGAAAAACGACGAATCAATGGGAGAGGAAGAAACAATGGGAACTACTATAAATGATGAAATTAGCTTTTTAAAGACAGTTGTGGGAGAAAGATGAATTCTTTTCACTAAGCATCCAAGAAAACTAAAATGAAAAGTCATCTAATCATTAAAAAAGTTATCCTGTCAGGTTACACTCCTTCCCACCTCCTATCCATATTAAAAAAAAAAAACATGAATTTAATCCTATGAAACATTTTTAATTCTCCCTCATTTTTCGATGCTGAGAAAAAATTTAATTTATTTTGTTTTGAAGAAAAAAAAACCTGTTTTTCTATTTATTTTGTTATGTTAAATTTTGTTTTTCTCTTTTGGGTTCTTAGCAATGCGGAATATCGTTAATAAAAATTAAGTATCAAATAAATTTCTTTAAGCGATGTATCACAAAAAATTTTAATTATATTACGAAATTTTTAAAAAATATTTTGACATATTAATTTAAGCAGACGGCTGAAATATAATTTTAAATTTTAATATGACTTGCAGTACCATAAATTTATTGGCAAAACGTCCAGTTTGACACTTTGATAGCGCAATATATTATTTTGGCCTCGTTAACTATAAACATAGCTATTGCCTGTCGGCTAACGCAACAATACGTTCATTTTACCGCAGTGCATTTTTTTTTTTCATTTTACAGTCACTTCCAATGCAAAAACATGCATAATTTCCTTTCATTTACCGATACTGTTTTTTGCTGTTTTAATTGTTATTATCGAAAAATCGATTGAAGAAATCTGGTACAAATGTCGTGGGTTAGGTCATTTACAGCGCTCTAACTCTTTCGAGCTCGCGCCTGAAATTGAGTTGTCGCACTGTAAATGACAACTACCCGCATTAGAGTGTGAGTATGTGACATCTACCCGCACTCTAATGTAAATAACTGATTAGGAAAGCTCAGTGATCTAGCAAAGGAGTTATGTATGTTTGCTTTCCCGGTTGGTATCGCCAACAGCCTCAACTTATAATATCCACGTTGTACTGTCATACTCTCTTCACACTTTACATATTAAGTTAATTGAAAATGTTTTTAATAATTGAATTATTTCTTTTTCAAACAGGAATGCGGGGGTGATAATTTTATCGGAGAGTGAGGAAGAACTTAAAATGTTTTAAATGATTAAGAGAGGAAATCTTTTTTAACCATTAGATTAGATAGATTACTTCTTTTATTTTGTTTTTTTTTGTGTGCTTGTTCATGCGAACATTGAGGGTCGAAGCTACATAAAAATGTTTTAAATCATAAAGTTAGGACCAAGTAGACAGAAAAGAAGGCAACAATAATTTTTTTTAAATGATTAAATTATTTTTTCAAAACATCGGCGAGAGAGCAAACAATAAAAATGCTTTCAATAATTAAAGTTATTTTTTACAACACCGCACAACAATATTTTAAAAGATATTTTTCGAATGATTAAATATAGGTATTTTAAATTAATTTAAAAATTTTTAAGTGCTGCCTATCACCCCCGCGTTGTGTGAGTGAAATGTGATAACCGGATTTTGACAGGGCCATGATTATGATTAGGAGGTTTGGTACTATGGGAGTGCCTGACAAACATATAAATACTTAGGCTTCATCAAAACCTTTCAAAAGAAAATAATTTAAAAAAAGCTTTTTGTCCCCCTCCATCGGTATTAAAAAAAAAAAATTAGTCAAAAAACATTATTCTTTCCCTTTCCAGGTACTAAAAAATGATTACTATATGGTTATATGAATTAATATTATTTAAAGCATTTGTTGTTGTTGTTGTTGTTATTGGCCTTGGCGTTAGCCATTAGCCACGTACATATTATATATATATATTCTTTTAGCTTGATTTTATACAAATGCGCAGGAAATCTTCCATGATTAAATGAAAGTCTTAAAATGTGCGACAGCATATTCTTTGTAACTCTAGTTTTATCATACCAACGAGCAGTTCTAAAATTTGGAAAGAGCATAAAACAATTGGTTGGCTTATCTTTGTAAAGATTGAAATACTGAATCTGCCATTCATTACGAATACCTTTTTTGTAAGTGCCGAAGAAGTCGCTATCTGGAAGTAGAATGGCCTCTGAGATCTTCTCACCACATGCCGCTTTTGCCAAACTATCTACTTTTTCATTATAATAAATATTGGAGTGTCCTTTAATCCAAACGTATCTTATTGATTTGCCATATTGTTTTATGCTGAAATCTATTAGTAGCATTTCTCCAATTATTTGAGATGACGAACAGCTAAAATTCTGAAGGCTCATCAAAACACTTTTGGAGTCGGTGAAGATCGTAAAAGAGTCTTCCTCCATTTGGTAGATTTATTCCATAGCTTTTCTTATCGCTGTTGCTTCAGCTGTATAAACAGTCGCATCTTTTGGCAGTGAGAACTTTTTATAAAGTTGTTTATTAGGTACGATAAAGGCACATCCGACCCCAATAGAATTTTTTGCTCCGTCAGTAAATATGTGAATATCATTTAAAGCGTTTTAAACTCTCTTCCTGTTGTAAAAAAGAATTTTAATATTCGAAATTAATGTTTCTTTCCTTTTTCCTCTGCCCCTCGTGTTAAGAATATAATTTTATCATTTAAAATATTTTCAATGCACCCTTTCTCCCTTACATTGTAAAAAATATAATTTAATTATTAAAAAAAAAAAAATCGTACCCTTTCTCTAAACCTCCTTACTACCTTACCTACTTACCTACACTCCATGTTAAAAAAGAATTTATCATTTAAAACACTTTTTATGCACTGTTTCTCACACCAATGTTGTAAATTCACATAGCTCTCTTTCTGCTAGAAGTGCTTCACTTTGCTTATTATAAATTTAATTGTGTTAAGAGTTCATTATAGCGATAGAACTTAATTTCCCCAATTGCTTGCTTTCTGGGAGCAAATGGAACTATATTTTAATTAAATATAGAACATTCTTAGTTCATTTCTCGTTGAATAATTACGGTTATCTCTATTTTGCATAAACTACAAAGAGTATAGAGGTCCTAGATTGGCACTTGCGGAACCCCATGCTACACCTACACTGACCAATATTGCAATTTCTTCTATTACGTCAGCTGTATCCGATCTTAGATAATGCTTTATCAGTAGAGGGATGACAAACATAATAATCGGAAGCCCTCTTCAGATCCAACATGTTTATATCTCTGCGCAATGACTGATATTGCTTACGTTTTACGCTATGAAAAAAAGAGAAAAAAAGAGTGCAATTACTTTGCATTTAAATTTGCATAATCGACGTAGGCTGTCCTGTGATTTTCCATGAAATACGTATACCTATCTGATGTAGCAACTATAGCAGGTTTACGTCGACTATTTATGAAACAATTTGCATAAAAATAATAACCTTAATCGTAATTAATACGACTACATGACAAAATTACATGAAATAGATAATTACCTACCTAATGACAAACCGGTTACTGATGCGGTTAAATGTTAAGATAGCGCGCTACGAAACTAATAAACGCCGAATAAAAGTTTGCAGTAAATGGGCAATAACTGTTCTAAACCTTACGTTCTAAATGGTAATTTATTTGTTTATTTAGGGAAATCAGTTTTAAACAGTAATAAATTGGCAGTTTTAATTCAGCAATAAAGTTAATTGATATAAATTTACGTGTAGGTAAGGCTATTTCATTCTAAATATATAAATATGCAAATGCGTCCCTGTCTACTAATTGAGAGGTAATTTAATGATTGTATAAGTTGTGTCGGGTATATTTTATAAACTGAAGCTGTTTCTATTTAAAAGCAAAGATAAGCATAAGATAAGATATTTAATTTGCAATTAGGTTAACATACAATAAACTTAAACGTTTAGCAATGGTTTGTATGTCTAGTAATAGAGTAATGATTGCTGTTACACAAAATTATTAACCATATACTTGAAACGAACAAATTTAGCTGTTTTATCTGTGTCAAATTTTCTAAAATAATTTAAAAATAAAAAACACGTTTTACCCTATTTCCCAAGATAATCATTTGTATTGCTGGCACTATTAAAATGTTGCATCTAAGCAGCATAACCTGGTTCGAATTAGGAAGGCAACCCAATAGGCCCGCAACTGCACAAATATAACATCAAATAATAAAGACAAAATAAAAGGGAAAAGAGTAGGCAACAAGTAAATACAAGAGAAAGGAAAAAAGGGGAAGAAACGATATTCTGTAAAAAAAAGGAGTGAAAATGTTGACAAAATGTAGAATAGGATAATGGGTATGCAACTATTTATACTAAAAAAAATCTAAATTTTGAAGCAAGGTTGTCATCAGCATGGTAAATTTACACAAAAAAAATTATCAGTGCACTTGAAAGCGTTTATCCAATCATCTAAGTACATCTTTATCTAAGTATTTGTTGTTTCTGAAATTATATATTGATTGGGTTCACTGAAAAGAAAAGTTTTTGTTTTAGATACTAGACAAAGTTTCTGTAATATTTTTTACACTTGTAATGTACAATTCATATTGACTTAGGCTCTTGAAACAAGTTTTGCAAATAGAACACAGCATCAGACTTCACTAATTAGAGGGTACAGTTTGTAAGGCCTCTATGTAGTTATCTCCGATACAGTATCACTCCATTATAAATACTATAATTGTGACAAAGATTTCAAAACAAGTTTGTAGAAAACCAATATCATTGTCAGAGAAGTACGGTTGCGTTTAGATTTGTCTTACCTCGGCACTGTTGACTGCTGGAGTATGCGCGTGCTAATCACGTAACCCAGCACACGCTTTATTATTGGCATTATAATCATCTCTAAATAATAAAAGATGTAAACGATGACCAGCAAAATTTTTCTTTATTGTCTAAACGACAATATGCTAAATTGTAGAGGCTGTAAACAAATTTTATGAAGTGAGAAGATAAAGTCTACAGCCTCAATCTCTGCAAAGTAAACGGCGGGGAAGTACATATATTCCCACCGTCTTCCACTCTGCCTAACAGCGAGGTGTGGCGCTGTAGTACGATAAAAGCACGTGTAGACTGATCAGTGATCAGTATTATTAGTCAGTCAAGTAAGTTGGTTGTCTAAGTTTTAAATACATATTTTTGCGCAAAATGCCGCGTTATACTGTGGAGGAGAGAGGTATCACGCTGGCAATTCTTTTCTAAAGGGTATGCGACGTGTTTGCAGCTAAATACCCCAACAGGATTCCAAATAAAGCCACAATTTTTAAATTAAAAAATAAAACCGACAATACCGGTTCGGTCGAAAATTTAAAAACAGCACTTGCTACTCGCAGAATTTCTAATAATACGTCCGTTTTAGTATGTGCTGCAGTTGAAATAAATTCGAATATGTCATCTGGCACTATTTCCAATGATTTAGACATATCCCGTTCTTCCGTTCAGCGAATACTCAAAGCAAATGGGTATCACAATTTTAAATATTCTAAATACCAACAATTATTTCACGGCGACGCATTTAAGCGTATGGTATTTTGTGAAAAGTTAAGTGATTTAATTAACCGAGATGCTAATTTGGTAAACAATATTATCTTTACCGATGAATCTTCTTTTCCTTTGGTTCGAAGTCACAATTTATCTGTGACAACATTAGGGCCAAGCAAAACGAGCACAGATATTTAAGTTCATCTAGTCAGCAACAGCAAAAACTAAATGTTTGGGCAGGTTTGTTAAACAACCATATTATTCGGCCTTTTTTTATCAATGGCAATTTGAACGCAAATGCATATTTAGAATTACTGAACACCCACATTCTACCTACTGTACAGCAACTTCCCGACATAAATATGCAAAACATCTACTTTCAGCAAGATGGTTGCCCTGCAAATAATGCAGTAGCTGTCCGAAACTATTTAAGTGAACAGTTTCCTAACCGGTGGATCGGAACTCATTCCCAAAATATCAAATGGCCGCCACATTCACCAGATTTATCTCCCCTCGATTTCTTTTACTGGGATATTTAAAAGAAATAATTTATGGCAATGAAGACGTTAGTTAGACCATTTAATGTAGAGTAGTTGCGCAATAAAATTGTTCAAACGTCAAACAACATTAGCCCAATAATGTGGGAGAACGTTATAATGAATTTCTACAACACATTAGGATATTGTTTAGCCAAGGATGGGGGCATATTTGAACCTTTTGTTTGAAGAATCAATAAGTTTTAAAAAATTAACGTTTATTTCATCTTATTATTAAGGCTTATTTTAGTTTTCTATTTTTTAAATTTATTTACCCAGAATTAATTTTTATTTGTCCTTCATTAAATTTGCTATTTCTTTTTGAGGGTTTTGCCCTAAATTCATTAGAATGTCTTTGATTTCCCTGTCATGAACAAACCCTAATTTTATATTTCTTTATTTATTACTATTACGAATAGAATAGTAACCGAGCTGGTGTTAAAGTTTATTTAATTTATTATTAAGAGTTACTGTTAAGTTTTCGTTTTTTAAAATTATTTACTCAGAATTAAGTTTTATTTTTCCTTCGTTAAATTTATTATTTCTTTATGAGGGTTATGTTCTTCGTTCATTAGAATTACTTTAATTTTCTTATCATGAGCAAAGACTATTTTATGTACATAATAGATACTATAAATTACTGTTTTACGCTTTCATTACACCTTTTGAGATTATAAGTACGTGTGTCCAAAGCAATACATATTGCAATTTATTCATTTTCATTATAAAAATACAATACGTTTCACGGTCACTAAAAATTAACACATTTCTGCGGGTAGATTGAATAGCAAAGCAACCGCTGCGCTCGCGCCGGTATTCATTGTGAGCTACGAGTGGCTATGACGAATGACTGAATGTAGGGGAATACCTACTGCAGTAAGAAGAATGAGCGGGAGACGCACATGCGTGGTATAACCGTTGACTTTGCAGGCATTATGGCTGTATATCTACTTACAATTAAAATTATACAATTCCTATAAACCGCGGTTTGTAATAATTGTTATGTTGAAGCATTACAATATTATCTTTTACTAAGTTAACTTGACGTGTAGAGGTGGTTCAAATTTATATGTAAAAATAAAATGTGGGTTTACAAAATATTCTTTATCTAGTGATCATTCATAATCACATTTACTATCTTACCATAGTTTTCTTTACCCTTTTTTTCCTGGTACATTCTGTATTAACACTTTTAACAAAATACCTGTTAGTGTTAATATATATTTGTAATTTGTTCACCCTGCACGCATGTATAAGTGTTGAACCATCAACTGATTTTATTTACATGTTATTTATAGTTCTAGTGTGGGAAATTAGTGGAACGATTAGCGATGAAAATATCAAACAATATATAAATTTAGTCGATATAATAAGTGTTCAGCACGTCGAATATTGATCGTAAATTATAAATAGGATTAGGTTTAAATTAAAATGTATGTCGGGGTAGATCGACTAGATACATAATTTACGTCCATTTTATGGCCGTAAAAATTTACAAATAAAATAAATTTTCTTTTTATTACCGTGTAGTTCTACTATATAATGACGTAGGTCGAACCATAGGTAGTAATATGTCTACAGTCGACTGAAATCGAAATAAATTCGTTCCTTTAAATAGGCAATAAACTAGTCCTTATAAGTGTCAGATTAAACAGATATTAAAATTAAAATTTCTCAGTCAAAATCCGTTTGCATTGGTTGAATACAATTATTTTGATGAATGAGACCTAAGTCTCTTATCTAAAGTGTTTATTCTATAGCCTTAAATAAAAGCTAGGCTTGTTGAAGTATATGTATTGTGCTTTTCTTTTGTAAAAAATGTGATCTTACACGTTTTTTTTTTTATGTATATTTAAATATACAGGATCCTAATAAAAATAAAATAAAATAAATAAATATTTTTAGTACTGGCGGACTTTCGGTTGTAGCGAAAGTCCAACATTATTACTTTAAAAAAAAAAAACGTTTAAACGCTTTATATATTGTTGCACTTTTGCTTTCCTTGTTAAATTTAATTATTTAAATGACACTTTATTAGGCATACATTAGATCTAACTTGCGTGTTTCCTGAAGTACAGGTTTTTCTTAAATGACATTTGAAAATATCTTCGAAACAATGAAAGTTAGAAAGATGCAGTTACATATGAAAGAGCACACGTCTATTATTAGAAAATTGTTGGAGTTATGTTAATTAAATAGGGACCTGTAGTTTTCGAATTATAAAGTCGTAGATAACTTAATTTTTTTGAATGGAATCTTCCCCTCGCATTTCACCAGGTTTGGGACGGGCAACTGTTCTATTGCTATGCTTCGAAAATAGCTTACAGAACACAACATCACCAATGGAAACAAACAAAACATTTTTCATGTTAGAATAGGCTTGGAAAACTACATTTGAATTAATATTTTTAAATAATTTTTTATTTTAACAAATGTTCGAAATGCCTTCCTTTTTGTTCAAGGCATTTACCAATTCTCACTCGAAAGGCTCTTTCCTCATTTCCGGCCATGGGAGACGTAAGAAAGGCAAATGCGTCGACAATTCTTTATTGCATGTTTTGTTCGGTGGTTGAAGGTTCCCCGTAATCCATGTAAAAGACACATATAAGGTCACACAGACATCACCTTAAATTTCTTAAACAAAACACCATGTTATTGTATTTACTTGTAGCTTATTCGAAGGGCATCCGAAACACTTATGATGAAGTACTTTTCGTTAAGTGCTTCTCGAGTTATGGACATGAAAGTCATTGGCATATGTGTCAGCATTAACAATACCCAAGATTAATGCAAAGTATTGAAAAGTGTGATACACTCTAACGAAGATTTTTAGAAGAAATTTACCCAGTAAATTTCATTTCACTTAGTAATTTTCATACACTAGTACTAAATTTCCTTGGTGAATTTTCGCATCAAAGTAATTTTACTTGCACAAGTAAAATACCTGTACAGTTTCGCGGTAGTATAATTGCCCCGAAACGGTACAGGAATTTTACCAAATCTTCGTTATAGTGTACTTTTCAATACTTTTAAATGTTTAGTTCATTTATATGTTAGTTTGTAATTTTGTAAATTGTAATGTCATATACAGTCTTTAAAATGTTGACTGTTTTGAGAAGCAACTTATAGTTGTAAAAAATAAACAAACATTTGATTAAAATTACTGTGGCAGAAGAAAGGAAAGAAATTGAAAAAGACAATAAATGTCAAAAAGTGGTTTTAAATAAGAAATTTTGTTTCACTTGAAGCCATAATTCCACGAATAAAATTTAATCATGTTTTAATTGAAAAAATTAACGGTGGGAAGCTTATTAAATTTTTGAAGATATTATGCTAAATTGTCCAACGGTTTCTATATGTTTCTTCGTCTAATACAACACGTCATCTACACACTGATGAGCCTTGGTAAGGCGAAACACGGCGTCTGCTAATAATGACTTGCTTCTCAAATTTTATTTGTTTTTGGTTTAAAGCAAATGCAAAAATGTACCACAACAAACTCAAAGTGAGTCTGTTTACAGCAAGATCGCATAAAAATGTTGCCTATATGCAGACTAACAAAAAAAAAGAGTTTTGGGTGACCATTGTAACAACTAATTTCGAATTTAAGTTCCTGGATGGGCATATTTACTTAACTATAATAATTTTTTCATCCCTCACTTAACACAGCAAACTCATTGCTCGTCCTAGAGTCGCTTCTTTCTCTCCGTGTAACCTGAAATCGAATATTTATAGGATTCCACATTATAAAAACGTGCCTAGTCGAAATAAGGCTGAAGTAGAATTTTTCACAGGTTGCAAAGTGGGTGGCTAGTATAATCAGTTATCTATTTATTATTCATACAAGTGAAGTTAGAGTAAACAAGCGACGACAGTGTATGTGAGTGAAGGTTCCAGGAAATCGAAGGTGTATTAGGTACCTATATGTGTGAAAGCACTCCACTGGCTGCCCATTCGGAATGAATATTCTGAATTATTATTGTTTAAATTACCCCTCATGAATAGCAATTCGCGTTAAGTAGTCGTGGTTCTTGTAATTTTTCTTTTAATATCCGGCGATTGCGGAGAATTTACAATGAGACGCGTCCACGGTGCAGCTTATAGGTATGTAAGTATGTATGCAGGCTTGCTGATGTGTATACGTAACGGCGGATCGCATCGGTATTCAAGCGCTGGTATATTTACATGCGTTTATCGCATCGTTCTGCTTTAATAAGCATGTGCAGAGGAATCTGCACGTTCTTCTTCATGCACCAACCCCTCAACGGATCATGATTGCTGTGTGTATTACGAGCGATTATTTACATGTGCGATTACCAATTGCCATTACGTGATGTCGCTGATTCTTTTGTTATTTATTTAGAAAAGATAAATAAATCTGTTTTGATTAAATTGTAATTACTTTAAATCGCTCTAAATTTTTAACAATTAGTGTTCGGTCCTAGTTTTTTGAGCCCAATGATTTTTCCGGCCTTTTTATGTAATAAACCATTTTCAGGCGTAAAGTCTCCAGAAACACTGCACCTCTTGTTTCACAATTTGTTTACCCATTAAATTATGCCAGTTAGTCCCATATCCAACTCAATTTAACCAATTCTTTGTAAAAGAACCCAGCAACATAGTGTCCAGCATTACACCTAATCAGTATGGCACAATATTCCCTGCAATTTGCTTCAGTGTGTTGCCCCCTTGTTGGCTCACCCTAACGCAACTCATTAATTTACCTTTTGGCTGTGGAACTTTTCCTAAAATCTAGAAAACATCGGTTAGCAATCCAATTCATAAAAAGAATTGTAGACACGATATCGCAAATTATCAAGTTTTTCAAAAATATTTTGAATACGCCATGCTTGACAGGTTGTTAAGTCATTTAAGTTGTAACAATATAGTGTCGGATAGTCAACATGGCTTTAGGCGGGCGTACTCAACCATTACTGTTGTTCATTCATTTCTGAACGAAGTGATTGATTGTTTAGACGCTGGTGAGTGTCCAGCGTGAGTGTTCTGTGACTTAACACGGGCTTTTGACTGCGTTGACAATGGGATATTGATGGGAAAGCTCGAGAGTTATGGCGTGAGGGGGGTTGTTGCTGATTGGTTTCGATCATTTCTGTCTGACCGCGCGCAGTATGTTAAAGTTTCGTTTGGGAGTACCTCAGGGTTCGGTTCTGGTCCCAGTACTGTTTTTACTTTTTATTAATGACATAGTAGACTTCATTGATTTTTCTTTGTTTTTATATGCCGACGACACAAGTGCTGTGGTCTCTGGAACCGATCCTGCACAGATTCGCGATCGCGCAAATGTTCTCCTGGTCGAACTGTGTGAATTGTTTGAACGCAATAAACTGCACATCAACGTTTGAAAAACTTTCTTTACCTTCTTTCACACTTTTCAATCGAGGATGAATTTTGATGTAAACATTACCTTCAATGGAAACCTATTAAAACGCGAAACTTCAGCTAACCTGTTTGGGGTGCTTTTGGATGAAACACTTAGCTGGTATGATCATTGCCGCCAATTAATACATAGTTTAAATACGTCGGGCTATCAGATTCGAAATCTTAAGACAGTATTGAATCCCAATTCTTTGGCGACATTTTATTACGGTCTGGTTTTCACCAGAATGTCCTACGGTATTGTCTTTTGGGGCTCTTCGTCACATGCGCATGATGTATTTCTTGCCCAAAAACGAATAATTCGTAGCATCGCAAGCATAAGTAGCAATCAAACATGCAGATCATGGTTCAGGAAATTTGGTATATTGCCTGTGCCTAGTGTACATATTCCAAAAACCCTAGTGTATGTTTACAATAATAGCAACAAATGTCGGCTAAATTCTGATGTTCATTCATATAAATATCGATATGCATTTTGCGCTGTCAGGTCGATAGTACAGTTGGTAGTACTGCGCAAGCATAATAGCTACGATAGCTGCAAACTCTAATAAGAAAGCATATTGCGTGCTTGAATTTGCCAAAACGAACTACGTAACTGTTATCCAACGACATTTTCGAACACATTTTGAAAAACCACCACCTACTAGACAGTCG
Source organism: Cetonia aurata (assembly GCA_949128085.1). Taxonomy (NCBI): domain Eukaryota; kingdom Metazoa; phylum Arthropoda; class Insecta; order Coleoptera; family Scarabaeidae; genus Cetonia; species Cetonia aurata. The sequence continues at coordinate 19,683,482 of OX421887.1, read as the reverse complement.
ATCTACGATTGGTACGATAAATTTGAAACGACATGGTGTTTATGTAGAGGCAAGAGTCCGGGAAGACTTCGTGTGTCAGAAGAAACAGTGGAACGCGTTCGTGCTGTTTACCAACGAAGTCCACAAAAGTCAACAACACGTGCAAGTTTGGAACTACAAATTCCGCAACCAAGTGTGTGGAAAATTTTACGTAAACGACTAAAACTGACGCCTTACAGATTGCAGTTGGCACAGCGTGAAGATGACAAGCTTAAACGTCAAGATTCTGCAATGAAATGCTGCAGCATTCAGTGACGAGCCAACGTTTCCACATAAGTGGCAAGGTGAATAAACACAACATCCGAATATGAGGGACTGAATCTCCGAGAGTGTTAATGGAGCATTTGCGAGATTTTCCAAAAGTCAGTGTGTTCTGTGCTGTATCCCGCAGAAAGGTATATGGTCCTTTCTTTTTTGAAGAAAACACAGTAACGGGAGCTACATATCATCAAATGCTGATTAATTGGTTGATGCCTCAACTGCATGAAAACGTATTTATTTCACTATTAAATCTTGTTATTACTTAATCAAAGATTGTAAATAATGTTTTATAATAAGAATAAAACATTTTGTTTTGCCAATGAAAATTCATTCAATAAATGTAGATTATTGATATAACGATTAGTATTCAGTATTAGTGTGTTCAGGTATCATCAATTTAAATCATAAAATCTATGTTTTTATCCTTTAATTGTCGTCACGAAAATGTCGGTATAACCGAATCTATTTTTTCTTCCCAAGCTCGACTTCCAAAATAGACACCAGGTGTCAAAAGAACAACATCTGATATTCTCAGTTCACACTCTTTAATGTTGGCTTTGAAGACCACCCATTTCGCTTCTGGATTTTCAAAATAAACGTGACGTGTTGTAGATGAGCCAGTTAAAGCGTATGTATGTATATACGATGCAGGTAGACGTGCATTTAACTTATACCTAATAGTCAATTGGTTTTCTTTCGGCTAGCGATAATCTGCTTGTGAAAGCTCTTCAATGTGCAATCATGTGAAAATTTCAGTAATCCTTTTTACCATTAAACGCGCTAACTGTGTTCTAAATGCTTTCGAAAACTAGCCTATATATTTGCTTATTCTGTGTTCAAACAATGGCATCACTCACCACAGTATCTAAGACCGTCTTCACTTAATTGGATAAGATTGTTTAGTTAAACGCCATTTTATCATATCTCAATGGAAGGGTAATCCCAGAGATTAAAAATTACTTTTTCATGACTTCACACTAAAGACCTTCCTTTTAATACTTTAAATGAAGTTCTTGTAGCTACTAAAAGGCATAAGATTACCTATGGGTATTAAATCAGATGCATACATAGTATAGCAATGTTGCAGAAATATTAGAAAATTAATTTTGTTTCTAAATTCCAAATAAAAAAAAATACTTCAAAAATATTTAAACTTTTTACGAAATTTTAGGTAATAAGAAATTAAAAATCACAGTAGAAATTGATGAAAAATTAAAATAGCATTTAGAAAAACCAGGCAAACTCCTAAAAGATACAAAATTTCTCATGATATAATAATAGTTAATTGAACTTTATTAAATTCCTTAAAGTATTTACATATCTATAATATCAATGTATCCTGGAGACTCGTTAGCAATCCGCATACATTCGACTTCGAACTGGATCAGATATTTTTACCTGACGTTCTCTTAGCAGCCCTAACAATAGGAGCCATTCCGAACAATAGAACATAGAGGTGACAAAAGAACGCAACTATGATCATTTGATGCGTGAAACCTGACGAACAAATGTGTAACACACCATGCGGTATCGACGTTTGAGGGCAATTGGGAACCGTTAGCGTGAAAATTGTGTTTTGAAACTAAATATTTTTCTTTAATCAATTGTCAATGATATTCGGAAGGTCCTGCACCCGCTGATATTCACGCATTGTTCGAAAATGGGGCCGATTTTCGTACATACAGAGGTGTTGTTGTGTACACACAAAGATCATATCTTTAAATTGGAAATTACGTTTTGTTAATTTATGGTTTCGCACCTGACAATAGGTTGCGATTGGCAATGGGTACCCGATGGTAATTTATCATTTACGTTATTCGTGTAAGTAAAAATGCAGGTTAGATTAACTAAGGATTTTGCATATATGTAGCTAGAAAATAGGAAATATCTGTATATCGTTGCTATTTGATGAATTTTTTCTGTAAATCATTTAGATCAACTTCATGGTGTTGCTTTTGTATTATTTATTATGCTAGCTTTCTAATCCAAGAAGTTTTAGTAAAAGTTTTATAAAAGATCTTTGTCAAAGAAATTTTATAGTGTAGTATGGGCCTTAAGATGATACTTACTCACTTTTTCTAGCGTCAATTAATTTGCACATATTATTGCTTTATTATGGGGTCTATTTCTTCTTTGCTATATATACTTGGTCCACATGGAAGCAAGTTAAAGATGGCACATTTTTCAAATACTTTATTTACTGAACCATAAGCAGTATATGTACAGTCACTCTCACCCATATTCATACAACAACCTAAATTAACGTCAAAGAAAATAATTTCAATTAATACAATAATTTATAACTACACAATTATTGCAGAAGATTTGTCTCTACATGTATACATTAATTGTTTACAGTTTTATTTATTTAGCATGAGCATAACAAAGGAAATAATGAAAAGAGTGAAAAAAAGAACGCAAAAGTTCATGCGCCATTCATATTCGTACAGGTAAACTGTACATAGTACAGACAATATCTGTCTTGCATCAAGCGACTGCTAATATTTGGTTGGATATCCACTCCTAGTAATGACTTCTTGTAATCGATTGGGCGTGGATTGTACCATTTCTTTAGTGATTTCAGAGGAAATATTGCCACATTCTAACTGTAACTTTTCTTTAAGAGCTTCTTTATTTACATCATATTTCTTTAAACTTATTTTTCGCTTCAGCCCATAAGTTTGCTGTTGGATTGAAATCTGCTGACTGTGGTGAAGTCTCCATAACCTTGGGACAATTATAGAGTAACCACTCGCGACTAATGTGTGCTTTGTGTTTTGGATCATTGTCTTGGTAGAAAATGAAATTGTGTTACAAACCTAGCCGTTCGGCACTGAGTTTCACATTTTGCTTCAAAATATCTATTGCAATGTTACTATTTTCAAAAACGTAATAAAATGAGGTTCGAATAAGTCAGTCGACTTATGCCGGGCAACCTTGGAATGTCAATTGACAATTTGTCAAATTTAATTAATTTTTTGCGCCTCCGTCCAGAAACACTGATTTTGCATTACTATAAATCGGCCGGAAACTTACCATTCTCCGGCCTAGGCCGTCAAAAAAACCACTATTGGTTGGCAACACTATATTGGAATTACTGACATTTCTGCCACTAATTATAGATTCGATGACAAATGACAGAATTCTCGTTACACAATCTCTTAATTAATTCATATTCATTCCAATTCTATTTTCGGAAGATTTTACAGGTAATAAATGGTTAATAACTTCACATACTACCTCTGTAATATGAGCTGGGGTCTCCATTGTCCCTATTATTGATGAATATGTATCAAAACTACCAAGAAAATTAAAACGTCAAAACACTCTTAACCCTGACTTCCAATTCAAAATTCATACGTAATATGTATTGCCAACCTGTATTGTTAACTCCCTAGCGTTAATTTCTTTTATTATTTACAACAAAATTAAGATTTGTCGGCTCAAAAAATAGTGTGTAACACACGGCCAGAAACTCTTTTGCGAGTATTCGCACTTGTGGAACCTCGGCTTCGCCTCGGCCCCACAAACCGTACTCACACTCGCAAAACTATAGTTTCTGGCCTAGTGATACAAATAACTATTTATGTCAATTCATTATAATTAAAAAATATCAAAATATGCTAAACAACTATATTAAAGAATTACAAGAATTTATATTTTAAACATCTAAAAAAACATAAATACCTTAATTACCCCTTTGTATGTGTTTGTGTTTGTGTTCCACCCGCTTCGTATAAAACTTTTCCTCTTCTTCTTCTTATTCCTTATTCTTCCGACACCAATCTGCTCTGCTCTTTCTTATGTTTTCTTGTTCCACTTACTCCTTCAATAATTTTTCCTTCTTATTGTACTTGTTCCTTTTTCTCCTTCAAAAATGCTTTCTTCTTATTATATACTTGTTCCTTTTACTCCTTCAAAAACCTTTCTTCTTATAGTATACTATCTGATGTTATATTAACTTTAGTTTCTTTCTAATATCCGTAAAATCGTCCTCTTTTTCCTTACAAAATCAAAATCCACACTCACTGTTTTTATTTATTTATCTCATCTCCTTCACAACCAAAATCCCAGCTTACTTTTTCTTTAAATTTTGATATGTTTCCCATAATGTGATATTGTATAGTGCGGTGTAATGTAATATAGTGTTTCACATGCATAGGATCGTCAAAGAAATAGAATATCATCAATACAAATGCATTGAAAATGTTTTTCACGCGAAAATTTAAATAAGATAGCACGTTTGTACACAGCACTATATATTTATATTTGTCCATCACACCATGGGTTGCGGCCAGTAAAATTCGCTATTGGTTTCGCAAAACTAACAGAATTTGTGCAAAAATTGACAACGGTACTGAATTAAATTTTGTGGTGTTGTTAATAGCATGTTTTAGTGTTAGATTTGACATGCAAAATTTCTACACGTTATACTAAAATGTGTAATACATTGGGGTTACCCCAACTTTTCGACGATTTTTAACTTTGACAAGTTGGTAATTATCCTTTATGTTACAATTTCGCAAATTTAGGCAGCCCTAGCGCCGGCTTAAATTTCAAATTTATAAGCTTAGGTACATATCTTGAAAACAGTTACAGATATCGACAAACGCTTTCCAATAGTTCATCAACAATTTTAGGATAGACAAAAATTAAATTAAAAAGTAAAATAAGTAATGGGTAGGTAGGGTTGGATAAACTTTTAAACGAAAAATAAACTATCTAGGGTTGGTACAATTTCAATGACAAATTCGAATAGAGTTATGTAAACCTTAGAGAAGAAAATTAAGTGGGAATGGGTTATTTTCTTTACAAAAAAATCGGGTTGGGTTGGTTACATTTTCAGGAAAAAGAGAAGAATTTCTCTTCTATATTCATCTGTATTTAAAATTCCATTAAAATGTATTGACCCAATGCTTGTTTTTCTACTGATTATTGTCCATGTTCCAATCTTTTTGCTTATTCTATGGAAAGATGTGGATTTTCTTAACACTATAATTTCATCTTTTGCAAGCCATTTAAAGCCATTAAGCCTATCAAAAAAATTCATTTATCGTGCAGTGAAGTTATACATTGAGATCTCCTCTATGGAGGAGAGAGCAAGAAGTGGTTGGCCATGCCAAACTAGAACCCCACAGCAGTCGTAAAAGCGTTACTGCAAGAATTCGCAGAAATCGCTGTGAAAACAGAAAATTATGGCTCGTGAGATGAAAATATCTCATCGAACAATGTCTCGCATTATTAAACAAGACTTGGGTTTTGGTGGTGCTTATCGGAGAACCAGAGGACAGCTAATATTTCGGAAAAGGTAGTAGTTCTTATTCGCAGGAAAGCACTGGGTCTTGGATTCCGCAGCGGTCCACAAAGAAAAGCCCACATAGCGTTGGTTAGAAGCGAAATTGCCCGAATTCATCGCTGCTGAAGATTCGCCTTCGTCCAAATCTCAATCCTTTGGAGTACCTCCTATGGAATGCTTTAGAGAAGAAGGCCTGCTTCAAAGCGCACCGTAATATCGAGGCATTAAAAGCAGATTTGGTAAAAGCAGCGGCTTCAATATCTCTAGAAGTGGTGCGTGCAGCGATTGACGAGTGCCGCACTCTTTGAAGCAGTGTAACAAAGCAAAGGGCGGACATTTTAAATAATTTTACACTTTTAAGTTCTCTATAAAGTAGCTAATAATTACCAATAACTTTATTTCTCTTTCTATAGGGGATTGGTGTGATGTAATTTTGATATTAAAATAATAACAGTAAAATGTTCGTTTTCCAATCCTATTTTATTGTTTATTATCTTTTATGTTGCTACATGTTTCAGCCAAAAATGACCATCTTCAGGCAAAATAAAATTGTCAGAGTTTTGTTATATATTACAAGAATGATGTGTCAAATTTTTTATATATAGTTGCATCGAGAGAATAAAATTTTTTAAAAATACTATTATCTTAAATTATTTTATTTCTCTTTGTTTTACTTTTCTTTAATTTACATACGTTTGCACAAGGGACAGAACTTATGGCAGGACTAAATACATAAGTGAAACCAGGATCAAAAGCGAAAAAGTTATTTAGATTCAATTTGGAAGCACTGCATTTTGACAATTCGACCCAGGTTTATGTCTATGTGAAAGTGAATTTTTTATGATAATTTTTGTATAATTATAATTAAAACAGCAATAAAAATACAGGTAAACGTGTTTCTTTTTAACTAAATTAAAGGAAATTATACATATCTTACATTGGGAGTAACAGTAAAATGAGAAAAAATGCAATGCGTGTAAAACGAACCTACTATGGGTTTGATGGACAGATACCTAATGCTAAGTTTACAGTTGACGTAACCAAAAAAAAGTTTTCTCCAAATCTGTTGTTCAAACTTATTCCAACAAGAGTAACATACATGAACGAGTCCGTCCAATGCATTCATGAATCAATTTTATGAATGAGTAGGACTTGCTGATATTGTGTGTGCGTTAAAAAATTGCTGTTGCGCGAAATTTATTTCTTGAATTTAAGAATCTTTTCTTAAATCATCCCTTTTGGAAAAAAATATTTCTTGCCAAAGTTACAGAAATAGAATGTTGATAATTGAAACTATTAGAAATATGATATGAACTATAGTTGATTATGTTATTGTATATATTTTTTATTTGAAACTGTTAAATGATTATTATTTTTTTTTATTTAGGAATATCTTTTCTAACCTTTATTTTACTTCTAAAATTACTTTATTGCTTTATGTTGTATTTATTTTTGCTTCTTTATATTGTTGTAAGACCATCGTTTCTTTAAATTCTCACAAAATGTATGCAATAACATACATTTACAATATTAGTTAATAATTTATTTTTATTGACCATTTAGTTTTCTTTCTTTTTAAAATCAATGTAGAAAATTATTTTTAAATCTTGAGAATGTATTATATTTTACATTATTTCATATTCCTATATTACAATCGATAATAATATAGAGGCATTGATCTTGATTATTAATCCAATAAAAACCTACAACGTATAGTTAGCCAAGCCCATAATTAATAATCGTACAGCGAGGCAATTTAGTTTTAAAGACAGGCCGATATTAATGAAAAAGAAGCACCTATAAGCATATGATACGGTCAATTATATATTTCAACACTCGGTTAATCAAAGCGAAGATCGCCTTAATAAAACCTATAACTTATATTTATTATTTCGTACATTACAACAAACACAACTGATATATTCCAAATATATTCATCGACACAAAATAAATACGGGGCTTATTTTTTACTATTTTCACGGCTCGGAAACACCTATTGAGTTTGAAAATTTATTTAATGAGCTAAAAAAACAATATTTCAACCGGCCGTATTGGTTAGTGATAATTTATTACGGCGCAAGAAGCAGATGGACGATACGAAACCGATTGGGAAAGGAGAGAGACGGGGAGCGTATAGGAATGCCAATGATTCATGAACGACGAAAGGCGATGTTCGGATGTTTAAGGTATTTTTTTTCGTTCTTCTTGTTGTGTTCTGTTTCGACACGAACAAATGAACGTTACACTTCTCGCACTCCCGATGTTCCCTTGTTTATGGCCCCGGTTTGGGTATTTTAAGGCCCTCGATTTGTTACTACTCTTGTTAAGTGTTAATAGCTCGATAATTAAGTTTTTCTATTCGGGCCGGATCGAACGCATGCACATTATAAATTTTGATCGGGTCGGACTTCACTTAACTGAACGGATGGATCGCATTTGAAATTCAAATTACCAAAATATGTAAGTACTTACAGCACACAAATAAATATATATAGGAGGAATCTATATACCAAGAATCATATATACGATTCGATATACCATCTCCATTACGTTATATGTCGTCGCCGTTTAATGGCAAGCAGACACCAGTATTTTCTACCCTTGTCTAACTACTATAAAATGCTATCAACTGCTCCGCCTTTTCAATTTGAAACAAATCAACGAAGCTCTTATTCTGTACTACTGCGGGGTAATTCACTTCAAGCGAAGCCAGTGTAAGATTCCCTTCGCTCATTTCTTAATAAAGCGTCGCGGGATATTGAGGGTGCGGTCCTAGTTTTATTACGGTTAGTAAGTTTTGATCGCAGTCAGTAATTTTATAAAAACTTTGAATATTATACGCTCGCGGAAAAACTGTTTCTAGTAAAACAATTTTCGGTGACAATTCAGCGGAAGGTACACGCGATTCACTTGTAGTAAATTATCCTCAAAGATCAATCCGGCCCGACGTTTTGGAAGAACGTTTATATTAATTAATGACAAAAATAAAAATATCCCAGCGAAGAATGTCAGTGATATCGAAATTCAAGTGTATATGTGCTTTAGCAGAATTAAATCCTACTATGACCTCTAGACAAATTGCTGGCGAATATAATATTAGTGCAACAAAACCTTCTACATAAGAATAAATATCGGTCGTACAAAATTAACACAAACAGAATACAACTTGTACTTTTCTTAAAGTTTTGTTAACGAACACCGCACCTTGCAGCAAATATCAGCGTCTAATAAGGAGTTATACTGACAGATCCTTTGATATGAAAACTTTATCCTTCAATCATTCTTATTCAGGGCACACTGATGACAAAATTCAAGAAGGGAATACGTGCAGGACACTTTTGCAATCGCATGTGTGTATAAAACTACACCTTTTGAACATAACACAAACATGACAACAACAATATGCATGCATTTAAGTTCCTTATAATATCACTTTAATCGCACTTTTTTTTTGTATTTTAATTATTACGGATTTAGTCATATGCATTTTAAATTTTATTTTTTCCGCAATGCTAAAAACTATTACAAATTTTAATAAATTTGTTTATTTTAATGGGCAAAATTTTGTGATAAAAAAATTGAGTAAAATTCGAAAAAGGCTTTTTCTTCAACAAACTGTAATTTATATACACTCCGCCAAAAAAGTATCGCATAATTTAGTTTTGAATCATAAAAGTATCGCATAATCTTTGTTTGTAGCATAAAGTTGTAAATATACTTTAATGCGCTCTAAGATATAATTTCTATGATTGTTTAAATAAAATACAGGCCAAATAAAAACAAGAACTCATAGTTGAGATTTTTATTAAAACAAGAAATTATAATTTTGGAAAGAAAAATGTCATAACAGTAGCTTTTAATACTGAGTATTGCCACCTCTGGCTCTTATGACCGCTCGCATACGGTTTGGCAGAGATTCGATTAACCTCCGTATATAAGCCTGATCCAAATTCTCCCACTCGTCACGGAGAGCATTTGCTAGTCCATGCAGGTCCGCTGGGGCAACATTTTGGGTTCGTATCCGTCTGTGAAGGAGGTCCCACACGTGCTCGGTAGGGTTCATGTCCGGACTTACCGCAGGCCAATCTAAAACTGGAATACCAACATCGTTAAGGTATTCCTGGACGATTATTGCAACATGCGGTCGTGCATTATCGTGCATTAACATGAATTCGTTTCCTATAATTGGCGCATATGGTACTACATGTTCTTCTAAAATGTCCGTTATATACCTGTGGGCAGTCAGTGTACCTCTGTCTACTGGTACTAACTCTGTACGACCTGTTAAACAGATGCCTCCCCAAACCATAATAGAGCCACCAGCGAAATTAGGTCTAGGTCTGATATTACACTGCGAATAGCGCTCACCGTCTCGTCTGTACACTGAGATACGCCTATCTGAGGTGTAAAGACCAAATCTTGACTCATCTGTGAAGAGTATATTGGCCCAGTCATTAATGTTCAAATTTACATGTTCTCTGGCAAACCTTAAGCGAGCCACTCGGTGGTTCCTAGTGAGACGAGGGGCTGTTACAGCTACTCTAGCTCTTAATCCACTCTGTCGTAACCTATTCCGAATAGTTTGAGTACTCACAGGAGTATTTCTGACTCTAGCCAAGTCGTTCTGCAATTGTCTCGCAGTTACATGTCTTCGACGTAATGCTTGTAGTAGTAAATAGCGGCGAGTAGAACATCTTGGACGACCTGGTACAGGTCTTCTACTGTAAATGCCTGTTTCCCTATATCTGGCTACGGCTCTAGAAACACTTGACTGATTGATGTTCATCAAATTAGCAACGTATGCTTGAGATCGTCCATCTTCGGTTAAAGCAACTATAGCAGTCACTTGTTCTGAAGTTAAATTGCTCATTTTAGTTTTAAAAGCGTTGGTACAGAACTCTGACTTCGCACTTTAAAATTTGTCCGTATAGGAAGACTTTCAATAAACAACTGAACAAACCTTACACATATGCATTTTTCTAAATGTGTTCTTTTAGGAAAAAAAGAAGTAAAAACGCTAAGTTCCATTATTTTGTTAGTGTTTTTATAGTTCACATACACGAGGCAAACTTTTTGTGAACGTATAAAAATATCTTGGTTCATAAATGCCCTTTTTTAGTTTATGCGATACTTTTTTGGCGGAGTGTATTTGGAAGATTTACATTACAAAAGATCAGTAGCTAATCTACTTCACTCTAAGCGCATTTGGTAGTATTTTACAATTGTAATAGCAGTAACCATATAACAACCATTTTTCAAGTACAATATGATAAAGATAACTCCAGAAATATGTGGCTTTTTGAACGTCCATTTAAAACTGTTGGGCATTTAATTGAATCGATCAGAATTACTACACATATACGAGTTATCGTATATCGTAGTCGACTATACGATCTTGTTAGAAAGGCAATTTAAGTCTTTCGGTAATCTGAGCATTTATGTATTATTCAACAAAAGCGCCCATTTGACAACTCCCATTTAAATTTTCATTATACATGCAAGAATCGGTGTCGCCTAAGGTTACTATATATGTAGCTTTATACATAAATTATCAATTTACATTTTAGATAGAGGCATAGCTTAAAAGTACGACGTACCCGTTTGACGAGAAAACGCATTAATTGTCCGAAAGCGATCTCAACAACAATAAATTTATTGACGCGTGCATTGTCTCTGTATATTCGTCTTTCATGAGCTCGTGATCACAATTATTCTCTTTCTTCAATAGTTCGAAGTATACGATGGGCACATAGTCAATTTGTTTTCTGTCGATTCCGGGAAATTTTCGATATTACATTAATTAAGATTCAACAGTCAGTGATGTTTAATTCAGGGAAAATTTTTTGTTTATGTGTTTTACATGAAAGGTGAATTGTGGAACGTCCAAGTTATACGAAAACGTTAATTGGTAATAGTATGTCCCCTCAGCCTCACTCAACATGTCCGGTCGGTAATGGATGAATGCTGGTGTTGGACATTATGAGAGTCCTTGATACTTAACTTATCCACTAAAATTTCTCAATACATTGTCGATGCGTCGATAATAAAACTTTATAAGGAAACACAGAATAAATATCGAACTAATTTATTGGACGTAAACGTGCTATTCATCTTCGGGATCATACAATTGAAAATTATTATTCAAATCATCAAAATTTCCTACTTCTTCAATTCTATCTTTCAACGTAAAGTAAATGTGCGCTAATTTTTTTAGATGTATGAAATTTTAGGAAATTTCTAAAGGCCGCTTTACAGATAGAAACTGCACGCATGCCCATTCCATTGATTCCGATCAGCTGAGTGCAATTTTACTTGCATTGCACGGAATAGAACTTATTCTGTTTTTATTGCATGCAACACGCAATTCTGGTGATATTTTTAGTGACTTTATGGTTGGCAACCTATAATGAAAGTTCCTATTTCTAAAATACGGTGGATTTAGGGTGAATCAATGCTATCACGCCATTTTCACGCACGCTTCAAAAGGCTTTCCATATCATTAATATTTGAAAACTCTTCTATTATAATATTTCCCCTTTGCCTATTTAACCAGGGCTTCATCCACGGTCTTCTGCTTCAAACATTTGTGTATTGTATTAATAGTGCAGATGCAGCAATAATAAGTGATAACCAAGCCGCTTTTATTTTATGCGATGATTGGTATTCTTCTTCAAGACGGTCTGGTTTTATTTAGGTTTTCGTTGCATCTTGGCCACTGATGTTTTGTGTTTATATTTTTATATCAATAATATAAACATTATTCTGTAGCGTGTTTGCGAACCGCCAAAATACCAGAGGATTATTTACATTCTCATAAAAAAGTTGCTTGACGATTCCTTTACTTTCGTTGTATATATTCCAATCATTATTTCCGTTAATGTCATAGATGCTTAAATAAAAACTAGAAGATTTTTTGTTTCTGCTGTGGCAATAAACTGTTATCATAATCAGGATAAAAATTATAAGGTAGGTACTAAACTCTAAACACTGAGAGCCATTTTCTGACGATTTTTCAAGTCAGGATCATGAACACTTGGCTATTTTAAAGACAACCATAAATTGTCTGGACCAGCTATTGAAGTGTCTGGTTTTTTGACAAATATTAATAAGGTTGCAAATTCGTTCTTGAATTTCGACTTGGGTCTGAACGTCTTGAACAAAATCATGGTCAAAAATAGATTCCTTGACAACGTTTTTAATTTTTTTCTTTGTAACTGCAAGCACTTGTTTCATATAATCTAATGTGTTAATGCGTTAATATAATACAAAGTGGCGCAAAAGTTGTCACCCGATGTTCTTTGACTGTATTTTTTTAATAAATGAAAAACTTTAGTTTTGTTTTTGGATTGTGTTTATTTGATGTTTAAATTTTTTTTTTTTTTCATTAAGTAGAGAAAATGATATCGGCCAAGTGGCCGCCGCCAGAATTGATGACTATACGGGCCCGATTTATGGCATATTCCATCACTCTTGCCAGAACTTCTGGCGATAGATTCCTGTATTCCTGCGGATATTCTCTTTGAGGGCTTCAAGTGTCTGAGGCTTGTTGACATACACTCGCGACTTCAACAAACCCCACAAAAAGAAGTCTAGAACGATTAAATCGGGCGATCTTGCCGGCCAGTGCAAATCACCAAAAGAGATTAGGCGACCCGGAAATGCAGCCCTCAGAATTTCGGTTGTGGCTCGTGCAGTATGCGCCGTTGCTCCATCCTGTTGGAACCACATGTTCTCCAGTCCCAATTAGTCCAGTTGACGAAGGAGAAAGTCGTTGAGCATGGCTCTGTAGCGCTCGCCGTTCACAGAATAAGGGCCGATAACGCCTCCAGCGTAAACACCACACCATACAGTAACTTTGAGCGGGTTTAATGGCTCTTCGTGTGTTATACGTTGCTTATTCACGTATCCACAGAGATGGAAATGGGCCTCGTCGCTCATGATGATTTTCGATGAAAAGTTGTCTTCCTCGTGGTCGTGATTCAGGGTGGCTTGAGCGTAGATTACACGCGCTTGGCGGTCAACGGCTAGCAGCTGATGCGCTGTCTGCACTTTGTAAGGGAACATCTTCAAGTCTTTTACCAAAATTCTCTGTAAAGACCGCCGATTGATGCCCAATTCTGTGGCACGTCGTCTGGTCGATAGTCCGGGGTCTTCTGCGACATCTTCAGCCACAGCCGCGATATTCTCATCAGAACGGATGCTGCGGGGCCGCCCAGCATCTCGTGTTGTACCATACTCTTTTAGGCAAGCAGCTAAACGCCGTAGTGTTTGCCCAGTTGATGTCGGACGACCGGGAAATCTACGTCTAAATTCACGCTGCGCCAACACTACCGACGAATAATTACGCAAACAAATCGAAACAATTATTCCGCGTTCTTGAGGAGTATAGCAATTCATGTCTTATTGACGTGTATTTTGTATCTGTTTACTTCACAAATGTCAAAGCAGAACTGACATTCACCGCCATTTGCAAAAATTATGGCATCTTCCGATAGGATGATGACTTTTGCGCCACGTAGCATAATGAATGATCAGAACATGACATATTGAAACCTGGATGCTACATCTTAAAATACTGTGATTGCGTTGCTGATATCATATGATACTATAACATTAATTAGTCTTAGGATTACGCTGATATCCTTTTCTGAGATTTAAGGCAATTTATTCTAACTATTAACAATGAAATTTTCCAGGTAGTACATTCCTTGACTACATATTATATTATTTGATGATTTAGAACGTCCAGTCGAAAAGGTCCTGAGATCTTCATTATTGTTCGCGTCCACACGCTGTTATTTAGATCGAGATCCCGATTATGATTATATTCATGACACTAAGTGGGTTTATGTTTGGTTAAATTAAAGCGAGAGCCCCTTCGCAGGTTTTTTTTTTTCCACTAGGTTCTATGTTCATGTTAATTTATTCGATAAGCATCGATTCGTTCGAAACGGTCATCTAATATTGTAATTACTATTTTATTAATTTTAAGTCCATACGAATTGCTTGATTTCCTATTTGCCCTATTATGATGCTGATTGGTTGGTGTAAAGATAACTCCACTTTGGAAGTGAAAGTAGTTAAGGTGTTTGTGTGTATAAACTTATAAATTATGTGATACTTTCAGTTTGGAATTTTACCAGTGCAACATTTGTTTTATAAATTGCTGCATTTTGAAAATATTACACGTTATACTACGCTGACAGTTAAAAGAAAGTTGGGTACAGCAACACAAGCAATTGATCGGACACCAATAGATATAAAAAGGGAAAAGTGCAAATGCGTGATAAAAAATATAATTTCAAATTGGATATATATCAATGTTAGAGTTCATATCAATACAATTTCGTACTGTTAACAAAAGATATAACAAATCTCCCGATATAAAAATAAAAGTACTGATCCAGCCTCAAAATATTGAGATTCCTATATGAAATTTTGTTGTTTTTCAACCAACTAAATTTTAACAGACTACATTGTTAATTCATTGGAGGTAAAATTAGATATAAGAAAAAGTTTTACGATGATAAGTGCATTTCAATATTTATTAACATTATTACAAACGTTTCTAAATAAATATTTCAGTGATATCTATGCAACGAAGAGTGACAATTTGCAATTGCAATTGCACACACTATGTACGGCATCAGAGCAACAACAAATTATAGTTCAATAAATGATTCTAAAGTTTGGTTCAAGAGAGTTTCTAAATTTGTTGATAGATTAATCGATTAGTATATCAGTATTTAATATGTATGTACATTAGTTAGATGGTGATAAAGTATAATCAATGGATTAATTGATCCTTTTAGGAACATTTCATCCCTGTTCATTTCATAATGGTAACCTATTAATCTAACTTCTGCCAACCCAATGATAAAAATGAAAGACATATGATAATGTACGTGAGTTTACAATAACTGTGGTTTTTCAGTTTGTTGTCGTTACACATATCAAAAATAGCTAATCATAGTTACCCGAACTTACAGCTTCTCTAGAGCAAATTCAACTGAATCACTTATTGCTTAAATAACCTAAGTCACTTTTTTGTAAATTTTGGTGAATTGAAAAGACTGCTCATGCTCATCAGTATTAAAATACTAAAATTGCAGTTCTAGGAAAATGTAATGTTTGGACATTTAACTGTAGAATTGGCAAGAAAACTTTATTATATCTTAAAAACGCATTTTGAAAAAACTGATATAAGTTATTTCTACACTAACAAAATCATAATACCAATGAATATTGCACTTTACCCTCTAGACTTGCGTTGTTTCGCTTAAGAAAAGTTGATGATTTCTTCATAAACGGCCTTATGATATCCTTCAACCCACTGAAGGATTATCGTTAGATGTTGTATCTTACTTTCTAACATTGGTGGATTTAGTGGAAATGTACGGAAGATAATGCCGTTTATATATATATCCACAGTCCACAGGCAGTCACACAACCAGGCGTCGGCGACTCGTGTAAAAAATGATGAAATTTTGATATTGAGAATATTTTCAAGTTTCTGCTGGAGTTACATATTTCTTTAGAGCCGATGTTCTTTTTACAGTATGTGCTCATCAAGATTTAAAGTTTAGGATTTAATTCTCACGTTGATAATGTTGTTGGTAGATGCAACAAGATGTTGGGATTTTTTAAGTGAACGTCGAAGCCTTTTTCATAGCGTCAACTGTCTTAAGGTTGTTGGGTAGATAATTTTGACGACAAAAATCCGCTACGGGGCGCTTGTAGTACTACTACAAAATTATTGCAATAGTATCCGCCCACTATCATCGGATTGGTTATTACATTACCATAAAGCAGGCAAAGTAAAGAAATATTTGCATAGGCATTGAAGGGTACCGGCAAGAATGTATTACATGTTATGTTTTTTTTTTTTTTTTTGGTAATATTTTCCTTTTCCGTTTGTAAGGATATATTTCTTTAGTCATCGCCAATTTAAATTTATGAATGCCCCAAATCTCAAGTTTTTCCTAGCCTTATTTATGGCGCTAGAAGCGACATAAAATGATGCAATTTTGACTTTTTAAGCACCGTTTCTCCTATATCTTTGCTCTAATTTTTTTTGTACTTATACGAACATATTCTAATAGCATTGTATTTTTATTATTATGCAAAAAAGTCCCTTAATAGGTTTTTTTTAAACTGTACCCAACACCCTTAAGGGCTTGTGCCTTTCCCACATTGGTGGTATTACCCGCTATGCCTCGGTTAAAGTAGTCTTTAGGCTTTCACGGCCGTCGTTGCTGGCTGCTCTTCGGTTCTCGGGTTCTCTGCCGTGTAGAAAGTGAAGTCACTTCACTTCTGAAGAAGATCACGACAAGATGATCGAAACGTCAAGTAATTTAAACTTTCTACACGGCAGAGAACCCGAGAACCGAAGAGCAGCTATGCCTCGGTTATTTGGTTTCCGATGTATGCTGTTTGTATTAATAACATTGAATTCATCCAACGCAAATTTATAAAATTTCTATTGTTTAAATCCGATCTTACTTTCTCTTCTTATGCCGAAGCATGTGAACTTTTGCATATTCTACCGCCTTATAAGCGACGTCAGCTTAGAGCTTTACTTTTCCTTAAAGAATTACTTAATAATGGTGTTGATTGTGCTGGCTTAGTGGAGTTGGTAAATTTCCATCACGTAGTGCAAGAGCGGATATACTATTCTATAGTCAATCTTTTTCAAGTTCCGCTTTATGAAACCGAAGTCTCTATCACAAGGTATAAACAAATGCCCACAGATGGATAAAAAGGATAAAAAGGATAAAGTTTATTAAAAATGAACATGCCTTATTAGGGCGTTTTGCAGCAATATTTTCAGGATAACTATATAAATATGATCTGTCGTCTTCAGGTCATGGATACAGAACACAGACACGCTTAGTTGTGACTGTAAATGACTTTTTAAGCAGTAAGCGATTCAATTATTTACGTTCGATTTTGACAAGTTACAAGTTCACATATACTGTATATAAACTCCCACTTTTCTTAAAACAAAAATGTTCCATACAGTTGACAAACACACCTAATTAAAATAGTATTTTAAAACACAAGTGTAGTAGTGCGAGTACAAGTTTGAATCTCGAGCCGCGTAGCGGCGAGAGATTCAAAGTACGAGCATTACATGTCATTGTGGCACACGTTTTTTGCAGTATTTTTTCTAATTTGCACATTAATCGCCTATATTACGTTCCGGCAAGAGTCCCCCCAGCACGTTAATATCTCATTACAGCACAGTATGCTGTAATAGCCATATCAGCACTGCGTCGTCTTTTGTTTTAGCTTTATTACAACATCCAATTAGAAAAACTTATTTTCGTAGTATTCTTATTCCGAGCATATAGACAATAATTCAAATTCAAGAAAACAATGCGTTGCAGCACATTTTTGCAACCATACATGTGTATAAACATTTATTACACTGTAGATTCGATTCTGACAATTTGCAGGTGGAGTTCCGACACTCTCTGTATAATTAAAAATATTAAATAATTAATATTAATAACTTTAATCAAAACGAATATTATAAATTCTCTTAATTTTAAATCATGTACGCCGATGTTATCGAATACTTATTCAAATAAAAACGAATAGTCATAATTTCATATACCAAATCATTGTAAACGTTTAGAGGCACAGAATACCTACTACAAAAGTCGGGGAATTTGTCCACAGATAACATCTGTAAGTGAGGCAAAGTTTAAAAGGAGCAACGCTAAAGCGACAACTTCCAAAAGCAGAGAGTATCTCTCACTCGAAAAGTGACTGCGTTAAAAATTACCCAGATTTAAATAAACAAATGGACACGGGATCTCCGTACGAAACCGGACACTAAAGAAACGAATGAAGATGTCACGAATTTTGAAGACTTTTTAATCAACTCTAATATATGATAATGGTATGGAAATATGTTCGAAGTTTAACACTTAAAACGATAGCTTTGTGTATAATATAGTCTAAACCACCGATTAATCTTTTGTAACGCTTCTCTGATGTGGCATCGGTGTTAGAAAGTTTCGTTAATTTAAATGCCCGATTCGTGTATTTCACACAGCGCAGCGGTACGACACCAATTAAAATACTTTTGTTATATCCCGAATATGTATAATAATTATGCGGAGAGAAAAGTGGATATGATTAATTGAATTAGCGGTGAAAAATTAACAATATTGATGTGTTTGCTCGCAGGAAATGTATAGATACCTACTGGATTATTATTAGCATTTACATATTATAAATTAATAAACGTGCCGATGTAGATATGTATGGCGAGAAGAATAAGATGTTATGTAAATCATAAAACGCATTTTTTCAGTTTTAAATATGAGCAACGAGTTTGATATGTTAATTGAAAAAACATAAAAATATTAAATCGTTGTGGTTGATTCAACAGAAGAGAAGCATTAAAAACATACTTTATAGGTTTATATTCAAGCAGTACAATGTCTTAAAATATTCAGAAAAGAAAAGGTTCGATTACTATATACAGAGAATTGTTGCCATCTATAAAAAATAGAACAGTAAATTACAACAATATGGTAAATTTTATAAAATTTGCTAGTAAGATAGCTTACAGAAAAGGAACTGGTAATGGAAGCTCTCCGGAAAAACCATTAACTGAAATGGATTCAAATTTGCAGGAGGTGTCCAAAAAGGAAAACAAAGAATTTCCTGTTTAAGAAAATAAAAGGAGAAATTCCACGATATCGACCAGTATTCAGAAAATGTCACAAGCTAGAGACAGTCAAATATCGGAAATGAAGAATTAATGTGAATTTAGAAAAAATCGTTACACGGAATAAAATTAAAATTTGGTTAATGCAAAAAAAAATTAGAACTAAAGTAGTAGTATGTCAGTTACATAATATAGACATCAGCTCAGTGCTGCTTGTGATAAGGAAGATTCTCTTTTCTTTTCCCTATAGATTTTTGGTTCCTGCCATGACTATGAAAGTGTAACGAAATAAACGACGGTTGATATAAGAGAGTATTGTAATTTTAAATATATATGCAGATATTTTTGATTTTACTTGAACTATTGACGATAGTTTTGTATTTCATCCATTAGGAGTGTTAAATGGGTCACTATTCCTCATTATTTATTTACAAAGAAAATGTAAATTGTCAATATGAAAAATCTAAAGAGGCGCTTCACCTTCTATACACATATCTATATATAATAATAATAATAGGATTTATTGCCCAACAGATGATAAGTACATCCAATTACAGGACAAGCACTAATTACATAACTTAAGTTAAGTAGTAACAACATAAAACGAAGTGGAATACAAAAAAGAATGGGTAACTGGTATTAGACTACATTAAGCTAACTAAATTTAATTGAAAAGTAAATAAGAAAACAGAACAACAATGTAACTATAATGCAACACAATGACACATATACGTCAAGTTAGATAAATAAGTATCTCCTTCCAGTAATGGGATTAGACTTACCAAACTAAATAGCACAAAGACAAAAAGAAGTACATGGTATGTCTACAATAAAAAAAAAACACTAAAACAAACATTTATAAATTGTTAATACATTTAATAATTGAATGTAAACCAGACCAGTGAATATCTACAACTGAGCACAAATGACTATTGAAATAGTTATATATATCATGTTCTTATTTAGATAACAAAATGCACATTTGATTAAAACATAATGTTACCAGATTGTGCAGTTAACTGCGGGAAAGATTTCTTAGAGCTTTCTGATTTAGATACAACTTGTCTCTCCAAAACGTTGCACAATACAACAAACATGTTATCCAAAGATTGTTGCAAGTTCAATGTACAAATTTGTAAATTAGATGTAAATTTGATTCATGCTAGTATGATTGCACAGAATAGTCTTCCAAATCATTTTCTCCAAGAACTGTCCCACTAAAATACGCTTATCAAAGGACACTATCGTGTTCTAGGTAAACATTGTTTGGATTTATTAGTAAAAACTGTACCATTTGTCGCAATACATAAACAATTTTGGGAAGCGTTCACTTACAAGCAACGTTATTTAATCTAAAAACTAAAATAATCATAAACACAAAGTCAAAGAAAACTATTTCATAATTTTACGTAATAGGAAACGACCGAAGGTGTTTAAAAATTGTTGATTTTAACTATTTGTTATACCGTGCTGCTAAATTACCAACAACTAACTTTCTAGTAATTTTCCATGTTTGTAAGCGATAAAATAAGTGTACAGTGTACATACATATTTGATAGGACAGTGTTAGCAACTGCTACCGACTAATTTTATTTACAAATTAGTACTATATAAGCTTATGGCTTTCGCCCCATTAACTCGTTTTAAATTTAGAAACTCATTGACGTTCATTAATAATCGTAATTAACGAAAGCAATTAATTAGCATTAGTATGAATGTTGTGTTATATTTAGCAGTCGACTGTACCTACATATAGGCGTAATTATTTCTTATTAGCGGTCAATCAAGATTACATAAGAGACAAGAAATTAGCATTAACCTTGGCGAGCCATACTGAATCGGCACTTATCGAACGAATTAAAAATGAAATTACTTCGTATTTGCGTCAATTAAAATGTTATAAATTATCGTAATGATTGCACTTCTTTTCCATGGTTGTAATTGGATAATTGCGAATAATCATTTGTATGTAAGTATGCGTATATCGGTGGAAAAACGGTTTTAGCCGTAAATTGTAAATGTAAAATTTATATTGATCCCTAATTTGTTTTTGTTTCATTCCAAATTTAATTTATTTTGGGAAAATCGATCCATAACTTCTTTGACATCTTCTTCAGTCCTTTACATATATCAAAAAATGTTATGTTTATATATTTACAATTTAAATTTTGTGCATATTGACATGAGTCAATTCTTTACTTACACTTTAGTGTTTCTGGTCGCAAAATCACTCAGATTTGTACTTATTCGTCATATTTAAGTTTGCCAACCAACCAGAATATGGGAACTTCTTTAACTCCGACTTGAAACTGTTTGTCTTCAAGATGTTGAATACAGTCTGCTTGTCTATGCAAATATACCTACCCTAAGTTTTATTTCTTTATTCATATTAACTCTAAATAATTTTCTTCACGTGATTAATTTTTTTCTTAGAAGTAGCATAAAAAATGTTTTTAATAATTATTCTTGTTTAATACGGGGGTTTAGGGGAGAGGCATGATTTTTTTAATCATTAAATTTAAATTGTTTACAATATTGGCGGTAAAATGATTTTTTTCGAATTTTATTTTTCATTGATTTTTTTTTCACAATTTCCACGTTTTTGGGGAGTATGATTTTTTTAATGATTATATTAATTTTTCTTTTTGGAATGCTGTCGGGATAAAATGCATTATTTAAATTTTTTCACAATACTGGGGGCATTCAAATTGTTTTGGTAATTTTTTTTTTTCATAATACTGGGAGGTAAGAAATTAAATAATTAAATTAATTTGTTTAACACGAGGTAGGCAAGATGATTCTTTTAATTAATAAATAATTTTTTTTGCAATACTGTCTTTTTTTTTCTAATAGTGGGGGAAAAATGCATGTTTTAAATTAAAATTAAATTATTTCTTTACAATACTGCGAAGAGAAATTGCATTGCAAATCTTTTAAATAAAATTACTTTTTAACACTACAGGGCAGGATCTTTTTTATTAATTCATTTTTTTGTTATATATTTCATATGGGGAACATGCATTAAAAATATTTGTTTAACACAAAGGCTGAAGCCGTCTTCTTTAAATAATTAATAATAATATGCTTTTTTTAATAACTAAATTATTATTTTTTTTTTATAATACTGGAAGAATATGATTTAAAAATGTTTTAAATAATTAAATTACGTTTTTAACCCGAGCAGAGGGGCGGATAATTTTTTTAATCAATTAAATAATTTCTTTACAATATTGCAAGTAAAAAATGTATTAAAAATCTTTTAAATAATTTATTTATTAAGTTATTTTTTTTATTTTATAATACTATAGGGGAAATGTATTTAAAATGTTTTAAAAGATAAAATTACTTTTGTTTTGAACACCGAGGAGGTTGGGAGGGGCACTGATTTTTGATACAAGATTCACATCGTTTTACTGTTGAAGTATATTGGTTAATGTTGTAAACAGTAATTCTACACGTAGTTTTAAAATGTAAGATATGTAGGTATCTATTTCAATATTTTGTTTTTTCAAATTTTTTTCAAAACGTATTTTAACTATGGACCATGTCACCGCTTTTAAAACTGTTCCGCATCAAATGAATACCATCAATTATGCTGACAAACAAAACATATTTGCGTCCAACACTATTCTGTGGCGTGGGTTCCCAAGAGAACACGCGTCCCAACAGAGGAAACAGTTAGTCGCCCTTAAGAACCTAAAAATTGACGTGAAATTCACAAGTCAAACTTAAAAGAAATTAATACCTACTACCTATAGCAGGTAAAATAATTTGTAACAAATGCCGGACCGCATGCCGTCACCTTTTCATAACGACACGATGTCCGTCAACCTTTCTGTATAGCTTCATTTCATTCACTTTCTGCGAAAAATCCGTAAAAGATCCTTCCCTATATAATATCCGAAAGAACGGCGCATAGGAGAGCCTTCTATTGTTAAGTAATGAGTATGTAGTTAACAAATAAAAGATCAAGGCGGCTGTGTCAGTAGTAAATGGAGATATAAGTGGCTGGATATTGTTATTATATTCAAACATACTTCTCCGGCAGCTGACTTTTCTGTTTTGCTGGTTGATGGAATACTGGTTTTATGCCTTTTTTTCTTCCTTCGGACACAATGGAGTGATATAAGTGTGCCTGGTCAATACGCGTTTAACTGAATGATATTTTAACAGCGCGCACTTGATTTTCTTTTATGCGAATTGCCTTCACCGACAGCTGAATGCGATAATTTATGCTGCCGCTTCTTGAATTTGCTTACTTGTACGGTAGGATTTCTTACCAGCATAGGCACATCTATTAGAAGCTTGTGTGATATAGGTTCGTATAGAAACAGCCTTAAAACTGACAAGATCTTTATGTCAAAGAAATTTACAATTTTAATACATTACCTATCATGTCTTATTAAAACAAAATCAATATATAAAGAAAACATAATGTTTCATGATATATGGAGATTTACTTAAAATAATATATAAAAATTGAAATTGTGAGTATAAGTAATTAATTGAGAGCAAATTTATAAATAGCAACAATAATAATGGAAACTTTGTTGAAATATAATAGCGATTTGTGAGTTAGTTCAACTTATATTGTTTCAAGCAAATTGTTTCTTGTTTCTGTACGTGATCCAATAAACTACATAGCAAAGAATTACCACAAATTTTGATACAAAATTTTACTACAATCTTGTATTAGATTTTTAAATAAAAGCTGCATAAAGGAACATTACAATTTGTAACACTTATCTACAAATATTTGTTAGTCAAACTTTTAAAGTCTTGTAGCAGAATTTTTAATACGAGTAACCATAGTCATGGTTTTCGCGGACATATCGGTAATCGGCTGTGAGACGATCTTGGGAAAAGATCCTTTATGATGAGTTATTGACTCTAATAGCAGTCAGACACGGTTAATGAGAGGAGTGCCTCAGGGGAGTATATTGGGACCCCTACTATACATACTATATGTTAATGACTTTATTTTTTTTTTAATATAGCAAATATTTCATGTATGCGGACGATACAGTCATTGCAGCGGTGCATAATGATTTGCGTATTGCAAACGCGATCTTATCTAGAGAGCTTTTGCGACAGCAATTGTGGTGCCACGATAAAGAATTAAGCATGAAAGATCGCCACACTTAAAATCAGATTGGGAAGCGAACTTAGTGTACAATATGATTGATTGAATGTCTTTATGAAGTCGTTGTAAGGGATATTAAAGATTATGTTGAGGAAATTCAGAAGGTTTTACATGGGAAATCTGTCCGAGTCATGGTGGATGATGACTACGAATTAATTTGATTTAGAACAGCTTTACGTTGTTAGCTGTGTTTTTGGCCTCTGTCTTTATCTTTTTCTCTTGGTTGAGATTGGTGCTAAACTGAACACTCTGTACGCTGACAAGTTTTTGGAACTTGCAATTTACTGCGTTTTGAGATTTTTATCGTTACTTCTTTCGTTTTTGATTTGAATGATAGTAGGCATGTTATTTGAGTTAGTATCGCATTGTCAAATTTTTAATTTAAAGCTATGATATGTGATATTTGGTTTATGATTTATTTTACCTGTAATCCACATATCTTTGTGAGGTAAGTTGTTTTTATTTCGTGTCCCATATACATGGTTTTCCCCATTCGTTGAAAAGCGGTGACGACGCTCAAGAACATACTTTAGACAGGTAAGTATGCATAGAGACAGTAAGGTCAGTATTTTTTCAGTTTTGAAATACTCTCGACAACTTTCATCCCTTTTTAGTTGGCAGAGGGCTCTGATAGCGGTTTTTTGAAGAATGAATAGTCTCTTGGCAGAAGGTGTTGTAGCCCAGAGACATCTAGCAGATACATTCAGAAAATACAAGAAAACGCTGAAGCCACACCACTCGAGTCAACAATAGACCTGGAAGAAACATGGCAAGTGTACGAAACTATCATCCTAAACGCTCCCAGGGAAACATGTGGAACAATCAAGATTAACAGAAAGAAGAAACAAACACATTGGTGGAATAATAAAATAAAAAACGAGGTTACGAGGAAAAAAGAAAAATTGAAAACTTACCTAAGCTATAGAAGTACAGAAAAATATGAATAATATAAAATACAAAGGGAAAAAGTAGAAGATCTGG
Organism: Cetonia aurata; assembly: GCA_949128085.1. Classification (NCBI taxonomy): domain Eukaryota; kingdom Metazoa; phylum Arthropoda; class Insecta; order Coleoptera; family Scarabaeidae; genus Cetonia; species Cetonia aurata. The sequence continues at coordinate 19,658,078 of OX421887.1, read as the reverse complement.
TAACACTAGAAAAAAGGAATAAAAATGGAAAATCATTATAAGTCAAATCAAAAGTTATTCTACAAGACACTAAAAAATCTAAGAGCAAATTACTTTCAAGAAATTAAAGAAATTGAAGATACCCAATACCCCGTACTAATGGATGCTAACGGATGGAGAACGTACTTCGCAAATTTACTGATTTCCGAAGAACTAACAGAAGACAATGAGGAGGTAGACTTACAATCAGTTGAAGTGATAAGCAATGAAAACCAGATAACTGTGGATGATATCAGGGATGCAGTTGCTTCATTAAAAAACGGTAAGACAGCAGGACACCATCAGATCATAGCGGAGATGCTAAAAAATATGGGGGAAATCGGTATGAAACTGTTGGAATACATGCGTAACAAAGCCTGGAAAGAGGGAAAAATACCTAAAGACCCTAAAGGAAAATGGGGATCATCCTGCCGATTTACAAGAAAGGGAACAAGCGAGAGACTGCGGTAACTATCGTGGAATAATCCTACTCAGTGTGCCCTTGAAAGTATATGAAGAAGTTCTATAAGAACGGTTAATTAAAGAAGTGGATGAGCAGCTGGAGGAAACACAGAGCGGATTTAGGAAGGTCGAAGCATCAAAGATCACAACTTTACAATAAAAAAATTTCGCAAAATTCAAAGAAATAAACTCAGAATTATATCAAATATTTCTAGACCTTGAAGCGTTTGAAGCGTGTATCCAGAAAAACGAGCAATAAACAAAAGCAATAATGAGGCTGCATAATAAGAACAGGATGTATGTAAGAACCGATAACATGAAGTCAACTGAATTCACTATTAACGTAGGATTGAGGCAGGGAGGAGTTTTAAACCCGACATTGTTTAATCTGGTGATGGATGACGTTACCAAAGAAAGCAGAAGTGAAAAGAACAAATCATACATGTTTTATGTTCATGCGTTGTTTGGTGAGATTTTTGGTGAGAAATTAAAATGTTACTTATGTTGGTAAAACCACAGATATAAGTTCTTAGTCTAAATTGAGTTAACAGAAATCTTTGTTATTGTGATTTTTGTATGGTAAATGATCCTACTCACCTGAGAGTAAAAAATGTGACAAAGAAATAAGCTTTCTACATAAGCTTATTTCTTTGTCACATTTCTGATGGTATCACACTAACTCGAATAAATTATGTACCGTTTGTTAAACAGTTTTTGATTCGATATAACGTATAGGAAAACATTGCTTAATAATAACTTAATAATCACATTATAGATTCATTGATATTAAATAGTATATTGAGAGTTATAAAGAGCATTGACAACAATATATTCATCCCACTTTCCATGAGCTATTACTAATAATTTAGCATATCTTCCTATTTGTTTAGAGACCAGCGAAACCGCCTGAGAGGGGGAAAGATCTACAGCCAAGGCCACCAGCAACTTGGGGTTTGGTTCATTTGTGAGTTTGTAAAGAGTATCACAGATGACTCTTGAGTGGTATTCAATTGAATCAAACAGTTAATTAATTTATAAAAATATAATTTAAATTTTAAAATATGTGTAATATTGAAATATGTAATATTTCATATATGATTTTTGGTATCTGGTTTATGCTGTATGATTTTATAATTTATGAATTATGAATACTTATTTATGATTTTTGATGTAGGATTTACAATGTATAATGTTTGATTTTCGATTTGGTTCTCGATGGTTCGATGTTCGATGGTTTCTCTCATCATGTGGCAAAATAGAAGAAGAAGTTGGTGTAGCTGACATTTGATATTTTTATATTAATATTACAGTATGTATGTATGTTGTTACTGGGCGAAGCTTCGGTTTGTGGAATATCCCTTGGCACTTCTATTTGACATATTGTGCCATTTTAATTATTAAATGAATTTGTGAAGTAAGACACTCAATTTGATTATGATTTTGTAATATTGACTGTACACGGAGTCATCATCGAATACTGTGCTACATCACTTCAATAGGAAATATGTATCTAAGCGAAAACCGGGGTTCATTTCCAAGACCATACATAAGATGCAGATTATGTACTTAGGTGCAATCTGCGAATCGGTTATTTGATTTACGATCATTGTTGAAGCCATAGTATGTATGCAATTTTCATACGTATGTAAGAAACTATTTACATACTATTTTACATATGTACTATAAGCGAGCTTACAATGTAAAGATTTAAACGTAATTACAAAATGTTGCGGATAACTTATTTATTGAAGCTTAATGATATAAAACGAAAACCGGATATGATGCATGAATCAAATATCAATTTGAATTATAATTATTAATAACCACGTAATGGATTGTTTCGCCAAAGGCTGATAAAGTGTTGTATTAACAGAAAGCAGTGTCGAGTATAAACAACAAAAGGTAGAAGTGTCCAATATATCAAACGGTGGGCAGGTTATCATTATGGAACATAAATACGTAAGAGCATTGGTATCGCTTCTCCTCGTTATTCGAGGAACTCCTTCGTCCTATAAAGTATGTCGTTTTTTCGTATGTCCGTGACTCCGTGAATGCATTCGTTGAATCAAAGGCCGTATAAATTCGAAACGGCCAACTGCTGTTGGGCTTATTGAGTAAATTAATTAGTCATTGCGATACAACCGTTTCGCTTTTGTTTTATTTCTTGTGCCGACGCACACACATACATACAATGCGGACGAAAAGTCTGGCAACACCAAAATTCGCTCCTACATATTCTTACTAAATCAAACCGCAAAGTGATTTCACTTCTGCTCCGTCACAATTGTAACCCCGACTAACAGGTTTCTTGACTCAGCTTCAAGGTGGAGAGCTTGTCTAATAAATAATGGCCATTTTAACACCCCAAACATAGTCGCTTAAAGACGAGACAAAAAGAGATGCCCATTAAATCTGTGTGTATGTTTTAAACACAGCACTGGGTCCGCTCCATTAGTATTCATATGTACTTAGCATTTATTAATAATTTATACAGATGTTCTATTCATAGGAAACTACCTACTACCTAATTATTTAACTTATGTAATTTATAGTATCTACTTATCAGTTTTGATAATATGGCTTATATTTCATGTTTGTTATATTTTATCTTCTGTTACGTACAATGCTTTACACCTTGCATGGTGAATATCACCTGCGTTTTCTTTGTTAATGTATGTACTATAAGTGTATACTTGTGGTGTTTTTTAAAGCTTCTGAATTCAACATTTATTATTTTAATATTCAACCACAATTTTCGATAAATTACAAGTGGTTGAATACCGCAGTTGCACCAGCATCATATAGTAGCAAAAATTTATATTTTTCTCCGACATATTCGGAATGCTTATAGTTGAGAATGAATATTCTCCATAGTGTTAAATAAAAAACAAAGTATTGAGAAAAATTAAATGTATTTCAGGAAAGTTTTAAATGATGAAATTTATGTTTTTCCCGGTTATGTAAATGACCAAATCTTGGATCAAATAATTACATTAAATTAAGTTAAATAATTAAATTATACTTAATACAGGAAAGGAGAAGCGAGATAAAACTATTTTAATCCCCACCCGATATTTAGATGAGAAAATAATTTTTTTTCACATCGATGAGAGGAAACGACTTGAAATTTACTTTTTTAAAATATCTTATTGATTGATTAATTAATTATTGGATTTGGCTATGTGGCATGTCCATCAACACACTTTCAAGAAACACATTCATTAAAAAAGGATAGTCATATCGGGTGTCATATCCCTTCTTGTTCAGGACTTTAACAAAAACAAACCAAAACCAGGGTTCACAGAATTGCCCACAAAGGATTCAAGCAGATGATACATACTCATCTTGTACTCTCTGCACTTTTACCTTACATTCTACTAAGAACTTATAAAGTTTACGGAAAACTTCGATTTTCAGTGATCCTAATAACGATAAATAATTAAAAGTCTTTAACACAAGCTTCGATAAATTTAATAAATATAGCTGTTGATTGTATGCATGAGAATTAAAGATAGGAATCTCACTAAATTCGTGAAGATGTCGAACTATTTCTACAACATGTTCATTATTAATCCAGTAGCATTGATGAGGCTTGGTAAGGAGAAACGCGTCTGCTAATAATGAATGTTGCTTTCTGCTCAAATTTTATAATGTATGTAACTACAGGGTCTGTCAGTAATATCTAGATAACATACATATTTATTTATATGACCATATTAAGTACATATTGCTACGAAACTTGTAGATATTTTTTTATAATTTATTAAATTTATTTAAATTAATTCAACACTGTTTTATTAACATTACATACAGTCAGCGTCATCTATTAAATATGATTTACTCCACAGATATGCTACGCCTCAATTGTTAGATGCCACTATAGCACACAAGTACATGAAATCTACCCCTCTACCTGTATTTGAGTACACCGCAAACCAATCGGATGATATACTTATTATCTTCAGTTCCCCTTGGTACGTGGTAGGTTTATGTCTCTCCAGTAACCCTCCGACTATTACCTTAATAGACTTGTTATACTCTTTGTATCTTTACTAAAAGCTGTACTAGTTATTCATTCTTGATGTTCTTATATTATAGTGAATAAAAAACGATGTTATTATAATAAAATTTATTTATTTCAAGTTAAATAATTGTGATGAAGAAAGAAATGAATCTTCTTATAATTCTCTCAGGGTAAGTAAGTTCTTTACTATTTAAATTGTACAAAAATAAGATTTCTAGAATCTTAATCTTAGTTTGGATTCTGGAACTCAATATATCTCGTTTAAATTTCAAAATAGAATTCAAATCCCCCGCTAAATTCCCGTCATAAAATCAAATACATCCAACAATGCCAACCCAAAACCTCTCACAGCATAATACGTCTGCTTACATACAAATATCCCTAGAATCTAGAATCACTGTTATCAATATGATAATCTAACCTAACAATCCCTTTCCGCTCTTAACGCCGGTTATAAATTCAAAAGATGAATAATCTCTCACTTCAAGTACGACAAACTGCTCTCTCTTATACTCCAAATACTGATTCCAACAATCTTTGCAGCTCCCAATTAGTGTTCCAATGATGTCACAGCTACTAAGCTCGAACGAAACTCTTCAATCGGCCCCAGGATTAGAAATACGCCACCCAAATCTTCGAAATCACTGGATTTCCATCATCTTGGCACTACATACACAATACTCTCATACTTGTAAGTAAATTTTTAAAGTGAGCGACTCTTATTTTGATAAAAATTTATAAATTTCTAGATATTATTCGAAAATGCAACTACACTCAGGGAATACCGAAAAAGAAGTCCTCCACAATTGTTTTCAAATCTCCTAGGCAAAAAGGACGCCAGCAACGGTGAAAGATATCGTTTCCAACGATATGAAACCTTAAATCAACCCACGTTCGAACGATCAGCGAAGGAACTTAATGCCTTAAAATCAATGGAAACCTGCCCTTTTTTTGAAATAGATACGATATAGTAAGTGTTTAGTTTAGATTTTTACAACATGTTTACAAAAATAAATAAATACATGAATCATAATACATTTTCATAAATAATTTAATAATTAACGTATGATGCTGTAAGTTGTAGAGGTTAGATATAGCATGATATCACAGCAATAGAAAAACATGAATCTAATTATTTGCTCCTTTTAACAATATCACCGAAATTCTTACAGCCTTATTTTATCGTCGGATCGAATATCAACGAACAGACAAACCACCTATATTTATATAAATACGCGAGAAAACATGTATGCGCATATTAAAATGGTAAAGAGTGGAACGCATACCTGAGGAGAGACGACGCGATTCACTAACAACATAAAATTAAGCTCAGCGCGACGAAAATCGCGAATTGAAATAAGATGCAAACAAGAACGGACGTATTTTACAATCTTCGCGCCACTTCTGTTCGACTCGGGCCTAACTTATAACCAGTTAAGCCAACGAAAAATAAACACAGGTCGAACATTATATAAAATAATATCTGTTTAATATTTAATAGAACCAGTTCTCCGATCCCATAACAGTAAATCATCGTCGGTCGGGAATTAAAATTTTTAACAACACGTTCGGTTTATTTATATGGTAAACTCCGCTAAATGTTCCAACAGCTGTTTAATGGCCCGAAATATAATGGGCCTCGTATTCATTTGTGAAGTTATTTTTGCGCTGTTAATTAGCTTTGCATTTATCTGGCTTTATGTGTTTACTACCTAAGCTATGCATTGCTAAATATGTATAAATAAAAAAAAAACTTCATCAATACTTTTCACTGAAATAGGATTCTAAAAGCAAAATATCGTGTTACAGGTTAAATATTGTTTACGTGTATCATAATTTAATAGTATGGCGGAATTTATATTTAATAAAAGAAATGCAAAGCTCTTCAAAAGTATATTTTATTAACGTTTCGTCATTGTACAGGCTGTTTGAGAGCACTTGTCCGGTATCTTTCTCTTGTGATCTATTACAGTTAAACTCATACGACAAAAAAAAATTTTGCTTTATTCAACAATAATTTAATTCTGAATGAAGAATAATAGATAGAAATTTAATTCAGGTAATTGTTTGAATAAAAGATCTTTCAATAATGCCCATCAAATGTAAATGCACGCCTGCGACTGTATTTTCTAAAAATTATGAGCAAAATTAGGTTTACTATTTGTTTCCTTCACGACACGTTCATTCATGTGGTTTATTAGAAAGTGGTAGGTATAGCACAATATCAATTCGATAGGGGATCAAGGGGATGAGAGAAAAACTAAGAAAAGAATTAATTCCAAACGGGAGAGACTCGTATAATATGTGTAAGTAATTTATAGGTGGGCACGAAGATCTTAAGGGCAGTTAAAATGGTGCATTATACATTTTATTTCAACGGCACAATAAATTCTTGTAGCCACGGTGCAAATTATCGGTACTGATAACGGCCAAAGACACGCCCAGTCGGGGCTGCAGCACTGCTGTAGTGTATAATTTCGAAACTGCATTCAATGAAACACAATTAATTATGTTGACTAAGTTACTATACGGTGAGCAGAGGCAACCAATAATGGGGGAGCCATATTGCAGAAAGGTTGCACGTTTAGAATCAGTTGTCTTCAATACAGCAATATTATACATTTGTATTGTTGTGATATATAACTTTAACTATAAATCAAACCTCTATAGTTAAAAATTAACCATATTTATTTATTACTTACATCAGCTATTTGCATTGTCCGGCAGCACTAGATTAGTATTAATTTCAACAACTGTTTGTTCAGTTCTTGGCTGGAAGCTAGCTAAATTATCCACAGGTGTTTAAAAATTGTTGTTTTTTAGGTAAAGCTATAAAAATAAGTCACATAGTATTAAATCAGATGAACATGGAGGCCATAAAATTTCTGTGTTTCGACTAACTATTCGATCGTCAAACAAGTCCAATGTTTCAACTATACAGTGGAAAATAGCTCCGTTTAATTGCAAGTAACAATTTTGGCTTTCAATACCATTCAATTGTTCAATTAATGGTTCTAAAATTTTTATTCGGTATCGTTAAGCATTTAGTCTACCTAAAATCACAAAAATTGGAAAGAACTATTAGCAGCATATTTTTCTGTTACCTTGAAAAAATATTTCAATTTATCTGATCAAAAGCTGTTCATACACCTACTCCTTCAAAATATAGCGGCTGTTGAATTATTTCGTATGGGTTTACATGGTTTCAAATTCTCATGTTTTAGGAATCCACAAATCCCAATAGGTGAAACCATGTTTCATCACTCCAAATCATTTTTTGTAATAATTCTGCATTACCCCGTTACAAAATTCAAGACGCCATGCGTATAACTTGCTGGTTTCAATTCATGTACCGTACCAATACGATTCCAAGCCTTCTTGTAAAAATTTATGAATGCTTTCCATGGAAAAATTCATCTGTTGACTCAATTGCATAATAAATATTTATTGGATATTGGCAACTTCTGTTTTTTTTTTTTTCGGTAGAATGTTACTAGTTTCAGGAAACAGACTTCCGGCTCTACATAAAGTTCTTTTGAAATTACATGTAGTCAACAGCAAAATTTTAATTTCTAAGCAATTTTAGACAGAATAAATCCTCCATTATCTGTCAACACCATTATGAAACTGCCATTATGAAAGTAACTATAAATTTCAAACAAGAACGTTCTTTGTTTTAAAGAAAACAAATGTTTTAGATTTTTAAAACTTGATCCGTTTGACCACTAGCCCTCTAGGAAGATTCAACGATATGAAATAATAGATTGAAACAGTCCCGAATACATCTTATAAAGGATGTCTTGTGACACAGTCCTTCTAATATTTAAAAATACATATACTATCGAATTTAATATAGCAGACACTCACGTTATATGACTGTCCCAATTTAGTTTTTCATGTACCCACAAAATTTCAAATTGTTGTATAGGTTTATTGTTAATCCTTACTTACACACATGATCGTAGTGTCATATGCGTGGAGTCCAGTCCAGGAAACATGTCAGAAAAATCATTACATTTATCAGCGCGCTAAATAGGACTGATCCCAAAATAGTACCTTGCGGTACTCCGATATTAACAATTTTGCAGGTGCTGTCTAACCAATATCTACTTTTGATAAGACACTAATCTGAAATCCACATGTGGAAAAGATTACTCGCAAGACGGACTTGCTGAAAAATATGTGGGAAGTCTTGGAGGATAACCCCAAAGCTAAAGGCTTTATGTGATGGTAGTACGTCCAATCATAAACCTATGGAACGATATCATGGTGGCAGAAAGCGCAACAAGCCAGAGTCACAAGCAACACTTACATCCATCCAAAGGATGTATGTTAGTGTGATATTAGGGTGATAGTACACAGCGACCTGAAAGATCTATTGTGTCCCGTCTTCTCGCTGTATTTACAGCTGGCCGTCCAGTCTGAAAAGTGCAGAATATCCCTCTTCGATTTAACATGCTCCCCAGGTGCAGCACCCTTGAGTTGCACAGTGCAGCGCAGTTTGTGAGTAAATGGATGGATGTTTCATCCTGTTCCCCACAAAATCTACATTCGGCTTCCTCCGCTATTCCAAGCCTGCTTAGATGTCCGTTCAGTTTATAATGGCCTGTAAGGATCACTGTCAATATAAGAATATTATTTTTACTCAGGTTGATGCATTCTGCAGATTTCTTCTGGTTATAGGTTCCCAGAAGAGTTTTAGCTTGCCTCATTCCATGGAGATTCTCCCAGTATTTGGATTTTCTCTGCTCTACTTCATTTTTCAGTTTCTCCAGTGTTATGCTGCTACTTATGCTACAAAAAGGTTCTGGCACTACAAAAAGTGTTCTAGCCCCTCTCTTAGCGAGATTATCTGTTATACAAAGGATTGCAAGTATGGCGATCACGGGAGCTTCTATCTTCTTTCCCGTCATTGGCATTAGAACTCTTCTGGATTTACCACCCTTACACATTGTTGGATTAACTACATTCCGCCTATGGCAAATTACGAACCAAGCGCCACATACTCATATCTGTGTGGCTGCTGGAATCGGTCACTACCGACAGTATGCTGAGAATGCCATCGCACATGATGTGTACTCCGCCAATGATCGACGCAAACTTCTCTACCTCCTTTCCAAATGCACAGGAATGGAAGTGCAACGAACAAACCTTAACGTAGGTAGACACCTGCTGGTTTACGGGCGATCCAAAAATAAAGCAGTGATGCAGGAATAATCTGTCGTAAATCAAGAGTTAGAAAATACTTCAACCTTGGGCAACACACGACGATCTTTTCAGGCTAGAACATATGCCATTGGGATGTGTGCTAGAGAGATTTTGGATAAAAAGCTGTAACAATAATCAATAAAAATTGTTAGTGACAATTAGGTGATGCTGAAAGCACTAGAGGCGCATAAATGCAACTCGAAACTTATCTGGAGCTGTAAAAACACTCTAAATATAGTGGTGATGGTTCATAAAATCCATCCCTAATCTGAGTACCTGGGCACTCACTCATTCAGCATAATGAGAAAGCAAATATTCTTGCGAAAAAGGGCCTGGCATTAGCATAGCACCTACGGTAGCTAAACAGCAAATCAATGTATGGGCACATCGGAAAGTGCTCCAACATTGGAACAACTGTCCTGGTTTGCTACATCCGAAAAAGTGTATTTCGCTTAATCGTGTCAGAACCAAGGAACTATTATAACTTGTCCGTAAAAATGTTAAAGTAATTGTTTCTATCTTTACAGGTCACTGCAGATTCAGAAAGCACCTTCACAGAATCGGACTCTCAGAAGAGACTGAATGCCGATTGTTCTTGGAGGACGAAGAGACAGTTGAGTACATCTTCTGCCACTGCCCCACCTCAACAGAAATCAGGCGATCTTTGGGAAGGTTGGACTTATCCTAGAAGACCTGAAAGAGACCTCACTCAAAAAGATTCTGACCTACCTTAACGGCCTGAATTTGTTGGCTGTCCTTTGAAAGAAACATCTCTTGTGTCAAATTGCATTCAGATTGGTGAATGATTCTAAGTATTAACCCCATGTGGCAACACACTGTATATATCTATGCCAGTTTATTATGTTGTGCGTATTTGTACGTTAGTATAAATTACAACACTTTCTACAAATATTTATCCGTCCGAGTACCGGGAAACTAGACATCAATTATTCCATATTTCATATTGAAACGTATCTGTGTTATCGGGAATCTTTAATTATAATTAATTAATGATCATTAATGCAACGCTAACAATGCTCATAAATTAAATAGGGAAAGAATACGCGTTCGTTTAATCAATGACAGGCATTAAATTCTTATATCCGACCAGTCTCATAAATACAGGCGCAATTAATTGAACTATTGATAAGTATCTGTTTGAATGTATATACACTCAGCATCAATTTTAATAACAATAATAGTTATTAAAATCCCTTTCGACATATATATGCGCCATAGAAAACAAACATAAATAATATAACAATCTGGGAGTGTGTGGTTTAAAAAGCTTTCAAATTAAATACCATGCAGATGGGCGTGACAACTGACTTTTTATATATACGTACGCATCAGTCGATGATATTTAAACGGAGTTCTTGAATATACGTCCAATTATCTCGCGTTAAAGAGGCAAAAAAAGCGGCAGAAGTAAACGTCCCTAAATACCTGTACCATTATAACTAATAAGCAACAATGCAGCCGTTTTATTCAATCGATGCTAAGAAGCGATTGTTAATCAACAATAGGCAAACCTTCATTTGTTAGCCAACAATGATAAATCGACGCGAAGTTTTTTCAAGTTTTTTTCACTCCCCGACGTTCGCTTGTTTAACAAGTTAATAAGCTCAACAATCAGTTAGCGCATCAATCAAGGAACGTCTCTCGGAGAGAAAAGGACGGGATGCAGCGGTATACGCGTCAAATTCCGCCGTGATTGGGCCGGGCTCGAAATTAATAGTGTTTTTTGTTTATTTTACCTGTTAATTGTGTAAAATTCACGCGTTTATTTATTCATGGTTTGCCCCCCTGCCGGGGATCTACATCATACATCTCTCTTTTGGTTGCTTCTCCATGGATGCTGCCCCTTTTCACGTATTCCTTTTTTTCTGTTCTTCTTCGTCTCGGTTATGTATCTGTTGTTGCGATGCCGTTCATTCCATCGTTGGTTGCTCTCTCGCTTATAACCAAGAAGTTATGCAGGAGAAGAGAGGAAGATCTCTTCTACGAGTCTCCTTTTTTATTTGACGTCTTGATAGACCGTATCAGATTTTAGAGATTGACTCACGCAGCAATTAAAATTTTAAACGTGCTTTCGAATCGATTGTAATTTAATTATATTAATTAGAAACTTCTTTTTTCTTTTCAGTTTTATATCGGTTGTTATTTAATTATGAATTGAATACTGATTTCATGAAAGAAGAAGGTTCTTCTTAATTCACTAATTATCACTATCGTTAAATAGCACTGCGGTTATGGATTAAAATAAATAATTGCAACTGCAGATCGTAATGAATTGGTGCTTCTTGATCACGATAAAGCATTTGACATTGTTGGTAGTAAAGTAAAACGATTCGTTTCAAACGACGATTTTTGAGGTGATATTCGTTGGTCTGTCCCACTGTGCGCCGTGACTAGTTTGTGAAATGATCATCCAACCAGTCTTTAGGATTACGGGCATTGTGTGCAGGAGCTCCATCATGCATGTAAATCATGTTATGGCGTATGTTCAATAGCATTTCACCAACTTATTCCAATACATTGATATATCCATTGGCATCAAAATCATTTGGTACATAAATTGCCCCGACGACCAATGTAATTTATTATACCCAGCCAAACGTTAACGGAAAACCGCCTTTGGTCACCATATTCTCGATTCCATGCGAATTTTCCTGGGTTTATTGGTGAAAATTATGGGTATTAAGCAGGTACACCATCTCTGGCAAACATACTCTCATCGCTCCAAGAAAACATCTTAAAGAGTTGCCATCTTCTTGAATCATATTTAAGATTGTGTTGCAAACGTTTAATCGAAAAATGTTGTCGTTTTCATAGAGAGGCTGAACTTTACAAACATGTTTGACGAAGGTTTTCTGGAAGAACCAACTGAACGATCTTATTACCAGGGATATTTAAGGTTGAAGCAAACTATTGGGTACTAACCGAAGTATCTTCTTGTACCGGGTCTAGAATTTGCTCTTTTAGTGGTATTGTACACCTTTCTCTTGGTCGACCAGTATGAGTAATTCATTTAATTTAAGGCAATTTTCCTAATGTGGGTAATTTTTGTATCTTAGAATATTCATAGTGAAATTTCTAAATGTAGACTAACTTTTTCAAGATTTTTTCATGTAGCTACTAGAATGCCGATACTCAAAGTGTACTCCGCGAAGCCCTGGGGTTCCTCAAGGCCACTTCAACTTACATTTTATTTTATCTTAACCAAAACTGATGTTTTTGGAAAGACATACTAATTCATTGTATGTTTGTTAATGGATGTTAATTTTTTTATAAATTGTTTTAACTTGTTTGTGTTTATTGTTGTTACTTAACTATCTTGCCCTGTACATGAGCAACCTATGTACAAGGCAAGATAGCTAGATAAATATATATATATATACAGTCCCTTTTTTCAGTTATTTCGACTGTTGTTTTCGACTTTATAACAATCATTATTTTGTTATAAAAATGTTTTATTTTTTTAATTTGCAATCTTAGTAGCTAAACAAACAGAATAAAACTGATTTAAACAGTAAAATATATATATTTTAAGGAAAAACTTCATTCGTATAAATTTTAGAAGAAAATCAATATTTGGGGGAGCCACCTTTAGCGGCGATTAACGCTTCAATTCGCCGTCGCATGCTACTACTGCAGTTCTGAACGGTCTCCTGCATACGTGGGTGATGATTCCAGACATGTATTGATTTTCGTATAAAATTTATACGAATGAAGTTTTTCTTTAAAATATATATATTATACTGTTTAAATCAGTTTTATTCTGTTTTTTTAGCTACTAAGATTGCAAATTAAAAAAATAAAACGTGTTTATAACAAAATAATGATTGTTATAAAGTCAACAGTCGAAATAACTAAAAAAAAAATCAAGTGCGTTTAATAGTATGGCCAGGGACTGTATAGTTGAAAGCGTTATTGACTGCAGTCAATAACACATGTGTGTAGATAGTAGTCTGGCGGAAATTTAGTGGGTAGCAGTCAAAAACAAAAAAGTAAATAAAACTTTTTGTAATTTAATCCAAGCTTTCGATATTTATATTAATATCTTCTTCGGGCTCCATGTTATCATATACAAAATAGAATTAATGGAGACAAAATTGAAATATGTGCTAGAAATACTTACAGAATATTTTTTTAAGATGATTTTTCGTTGAAAAAAAATTATTTTGAAATTAAACAAAGGGCAAGCGGAAATAAAGGAAAATAAACCGCCAAAAGTTCCGTTAAAATGTTGGAAAGTGAAATTCATAATATTTTTAACAAAAAAAACTAGGACTTGTCAGATTCATACTCATATTTCAAATTTAAATTTTAATTAATTCTAGTTGGAATGTGTTATTTGAGTAAGATGAAAATTTTAATTTTGACTTTCTCGTAGTAATATTGCTATTGGTAACAAAATTTCAAATTAACTAATTTTATATCTTTATAGTAAGTATTAAAAAAAAAATTAGCCTGAAGAAGATGAATGTTTTCATCGAAACGGTTGCATTTTGTAATTAGAATATACGATAATATATTACTAAATTTGTCGTTTCTCTTTTGATATTAGGACCAATATTTTTCTCATTGTAGATAACATTCGGAGATGAAATCGCCAAAATTCTAAATTTTCTGTATGAAACCGTATCAAATGAAAATATTGACTTAATGTTTTATCAAGTATTATTTTTATTCACTCTATTTCTCTATTAGAACATTAAAAGGAAAACTGAAGAAATTCAATTAGTTTTACCTACAACGTAAAAACTAGTTTTCGGAAAAAATGTTTGAATACTTCTTTCAAGAGAAAGATAACTGTACCGCTCTAATGATGATTTCATCTAAATTACTTCTGAAAAGTGTACGATAATGGTATACAGGCAGCCGTTATTCGTACCAAACTAGAAAATCCACTTAATAAAATCATTTACATTGTTCAGAATAACCATAAACGTAATAAAAACACGAATTCCGGTAAAAAAAAAAGAGCAAGACAAAGAAAAAAACAATAAACACCGCAGTCGTTTGTTACGCTAGTTTTGTTTTATCGCTGACATTTATTCGGATGTTGCACCGGCATTTGTTAGCGGCGATCGTCCGTTGTCGAGAGATAAGCATGAGATGTAAGTAGCCTGTTTGGTCGCCCCGTTCTTAATATGAAGTGGTCCGACTTAAAACTTCCACTAAACCTTAATTAATGTTAAAATTAATGTTATTTATTTAATCCTATCTCAGGGAAATAAGACGCTAACCGGCATAAAATGCGTTTAATTGGATGAATGTGTTTGGTATTTTCATCGACGTAGTTATTACATGGAAATAATTAACGTTTACGATTTTAATATAATTAAAATCTCGTAAAATGAGTAAGCAGTAAAGGGAACTCGTTTCTTGCTGGAGAAATTATACTCCGTTTACATTAAATGGCGCAATAACACCGCTGTTAAACTATTTAAGGTGAATTAATTAATCATTGGGAAACACAAATATATAAGATACCGTCTACATTAAGCATTGATTAAAATACGTTCAATTAGTCAGCGATTGAAAAAACATTTTATTTTCTACAATTGCACAGTGCAAGCAATAATGATGAGAACGTGCCGCTTCCATGACAGAAGGACAGTTTTGTATACTGAGAAAAATATTATGGTCGTAATATCAATAATCTACATTCATTGAGGCGTTCAGGGAGTTACAGCCCTGGAAGCGATAACCGCTGGAACTCATTGCTCGCGGTTATAAAGAAGCTTTCGCTAGCGCATAAAGCATTAAATGACATCTTGTCCGTTGTTTTAATAGTTAGCAATTTGTTGCAAGAATGGACAGATAACATACCTTGATGAAAAGTATCCGTCATGATAGGTAACGCATTCACTAAATACAGGGTGTTTCAGAACACTCGTCCACTATCTTTTTCTCGCGATCTATGGCAGCTACACTCATGCCACAAAGAATTTAATAACAAAACCCTACACACTAAAAAATATATGCAATTCCTACGGAAAATTTCAGTAACGTATAAGGAAAATTGCCAAAAATTGGAAAATTTACTAGGCAACTTTAGGTATATTTTCTAATTTTTGGTAAATTTACCCTATACATTACTGGAACTTTCCGTAGGAATTGCATATATTTTTTAGTGTGTACCTGAAGAATCCACTGAAAATATTTTTAACTTCCAGAAACCTTCCATTATACCGGAACTCGATAGCAATTTTCTTATTTAATATGGAATCACATGTTTTTTCTTACTCCAATGAATTCTACAAATTTTTACTAAAGTTCACTATCTCCAAATTTAACGGTTTTTTGAGATATTAATGATTTTGTCAAAATGTTGACATTTACATCTCCTTCTGTAGTATTATGTATTTTGTAAACCATTGGTAATACAAGAAACAAGATTAAGTTAATCAAAAGCATACTTTGCTTTTATAGATTTGGAAAAACCATTTGACCGAGGAATGAGAGAGAAGGTATGTAAGGTTTTAAGAAATAGAGAAGTCGACAATATACTAATAAGGGCTATAAAAAGTGTGTACAACAAGAATAGTAATTACATAATAAGCAGGAGTAGAAAATCGGAGCCATTCGAAACAACTGAAGGACTAAGCCCAGTACTATTCAATGTCTTCATGGACGAGATAACAAAAGAATGTAAGCCCAGTTTGAAAGAGCTGCAGGTAGGCTATAAGAACATGGAAATTGTAGAAATATCGGAATGCTTGTTCGCAGATGATTTAGTGATTATGAGCGGTAATGAGCGTGGATTACAGAATAATGTAAACGTATGGAATTCTACACTCAACAAATATGGAATGAAGATCAACACAAGAAAATCAAACGTAATGATAACAACAGGAGATGCAGAAGAAAAATTAAACATACATATAGAAGGTAAAAGAATACAGCAAGTGTCACAATTCAGATATCTAGGTGTGACAATAGAAAGTAACGGAAAACAATACATAAATGTTAACGAGAGAATAGCAAAAACAGTAAAATTGTACCACGCAATGAAACGAATGATTTATTAGGAAAAGAGACCCCCTTACTTTATGATGACCCCATATAATTAATATTATTATCGGCGTTTTACATCTCGACATGCGCACAGAACCCTATGAAGTAATTTGTAATGCTCTTGATATCATTTTTTATGGTAATATGAACCACGAAAAAGCTTTGCCGTTTCTGAGTGATGCGGCAACATATATGATAAAGGCTAAATTAAACTAATGAAGGAAAAATATACTAATATTTTATATCACACATGTATCGCCCATGCATCGCATAGAACTACAGAGTTTATTAAAGAGGAATCTTCCAATGTCAGCCAATTAATTAGTGCCACTAACAAGGTCTTTCTAAAAGCGCCAACCCGAATTTCTTTGTACAGACAGAAGGAACCGTCTCTTCCACTTTTTCTCCAGTGGTGCCTAGGTGAGGAACATGGTTAAAAACATGTTCGTTTTACTATGATAATCTTGAAAATATTGGAAGCGTAGTAGATAATTTAGAGGAGGAAGCGCAAAACCTTATCAAATGTAAAACAATTTTAAAGGGTTCTTCCTTACAAAATTATTTTAATTTTATCCATGAACATTTTCGAAAATTACCTAAACAAATTGAATATTTTAAAACGGGCGCGATACAGCTATATAAAAGATGGAAGCAAAGTATATATACCTATACTGTGTAAGTACTTATTTTCCCAATCAATAATTGATGAAATATGTTTTGGACGACACGTAGTATTATTAGTTAATTAATCTGATCAAATCCTCCGTAGCCAAGTCCGCACATAAAGAAGTTCTCAGACGCTACTAATTCGTTTCCAATAACGTGCGTTCTGCGGGCTCGCCACAATTTCGCACGCTTAACCAAAACGATCCGTGTAATTGGCGACAGTTAAAGGTAACCCAAACAAATCTATTTGGTGTGCGCAGGCCATGCGAGACGCTATATTAGTTTCGTACCGTCCACTTAGTCTATAGAAAAACCACGCGGACTTCCACATATTAATGTAAAATTAAAAACCGTGAAATTGCTGGGTAAATTGATTTTAAAGCTACCGACCGATCATCAGACCAAGCGCGTACATGGTCGCAAATCTTCTGTAACATAACGATATATTTACGATTATGATGCTGTTAGGTTTCTCATTCAGTTGCCGCACTCTTAAACGAAACGCGTTCTCTCAATGCATTGTATGCGACTTGCTGCTCGTCGATGATTGTTAATGATTTAGGATAAGTATTTCGATCGCCAATCTTTATTTAATATAAATATTTAAAAAAAAATGCGTTTTTCTGACCGAAAGCCAGTAATAGATAATGAACCTAACGAGGTGAATGTTTTGGCTTATTTTCAAGCTTATCAACGGAGTTCAATTCCAGCAGCAGCGCTGGTGATTACGAGTTGCCTTTACACTCCCAGTTTCCAAAAACCGAGCTTCAATTCTTGCAAATTTTCCAGGAGTCATTGCTGGTAAGTCCGGATATCGCTCGTTAAATAATCTACATGTGCGTCTGACAATTCGTTCACATTCACCGTGCGTATAAAACAAATTTAGCAGATCATTATTCGAATATTCTTCAATATTCTCCATTATTAACTGTATTTCATAGCATTAGCAAAATAGAATTGTACTACTTTCACATAAAATCAACAACTGTCAAGTCACTCGTTCTAATTCCTCATATAATCAATGCTTACTGGATACGATTTTGTAGTTTTATTAGATTTTAGTAAAAAATATGGAATAACAAGAAAACCATTGTAAATAGATATAGGGAAAGTCATAGCGAATCGATGCAGAATTAAATTCTGCAACTACTCATACAATAATATACAGGGTATTCCATTTGAAAAAAAGAACTTTTTCAACTTTGAAGGTTTTGTAATTGGTCATGCAGTTTTGGACACCCTGTATGCGACAAATCAATTGTCAATGTGGATTTCGAAAGTGTCATTCTTGTGCTTCCATCTACCCTAGAAGTGTTTATTACCAGTCGAAAATGGGCAAAAGATACTGTGTTGCAAATAACGCTACATCTTTCAAAATTTTCAAAAAAATCAAGATATCTAAGTAGCAGTTGAAAATAGGTATAGGGAAACCTATTAGAACTCATCATAAAATTTTCTCAGGAATTTAACAATGAAATAATATACAGGGTGTTCCATTTAAAATAAGAAAGTTTATGGCAACTTCCGGTATAACCGGAAGTGGTAAGACCCTGAAAATATTTTAAAATGAAAGAGAATCTTGAATAGCCCCGGATTCCAAAATTTCAGAGTTTCAGGTTTTTTGTAACCTCGGAAACTTCTAACGAAGAGCTACCGTTGAAAACTCTGTATATGTTTCTAGTTTGTTAACATAGTGTATCTTTACTACCTACTTTGATCCTTTTAACATGAAATTAAACTTAACGATAAATTATAGAATTAATGATAAAAATATTAGAAGTGCTGCAGGCGACTGAAACATTTTAAATCCTGCAAGGTAGACATTTTACATACTACATTAGATAAAATTCACAATAAGAATTAGTAGAAATTATTGCAAATATATAATAATTTACATAAATATATATACTACATATATTAATACACAAGTTGAAACTTATCCACACAACAATGTAGTATTAAGTTATATATCTTTTGTGAATGTTTCAATAAAGGTAAGTAAAATTTATTATAAAATTATAATAATTTAAAATAATGAGTGGAATAAATATTACTACAACAGGTGTTAATTTATGTTCACCAGTATATAGAAAAGTCACACAAAATTGTATACAATTTTACCACAATAAATACTACTTTATCTTACAACGTTGTTGAAAGAAAACTAACTGTTAATTCTTTTTCATACAAATTGTAAGAATTAATTACTACAAACTTAGTGCTACAATTTGATGGTAAACATTGCTACAAATAGTACTTGTTCCTCTATGTACTACAATGTGTAGTATAAACGCTGACAATTGTAATTAAATATCCTACATTTTTCTCCCTGTGTATGCATTTTATACTCATCTAAATGTACCCATCCAATATTATACCCTACTGTGACAAACGAAATACTGAAATATAGAAGTACATATTATTTGTATAAGTTGCGAAAGAATGTTACGTACAGTGGCGGCCATTAATTTGGAAACACAGGCCTTATTTAGTTTACTGGGTATTTCCAATATTTAATAGTGTAAGCGTTATGTCATGAACTCTTGTCACTATTGATCGATAGTGAGATACCTAAAATTGAAACATCACTTGTCAAAATTGATATGTCAATAACATGGTCAAAGTGGCAAACAATTTACAATAGAAAAATCTTGGTGTTTCCAAATTAATGGCCGCTACGGTACATATCATATGATCAAAAAATCTTTGTATTAATGTTGGCTTTGGACTTGACAAGCTTTCGACATATTTATTTCAATGTTTTTTGACGTTTCCTTGACAATTTTCAAGTCAGCAGAATAATCATTCAAATTTTTTTCAAACAAAACATAAAGTATTTATTATTAAATCATATTGCAGTCATGAAAATCGTGGTGAAAATGGTTCGCCTCGTTTATATTTAAAAGAGTTCTGCCAGAGATTAGCAAATTTCGTATCAAAAGGCCGTTATCCACCCAGGTCTTGTCATTTAAGGACTCAAAAAAGATTATTTATTATTCCCATTGATGAAGAATACTATTTTTAAAACTCCGGTCCACACATTAGAGGAATTACAAGGACCTATTGTTGAAAAGAGTCGCTCGGTGCCACCTGATCTTTTAACTCGAGTTTTTAATAATATGGGCTGACGTGTTTATGTATTCAAGAAGCGAGAAGACATTTTCAACATCTTTTGTAATCTTTTATACCTACCTGAATGTTATTGATTTAGCTTTTTCTTTTGCTGCTTCATTATTTTGATTAGTTATTAAAGTGTTTTTGTGGAAATGTGTATACTGTTATTTTCTTTATAAATGTTAAAAAATAATACAAAAAAATAATTAATTACCATAACCTATAACAGATTTTATTTTTTGTTGTGTGCTTATGTCATTGGGGACGATTCAAAAATACAGGTGTTTTTTAATTAGAATAAAAACAAACAGTTATTTGTAATTTATGAGATAGAAGATAATACTATTGTAAATTATAATCGTATATATAGAAATGTATACCCTTTCATATAAAACACAATTTGTTTTTTCGAGTTTTTCTTAGTCGTCCCCAAATATATGAACGGTAGTGTAGATAGCTCTACATTATATGGTTATAGCGAGCCAAAGACTTTTTTCTTACTATACATACTTTGTATATTATTATGATAATGTACTTCAAGTTTATTTGTGAAATAAACGATTTCAAAACCTACCTAACCTTTTTATGTTCTGGTTATGCATCGGTCTACAAATCAGTAGTCCCTATTAAGTAGAGTACTCATACAAGAAAAAGCTTTACCTATATCTGTAGAATAAAGTTAAGAGCAAAACATGTTTCTCACGCAAGTCAAGGTTAGTTCCAAAAATATAAATCAAGAGCTAAACTCCACAATTTAGCATTAAAGGGAGAAGAAAACCTTTAACGTAGATGAAACTGGTCTCTACTAGAAAAGGTTACCAAAGTGTAGTAAGCTTACGTTTCACTACAAAAAAAAAACATGCGCTCGGCTTTAATTTATACTAGTCAAAATCCTGAAGAACCAACAAAGAAATTTATCACCAGTTCATTGGAGATGGAACCGAAAAGGATGGATGACAGCACACATTAAATTTGTTTTTCTGCCGCCTAACACCAAACTCTTATACATATCATGGATCAAGGTGCTATTTCTAATTTTAAAGCTTTTTACCAGCGTCGGACATTCAAACAACTTTCTTAAAATCTTAATGATGAAACGTCCACAAAATAATATGGAAAGAGTTTAATATTTTAAAAGCGGTCGAAAATATTGGGACGTCTTGGAAAGAACTTCAAACTAAGTTGCCTAAAAGGCGTATAGAGAAACCTGTTGCCAGAATTCACTGAGGATATTGAGGCAGTAGATGTTGATGACACCGAAGAGATTGTAAATGATTTAGTTCACTTCGCACAAAACATACATTTTTAAGAGATAGGGGTAAACGACATTCAAGAAATTCTGAATGAAGATGAAGAAGACATAACACCCTTGTTACAAAATTTAACTGCTGCAACTGATAATGAGCATATAAAAGAAGTTACAGAAATTACTAATAAAAACATTAGCAGAAGTGTTTTCGTTGATAAATAAAGCTATGGAAATTTTTATTGAACATGATAACGATGAAAATCGAAGCAGAAACATTATAAATGCTGTTACTAAAGATGTGCAGTGCTACAAAGATGTTTATACAACGCGTAAAATGAATGGAAGGCAGCAAACTTTAGCCTATTTCTTGAAAACTGAACTGTAAAACTTTGGCTTAAGATTTTCAGGTTCACCTTCATTATTAGAATGCTTGGTTCACTTTATCAATGTAATGTTTCTTTTTTTTTTTTAATATTTTTGTTGTTGAATATGTATATCTTGGCCAAATTTATTACAAATGAGGTGTAGTATCATGTCCTTAAAGGAGTACGTCCGCTTACCAGTCACTCTGCATACATTTTGTATATTGATTAAACTTGGTCCACCCTGTATTTATCCTAACATGTTCTACCTTGTAACCTAATTTAAAACAAACTAATACTTTAATTAGATTCACTAAAGTAGCTTATGAATAAATAATTTTGAAAGAGCACTGGTAAGTGGCATTAATTACTTTTTTATGTAAATACTTAATTACTCCAGGTACAATAACGGGGCGTTGTGTTAATGGCTTAATCTTCCTTCGTTTGTTCACGCAAACGACAGCACTTACGGGCCTCTACATACCTATATAAAGCCCGGGCGCATGTGCGTCAGTTCTACGGTGTTACACACCGAGAGGTAACTCGTTATTTAAACAAGAACAACTCCGACAAAACTTCGGACAAAGAGTTTTGATATCGTGATGGTGATTATTTTATGTAAAGCGACCGAGAGAGCGCGGCCGCTCAAAGGTTTATTCTCCCGGATTCCGGGAACGCATTTTTCGAATTTTTCGAAACAGGTACAAACGCAGAAACATCTGTTCTTGTGGGGACCCGGCCAGTTAATTTGACGATTTAATAAAATTGTCAAGCTTTTTCTTTCGGGAAGACGCTTTAATGGTTTTAATGATTTTAATGGGCCGTTAACAGCGCGCATTGTTAATTAATTTCTTTATAAAAGTTTAACAGTGTGAACGAGCTCATTTATAAAGAGGAGATTACTAACACGAACTAATAATTAATTTATGTAACCGCATATATACAATGCTCCTGATAATAATTCTATATCAACAAAAGGATAATAATAATGTAACATTTTGTTGTAAACCGGAACATTTACCCAAGTAAATGTTGTTATTGGAACTATAAATATAGCTTGAATTTTTACAGTACGTCAGTACACCTTCTGACAAAAGTAATGTCGTCATCTAAAGCGATGTGATTATCAAAACTACTCACTATTCGGACGGGTGTGCATGCGGCTGTCATCGGTTTCAGCAGGTAGGAAATTAATCGGGGTACCTGCGTGTAAAATACCTGGCAATTATACAAACCAGACCGGAGAATTGAAATTATTTTGATATCAAATGAAAACATATATACCGGGAGAAAAATCGGGAGCTGTGGATAGCATTCAGGGCGACTGGAAATGGGAGCGCCTTCAGCTGTACACACATGAAAATTTGTCGGAAAAGATGTTATCCGTGCGAATCGGATAAAGTATTATGTCAAAAACTTTTACTTTTAATGAAATTTGGTGTTACTATTATCTTTTTCGGGATAAATTACATTTTAAAATAAGTGGAAAAGGAAAAAAGGAAAATAATTTGCCAGGAAATGGGATAAATTCAATAATACATTTCTAACACTACAAGATAAAGAAATCATCCGAAACATTAAACAAAAAGACAAAAAAGAGTGAAGTTACACAGCATAATAAAATATTTTTATCTAAATATAGAGCGAGCTATCACCGATCTTAATCCACAAAAATGAAAAAATTGTCCTAAAAGTGTAAATCTACACTTATTTATTTGTTGCAAACTGGTTATATCCAGTTTATCTCACTCTATGTGAAATTTGTAACACCAAATCACTGAAGCTTGAGTCTCATATATTCGTTAGTTTTCACATAAAACGGATAAACATTTCATCTTTAAATTCAAACCCAACACTTTCCGACATTGGAAGCGCTAACTCCATTTATTTTAACACCAAAAACGGATGGACGCAACGGAACATTTTTTTCGGTGTTCCCTGGCGTCCATTCGGTGTTAGAAGCAATTCCAAATTGTTATGTGTGTAGGCGTACCTACGCACAAATTATACATAATTATTTTTCTGTTGAAGCATCAGATAATGTAACTGATATTTTAGTAACAAAATTCATTATAGCCTCATGGAAAATAAAGTAATATTAAACGTTCTAAAAAAAAAAAGACTAGAAGAACAAGGGCAGAAGGTTGGACTATACATAAACGAGGAGAAGACAAAATATATGGAATGGTCTGAAAAGGAATTTAGAAAAGGAGGGTACCTAAGAATAGACACGGAGAATGGAAGGGTATACCAGTTCGAGGAGGTGGAAAAATGTACATACCTAGGAACGATAATTACTAGAAAGCCGGGTTGTGAAATGGAAATTCAGGCAAGATTAATGGCAGGAAATAGATGTATTGCATCGCTCAATGGAATGTTAAGGAAGAAGGATGTATCAAGAAAATTGAAGGTGAAGATATATAAAACGGTAGTAAGACCAGTAGTTTTGTATGCTAGTGAGACTTGGACTCTAAACAGGGTGGAGCAAGCAAGGCTGGCGGTATGGGAGCGGAAAGTTTTGAGAAAAATATTTGGAGGGAAGAGGGAGGGAGAGATATGGGTGAGAAGAACAAACCAAGAGCTGAATGAACTTTATGGAGAAGCAAATATTGTGGGAGTGGTGAAGGCACAGAGGCTGAGATGGATGGGTCATATGGAAAGGATGGTGGACTTAAGAATACCAAAAATGATAATGGCAAGGACAGTTGGAGGAAAGAGGAGAAGAGGAAGGCCAAGGGGAAGGTGGAGGACAAAAGTGGAAAAGGATATAAACACATTAAGGATAGCAGGATGGAAAGAACTAACGAAGGATAGAAACCGATGGAAGAAAATTACCAGTGAAGCCATGAGCCTCCTAGGCTCGCAGTGCAAATATATATATATAAACTGAATAAGATGATAAGAATTTTTATCAAATACAAGTGATAAACGTAAACAAAATTCTGAAACTTAACAAATTCGTATTAGAAGATAAATAATAAATAAAACTCAGTGAATGTAATAATTTAAACTTAAAAGCAGCAATTGCAAACAAATGTAAAACTATAAATATAACAACAAATGCTAAAAAGAAAATTAACAATTGATTAAATGTTCGAATAACCCACCCTCTTCCTAAGAGCAGTAATCTAGCCGATCATAAAAATTGGGACAAACATTTCTTAAAAAATCCGCAGTGATATTGTTGCTGACTTCAATAATTTTCGCGCGTAATTATTCATGATTCGATGGACGTTATTCACCGTGTTAAATTATTTAAAAAGGACCATAAAAATACGTCTTTTGCGGCTACATCCGGGGAGCGTGGTGGCCATTTAATAGGACCCGAATTACAGATCCATATATCTTCAAAAACTGTATTTAAGAAATTACTGACATTACGGGTATTGTACGCCGGGCAACCGTCCTGTTGGAACCAAATTTTATTAATATCAACTCGCTCCCATACAGCAGGAATAATATTAGCTTGCAATAATTCTAAATATTGATTGCCATTTAAATTAAAAATCCGATTATTTCCCCAACAATATTAGCCCTTACGTTCAATTTCTGTAGAAACTGCGTTCGCGTTGGTATATTATAATGTAGATTTTTACGCGACCAATAACAAACAGTTGCGCAGTTATAATGCCCAGTAGTTTTGATAAACATTCCGCTTTAGACAACGATATTACTTGAGTCGAGAGCTGTACACTTATACTTATACATCACGAATTTATATGCTAGATTGATGGCACACTATTTTAATATCCGCTATTAAAACGGCCAATTACAAATTGAAAGTTTTTACAGCGGCTGGCGGTAGATTTTATTGTCCGCTTTGATGTGGTGCGGATATTGCAAAATCATGCCTGTCGAATTAAATAAAGTT
Organism: Cetonia aurata; assembly: GCA_949128085.1. NCBI lineage: Eukaryota > Metazoa > Arthropoda > Insecta > Coleoptera > Scarabaeidae > Cetonia > Cetonia aurata. The sequence continues at coordinate 19,632,078 of OX421887.1, read as the reverse complement.
TTCTATTTTCTTTTCACCCGCCTGATGGACTCAAATTAATTAACCGGTTAATCAGCGTGCGACGATTATTGAATTTAAAATATATTTAAATTGTGTCCAACGAAAGCGCTATGAACTGTTAGTTGTGATATATAGTGATTAATATTTATCTAAGCAATCCGGCAATTTAACATTTTCTTTGGCACAATTTGAGTTGAGCTTGTTTATATCGTTGGTTGATATTTCATTAGTTCCGTGATAATTATTTCGAAAAAATCAAAAACAAATCTGTTGCAACTTTATTTTTGAACTCAATCCCACCAAGTTAAACTGAATGTTATCCATTCAAAAACAAGAGTGTAGCAAACGACAAAATTAATTTAACATCCTGCATTTTATAAGGCAATACAAGTAAATATAATTAAACGGGTAATTACTGAAAAAGAGCCTTTGAAAATGTGTTGTAATAGACCAATATTTGATCGTCTCTATATAAAATGAAAAGAAATAGTTATAATAAATTGTGTACCGATGCTAAGATACATTAAAGGGTTTCAATTGTATAATTTCACCGTATCTATTTATATTGCAAGAGCACCTTGCTACCACCCACTCAAAGAGGCACATGTTCTTCGTGATACTCTTAGAATACTAAATTACCATGAATTAGCATACTTACCTAATAATAATGTAATTTGATAAGTTATAGGCTACAGGTGGCTAGATGATGCATATGCATAAGCAAGTTCGTTGGATGTATGTTGTGTCAGGTCTTTAGGTAGAATTAAAACATTTGTCGCAAATTGCTTGTTGTAGATATAGAATGTACCTATAAGGCGCAAAGGTTGTCTGTAGTATTATATACAGGTATAAAGTTGCAGTTTTATTTTAAGCAAGTATGTATAAATATTGAAAAGATAGGTATCTAATTTTATAATAGCTATTTTGTAGTATATTAAATTTCTATTTCTCATTTGGATGTATGGCTGGACATATCAAGGGCATTTGGGCTTATTCTCTTCCTTATTTATACCTTATTATGACATTTGCAATTGCTAAAATATATTTATTGTTTAAATAATACTATAACAATAAAATTTAATGTAATATACCTTATAAATACTTTATTTTGCTTTCCAAACTCCATAGGTATGATTTATTTTTAAACCTAATCCTAAGATGACATTTTTATAGTAACAAAGTTGCTGATCAATTTTAACATATACACAAACATTTTAATATCGTGTAAATAAAAACAATGACATAACAATTATGAACTAACATTAAAAACGTAAAAGTAGTACAGACCCATACTAACTTTTGTTGAAAAACTGTTTCTTGTTTTATTTAAAAACATAATAGGTATGTGAAAATATTTAATTGGCAATGTTTGCCTGATTATTTACACTGTTTTTATTTTTCTTTTTTAAAATGAAGTGTTTCTAGAGTATATGTAAGCATTTCTTGCTCGGAATAATGTTGTGGCAGTTTTTCAACAAATTTCTTATCTAAGGTATTTTTCAAGTGTCATTTAAAGAATGACAGCGTCTATTCAAAAATGAAGCAAAAACGCTATATTGCTATTTGAAAAAAAAAATACATGACGTCATAACTTTTTCAAGGTCATTGCAAAAACGACACTACTGCTATTAAAAGATAGCTTTTTAAAAACATTAATTGACATGTTTTATGATTTTTCTAAAAAAAATGGTAATTACGTTATTTGGGTGTTTCCAGACTTTTTGGACGCATTGTATATAATTTTCTAGTTTTATGCAGCTTGTGACACCTGTACAACTTTTAGGGATCCCTTCCAAAATACCTTAGATATAATCCTTATTTAAAATATTCACTTTTGTTGGGATATTACAAGTCCTAATTTAATTTTATATTTTACTTGTTACAATATTATGTATTATATAAACTTTATTTCAGCTCTACTGTATTATAATAAATATTGTGGGGCCTTTGTTAATAAGAATGCTAATTGTAAATATATATATATATATGCGTTTTGTTGTATTTTATCAATAAACGACACCAGATTATGACGTTAAACCAACCGCGTGTATTTTAGACGCATCATAACAGTCGAAATTAATTTCAAACGACTTAATCGACAATTACTCACCTTCCAAAAGACAACATCGTAAATAACGCCCGAATTTAAAAGAGACAATCGTCAAATTAGAAGCTTAATTACGTTTCTCCAAATGGTACTCATTAACTTTAACGCCATGTTAATTAATTCCCCAACCATAAATATAAGCACTATTACCACTATGACGTTAGTTGTGCTATTAGGTATTTCGAGAATATATATTTTGTGTCCGAGGAATGGGTTGCGCTTTATTTTATTGTTTTTTTTTTTTGTTTTTTTTTGTATTTAATGAGGACCGGTTCGAAGATTTTTGGTATCACAACGTACAAAACTGGTTTTTATTAACCATTTCTGGTTTAAAATCTGTTAAGGAGGAATGAAAATGTGCCCGGCTAACTTGCGAGATCACCTGTGCTTGCCAAAGCCGAGTGTGTCGTTCGATTGTAAATTTGACCGCTTAATAACGGCAACGACTTGTCAATGCTGATAACAAAAGTTAAATATGAAATTTAGTAATTTTTTAAAGCATGTTTTAACTTGTATAGCATAGTGTTTAAAAATTTTAATTGTAATGTATAGATACACAGTTAATTTTTTGGACAACAAACATAAGGAGTGAACGCACGCAGAATGGGTAAGATATTGATCAAGGTGCTCCTCAGGGTAGTGTTTTGGAACCTGTTTTGTTTCTGATTGATGATATTACTCATTATTTGAGAGATTTTACGTTCGGTCATGTCTGCTCCAGATATCATTGTGCAAGCGAGAATAATGCTAATTTACTATCTACTAAAAGAAGCGCACAAGTGATTTTCTTCTTCTTTTTTCTTTCGTTATTTTGTTTAAATATTTATTTGTCAAAAATTTTTGTTTCTGGAAAGTTCTGTTTGAGTTTCATGTTGTGAACCTTTTTATGTTTTTTTTTTTTCAACTTTCTTTCTTATAATCTAATTCAAATCAGACGACATAATTTAATTGAAGTTAAATATTAGAGCAAGTTAGTCCAAGACACCTTGCCATACTCAAAAATTTTATACCTAATACTTTTAGTTAGGTACATATTATAAGTAACAAAGATATACGTGAACTTAAGGGTTGAACTTTTCCTAAAAGAAAAACAGAAAAAAGGTAAAATGTGTTACTAGATATTGAAGAACAAGTGGTTCGCACTAATGGCTCTACTTCAGATAAAGTTACACTTGAATTCGGGGTGCCGCAAAGCTCTATATTAGGTCCTCTAATGTTTTTAATTTATATAAACGATTTACCGCCGGCAATGCCCGTAGATAGATGCATTCTTTTCGCTGATGATACTACTTTATTGGTCAAGTCAGGAGAAATCGAAAGCGTTGTGGAGAGAAGCAATTTGGCGAGTAATGTTGCGCGCTCTTGGTTTTCCTCAAACAAACTGATTCTAAACGAAAGCAAACCAAAAACAATTATTTTTTCCAAAAGAAAAACAGAAATAAATAATCCTGAATCAATTAAATACTTAGGCTGGGAATCGCATACTGAATACGTTGCAAATAAACTTGGAAAAACATTATTCCTTTTAAGAGGTTTATCAACGTCGGTATCAGAAAGTGTCTTAAAAGCTGCTTATTTTTCCCTTTTTCACACAGTCATATGGAATTTTGCTATGGGGTCATAGCTATCCTTAGTATCCTAAGTAAATAAAAAAGTAAGTTAAAAAAAATATTTATTGCTACTCTACTAATGCTGCATTTCACGGGTATAACACAAGAAACAAAAATGATTTAAGAATCAAATATACTCGTCTCAGTTCCACGCAAATGATGTCTTAGGTACCATCAAGGAAGAAAATTTTACAATGTTCTCCCACAAAATATTAAAGATCTGTGCACCCCGCACTTGGTGCTCACTTTGATTTTATTCATCAGTGTATGTTTCTTTATTGTTGACTTGCGTAAGTACTTACTGTATAGTAACATCAATAAATAAATTGTATTGTATTGTATTTTATTGTATATTTTCACATTGATATTGTTATCTGTGATGTAACTTAGATTTAGTAGTGTATCACATGAATTTATTATATTTAATAGATGTAGGTATCTATTGTATGCTGTGCTCCTTGACGTGTGTAAATACATTTACTGTATATTAGTACCAATAAATTATTTATTTAATGTAAACTAAGTAAGTAGATAAGGAAAATATTTTAACCAAATGCATATGTATGTTGTACATATATACTAAATTCCAGTTAGTAAAACTGGCATATTTTCCTATTTTTCCTTAAGGGCTGTTTTAATATCACCTTTATTTGAAATAAAACAAAAACTTTACCGAACAATTAATAACAATTTAAATTGATAGATACAACGACACAACACATGCCAATTTGTACACGTCCAGTCTTAGCGCAACCTACGCTGACAAGTTGCTCGCAAGAAGCAGCGCGAATGTTTAAGCCCAGGGATAATTTAAATCGCCCATTAAGTCGACGCAACTGATTTAACTCGCCGATTAAACGACGCCATATTTGAGCACATTGGGTTTTACAGCTCCGCCGTTACTATAGGTAATTAAGAACAGAACCGAATTGTGTACGATTTTTTACCATTCTCGCAGAATTAGGTGCAAATAAATGTTCCATAGAACGATCAGTTGTATATAGGGTGCTCAGAGTCGACTCACGGCGAGTCAGTGCTAAAATAACGGACAGAAACACAGGTTTTCTCACGCCTGCGAGTATCAGTAGAAACACGCAAAGAGAACGTGTCGGACAATCGCGTTTTCTGTAACATGTCAATGACGACGCACAACCTAATTTCCGATTTCGAGATACAATTGGCTTGTCTTGTTTGAATTTCGGATTTATATGTAGCGGGTATTTCGTTTCTGTCGCGCCATTTTGTCGTTAAAAGTATCTTCGACAGCAGAGACGGCTCTGTTTGACGATCGTTCGCATTTTTAAATATTTAAAGCCAAAGTATTTATAATAGTATATCAAATGATCCACCATCACTCCGGATTATAAAAAAAAAATGCATTTTTGTTATTATGTAAGGCAAATACTTGGAACCAAGAAATAATTTCGCTCTACAATCGATTGTGACTCTGTGTAAGGCCTCTAATCATAAAGGAAAGTCAATAAAATAAGATTTCTTGTCTCACCATCAGACCAACTAAAAGAGTAAACCATAAATAAACTCCATATGCAGAATAGGACCTAATGATTACAAAGCTTACGACGGTTTCCATAATGCCGCTTTAGACCTTTAAAGTAACTTTAAATTAAAGTTTAGGTAAGGAATACATAGACTTTAGTTAAAGTGGTAGTGACATTTATTACGAAAATTGTAATTAATTGAATAGTATAACTAATACTTAAGAGATTATCCGAATTTTATCTATTAACTACACTATTTAATTGAGACTTCTGAGAAGTATGTAAAACAATTGACTTTTTCTTTGTTGCTTACCATTACCATAATCAAACTTTCAACAAATGATACAATGAGTTCAGAATAATTTCCTAAAAGTCTTTGAAAAATGCTATATAATTTGTTTACACTTGGCTTTTGTTTCTTTTTGTTGTACATAATTATGGAATTAAGAATATGTTTTCGAGGATTTGTATGGATATTCTTCATTGTAACGCATAAAGACCTGATGACCAAAATTTGCAACGGTGGTCGTATAATTTTAAATTTCCGCCGAATATAGATCTACACCACTCTTCAGCAAATGTTTTCCCACAATAATAAAAATTATAAAGAGTCTTAAAAAAACATTACGTATGCATGAAATATTTGAAAGTGTGCTTTCAATAAACAGCAAATTGATTTTAAAGATACAAATACTTTATCCACTTAAAGAGCATGCTGTTTTTAAGAATAACGTTTATACATGAAGATCAAATCAAATCATGTAGTAAAAATTACGAATTTCTTAATCCAAGCTATACACTTCTTAGTTTACAGGTTTGAACCACAGCCTGGAATTTTCTCATCGACGTTTCGTCCAAACTTGCACGGGACATCTTTAGGGTTGCTTATTTTGTAGCTATTGACGAAAAACTGAAGAACTGACACATGGGGATGAGAGGTTCGAGTATTGGATTGCAATCTCTTTCAGCACTTATGGTTTTTTGAAAAAATATTGGCCCAATTATTCGTCTGCGGGACATTGCAACCCAAACACCTATCTTAGGACTATGTAAAGGAGTCTCATGAAAAAAATTAGGATTGTTCTCGCTCCACCTGTGTATTGATGAATCTAGAGATGTCAAAATAACATTCTTCTGTAAAAAATGTTAAGTCGAGGATGTAATTATACATGTTATCATTAAACCAGGAATAGTACGATATCCTCTTCAGGTAATCTGGTGGCAGTAACTCTGGTACATCTACATTTTATGCGGAAATATGTTCTAGTCATGTTTAGGAATAGTTTGACACGTTCCTTAACTTAAATTTCCTTCCTGTGGCAATCTACGCATGAATAACGTCGGTTCTTATCTGCATGTATTGCATAACCTGATCAATATTATCGTCATTGCTAATCTGTTCAAACTGACAGTTTTGAATAAGGTTTAAAAATGGTTTTTATGTTGTGTTTGGATAGAATTCTTTCTATACGGTCGGTAACACCTTGGGTATAGGGGAGATAGACATCGGATTGGTAGAGAGTGGTTTGTCTTTTGGATACGTTGTATTTAGGATGTAGGTGTCGATATCTGGTACGTTGGATATGATGTCTAAGAGTCCTGGTTAGGGTTTCGCTAACATGGGATAGTTCTCAGGATAAGGATTTAGGGTCGGGTATAGAGGGAACAATAGCCCTTTGTACAAAGGAGTTTATGACTCCGTTCTTCTGAGCCGAATGATGGTGTGAGAGGGTAGTAGAGATAACGATTGAAACGAGGAGGTTTACGGTAGCCGGAATGTTCCAACAAGCTATCAGAGCGGCGATTCACTAAGACATCTAGAAAAGGAATAGTATCTTCCGACTGGACTTCCTAGCATTGGCCAGAGGTAGTTCCAGGACGCGATTCCAACCCGGAAACCAAGAAGTGTATAGCTCAGTCGGCTTTATTTGTTCAAATATTATAATATTGTAGCAAACATTCTCAAAAATTATATGTAAAGATTCGTTGTACTAATGGTGTAAATTCTTTTAAAATTTGTGGTACGCACTTTTCTTTTGCTAGTTAGTATAATGCAATTTCAGCAAAATTTGTTAACATTTTTTTCTTAAGCGAACATACAGCGATGAGTTTTACTTGGCTATTAGTAGCTAATGATATTCAGCAATACATACGCATACAGATAGTTGAAGATTTGACAATAGCGGCCCGCGGGCCGCGTCATACCCGATGAACTGAATTTATTTTTCACGGAGAAATAGACGATGGCAAATTTAATTTTAAGCAAACGTACTGCGCCGGTCAAGATATTGTTGTAGAAGACGCGAAAATATTGAGATTCATATGAAATTTCGCTGTTTTTCTATTTTATTTATTTTGTTATTAGTGACTAAATTTTAACGGATTGCTTTTCTAATTCACTGGATCTAAAATTAGATAGAGGAAAAAATATTATGTGGAAAATGAATGCATTTCAATACTTATCAACATTGTTACAAAGGTTTCTAAAAAATTATTTTAATGACACTTATGCAACGAAAAGTGAATATTAACACTGGGGTATATCGAAATCAAGTGTTAAAAACCGTATAATACGTCAGCATGAAATCATGGTTATAAAACGAATGATGTAATTAATTGTTCATAGAGAGATTTAGCCTAAATTGACCTTGATGACATTGTATTAAATTATGTAACTTTATAATAAAATATATTTTACTATATTACCAGGTTATTTCGCATCGTATATTATTTTTTTTATATATAAATATTTAAAAAAATCACAGACAATAGTGAAATACTGCGCATTTTCGTTTTATTGTCAAAATTTGTTTAAAAAAAAGTACAAATAGCCGGAAGGTGACATTGCTCCAAATTATAATTTATTTTAAAGTACTACATTAAAATAAAAAAAAGGTTTTTTTGCGAATTATTCGTTTATTTTGATAAAGTAGAAGAGAGAAAGCCACGCAACCAGTCATAAACTATAGAACATTCTAATTTAAAACAATTTACATTGGAAAGATTTTAATATTTCAGGTAAGAATGTGCTTTGTGCAAAATCACACAACAACGCTCATACTATAATCTACCACAATATATTTACTATTATAAAGTGTCATTATATGCACACAAATATTTTTCTCTCAGCAAGAAATTGCGCAGATTTAACAGACGTATATTACGCGCTGTTCAATTCCCTCCTACATTCATGCAAACAAACATACGGATCCGTCTCTGCGCCGTAACTGAATTACAAACTGGTGCGCGTCAGAGTCGAGCAAACTCAGCAGATTTCTGTCAATCCTTACGAGAGGCGACACATAAATTTACGTCAACGCAAAATCGGATAAAAAACGATTTATTTGTTAAAATGAGTCCGCCAGTTTGTAGAATGTAACCCTAACACGCCAACTGGGCCGTATAAGAACAACCGGAATGATTGAAACGGTTACATTCCCATAGTAAAAATGGCATTAGTAGCATTTTGCACTTTCCCCCAGATAAGACGGGTCGAAAAAACAACTGAAGGTGCCGCTGACATTTGTTTTTACACGGTATTTTCGTTGTTGCACGACCAGTCTTCGAGGTTCGCCCCTTTGTTTCCTCTACTATCATCAATTGTTTTACGCAGGTGTCTTGATACCTATCTAATTTATAGCTCTCGCGTTCGAAACTATAAGTTAGGAGTGTCATAATTGTCCTGCATCTTCTACGGTCGAGATTTTTATCGGGACTTTTTAGGCATGTACGACGTCTGCTTTGAGAGGACGCACTTTTATCTTCATTTTAACAATTCGGTATTTATTTATTCCTTTCGAGTTTATCATGTATTTAATTAGGTGTAGGTATGTTATGTGAATTTAGATCACTTACAGAATTTCTTCATTTATTAGAAACTAAGCTATCATAAGTAGCATTACTGTTTTCGAATTATTGCGTAAGTGTTTTGTACCATCAACGACATGCATTATGTCTGTGGCCTTATAATCCACGTCTTAGTCACAGTCTATTATTCCTACTCTATCAGGTAGGTGCGGTCTGCATCCTACACACAAGGAAAGGTTTCTTTAAATCGAAGAAATATGCACTGAGTTAAAGGAACAATTCTTTTAAATACCGAGGATGCGTTCTGTTGTTCAATCATGAACATAATTTCTTTTAGTTGAAGAAAGAGTACGTGACCACACAATGATGAGGTTAAGCACTAACATTGAGTAAACCGTTCAGAAAGGCCAATGAAAACTCAAACCACTGTTAAATCAAACTTTCGTAGCTACTAAATCAGGATAATACTGTAAGATTTACAAATTAATGAGACAACCAAAACTCAGAAAACGTAAAACCAACTCACGCTGGTCGTTAATAATCCAAAACATTAGAAAACTTCAACAATTCTTCCAAAAATACATATTAACAAGTAAAAAGACTATCATACAAGATTTAAAATCAGCAAAACTCCTTCTTTCTTACTAAGAGCAGCGACACGGGCACAACAAGTACCTAAATCGATTAAGGACCACCATTAAACCAGGAAAGTGAGATGGACAATACACCAGGCAGTCAACCAGGAAGTTACAGGTGTCAACGGACAAGTAGTTTAACCGAACTAAGGATAAGGATTGGTTGGTTAAGTTTTATTATTGAATTGAATTAAAAAATAATAAATAAATAATTTGAGCAACATTTATTGTTGCTCAAATTATCAACTACTACCCAAATCAGTCAATCTTCGTAGCGACTAGTAGATCGGGTCCCGCCACTGACCCAGATGAATTACATAGCAATTATTTTCATGATCTCTCTTCCATTTGTGGTACTCTTCGGTGCCTTCTTTCTTTGTCCGCGCTTCACATTGCTTGCAGTATGATGATTTTACGTTGACGTTAATGATGTTCTTCGAACGAACGCCGCTAAGACTGGCAACACCGAACAATGAAGAAAATCTGCATTTCTACCACGTTCTATCTCCCTTTTGGGCACGAAGGAATTCCGATTGGCTGACATAAGACCAAGATCTCAAGATCCAGTTCTCGCCAAGTCCTCGAGTGCTCTCTGTTCGAAATTTAATGTTACTCCCACATTGCTTACATATTATAAGCTGCGAAATTTCAGCAAACATAAAATGAAAATTCAAAATTCTGTAAGTCAAGCTTTCGTTTTCAGGCAAAAGTGTGCTATTGAGTCCTGATAGTTTTTTAGCCGGAATTTTAAATGCCGCATCTTCACTTTAGACTTGCCACTTATTGAGTGGCATTTTGCACTAACTAACACTAAATAAATAATCGGTTTGACAATGGTTTGACACTGGTTTGACAGCTGTTTTAAACAATGTTTATAACGCCCTCTATAAGAAAATGCACGTATTTCAATTATGAGAATCAGTTCTACTGTAAGTATCGTAAAAGCGACCAACTCTTCTCCTTATGCACCGCTTCACGCATGTGCGCTGTTCCAAAAAACACACTGTAACTTGTTTACTAAGGGAAATTTCGAAAAACAGCTTCAGGATAACATTTTTAAAGATTTCAACTGTCGAAAAATGCACAATACCAAAACTCGATTTTTTCAAAGCGATAAACGTATATGCCCCCTCAAGAAATCCTTTTTATCTGTGCAGTATGCAGATGAAAAAGATTCTTTAAAACAAAGAAATATTTCTTTGCCCCTATTAAAAAAAAAAAAACCATCTTTTCTTCAATTATTATCTCTTTCTTTTATTTAAAAAACAAAAATTCTTATTAACTAAAAAAATATATGCCTTACCTAACTCATAGAAGCGGTTCTATTAAGCTAGGCTAAAACTATTTCTTTGTTTTAAAAAAAAATGCCTTTTTTCTGTGTAGAATTCTAATAATGATGTTACCCCTAAATTATTAGGCCGCAAGAGCTACCTGAATCCACCCTTCTGTGTTAGAAAGTTATTTATGCGTCAAAGGACTTTCATATTTTTTGTGTCAAGTTGCGTAATTAATGCATTCGTAAGATTTCACTCCTCGCTGCCGGAGATTGGTAACTCTCCGACCATTTAAGATACCCCTGTCAAATAAACTTTGTATTTATTAGAGAAAGAAAAATTTAAACTACCCCCCGGCAAGATAAACACCACGCAATAATCTCCTAAAGGATCGGTAATATATATAGATTTGCGGAAGAGGAAGGTGTGAAGCAAAAGATATGTTAGAGAGCTTTTGGTAATATTTTAAGGCAGAAGCGCCGTAATTTTATCAGCAACTCCTTCTGGCATTTGTATGCAAGATATTTTGCCCCTTGCATAATGAGTGTAAAACAAAAAGAGAACAAACTCTTGTAACAAATTTGACAGACATAACCTCACAGGTTCAATTCCAAGAATTAATAATCCGATTTTGTAAAAATCACAAACAATCATGTTAAAATTTAGAAACTTAGCAAACTTTACAAAATATAAAGATTGAATGATATCGATCGATTTAATCAAGTTATTACCATTGAACTTACTACAAAGAACAAAGTTGAGGTTAGGAACCCGCCAAAAGGAAAAGTAAAAAAAAGCACAAAAACGTGAATGAAAACACTAAAGTTGTTAAAGACACAATTTTGAAATTTTCGAAGTTAAATTTATGGTCATTATTTTTACTTTGTTTAGCTAAAGCTGCTTTATTACTTTTACATAGTAACGTTAATACAACTCCAACTTTTAATTCCCTTCTCCACTTCTATATAATTTATAAAATTTGCAGTGCAATAATATACTTGCTGTATTTAGCAAATAAATTAGTAGATAAAATTTACTTCTAAAATTCTTCCTTCTCAGTCAATTTCTTAAGTCAACAACTTAAATTGTTATATATATATATATAAATTATAATTTTTGAAATTTAACAAAAAAAACCGTTCTGTCAATGTAACTAAAAAAATGGGTTAATATTAATTGTAAGTAACTGTTCTTTAAAAATTGGTCAATGTTAGATGTAAGTTTTCTGATCGAAGAGAATTTACTATAAGACTGAATGGTGAAGTTAACTGTGTATTAGAGATTTGACTTGTAGATGAAGTTGAAAATGTTGGTACATTAAACCGTGAGGACGCATTCAAGTTGTTATTGCATTGAACCAAAAATAGGTTCAAAACAATAAAACAATTCCTTGTTCACACGAAGTAGTGCATTAAAATTCGTCCTAAAAACGAGTTTATAATATCAATTATAAACCAAACCTGTATATAAGTGCAGCGAACAATTTTAATACGACCAGAGACAGCCATCTAGACAAATTGGCAAAATGAGACTGCCATTCCGGCTAGATTAGATGCACTAAACGCATTACCGCTGAGCTAATAGCGCGGAGCAATTACTTAAATAATAGCAACCCGCAGAAAATGGTTGCCGGGTCTTGTTTCCTCAGGGAAATCTCCAATAAAAATCTTCCCTCCTAAGCTTAGACTGTGAATACACACAAAGATATTCCGCGAGTTACCATCTAATGGTTTTACGAAGGGTTGCCATGCCGAACGGGGCGGAAAATAAGGGTCGGCTATCCGATTAGACTGTGACGGAGCAGAGTGAAGTTCTATTGTTAGTGGGGCGAATTGTTGACAAGTTACTCGGTTAATTCGACGCTGACGGAAATGAAGAAGTTTAAGAGTTTGATGTAGTTAAGATTTTATTTAACGTAACACAAATTTATTTAAAAGTCAGGTATTTCTTTAACGGTAAAAAATAACGCTTGAATACATCAATAGTCGATATTTTTACTTGCACACTTTTTAAAATAAAATGTTGATATACAAGATGTTTCTGATAGGAGGTTTAGCATCGTCTAGGATTTTTTTTAAAACATAATATTCTCCCTATATTGTATTATTTTCGAAATTGAAACTGAAAACTTCTTCTATAACTAACCATACGCCTAAATACAGAAATTTTTGAACAAACATATAAAAACCTGTTTAAATAGGGTTTTATACCACACCTTACTATTTCATATGATTGAAATATTTCAATTTAGAATGTTAGATATCTTACAGCATGTATTATAGAGTTCTTCTCTTCCAAATAATTTACAAAGAAGTTAAATGTGCTGTCAAACGATGTGAATAACAGATCTTATTGTCCAACAGAATACCAGTTATAGGACAATGTTATAATGAGTACATGCATGCATATACAGAGTGTTATAATAGATTACATGTAGAGAAATATAAAAATTAAAACAAAACGGAATTCAAATCAAGTATAAAGACTTAGACTAATATAAATGAAAAAATAATTACATTGGCTGAAAAAAAAATGTCAAAATAATAGTGATCTGCATTCTTATACACGGTATACAAAAGTGATTGCCTCAGCAAATTGGTTTTTGCAATTATTAGAAATAAATACAAGAAGAGATGATACATCATTTTGAAACATAGTATACAGAGAAAACTCCGAAGGAAAAAATCAGTGTTACTTGCTTAAAACTAGGAGCTTTTGACATATTTCTAGAGGTTTTATAAAATAAGCGTTAATATTTCAAAAATTACCAAACCTTAAATCCGATCGGTGCTTTTTTGTTTAATTTTGGGTGCTTTGTATACTATATTCCCATAATATCTATGGTAAAATTCGTAATATAATCCCCTTTGCCTATAATTCTCCAAGTCAGCGCATGCAATTTATATGGTAATGAAATGAAAGGAATCGAAAGAAGAAAGCGGTTTCAAATATCCTCACAGCCAAACCATATTATTTAATGTTTTCATATAGGATCCAATATCGCATAAAACAAAACACGACTTCGCCCCCTAGATATTGCCACGCAATATATCGCCATAAACAAGCGCCGACAACCTAAACAAAAATCATCGCCGACGCGATATTGTCTCCCCGCGCCCCAAGCGAGTTATATAGCGCGTACCAACAGAAAAACGCAGTTACCGTCGAAGGACCTCTAAACCCCTTCGGGTCGGATCATTGGCGAATTCAAAAAAGGAAGCAGGAAGAGCCTGTATTTCTTATTTTATTTCTCCCAAAACAATACTAGTGTAAAATCGAATCGTATAAATTGAATGTATCAAACGCACGACCGACTTGGGGCCGATTGTCCATTGTTGAAACAACAGCAGGCGAAACAAAACACCGGCGACAATTATTTTCAATCGACTATCTTTTTTTTTTGCAGGAAGAATCCCATTTCTAGTTGTTTCTATCAAGGAGCAACGATACCCTGGAGTCGATGTTATTCGTTTAAAATAAATCGCGTCGAATTTAAGGCCTTTTCCAATTTATCTTTACGATTTAGAGTTTAAATGTTGGATTTATAGGTATTAACAAACATATTTTACGCAATAAATACACTGCGATCAAGTAAGTGTAGTGAGATATTTAGTTATGATCGGAAGATGGCGAAAATAATGGGAATGAATTAGTCCGCCCAGTTTAATATTCCGAATCGTTTCGGTTTGTTAAGAAATTTGTTTGTTAGGAACCTGCATATTAATTTTTTTCTTTTTATTTACTGCATTTCTATTTAATCTTGCGGTGGAGAGTGTGGTACGCAGGCGCGGCTCGTGCTTACGTCAGTCGGAGGCTATGACAGTGGTCGTAGTTCTTCGTATGGTCTCGTCAAATACGTGTCTATATGTTTATATGTTACGAAATTATACGAAGAAGTTCGATCAATGTCATAACCTGCGACTGATGTAAGCACGAGCCGCGCCTGGTGGTACGGAGGATGCAATATACAGGGACACTACACGGAGAAAAATTTATTGTTAAGGTGGCACCAATTGACGCACATTGAACAACAATTTGTGGGTAAATATATGACAACAACAACCATTATTCAATACAACCTAAAACTTGTTGTCGAAAAACTTTGTTAGAACTGCCACAAAATTTGGAAAGATATAATCCCAAAACATGTTACAATCAACCAGTTGCTTGTTGTTTAACGAATCACAAAAATATGGTGTTTTCAACAAAATTGTGTGAAATACAGTATTAAAAATTGTTTATCACTACCAAAGCAATTTG
The DNA here is from genome assembly GCA_949128085.1 of Cetonia aurata. Lineage (NCBI taxonomy): Eukaryota > Metazoa > Arthropoda > Insecta > Coleoptera > Scarabaeidae > Cetonia > Cetonia aurata. The sequence goes on along the minus strand of OX421887.1, from coordinate 19,616,886 downwards.
AAACTTCAACAGCAAGTTGTGGATATTTAACAAACAATTGATTTTCCGTCATCATTTTCTACGTTTATAGTGTCACTTGATTTTGATTTTTGTAATCGCAATTTCTATTCAAAGCGAACAATATTTTAGTAGATTCACACACAAATTCGGTGCTGTGTTAAATGTAAGCTGTGGAGGGTTTAAGTAAAATATCAGTATAGGATAACACATTTTTTTATTAATAATTAACAAAAAAAATAAACAAGATAAATTCTAAAACTGGGAAACACTAAAAATGAAGATTAAAATTTCAAATATATCTAAGTCTTATTTTACAAATGCAACGTATATTCTAGATCGTTTTGCAACTTTTAAACAGGGGAAAACACTAGGTAATTTATCGAAAGGTTTAATGTACTCATCATTAGCAATCTGTACTTCGTACGCATAATATTCCATTCAGCTAGCTTCTCTGTAACAAAATTAACCATATCTAAGAGTCAGTAGACGTCAGAAGTGAGCCAGTTTTCTTCAATTTTAATACACTGTCGTTCTTTTACACAAAACTAATTAGCTAACACAACGTCACAACCGAAAATAAATGGCGTGGTCTACTCCGCCTGGTAACTAGCAGACTAGTCTGTTTCTTCAAGGCTATGTAAGACCAATGAAACACGCGGTTAGAATCACGTGATACTACTGTCCATGCCGGGATTTCCCGCATCACAAGTTGTAATATCGACAACGTAGGCGCCCTGTTGCGTCAACTACAATTGTGTGTAATGTAAATATTTCTTGACTGTACTGGTTTGAAAAATTGTGTTTACATCTACTTCACTTCATCGCACACGTTGTTCTGTATTTTAGATCTGAAATAACTACAACTATAATGTTATCGCCAAAGCGATTATTTGTACCGTAAAATATTTTAACACCAACAAAAGTGTTGTTGGCGGAACAAAACAAAAGTTTTGGAATATAGGTACTTACAAAACTTTACTGCAATAGCAATTTATTTTTGAACCGATTGCAATGTAAGGACAATACTTTTTTTGTTGGATTTGCAATGTCATTTTTCTCCGTGTACATAATCCCAAGAAAAAATAGCACTAATAGCACTAATCGACTAATCGATGGGGCTGAAAATCAACGAAGCCAAAACGAAATACATGCAATTACAACGAGGCAAAAAAAGGCAAAGCAATATGACCACAATAGGCAATTTTTACAAATACTTGCGCATTCATGTGAACAGCGATATGGGCAGAACGGAAACGACAAAACATCGAATCCAAGAAGGCTATAGGGCACTGTATGCTAACAAAAAAGTACTAATGCAAAAAAAGTTCAGCCGAAGCACAAAAATCAAAATATACAAAACGCTAATAAGACCGGTAATGACCTATGCATGTGAAATAATGTGCATGTCTACACTACAAAAAAAGAAATAAAATTTACAAAAGAAACACGTGTCGCGTGAATGAAGTTTTACAAGTTAGGGGTATGTGTTCTTATTTCACATAGTACAAAATGATAAAAATAATTATATTATGCGAAAATGTGAAAATATATAGAAATTTAATACGACTTTTACTATATTTCCATAAAATCACATAATTTTACGTTGATTTCCTTAAGATCACATAACTATCACACTGACAAAAGTCAATGCTAGGTTTTCCACTATCACCAAACAACAATGCACAATCTCTCGACGCGCGTTTCGCTAACCAAGTTAGCATCATCAGGAGATGATTAACAGTCTCCACTGTGATGACACATCTCGATGATTAACAGTGGAGACTGTTAATCATCTCCTGATGATGCTAACTTGGTTAGCGAAACGCGCGTCGAGAGATTGTGCATTGTTGTTTGGTGATAGTGGAAAACCTAGCATTGACTTTTGTCAGTGTGATAGTTATTGTTACACCAAAGGTTCCAAAACCCAATTACTGGATTAAGATCACATAATTACGGTAAACTTAGGCCACCATTTATGTAATTGCGCGCAGTTTTTGTCGTGCGCATCAAGAGACTCATTATATCTTTGAAGCGTCGCCGTGGTATATGTTAATACGTGAATTCAAAGTGTAGTTTAAATAAAAAAAAGGTTTTGGTCAGAGTAAAATATGGCAAAGCAACGTTTGTTTTAGTTTTTGATGCTAAATGTCATCCCATAGTCAGTGTCCGCGAATTTCATAACCTCTATATAGGTATATAATATCTATATGACACATGATGACAAAGAGAGAACATGGAAGGTACAAAAACATTAATTTATTATTCTGGTGGGCTAAATTACATTTTCGCGCCCTATATATTTGTTTTATTTGCAAACACCATATTTAAAATAGTTTTCATTAAATTTCAATTGTAGAGAACACTTTTTCACGACTGTACATCTGGTAATATTCAAGTATTGCAGGACTTACGTTACGTAGGTAGGTATATGACATATGATAATTGTTTCTTGCTTCACTGTATGTTACTTCAATTACATATTCTATACGAGAAAAAGATACGCATAACATTAATAGAACAAATATAGTTATTTTAGTCATTGCAATGCCTAAATTCATATGTAATGTATTAGTATATCAAACCGCAGTAAATTTAAGTAGCGGTTACTACTACGTGATGTGTACTAATACATTTAATTCGCAGTTACTTACAGTTAAAATTTCATATTATACTCAGGCCGTTGAGGAAAATTGATGTAAATATACTTGAGTTTTCACCTATTTTTCCATAAAATTTCCTAAATAGGTAAAGTAAAATAAGATCTGTAACTTTACATAATACTCTGTAAATTTACATTACATGAATTTAATTTTACACAACCCACTATGGCCACATATAACCCATGTGACATTCTGTGAGTTTACAGAAATGTGTTTATAGTATAGCCATGAGGAGGAAGAGCTTCGAATATTCGAAAGGAAAGTGTTAAGAACCATGCTAGAGCCGGAAAAGGAAAAATGATATGACGCGTAGAAGAATGAACCAGGAACTAGCACATGAAATAAAAGATGACATAGTTAAATTTATAAAATGTCAGCGACTGACGTGGTTGGGACACGTTCTACGAGGAGACAAAGAGCAAGTAACAAAAGGCATAATGGAATGGAGATCTCTTAGTAAAAGACCGAAGGGCAGACCACGGACAACATGGTGGGAACCAGTAACATAGGACCTTGAAAATATGAACATCAAGAACTGGAGGCAAAACGTGCAGAACCAAACAGAATGGAAAGAAATCACGAGGAGGGCCCGAATCTGCGCATAACAATAAGGAATGCAGTTAGTAATCCACCCTAACCGAACTGGATTGTGAAGTGAATTTCATTTTCTTTTCTGTTTACAATCAGCATTTTTTGGTAAAAGTCCGGTGTTCACTTATAAAAGTTTAAGAAAGGTGCAAATTGTACTGTTTCTCAGCTTGCATCAGCCAAGAATCGAATGTGAATAGCACTTGGACGATTTTTGTATCCTCGTATTCGAGTATGCAAAAGCGAGAATATCAACCACTGTAAACTTTAAAAAATCGTCAGAAATAAAGTCCTGGCTAATATTTTAGAAAAGCACTCCAAGGGGTCCCTGCTACCAACAGGCAAAACCGGGATTAAAACTGAGCTTAACATCTGGCGACCTCCCCTTGTAAGCTGAAAGAAATAATAACAGTTATGATATAGGGACCTAATAACAAACTGTGGGATACCCAGATAATATTGTTATGCTAACACAAAGCAAATTTAATAAGAATTTTGTAATGACTTGATTTTTTTTATTACATTATAAGCAAACTGCGTACCTATTATATTCATTATGACCAAACTGTCTCTCTTACATATTTCCAAGTAAAAGTCATGGCAAAACATATAATATATGCGCTAACAAGGAATGATCACATACCGTTGGAATTCTAGGGCAATAAACGTTATAATGCTTGCATGGCGAATGTATATGGTGCCTCTCCCAGTCCAGGACCATAATTACAAATTGGCAAAGCAAAAATGGCAATTTTAAGCACTACTGTTCAGCATGCTTCTTAAAAATTTCTTTGATTAAGTTGTTAAAATATTTAAACAGTCAAATGCGACAGCGCAATATTAAATTAACCCGCAGGGCTTGGCTAGTCCAACGACATTAGTTCTTTTTAGTAAAAATATAACAAAAAATGGAAATTTATAAGATTACGTAATCCAGTGATACCTTAACAATAACGGATACATTTTTATTGTTATAAATATATAAATAAAATGGAAACCAAAATATAAAATAAAACCAATTGTACTCAAAGCAGATAGATAAAGAATTCCAAAGAGTTGTCGGTACAAAATATAGGAACATTCACCAGCACAGCTCGGGCGAACTAAAAAAACCAAAATTCAACAAGCATTTTGTGTTGATGGTACAAACAACAAATGAATAACCAATTATCTAAGTAACCTAATGTAAACATGATTTACGAAGTTCCTAAAATTAATATTAAATCCAATATTATATTTGCATTAGTGAAAAGGGAAATAATAAGACAATACTCGTAGCATTGATTTGTTTTTATTCACACTTATTTTTATATCAAAGCATCAGATAATCAAATAAAATAGCAAACATAGATTCTAACAATCCTAACAACAGTAAATGAAATACCTAATCGTCGGTAAATACCATATCATTGAAAAAATATTCATGTTCGGGATATTTTCGGGAGTACCAATCAACAAAAATACGCTCCTAATAAACTACCTAAATTCATCAATAAATATATTTCATTTAGATTAAATTCCAATCAGTTCAGCAAACATACATCATCCGTTTTCTCACAAGGGGTAGGTAGGTTATATCCAATTTTCCTTGCAAAACAAAACGACCCAGCCAGCACAATGAAAGATAATTGCCGCAGTTTACTTAACTAAACGAACGATACGACAGTTAATGCCTAACATAAACTATGAGCATAATGAAGTGCATTATACGGCTGACAACTTTATAAATTGGGGGTTATACGGTTCACTATATATATATACGTATAATATGATTAGGGGTGGCCCTCGAATGGGGGACGTTGATGATCCGTGTCGAAACGACACCCGATAATGGAAGATATCGTGTTAAGATTAACTTAACGGTAATTCGTATTTGGTTTACTACACATATCCTGAGGGGATGCTCCCTTCCACAATCGACCAACTGTGAAAGGTTAAATCATTTGATTAGCAGCATGAAACGGTTTCGCAATGAACTATGTACCAGGCTTATTTCTATTTTGCACGTTTTTCATTTGCTTTTTTTTTTCTTAGTTTTACATTTACAGCTTGCAATCAAAATATTCTATTAACCAAAACCAATTATAAACATATTTTAGCTTATAAATGAAGAATGATTGTACCTATAGGAGGCTATCTCACATCTATTTTCCCAAGTATTTACTCGGGACCTGCTAAAAATAGGTACCTAATTATTCGATATCACTGTTAGTTATAATGTGTTGGGTCGTCCATCTAAGATAATCGAAAAATCATTTTGAAAATTGTAAAGTGAATATTCTTCCGGTTTCTGATTACAAATCAAAACAATTTACTGAAATCTTCATCTAATCTTAGGCAATCCACACTGCAAATTTTATTGTTAAATTTAAAAGCGTTTGGACTTAGGCAAACTTTCCCTGGCTTTTCAATTTTTTAACAGAAACAGTTGTAAGCTCTTCTTTCATCCATCAACTCGCTGTATTCTCACCAGGGGGTACTTCCTATACATGCATTTATTGGAAGCAACACCACATCGGCACCTTTGTCTCCATCCTATACAAGAATCCTCACCTTTTGGAGATGGCTAAGGTTTGTTTGCAGTCAGATTCCAGTCAAAAATTTTTTGCAAAAGCTGGAGACAAGTGCGTCATGGTTCTATACGGAGATAATTGAAGAGCTGAATGGATAGTGTTATATCACAAGTTTTAATATTTTTGTTTTTTTACTTTTTTTGGCTGTTTCGCCTCATTGTCTGAATATATTTTATTACCTAAAAATACTATCTTATACTCAAATAAATGTTGATGAAGGTGTTATGTAGACAAAAACATTTATACGTTGAAGCGATAAAGGTGTCATGGTAACATAAAACCTTTACCAATTCCACAGTACTCTAAACGTCTTCTATTTGGATACACAACATCTCTAAGGCCGGCCGCAAATTGAACCCAGCACAGCACAGCGCAGTGTAGCTGAGGATTTTATGATATACTGAATCACACTGACACTGTGGCAGTGCAATTGCGTGCAATTTACGCTTAACATGTAATCCCGTACACCGCTCAATCCGAAGAAAATTCAAATACTGTGTGTTATACAACTATAGACCTACAGCAAACTATGCCGTTACCAAAATTAACAACATCAAAAGCTTTTCATTTCCGGCTAATGTGGTTCCATAATTTCGAAATCCACACTATTACAACATCCGGAAATCAAGCATATTTTCTAGAGGGGGTTCTCTGAGGGCTTGGCAAAAAGTGGTAGTATTGAAATTAGCAGCTGTTTGTATAAATTTGAACTATTGAGAGATATGCATGGTAACAAAATTAAACGGTCTTATAATATGGTCAGACTCGTGTGCCGGACAAAATAAAAATTTCAAAGTAGTATCGTTATACCAGTTTTTTATTTTAAATGCATGATTCGAATTACTCGACCACAAATTTCCAGAAGTAGGTCATTAGTATCTTGATTCGGCCAGAGGTTTCAGCAGAATTGAGCAAAAAATTAGAGTAGTAGAAAATATTTACGTACCAGAGCAACACAGACAAATAATACTTAATGCCAGTCGAAAAAAAAACACTGTCGTTACAGATATTAAAAACTATTTTTACAATATTGATATATTAGGCTCAAAGCTTCACCTAATTAACAAGAAAAAATACACTTGATCAAAAAGTTATAATAGAGATAATGTTAAGTGGATTCGAATTAACGCATTCGGAAGTTGTCATTTCAAAGAATCTTTAAATAAAGATGAGCCTTTTATAAAAGTTAACTTACTCAAAACTGGAAGCAGAACTATGACAGAAGTTGCCATGAATAGAATTGACGAAGAAAGAGGTAGTTTATCAGATGCCACAAGACAAAATTTTCAAGATCAATTCAAATCCGTTAAAGAAGGATATCGCTTGTTTTACGAACAAAATTTGCCAAAACAAACAAACGAATCTAGAAGCAAGAAAGGAAAGACTTTTTGAAAATTAAGTGTAAAATTTGAAAAAAAAACCATGACTACTATTATTAAAATATTTTGTTATTTAAATGAATTTCTTTATACATATGTACTTATATAGCACCTTTATCAGAAAATATCTCCAATTTGTTTTAAAACTAATTTTGATAAAGATTATGTACACAAAATGTCAAAATAATATTGTTCAGAAAACATTTTATAGGAAAATTAGTCATTGGATATTAAAAGCTATTTCCAAGTTAAATTTTTAGTGCACCTTTGTATGCCTTTATCTGTTTATATTAAAGTTAAAAAAAAAAACTGTAAGTTGCTTTTTCTCCAAACTATATTTTTATGACAAAACACCTTAAACGCTTCAATTTTAAAGAAGATACATTGAATAGCGTTTGCCACTAGCTATTAGCTACATCTGCAGCCAATACCAAAATTAATCTTGCCCATTTACCCCCAACAAAAGATGCTGCAAGCCAGCATTGAAACAGTACGTACCATCCTGCTCAAAAGTGGTTGGTGATTTACAAAAGTCTACAGAATGGGGATTGACGTTAGATGAACGCCTCCACTCACGTCATCACCACAACGGATCCTGCTCCTGCGCTTCTATTGCGTATGATTTCTTGTAAATGCAAAGAAGGTTGCACTAGCGTCTACAGCTGCTGGAAAGCTAGATTAAAATGCTCGAGTCTTTGTAAATTTCGTGGTGGCCGATTATGCCAAAACGTGGAAATACAACTTCAAGATTCTGTCGCCTGTCCATCAGGAAGATATTGGTATTGGTATTGGTATTGAGGTAAGATAGCATCCGCATGGGTCGATTATCTACTGTAGAGCGGATGTTATGTTTAAAGTTCATCCATTAAGTTCAGGCCCTTAAGATAGCTCAGAATCTTTTTTAATGCGGACGTTTTCAAGTGTTATAAGGAAAGGTCAACCTTCCCAAAGATGTCATACCTGATTCTCGTTGTGGCGGGGCAGTGGCAGAAGATATGCTCAACTGTTTCATCATCCTCCAAACACAGCCGGCAAGAAAGATATTGCGAAGCCAGTACTTTAAGAAACTGCTGTAAGATCTACATTCTTTGAGATAATAAGCAAAAAGTGCGAGGAAACCAAAAATTTAGTGGTTACTTTGGTATTACGCAGCCTGCACAAGTTTCTCAAAGCTGCAAACCTGGATTTCTAATTTTGGCTTAGGTTCCAACAACATATACTTAAGCAAAATTATTTTTCTTCTTCCCTCATTAGAAATTTTCGGGAGATTACTTCCTATCTAATTCACATAGGTCTTTTTGCAACCAGAATTTCTTTTTTTTTTTTTTGTTTCAATAAATACCCATAATTAAAATGTTCAACTAACTATCCATACTTACGAATCTACCCAGCAATTTTTTGCTTTTTATAAACTCTATATATATATACTGCACGTAGATATATGCAATTAGTATCCGACCCATACAAAGGGACTTTATAAAATGCCATCTTATTAAACTAAACGGGTTCAAAAATTCAAATTACGCTATCTCTATCTGATCCAAATTCCTCAAAAATCGCCCCGAAAAAATGCAACATAACACCGGAATCCTAATACCGTGGCATTTATAATTCTTATAAAACGGGCCTGAATACAATAGCGAAAATAAAACCGAAAAAGAATATATAACGAAATCATGTCGGCAGAAGAAAACAAAAAAAAAAAAGACAAACGAAAAACGGAAAACGAAGTTTACATTCTTGCGGCATTCGTTTGTTTCGCGAAGCGACGTTCGCTTTTTTTACACTGTCGTCTGTTTTGTATCAATCAAAACGGAGCGGGCCGCGGATCGGGTTTTGTTCGTATATCTTTTGTTTTGTCATTGTAACTCGTTTGTTTCACAACGAAGAAATCATCTGAGACGCGATTGTGACGTTAATTAGCCGACTAATGGGAATATGTTAGATTTTTCTTGCTTTTTAGTTCGACCGTAATTCTTGAATATACGATGCAAGAGGACGGATTGAAAATTATGCCCGGTTTATAATTGGAATATTTATTTTAGAATGAGAATAGTGATGCACTATTACAGGCAGGTTATTCCAAACAACGTGCTCACTATTGGGAGATAGTTAAATGAAACAAAATGTATACGCATATGTAAAGTTGTATGCCACGCGTTCAGCTTCCTTACAAGAGTTAAGCCAAAAAATTGTTGAAGAATGAGAACGAATAACTCCAGAAATGTGGCGAAATGCCAGGAGAGCATTTGAAGTAAGATTGTACTATTGTATGAAGGTTAATGGTCACGATTTTGAACATTTAATAAAGTAAAATCCAAACCATTTCATTCTAATCGTATTTTATTACACAATGTGCAGGTTATGTATTAGTTTGTAATTGTTGGCTCTTTAATGTAAGATTCCAACCTCACGCTAGTAATATCAAACAGATAAGAAATTAACTTATTACCTTAGGGTAGATTGTTAATATCATAGGAGTCATTAAAACAAAAATTTTTTTTTCTTTTAAATAGTACCTCCATTCTTTTTCCCAAATTCTCGGAAACTACTGAACTCGCAAATAAAATCACATGTATTAAATATTCTCAAAAAGTATCAAAGGAAAAACTCAAAAAAACTGACCCATATGATTGCAACAACAATGACAGGAACGCCAATGAAGAAATATCAATAAAAATAACGAAGATAGCAATAGTACATCGATGACTTGGTCTAGCTGGCGTAATAAAAGACAGCCGTACATTACTGTACCCTGTATAAGAAATGAAATATGGAATATGTCTAAATGATATATATAGTAGAACAATGAATAGATTAGTTAAAGCATAAACTAAATAATCATTAATATTCTATGCTTAAAACTTTCCGCAGCATTAAAAGACAAATTGATTTAAGTTTAGAGATTCTAATGATGGTCTTTCTGGAGATATATATATATTACAATAAAAAAGTATTTATTTTATTGTAATAAAATGTATAAAGATATATTATTAAATACGTTAAACTCAATTTTGGAGATTTATATTAATTAAAATCGTATTTAAAGTAAGGCATATTATTTCATTCTGTTTTTAATTATATTTATGCTCATTCTCTGCGTCCAAAATCAATATAATTATCAATACTTTATGGCAGCCTCACAAATTCCATTTAAGACGTTACTGGCAAGAAGTTCAACGCCAAATTGTCAACCCGATCAAAATTTAAAAAGGCGGGAACTTCAAACTATTGTCTGCAGATTTAATTAATCAAGTTAATGCAAAACAGAATGAAAATGGGTTTGCACACACTTCCATAATGATATATATAATAATGATATGACCTATATCTATTCTCCCTGTTTTGTCTTAAGTTATTAGAGAAAGCCGTTAGTGTGCAGATTCGTTCATTCTTGGATACGCATAATGTTTTGCCCTTGTAGCAATCGGGATTTCGTCCGGGATATAGCTGTGAGTCTGCGTTGGCTAACATTGTTGACGATCTATTGCGCAGTATCGATGATAATCAAATTACAGTTTTGATATTGTTGGATTATTCTAAGGCCTTTGATACTATTAATCATGCTCTTTTGCTGAGCATCTTAAAGTATGTATATAGGTTTTTCTCAAAACTCTGTCGATTTTTTCTTTTCTTACTTATTGAATAGATCCCAACAGATTTCTTATGATGGTCGTTTATCAACTCCACTCCCAATTATATCAGGCGTTCCTCAAGGCAGTATTCTGGGACCTTTACTTTATGTAATTTAAACCTCAAACATCATTAAGTATTGTATCAATATTGTAATTATCATCTTTATGCTAATGACACACAACTATATTATACCTTCAATCCTGGAGACATATGTGAAGCCCTCTCATATATAAATAGTGACCTTCAGTCACTTGTTAACATGTCTGAAAAACATTGTCTTAGAATAAATAATAAAAAAACCTCAGTTTTGGTTTTTGGCCGTGAAAAAACCCGAGCTGCGATTTTGAAGGATATTGAAATTAAAATCAAAGATGAAGTTTTCATTTTATCTGATTGTGTGCGTAATTTGGGCCTTTTCCTTGACACCAAACTTCGTTTTAAAGAACACGTTTCACATTTAATTAGATTGGGTTACAGTAGTTTGAAGGTTTTGTATGGTAGTAAAGACTGTTTGGATGTCGGTTTGCGTAAGGCCTTATGCGAATGTTTGGTCCCTTCAAGATTTAATTTTTGCATAAGCGTTTATTATTACTGCTTGGACACCACTGACAGAACTAGACTTCAGCGTTTGCAAAATTCGTGTCTTAGATTTATTTATGGGATACGTAAATTTAACCGAATCTCTCATACACTTGATTGGGCTGGTTGGTTAAATATCTTTGCCAGAGCTGAATTTTCTGCTACCATCTTTTTCTATAAAGTTATTTATTTTAAGAAACCAAGTTATTTGTTCCGTAAAATTTTGTTTAGAACAGATGTGCATAATATCAGTGTGAGATATAAAGGCTTTCCTTTGTTACTTTCTATTACTTTTCTCTTTATGCTTTTTGCGCTTAGATTTGAATTGTTATTACTTTTTGCTTATCATTTTTTTTATTTATCGGGTTAACGTTATTAATGGTGGTGGAGGTAGAACAGCGGCTTATGCTTTAAGCAGCTGATCCTGCACCTTTTGGCATGTTGATTGCATTTTTAGCGTTTACTTACTTATTTTTATACTATGTTTGATGCCAATAAACCACTGTTATTATTATTATATTATTATATATTGTTGAATAAATGACGAGTATCATTTTAACGTAAAATTAAATTATTTACTAATAAATTTCTTCAAATACATATATATTATTATATAAATGTATATTTAACGTCAGAATATCGCACCCCATCGGGTTAGATTAACTAGATATTAATTAAAGGGTGTTGCTGGCGGCCAATAGTTTAGCGAAGAGGGTGGATTGTAAAATGGGGAGCATTTATGGTAATCCGCGTCCATTTTGGGTCCCACCGCGTAACTATCGATTGTCGGGGGTTGCTAAGAGACGAACAGTTGCTAGGATACAACATCCCCCGTATGCAGATGTCGACTAATGGGGGTTCTAACCCTCTCTTTTCGGGATTAATTGCTCTTGGGGTTTTTCTACTATGCGAAAAACGAGCTGAAAAAGCTGTGTCTGGAGTATAGCTTATTGCGTTGTTACAAGGACTGGGTTTTTTCCTAATGCTAGATTTTGATTGATGTTGGAATTTAGTCTTAATGCGAAAAAAAAATGTATTGTAAATTATAGAGTCGAATTCAGCAATATCTCGCATAGTACTGTTCCCAACAACTTCCTGAACTAATTGTGGAGTTACATCATCTCTTTTTACATTAAGAACCCCAAATATAAAACAATGGTTGTTTTGTACCCATTGTTTTATCTGAAAGTACAATAGATTGTTTTCAAACATCTATCAAAGGATGGTATATCGAGAAAAATCAGAAATGTTGGCACAACAAATATTACTGTTTCCACGTTTTTGCATTCATTCAACCAATCTTACAAGGTGTGCCAAATTTGGGTGTTCAGAGTGTGTTGTCTGCTACATTACAAAGGAGTACATACCGAGAGAAATATTAACCACAAATTAATATTCAATTATCTAAGTGAGCTATTGTAAACATAATTTACGAAGTTTGTAAAACTAATATTAAATCCAATGTTACATTTGCATTAGTGAAAAGGGAAAGAATAAGACAATACTCATTTGATAACTAAAAAGCGCAATACACTGCCATACTTAGCATGAATTTGTTTTTTATTATTATGCGCCGGGTAACCATCCTGTTGGAACCAAATTTCATTAATATCAAGTCGCTCCCATACAGCAGGAATAATATTAGTGCACAATAATTCTAAAAACTTATTGCCATTTAAATTTCCATAAAGGGTGAGATTCTTTCATCCCCAACAATATCAACCGACACGTTCAATTTTTGTAGAAACCGTGTTCGCGTAGGTGTTATAATACACCAATAACGAACATTTGCGCGATTTATCATTATTAACACTAGCTACGTATCCAATCTATTAGGTCTTTTTCCGAGGCGTTCTTTTATTTCCATCAAAGTAAATAGAGCAAACTGTTAGAACGTTCTTATAGTAATTCTGAGATGTTTTAGAGGAATCTTTTCGCTCAGATTTATGTTCGGAAGCTCGCAGATTTGTAATGGTAGGGGAAGGTAATTTAATCTAACGTATGCGTAACAGTATTGTTCCACGTACTTATTAGAATTATCACAACACAACAATTTTAAACTTTTTGACTGATGAATGACTTACGTGTCATAATGTTTAATAATTTAACGTCACTGATGACGAACTCAAGGAGGCACCTCTTTTAGGATTGCCATGCGATGCCATGGTTCGTACCTCTAACCTAGATAGGAAATATCAGGTTATAATACCAGATAAGAAGGACTGGGAGGCAAGTGCCCCGGTAAGAGCGGACTCAAACTGGTTTACTGACGGCTCTAAAACGGACTACGGCGTTGGAGCGGGTATTTATTCTAAGAAGCTTAAAAAGGCTCTTTCGGTAACCTTCAGCAAAGACACGACGGTGTTCCAAGCTGAGGTCGCTGCAATTCATCACTGCGTCCGAGAGATAGAAAGATGTACCGAACCAGGTAAAAGCGTCGCTATCTTCTCTGACAGTCAGTCCACACTTAAAGCGATTAGCTCCGCAAGCGTGGACTCTAAGCTGATTTGGGACTGTGTAAGCGCCCTAAATGAGGTGGGCACCCAAAGGAAAGTAACCCTAGCCTGGGTCCCTAGCCACTCGGGCGTGAGAGGAAACGAGGCGGCGGACGAGCTAGCCAGGCGAGGTTCGTCAAGGCCATTCGTCGGAGCCGACCCCTCTTTCGGCACTACCAAATCGCAAATTAAAAAATCCATCAATGAATGGATATATAAACAGTCCAGAGAGTGGTGGCAAAAATCACCGGGACAATGGCAGGCAAAAGAGTTCCTAAAGCAGCAAAGGCCTGAACTTACGAGAGATCTACTGAATAAAGACAGGAAGACTGTCAAAATGATTGTAGGTCTGCTGACTGGTCACTGTAGACTGAATAGGCATATGTACAACATAGGCCTGGCAGATGATGCAACCTGCAGATACTGCCAAGAGGAGGAAGAAACACCAGTTCATGTGCTGTGTCATTGTGAAGGCCTGGCGAGGACAAGGTTTCTAGTAATGGGAGAGGTGAACCCCACAGCTAGTAGCTACATAAAGAAGCCGCTCTCAAAGATGATAGGCCTAATTAAGAGGGCAAAATTAGAGAGCGTCCTCTAGGAAAAAGGGGATCACAATAGATCTGAAAAGGTCGCGGTGAAATAGGTCGATAGGCCACCCCAATCCTAATCTAATCTAATCTAACGTCACTGATTCTAAATATACCCTCATTTGTTTTCTAATAGCTCTTGTTCCCGAGTTATAGCTTTCAGTAAAACTTTTCTTTCTTACACAGGTTATTTACTGCTATCTAAAAGGTTATTGAGTTATCTTACTATAATTCGATATAGCATCATCAAGAAGAGTTTTTTCAACTTAGCAACTCAATAAAATAGGATTAGCTTTAAACATATTGTGTTTTATTGTAAGAAGGCTCATATACCATATTTTCCAAACTGATACAGACATTTTTATCACGGATTTGAAATCATCATTGACAATTAAGCTAGAATCATGTAACATAACGCAATCATCAGAAATGCTGTTGTGCAGTGAATAGATCCGTTGTCTCTATAGTCACGTGGTTAACAAAACTACTCGCTCTACTGTTCGAACATATATATATGATGGTTTAACACCCCTTGTGGGGTTGTGCCGCTTATATAAGCTTTCTAGATCCATTTCAAATTGGGGTGGATCAATTCCCATTTTCTTCCTCTAAATCGCTCTCACTATTTGTCTCAATAAGTTTATGTCCTCTACCTTCTTCTCCATTTGCCAAATCCGGCCTCTCTCAGATCTTCTTGCACCTCTTTCAACCATCGTGTTTTTGGTCTTCTTCTTGCTGTTTTGCCCCCCGGTTCCCACCCAACATCGTATATATTACTGCTCCCGGTCCTGCTCTCCACACATGTACCAGCCATTTTATTCTCTGCCTTTTAATTCTTCTCACTATGCCCTCGCCTCCCAATTCTTGTGCTATTTCATCATTCCTTCTTATTCTATACTCATTATCTCCTATCTTCACAGGTCCTAGAATTGTTCTCATTATTTTTCGTTCTACGATTATTAAGTCCTCTTCGTCTTTTTTTGTAAGTGTCGTTGTTTCTGCTGCATACGTCATCGTCGGTCTTATCAATGTTTTGTAAATTGTTAATTTAGTTTTCCTGGTAAGTAGCTTACTTCTTAAAAGTTTTTTATTAGCATGGTAAGCTTTATTTACTATCATTTTTCTTTCTGTTGTTTCTATTTTATTGTCTCAGTCTTTTGATAACATCACTCCTAGGTACTTGAATCTACCTGCTCAAATTCATAGTCCCCTATCTTTATTCTTCCATCCTTTTGATTTTTGCTAATCATCATTATTTTTGTTTATGTTTAGCCTAATTTTTCCTCCTTCTTTTACTATTTCCTCTAACATTTTAGCCATTATTTTTCTTTGCTTTGTAATAATAACTATGTCGTCAGCATAGGCAACTATTTGTCCTCCACCCGTTCTGAGGTTCCCTTTGTTTATATTCCTCATCACATATTCCACCGCTAGATTAAAGAGAGTTGCCGAAAGTGAATCGCCCTGTTTAACTCCTCTGTTGATTGTAAAGAACTTTGTTCCACCCTTTTGTGTTACACTGTTCGAACATAGCTAATGTTATTAACTACCGCAGTGACACGGTAAGAACATAGTTCTAAGTCTTTGTGCGAGAGTGTATGAGTGTCTCCGATGGAGAGATTGACCTGTTGACTCAATTCTGTAATACATGTTTTCGGTGCACCCATTCATTATTTTTTGAGCATTAGCAACATCTTCTATATTACGTTTCTTCGGTACTTCACTAATAGCTTTTCGTAGGATATTACCAGTTTGACGAAACAGAGTTATGGTTCTATTTAAAGTTTGTTTAAACTCCATGTAGTCACAGCAAAATTGGAATACTATGCTTGAAATTCTTCTAAGCAATTTTGACCAGAATAAGCCCCTTCTCCATCAAAACTGGTGCCGTTGCAAAAATACTTTCAAGTAAGAAAGTTATTTGTTCTAAAGAAAACACCATGATTGCAAGTTGTTGAGGATACACTAACAACAATCCTTTGTTTTGCTACTAATACAGCTAATTTGTCGAAAATGGTTAGAAAGGTGATGAATTGAAAGAATTAAGGAAATAAACATACTTAAAACGCAAGCTTTAGTGAAAAGGCCCAAGTTATGATTTCCCTTTTCCGGTCTATCTTATTCTATCAAATAATTACAGATAACATGATGTTTTTAAATGAACACTCCTTACTATGGGTCTTGCGTATGGTATATCGTATTACTTAACGTTTTTATACTTGCCAGCGTTGCTTGGGAGCTACGCACAGTTAAGTGAATTAACCAAACAAACCTCCACCAAAATGGAAGGAATTTCGAAGATGTTTCATAAAGCATAAAACCTTTCATCGATACAGACTTAATGTTTTGAGTACACTTGGAAAATTTCATTAGCCCGTAGACGTTAAATGCAGAGCATAAACCCGAAACGATAATATTTATTCCGTGCACGCGGGCACCGAAGAAAACACCATCAAGTAAATAATCCACTTAGAAAATTAATTAAAATAATGGCGAAATAAACAGTCATCGTTTAAAATTCATCGCGATTCGTGTAAACAAAATTTAAATTAACTCCTCCTGAAATTCGCTGCTAAGGATAAATTTAGTGGGATTATTATAGAGAGCGTTTTCCACTTAACGTAAAGTGCATCAATTTCCTTCCATAAACACTGGCGCGATGCCTACAGCATGCCTTCTCTTCTATCGGTTGAGATGGGGCGATATTACGGTCACGTTATGGGTTTTCATTCGTTGCTAACATTCGATAAATCAACAGCCGACAATAAACGAACATAAGATCAACATAAACTTAAAATTAAACAATAATTTCTTAGAAAAGGCTACTGACGATATAGTAGTAAATGTTAAAATCGAGTCTAAAAAATATATAAGAGAAAATTAAGAATGGCAATTGTGTAATGATCTAACAAATTTAAAGAATAGAAAGATTACTGAAAAATAATGCAGTTATATTGAAATTAGGACAGTTATGGCCGTTTGCACCGACACGTAAAGCTTGATTTAACTTTGAGTAATGAGGAATTGCACTTTTTTTTAATTCTTGTTAAAATAATGTTATTTTGTACATGACCTACATATATATATACACTGAAATTTTGACGGTTTTCTGTAAAGTAGTTTTTGAAATATAATTTTTTAAGATCTTCATACGTCACAGGTACGTAGTAAAATTTTAAGAATGAACGAGAACATATGGCAACATAGGAATTACTCCCCCGTAATAATCACAGATTGCAGTCATTTACCGGCTGCGAAATACGATATTATTAAGGTGCTATGCAGGTTATGGTCACAAAGGAATTTGGGATTCGGCATTACTTCTGCATCTTGTTTTAGTTTGCGTTTAAAGTTCTCCAATTTATCGTAAAAGAACGAATTCTGAAAGATTATAACCTCCAAACCGCGTAAAATAAACACAGAATATCGTAATAATACATTTACGCCATCTGTACGCGCAAAGCATGCGAACAGCGAACTTAATATTACTTATCTGCGATGATGATGCGAACTACGATGACTATCGCTCCATTGCCAAATCATGCCGACTAAGAATTTATGAATGAAAGAACTTGTGACGTCAGAGCACTTTAAAAACATTAATTATGCCTTAATGAGAAACAATTTAAAAGAAGGTTTAATGAAGGGCTATATATTACAACATTCTCTATCATTCTATGATATAAAAAAAAAGTTGTGCAATTCCTCATTCTTAGAATATGACATTCGCTATATGTTTTAAATATGAAGTATCACATTTAAAGCGTTAGTTAAAGTTAAACCAAGCTTAACCTGTCGGTGCAAACGGCCATACCTGTCGGTTATGGCGTTAGTAAATTACTGCAAACGGAAATAATACAAAAACAGAAGAATTATTTTCAAAATTTCATTGTCATTTGATGACGTTTTTAAATGAATGCCCGATGACACGATGGAAAATTACATTTTTTTGGCATGTTTTTATGTATTACAAAATATTTTGTTGTAACAATGCCAATACTTCTATAATTTCTCAAAACAATGCGTGTTGCGATTTATCCAACACAATACCAACTTCAGACAGTTTCTTTTTTTTGGAAAATGATTTCTCAGAACAAATAAAACAAAAAATAAACTGCTCAATTAAATAATAGTGAAATGCCCTCTTTATATCTGCATAAAACCTATAAATATTCGACTGTTTTTTTTATTATACAACACAGTCGTAGCTGAGGTCCTGTACATGACTCTTCTTATACATGAACTTCCATCCCACATAAATACTTGTCAAAAACATGATTATCTTTTCTAATTCTACAAGTAAAGATTGCGCTCAGTTTAAGTGCTGATTCACACAAACTATCTTTTCTTATACTCTTCGCTAAAAAGTTTAATTTTTATTGACATTGCTGATAAATACTTTATAAACTTAGAAATGAGGGAGATATACGTGTTAGAAATACCGAAGACCACCTATAAGATTAAGTACGGTTTTTTATGTCTGTCGGCGTTTGCATCGAATCACCATATTTAGAGAGCTATTGCATGGTTTGAATCAAGAAGCGGCCACTACGAAATATGTACGCTGTCTGTGCCTATTATAGCATAGCAAAAGTGAACGATAAAATTGATAAGTTTATCCGCGATTAATATTGACGAAGGCTATCATTACCTGCTTGTTAGCGGTATTTAAAATCTTAATTGATCATTACTACCGAGCTGGGCATCTCCTGACAGCAGTATATGCTTGTGCTTTACGTACATACATTATAAAAATCTCCCACAATTTCCTTTATACCGCTTAATAGTGTGTTATGGCCGTAATAAACGGTTTCGATATACAATTAAGCGACATAAAAACGTCTATAAAGTTTTCATCCTTGTACGTAATATATAGACTGAATTAATGCAGATGAATCGCATTCACGGATTCAAGATTTTTTTGTATGTGATATCCAGCAAACTCTATGTATATGTGGGTTGTGCATCGAAAGAGATAAAATATATTTTAAAAACGTTCAAATTTCGCATATAGGAACACGAATTAGAGGACGATAGTTTGGTTTGGTTTCAATACTGCATGCTTTTTGAAATAGTTATCGATTTCAGTATATATCGCCAATGTTGTTGAAAAGAGATACCATTAATTTGGAAAAAGAACTGTTTCATGTAAAGCTTCGCCAAAAAAAATCAAACTATTTTAATAATAATAATATTTAATAAATTGCACTACAGATATCCTAGATAGACAATATAAAAATACTTAGGATAATACAATAAATACGAGGGCTGTTTGATGAATACTCGGATTAGAAATGACAAAGCAACTTTTTTAAGTTTTGACAATTTATTTTTCAATACAATCCCCTTTCAACTCCATACTTTTATTCTTCTATTTTACCGGCGTGTTTGGGAGTACCTCAGAGTTCGGTTCTGGGCCCAATACTGTTTTTACTTTTTATTAATGACATAGTAGACTTCATTGACTTTTCTTTGTTTTTATATGACGACACAAGTGCTGTGGTCTCTGGAACCGATCTTGCACAAATTCGCGATCGCGCAAATGTTCTCCTGATCGAACTGTGTAAATGGTTTAAACGCAATAAACTGCACATTAACGTTTCAAAAACTTTTTTTACCTTCTTTCACGCTTCTCAGTCGAGGATGAATTTTGATGTAAACGTTATCTTGAATTGCAACCTATTAAAACGCGAAACTGCCGCTAACCTGCTTGGGGTACTTTTGGATGAAACACTTAGCTGGTATGATCATTGCCCCCAATTAATACATAGTTTAAATACGTCGTGCTATCAGATCCGAAATCTTAAGACAGTATTGAATCACAATTCTTTTGTGACATTTTATTACGGTCGGGTTTTCACCAGAATGTCCTACGGTATCGTCTTTTGGGGTGTTTTTCTTGCTCAAAAACGAATAATTCGTTGCATCGCAGGCATAAGCAGTAATCAAACATGCAGACCATAATTCAGGAAGTTTGGTATATTGCCTGTGCCTAGTGTACATATTCTAGAAACCCTAGTGTATGTTTATAAAAATAGCACTAAATTTCGGTTAAATTCTGATGTTCATTCATATAACACGAGAAGTAGAGCAAATTTCAGACTGCCTCTAAATCGATTTTAAATCACCAAAAGATCTCCGATCTCGGTTGGACTTCGCCTTTTTAACTTGTTGCCCGATCCTATTAAGGGACTACAAACCTTAAAGAGATTTAAATCTGCTTTGAAGAGCATTATTTTCTTCACCAAATGTGGTCGTTTTTTCTCGAAATCGGCGTCAAATCGGCCCAGTAAATCGACGTAGTATGCTCCTATGATTGTTTTTTCCTTCTTGAAATAGTCAACGTGGATCACACCTCGCGCATCCCAAAAAACAGTGGCCATCACCTTTCTGGCCGAAGGCACAGGCTTCGCCTTCTTTAGAGCACGTTCACCAGGTAAAATCTATTGCTTCAATTGTTCTTTGATCTCTGGTGTGTACCAATGAATCCATGTCCCATCGACGGTCACGAGACGACGCAGAAACTCCTCCAGATTTCGATTAAATAGGGCCCAGCACGTCGTTGAAGTGGTCTCACGATTGCGCTTATTCTCCGATGTGAGCAAGCGCTGCACCCATCGCACAGACAGCTTTCTCATGCCCAAAATCTCGTGCAGGATATGGCTAACGCGTTCAGTTGAGATGTCGGCCATCACAGCCAACTCGCGAACTTTCACTCGGCGGTCCTCCTATACGAGATCATGGATTTTGTCCACGGTTTCCTCTGTGGTAGCCGTTTTTGGACCACCTGGACAAAAACCGACGTGCGGCCACGGCGAAATTCTGAGAACCAATGGTAGACGGTTGTACAGGAAGGTGAATGAGTCCCATAAACACCATCGAGAATGGACTTGATTTCCTCGCAGGTTTTGCCACTCAAAAACAAGAATCGGATCACGGAGCGATTCTGCTCTTTTTCCATGGTCGCAAAAAACACTAACACGATGTTTTGAAATTACTGTCAAAACAAAACTAAGCGTCGGATTGTCACCAAGTTTGACAGGCGGAGTGAAAAAGGTTATATTAATTGATGGTACAATTATTCATCAAACAGCCCTCGCACATGAATTATTCTTACATACATATATAATATGCTGTTCCCATAATTGGAAAAAAAAACATTACATAAATTAAGCTATTAAATTAAATTAAGTCCGGAAAAGCAACATCACAATTTTTTATGGAGTGAACCATAGGTGCTTTGAGCAGTATATTTATCCTTGGCGTTGGGGTGACAAAGGTTTCAACCAATCGTGAATTCGCGACTGTCGGCACGCGGAAACTAACTCTGGAGAGCAAAGTTGGCGAGTCTATCCCGCCCATTACAATATTTTTCATAAAGGTGGCACAGACCGAGATTCTTCTCGATATCAGAGACTCATAATTATGTATGTTCCATCCATCTTAAAAGAAATGTACTTGGAAAACTTGCGCCGGACTCGTTCAATAGCTTGAATGTGAGTCTCATATATCGGGTACCATATAACACCGCCATATTCTAGCTTAGTGAGAAAGATGAACCCTATAGAACGGAAAGCAGCTGTAGTGATCATGGGAATATGATCTGTAAAAATGAATTTTTCATCAAACAACACACCCAAGTCTTTCACAAGTGTTTTACGCTCTACCACGATGCCGCCAATGTTGTAGCTGGAGACTATTCTGCTGGTCCTTCGAGTAATGACATACAATAGCATTTATCGATGTTCAAAACTAGTTTATTTGTTTGACACCATCTGGCAAGCACATCCAAGTTGGACTGCAACATCTCTGAATCTCTCGTGGTTTCAACAACTTGCTAAAGCTTTGAATCATCTGCATAAACCAATGCGGCACAATCGATAAGGATCAGCAGGTCATTTATATATATACATATACCAGGTGATTCAGTTTGATATTCGCCCACCTGCAGCTTTTTTACTTTTGGGAAAAAGTATAGCAAACCATATATAAACATAAATGCGATGACAAAACGTATTGGATTATATCATCAATTTATCTTTGCGATGACATCTGTCAAAACAATGACTGTGAACTTTTTTTTTTCCGAATAACACCCTGTATATTTTTTGCACCATTTGATAGGTATTTTATTTCTAATTCCGACTAATAAATTTAGTCAATGCGTTAAGTGTTCGTTCGTTCCATAAGTGGTAACCGCACTTTATAAATATAGCATGGGTAGGTATAGTACATATGCACAACACAAGACAGCTGGTAATATGTATAGATACAGATTCGTCATCTTCTGGAGAGATATACTCACGTAAAGGTATATTTTATAGATAAACTGTCTATAAATAGTAGCTCTACATGTATCATCACCTTTACTAAAAGCTGCCGTTTTTAAAATAACAGCCGACATTATTACTTAAGCTTTTAACTTTATTTCGTACTTATTTACGATTATTTTAAAATTGTTCAGCATCTGTGACTTCGTCTGCTTGACGCATGCAGCAATCATACTCGCCACCTACTACATTCCTAATGTCTTTGATGATGAGTGATACAGTTCATAAAATGAGGGGGAAATTGTATATGGATTAATAGAACCAAAAAAAAAAACTTAACAAGGAATATGATGCAGGGAAAGTATTTTAATATATTTTTTAATTGTTATTATAATATATGTACGTATATTAGTAGATACATACATTATAATAAATATTTTATTAAAATTAACAAAAAGGTCCCAAAAAAAAATTGTTAAGGTAACAACTACCCAAAGTTATTACGGAAAAACTTTATACTTTATTAATGATTAAGAATTTTTTCTATCAGGAACAACAAAAATAATTGGCGAAGTTCCCCTTAAAAACTTCACTTCCTTTTTCGTCAAGATAAAGAATCAAATTTGTGAAGATTTGTCATACAAATAGTATATTAATAGTCTGTTAACTTGTAATAACTAATCCGATTAGTTATTTTGTTAAGGATGATATATCAATGATAAGAAAGCATAATACATTTGTATTTATTTAAAACATTATATTAAAACTACTTCATATTAATTCATTAATCATTAAAATTATATGGTCATGTTGTGGTCACCAATCAGCAATCGATTGCGTCTATGCCCATCCAGAATTAGAATTAGAATTGTGGCCCGTGGCACTGGTGCCTTTTGTGTCAATGTGACCTAAATAGAAATATTGTAAAGTTGTACTACTGAATATTAGAATTGTTGGAGGGTTTTAATGAAATTTAAAATTAATCTAGGATCTTCTTCCTAGACTTCAATAGGCGTAAGAAACGGCCAACTGAAGTATTGATGTCGAGTACAATTGACAGCAACACATTCACACAAAATATGTTCTGCCGTCTCTAGATCTTCTAGATATAGACGGCAAATTTGGTCTTCAGCTTTTCCGAGTTTGTATACATGGTATTTTAGGGCTGCATGACCTGCTAAAAATTCTGCCAATAGTACACGGTCCCCTTTGCTGAAAGCACCATTTCTGCTAACTTTGACGACCCTGATAAAAGTGTCTTCAGCTGGATTTTTCCTGGCGTGTTCTGCCAGTAGCAGACCTTTCTGTTGTCCTCCCATTTTTTAATTGCTTGTTTTAGGTGGCTCTTTTGCATATCACAACAGACATCAGGTCTAATGAAAGACATTTTCTTCTTCTTTTGGCAAGCTTATCCGCCTTTTCGTTTTTTCAATCCCTTGGTGGTTTGGGACCTACTGAAGAGTAACGTGGTTATTCTATCCCAGTTGCCTTAAATTACTTACACAGTCTTGGAACAAACCTGACTCGTATGTGTAGAATCTAACAGGCTTCCACGCTGTCTGACTGAAAGTAAATATACTTATGGTTGCGCCTCGTATCCCTATCTCGAGGTTCTTTACGGCGCATAAGTTTATAGCAAAAATTTCCACGTAAAATATGTCAGTCTGGAGTGCCATAGGCATCTTAAGATAGTAGTTAGGCCTATTAATCCCTATGTCTTCAATTCTTGAGCCGTATGTGTACCATGCCAAGGTTCCTCCTTTACGTTGTAAAACAGTACGGCATTCAATGACCACTTTGTAAAGTTGATCACAGTTGTATTGCATAGGCATCCTTTCTCATATAGCTGATATTGGGATCTCCAAGGGTTTTAAGGTGCCCTCTAATGTCCCCAGGCTTTAATCCTTTAAGTCTACTGAGGGATAGGGCACATGGTATAGTCTGTTTTTGAATGCGGATGTGCAATTGTGTGATTCCCAGCAGGACTTCTAGCGCTGCAATGGGAGTCCATCCAGACATCCACCCTGCTTTCGTTGACATCCAAGCCAATAGTATTTCCGGCAAGTAAAAAAATACTTCTTCTAATATACAAATGCCAAATATACAAGTTATTTGGACAATTTCTTTTTTATTTACAAAAGTGCATAACAAAGAAAAATCCAGTTTAAAAGAAAGAAATTTCTGGAATTTCCGGTGAACACAATCTACAACTACCATCTCCGAAGCATAAAGAGGGTACTAAATTAAGCATGTGTATTCAATTTTGCTTATTACATAGGTAAAATAAATGGATTTACGCACTGGGATGTTTGTGAAGTGTTTGGAAATTCGCATTAAAAATCCAAGCGACTTATACACTTCATGACATATATAAGCCAATGCGATTTGAAGATGAAGCTGGAATCAAATTTCACACCAAGATCCTTAATTTCCGAAGTTGATCTCAACTCACTGCCACCAATTTTATAAGATGTTGAATACTCCTGCACCGAGCGTGAGTAGGTCACAACACAACATTTTTTGATATTTAGTTTTAGGTTATATGTGTCACACCACTGATGGAATATGTTTAAGTTGCGCTGCAGATTTTCTTCATCTCGAGTAGAGGTAATCTCAGAAAATATCTTGATGTCGTCAGCCTACTCAAGAATCGGACAATCGATTTTTAATAATAGATCATTTATGAATAGCACAAATAATAGAGGTCCAAGGTTCGATCCCTGAGATACACCAGAAGTCGTCCGAAACATAACCATTGTACTCCACATAACACCGTCTTTGTGATAGGTAAGAACGAAGCAAGTTAAGGAAAGAAGTGACAAATTCAAGAGAAGATAATTTGCCTAGCAGAATTTCGTGATCAATCGAGTCAAAGGCTTTTGACAAGTCAGTATAAATTACATCGATTCTTCCCCTTTTATCAAGTACTTCTCCCACATACTGTGCCATTGTAGCCAAATTTGTAATTGTTGAGCGACCAGATATAAAATCGTACTGGTCAGGTGAAATGAAAGGATCTGCATGGCAATATTTTTAAGTTCAGAGAATTCATTTCTTTTAAATGTAACATTATATTTTTAATTATACAAAAATAAATAATTCTCAATTGATAAATATTAAGAAGTAGTTTTCAAGATATTAACCGTTATTTATCTAGCCATTGGAGTGGGCTTTGAAAATTTGACAATTATCAAACTAATAGCTCAGTTATCTCAGTTCAGCCAGCATTTAAACTATATAACATTACGTATTACATTTTCCTGATAGGAGTACTGTTTCCCATTCATTAACTTGTTTTATGAATCGTGAAGTTGAGCAGATGTCGTAAATAAAATTGATAATAAGAATATTTTAAAAATAATTATGGTGTCAAATTTTCAAATCGTCCCAATTTAGACCATATTATCTAACAGCAATTATTTTTTATATATGTATGTACAACATCCATAGGAGTATTTCCAAACGCATCAATATAAATCGTATAGAGAATACGAATAAATCTAATTATAGTGGATATAATATTAGAGCACATGCTTTTATATAATAAGAATCATTCATGCGCGCATTACGTATTCTTTTACACACTGAAGCCCATTCAGAACATAAGAGGTTTTAATTGATAACCGAGGGGAATATGGGACTGCAATAAATGAATAATAAAGAGACAATTAACACAAGAACATTTAATAACGTTATAAATGGTCCATTTAAAATTATCCACGAATGGATCGCGTTCCAATGGAGCTGACAATTAAAAAATATGTTATCGAGTGATACGATTGTACATGGAAATCAAGTTCATAAGAGCATTGGGGGTCAGGAGGTGCATGTTTATTCATAATTAGTAGCGGATGCAATAATCTGACCCCATAACTCATACGGTTTATCGGGATAATTACTAGTAATTAATGAAGAAACCCGAGATTGTTGCGTGTTTACTTATTTGTTATCGTTATGTGTATATCATTACAAACACATTATTCATTAGTACTTTAAATGAATTTTTTATTATTAAATTGAATCGGGACGCTGCATTATTTCGACATTCCCGTTGATGGTAAACAGATCGGGGATGAAAGGAACACATGTTCATTAAAATTAGAAAATATTTTTACCAGATGTCAATTAGTTGTAATTTCTAATATTAATTTTGTTAATCTCGGAACTTGATAATCTTAACACTGATGCATTGATTTTAATTGGAAAATTTAGGACGATCTGTCCGATGTATAATAATTATTTATCTGCATTATTTATTCTAGCACTATTTCCGGGGTGTTGTAAAAATCTTTATTAAACGAATAGGTACATCATCTAACAGGGTATGTTAACGATGGGATCAGTATCTACGACATATTTTTTTTATTCGTCACTGAATTCTGGCACTAATATGCCAACATTAGGTTCTTTATAACTCTTATGGTATTCCTTAATGTGGTAATAAAACCTTTGATGAGGAACGTAGTTTTTTGCAAGTGTTAGCACGTGGTCAAACTTACTTTTTTTTTAAGTAATCTCGGTCCCAAATATAACTTTCTCTCTCAACATCAGGCAATGTTACCGGTGCCAAAACTTTCTTATTTTTAAGGTTAAATTTTGAAAAAAATCCCTAACTGACTTGTTGCATTTTAATTTAATGTACCTAAATCGCTTTTTTTGTACAATAAAACACGATATTTTAATAAAGTAAATTTTCGGTTCTTTTTTGAAGGATTTTTTTTATTAAATCTTTGTAAATGACTTTTGCAGTCCAAAAAAATGTCTTAAGTTACTTCTATCACTTTAGAATTCTTTACTTGCTTTTTGAATGATATTTATATAATTTCCAGGTAAGTATATTTTGTCGTGTTTCCTTTTTTCCATTTCTATTCTGCCAAAACTACGATCACACGGCAAAAAACTATGCCGTACTAAGGTGAAAAGAAGTTGTACTAATACAGAATTTTTGAGATGCACAATTATCTGAAAATATACAGATTTCGTAACTTCAGCAGAAATATGTTTTGTGACATAAGTCGAGAATACTACTTGCGACTTCATTTTGGCCTTTACCTCCACGGTTTCATCATAGAAATCACTTTTGCCAGTACTACCAACATACAGTGTGTTAAAAAAAGATTGTCGGATATTTTACCCAATTGTAGTACTGGTGCAAATAAACAAAAAAGTCTTAATCAACATGGGTCCGCAATTCAACTGTTTTTGACATATAGTCGATTGCATATTGTTTTAGTAGGATAAAAATTTTCAAAGAAATTCTGATCGCAATGTAAATTAAACAAATGTTTATTTAAAGTAAAACTAAAGAAATTGTTCTACATGTCCACCGTTCATTTCTAAGCACGCTTCACACCTTCTTATGAAAGATCAACGCAATCTTTAGAAAATTCCTGGAGTCCTCCGAATTTCCTCGCAACAATTTACGATTCGTTGCCTGAGTTCTTCCAAATTGTTTACAGATCGTGCGTGCACTAATTGTTTTAGATGCCCCCAAACATAGAAGTCTAGAGGTGTCAGGTCAGGGGACCTAGGAGGCCATGCAGTTGGTCCACCCGTCCTATCCATCTCTCGTTGTAATCTTGATTTAAAAAATTTCTAACTACGATGGAAAAATGCGCAGGAGCTCCATCGTGCATAAACCACATATTTAATCTGTTAAAAAGTGGCACGTCTTCCAACAGAACGGGTAATTCATTTCTTAAAAAATCCAACTATACTTGTCCCGTTAAACGATTAGGGAGAAATATTGGACCAATTAAACAGTCTCCAAAAATAGTAAGCCAAACATTTAGCGAAAAATGGCTTTGGTGATGCAGTTCAACAACAGCATTGGGATTTTCATCTGCCCAGACGTGATTGTTATGAAAATTGAATATTCCGTCTCTTGTAAACCCAGCCTCGTCACTAAATAAAATCTGAGTCGCAAAATTAGGAGTTTCTGCCAGCTTTCGTAAAACCCAATGACAAAAAGCCCTACGTGTGCATCATAATCGAGAGGAGCAAGAACTTGCACGCGTTGAATGTGGTAGGGATAGAGCTGCTGTTCCCGCAGAATTCTCCAAATGAGAGGATGACTGACGTTCAGTTCTGCGGCAAGTCTTCGGGTGCTAATATTTGGGTTGTCTTCTACCCGTCTCAAAATATCTAATTCTACTGCGGGAGAAGAAACTGATCTAGGTCTACCAGAACCACCATTAATTTTAAATGAACCAGTTTCGGACAGCCGGATATGAAGTCTTGAGAAAATCTTATCACTCGGTAACAACCGATTTCGAAATTCTTCGGCATACATACGCCGTGCTTCAGTGGCATTACCATTTGCACGACCGTACATAAAATGCATATCGGCCATTTCTGCATTTGTGTACTTATGCATAATTTGAGAACAAAAAAAAATTGACGCAAATGATAAATAATGTGATGACAGATGTCTGACAGAACTAATTTTAAGTCACAATCAGTTGTTTGACAAAGGGAACTATTCTCAAAACCGAAAAATGTTTTTTTTTATTTTAAAATATGCAATCGACTATATGTCAAAAACAGTTGAATTGCTTACCCATGTTGACTAAGACTTTTTTGTTTATTTCCACCAGTACTATAATTGGGTAAAATGTCCGACAACCTTTTTTTAACAGGCTGTATATGCAGAAATTATATACCCAAAGTTGTATTTTATAAAATACTTCACTACTGGATAAAATCGGCAGCGGTAAATTGTTAGAAGTCAAAGGCTATTCTATTTCTGGTCTTGTTTTGGTTTTTTCTTTCAAGTCGGTGTAGAACCATTCAGCCTTTCTAAAATGTTTACCTTTATTCATCTCAAACATTTTTTTTTATTTCATCGGAGTCAGAGCTATTGGTTTTGTTTATTAGTATATTGCATTTTGAGCAAGTGTCAGACTTATTTTTGCCAAAAGTGATTTTAAAATTATCAGTAAAATATTTTCGAAAATACTCGTGTTTCTGCAAATATAGCTCGTGCACCTTCGCAATATTTAGTAAAGGGTACAAATAGAAATGTTGTAAGTTGTCCTTTCTGCTATAATGGGCTTTGTATTTAGAAAAACTTAAAGTATGCTCTATAACTTGCGCAGTTGGCTCCATTGAAAGTTTGTTGGCTCTACTCTGGTGAATGCCTCTGCGGTCTATTGGAGGAGTGGTGTTTCCCAAAGATATGTGCTGCTGCAATCGCTCCAACTTGTTTTCTGTGATTCCGTGTAAATTTTTTAAAGCTTCCTTACAAACAACAACCTCCTGACCATTATAACGAACCTATAATACAACAAAGCATTAGCTTAAGTCATAACAAACTGAGATATTGCCGTATAGAAATAGAACGATGCGAGGTGTGCGCTCGCCAGTGCGATGCCTTGTTCTTTCCAGGGGTTTTCTTTTCACTAATTCGTAAAGATATGAGTCTTGCAAATCTTTTGAAGACAGCTTATAGAATTCTGTAAAAATTAACCTACAACCTTTTCCGATTTTATCAAAACACTGTTTTTGGCAGGCCAGATTTTTCTCCACCATCACAGAACCTACGGCATTTACATGCCTTTTGCCCACGGTTCTTTTTGCTTTTTTAATATTTCTCTTCCACAGTAATCTTCATCGTAGACGTTTTCAACTCACCTGAGGAGCTATGCAGAAAGGTCTTAATTTGGTAACATCAGCAGTAGCGTTATTTTCTAATTTGTTATTGGAATCTGTAGCAGACTCTGAAGAACCCTCCACACATAGTTTATATTGACGATTCGTTGGCATCTTTGGTATATAATCCTTATCAGAATCTGTATTGGTATCGCCGAAGGGATCCTTACTCGAGGAATTCCACATTTTTAAATCTTCAGTGCTAAATTTGCACAAACATAAAAGAATTTTAAAGAAAATAGGGCAATAGTGCCGCATGTGTCACCATAAAACATTTCATGTCGTAGTGAGCAAAAATCGGTCAAGTCCTTAACTGAACTTGTTCTTGCGCAGTATCGTGGGGGTAAACAACCAATAATATGTAAAATAATTTTTATTACACTAGCTAGAGGCCCGATTTTCCGCGAATTTCATTGAGTATTTTAAACTGTACAAAAACGTGTTGTTAACAAAACTATCTAAAAATTAGACTTACCCTGCTATTGCATTGGAGCCTTCATTTATACAATTTGAAATATGATACGCAGTTACAAAAATGTAAATGCCTCTGTAGAAATTTACGATGTAAAATAATCATAAAAACAAAAGGGATACCTACACCAGAAATACAGAACATTGTACGCCGCAGACCGTTTAATTTGAATCCAGCTGGTGCGCAAACATACCGCTTTATTACGTCGGAAAAGTCTTACGCCAAGCAATGATTTTATTGGTGCTCCTCGGAGTCCTATACAGTAGACGCTTGAACAGCACAAAGTACGCTTTCAGCTTTTTAAAATAGCCCCTTAACCCCAAATGACGATCGATCTGCTCCTAAATCCGCAAAATTGCAGTGGGCTTTGGGGACCGACTTCTATATCAGGTATTTTACGAGTCACGAAGATACGAAAATGTTTCACTGACTTGAATAGTAAATGTCATTTAACATGCATACGTAGATTTCTTTATATATGAATCCGAAAACAGCACCTAATGTTACCAATAGTAAAAAAAGTGAAAATAATGCAGCCTATGTTATTCTTCATGTAAGTTATTTACAATATATATACTATAGTGACTGTCAAACTTTTTATCGGAATTAAATGAATTTGCTAGCTAGAAGATAATCTCGCTTTTGTAGAATGGTGATGGATCCTCATAAGGATCAAAATTTCTGACGAAGTTTTGTCTGGACGTATGAATTTGTAAATAAGCACAGCGTAAGTGACATAAATATATATTGTAATATAATAAAAATACAAGATTCTTGAATAAAAAAAAAAATGAAAAAAAGAGGAATTTATCTCAGGGAGTTGATGAAGTTCGATAAAATTTTAAACTCAACTTTGTTGCCGCCTTATTTGGAAACTTATTTAAGTTGGTCGCCATGCAAATTTACGGTTAAAATAATTTGTTGGTCACGAATTCTTACCGCCAAAAACTTGTGTTTGTCGATATATCTGTGATGAGTTATAAAAGTGAATTATTATCAAGAAAACCACAAACATTCAAGTTAAATAAACATATTATATTAAAAAAAAATAAGGAAATGAACAGCAATAATACATTAAGCATGTTCGTATTTCGATTCAAATCAAAAAAAAAATATAAAATGAACTCTTAACCTATAATTATTTACACATATTTTTCGCTCTGCTTCAAATATAAACTAAGCAAATTTAAGTCAATTGACCTATTTGTACATCCAGGTTTTGAACTAAATGAAATAAAATAAATCCTGAATACTTTAACGGGTGGAATCTTCCAGATTCGATGAATAAATTTGACATAACATGAAATTCTACTAACAATAAGCTTAATACTACAAATATGGCTACAGACGGAATGATGAATTCCTTACGTGTCGATAGATACAAATACCTTATGTTTGAAAGTATCTCTCTACTCACAGTTTGTTTTTCACGTTTTAATTCACAGGTTATCCTGTTAGAACCTTCTTATCTGTTGGATTCGGCCGTTTCTCGATGTCTCGAATTATGGATCGGTGATCCGCGTTAATGTGTGGTTTACTGGATACTAATAAATCGTTCAGATTTGTTTTATATTTCGGGAGAAACACTGTCACTTTCAGGTGAGTTACCTTTTTCTAAATTAATTAACTCTTTAATAACAAAAAATATTACGCATCTATCTACCCACGCTATATTTTCACTTCTGTACCAACATTTTTCAACAAAGCCTTTTTTTTCTTTTCCCATAGGTAACTTGGACTTACATCTCAAACAGTGTTATGCTGTTGCGTTCGGAACTCGATCTCTCAACCGACTTCATGCAGGGCCTTCGGAGAATCTTCCGGTAACCGTAACACAATTAAACTGTTCAAATTGCTCATTTTAAATAAACAATTAATTACAAATTTGTCTGACAAAAAGATAAGAGTTAGCTCTCTTTGGATTTAATTCTGGCTATATGTCAGCAATTTGACAAATATATTTATATTATTGAAACATTTAAGACGGGACTTTAAAGAGTTGTTGGGGGTACTGCAATCGTTTATAATTAATTTTTCGTCGTTCTTATGCAATGTTATTCCTAAAGATCGTTTTTAATTTTTAAATTGTAAAATAGCTGTCAGTATTTGGATTAAGCAACAGAAACACAGATGTCGCTGGAAGGAAAAAATGTTTTAAATATATTTATTTCTTGCACTTATTCGATTCCATATGCAATGCAAACACTATTTAGTCGACTAAGTATAAATCCTGCAGCAGCGGCAATAAGCATTGCTTATGCACTCATTTTAATGATTCAACAACAAAGGAAACTGTAATCTCGCGATCGTCACGACAATTTGCCACGCTCACTGTTAGCTTACAGCTGAACACGCCGGTTAGAGATCCATTTCGATTTCCAAAAATAATGTACCACCCCTTACATTGCTCCTTAGGCCTTGATTCCTTTAAAAGTTACAAAAATTACTTTTTGTTTCCAAACTGACATCTCGGTGTGCACACTTATTAAGCTAAATTAATTCCTGACACAATATGTCTACAATCCTTCGTATAAATCTATAGATATGTATATTTCAATATTGTGTTAGTTAAATTTTGAAATTATGTTACATATTTAATTCTGATATAAAAATAACTAATGTATTTGTGGTTTCTTAGATAAATGTTTGTATTTAATTTTGTAAATTAATTATTTTGTGTTTGTAATGACCTGTGAGATTAATTATATCACAAGATGTAAGCTTTCATATGCATATATATATATATATATAATTAGTAATAAGATATATTCGATATATGCATTGCGTGCAAAGGGACATTATTAAACGGATATTTATTGCCATATCAGTTTTATGTCGTTGTTAAAATTCCCGAGATAAGTCGCCAACACAGAGGAAGGAGAAGATACATCGGATACCGCTCGCTTAATTGCTAATATATGGTGTGTAAAATTTTGTAGACAGTTTCGCTTTCCAACACGCCCACACACGAAACAGATGTTTCCCATTCTGATATATCGTCGATTAGATTGTGTTAAGTAGTTTTTACTCGTTTGGGGAATATGTGTTTTACGGGATTTTTATAGACGGTCTGAAAATAACACACAACAAAAAGACAGCAATCGTTTATAAAGAGCATCCAAATACATTTATTATTTGAACCTTACATCTTACCTAGGATATATAGAGCGGCGATTGTAAACTCGCTCGATTATGCTATTTTTTATTAATCCTCCATGTGAACTCGACCTGCCGAAAATTTTATATTGCAGTTTCCACATACGGATTATTAACCAAGTGTTTGGAAATAAATTTCACCCCTTGAACGACTTCTCTTTTGTAAAAGCTTTATTACGCAAACTCCAATCCACGTAATTGTATTACAAATTGCGTCTACATTTTAATGTGGTTAGGTTGTATACCCTGTGTGCAAGAACAAACGCGTTGCTGCTTTTAATTTCAGAAGTCACCGACAGGTGTCGCTTCAATTCGGCCGAGTTTAGTTTTTCATACCGGCCGAGTTTACGTGTGCACTTAGGTCTTCCTTGTTGCAAGTGCGAATTAAAATGTTATAATCGGCCGAGTTTACATCTTCCTATATAGAGAGCCCAAGAGATAGGGAAAAATGACACTACAATTACACAGCAAGAATTACCCGTAAAATGCTCCGACCTAGCGGTTACATGAAAATTCGGTAGTAAATTATGCTTTTGTACGCAGTTACATCCATTGTTGAGAAAAGAACTTATGAATACAAAGATCCTGTGATTCCCCAGACACTTACACGAAAGATACATCTACTAATAGCAAATTGAATGACTAGGAGAATTCATTAAATAAATGCTTTTACAGTTAAAGCACTGTAATTAAAAAAAAAAAAATTTATGTTAATTTTTTTAAAAAATTACAGTTAAAGCAGAAAAGCATTTATTTAATGATTTCACACTGTAAGAAAAAATGCAGTATTAATGAGGAGAATTGTTTCTTTGTTTGTTTACAATCCGCCTCACCTGAACCAGAATTATCAATTATCGAGATATTTCTGGGTCAAATAATAAAGATCTAAACCAGTGATTTCCAAAGTGGTCCAGGTGGACCCCCAGGGGTCCACGGTAGACTCGACGGGGGTCTACGTTGGCGTGAAAAATGGGGGTTCACAATTCGTAAGCGGGGGTCCACGAAAATTTATCTGGTCCATTACGTTATTTCGGTGGCAACAGATGGAGCTCCTGCCATGGCCGGGCGATATCGTGGGTTAATAAGCCATCTTAAAAAAATTATACCAGAGGTAACTGCAATTCACTGTGTCATCCACCGACAACACCTAGTAGCGAAAAATTTGAGTGCTAAATTGCACCAATCGCTTCAATTTGTGATTAATGCAGTTAACAAAATAAGAAGCAGTGCATTGAATACGCGTTTATTTGCACAATTGTCCGATGAAAATGATGAAGACTTCGATTGCTCTTACATACTGAAGTACGCTGGTTGTCGAAAGGTGTATGTTTAACAAGATTTTCCTCACTTTTTGAATCAGTTTTAGAGTTTCTGGAAAGTAAAGATCCAGATTTAAAAGAAAACCTGATCAATTTGAAAGCAGACATCGCGTATTTGACAGATTTGTTCAAAAAATTTAATGACATTAACTTACAATTACAAGGGGACAGCCTCAATTTAATAAAAACAGAGGATGTAATTTCAGCTTTTCTTGGAAAATTGAAATTTATGAAGCAAAATATTAGTCGGCGCGACCTTTCCCAGTTTCCAAACTTGTCACAGGTAGAATGCCTTGATGAGGATATTCACACATACGTTCAACATTTAATTGCCCTGTATGATGACTTTAAAATCAGATTTGAAGATATTCTGACGATGGAAATACCACCATGGATCATAAATCCACTTGATGAAACGGAAGTGGAGAATATGATATTACAAGAAGAGCTACTCGAGCTTAGCACTAATGAGGAACTGAAGGTGAAATTTAAAAGAGGGTATCAAACATTTTGGCTGCAGGCAGAAATATCCGAAAAATATCCTGGACTGTGGGGAATTGCGAGAAAGCTTTTGATAGCGTTTCCCTCGTCATATCTTGTCGAGAAAAGTTTTAGTGTCGTTACAAACCTTTTAACAAAAAAAAGGAGCAGATTGAATATCACAGAACGGGGAGATTTTCGGTTATTCCTAACAAAACTGAAGCCAAATATTGATAATTTGCTGTCAATCCATCAAGTACATCCCTCCCACTAAAATTATGACTATTTTGTGATTGTCATTGTAGAAGTTACGTTACGTTATTAATATTTAATTTTAATTATATTACGACTGTTATCATATTACAATGTAATATGATAACAATAATAATTAAGTAATTTTATAAAGAAATTTTAAGCTTATGCAAGAGTATATTATAAATAAATAAAATCCATTAATAAGTAAAAATAAAGAAGACACAAATATGTAATAATTTGTATTAGTAACAACTAATTTTAATTTAATTTATTAATACCTTATGTATGTATATTTACTAAAATAGTTCACAGTTGTCAAAATACATTATCTCTTGAACATTGTATTGATATTTTATAAGAAATCGCTCTCAACGGACATTTTTACTGGACATATTTACATACCTGGTTGCAGCATTACTGAACTTAATTATTTAACAAAAATATTTTTATAGATAAGATAATTGAAGTTAGCTTCTTCCAGCAACAACATAATAGACGTTTTGAATACAATAATCCACCTAACTGACACCTTATTAGCGCCTATAAATTACCGTTTGAAAATGGAGAAAAACAGTCTGCTTTTTTAACGTTTTAACACACGATAAGTGCCTAGATAATTAGAAGCTAGAATAGGCATGTGGTTGTGATGCTCCTTTTAGCGATTTTTACATAAAAACAGGCACATGTCTTTCAAAAAAAAAGTGTGAAGGATAAACGGCTGCGCTACCAACTTAAAGATTAATGTTTAGGGTAGATTTTTTTAATAATCTCATCTGAAATGCCTGTGAACTATTTCTTAAGGTAAGTCGATGTTGAAATTATTTAAATGACTTTACTGACAAAATATATGCATAAATGAATAAATAGGTAAGTATACAGGTTGTTTCAGACCACTCATCCACTATGTTTCTCTCGCGATCTATAACAGCTAGACTCATGCGATAAAAAAAATTAATAACAAAGCCCTACCTGAAGAATCCTCTGAAAATATTTTCAACTTCCGGAAACGTCCCATTACACCGAAAGTCGTTGGCAATTTGAAATGGAATCATATGTTTTTTCTTAATTCAATGAATTCTACAGATTATTTGGATACAATTTTTACTAAAGTTCACTATCTCTAAATTTAACCGCTTTTGAGATGCTATTCTGGATTTTATAAACCTTTAGAGATGGTATTCATTCGATTACGGCATAGGAAAAATACTCGTGCGTACCAAATACTGTCATAGAAAGGGTTTTGTTATTAAATTTTTTGTTGCATACGTTTAGCAGCTATAGATGGCGAGAAAAAAATAGGGGACGAGTGATCTGAAACATCCTGTATATTCTTTGTTTTCCTTAGAAAATGCTCATTTAATTTTATCGGAAAGGGTGCAAACAAAACAAATATAAAAACTCGTTAGGGATTTAACTTTCCGTGTATATGTTCTTGTTTTAAAACTAGACGCATAAAATTGTGTACACAATTCAATTGGAAATGCAAACGAACAATTAAGATTGTTAATTAAATACTTTACGGCGATCCCTTACAAACAGATATGCATAGGTATATACACTAACAGACAATACGATTATGTGTCGATAAATTAACAAGACAAGCGTAGAATTTGAACAAATGAAACGCAACAAGGGCCATTAAACAAGTGAACATCTTGATAAAACGAGCGCTACGTGCCAAGATGGACGACGGAGAAGGGACATAAACATTAATTTTAACCTAACCAGCGAGACTAAAACCACCAGATGATATCAGATTACGCGTGATTCTCAGAAAAAAGCGACCGTTTAGGAGCTTAAAGTTAAACGTTTGTGGTGATTAAGTGGTCAGTGGTGCGTGAATTTTGTCATTTTATATGTTTACCGGTGTCATTTCATTAATTGTATAAATATAAAATATCGAAGACGGACATGGTGTAGTAATTAAATACAACTTGCGCACCTTGCCACTAATTACCAACATGTTTAAGCATCGTAGGGAGTTGACAACCTTTTTTTAATTAACAGTTGGATGAATGTAATGCCCTCATTTTATTTGGATGAATGAATGTGTGTTTAGAAAAGGAAAAAATTGTGATTTTGGTAGTCAATAACCTAGCAACGCGAAATAGTTGAACACATTTTATTTAATAAATAAAAATAAATATAAAAAACATCAAATTGAAGAGTAAATTTCTTATTAAATATCAAAAATATGGGTCACCAAATGATCTGCATAATTTCAAGAATTTGCGTAGTTGTGTCAAATCTCAAATTCGGGAAGCTTATAAAAAACACATCGCTAATGTTGAACGTTCGATTGCCACTGACCATTCGCAATTCTGGTCATTCATTCAGGCACGGAGGAACACATCTCGAATTCCGGGAAAAATGCATTTTGGGGATTGTCATTACGAATCTCCGGATTTAATTGTAAATGCTTTCGCACAACAGTTTGTAGGTGTATTTCAGGACTCCTCTCCATCTTCCATTGGCATATCGTCTGCTGGTAGCTTGTCCGATCACTTCATTTACTGAAAACAACATACTTTCTGCAATTCGTAACCTTGGTAATAAAATGACCTCAGGATATGATCAGGGACCCTGCTTTCTGTTGAAGGATTGCTCAGGAGTCTTTGCACGACCTCTACTGACAATTTTCAATCTAATTCTACATCTACATTCCCTGTAGCTTGGAAGCTTGCTAGAATCTGTCCAGTTTCCAAGAGCGGAGATAAATCCGACATAGCTAATTACAGACCTATATCCATCCTTTCTAATGTTGCGAAGGTCCGCATTATACAAATTTCTACTTCCACAAGTACACCAGATTATTGCATTAGAGCAGCATGGGTTTGTCAGTAAAAGAACAACTGTTACCAATCTAAGTACCTTTTTGCAATCAACCATAGAAGTTTTGGACAACCAGGGTCAGGTTGACGTTATTTACACGGACCTATCGAAAGCGTTTGATCGAATTGATCACGGAATGGATTCTATAGATTCTATAGATGGTTTTATATTCCATGGCTATCGCGATCCAAAAACTTTTTGATCTTACTATATAGATTATTATAAATTATAAAAGTATTTAATATGCAATTGATATGATTTGACAATCGTAAAATTATGTTATGCTAGAAAGTGATAAAATTATTATTTAAATGGTAACATAAATTTTGACTAGTGATAATTCTAGAATTGTAGACATATTGAACATTGTATATCACTCAAATAAGAACAAAAAATACTACCGAAATCAATAACGTCATGGAATTAAAATGGCTAGACATCTGCCAAATTTTTTCCAAAAGAAATTCATATTAACAGAATTAGCGAGTTTATCCGTTACTTTCTTTCCACATTGTATATTGCTGTGAATTCCTAGTTCATACAAATACATGGAAAATGTCGAATATTTTAAAATATTGTCGCCTTTTGACAGAAGGCAAGCAGCTATTCAAATCGGTGTCTTACGTATTCGGTGTAAATGTAAACACAAGCGCTCTGGGGAAATACATAACAGAAGACAATTTCCCATTTCCGCATATTGACAATTTATCACCGGAAATTGACTTCAATATAAAACAAAACGATAGGATTTTGCGTTCAAGCTACCTTTCGGTATAAATTTTATATCTGCGTGGAATTGCTGGGGCAATATGTTCTATCTATTATTTATAGGTATTTCGAATACAAAAAACAAATTAACTTGATGTAGGTACAATCATCTAGTTTAAGTTATTCCCAGTAAAAGATTTGTAATAATTTCTCAATAATTTAAAAAAATATATACTCATGGTAACTTATTTACTTGAACTTAATATTTATTTCTGCAGTACCTATCTAACACTTTAAAAACTGTAAATTGGGTGTCTATTTTTAATTGTGAAATTATCTATTATTCTAACACACATCTTAAACCAAGAGAAGCGTGTTAATTGGAACAGATTCTTGATCGCAATTAATCAATAAACTGTTCAATCGTAAATACGAGACTACGCGTCGAGCACAGATATTTCGATAATTCTTTCTTGGAGTTTCCGTAAATGGAAACTTGCCGGAATCCGAAACAGCGCGGTAAAAACGATTCTACAGTAATTTACAAATTGTTAGTCGTTGCTGATCAGTATTTCAACGTATACGTGCGTAATTGGTTGTCGCTTGCATCTTTGTATATCTATATAACTTAAAAGGAATTGTTGCATTATTCGTTACCGAAATTGGAACAGTTCTGTTTAGGACATCGATTTTATTGCGATTTATGCGATTATGAATATCGAAACGAGCAACCTCAAATAACTCTTTACCTTCTGTGATTTATATAAAATTCCGAAATCTATCAATTGTCATACCAAGGTCATACCAAGATTTAAAATCATTCCATCCTTAAAATTTGAATAAAAAAGGTGGGTCTTGTGATCAGTTATTCAAAAGATCTTTTAAATTCTCTTTCTACCAACATAAACACAATTAGAATGAAATGGCTTCAAATACTCTCCCTATATGTGTTCCCCTGACATCGCAATTTTCTTTGTGGTAACCAAGGTAACTCCTACTTGTTTTTCTCACACTCCCTTATCATTTTTAATGCCGTTTTTCTCCATTATTTGTTGCTTCTATTTGGAAATTCTGTCCGAAATTGTATACATGGCTGCTACAAAGAGTACAGCCATTCTCCATTTTTGACAGATGTCTTTTATTTGTCAAGTCTATCAACATGACAGTTTGAATAAATAATTTCATAGCTTGCTAGATAGTAAATTTAATTGATCATATTGTGTGTACATTATATGATCCTACATTCAGCGCCATCTTTAACCTAATCATTAAAGCTAATCGAAACACATAAATAAAATGATTTATTACTGAACGTTTTCGTTTTTATTTTATACAGTAATGAACCATGTTTTCTTCTCTTCCTGATATACGAATGATGCAACTGATATCGAACGTTACATTATCCAACGAATTGAACGAATTAAGATAAGAGCGCTGAAGATTACAGCGTCAGTTACGGCGATAATTTGTAATTACGATGTGTTAATGTGATTTTTTTTTATTTTCACAGTCTTAAATAAATGGCTCTTATGACCTATTTCCTTTATGAAAGAAGTAATCACAAATAACTTAATGTATCAGATAATAAAAATTCCAAAGAAAATTTGATAGTCATAATTCAGTCTCTCATTGTGGGAGTAGCAGTTTATCTAGGGCATTTTTTATTAATTGCTTTTTAATAGTTCCTATGTGTAATTTTAATTCTTTCTTTCCATAATTATTGATTCTATATTGTTAATATCTTCTTCTAGTGATAAATTTCGATTTTCAAAATAAGTAATTGTATCTAACAAATGACTGAAAGTACATCGAATACAATTTAATAATTGCTGTACCTACTAAATTAGAATTTTAGTTAGGTGCGGTAAGAAAAGATGTGGACATAGTTCTTCATAGAGGGCTGTTCTCTATATTTTAGATAATATAAAGTTTTATTGATGTAAATTGTAATATAGCATAACATATATGAAATATGACATAGACATGTAATTCTGCGAAAAGAAAACAAAACATTTCAACGGTTATATTTTGTGGTAACAAAATTCTTGCCAGCTAAATATTTTATTAAACAAGGAACTTACTTGATCGAGTAACATATTAAACGCAATAACTATTGAAATTGTTTGATTCTCGATCTCCTAGGCAAAGATATGTTCATTGAAAATGTTTGTTTTCAATCCTGAATACAAAAAAATAAATCTTTTCTTCACTGTCAACTTGCAACCGGCAATCGTTTCATAAGTTAGGTTATGATTTATAATTTTACAAGATGTACACCTAATACACACACAATAAAGTAGTGAAACATACCTTTAAATGATTAGATAAAACCCAATTCATTGCAATACGTATAAAAAAGGAAACGCTAAAACTGCAACCTAGACGCAACAAAACTACTAGATGACAAATAAATGAAATTATGGCGGGTGGTTTCTCTCAATACACACTACAAAAAGAAATTCCTGCATAGATAACATGCAATCTAAGTACCGGTTATTCGTACCGAAACTTTAAATGCAATATGAAAATTACTGAAAACTGGAATTTTCAGGTGTAAAATTCAAGCCGGGATAGCGATTTTACACTGCAATTTTCACTGTATTAGTATAGGTACCGAAAATTTATTTGTGATTTTACTGTGATATGGTAAAATTTCGGTCCCAACAACTTAAAAATTGCAGTGTAAATTTGCAGTTTATGTTTGAATTTGACGCCTGAAGATCCAGGTTTTCAGTAATATCCATTTCGTATTAAAAATTACCTGTAACCGGTAATTAGATGCCTGTTATCCGTACCGGAGTTTCTTTCTGCAGTGTACTTACCGAAATTTTACTGGTAGTACTCGTAAGTTTGCGTGCAAGCTATTGTACGCCCGAAACTTCCTTTTTTTTCTTTGGCCTGCGGGATCAAAGCCCATTTGCCAGCAGTAAATTTCAAACATGGTTCAGCCTCAGTTTTACGAAGGAACTGTTTAGATCATATTTAGCGACCTACCTAGATATAGATCTTTGCTTGCTTTAGAAAGCTGATAAGTTTGTCGCATACATGTTTATTATTTATTATTAAAACACAATAAAAAGGTCACATTTATTGGTAATGGAATGCTTTCAACCACAAGAAAAGCATATAGCTGGTCAATGTTGTTCTTCAACCGGCAACACTCAAGAAAGATGTGGTTCAAACTACCTTCCTCAGCACCACGTGGACATTTAGGCGAATCTAAAACGTTGATTCTATGCAAATGGGAAGGATACCTTCCATGCCCGAATTTTAATCGTGCGATTGTGGTTCGGTATTAGCGTGGCAAACTGCAATCTATATACCATGATCTGGGGTTTGTCACGGGGTGAATGTATGCACAGAACATTCGTTTTTCCAATACCCATCCCACTCTCGCACTATCAATTTATGTTTCGCCACCTTGCTTAGTTCCGAATCAGCCAGTATGGGTCGATAGACATTACCATCTACGCAAGCCTGCTTAGCCAACTTATCAACGTACTCGTGAGGTTGAAAACCGCAGTGGCCCTTAATCCAATAAAATTGAATTCGGCTAAATCTTGCATACTTAGATAGTGTTTGCGGTGTTGTAAACACTGTAGTGCACAGTCATAATGACAAGGTTGGTAACATCTGTTTGGAAGTTAGACGCAAATTTCAAGGCATCGAGAATGCCGCTGTGGTGAAAACGGCGGCCTACGGATCAAATTTGTACTTTTTCCGAAACTTACTTCTAGAGACATATAGCAGTAAGCTTCTGGGCATCTATTAATTAGGAATACAATAACAATACACGGGTAAGTACGTTTCAAAATATGTATGGAAAAAATATGCAACTAGCAGGGACACACAACAAATTACACAGCAAGCAATATCTTAAAATATTTTACTGACCTTACTGGAAATTGATTTCAATTTTGAAGAATGTTTCACCTGTGGCATTTATTTTTATAATACAATATATCATATAATGTGGATATATGTATTTTTGTTATGCAATAATAAAAAAATAAATTTCAAATGCTTAATGCTTTATTCATATATATATATATACTATTGTAAACAAAATAGTCATTTACAAAACGATTCCGTTTTTTTTA
Source organism: Cetonia aurata (assembly GCA_949128085.1). Lineage (NCBI taxonomy): Eukaryota > Metazoa > Arthropoda > Insecta > Coleoptera > Scarabaeidae > Cetonia > Cetonia aurata. The sequence goes on along the minus strand of OX421887.1, from coordinate 19,573,147 downwards.
AGTGTTAATTGTCCTAAAAAATATAAACAGAAATTAATACATATAGCTAATTACAGGTAAGTAGTTTTACCTGTTTAAATTCGCTAATATTTTCTACAAGCTATTATATTTTCTTCTATAAATTCTAGAGTGCAAGACAACTCCCTATTAGGATGTTGCAAATTGAAATTAAAAAAACATGCATAGCACTCCTGCAGTATAATAAAGAAATCCTCAGTGCCATAATTACCCCCTCAGTCCTCATATTCAATTGCTACATTCCATCGTATTTCTCAGTCATTTACAAATAAAATAGAACCCCCTAAAAAATATAAACAGAAATTAATACATATAGCTAATTACAGGTAAGTAGTTTTACCTGTTTAAATTCGCTAATATTTTCTACAAGCAATTATATTTTCTTCTATAAATTCTAGAGTGCAAGACAACTCCCTATTAGGATATTGCAAATTGAAATTAAAAAAACATGCACAGCACTCCTGCAGTATAATAAAGAAATCCTCAGTGCCATAATTAACCCCCTCAGTCCTCATATTCAATTGCTACATTCCATCGTATTTCTCAGTCATCTACAAATAAAATAGAACATTTTAAAATTTTATCGATTCAATTAATTTGGATGATTACCACAATGTTGAATAATGCCTGGGATAAGGTTTTCTTTCAATGAACGTTCTTTTCTCTAAAAATAAATCACAAGTAAACCACATTAATCTACATTACACAGTAAGATATTCATGCGTAGATAATCTTTAAAATGCCAAAATGTAGAAGAAGAATATTGCATTTGTATGAAACTATACAACAAAGGTTTAATCACAACTTTGAAGCATTCTTTGTGAAAACATCATGTAATAACTGACAAAATTCTGCGAGGAGATTACATAATTGTGCCAATTACTGCTATAAGCTTTAACTAATTCGGTACCTTTTATTCAGGACACACAGTTAATGCTTGATAAAGGCTTATCTGTGTCTGCAGTATACACCGACTTTTGTAAGGCGTTTGATAAAGTTCATCACCCAACGTTATTAATTAAACTTCAGAATTTTGGTGTGCATGGTCCTTTGTTGAATCTTATTGGGTTGTACATCGCGGACAGGTCTCAGTATGTTGCTATAAATAATTGCAAATAAACCATTACAAGTGTTACTTCGGGTGTCCACCAGGGATCGCACCTGGGTCCTTTATTGTTCAGTATATTTATTAACGACATCGGTTGTTGTTTCAAAAATGTTAAATACAGCTTATACACGAACGATTTGAAACTTTATCGCTCGATGACCTGTTCAGACGATTACGCCTTGATCGATAGTTGTTTTGTTGTTTCCTAATTGTTATTAGTAATGTGTACCTCATGCATGCTTTTGTTTATTATTGAATTTAGTGTCATGCCGTTATGGGGCCTCTTTGGCCTGTCGAATGACTTACTTTCATAAAATAAAAATAAAAATAAAATAATATTTTACTGTAGTACATTCTTCCAAGTGATTTTTTTTTTTTTTTAGTGAGTAATGACTGCATTATTGCGGAAAACAATTCGATAAAAACCTCTTTCCGCACAAGCTATACCTAACCAAAGTTATAGACGACCCTGATGTGACATCTTACCTAGATTATAACATCGCGGTCATTGTGAAAACTGCCCCATCCAACCACCAGCGAGTGACACAGTTAACCGCCTCACGCTTACAAATAAAATTTGACCACATTTAATCGAAATTTTCCTACGGGAACTGAGAACTCGTCGCATGTTATTAAGTTATAACGAGGGTTAGAGGAAATTTAATGAGCTTTTTATGCAGACAATGACAGTCTTTTGTTAGAGTAATGAGTTTAGGGCAGTCAATCGTCCCGGGTATTGTTGTGCTCTTTTGTCATGCTCACACGTAACACCCTCCGAGTTTACGCGTGTCAACCGCGGATCACCCCAATCCGTAACTTTTCTACGGTTGAGTTTCCTCCGTTTCCTACACAATCAGGACCGTTCCCTGCGCATTTGCCGGTAATGGTTTTTGTATGTGTGTATGGCTAGTGGGTATATACAATGCGAAAGTATAGGAATAAGGTCTGATGCCACTGGACAATCATTCGTGATGTATTTATGAGTAGCGGGTTGAAGCCTGAAATTAGCAAATCCGCATTAATAAACATTGCATAGTTTATTTAACTAGACATCGTGAGAAATAAAATGTATCTAAAATTAAGCTTTTTATTGAGTTAACCAAAATAATTTAACATTTTCTTTGCCTGGGTCCTGAAACAGTAAAAAAGTTCATTGTTCACACGAAATAGTGTATTAAAGTTGGTCCGAAGAACGAGTTTATCAAATCAATGCAATAGATTTTATTAAAAGACGAAGGAATTTATTTGGTGATAAACTGTTCATTGTATTAATAAAATCAAAGCCATTAAATGATTAATGATTAAACTAAAATGAAATGATGACTTGATTGACTCAATGAAATTTGTTATTGTTGTAAATGAACCAGTGTTATCAGTTATTTCGACTATGTATTTGTGTTGTATTAAATACAAGATTGTGTTGCAGCAAACGCAGTGTGTTAATATAAGTAAATATTTGTACTAGATCGATCAAACTACAAATTCGAAATAAATAAGCTAGGTAGTTTATTAACGGCTATATTACATTTTATGTTAATAATATGAAGTAGTGTAGAATGTAGAATATCATTATTATTGATTCGGAGCGGTCAAACGCCACCGCCGCACAGTGGTCCAGAAACGCGCTTTTCCGGGAAAAAATTCGTAACTTTTTATAGAATTGGAATTTTTAGATAATTTTTTCAGGACAATAAGATTAAATATAAAGAATTTGAATTGCATAAAAGAGGAAAAAGATTAAACATAAAAATACGGCGTAATTATCGGCAGAAATGCACAAATGAATAATTTTTATTCAATATTGTTTATTTTTAAATAGTTTTTAAATATTTATTGCATAACAATACTAACAAAAACAATAATAACAACAATCATAATAACACAAATCGACAAAATGCAATTGTTATGTCTTTCAGGAGTATTATAACCGCTCGTCATGCCTAATATACTCTTTCTTAGCTTACCAAAACTTAAACTAAAGATAAATTTAGTAAAGTTTGTTTAGTAGTGTTGTATTGTAAGTAAAACCACACCTAAAAATATTAGTTGTGTGCTTTTTTATAACTAACTTATTCTTGAATCTTATGTTTTTTAGAGTGAATATCTTTTCTAAGTTGAGTTCGTTCAAATAAAGATTTAGAATTACCTGATTTGTATATTTTTAAATAAGACAATATTGAGTTTAACGTAAATGTATTCTTCATAATCAGCCACCCTAATTCAAGACGCTTTGGCGTTATATGGTGCCTCTTCCCTAATTTGAATAAAAATTAAATTCATAAACATCTGTAGGAATGGATTAATTTACTTTACAGTTGCATGTCACATGCACGTGACCAAAACACTACTTAAGTACAAAATTGTATTTGAATGCCCGCTAACCAAACCAAATTTACGTTATTTAAAAAGTACAACATGAAGGTTATCTTGCATAAAAATAAGAAATAAAAATCATAACTATATGCAGTCATTTTAACAAACTTTTTTCCAACATCACTAAGTGAATGGTTTTAACTTTTGATTCTGGTCTTAAAGAACTTATATTGGGGCCTGAAGATATGATCATGAAATGGTAAACATCTTAGTTTGTTGCTGTTTGAGATATTTTTCTGCTCTGGTGCGTCCTGAAATACTTGTAATCCTTATTATGACTTCTTTATCCTTGCGGAAGGCGAGCTTGAAAACTGCTAGTGATCAGCAGGAAACAACTCAGCATCATCACAAGTCTGATGACCGGACATGTTCCAGTGAAGGAATGCTTAAGGAAAATCAGCGTGTAGAGTAGGATTTGCGTTCTCTGTTAGAGAGAGCTGGAATCCACCAAGACTATGGAACTGCGACGCTTTGGAGCATAAGAAACAAGGTTTATTTGAGGAACCGAAAGGGAACCAATACCGTTAATAGATCAGTAAAATACCGTAACTAAAACAGCCATTACTTTTAAGCAGGTATAAGCAAGTGATTTTTTCATGGGAATTATATCTTAATAGTTAGTTAGTGTAGCTAATTTTGTATTGCTGTTAATACTTAGCAGCGCGCCAAAAACCCCACAATACTTTCATTTTTACTAGTTGTAAGTTACCACTATCTATGTGGCTTTTCGAAACCTCTCAATAGAGTAAAAGAGAGAAAGTTTCGGAAAAGTATTTTATACTAGAAGTAAGTTGGATATTTGACTTTACTTGCCAATTTGTATTACTTATCAAAAATTATTTTAACTAATGGTGTTCTAGAACGATACATAGAGATGTTATCTACAGGAAGCGAGTAGAGCTTTGTTGACAAAAGAAATTTAAATCTTCAGATTTTTTCCATGAATGCATCACATGGTGTGGCAGAAGTCACACCTCATGTATAAGATGTGTATGTAAGTATGTAGGCCGGAATTCTAAAGCATTAAAATGAAATTAAAAAATATTTTGTCGATTATGTCTATGCGGTGAACTCAATCTGAGAATACATTGTAACTTTGTAGCATTACCACTTTTCAACCACACGCAAAACGATGCTGTTTGAACTGAACGTATTCCATAATTACAGTCACACAATAAACAATTTATTACAAAGGCCCTACTTTAGTTCTATATAGCGTACAAATTGGAATTGTTTTGTATACATATATACCTCCCATAAAATCACCGCGGAGACATTATAAAACTACCCTTATTCGAAATATAAGTATATCTACAACCAACACGGGTAACCGATACGGAGTCGTAATAGCATTTGAAAAGAGACGATCCATATCACATTATGATTGCAGCGTATTCTAAGAGGCTCACAGATGCGTACCCGTCGATTTGGTCTGCTTTTATTTCGTGAAAGGTGTGCGCATTTTCGGGCCGTGACAACTTGAAGTATAAGCGAATAGTGCAATTTGACTGGACCGCTGGGCGTACGAACTTCATTGTAATCGTTTGGTGGTATGGGGAGGGACACGAACAGGGTATCCAGCGATGCGTGCAGAGTCATCTGTTGTTAACAATTATAGGCAACTTAGTGACACAATACAGCCCTTACCATATAATAGAGTGGATAATGTACTAGCATTATACACGGTATATTGTACGGTATGAGATTAATCGCTTGTGAAATATAAATTTACTCTACGGTTAATGGGAGCGTATCGTTTTCAACGCGATTGGCTTGGGATATTCGCTGTCGAATCGGATGAACTATTGATATAGCATATAGAGAACAATTGACTTGAAAAAATCGCCTCTTCTACAGAAAATTTATCCTATTTATTATTATACAGGACAGTGTGTCTCAGCGAAACCGTTTATTAGAAGTGTATGGGGTTCTGATGTTTTTAATTGAACAACCTGTATATATTAACATACTGGGATTTATCTATCTTTAAGCTTTGTAAATACCTTTACTTTTTGCAATTTGATTCGGCCGTTTTGTAGTTATGCAATTTTTTCCAAAAAAAAATTGCTATAGCAGACATTTATTTAAAAATCCGAAAACACTCGATTTTTATGGGATTACTTTACAAAGTCAAACGTCAAATCGTTTTGACCATAAATATTGAAAGGCCAGTTTTCTTATTGACACAAACAACACGTGATCTTCTACATAATATTAATTTGCGCTAAATGGTTGTCTAGCAACGATTCAATATTATAGTTGTGAAGTTCTTATAAATCGGAAATCAGTTCAGAATTGTTCATCTACTGGTGCTTCTACCCTACCTCCGATGACAAAAGATAAATTTAGATGATACAAGCACCACTTGATGGTGTTTCTTCACGCTTTACACTGTGCTTGAATGCGAACGGCCACCATTTCGAACAATTATTATATATAATTTGTCTCGTTTTAAAAATAAATTAAGAATATCTTGTTTTCGTTATTGTTATCCGTTTTAACTCTTTATAGCAATAATGTTAAGGCACTTAACGGATAATTATTAACTCATAAGCATCAAACGACGTAAATAAATGTGACTTTGACGTTTGACTTTGACAATAAATCTTTGAGGACGCTTATTATCCGTAGCACACTAGATAAGTATCGATAAGTTATGTGTGAATTTTTCAAAAAAAAAACCTAGTTATCCCCCAAACTATCAATTTCAGATACCCGAACATGTGGGGAGATTAAGTTATTATGGCCCCATAGTAAAGTAACACACTCCAACATGTTGTTTAAGCATATTAAGAATCCTAAATTGATATCCGAAAAATCGAATGTTCGATTTTGGTGGGATATTTTTCAATTATTATTGCATTTTTGTATTGTAAATAATGCAAAACTTTTTATTAGAAATATAAACCATCGATATTTTTAATAATAATTAGCTACTATTAATTAATTACTCGTAATTTAAATACAGGATAAATAAAAGTATATGAATAAAGGAAATATTAGTTCGTCCCGACATCTATTGAATAGAAGCAAATTTAATTTAATTATACTGAGCAAAATTTTCATTTTCCCTATTAGTTTTAATTATCCCAACAGTAAAATTAAAACATCTATTAATAATTATAATGTCATAACTAATTTTATACATCGACTTGTAACTTACTAAAAATAATTGCAGAAAACTTGAATATTGGTCAATTAGATATAACAGTGTTCTTTTTAAACGCCAACTAATAAATAATATTAAAGGATCCTCGAATGTAGATGGCGCTGATGATATTTAAATTATCAGATAACCTGAAAATCGTTTAAAAAAGTTAAAACTCCTATAAATAAAGTTTTTAGATAACAAATTTCTTAGTGTATGCAAATGTTATGCTACTGAAAATCATGTCTGAAAGCAACATACAAACAAATTTAAAAAATATCATTACGCGAATAGAGCAAGCTCGCCAAAGACGTCCATCTGCCCTACCAGATGTAACACCACAACTAATTGCTGTAAGTAAAATTAAGCCACCGGAAATGATTGTTGAAGCTTACGCAGCAGGTCAAAGACATTTCGGTGAAAATTACGTGAGCGAATTAGTGGAGAAAGCAAATCACAGTGTGATTTTAGAAAATTGTAAAGATATAAGGTGGCATTTCATCGGAAACCTCCAAGCCAACAAAATTAACAAACTGTTACCATTGCCTAATTTGCACATGATAGAAACTGTGGATGAAGAAAAGTTAGCAGCAAAACTAAATAATAACTGGCCAAAATTTAATACATCAAATTCTAAATTAAATATTATGATTCAAATCAATACTAGCGGTGAAGAAGGTAGATCTTGAAAATGTGGTTTCGAGTATGTTGCATGTTTTTCAATATTTTAGCAAAAAATGGGATTTCACCGAACAACGTGATTGCTTTGGCCAAATATGTAAAGGATAATTGTGATAATCTTCATTTACATGGTTTAATGACAATTGGACAATTTGGTTATGATCTATCCAAAGGGCCTAATCCTGATTTTATACTCTTAAGGCAATGTCGAGATAATGTTTGCAAAGAATTGAACATTAACCAAAATGATCTTCATTTATCGATGGGTATGTCAGATGATTTTGAGCATGCGGTAAGTAGTATTTTATTTGAATACTTTAGGTATATTCGGTGCTAAATGTGTCAAATATAACTATTCTGTCAAACACATTTTAAGGATTAAGGATAGTAAATATCTGTCACTTTTGTGTTATATTTGTTTGTTTCATAGTATTTTTATCTTACATACAATCTACTTGGAATTAATTGAATATTTTAAATTATAAAATCAAAATAACAACTATAATTTAAAATAAATACTTCAATCTGTAAAATTTTGCACACATATTCTTCTGTTGTCAAAATTAATTATTATGCCCAGTCCATCTGTCAAACAATACTTTTGGAAGGAAGGTTAGAAAACATAAAACATCTGTCAATTTGTGGTATTCTCACAATTGTTTTTTTCGTAAATATATTCAGCTTGGGTTTAATTTCACGTTTTTTAAATTAATAAAGTCAACTAAAATTTAGGAAATAAATGTCGTATTTAAATATTTAAAAATTTTATTATAAATTCGAGGTTATGTTAAACGAATATGTCAACAATAATTTTGTTGGACAAAAACACAAATACGTTTTGCTGTTCTATATAGACAATAATTTTTAAATTTCAGATTGAATTAGGAAGCACAATGGTAAGAGTAGGAAGCTCAATATTTGGTCAGCGTGAGAAGAAAACTTAAATCCATATTGATATTAGTGTTTTTTTTTATCGAATTAAACAATCATCCTATTTAGCAATCATAAATTACTTAGTATCTGTAGCAGCATATGCTTTAAGTATTAAATGCAGCAGTGATTTTCGTGATTTTAGTTGTGAGAAGGAAATTTTGCATATCTATTATGCATTTAACCTTTCCATACTACTTGCTTGTTTACTTAAGCTAGTTGGGAGTAATTTAAACAATTATACACTAGCAATTGTATTTAATAAGCTGATGAAATACTTTCATCATCAAACTTTTTGTTTATTCATTTTAAAATGATTATAAAAGCAGAATAAACATGGTAAGGATTATGTGCAAAAACTTATCAGTTTGAATTGTTAAATGTCATGCCATTAATTTTTTTTTTAATTTCAAACAGTGGTTTGTATTCTATTGCGCCTTTTTATAGCTTACTTGTTTTCGCTACTTTTATTTTTGAGAAAAGGTATGGCTTTAGATAAGTGATAATTTACCTATTTTTCGTGAAAATCGTAAAAAAAATACAGATTCTAAAATGTTTTTGATGCTGATAATAAAATCCAGATTGTTACTTAAATATAAACGTTATGTGATCGTATTTACTTCATATAATTAGTACTTATATAAAGTCTTATATATATTTGTATTATTTTTGTTAAAATATACGCATTTTATCGTTAACAGTAGTTTTATTATTAGACGTACAGAATTTCAAATTACCTCAATTAATTAATATTTTATATTTACAATATATTATAATTTTTATACATGTGCGGCGCACTTGATAAAGGTTATAATAACCGAAACGTTTTATGTATGAAGTGTTTTTATCATTGAACAACCTAAAACCAAGAGCAAATATCAAAATAATTAAGGGTCAAGAAAAGAAGATCTACGCCTTTGTTATACAAATTTCACATATATAGTGACCACCTCTGTCACATGTTCAATACGTTTTCGGAACTTCATAACACTGATAACAAGTACACTGTCACACTATCACAATAATAAGAAGCGACCCTCTACAAGTTTAATAGCGTTTTTTCTCATAGATATTTAGTTCTATAATTTCGATTTATAACGTATATGATCTAGTGTTTACATTTTACCTCCACTAATTAATATGCGTCTCTGCAAACTGCACAGACAATATTTTAAATTTTACAACCACCATTCATTCAAGGCCATTTATCACGATGGGAAATGTCGCTACTCGCTACTTGGTTGTTTTTACATGTAACATTCACAGTATTGAAAGTCACCCTTAATCATTCAACTCAGGTTCTAGTATCGTCACAGAGTCACAGTTATTTATCACATATTTCAGATGATGTCATATGTCATGTTAATCGTTTGTCATTTAAATCGATGTTTTAACACAAAAACGTGATTAGCGATACAAGTTGCAGGATAATTGGTGAAAATTGTGTATGAATCAGTGTTTCCTTAATATAAACTGGTATTTTATAAAGTTTTAATTCAATTAATTGAAAACTGCATTGTTATCCAAGTGATTCATGTCCAAACGATCATGGAAAATAAAGTATCCAATGAAGAAATCGTTAACGATATTATTAATAAATTTCACATAGAAGGCGATACTCCTGAAAATACAAACAGCCAAGTGAAAGAAGCAGTCGCAGGTGTCGAAACTGCCTCCTCCGCACCGATGACTTCATTAGAACAGGGAACAACAGAAGACTTAAATTCCAATGATGAACTTGAAGAGAAAGAAACAGATTTCATAGAAGATATCGATGATGAGACATTACACAGCAGAGAGGAATCTATGTCACAGAGTGAGAAAGAAAAGAATCGGCAAGATGCACTTGAATTAAAAACAGATGGAAATAAAGAGTTTAATTCCAATAATTATATTGATTCTGTCAACTTATACACCAAAGCTTTAAATTTATGTCCAAGCGGTTATCTAGAAGATAGGTCGATTTTTTATTGTAATAGAGCAGCAGCGAAAATGAAACTGAATTACACCAAAACGGCAGTTGATGATTGTACCAAAGCAATTGAGCTCAATCCTAATTACATGAAAGCATATCTAAGAAGAGCAAAGCTGTACGAGACGTTAGATAAATTAGATGAAAGTTTAAGCGATTTTAAGAAAATTGTAGAATTGGATCCTTCGAATGCCGAAGCTAAAGCAGCGTTAATAAGATTACCTCCCATGATAAATGAGAGAAATGAAAAATTAAAAGAGGAAATGCTAGGTAAGCACTTGTAAATATGCTATTTCTATTGTTTATGTTAGCAGGACATGTCATGGATCTCATGTATAATGTTAAATTTGTGTGAAATGTATTGTGTGTAGGTTATGTTAAACGTCAAACGATTGTCAAATTTGAATTTGATGTAACATAACCTAAATGTCAGATTTGCATAATATCATCGAAATAGAGTGGGGTGAACGTGTTTTGACGAGTATCCAAAAAAAATATTCCTCTTTTTTTCATGTATTTATGAAACTGTTTGTAATATTTTGAATTTTTTAATGCAATGTGTATTTTATTTTCAGGAAAATTGAAGGATTTAGGAAACCTTGTTCTGAAACCATTCGGTTTATCAACGGAAAACTTTAAGTTACAGCAGGATCCAAACACAGGAGGATACAGTGTAAATTTTCAACAAAATAAAAGATAATATATTTCTTAAATAAATTTAGATTTTTATTTAACGTATTTTGTTTTACTTAAGATGCGTATATTGACTTTTATTTATTTTTATTTTATTGGTGTATTACCTAAATAAATAAACAAGAAATATAAATGTATGTTTAATATTTTTATAACACTAACCTTGTATCTTACACACTTCTCTTTTGACAAGAAAAAATGTACGCAAAACGACATTAGTCGATACGACAACTATAGAGCATCTGGACCCACATGTAAATACAGCGTTTATATGAGATACGCATGTACATTGTCAAATCTATTTTGTAGGAAATTTAGATTTATAGTTTTCAATTATACCTACCACAAATGTCCATGGAAGTAACTTAAATATTCTTAAAAATTATTCTTGATAATTGAAATTTTGCTTAGTAAATAGTTATAAAAACGGAAAAAACTAAATCTCAAACACCATCCAACAAACGGAATGATTTCATGTGACCTTCATAAGATCATCAAAAAGGAAATAAAATTAGGGTAATGTCACACGTGAACTGATTATAATTACAAACATGTACACAAAGCTAAAGTTAAATAACGACATAAATTCTGAAGAAAAAAATTCAGCGTCGTCCAAAAATAAGCAGGAATATTCCCCATAAGAGCCTCTACTTGTAAGTTGTAAGTCGCTATTGACGTTCGGTAGATTCGCAGACAGAAAATGTTAAAAAAAAATTCTGTTTGTTTATAAATTTTTTTATTATAAACTGTAATTGGATAGTAAGTCAATTTCTTCTCAATTCAGTGTATATTATGATTAAGTGGTACTATAATTTAATTAAATAAATAAGAATGTTACAAATGGTATAAATAGAAAATGCAGTGCGATTGGCAGTTTATTGGATGCGCTTCTTGCTCTTCTTGAACCTGAAATTAATAGTTACGAATTAATTGAAAATAAACTAACATATCTATTAAATCCATATCTGTTTAAATTATGTCTAACCATCTTTGTTTATGACGAAATGTAAAACCAAGTTCTTATTACTACAGATAATTAACCTAAGTTGGCGGAAACACCGCCTCTACGCGTAGTATATGACACAAACTCTCAGAATTTGTGAAAAAGTTCACCATTGTTACAATTCGTTCCTGTTTATTAAACACTTATGTTTATGGCAACCGCTTTGTTTTCGTATTTCTCTTCTCCGGAGCGGTAATAAGGAAGCATCTTGACGTTTATGAAACGGTTAGCTACTGATTTTTGTTACCGGAGTAAAAGCAGTGTTACAGAAATGGTTATAGAGTTGAGGAGTGATGGGTATAATCGAATGACGAAAACGAATTATTCAATTATTGACGATCATTCGAGAACTCGATTTTGACGCTTGATTATTTATATGAATGTTTATTCATCATTCGTTTTGTCATGAATGATGATTCATAAACGACGTATTAAGTATTGAGGGACCTTTTTTTTTAGTTATTACAATTAATTACAGTTCATGGCACGGCAAAGTGTGGCTAAATAAAAGTAAAGTGGAATAATAGATTATGAAATCATTCGATTATTGTTCTTGTGTGTAGAGTCGAGATTTTGTCAACAAAGGAGAGAAACATATCCGTAGTAGAATAACTTCACATATAAATTTATTGAATTGTAAAAATATGACCACAGCGAGTATAAAAATTTCTCACGCTGTCAAACTTTCTACACCTTCCCGCCCCCATAGTAAATCTTCCACACTTTTAATTAGGTAATTAAAAACAAATCATTTCAAGTATTAGTTGATATTGAAACTATGCCATCTAGCGCAAAACTGAATGAATACATAAGCTGAAAGTAAGTATGTTTTGTGGTATAATTTCAGTGATTTATTTCATTATTTCCATTTTCTCCTTAGAGATTATTCATAGGAAGCTTATCTGTTATTAGCTGCTACATTTGGTTTATTAAAATTGAGTGCAAAATCAATCTGAATCTTTTACTAATTAAATAATAAATAAATGAAATAATTTTATTTTATCTTACTTTGGTTTTATTGTTATTAACTTCTTTAAAAAGCTTGAACAATTTAAATGTGCCGCCTTATCTCCCATTATTTTGTTCAGTTCTACCATAGTTTCGCACTATAAAAATATAATCTTTCATAACACCCCTGATATTGGATTATTGAATTTGGAAAGAACAAAGAATAAGTTATGACATATGATTATCCATACCTTTATCATTAGGATCTCTCGATCCACATTGCTTATATGGGATTTTCACTTTCCTCTTTGTATTTATATAACCAGGAACGTATAAGGTCGGAGCCTCCAGTCGACCTACGGATATCAATCTGCCGAAATCCTGCTCTAAGCGATTGGCAATCGGTCCTTTAAAGTGCATTAAGAATTGTATGCATGCGTCGTTGTGTAGTATTTTTATTCGACGAGTATCCACCGTCATCATCCATTCAGGTATTCCCATGACCTCTCTGACGTCGTCTATAAATTGCGCACTGAAAATTTGCAAGAAAAAAAAATTAAGTACACTAAAGAAATAAATAGTTGCAGAAGTACATAAAGTCAATAAAAAAATCTATGTTGTTTATATATTTCTGTATTATTATTTCACCATTTGGAAGTACTTCTGATTGTCTCCTAGATGGCGTATTCCGCAAAAACCTAAAGATACTTCCAAACGGTTGAATTACTATAGAGAAATATACGTTAAAAAAAAACAAGGTTATAGGTAAGTAAAATTTGCAAAGGAATACTTACAGAACAAAACGGGGTGGCTTTTCTATGTTCGCATATTTAATTATATCATAATCAGGTTCTATATTAGCACACGCGAATCTTTCTGGTTGCTTCTTTGGACTCATAATTACTATGGACCGCCCTATGGCGCTCACATGCCCTTCCAGAGGTAAATTCTGATCGATCACTACTTTTCTTCGCAATCCAAGGTCTATTGTTCCCAATCTAGCTGATAGGTCGCCTACGTAACACCTAAGTGGATTATCTGGTCCGCACTCTTGTCGGTATAAGTCGCCCTAGAATTTAATTATGTAAATATATTATAATTATTTCGATAAATTTAAATCGATGCAAATACATTTAGTGGGTCTGCTAATTGGGTGTAATAGGGATTCCACACGTAGCCGCCAGCGACACAACGAGTATCTTGAATTTTGACAGCAGCATCGACGCCAACCGGATTCACATAAATGGCGAAATGGTGATCCCTCGTCTGAAAGCGTTAACAAAGATTAACTCGCAAGCAAAATCTTAATTTGATTCGGATACTGTTGGAGTACCCAAACCCAAACAACATAGGTACGACAGGCGCCATATTGACGTCAATTTAGCGTACAAATGACCAATTTATGACGTCTTAAATAGGTACGTTAATTTTTTTATGATCGTTTGCTGTCATTTACTAAACGTCAATTTCACCACACTGATTTTGAGTTTGCTAAAGCACTCATACCGAAACAAAATTCCACAGAGATCAGTAAACGTTATTGTTCTAGTTTTGTGACGAGTCTTTTTTATTATTTTTGCTTGCAAAGTTACTATTTATTCATTTTTTCAAAACATAAAATTTTGTTTAGGTTTAGGCTTTGGTAAAAAGGAAATATAAATGCATTAACATACCACATTACGATCAAACTTTCCAGGATGACGCAATTTAATTTCAATAACGGTATCGCTCATACTGCCATCCTTGTATACCAGTTGAGTCATCTTCATGTAACCATAAGCAAAGCCGGCGGGGTGATGGAACGACGCTATGGCTCGTAATTCTCTGGCTTCAGCAGGACTGTATCCTCTTTCGATGGTAGAGCAAGCCCAACGTGCATTGCCGATCTAAAAGTTCATAAATAAACTATTCAATAATAAATGCTGCTGGTAAAATTACTCTTTTATGAATGACGATCGATCTGCCCATGATGCTTCTTGGTCCGAAGAGCGGCAACATCGAATCGTTGTATTCAGCCTTATACAAGGTTTGATTGTCCAGTGATCCAAACTTTCCACTAAGATCGCCCATCTCGTATTGATCTGGCGTTCCGTGATAATTTCTTGGAGATATAGATGGATGTACGTTCAAAGGATTCCAGTGGCCGTACAGGGTTGTGTCTTCGCACGGAAATTGCAAATGTTCTTCCACGGGTGTCTACGATTGAAATAATATACTAATAAAAGTTGCAAATTATACACTTTTTGTTTACTGATTAAAAAAAATGACTTTTTTTAAAAGGCCTTTTAAATGAGTGGTCACAAGACCCATCTTCCCCATATAAAGCTGTCATTAAAAGTTGTCTCACTTGGTTGAAAGAATTATTTAAGGTACCTCATTTTAATTAATGTCCCGTATTTATTATTTGTCTTCATTTGAATGTGCTGTTAATATCCTTTGAAACATTATAACTATAGCTTTGTTCGCTGTGTAGACAGAAACTATCCGACACATATGTATATACTAAAATTTTGTCGTTAGCAGTGCTATAATTTTATATTTTCACTTACAATTCGGTGTTCGTACAGTGGTAAGATTGCAGTTAGAAATTGTTAGCGATTAGTTCGTAAAATACACGAATTTCTTGTTGATCACAAATAGAAAAGTAAACAGAGATCCTAATGTACATACTTCATGTATTTACCTCCCCAATTACCCTATTTTCTTCAATAATTTTAAAGACAAAACAATATACAAAACTGTTAATGCTGACTCTTCGGTTAAGGTGCCTGCTTAGAAATACTTAACCATAAATAAGAATTTAATACTTGCAATATGCACATGATATCCACTATTATCATCCAAATCTTTTAAGTCGACTTCAACATTAGTAATATCAAACTCTGTTTGTTGGTGGAACTCTATTTTGCCCTTGACAGCTGATTGATCGACATTTGGAAACCAATCTTTCGCAACTGCTTTTCTTCTGTACAGTCCACCAATGCTGCAAATTTAAAAAAAAATTTGTAGGCGCACCATTAAATCGATGCTTATTTCACAAAAGCATTAGCATACATCGAACAAGCCATCCTTTCGCCTCTAGCTTTTGGACCGAAATCGTCATATAGGACGAAAGATTTTCCCAAGATGCTATGTGGTCCCGAGAGCGGAAGTAAAGGATCCACGAAGAAGTTTTTGGAGATCTTATCGCTATCTTTTTTCTTGCCCGATATATCCAAAGTTGTATGTCTTGCGGAAAGGTCACCCAGCCGACATAATCCTATAGTTTCTAAGTAGCAGCCTTTTGATGGTTTACTTTCAACTACATCAACCTGGTGATCAAACGGTGCAAAATGAATATTTAACTGTGCGACAGAAAATTGGCTAATATTTTGACTAATAGGAAGGCATATTGAATGATCTCAATCTCAATGCTCATTGGCCAAATAGCGAGTGATTGATTAGTGCATCTGTAATCTTCGAAAACTAAAATCTAGTTACCTTGTAAGGGTTGTAAATATCACCAGAACTCAAACACCTATTTTGCCAATCGTAAAAATCCTTTCCCGGAGGAGATGCATGGATTGCCCATCTATGTTCAGCCGAGTTATTCAAGCTTGAACCATCAGCATGGACGATGTAGTCCACAAATATGGACGTGTCAGTCCATGGTTCGTCCAATGGCTGCCGAAATAGAACGCGTCCGACAACGGGGTATCGAAAAAGTACGTGTGCTGTAAATATCGGCTTCTGATACTTAAATTTACGATCATAGAGGACCACACTTCCGCAAATCCAAGGCTCAGACTCTAATTCATTCATACCGTAAGGATTATTCCTGTAAAAATAAGTTTGTATGATTCTGATTTGTACACAAAACAAGGAATTTACTTGTAAATCACTAAAGCTCTATGAACAATGGAATATCGTCCCCGTAACGGCAGATATGTGTCCCAATATTCACCGCTTAGCTCTTGCCCATTGACTAAGAATGTCTGGTTGTTCCGCCCCAATAATTTACCTGATATATCACCGATTGCATATTGATCTTGCGTACCCAAACCTGAAATACGTTTTGTTTTTTTTTTTTAAGCAGGCAGTGTTGCTGCGAAACTTGAATTGGCTGATAATTACCATTTGGTATAGCGCCCATTTCGATTTTCAAAGGATTGAAGACGAATTTTGTCGTGAGGCATTCGTTCACATTTTGGTCGATCAATTTCGAAGGACTGATGGGCAACTCGTGAATTTTGTATCCGGCTACTGAGGAGCTGTACACCAATCTGGTCTCCAGGTCTCCTCTGGCGGTTGTCAAGTTGAAATTCAAGAAGGTTGGTTCGAAACGCGTTTGTTGGGAAAGGGTTATCTCTCCTTTTATACCGCCAGATTGAATCAAAACCCTAAAAAAGGAAAAATGTTTTGCCATAGTTCAGTAAAATGTTGTATTTGGCCTGTGATTTTGGGGACGGGTGATTTGTACTGTAAGCGAGGGAGGGGAGGGATATTGTATTGAGGCATGGAAGCCTCTGCTTCCGTGGCCGAAACGATCTATTGTGAAACACTCTAATCGAAATTTACCAATGGACCCACGATTTTACTGCAAATCTAAAGGTTTCCTCCTGATGGTCATAACCAGCTGCACTACATTATCTAAGTATTCCCATACCAGCCTAGACTCAAAGCTATGTGCTTTCAGAGCGTGGCTCGGTTATCAGTACATATATAGATATTAACTCCTTTCATCCCTTTCTTGAGGTTTTTTTGGACGCAAATATTCATGGCAAATATTTTTGCCATGAAGGGTGGTTGGAGTTTGCCCTAAAGCTATTGAGAGACGGCAATTTGGCCCAAAAACTCCGACTTAAACTCCTTATTCCATGGATCTATCTTTGTACCACACCAAGGATGCCCGAAAAAAAGGGAAGCCCATTTAAGCCCCATTTATCTCTACTTGAAATTAATACTTTGAATTTATGCCTAAAGTTTAGTTTAACGGGCATAATGTCCAATATAGCATTTCTAATGACCTTATCTCTGATTTGAAGCCGTGTAAAACTGCGAGGTGTTACTTTAGCATATATGCACTAAGGACCGCCATCCTCCTAACATGCAGATGAATTGGTGTAATGTAGTCTCACCTCCATAACTGCTGTTGGGAAGGTGCGCATTGCCCTTGTAATTCCCAAACATGTCATTCTCTATAGTTTTTGCAGTTTAGCCTATGCTGCTTTTTTCTTTTAATTTTGACCACCATTGCTATGGAAGCGTGGATGACCATATGTCTTATAACGGACAATTATCATTTTTTGCTGTAAACGTTGGGGATGACTAATATGCCATTATTGGTATATTAGTCATTCTTTCTAATTGTTTATTCAAATTCAGTCTGTGGTCGCATATGACCTCCAGACTTCGTTAGATTCTTTTAGTTGATCGCCTTTCGGGAATACTTTATCTAAGCGTATTTTCTTCCTATTCGTAAATGGTACAACTGTAGTTTTGTCGGTGTTTATTTGAAGCTCTTGGTCGAAACACCACTCACTAACAAGGTGTCATCTTCTAAAAAAAGGGCGTGGAAAGTTCTCCCTCATATTTCTCAAAAAATATATACATATGTATATAGTTTAGAGAAAATTTTCAAAGACACATGCACATTCATTTTTTATTATAAAAGCAAAAATAACGAAGTTATAAGAAAATAGGACAAAGATACTTTTAATTACAAAGGTTTCTTATGCGCCATAATGAACAATTCCATAAATTGCTGCAATAGATTTTTTTGCATTTAATTCCTCTTTCTTTATAAATCTTTTTAAGCTTCATATTCTACTTTTACAAGTTACAACTTCTTCATTATGAATTTACTAAAAAAAGTGTCACCTATGAGACTTTTTCATTGGCAAGTATCACTGATTTGGAAAAAAAATGGTTTTACTTAAATCAATTATTACACTTTCATAAAAAAACTGAAGAAATACACTTATGGGTAACACCATATGTTATAACTGACATCTTTATGGGTAAATTTGAAACTAGATCTTAGAAATGTTTTTGGGATATTTTCCATTGATTTGGGTTACATGGGTGGACAACATTTTTTGCTCTTTTGAAACGAGTAAATAATAAATTATTGACTTTCTTGAACAGCTAATTCAAAAGTTTCATCCATAAAGTTTAAAGTTCCATGAAGAAGAAATAAACAGTAAGCTGCTTTTCTCGATATGTTAGTAAAAATAAAAATAAATTAGAAATAGACATATATAGAAACTCCACTACTAATAACGGATTTATCTCAGAAGATTTATGAAAACATAGACTATCATCAGAGTTACAGTCTTTAAAGTATGATCGAAAGATGTTGGAAACACAAAAACAGAATTAAAAATCAGGGACAATATGAATAAAAAATATCTTAAATTGCAATTTTTCCAAATTACACGAAAAGCCTACGAAAAATTTCTTTTAAATTCAACCTAGAAATTGCTTCTGTTTTAATTAATAGTCTTAAAAATATTTTAGGAAATCCTAATACAACTGACAAAAGGATGCCAACCAAAGGGAGATTAACTCAGTTTTGGGTTTGCCAGATGATAGTAGAGAACCCTAACAGTACTTATATAAAATATTATTTTTTATGGCTTTGAAGCTAATGACAGCTTTGAAACCGGAGATGCAATGAAGTGTAACCAGTCATGAGTAAACCCACAACAGTTAAGTACTTACTTGGCATTAATAGGCTGATCATGTTGAATTTTAGCACACGCTAAGAAACTATCAGGATATTTATTCTCAAACAACACCAGATGCAACCGTCTCTGTGGACCAATCAAATCACCAGGTAGCAAAATCAATTGTTCGTCGACGAAAAACATTTTGAAACGATTCTTGGTATAGTCGGTTGAGATTTTCACTTTCCCCAATCTGGAATCGATAGCGCCAATGGCTTTCTCTTTCCCAGCATTTTCCGGATCGAATATCAATTGTAGTACGTTGCAGTTCAGCTCTGAACGGTCTTTATGTTCTAGAATATCCGAAACGTATATCTTCCAATTGTGCTCGGTGAACGGTTGCGAATCTTCCAATTTTTCCACATCTGCTGTTCTGTATAAATCGGTAGTGATGAGCGTTTGGCCGGTATTATTTTGCGTCGAAAACCATCTGAAGTATACGCTTCCGGCGACTGGACTGTTGAACCTGGCCACTGCTATCTTCTCTGTTTTTTTATCTACAATCGTGATTGACGAACAAATAAGTTTATTGGTGTCTACATTGCGAAATAGGAGTGATTTTCCGTAGAGTCCATCTTTTCCTGATATTTTTAACGTCTTAATTTCACGCTGCATCGTCTTGTTATCGGGTAATATCAAAAATCCAAGTACATCATCCAGGTTAATTATTTTTTTGCCTGCAACGTATACATTCAAAGTTCTAAACACAATTATTACTTTAAATCCAAAGATACAATGAACAATGGGGACGTTATTTATTTCTTCTAAAAAGCTCTGTTAGCATGGTAATTAGTGAAACTTGATTTTAGTTGGTACTATCCTGACATTATGAACTATTAGCGACATTATGGACTATTAGCGATATTATGTTATACAAGTAAATGTTAAGATTGTGTGCGATGTGTGTAGTAATTAGTCAAATTTTAGGAACTACTAGTATTTTTCCAATAATCATTTCGGATCGTCCGAGCAGCTAGATTGAGTTTAGTTAGTGGTACGTAGTGGTTGAAAAAAGTTTGTACGCGCCGCGGTTTGAAAGTAATTTTATCTAGAACTCGTTTGATTGCTCGCCTCGACTCGCAATCTCCAAACTCGTTCGATAAAGTTCTACTTTCAAGCCGTGGTGCGTAAATATCTATTTTACACCTTTAGTAGCTGACAAATCTGACAACTCTGAAGACTGAGTGGTCGCCAGGGAACAACTAAAGTTGTTCCCTGGCGACCGTTTTCTTTTCTGTGCACGGCGAACTATAATAACAATTTCAAGGTAGGTTTATAAGTGTATAGTGTCTAAATTCTCCCCGGTGTTTTTCTATTCTATGATTGGCTCACCCAGATGTTTTTCGCTGCATCTATCTTCAATTTCCGTGTAATCGACAGGAAATTCAGCTACGGACCAAGACCATACTTGTTCTGGGTATTGCAAAGTAGTGTTCAGATTCGTGATTATAGTAATAGATTCCCTAAGATCAGAGTACACGAATGATATGGTTCCATGTAGGCCCTGTCCTGATATATAACTTCTCAATTCGATAGGGGTAACTTGAAAATAACCTATGAAACGAAAAAGGAAGAATAACCATATTTAGTGCTATGTTTATTTTGAACAGTGTTAAAAAAATGTTAAAGCTTCCTAATATTATTATTATAATTTATAAAAAACATAAATTTAATAAATAAAAAAAAAAAAATAGCCTCCCTCCCTCTTAAAAATGAAATTATCGCTAATCCACCTTGTCTCCACAATGTCGTGAAAAGAAATATTTCGAATTTACGAGCCTTAACAAATGCAACAACTAACTTATGAAAGTTGATTATTTAAGCATTGATCAAATTTATATTTAAATTTATTTTTTAACTTTTCTACGTCCCTTTTCAATCGTTCACCGCACTACAGCTCTTCATGAATATTAATTGTAGGCTTATTTTGTTGATGTTGCCAAATATATTTATAGAAAAAAAAAACATACGTTTCGACAGTATTTCTGTCTTCATCAGTGTAATTCTACAAAGTGCATATCTTTTACTTTTTGCATATCTTTAAGTATAGTCTATGTGTCCAGGTATTACACTAATTAACGTTAATTAGCGCTAATTAGTGATTGCATAAATTGCATATTTAAAACAACAAAAAAACAAATAATGTAACAATTGTCCAATTCGTTCAAGAAGGGTTATCAATTTTTTTTTTTACCTGCAAGTATACCTTGTTAAATAAATGTTACTAATGTTGTCCGACGCTGCACCATACATAATAAATAATTTTTATGGTAATATTATCATACAAGTGGTGCTCATGAGATATGCAAGTGCCTTAGCGCATGAGTTCAATTGACATAGCTCAAGACATTGGAAATCAATTGCCTTTTGGGAATGATTTAATTATCAATGTCAAAAAAGTATTTTTAAAAGCACCTTCGCGAATCCAATTTTATAAGGAGTGACTTCCTGGTGCTTAGTTGCTTCCTGAACCGATTATTACGAGATGGGGTACATAGTTAGAGGCTGCAATTTTTTACGCGGATAATTTTGAAGGAATAAAAATATAATTCTTGAAATCTGGTTGCTGCATTTCTCTAGGAAATTGTAAAAAGATAATAACATCAACAGAATTGCCACAAAAAGGAATTTTTGTTTAGTTAATTTTTACAGTTTACAACAAGTGCACGTTAGCGAGACGCCAAATGAAAAACAATAAAAAGGTTTTTTTTATATGTATTTCATTTATTATTTTGCATTTACATCAAGTTGCCACAAAATACATCATACAACACAATATAGATCTTGATCTTTTGAATTCCCGCCACAGAACTATGAAACAGAATAAAAATTTGCTGCAAAAGAGATGTGTAGCTGTATCCTGTATGACTAATGTTTTTGTGAATAATGACAATTAAGAAAGTTTAGTTTAGTATGTCAGTGGACAGACTGTACCTATACGTTTGTAATATTAAGTTCCAAATTTGTAGTTCTGGCAATTCAAAGGACGAGTTTAAAGTATTAAAATTCAACCAGAAGAATTTAATTTTACCATCGTTTATCGAATAAAAACAACAACCTTGATATTGTTATATTGTAATATTTTAGTATATATTCATATTGTAATATTATTGCTAAAATCAAATCAATATAGTTTTATTATTAAATAACTTATATTAGATGCATATATATCCATAAAAATTTTAAAATATACTAAATAAGGAGCTGTTAAAAAGAGAAACAAGCAGATATGGTAGTAAAAACTTACCTAATATACTAAAACACAATAAGTGCAATAAATAATATCTTAACAACATCGTAATTAGTATTTGGTATTTTATTTACAAATATTTTTACAATCACAGTGAAGATCACATTGTTTCATTGAAATATACTTATTAAAAGATACACAGATGGAAGTTGTAGGTGCGTAAAGTCACATAGAAACTTACTACTGCCGGAAAGAATGAGATATAGATATTATTCTCGAATAGAAAGTGAATGGCCTGCTACCTGTTATATGTCGATATTTCTTTCTACTTCAATGTCTTAAGCATATAACGTATGACTAAACCTGATTGGGGCATGTAAAACAGCTATGTGACTTTGCGGTTTATTAAAATGTGATTGCAATGTTTCTTTCCGCATCTACGTTGGTGAAATACTTTATAATCAAGTTTTAATTTTGTTTAGTTATTTTAATTTAAAATGATCAGTACTTTCTTCTTATACAGAAGTATGTAGATACTAGTACCGGATGCATTTCTGTAAGGGAAATTATTGTACACCTCATTTGTAATAAAACATCATATTAACATTTATTTAAGTGGGATTTTTAAACTTAATACTATTTAATCAATATAGTACAGGGCACTTAGAAATTAAACCCACGTAACTTCCTTTACTTATATGCAACTCGTTTAGCAGTATGGTTGCACTGAGAAATAGTAGTCCTATATAGATTTTCATGTACTTACATATTTACAAATAAAGTTTGACAAGTTTTAAAACTGTTTTAATTAATAAAGACGCAGAAATAAAATAAATCAAAATAAATAAACAAAGTATTAAAGTCAACTGCCAAATAACCGCTAGTATTGGCTTTGTGGCTTTTTAGTCAAAAATGTTAGGAATATTTAATCCATTGGCAACAATTGGCAATAACGTATTATTTATGCCGTGTTACATCAGAGATCACGTGGGTTTCACTTCTATAGATATATGCCCTGTACTTCAATACCTATCATTTAATTCATATTTCTTTAAAATTCTTGTGTTCGTGAATATTAATTTCACGGAAAGATGCCTTATAACTTCGACTGTGTATGGAGAGTCTGTCTTCAAAACATCAAGAATGCTGCCATTCATGTACCTTCTGTTATACACGGTGGTCAGAAAAATGCGGATAAACTTCACAGGCGGAGCGATTCTCTTATCAATTCTGAGTCAATTTCATTTAGAAAAGTTGTGCGGTGTTTTCTTAAGCCACGGGAGCAGCTTAAAAGAAAAGTAAATTTGACAATACCTAACCAGATATACTATAGGTATACGTATCAGCGTGTTCTCCTAACATTAGCAAGAATAGCACAATACGTTAACTGTGACGTCAACTTATTTGACCCAACAAACGTCATTATGAGAAACGACAAAAATTGACAACTGGCTATTAGTTTCGAACAAGCAACCTTACTATACAACGTTGCCATATGTATTTTAATTAAAAGAAAAACTCAAATGCAGATATGTATTGTATTCGTATTAATCGATAATTTGCGTCGATGTATTCTACACAATATCACTTTTAAATTTTACCATATTGATTTTCATATGTAAATTTAACGAATATCTCTAAATTCTAGTCGTACATTTTGAGATTTGATGGCCTTCTGTGACTGAAGGAAAGACCGTAGGAAAGTTTCTCTTGGATCTTAGAAATAATCAATACTAAATAGTGTACCAAATTTCAGAAAATAGTGTGGGAGACATTGTTATTTTTTTCTACCGTCACTATTCAGTAAGTTTACAGCTTTTTTCCACATTTCTTCAAATCTATTACAACCAAGTAAATTTTCGCTACCAGGATATATGCACGGTGAAAAAAAGATGTTACCACGTACTATAAATATAATGAATGATATTAACTCAAAGACAATAATACGTTATCTAGTACCCAGTATTCATCCATGTATTACTGTTTATTAGGAAGATGGTACGCTCTAATATAATTATAATAGAACCAATTATAAAGTTAGTTGGCCCTATTCTTACTATCTATTTTTCTCAGTGTGTATATACCGTATTATCTTGCAATTGTCTATCAAATTTCAGTGTGTTATAATTCGTTAAATATTGCTTCTTTTTTGTAACATCTGTTGGTGAAAGCCCGGCCCTCGCGCGCATCTAACGTTACCAGCTCAAAGAGGCGGGCTGAGGCCAGTTAAGGACTGGCGTACAGTAATGCAGGTGCATATTACAACAAAAACTGAATTTCGTATTTCTTACCGAATCGCGAAGATGGAAAATAAATTCACAAAAATGTTCTCTCTTCTTGTGGTCTTGTTCTTTCAAATTTTAAACCAAGTGGAACGAATTTTATGGCTTTTTACAATTTTGTGTATTGAATCGTTAGGTATTCCTAACTACAGAGAAGCTTGTCTCCACGATACTTTTGGAAATGCTCGAAAATAAGCCCATAGTGGCAATTATTGTATTATAATTATCGACAATAGGTTTTCTTTTCGGTTGTAGCCATCTTGTAGCTCTGATTGAGCCATTATTTTTATAATTTTGTGTGGATACCGTAGAGTGAAAGTGGCACATGTTATTGATATTACTTTGTTACTTTCGCCATAGATAATAAACAAATGTTTCTAATTGGATGCTGTAATAAAGCTAAAACAAAGGACGGCTATTACAGCATACTGTGCTGTAATGAGATATTAACCGTGGTGGCGAGGAGGGGGGGGGGGGGGGGGGGGCTCTTGCCAGAACGTAATATAGGCGATTAATTTGCAAATTAGAAAAAATACTGTAAAAAACGTGTGCCACAATGACATGTAATGCTCGTACTTTGAATCTCTCGCCGCTACGCGGCTCGAGATTCAGACCTGTACTCGCATTACATAAACGTCATTGTGACACTTGTGTTTTAAAATACTATTGTGTTTGTTTGTGTAGTTAAGACGCGCTGGTATTTTGGTTTACACGATATTGACAGTTCTACTGTAATTGTTTTTGTGTCATTTCGGTCATGGGTTAGCTTGCCACATTTTTGAAAATGTAAGAAAATACTTTTCTTTCGAATAACTCAAAAACGTTTATCGATAGGTATAGGTAACTTAATAGTAAATCGCCCTTACTTTTAGAACTGGACAATAATAAAGAATAAGATACAATAATTTTTAAGCGCCATCTTGAGGCATTTACCATCAGTTATAAGTATGACAAGTGGATTGAAGAAAATGCAAATGTTGAAATATCTCGAAAACGAGATATGTATAGAAATCTCTACATAAATTTTAACTAGAATTTTAGGGGCAATTCAAAAATATAAAAATATCCAGGGTGTTGCATTTAAAATAAGAAAGTTAATGTCAACACTCTGTGTAACCGAAAGTGCTAGAGAGTTGTGCATATTTTGCTCGATTAGACCAAATCCATATCAGTATACACTTAAATTTTCATATTTCTCTCGTGAATAATTTTCCGTATACAGATCGCTGACATTCGTCGTGCGACACCCTGTATAGCTTCAGCTTTATAATTTTACCATGAGATGAACACTTCTTCCTCTATTGTATGATTTGTAGGAATATTTTGTTAGCATGACAATCGGGCCATTTCTACCAATATAACAATTAAATCATTCTCAAAATTACCATATACATATATAACTATGTCAGTAGTTCTAGAAATTAGTTTTGGATAAATGTTTTTGCAAAAATTTAAACACTTTTCGATAAATATTATGTATTTATATCACATTTATATCGTTAACGTTTGCCCATACTTTTATATTAATCTTTGGGTTCAATTATAGTGAACAAATGAAAATTACAGCATAAAATATAATAAAATTTATTATATATATATAATTACATTTTCACTGATGTTCCTGTGATGTATACAAGTCAAATAATGTAGTAAATAACCAAGAAATTACTATACATAAAAAGAACGGAAAATAATAGCTTTTTTTTGTAGATACAAATCCCGTCAGCTTTTAAGATATTTTGCGTGTGTGCTGTCCACATTACAACAATGTAATCGGGATCTTTCGGACAACAAAACATGGAATCGAGTTACATATGTGGCGGCCACGATGAATTAATGTTTGTTGATCATGATCTGACTAATAACGTTATGAAGTTTGATAATAACAGTAAGTATAATGAGCTAAGAAGTGACGTCCACTTATGCGGCTTCACCCTCTCCGTCGTCTTCCTTTTGGGGTCCTGTCAGAAGAGAGATGAGCGCTCCCGTGTCGATCCTATTGTTGTCATCGATCTCCATGACATCGTACGCATCGTCCACTTCTTTAGCTGTGAATTTGTCTCCCCAGGTCATCAGTGCGTGTCTGAATCTGTAATGGATATTTTCACTTATTATTTTTGTCGGATTACTATTATTGGTACTATTCGAGTAGAAAGAACTAATTTTAAATTTAAAGCGCTATTTTGGGCTGACAAATAATTTCATTTTGACAAGCAAAGTAATCTGCTTTCCTTAATTCTTTCATTTTATCCAACTTTTAACCCATTTCGTACAAATCAGCTGGTTTCATAGCTAAACAAGGAAATGTTGTTGATGTAACCTCAGCGTACAACCTGCAGATTTCGAGAGCACATCAGGATTTTTTTTTGAGATATCTACTTAGTTAAAAAAAAGTCACAGTTCGTAAGGCATGATTTTCTATTTATAATTTGGCCAACTCTATACGAGGGATAGTATTTATTTACCTTTAACATATTGAACAAAATTATTTTTCAATCACTATGTAGGTACTTGAAAAAACTTATCCTAGCCATCTATGCCCTAGCTATGTTTAAAGATATTTTTAACCTGTTTTGATTAAGGAGAGATTGCTGAGCTGTTGTGATAACGTCAATATTCTTGTTAAATTTAGTTTTCTACTGACATTCTTTTTGTTTTAGAAATAAATAGGAATCACTATAAGTATATTTAACTTGTTAACAAATGTTACTGCAGAAACCAATGTTGGCCGTTTATTTGACGGAGAAATATCAAATATGTTATGTCATTATAAAAACTTTATTTCAATGCGCACTGCGTTAGAGACAAAAAATACTTAGAAAGATTTTTCTTTGAGTATTTCGTATTTATCTCTTCATATTTGCTCTTACCTGTCACCATCGATGGTTCCATTTTCATCGAAGGATTTGAAGGCCGCTATGACGACGTCGTCATCATCGGTGCCGCCAGAATCGGCCATACGGATGGCGAATAGGGAAAGGAGTTGCGTGAAGTTCAACGGGCCGGGCGCTTCGTTGATCATCTCGTCCAATTCCTTCTCGTTGGAGAGTTTACCTACGGCGTCGAAGGTGGCCCTCAGGTCGGATTTACTGATGATGCCGTCTTTGTCGGTGTCCATGAGTTGGAAGGCCTCCTTGAATTCCGCCACCTGGTGCTGCGAGAACATAGAGAAGACATTGGAGCCGGAACGTTTGGCCTTCTTCGAAGAGCCTTTCGAAGAGGCTCTGGTCTCGGCGGCCGGGGCTGGCGCTGCGGCTGGGGCGGCTTCTGCTGGCGCTTCTTCCTTCTTCTTCTTCTTAACCTTCTTTTCTTTATCCGCCTGTAATGATAATTACACGTGTTCAATTAAAGAAACTTGTTACTATATTAATATCATCAGCATAAACAGCAATATTAGTGGCAATCGATAGCCACAAAAGAAGGTCACTTATACATATTGAAAAAAGTGTAGGTTCCAGCACATATCCCTGCGGTACCCAATATTCAACAGCGCATAAGCGAGATGAATATAAAACAGATATGATATAAGAGATACTTTATAAGAAGAAGTAAATGAGTAGGTACGGGTATCATTTACAATAAAATCTATTTATTTGCTACTTTGTTAATATAATGTTTACCTAAGCTGTACAATATGTCGTTATATTTTAATAACATTTATGATGGACGTAACGTTGTGAGAGGCGTCTGAAGTACCAGAAGCTGATGTCTAACCAATTTTTTGTTTAGCAATAAATGAAGAAATTTAGTAAGCATTAGACTAAAGAAAAAAACCAAAATGTCTAACTAAAAAAAAAGTCGCAGGTGCGTTCGATAGCGCCTCTTGGAATTTCGCGGTGCCCCTTAAAAAAATTTGGCGCCTGAAGCTTTAGACCAATGGACAAAACGTCCCTGGTGATAATAAGTGTAGAGTTAAGTAGCCATGGCAACGGTGACGTCAGTGGAATCTATTGGAAATGCCATTCTGTCGATGGAAGGACGATGACAAATTAGATTTTGCAAAATGGACGACCAACAGATAAACTTACAACATTTGTGCTAAAAAAGAAGTAAAACGTACTGGTAAATCATACGATGTATACTTTAAATCTGGTTGATGTAATAAATTCCAGTGGCTTTCCAGTTATTCTTACTAATTGTTCCGTAATAAAAACTCTGTTTGGAATAAAGTGGTATTCGCAGATTTGTTAAATATAACAAACGGGTTATATAGACATGCAGATTCTGCATAACATTTGAAATGTGAATCAATGCTACGAATTTTTGAAAAACGTCAAAATACAATTAGAGGTGCGTTAAAAGAAAATGCAAGACTTGTTAGATTCTTTATTCATACAGTTATGAATGCAGACACATTCACTGGCACGCGATCCGCAACTGCGAATTTGCCAGGTAAATAAGACGTCATTTTAAGACGTACAGACGACATTAACATTTAACGGCACCATTAGATGTAATGTAAATGCCATTAATTTTTTTTTGTATTTGTAGCACTGATACTACTGGCAGATAATTGCTTTGCGTGTATTTGTAAAAAATGTGGGTTACTATGAGGCGATTTTTAAATACCACAGACCCGCAAAAATAGTTCGTCGTCGTAACATAATATAATTTCCCTGAAGTATTTGCTTTCCAAATCACAGTTTTGTTTCGCTATGAGAGCTTCCACAAATCCAAAATAATTATAGGCTTTGTATTGGTCATTTGATATGTGAAATTGATGTTTGATAAGTGACGTCAATAGACAATGCAAAAATAAACGGCATCGATGCTTGTCGGCTTCGTCGTTTGTGTGTTTTTAGTTATTTGATTAGGATATGTAGGAATTTTATGAAATATGGGTGAAGAATTACATTTGACTCTTTGGGCGCTATCTGACCCAGTTAACAGAAAATTTTACATGGAAGAGTTTAGATCAACTTAACGCAAGTAAAAGATTAAAAAGGTAATTGGAGTTATACAAATATATAAATAGGAGCAATGCGACAGCGAACAATAATCGGACACAATGGAATGGAACCAATAAAAGTAAATAACTTATTCTATGGGGATGATATAGTCTTGTAACCGGATAATCATAAAAAGATGTATAAATTAAGGGAATATGAATTGGAGAAAAACAGAAATTAAAACTGAAAACTGATGGAAAAACAATCAGAAAAAGTACCAACATACAATCACTCATACATTCACTCCGTGAAATGAATCAGTAATGGCTCAATTGAGCTGCGCAAGAAATTAACGTTTTCTTAAGCGATGTGTTTTGCGAAGCAGGTCTTTTGAAACTACTTGTAATATTTCGATTTTAAACACTCATAAGGAAAATTTAAGAGGTTAGAATATATTTACAAAGTTGCCTAGATTACTTAGAACAATAATTATGAAAGCAGAGTAAGCTTAAAATATCCGTATATAAACCATAAATATACCATAATGTTCTGCTTTTATCTCAAGAATAATCCCGTTGAATATATTCAGTCCTTTTTCTTAAGCAAGGGTAGAGACAAACTACATTGTCGCAGTAACATCCATATATCGTTTAAACAGTGGGCTAACAAAAAGACATCTTAAAAGAAACTGCTAATTTGAGGGAATTCGGAACTAGAAACATGCCAATTACGTCAGAAGTAGATCAAACAAACATATATATATATACTACCAGCAGTATCCATTCATTTTCTTTTTTAATTTTAAGAATGTAATTTTATTGCAATTAAATTCAAAGAATGTTGTGTGTCCGATTTTACATCTAAACTCTTAAAATCATTTCTATTTCGACATTGTATTGAAGTAATGGGTTTCAATACAGCACTATTATCAGTATTTTTCTAATTTTAGTATTGGCGGCATTCTGCGATTGTCATCTGATGTCGTAAGTTACCATATTTAATGGTTATTTCGAATTCAAATGAGAAATTCAACTATCAGTGTTGCGAACCAATAAAATAAGAAACCCCAAATCTTAATTTAAAATAAAAAATCCATTCAAAATTGATAAATACCGGAATAGAGAAGAAAAACAGTTTAAAAAACTCGTTTGACAAAAGCGTTTTGTTTTATAGCGCTCAATCTATGGAGAACTCTCTCCTTTTTTCTAAACGTGGCTTTCTACGACAGATTTGTCTTTTATAAAAGCTATGTTTCAATTTTGTTTCTTTTATTTAGTTTCCATTAATTTATTTAATAATAAATTTTCTATATTGGTGTGCTAATTTTGTTCATAAGTTTGTATTACGGGATCCGATTACGCTAAACCCGTTGTTATTCAATGAGTCTATTGGATTATCGCCAAAAATAGGCAGCGTGTACAGATCGAAAACGTATCCTGAAATAACCTGGTATTCAAGTTTCCATTTGCCAGGATAAAAATAGCTTCTGTGTATTATAAGCGCTTTCTTTCCAGATTGCGTCATTTAAAAGAATTCTACCTTTACATGGAAGTTTCAACGTCGAAATTTATTAATTGATAGTGGTTAATCGGAAACTAATACACCAAGAACAAAACAGCAATCACCAAAACAGAAAATCGTATCTCACAGCACTCCGTCCATCACTGGTCCTTAAATCCTAGAAATTCACTTCACTTAAATGCGTTTTTCTTTTTTTTTTTAATTAATTATATCGAACACTAATCACTCCTCTGTATATGGGCGATTTGATTACAATTACCAATCTTCGTACCGTTGACTTACCATTTTGTGTAGTTGATGTAATTACCGTCGCCGAACACCCGCAACTGGCCAAGATTAAGACGGCGAGCTTCTTAAATAACTTCTTCAAACTGTTCTCCACCCCTTCCCAGGACTTTCGGCGGGCCTTATATAGAGAGAGCTCAGAATAGATTCGAGTCCCTTGAAGCTCGAGACCAGTGAAATACTATAGTGGAACTCGACTATGCGTATAATGCGTATGGTATATGCACATATAGGTGGTTTTAAAACGCTTTCAGTCGAAGCAAATTATGGCGAGGTGGAATTGGGTAACGAATTCATCAAGGCGCTGATGCTACGTCAGCTGTGCACGTCAGAAAATGGTTACGGGTGTTAAAAATAATTGAAAAGCAACCCTCAAAATATATACGTAATGTTTAAAAGTAAATAAATAAACCAATCATTATATACATAATATAACTAATATAAAAGAGAATTCTACTCATGACTAAGGAAATAAAATCATTCATTCTCTTAGATATTACAAATAACGATATTTAAAGTAAATTAATCCGGTTATAACTTTGTCCCTACAATACAAAGACAATGTAAGAAAATCCTCGTGCGTTAGAACGATTCTTACGTGGAATGAGTCAACGTTTTAATTTTAAACGTTTGGACGAGATACCCGGCATATTTCAGATTTTCATTCATTACTCATTCCTATAGGCCGCGTTTAATCGTAAAAAAAAAAATATATAATAGGTAATAAACCGGCAACAATATCTGCTGATGATGCTTGATTATACACCAAAACTAAGCACATAATCTTCTTAAGTTATTTAACATGGCCTATGTGATAGATTCAATTTGACTATTGAATTTCAAAATAATAATAATAATAATTTATTGGTAGTGAGATTTGCAAAAGCAAATATGTGCCTTGTCAATATAATACAAGTAATACATTACAAAGAAATAGAAGTACATAACATAATAATTTTTCATTATAAAAATCGTCAACGCAATACACTTATGCTCAACAATATTCTTTCAGAAATTTCTTAAACATGTTCATGCCGCTTGCCAGACACAGCCCCCGCGGTAATTTATTAAATATCTTTCTGCAGTTGTAGTAAGGAGACTGCTCAAAAAGTTTAGTGTTATGATGCGGTATACTAAGGTTGATTACCCCACGTGTCTCATAAGATTTGTTATAGTCACTATTTCTAGCGAAAGCAACCATATTGTTTCTAGTATATACAGCAAAACGTCTGTGGATTTTGCACGATCTACCCCACACAATTATACCAAATGTAAGTCGTGTTTTAATACATTCGCTCTGTAGTACGATATTATTACATTAGCACTAACATTTTGTTTACGTACACGTATGGCAAACAAAGAAGATGCAACGGTTTTACAAGTATCTGCAATGTGATTTTCCCAGGACAAGGCGCTATCCATGTTACACCCTAAAAACTGTATTTCGACGGTGTTATTCTTTGTTTAACATCGCTTTCGGATAATAATAACTCCAATCGAAAAATGTTTAGTGTTGAACAAGGGTTTAACTAAGAATAAGGGAGTTAAAGTGAGACCAAAATGCGAATTAGTAAACCATTATTGGAATTTCTTTTATACTAGTACGCTTGTGGCAACAATTCCGAAAAGTAAAAGTTCATTCCTTAAGCTAGTAGATACCTACTTAGCTCTGCAAAGTATAACCATTGATGAATTGATAGTTCACTCTTATGGAAGATTTTCGTACCATATATATTTGGTTACAAACTCATATTTTCCGATTTTTTTAAATTGGTACCGTCTCTTTTCTCCATATACAGGGTGGGCCACCACATACGGCGCGGGCTCTGTATGGAAAAGCATATGATTTCTTGAAATCCCTTTTATTTAGTTGAACCTTTGTATGTACAATTTAAAATTATGTCGAATTATACAGGCTGTTCGAGAAAAAAGATCCATAACAAAGTTACCTTTTTTTAAATGGAACACCCTATATATAATGACATATTTGGAATCTAACGACCAAATTAGGGCAAGTTTATGTAATACTCCATATTCCTAAAACCATCGGTTTTCGAGATATTTTAAAATTTATGAAATTGTAGTACAAAATGTAAGTTTGATTTTTACTGTGTAATCCAAACTTAAACACAGCTACCTACATTCATCATTCAGCTAAGAGACTAAGCAATGAAATGAAGTGGAATTTTAATCACACAGTTATACAGAGTGTTCAAAAACGCTTGTTTAAGTTTGATGACTTTTGCAGTAAATTAACTTTCTTTTCTTAAATAGAACATCCTATATCTGATGATACTATCCAACGTAGAATTTAATTCTCTTTCAAAATATATTAGGGTTCCCTATACCTAACATGAATAGTTTTCTTGTGGTTAGCATTTTATTTTTTCGAGGACTACATTTAATACAATTTCTTTAAATTCAGTTGGCTTAGACATAGTTACTAAGCATGTATAAACAATTTATCATTATTTGACAGCAATCAATTGTTTATCATGAGAAAAAATTCTAAATAATATTATATTATAATTACATAAACAAAACAAATAAAAAAGATATACACCCAATAATAAGCATGTGCGATGGAAAAAATATAAACAAACAACTTTTCTAAATCAGATGTTCAAAATGATTTAAATGATTGATGCACGTTTGTTAACATATCTGGGGTAGTAGCCTGTAAAACACCTATTATCCTTTCTTTCTTATGTTCTAGTATACTCGGAGGTGTAGCATATACTATATATTTAATAAATCCCCACAAAAAAAAATTGTGATCCACCTCTGCCTAGCCACTTGTTTGGAATTAGAACATTTAGCTGTTGCCGAACGTTAGTATGGAAATGTGTGGGGCACCGTCTAATTGTAGCCACACACTTTCTATTACAGCTGAAAGAATATTTTCCAAAAGCTCTTGAAGATGGCGCAGAAATCTTCGAAATTTTTGTCTATCAAGGTTACCATTAAAGAAATAAGGACCTACTATATTTAACTCCACGATTCCTCCCCACACGTTGGTGGTTAGAATCCGGGAGAAATCTGGATTTTCATCAGTGTAAAAATGAAAGTTGTGTCTATTTACAAAACCATTTTTGTGAAAAGAACATTCACCCGAAAATAAAACAGAATTAAACAAAATTTCATCTCTGCATTTATCCAAAACCCATACACAAAAGTCAAGACGACACTGGAAGTCTTTCCCACTAATCTGTTGATGCATTTTAATATTATGGTACAGGTGAAATTTTTATTTTTTAATAATCCTAGCAACAAATTGCTTACCTACTTATTCCTGTTTCCCGACTAATTTTGCGATGACTGGTATGAGGATTTTCTATAATAAATCCGACTACAAGAAACTCGTTTTCTTCATTTCTCATATTTTATGCTTCCAGTTTGCCCAAACATTTGAAGTACGCTTTCAAACGCAGTTTTTCTTGGATGTGATCTATCTGGATATTTTTGGGTGTACACCCTTGGTGCAAGGAAATATATAGCAATAAAATTGAAGCAAAATAATGAGGCCGTCTGCATGTGTTTGTGAGGGAGAAAAGGTAAAGGAAAAATACCAGAAATAAAATAAACTTTTCACTTAT
This sequence comes from Cetonia aurata, assembly GCA_949128085.1. Lineage (NCBI taxonomy): Eukaryota > Metazoa > Arthropoda > Insecta > Coleoptera > Scarabaeidae > Cetonia > Cetonia aurata. Next base: position 19,537,803 of record OX421887.1, on the reverse strand, counting down.
TGTATAGGATATTTAAAGTATATGGCTTTGCTTTTTTTCCAAATTATGTAATAACATGTTGCAGTTTCTAAATAAAGTAATATATATATATTTATTATTTAATGTATTAAATATTTAATATGCTTATTCTAGCGTGATTCTATATTTGACTTATATTTATTACGTCATAAACGATTTCTTCTGTTGTGTACGGCAGAAAATAAATAGCGTTCAATAGATCTCAAGTTTGTTTCAAAAAGTCCAGAAACTCTCTGGATTATTATAATTTTATAGAAGTTCATAGCAAAAAGAAACAGTTCTATGTAGTGCATATCTACCTTTTGACACAGCTTGTATAAATAATATAGACAAACTTTAAATATGTTGTCACGGAAGTATACAAATAAGTACACGTTGTCCATTTGTAATCTCGCCAAGGAATTTAAGTTTAATGAGATCAATATTCCAGGTGTATCGTTCATCTTTGCCAGGTATTTTTGCGCAGATATCTAATTGACGTAGATAACAGTTCGAACTATTTCGATTAGATATTTTGGATGGAGTATTGATATTGTAATCGATGTGTGAGTTTCAATTTATTGTTTTAGTGGGAGAAATCGAATAATAAGAATCACAGTCAGTTAATAATTTATTATAATTATCATTAAGAAAAAATCACATGATCATAAGTTTTATTGTAAGGCTAAATATTTAATCACAAAATATTCTTGACTTGAATAAAGCATAGTAGAAAAAAAAAATAATAAAAACAAATTCTAATACGTATAAATAATTTGTTTGTCAATAGTTAGATTTGTTTTATGGAGAAAAAAATATTTAAGCTTTCATGAATATTTAGCTATATATTAATAGGAAAATGAGTATTATAATATTAACATTTAAATTAGCAAAAACGTAAAATTGGGCATTACAAATCCGTTTTAAGAAGATATTAAAAATTTATATCACTCAAAAATTACACAATGACAATAAATAATTTCACTAAATTAATAATTATTGTCTATAAACTTCGAATAGTATCTTTAGGAACTTAGCAGATGTATATAATATGTATGATAGGAGCGTTCAATGTTATTGCTGATCGTTATATTTGATAAATTAAAACTAGGGCCGTGGAAGACTTGCAATACGTTCAATCCTAAGCTTCATTTAAATGAAGCGTCATATCGCCTGCATTTCCTTCCATTCCTGAAAATAAGACACGTGGTATAATTAATTTTAAGTTTATTACAAAAAGAAGAAAGGCAGGTGGAAGTTCCGATGAGCGCCATCTATTAAGTGTTAATGACATCAAGCTAGCAACCGCATAATATGAATTCATATTTATAATTTCATAAATATAGAAAATAATAATTGATAACCAACTGTGTATAAAGTATTTCTCAATATGTTTTTTTTTGCCTATATTAAAAACCTTTTTCAATCACTTTGGTCCACATTATTTCGGATAATCGAGATTGTACTGTATTTCAAAATAATTTTTTTTTAGATTTTATGAATGAAAATTTTTCGAAAACATATATAATACACTATGGTTCAATATCTAACAAATAGCGGCATCGCCGTTTTTGTAAAGAAAATAGTTTTCTAAGAAAAAAAGTTAAAGATAGGTATATTTGGGGCACATTTTTCTGATTATTTCAAGGTCAGTCGGGGAGTAAAATACCCCTATATTACCTTCTTATGACTTGTCAGTGCCCATGCATAACTTTTTTCAAAAATCCGTTCTGGGGGCCAGTTCACCATGCTTATTCGGCTAGACCCTTTGTAAAAATACACGCGTATTTAACGACTCGTGAATTCCCTTAATATATACAAGCAAGTTATAAACCGATTGTGCTACTCTCCACTAGAGTGCGCTAATAGGCGACATGCAGTTAAGGTTTTCATAAATGCTAAAATAAATCTCATAAAACATAAATTTAGATTTACAGATACAAGCGACATCTAGTTACACCTTAAATTACTATGCATAATCAATGCCCCTGTTTTATTTTGTAAAATTACATAATTGTCAAATTGGATGCGTCCTCTTAAGTAAAAATAAAGAGAATATTCAACAGTTTGCGTTATAAATCACAGATGGCGCTATTTTAGTATTTAAACGACACAATAGGATGAAACGAAACATATGATATCACTTACAACGAATGACGTACATCGGAACTTACACCGGCGATTTGATGCTATGAATTTGTTAGAGATATGATAGAAATATTGTTTATAATATATGTTAAATATATACTACTAAAGCATACTTCTAAAGTTTCTAAATGCATGCTATGAAGCACTCATGTATTTATTACAGTTTATGTATTTTCTAATTATGTTTCGAATTACTTAGTACAACGCTAGTTCATGTTAAAAAGATGCAGTTGGTCAGATTGCGATAGTATCAAATGTTATTTACATACAGATGGTTCTATTTCAGTCCAATTAAAAATTTGATAACAAAACTGTATTGTTAAAAAATATTTCAACCGACTTGGCGGTAATAAGTAATAATTTCACATTTTAAATGGAATCGCATTGTCTTTTTTGTGTTAATAAATCTTACATACTATTTAAAGGCAACTTTTATTAGTAAGGTTCTCTATCTATAATTCTTTTAGGATATTGAGGTACCTACACTTTTATAAAAATGTTGAAATTTTCTGTAAAGTTCTGTCTATACAACAATTTTCTATGAATTTAGAAAATTCATTATTAAACGGGATATAGCATTCTGAATCAATTACACTAACAAAATCAAGGAATTTTTCGATAAAGCACTCTGACGAACTGCAATAAACTACAGTTGTAGAAAAGATATATACAGGGGGTGTCGATAAAGCACAATATTTATAACTTCGCTACCAAGTAATTAAAAAAAAAGAAACTGCTGAAATAGATAATTTTATTTTTATTAGTAGCATTAGTTGCCAATGTATTTTTTCGGTTCTCGTTTTGTGGGTATGACGTCATCATTTGGTTTTTTTTTATAGCAATGGCGTCATTTTTTTTCCAATAGAAGTAAATTCTCTGTTCTTTTCAACGTAAAATATTTTTTTTAATTGGATGTTGTAATAAAGCTAAAACAAAAGACAACGCAGTGTTGATATGGCTATTACAGCATACTGTGCTGTAATGAGATATTAACGTTGTGGGGGGGACTCTTGCCGCAATGTAATATAGGCGATTAATGTGCAAATTAGAAAAAATACTGTAAAAAACGTGTGCCACAATGACATGTAATGCTCGTACTTTATAAACGTCATTGTGACACTTGTGTTTTAAAATACTATTTCGTCGACTAGTCTGTTTTATAAAAATAAAATCGACGTGTTTCAGTATTTTTTTTTTTTAATCATCGATAACAAAGCCGAAGAATATTGTGCGTTAATTTATGGACATGCTGTATATGTATATATAAGTAAAAGGCAATCTACTTTGAATTATTAAATGGTTTCTCGTTTGTTTAAGCGTGTTAGTAAAAACTTCGCAACAATTTCAAATTTTGTACGTTACGTAAGCGAATTTGAATTTAGAGCTTAACGCAAACCGCTTATCATAGATGGCTCTGTAGATTACATTCTATAGCTAGCGTCGTTCTAAGTGTCATGAGCATGAACAAGGGCACTGGTTGGCCTCTAAATGCTTTCTCCGCCTATAAATGTTTACATACGATGTAGAGGTGCGTTGCTTGCCGGCCTCTCTACTAAAAGAATTTTTACTTTTATCGCTTTTATGTGCGCCGACAATTCCTGAAACTGAGAGAGAAAAAAAAAAACAGTGTGTCAGTTTTTCGCTCCGACGGATCGCATTAAATTTACTCACCACTAGTATCTTGTTTGTGATGAGATGTTCGCTTTTTCGTTTCTGGAAGTTTAATTTTTTCGGATTTTTCCCGCGTCGCACCTCTTTCTGCTGTACTTCGTATCGTGGAGACAGTCATTTTGTGACGAATTTCGGGCAAATTCGAAGTGACGACTCTAAAAATTGCAAATTATACCGTCGGGTAAACAAACAGTGTATTGAACAAATTCGTTTCACAATATTTTATCTTTTAAAACAGGAATCCAAGTTTAAAAGTGTATTTTTGCAGTAAATAAATAGGATAACCAGCGGCGGTTGGTGCTAACGTCATAGGGAGGCCTATGACAATGATCAAAGTTCTTCGTATGCTTTCGTAAAATACGTTTCTATGTTACTAATTGTAAGTTATATGAAGGAGTTCGATCATTGTAATAGTCCCCAAGTGACGTAAGCACGAGCCGCCGTTGCTGATAACGTTTTTTTGGTAAATTATTTTAAAATTAAAGAAAGTTTGTAATTGCCTCATACAATGTGGTGCAAATAAAAAGAATACATTATTTGGCAAAACCAGCGATTTTAGAGAAGAAAATCTGAAACCCGTCGTTTTCTATTTTTAAAGGGGTGTTTCGTCAGATTACTGTTTTATTTTTGACATCTTCTATGTGTGTGTGATGACATCATCAATAACATTTTTAAATATAAATGTGGGTGTTGCAATACATCATTTGAAAGGTCTTTTGAATATCCATCTTTTTATATTGACAAAAAAACTAGTTATGAAAGTCCAGCAGATTTCTTAAGACAAATGAGATGGTGCGCTTCCACGCTATGCTGTCTTGGTTAGAAACTTCATGGACATAATGTCTTCCCAAATCGGTCGAAAAGGATCAATAGAATGGCCACTTGGGTCACAGGTTTTGACTCCATTTGATTTTTTTTTTTTATGAGGATACTTAAAAAGTAAACTGTACCAAAATAGACCACAATCTATCAATGAACTCAAAGAATGGATACGCAGTGAAGTTGCACAAATAACTCCGGAAGTTATACAGAAAGTTCGAAAAGAGTTCACTGCACGTCTTTCGTATTGTATTTTAACTCAGGGTTATCAATTTGAGCATTTGATTTGTATTTAACAAATTTATTGTAATAATAAATATGTTTGAAAGTATAAAAAACTTAAATACTAAAGCTTGTCCTATCCACAATTCAATTATTGAACCAGCTTTATTTATTTGTTTGTCACAATGTTTAAATTTAAAACGCATATGACTGGAGTAAAGCGAAGGGCAGTTTTTGAGAATAAACAAAAAGATTCACATAACTACCTGAAGTAACCTAACCTAATATACACTAACACAGGTAGAGCTAGAGGAAAGGATAGCATATGACAACATCTAAGATATATTTTTGAAAAAAATTGTGTTATCATTTAACGGGGAAGTTTGAGCAAAACTGCAGCAACTTAAAGACGTATATAAAAACTATCTAGATGATTACTTTCCCTGGGAATGTGTTCCGATATAAAACTAATTATAAAATCAAATGCTAAAACAGGAAAATAAAGAAAAAGGATCATAGATTCTCAATTTTGGAGAGGGAAATTCGAAAGAATAAGCGGTCCAAGGACTGGTGGATAAAAATGAGGAAAGCCAGGATGTGGCGAAGAAAAAGTTTAGTAGATAAGTTACGAGTACCTACAACAGTGAAATGCATATCGTAGTTGTAGACTTCAAGCAAGCTTTTGATTGCTTAAACCGAAATTCGTTAGTCACAGATATGTATAAGCTACAGATACCGGAGAATATCATAAGGTTTTTTAAATTGACTATGAAAAACTCCAAGGTTTATGTGATGACAAAAACGTTCTGTAGAGTTTGGCATAAACGCAGATGTGTCAACATCGCTGTTTAATATTGCTCTGGACGCAGTGATGAAAAACAGCAACCTAGAGGGAATGATTATCACTAAAGCAGTACAAGCGGTAGCTTACGTGGATGATCTTGCCGTTGTAGCAAGAGACCTGAAAAGTTTAACAGAAGTGATAAAAGTTACAACAGGAGCAAATATAAGGGGTCTGGAGATAAACCAAGAAAAAACTAAATATATGTTAGGAAATAGGACTAAGAAGAATTTTACATGTAATCTGCACATGAAAGTACTCCGATAGAAACATTTCGGGAAGGATCTATTCTCTCTTAGGTTCTCAAGCTTCCACTGGGCAAGATACTAGGTTTTATAGAGAACACCAAGCTGCTCGAGTGGAAGTAAGAGATTTAATAGGGACGGTACAATGAGCACCTAGCTCAAGTGCCTGAACTAAAGGTGTCCACCCTAACGTTATGAATGAATGAATGAATGAGGACTAAGAAAGGAGGCCGCATGGGATATATCGAGATAGCAAAATATAAATTTAAAGAGGTAGACAGTTTTAAGTACATGGGGGTGATAATTAATAATAGAAATAATGGAAAAATGAAAATTTCGCAGAGAATAGAAGCAAAGCTCAGAGCTTATTACAAATATAAATCAATTATGTCAAAAAAAGAATTAGTCCTCAAATATGCGAGCATACAAAACTGCGATAAAACAGGTGGTTACATATGCTGCGGAAGCTACTCTCTAGTGTTGATGAAGAAAAGATGAAGATTTTCCGACCCAAGAAATAATGGAAGGTGATGGATGGTGATTATCGGAGGCCCACGAACTTCGAAATAACGGAGTTTTTAGTAGAGTCATTGCTCGTAGGTCCGGATAATCTCCATGTTTGTTTAACAATTCGTTCACATTTACCAGGCGTATAAAACAAATTTAACAAATCATTATTGGAATATTCTTCAATATTCTTCATTATAAACTGTACTTGAGAAACTGAGACTTCAATATCGAGGTAGTACTGAAAATTATCTCAGAATCACACTTTCGGATGAGAGAACAAGTGACCTGGCCATAATCAACCCTTCTCTTGATATATAAGTATATTAAATTCGCCCAACGGTAAAAAGTATTAATGAGCGTATGTTTTTAGCAAGCTTATTACGTGGTCACACACATTACCAAATATTAAACTGATTTTGAAACTAAACCAAAAAAAAACATTTTCTTAATGAAAATATAGACTTTTGTGTAAACTTTAGACAGTTATAGACTTTTAGTTCATGTTATGGAAATTGGTAGTTGGAAACATAGCTTTAATAAGCAAGGCTGTTGCGAGGATAAGATTATGTTTAAATATGGTTTCAACTGACGTCAATTATGAGGAGTAGAAACAATATTCTCGTCTGCCCTGCCTACTCGTGCTTTTTACGGCGAGCAAATAGAGCAGGTTCTCAGTTACTCCAGTACCTACACAAATAAAAACAAAAAGGGAACAGCAATTTGACAGATGAAAAAACCTATTAATCTGATCAACATAAAAACAATTACGACTTGCTTACCTGCTATCTAACTTATTGTCCGAAGAACCATCCTTTCTCTTACTAATACTTGAAGATTTCGATTTACCCGTTGGTGTATTCTGTTCTGCCGACTGAGAAGATTTAATTTTCCTAATCAATCGATGCTTTCTGGACGGTACTTCCACGACAGCGGGCAAATCTTCAGATGAACTTCCGCGAGACTGTAACAGCGCCTCTCTACTGCTCGCTCTTTGCAACCTCCTCGCTTTCGTATTTGCCTTCGCTGCGGTATTTTCACCATTCGTCGTTTGTGCCTTATGTCTACTCTTTTGATCCGTCTTTGCTACTGTTGATTTCCGCTCTCTACTTACGCTATCTGCAGAGGAATTCGACGGCGTGTGCTTTACCTTTATTTTTCCGGTGCTGGTGCTTTTCCCAGTTGAAGTATGAGTGCGACTAATCTTATTCTGCTTCCAAGATTTAGTTTCCGAAATCGTTTCTAAAGATTTACCACTTCTATTCTTCCTTTCGTCGTCGGTGCTGAATTTATTTTGAATATCATCGACTGTATGTTCATTAACAGCTTGCAGAATTTCATCAGCAGCTTTCGTCAATTCCACTAAGATGTCGCTGTTAAACTCTCGCTTCGTCTTACTAGATATGGTTGGTTTCTTCTTCCGTAAGCTGCCAACGTTTTCATAGATCGGTTCTTTGTGTTTTGCGCTTGAACTGTCTCTTTTATTACCGGTAAATTGCAGCAAATCCGGTTTCTCCAACGATTCCCCGATTACCAAGTCATTTTTACCAATTTTTGGCGAAACTGGTACTCCAAAGTATCCCATTTCCGACTTCTTAGGTTGCCTTAACACCTCTTTACTCGGAGACTTATTCTTAATTCTTTGAGGCTGTTTTTGCCTTTCTAGAGATCCTTTTTTAGTGATTCCGTCTTCGATTTTTGTATCACGGCGTTTATTCAGTGTACTTTGACCGACTAAAGCGGGACTAGATAATTTCTTTACTTCAAAACTGCCATCTTCAGTCGAAGGCTTTGATATAAATGCTTTCCTCATTACTAACGGTGAGCGATCTGAGTTTTCTTTAGAATCTTTTCGGCAGATATTTTCTGAGCTCTTTTTGTTCTCCATTTTCAATTGTTGTCTTTGCGGACGCTTCGGGTTGGTATTTGCAATGTTATGCATGCTATCCAAGTCTATAAAATAAGGAAATTATTTAGAGATGATACTTAAAAATATTCAATTCTGGATTGAGGAACAATAGGTATATACTGCTCAAAATAATTAGGGAAATGCTTATTTTTGTTCGAATAACATTTCTGCTGTAATAATATAGTGCTATGTTCCCCCTTTTAATATGCTCCTACTAATAATTTTTTTCTTTTTAATGTAGGTAATTTTAATGTTATAAAAAATATTATACAAAACTTTTTTCAGAAATAAACCTTCAAATACGTTTTATATATGTTTTATATATCGCAGTTCATCTTCTTTAGATTTATCGAATTATAAGTATTGAGCATAAGCGTAATAAATCCCCATCAACAGATGGGACTCAACAAATAACTCAGGGCTATTAAATACACAACGTTACACTTATCTAAAAAGTTTCATCGATATCAATGTTTCCATTTTAAAGATATTTGCTTGGTTCCACACTTTATCCAAACTCTATATTGTTTTATTTCTTTATAATAAAATTGATATCAAGTTTTTGATTGTATGCTAGAATATCTAACCATAAATGAAGATGAATGAATGAAATGAGTAACAAGTTATTGGAGTAAAAGAGTTCCTCCAATCATCTTGAGCAGTGTATCGTTCCTTTTTGAAATATTTCAAGTTTTCTCTTTCTTTACCTATAGCTTTACCCGGTAACTTTTTTTAAATTGTAGCAGCATATTAGCCTTTCCATCAATGAATTACCTTTTTCTAATTGTGCATGCAAATCACTCCTTGTCCCAGATTTCGTAACGAGTTTACTGTAACGGGAAACGTTTTTTACCGCGCTAACTTTGCTCCAACTTCCCGAAACCACACTACTACACTCTTCGTCGATATCCACGTTCGAGCACAGAGATTTGCTCATGAAATTTTGCACCTCCCTGTCAGTTTCGCTGTCACTGTGAGCTTCCTCATACAGTTTCTTCAATGCCTCCAGTTGATCGGGTATTTTCCGGCCCACATCTAAATCAGTTTTACCTTTTTCAATATTTAGGATGGAACTGTCTCCTTTGATGGTATTTAAGATTAATGAGGTGGATTTGAAATTGGACAGTGAAGTCGTTATTGGAAGTTTAAACGGTTGACGCGCATGCAATTCGACCTTCGATAGCCTTCCATTAGTAGGTGAAGGTGTGAGATCGATTGTTATTTTTGTGGTCGTGGTGCAGCCGTTAGGATTATTATTCGTTGTGGTTTTCGAACAGACCGTGTGCTTAGAGCTGCTATCTTCCCTGCCAATTCGCACCACTAACCCTTTGTTTAATATGTGTCCCTTCACATCTGAAATTTGTTTTAGAATCTACAACTGTCGATTACAAAAGTAGTAGTGTTGCCGTTTTCTATTTTCTCATTAACGTGTTAATGCTAGTAGAGCCAAATACTACAAGAGATGCATGCACAAGTAGAATAGGGTACAGTATTATTTCTAATGGAAGATATCAACTTTTTAACTAACTTAGATATATGCCACTCAATCGTAGAAATGCGTCTCTGATTTTAGTTTTAAGTAGATTACGCGCATGAAAAATATCTTACATGGTAAGCGTACAATCGTTGAGTAGACGAATTGTAAAGGGATACAACCGTACACAGTTTGCAGGATCCGACATGTAGTTGGCGTATGGAGTCTTGTGGAATTCCTATGGGACTTCATACGCCATCTACATGTGGGATCCTGCAAACTGTGTGCGGTTGCAACCCTTTACAATTCCTACATTCAACGATATAGTCGTATGGCTTATAAAGAAATATTAATGGGCTTAGTAATACTTGGAAGAAATAAGAAACATTTTATTTTGCGAAAAAGGAATACTAATACAATCATTTTATTTCTTCATGAGCCACCTGTATTATTTTTACTACATACTGTTAAGAACGCAGAAACCGTCAAACTGGAAATTTGTTGATGTCGTGACAACGATTTTAAGTAACCTCATTAATTTTATGCAATTATTTTTAGTAACTGTAGAATCTATTTTAAATTAAGTCAGCAAAATTGCGACTTTCCTTGTTTTTAAAACTTTCTCTAAAAGGTCTTTTAATTCTCTTTATGGCATGTATCAAAAAGTAAGTTTTTTTTAATCAGTAAGTAAAAAATGCATAATTTGCAACCAGCGTAATAAAACACGATTAGAATGAAATGGCTTCAAATGCTCTCCCTGTGTGCTCTCCCGATATTTCGCATTTTTTTATGGTAACCAAGATAACTCCTACAATACTTGTTTTTGTCATATTCAATTATTATTTTTAATGGTGTTTTCCTCCACTTTTTTCCTTCTATTTTAGCTTTAGACGCTTATTTTGTTCGTTTCATCCTAATCAACATGCCCACCAGAAGGCAAACTGAACGATATCGACCCTCCACCACATCACAAATAAATTGGAAGAGTCACTTACCAAAAGAAATAGCCCTCTGTGCTTTCTTAGATATAGAGGGTACTTTCGAGAACATGCAGACATGATTCGTGCTAGGCATGATAAAATCATATCACAACTTAAGCAAAGACCTCTCGATTACATGCATAGTTTGTGTCAAAACCATACCTTGCGCATAAACCCTCAAAAGATTACCACCGTCGCTTTTACAAGGATAAGAGAAGTATCCCTCGAACCTACCTCCATGGGGGAAAAGAGTGAATCAATGATGAAGCTAAATACTTGGGGGTTACGTATGACAATAAATTGTCATTGAACTCCCATATCAATTACTTACGGAAAAAAGTCATAAAGGTATCGTTAGTCTGCGGAAGGTTGGTACGTCTCAAACCTCAAACGATCTTATGGTCATACACGGCAATCATTAGACCCATGATCACCTATGCCGCTCTGGTTCGGTGGCCAAAGACAACACAGAAGACTGCACAACAACAACTTCAACAAATTCAGAGACTTCCTTGTCTAAATATTACAGGAGTGATACAGGAGTCCTGCTGGAAATCCGTTACTACACATCTACATTCAAAAATAGGCTTATCGAGTATCCTATCTCTTAGTAGACTTAAGAGATTAAAGCCTGGGGCCATTAGAGGGCACCTTAAAGATCCTTTAAGATCCCAATATCAACTATCTGATTCACATTGCAAAAGACATGATCCCTATGCAATACAATTTTGATCAACCTTACAAAGTAGTCATCGAAAGCTGTGGTAATTGTAAGTCGGCATCCGGTAAGTAAGAGGACAGGCATAGGAGTCAGTGGGCCTAACTACCGCCTCAATATGCCTACGGGACTCCACACTAACATATTTTAAGCAGAGATTTCGGCTTACGCGCCGTAAAGGACTTCGTGATAGGGAGCGTTGAAGACTGTTAGAGCCTACACATACGAGTCTGGTCTATTGCACAAATATATATGTAAGTTAAGGAAACTGGAACCTAAGCCACCAAGTGATTGAAAGGGACAAAGAGGCAGATAAGATTGCCAAAGAAGCAGCCTAAAACAAGCAATTAAAAAATGGGAGGAAAACAGAAAGGCCTGCCACTAGCAGAATACACCAGGGTCGCCAAAGTTAGCAAACCTGGTGCTATCTTTCAGCAAAGGGGACCTTGAACTACTCGCAGGATTTTGGGATCCTAAAATACCATCTATATAGGTCACAGTGAGTAAAGGCAACAGCGCTATGGCCCACAATTCTAATTCTAATAGTATATAAGTATATTTTTCGTTGTTAATGTTTTGGAGTTGCTTTTTCTTTTTCTATCACGTTACTGCACATTTGTAATTTGTTTTCTTTATTATTATTTGTTTGTAACTTATTCTTTTTTTGGTACTTTAATAATAAATAAATAATCATTTTAGATGTTCTTTCAATTCAGTTGATAATATACAGCGCGCTAAAATTTATTGTTTCCTGATATTTTCAAAATTTAACATTCAACTGCTTTTATCCCTTAATTTTTAAAATCAGTCCAAAAAACATACAGCTTAGGTATTCAACTGACTGTACTATACCTACCTCTAAAAACGAGGAAGTATATTTATCGTAGATGATTTCATTTGCAATGTTTTAATTTTACTGAAAATAATTGAAAGTGTATTTTAATAAGTATGAAGGAAGAAATATTTGCAATATTAATGCGTTCTTATATATTGACCTAATATGATTCATCCAGTTTGACGGTCACTACAAAAATGATTAAATATGTTAAGGTAAATATAAATTATATTGAAATAAGGATAACTAATCTCTAACAAAACAATATGTATAGGTCGTGAAGCAATAATATAATACATTGGTTGTTTTACGGTTAATAGCGGTCATATAAGATTATAAGATGTCTGCACATTATCTTAAAAATTAGGAATAAATAGCTACTAATTACTACAGTTATGATTGTAAATGTGATAAAGTGAGGAACAATATTCATAATCGCGTTATTTGATGTTTTTAAGCAAAACACTCGGACAGGTCAATCTTATTTTTTATTTTAGCCACGTTGTGGCCTAAAAATTCTACAAATGACGTTTGCACAATCACGTCATCATAGATTTTTTTTTTAAATGTCAACCCCATTTTTGTTTGGCTGTTTTTTTATAGATGGTCCAACTACTTAAATCATGTACATAAAATTGTTTTTTTTTTTTGAGAAAATAACGCACTTAACATAAGAAATATAAATGTAACCTTAATGGAGGAAAATCTTAATTAAATCTCAAAAACAAACAAAATTTATCGCAAATGTTCAATTGCTTTGCGTCAACCATTTGGCACTGACCGATACGAATTTGTACACTTCGCTCAAGGCCACACTTAAAAATGTAAGCTTGTTTGCGCAAATTTATCGGGATCACGTGTGCATTACTTTTCACAGATGAAACAGGAAGTAATACGCGTAAATTTGACTTTTTAATACCAGCACTTGCGTATTTTAGTGTTAGTGAGAAAGAGGCATTTAATAAGTTGCGTAAAAGCGAAGATCCATAGTAAGCCCGGCTGATGGCCTAGTGGCTTGCACAATTGGTTATCAGTCGGTCGGTCCAGGGTTCATATTACACTCTGGTCAATTACGACGTTTGATGATGAGAAAGGAGATTCGGCTCTGCAGGGGTGCCTGATAAGTACACGTTGCTTAGGTTTTATCAACCCGCTTAGAAAGAAAAGTAAATTGGGCAAAGTCGACCTCGAGTAAATGCAGAGTTCAGATTAGAGGTGTTACTTCAAGCTGAAAAAATCGTCACCATTCTACAAGGCAGCTAGCCCAAAATAGTCGTACCTACCTGGGTTCCAGCACGGATTTATACCAAGGAGATTATTCAAGAAAAACAAATATCATCCTTACAAAGTCCAATTGATTCACAAATTAAACGAGGATGATCCAGACCGCCGCTTGCAGTTTTGTGAAGAACTAATATTACCGTGCGATTAAATAATATCCTCTTTTCTGACGAAGCCACTTTTTGCCTTGGTGGGACAATACATCGTCACAATTGCAGGTATTGGTCAAGAGAAAATCCTCACTGGACTCAAAACTCTCACATTCAACGCCAAGAGAAATTAAATGTTTAGATTGAAATAATCGGATGGCGTTTAACAGGGCCTTAGTTTTTTTAAGGGAACCTTACAGCAGCACGTTATTTGGACTTTTTGCAGTTGGATTTGATGCCAACTCTAACAGCAAGGTTTCCAAATGATCACGAGACAGATGTACCCCATCAGGATATTCGGTTTCAACAAGATGGGAGGCGCACCATCTTCAGGTGGATAAGACGTAGAGGAGCAACTGAGTAGTCACCACGTTCCCCAGCCTTGACTCTGTCAAACTCTCTGCGGAGTCATTTAAAACTTATTTTATTTATAAGGCCAAATAATTTAGATTGGCTACGACAAAGAGTTCGCGCTGAAGTGGAACACGCAAAAAAAATTGAGCTGTCATTTAAAAACATCTATGTTATTGTGCAAAAATGCATAACGTCATATGTAGAATTTTTATGCCACAAGGTAGCTAATTAAATAATAAAATTAACATGTCCGAGCATATCCATGCTTGAAAACATTAAATAACGCAATTATTAATTTTGTTCCTTACTGTATTGATACGTGACTTTCCAAAGTCACGTTTTTTAAAGCACTATTTCAAGTTTAAGAAACGAGTACCTAGCGTAGGCACGAGTTTTTCTTTTGTAATTAGAGTTTTGCAGTTATAAACGCATTAGTATTTTTACAAATCTATTGAGAATGTGAATTTTGTAGACGATTGCAGAAAAATCAATTGTTCTAATAACAGAATAGTACGAGTAAAAACAAATACATTTTTTTAATGTCGAAGCCAAGATACACGCATGCAGATTAAGATTACGTACTTAAATAAAACTAGCTACAAATACGTACCGTTTGAAGTATCTTCTCTGCGAGGCCACGTAGGATGTCTTCCATTTTGTTTAGCGTTAATATTTTCTATCACAGTAGCTTGACCACTTCCAAAATTTATTTTCGTAGAATAACCTTTGCTCTCTGCATCAGTTTGTTTTTTGCGTTCCCCAGTATTCTTTAACCATTGATGGGAATTTCTCTCGTCAATATTGGGCGAAATAATTCTTATACCGTTGGGTGCTGAGGTATCGTACGGTTTAGATACCGGTTTTAGATTCCGCAGTAATTTCTGAAACTCCGGGATCTCTTCTTCGTGAAAAGCTTCCTCATTCGTTGGATTTCTTACGGTAACAGTTGATCGCCAAATAGTCGGTTCGTCTCTCATGGACTTCAATCTGATATCCCATGGTCTGTTCTGTTGGAAGCTTTGTGAATCTCCTACGATGGAATCGCTCCCTAGAAGATACGGTTTTGGCTTGACGGGCTTGTTCTTCAGTATACCTTTGGGGATGTCATTGTCACCAAAATCTTTTGTATCTTCTTCATTCTCGTAATAAAGGCGATTGGTGTTAGATGTAACTGTTACTAATCCACGACAAATCTCATTATCTTCCTCATTAAAATTCATGGCGTCTTCATTAAACGGATCATCGCCAAATTTAAAAACAGGCAAACCGTTGCTTTTAAATTCGTCCAGAATCAAACCAGTATTCCGACGTCTTCTTCTAAAATTATTAGTAGGAGGTGGCTTTTCGTCAGTCTCCACGATATTCACCCTCCCAGATTCGGCAGTGAAATGCACCTCAGTCTTGCAAAATCCCACTTTTTTCTGTTTCCGGCTCTGCGAGAAATCATCACCATCTTCATACAAATCGTTGGTCAGACTCGTCCTTCGGAATTTCGGCTCTGAGTTCCGAGCCACGTATTGAGATTCATCTACCGCTATTGAATGCCGTTTCGTATTTTCCAACCAATCTTTTTCACCGGCTCTATCTAATCGGAAGAATCCCTTATCGTTGATCACAGGCGAATTGGTTATCGGAATGGTTATCGTGGTGCTATTCAAGTCTTTATTGACACTATTCCAATTGTAATTACTGTCGTAATCGCTCGGTTTTACTTTTATTTCCTGTATGGTATTCATCACTATTTCAGACGAATGGCAAATCCCACTATCGGTCGACGATTCTGTAGTTTTCGCTTTGGATATTGCTTCCTCTTCTTGACTGTGCATCTTCTCGAAGCCATAAGACTTCCGTCGATTGTACCAATCTTCGTTCTTACTCCCAAAATTGCTGTTCAGATGCTTCGAACGTGATTCAAGACTACCCGTGCCATTCAGATTTAATTTTGACAAGGTATTCTCCATACCATAGACGTAAGAACGTACTTTATTGGCTCCTGATCCATCCTTATTAGGTGGCATTTTACAGTCTTCAGTTACGATTCCATCATCTGGTTCCTCCTTATCTTTATAAAGATAAGCGCTTGGAGAACTGGTTCGTCGCAAGCGATTCCTGACTTGCTTTATCGATTCTACCGTGACAAATGAATTCTTTTTCTGTTTTCTGACAAAGTCATCCGTATCCTCTTTGTCTTCAGATGTGACGCTTTCCCTATCGTGATCCATATGAGACGGACTGGTTATGGATTGCAGGATTTGATCTAGCGCTTCAAAATCAACATTGTTCCCTCTAAGTGCTGTATTTAATCTGCGCCCTTTCTCGATGTCTTCTCGTATTCTGCGTACACTGCCTTTGTTTTCCGGAAGATCAGTAGGTTTCGATGGTGCTTTAATATCTTTGGGTAGCTGCAGGGATCGTCTTAGTTTTAGAGTGCGTCGCCAAGTTCGCAATTTTTCCAAATCTTCCAGGTCTTTGGCAATCTTTGTCGATTTCTCTAGTTCTGAAATGATAAACAGGTTATCAATATGTAGGTATGATGTTTCTACACTCTTGTCTACTATCTTTGCTTTTTGGATTTATATAATCTAAAACTTCCCAAAAACGTTTCGTTATATCAAAAACGGATAAAAATAAAAACGTTGCAAGTGAAATAGAATGGTTTCTGAGGGTTTCTTCCAAGGGATGATAAATAAGATGTTTAATCAGCTGCTACATATAACTACTCTGCTGATTTATCAAGATTACAGGATTATTTCTATAGCACATCTTTGCGTATTAAACTAATAAACACCTAAATTCTGAGAACAACCCGTATATTATTTAAACAAATTAAGTAAATACTGCATATAAAAATAAAATTTGTAGAGAAACACTTTGACTGTCATAAAAATAAAATGCTTTTACTACTGGAATGTAAATGCTTTTAAATCACTCACACCCCCACGACTTTTTTTTACTCATTAAGAAAGTAGTTGTCCAACTCCTACACGCTTAATAACGTGGGCGCTTTTGTTTGTTAGCGAGAATTCACGCGCATGCATGCAATCACACACCAATACACACATCTTTACCGCTCGAAACGTTGGGATGTTTCGCCGTCGAATTGCTATCTTCGCTGCTCGTGCTTCCTCCCGTTCGTATTGAATTCGAATGTTCGTTCTTCTTCGTATCGGTTTCGACGTCGCTAGTATCAACACCGTTTTCCTTACCAGTTCGTCGTTCACGTACGGGCGTCCTCTGGAGGTACTGTTTCACCGCATCGCCGTGTATTTGGTGACATAATCTGGACACCCTGCGCAAACTTGCAACGGAGTTGTCGTCTGTCGTTTGAGAAGTCGATTCGCCGCGGATGTTCGTTTGCTTGGACAGGGCTCGTCTGGCTATGCTCCGGCCTAGACTTGCTTTTGATTTTTGTATAGACACGTCCAGATGATTTACGGGGAACTGTAAGGACTAAAACAAATTAATAAAGTGTTTTCAATCGGTTCTTATATCGTGAAATGAGGTGAATCAGGACGGTTTTAGGATGTTTTTGTAAATAACTTTTGTTGTGAAAAAAGATAAAAGTGTCCCGATTGACCCCGCAAATGAGGTCAATCGGGACACCTAATTTATTATGATCGATTAATCCCTGTAATGGGGCATATCGGGACAAAAAAAGTTTGTGCAAAAAGCGGATTAAAACACCAAAAATAACGTGAAAGTGGTTTATTTATTAAATTAAAAACAAATATTGTTTACATGAACCGAAGTAAACTACAGAAACTATTAAACACAAAATAATCACAAAGAAATAATGACTATTGATTAATATAAGCCTATCGACTCAATTTCTTTGGAAACTCGTAACCGCCTCTTCGCAAAATAGTCGGTTTAGACAACAACTTTTTTATTTGTTCTTTATTAACTTCACAGATATCGTCTATCGAAGAAAAAAATTTGCTTTTTTCTATTAGGTCGAAGGAATTTTCCACTGACTAGCTTGTCATGTAGTATCTTCTGAATTAAGCCAATAAAATATTTGTCTTTTTTATCGGTGCAATATTGGATTTCAACGAAATTATCTTTTTTTTTTTTTAATTCTTGACTTCCACCTCGGCTTCATCAGCCGATGATGGATTATTTATGTCGTCCGAAATATCGAGCTCCTCAAACTCATCAAGAGTATAGAAATTCTTTTCTAGGACATCCTGGGTACTAGATTGAGAAGGGCCAGTTCCAGAAAAATCTTCTGTGGAAACGCTCTTTCCTGACTCTTACGTTTCATACTTGGTTTACAAGCATTTCTTGCCTCAGTTAGCAAATCTATAATGGAAGCAGTTCAGTACTGAGGTTTTGTCTCGCTTTATTGGTTTCGTAAGTGGCTGTGTAAAATATGTTAATGAGGGGGGAAATCCTAACTAATTTTCAAAACATGGTTGATCAAACCAACCACTCGAATTTCGTCCGTAGCGAACGGTCTGACCTCCTTGCGTTGTTACTTGACCTCTTTTATGCCTTGATAATGTTGTCTTTGGAATTGCATAAGCCTGGGCTGCTTATTGACCTCTTCTGATCTGTCGTAGTGCCGTTCGTATAGCTTTGATACGCCCTTGTGCCAGGTATTTTTTTGTAGGTGCGGACCATTGTCCCGATTGACCCCCGAAAAAGTTGCTTTTCGCCTTAATACATATACCTACCTGCTATTTTTTTTTTGTTTAATTTTTTTTTTCTTACTTAAATTTACCTATAATATATCAAATTTTCAAACACCTACCTGTTCAAGTAGGAAGGGTGATACATCTTTGAAAAGGTCCGCTTATTTGCAATCTTTTGGCGCTTAAGAAGAAGAGACTTTAATTACAATAACCAATGTAGGGTAGAGAATAGATCCATCCACCATGAACGGAGGAACGTTAAACTTTTTTGGATTAAATAATTTAAATAATCTTTGCTCTAAGTTTTCGCAATCTAGTTACCCTCTATAGGCAAAAGAGAGTTATTCGTACTGCGTTAAAAAGGCCGCGATTTTTTCGGAAAACTCAATATTTTGATACTCCCATATTTATGTTAGGAGGTATTACTGTTTACAAAGATAGAGGTGTAATCTCACAAAAACAGTTATTTACATGAATGTAGTACATTCAAAGCATAACTCAAGATTATTTGAGGTATTAACCTATTTAATAAACTCGATTCTTCGATCAAATCAATTTTAAACATAAGATAATTTAAGTAAAAACTTAAACATACTGTCGTATGTATACAGATGTTAGGTAGGTTCGATTTAACAATTCCTTACACGTTATGCATGGGAAATTGCATGCAATATATCCGTAGACCAATCCTGTATATAGTTTTAGCCAGAAAAGCACGTATCTACGTATGTATTAAATCTTAATGTTTATAACAATTAACAACAAGAGAATGCAATGACGTTTTTATATATGTAGGTATAAATAAGTAAAATATCCTTACTTGTAAATCCTCAAGGCCCGGTATGTTCAGCTCCTGATGCGCCTCCTGGCCAGGTTTCTTGGTCCATCTGCTGCTGGATACCGTATGCGTTTTTATCACTTGGAAACGGCTACCCGGTATTTGACTTTGGAATACCTCTAACTGTCGCCTTGCTTCCTGCTGGAGATTCCCGTCCACACCTGAGCGGGCTCTGCAGTCTACTACCTGTAAAACGGAAAATATGACGTCTGTTTTGATTATAATTCCACTCAGAAGGTTACTAATCATTTAAGCATACGAGCGACACACTCATGCATACGAAAACGTTGACACGGTAGGATGAATCTCTCGGTTTATGTTTTATGCCGCCGAGGCGGCTGACAATGCCACACGTTCGATTTTATTCTCGGAATTTCTATTCCGAATATACCTGAATTTGTGATCTGCTATTATTTCTTTTTAATCATACTTACGATGGAGGTTGGCGAACTGTAAATCGTAAATTTTGATCAAACTTTGTAAGTTTGTAGACTTCATGGAACGTTATGCCACAACACTCTCCGTTGCGGCGGAACTTCCACTTTAGGGGGTGCCAACTGACCTTAAAATTCGACCCAAATTTCGTTTATTCAAAATAACTTTTAAACGGTAAAAGATTTCTTCAATTTTCTTGAGCATTCTTATCGTGTATCCATTAAACTTATCAAATTTGGGCAAAAAAACCGGTCCTGTAAATTTTTCCCAAGCAAGTTTTGCCTATCATATAATGCAATACTGTTTAGAATAAAGAGCCACTTGTTTGAAGTGAATAATATTTCTTAGGTATTCCGAAAAATTTAAAAGAGGCTACGGGTTTTAATTACATTTTATAATATTGCACTTTACATATAAACTAATGTTATTCGGGTAGTAACTACAGATTGGATTTTTATTAATGTTTAATTATATTTATATTACTAATATTTAATAATTTAAACCAGTACCTGTAGTCCCTTTTCAATTTTTTAGAATACCCCCCAATAGACAATACTGTAAACGTTTAATAACCATTATAATCCGATTAATACAAATTGATGTCATTTTAAAATATCGTGACGGCGCCGGCGACTACACATATTGTAAGTATCAAATGTTCAACGTTACGACGCAGTCAGTACACCATACGTTAGTTGCTTAAGCCTTCCCCAAAGATAAAAATCTAAAAGTGACAGCTCTTGACTGTTGGTTAGCCATGAATTATAACCAATTTATTTCTATCCATTTATACCAAACTTGGAAGTTATCCAGTTTCGTATAGTTATGGAACTATGAGCCCGACGCAAATTTAAGACAAAAAGAGATGTAGATAAGTAACCTGAAAAGGGACCAGTGAGTTGACTAAACTTACTTTGTTAAGACTACGTAGCGAAATTCTTAACAATTGAAAAGCAGCAATAATAAAATATTGATTGACAGGTTATAGGTTCTAAAATGACCTACCTACAAAATTCCATCACACTTTGTGTGAAATAAAACACGAGTGCTTGCATAACGGTATTCAAAATATTAGTTGCAAAAATTATTAACAATCATTATTTAGCGGTTTTTTAATTTTATTTCTTAACAAAGAATTTCAGAGAAAGAGACTAAGGAAAGTCGCATTATTTGTAGGCATTGCCTTTGTTAGTCTGCGTTAAGTAACTCACCGCTGTACCGCTATTGAAAATCATTCTTCGCCTACGGATTATATGTCCTTTTACATTCGTAAACTTTGCGGTATTAATATGTATGTTTTCTACCCACTTCTTCTTGGAAAATACGAAATAAGTAGTGCTGTCCAAGACAACACCACAGCTTTCGTGTCTATTGAATAAAAGCACAAAGAAATCAGCAGAATGGTTGTTGAAATATGGTCGCTTGACGATGCGTGATGATACATTATGTCAACGCTTCTTTTTCATATATTTTTTAGAACTTAACAATGCTTATGTCAAAGAACCGGAGTCCTTTTTGTTATTAATTAAAACAAACACTTGGAACCAAAAAATAAATCCGTTTAGCTAAAAAATATCAGCTGGAATAATGTTGCATTTCTAAGTACTAACAATAAGTGTATGTCTATAGCCAAATCTAAACATGTTAATTTATGTTTTGAGGAAAGCGGAATATTTCATAAAGAATAACTTTTCACCGTAAAATGCATATTAACAAAGTTGTTGCTATTGTTACACTTTGCATTGAATCGAAAATGACATTGATTTCAATAATTCATTTCGCTTTTTTTAATCATAGACAACATCAGCGATATAAACGTTATTTTAAAGGCAATTTTAAATTCATTCTCTTTACTTTTAATCTGGCAACTGCAATTACGACTTTAGAAAAACCGTTACGTCACTTAGCGGTTCCTTTTCGCGCGGGAGTATTTAACTTACGCGCCACAAAATTTAAACTCGCTTATTTTAAATTGATTCATTTAAGCGCCAAACTCTTAGACGCTTCGTTTTTTGATGATCCTTTGTGCATCTGTTGACTTTGCTATTGGTTCATCCTTTTTTGTACCTACTTACCGAACCTTTATAAGGGCTCTGCACGCTACGCGCGCTCTCTGTTCCAGTTCAGTTAATTTGCCGTTGTGACGGACTCGTTTTGACTCGAAAACACAGAAACCACGTGCTGTCCATTCAGCTTCGAAGCCCCTTGTCTTCAAGCAACAGCTAAGTAATCTCTGTTCTCTTCAGTTAATTTTGCCGGTGCAACGACCTATTTTAACTCGAAACACAGAAACCACGTGCTGCCCTCCAGCATACACAAAAGCTTCGAACTCAGCTTCAAGCTACAGCTAAGTAATCCTATTTAAAACGTATCTATCGCTCTCTTTTATTTTGTTTCATTACTGTTGCTATTTATATTCTTTTAACTTGTAATTGCCAGTAACTTTGCTCTCACTAACAATTACTTACTATTCACTTATAGAAACGGAATAATTGCGTCACTTTTAAATTAATCTCAGGAATTCGGCTACCACCTGCTTCTTTTTGCCTTAATTTTAATATCAGAAGACAGCAACCACGTGCTGTTCTTTTTACATTAATCTTAACACCAGAAGTCAGCAACCACGTGGCCAGTTTTTCTTTTTTTCTTTTTTTTTTTTTTTATTATTACAATAAAGTTATCGTTACGTTTTGGATCTTTCTTTTTTTATTAATCATTACAGCGACTCCAAGCGTCATACTCGTGTGTACCGCTTTTCTTCCTAAGTTGCATCAGGTGGAGCACACACTGCGTCCGCACGCCACGCACACCTGATCGTAACACTATTTGTAAGGCATTCATAGACAGCCTGTATATATATTATTTTAATTATCTTTAACTTTTCTTATAGTCCTAAAATCCGGTCTGTACTTCTGACTTAATTTTAATGATAAAATCCTTTATTACTATGAGACAATTTAGGCAACCTTAAACATTCTAACGTACATTATCGATGATGCAACTTTAAATTTTTAATGTCAACGACATTCCATGCAAAAATTCGTAGCGTTATATTTCAAATATTGTAATAAAATCCATGTTTTACTACATGGTTCTACTACCACTACATACGTATGTAGCAAAACGTCGACATTATAATTAAATTCGCTATTGTTCTGGATATACATGCATACATACATATTCAGTTTTTCACGGTCAAAAAATATTCAAAAGGCTGTTATTGTTTCTGCATAACCGGAGCGAACAAAATCGACTGGGTTATTGTACGAAGAATGTGTATCCTTTCTCGAAAGCAATGACCCAGTTTCCTCTCGAAATGATGCGGATATACAAATGGTCAGGCACCAGCACTTTTAATTAAACAATGCACGCGATTTATATATCTACAATATAGGAATCCGATATACGGACGATTGTTCAAGTTTCATTGTAATTGCATTGTGGCAATATGATAAATACGGTACGGTTGCGATGTAGAATGTTCATTTGCTTTACATGCGGGAGTCATATGCTCGATAATGATACTGCCGAAATATGCAAATAAGCGTTAAGGGATGAAAAAAACTTGATTTATCTTTGTGTATATCCGTAACTGCTTTAAATAAACGCTTTCCCGCATTTTGAACTATCCTTTGTACTGTTTTTCTATTGGAATTACGTCGAAGGTATTCTGGAATCTATTTCGAAGTTCTTTAATGTCTACAAGACTCCCCATAAAATAAATCAACATGACTTAAGTCAAGAGATCTAGCCGGCAATTCAGCAACACCACTATTTCTAACCCAACTGTTTGAAAATTCTTGAGTTGAGTAAATCCTCGCAATTGCTACATTATGAACAAGTGCGCAATCCCGATACCACATGTTGTAGCTGATTAAGCCGAATATTGTTATTTAAGTAGTTAGGTATGTATGTATTTAACAAATTTTGTTGTCCCAGAAGATCCACAAAAAAAGTACCCGAAATTATCACCGAGGAACCTTATACCTACTTTGTTAGGCCCGTTTCACAGTATCCATAATTTAGTAAGAAATTTTGTTCTAAATATTTCGAACTGTGGTACACACAATTTTTTTTTTTAAATTGTGAAGGAAATTTTGTACTAAATATTTAGAAGAACATATTCTAAATATTTAGTACATATTCTAAATTTTCTCACTAAATTTTCAAACTAAATGTACGCGCCCAATACGTCTAGAAAATATAAAATTCATTAGATTTTGTCGATGCTTGTGCTGTTAGTGTTCGTGTGTCGTTTTGATTTCCGAAATCAATGTACCTACTGGGTGGGCATAATTGAATGATTTCATATCAATTATTCTAATTTATTTTCTTTTAGCAAAATACTTCAAACAAAGGTCCTTAGTAGGGGGTACAAAATAAGATTCACCAGTGGTAATGACCATAATCGCTATATTTATTTTGCCACAAAAAAACCTTTGCAAATATAACATAACCATTTTACCTTTACGACTTTCATTATATATGTATTAATTACTCAAAATTTATAATTATTAAAATAAACTTTAATACTAACGCAAGAACATTCATTTCGAGTTTTTATCTTGTAATATGCAATAATACATGTTTCAGACATTATTACTAGCATTAATTATTATAAAAAGCCTCTGAATATCAATTATAAACTGATCAAATAGTAAGTGTCAATTTCCCTCTACGATAAATAACCAATGTAAACTAGATATTTTACCGAGGAAGATTGGTCGATGACGCCAGTCTTTCAGCTATAGACCGGGAGTTTCGTGCCCGGGTTCGTATCCCAATTTAGCGTAATTTTTTTAAATTGTTTTTTCATTTTATTTAATCTTTTTGTATTTTCTGCATATGATTCAAGTCTTTTAAAGTGAGTTTAAAAAAAAAGAATAATTAATTCAAAAATTAAGAAACAACAAAATATGATATTCCAAATTGGGTGCTTGTCAGTTGTATTCGGGATAAAATTTTATATACATATATGCGTGCTATATATTGCACATTAAAAGTAAAAACATATACAAATAGTAAAAAGTAATCAAGTATTACATATACAAATTTATTTTTTGACAATTTTCACGTTCAATTATTAAAATATATACAGTATGTGTAATTTTTAATTAAGAAAAATGAATATACGGACTGACAATTTTCACGTTTAATTATTAAAATATATATACAGTATGTGCAATTTTTAATTAAGAAAAATGAATATACAGGGTGTACCGACGATCCCAAATCAATCACAGGTGTAGACGGGGATTAGCGGAGAGTGGTGCGATTTTGGGGGTCTGCTGAGGTGGGTCGTAATAGATTATCGAACAAAAGACTGCGAGACGCGAAGCGTCGAGTCTTTCTACAATTGAGAGGCAAGAATTAAGAAAAATGAATGTATAGGGTGCACCGACGATCCCAAAACCAATCACAGGTGTATACGGGAGTTACCGGAGAGTGGTGCAGTTTAGGGGGTCTGCTGAGGTGGGGCGTAATTAGTCATCAAACAAACGACTGCGAGACGCGAACCGACGAGTCTTTTTACAAGTGGGAGGAGTTTGAAAAAAAGTGGAGAGTGGTGCGGGTTAGTAGGTCGTAATCGGGAATCGAACTAAAGACTACGAGACGCGAAGCGTCGAACCTTTTTACAAGTAAGAGACAAGAATTAAAAAAAAAAGGAATATACAGGGTGTAACGACGATCCCAAACCGCAGGTGTACGAGTGTTCGCGAAGAGTGGTGCGGTTTAGCCTGTACGCTATATTGTAATTCCTCATTTAACGACTAATTAGTTGGCTGGGTGAACGGCTCCGTCTTTCTAGTTAATACTAATGCAAGAAAATTTATTTTATTCGCACAAACAGTGTGAAAATGATATATATGTATTCAACCTCTTTCCACATTGAATTCAAAGAATAAAATAAATGTAATTTTTATTTTTTTTATTTTCATATCTACTTACTTGCTTCTTGGGCGTATAAATATTTTGCAAAGTGTGTCTTGTTTTTTTTTCTCGCTTTCTATTAAGCCAAGTAAATAATCAATTTGTAATGTACTTACATAATCTCAAGATATTTCAGTAGGACAAAGGATCCTCGCCTCTTAATTTGCAATTTTAGAATACCTTTCCTTTCATGTCACCTGTTTAACCAATTATTACACCGTATTTACGGGAACACCGATTCTTAGTAATTTATCGTTTCCTTTTTATTTCGTTGGGTAATAAGCATTCAGAGATAATAGGGACAACAACAATGGTTGGTCAGCTATTTTCCGACAATATTAATCTGTTTTTCGTACTAAATATTTAATTTAATGTAAAACAGGCATATTCATTAGCTTCGAAATATTTTATACTAATTTTCGAAGGGAATCTTTTTTATATGTACACTTGATGATTGATTTTGTTTTAAATTTAAAATCAAATTTAAAACTAAATTTCGTGCTGAATTATGGATAATATAAAACGGGCCTTAACGGTTAACAATTTTTTTTTAGCTGAAACAGCAAAAATAATTGGCAAAATTTCCTTCAAATTTTAAAATTAACTTCCTCTTTTTGTCAAAATAACGAAACAAATTTGTCAAGATGAATCATTCAAATAGTATATTAACCTGTAACTGTTATTATTAATACTCCAGATTTTGAAAAGTTGACAAATTAATTTAGTTAATCAACAAGAAAATGTTGTAAATGTGAAGACCATCATTGTTAACTTAACATTGCTCTACCACAATGTATTTATTTCTTCTGCGTTCACTTGTACTTGTAGTATTAGTGCGTTGATTTGTAACAACTAATCCGATTGGCTATTTTGTTAACATTATGTTAAAACTACTTCATATTTTAAAATGATATAGTTTACATCTAATCGAACTGTATGATCGTGCAGTCATGTTGTGGTCACCAATTAGCTTTCGGTTGCGTCCATGCCGATCCAGACATGAAATTATAAACTGTTGAACATTTCGACTATCTTTTATTAATATGTATACATATGTAACAAAACAAACAATATTTATCATCGATGAAGAGAAACGAGATATGATAAGTATTATTTATTCCTACTTACTGGGTTAGAATTCCTTTAGCAATTTTAAATGACTGTTTTTTTCAGCTTCTTTATATTTTGCAACTTTAATGTTTTTATATCTTCATATTTCCACAAAAATATTAATTCATTAGTTCTTATTTACGTAACAAAGAATACGATTTAACAAATGCCTCGCTTTGTCTAATAACTTTCTCTGTCATTAAACTTATTAATTGCTTACAGAGCACCACACGAAACAAGAAAAAGAACGAATCGCAAAGAAATAATTAATTTGTAACAAGCATGCTTCGCCACTGACTCATTTCAATATTGCATTTACAATTAATACCTTTCGAACATATGTTCTGTATTAAAAATGGTGGCAATACTATAATAAAACATTACATTAAGCGGGTATAACGTACCACATATTTCAAATAAGAGGCGTTTAATATTCCAACACAGGGGTAGTTTAGATATTTAACCAAAAATGAGAACTGCACTCGGGAACAAAAACTATCGAAACAAAGCACATATACACTTCTAAACAAACTATTATAGTAATTAATTGTACCTATATATAGTTGTAAATATATAACGTGTTCCAAGCACCAGATATCGGAACTTTAGCGATCACGTGCGCAATATTTTACTATAGAGAAATTGCCGTGTACTGTACTGCTTCGATTTTTACATGAAATAATAGCTGCAGTTTCTGCGTGCACACTTTCACTAACCTCGTAGGATTTAAGGCCTTCGCAACGGGGCTGAGCACGTTTAAATGTAACGAGCATATGGCGAGTTGTGCGTAAACTAATTAACTTGTTATAGACTCTGCCAGAACAGATACATATATGGGTAAAATATTTTGGTATGTGTCTTAGGACCCTTAATACTGTCGAACGTAATTTAATTATTACATATCAAAGTGATTTAATTTATATAGTTCCTTCAGACAAGACGGTTAACAATACTCAGATATGCAAGAACTGTAGAGTAGTAATAGGCACACAAAATATCCGATCACTACACACTACAACGATTTAATTAATTTTTTCTGAATTTCGTGGATTTCCATTTTCAACCGAAGACAATTACGTTGAGATGGGTTCCAAGCTACTCTGGGATCAGAGACAACGAAATTGCTGTCAAACTAGCTAGAGACGCCAGTGAACGACCATTCGCATGTCCAGAACCGTCGTGTCGGAGTTCTTATGGCGGCATAAAAGCTTTTGCCAGATCTGAACTCGCTGCTAGTCACCGCTCCTATTGAAATGGACTTGCCGACGCGAGACATTGCAAAACCCTCGGGATTCATCGAGGCGAGGAAAGACTCCGCAAGGCAGTCTTTATGAGCAGGAACAGAGTAAGTCTACTTACGGGAGTCTTAACTGGCCACTGCGCACTGAACAAGTACTTGCACCGCATTGAGCAAGTGGACTCTCCCCTGTGCAGTAACTGTGGGAGAGCAACAGAAACTTCTGTGCACCTCCCGCCCGGCAGCAGACAGGAAGAGACGGAGTCATTTAGGGGTCGCCCGGTTAGACGAACCAAACTTACTCTCATCCAATTTGCGGCCACTTTCTTCGGGTGCAACCAGGTCGAGAGAGCTAAAACATCATGGAGCCACAATAGATTTTCTGGACGACTTGCTTTACGGGGTAAACCTGCCCATGAAGGTCAAAAAAAGGGGGAGACATTCGAATTGAAGAGCACTGTACAGGCTGTTCCTCCGAAGACTGGGTCTTCGGGGTGGTTGGCAGCTCTATTTGTCATTTTAAAAAGAAACTTATTCTGCAAAAATTTTATAGAATCCAATGCTGCACAACCTAAAAATATTTCTGACTATACAGAGTGTTCCAGAAGTAGGCAAACGCATACCTACTCCATTATTTTAAATGGAACACCCTATATATTATTTCATTTCTCAGTTCTACACAGAAAAATAACATGACTTCATATAAACTACTATATTTGATAAAATACAAAATGACAATTTACTGTAAAGTGGTGTCCTCTAGTGGTAAAAGTGGACATTATCACAGAATTCTGTGAGATTATACTCAATTAGCAATTTGGCAACGTTGTAAAAGCAATTACACAAAGAAGTTTGTATGTGTTGATTGTGTGGCTCGGTCCGTCACATTTTTGTGTGTAAAAATAATTCAAGCTAGTTTTCAGTAAACATGGTTTATTTCGTTCACAACTAACGAACACTATAACTACTCTTTGTACAATTATATTACACACATACTTAAAATTGTTTAAAAATACATTGAGAATTGTGGAGGAAGACAATATCAATAAGAAGACAACAAAGATTCAGTAATTTCTATTATGTTATAGTGATGATGAGAATTGGTCATAAAAATTTGAATCATCAAACTCCCTGAGAGTTCCGTAAAATCGAACGGCTTTACAATTTCGAGGAAAACACATACATATGTGGTCTACCCTGCACTAATCTACTACAATCGACACTTATGAGAGGAAGCAAATCTGGTACAAGAAGCTGCAGCTTCTAACACATGTTAAACCCAAGGCAGCAAATTTTTCATTGACGTCTATAGAAAACGACATTATTAGGTATGTAATCGCCAAAGATTACAGACGGACATGCATAAAGTGCATGCCATGGAAATGAATAGTGAAGAGCAATTATGAAATAGAATTAGAAAATCTACAAATGCGATTTTTCAGAAGAGCATATTATCTGGAAGTTTTGTCAAGGTATGCAAAAAACTTACCTTGCCGTACTTGTGCGAAGAATTATTCGTATTAGCTGTCCAATGGTCTGTCTCTCGTCGAGCTCTTTCCAGAACACCAGTGAGACTGTCTATACGGGACCATTCCCGTACGTCATGATTATGAAATGGGGAAGCTCCTCCGCCATTGGGGGCTGCAGCGACTACTTCCATCTTCTCCACGAATACTGCTTGAGTAGATCTTAAGTAGTCTCTTGATTAATGGCAATTAATTTTGGCCTGAAAGCGAAAAAATAAATATTGTACAAACCAAGATAAAATATCAAGATGTCCAATCATACAATTCATACTTGTGTTTCACTAAACTATTTCTTATATTTTCTTTTATAATATAATGAATCATAAAAATTTCAACTGAAAACTAAATACTTGAATTAACTTTTTTTTTCTTTAATTATTGCTATAAAACTCTGTATACCACATTTCTTAATATTCGAATTACGAAACGGCAGAGCAGATGTTGATTCGTAGTGTGTGGGTGGTAAGTATTAATTGCTTGAGGTATATGCTGCGACATTAAATGTCATTACGCGTATTATAGTCAAAAGTCAGACAACAAAAGTTGTTCTGCCACATACATGCATATATCCAGTGTTACACTCAAAAAAGTACATAGGAAATTATTACTATAATATTGTAGTTGAAAAAATGTAGTTATAGTTACTACAATTGTAAAAGCCAGTCCTAATCCGTTCTCGTACAGCTTACTACATTATTGTGTCTAACATTGTGTAGTATATTTTAACAGTACAACGATATGAATTTGTAATATATTTTTGTTTTAAAGTACTGTAGCATGAATTACTACAATTATTAAAAAATCTATTACAATGTATAAACACTTTGTTCACAATAGTATGCTAAACTTTCTTGTATTAAAGAGTCGAATATAATGTAGTCGAATTTAGTACAATTAGGTTTGAAAATTCAAAATAATGTAACACCTTCAGATATATATTATATTAATTATTGTAGGTATCTAATATACCTATAGAAGTAGGATCAACTTGTTTATTAATATCCGTTTCATTTGAATCTTATTAAATTAGATATCCCGACGCGTTTTTACTATATTGATTATTGATACAAATATAAATTATGTGCGGAATTGCGGAAACGAAGGTGAATACTGAATAAACGCAAACAAAAATGTGTTTTGATCTTCTCAGTGCCAGCAATTGTGGATTCAGTCTAATTTGTTTTGAGAAATTATCTCGCAGAGAAATTCTATAAAGTATTACAATATTATAGTAAGCTCTCTTAAAAATAAAATGACCGTACTGACTCTATTATTGTCGCAATTTTTTTTACAAATTGTAATACACATTCTTATACACGTTAGACACAATTCTGTGTGACTTTTCATTACAAATTGCGCCTGGTGCATATATTACTGTAATTTGTAGTGATATGGAATACAATTGTAACAAAATTTGCAAGTTTTGTTTTGGGTGTACACATACTATATATATTTACATGGTACTACATAAAAAACAAAGTTGGTTGCTTACACCAACATGAGGAAACTCAATGACCTAGGCGGCATTAGACTGTTTGGGTAGGAGCTACAATTAACCAAAGAAGTAAAGTATAAGTAAGACCAGGGCTACGCAACTATTCTGGCGCTGCAGGAGAGTTGTTGGTAAAACCTGGGGACTGAAACCGAGGGTGATCCATTGGCTATACACGGCTGTGATGAGACCGGCGATGGCTTATGGGGCAGTGATCTGCTGGAAAAAGACAGAAGTGTCCTCCGCAGTGAAGCTGCTAACCGCTGCCCAGAGACAAGCATTGCTAGGAATCACTGGTGCAATCAATAACACAGCGACCGCTTCTTTGGAGGTCATTGTGGGCCTCCCCCCGCTGGAGCTTTATGTGAAGGCGGAGGCTATGAATGCGATCCTTAGACTGGAAACCAACAATTTGTGGCATCCCAAAATTAGGGTTGGAGGGCACACTGATACTACGAGTACGATACTGGACGGGCCATTGCTGCATATGCCCACGGACAGTATGGCACCCGAAATTATCTTCACTGAAAAGGTGAAAATCTCCATACCGAACAGAGACTAAGCACGTAGGGTTATCACTGCTCTAAATGACTGGTTCACTGACGGATCCGAATCTAGCCAGGGCACAGGAACCGATATTTGCGGACCGAGTCCTAATCAAAGGGTATCCATTAGCCTAGGGAAGCATGTGACGGTCTTCCAGGCAGAGATATTCGCCCTTGCAGCCTGCGCAGAAATGATTGCAAAAGGGGGCTGCATGAAGAGGAAAATAAGTATAATGACTGATAGCCAGGCTGCTATCAGGGCAGTCTCGAGCGCTGTAACTAGGTCAAAACTAGCTAGAGACTGCAAACAATCCCTCAATATACTGGCACAGGATCACACGGTGTCGCTGATTTGGGTGCCGGGATATGAGGATATAAAGGGCGATATAATAGCCGACGAACTAGCCAAGGAGGGCTCTAAAAGCCACTTCATAAGTCCAGAGCCCGTATGTAGGATTACCAAGGATTGTGCTAAAAGGGTAATCTCGACCTGGTTAGACCAAGAAAGTACAAATAAATGGAGGACGACTGAAGGTCAACTCCATACCAAAGCACTAATAGGGGATGGGGATGCTAAGTTCTCTGATAACCAACTTAGACGCAGCAAGAAAGAAGCTAAAATCATTACTGGGCTGGTAACTGGACACTGTCCCCTGAAAAAGCATCTATACAACACAAGTCGAGTAAGCAAACCGTAGTGCAGAAGATGTGAGGTACAGGAGGAAACGAGTTCACATGTAATCTGCACATGTGAAGAGTTGAAAGTACTCCGGCAGAAACATTTCGGGAAGGATCTATTGGAGCCCTCAAAGGTCCTCAAGTTTCCACTGGTCAAGATACTGGCCTTTATAGAGAATACCAAGTTGGTCGAGTGAAAATAAGAGATTTAATAATAGGGACGGTACAATGAGCACCTAGCTCAAGTGCCTGGACTAAAGGTGTCCACCCTAACGTTATGAATGAATGAATGAATGAGATCTTTGGAGTGAGTGGTCACAAGACCTATCTTCCCTACTCAAATTTTAAATGATTCGTTTCGGAATTTTATATAAATCACAGCAGTTGCAAAGAATTATTTGAGGTGGTTCATTTCAATTGGGATTTCAAATCACTAGTGGAATAACACTGTGTTATTCCACTAGTGATTTGGTGAAGAGCATATCTTCCAAGGTTTACCTTAGCCGAAAACACTATGTTTAACACTGCTTTTCACTTGTTTCTACTGAAGATGGCAACTTAGTTGCCGAAATACGTATTTAGATTTGTTATCTAATTTTGTGGTAAGGGATTTTTTCACCTTCCTTTTGGGATTTTTGTTAAAGAAAAATGCATCAATGTTATGCAGCCTGTTTAAGGTCTTGTGATTTTATTTTCAGGGAGTGATTAATAAAGCTCGGATTATATGCACAAAAAAAAAACAACAATGGTCTGCAGTTGCACTAAAGGACAATTAAATTTTGGACAGCCTGTAGATAATGCAACAAATCTAAGAACTTCGACAGAAACGTCAGGATTTCTTCCATCAATAACCTTAATTTTAGCGTTCTCGATTAAAATTTCGCGACAGTACATAATGTTAAACATCGTGATGTAAACCCAAAAATTTTCAAAAAGTCGAAACATCTCCAAAACGGCTGCACTTAAGTATAGGGAATACTAGTAAAAGTTCCTCTAGAATAACGTTTAGATTTCAAAAGTGCAATTCCATTTGAAATAAGAAAGTTGATGTCAATTTCCAGTGTTTCCGGAAGTGCCGCCATCTTGAAAATATTTTCATGGCATAGATTTTAGTACCCTATGTACGTATGCAACTTTACAGAAATTAATTATTAGTAGGAGGCCCAATCTTTCTAATGGACAGTCTCGATCAATCGCCCTGTATATGCATCGGTTTTATCCTACCGACTTACTTTGATTAACGCAGTTCCAAACAGTTTTCCAATATGTTTTTTAATCTAATTGAACTGTGATGATTGCTTTCATAATATAATTCACTCCGGATTAATTAACACTTCGATTGTATTTTTTTTTAATTTTACTCTACATTTACAGAAATCCTTATATGTAATCTTGGTTAATAATTGTTACATTTTCATACC
Organism: Cetonia aurata; assembly: GCA_949128085.1. Lineage (NCBI taxonomy): Eukaryota > Metazoa > Arthropoda > Insecta > Coleoptera > Scarabaeidae > Cetonia > Cetonia aurata. The sequence continues at coordinate 19,503,806 of OX421887.1, read as the reverse complement.
TTGCCGTTTACATTACTAATTTGATCACAATCATTATTGTTACTATTATCATTATTATTATTATCATCATATTAATGTTATTTATACCTATATTGGTGTAGCATTAATTTATTTATTTATGCTTATTGGAGAAATAAATATCTATTTGCGAACTGTATACCCATTTCTAATACTTTTGTAATTAACAAACAATATTATGTATATTTTTTATGTTGTGCGACAGTGCTCATATACTCGCTCAATTATCTACGCGTCTGTCATGCCTTTACTGTTTGCAGCGCGTTAAAGAGGATAAGTAAATCCTCCTCTCCAGACCACCAACGGACCTAAGAGACAAAATTATTACACGAATCCTTGATCTTTGTAGATAAATTCATGACGCTAATCCGCTAATCGCCACGAAACTAATCTTGTCGCCCTTCTAATACTCTAAATGGAAAAGCCTTGATCAAGCAACTAGAAAATGACATGGAGTGAAATTAAGCTTTTTATATACAATGCTGAGTAACGTACCTATATAACTACATACACAAAAGACAATGCAATTGTTGCAAATCATTATCGAAATAATGTTTTCGGTAAGGACTTTCAATGTTTTATTTTCATGAAAAGGAGGCTTATTTTATTTGGCATTAAATTGCACATTTTGGTGTTACTGCACAAAGTTGTATCGTAGCTCATGGACATATTTTTTAAATAATTAAGTTATATACTTAAATAGTATTTTAATAAATATAAATAAAACTTTAAAAAAATTGTGGTTATTGTTGGAGATGTCTAAAAGCTATTGACTATTATTTAAAAAAAAAATATGGAAATTTGATTTAACTATTTTACACTGCTGAAATTGTTAAAATAACATTATTCTCATTTCTATGGGTGCAGTAGACTAACAATAAGAACAATTATCGAATTCAAGATGGCAATCCAAAGTTTCTACTTTAAAATCTTACGCTAAAACAACCCATCTAATAATTACTAGACCAGCGCGAGAAGACCAAGAATGTGCATGCATATTTATTTATAGTGTCTTCGTCATGCTTAAAAATGTGTGATGAAATTTTTGTACATTAGCGGAATTAAATGCTTTCGATAATTCTGTTACTGTTAAATGTCAAAGATACCTACTCTCGAATAACATATACAGGGTTATTTAAAAGTATGGAGACGGGAGCGATTTATTGCCGTTAATATTCATTTTAGAAAATTATATTCAATGTAAAAGTTTGTTAAGAAATTTTAATCTACATCTCAGATTACTGGAATTTTTTTTCTCTTCATTTGTTTTTAAGTTTCGCCAATTTTTTAAATGGCTACCATTGGATAGAGCACCTTTTTTTCTTTACAATAATATATTTTTTTTTTTAATTATTTTAATAACATTTTTAGAAGAAAACACAAATTAATAACTACCTTCATCAACCACCGGGGCAACTTTGACACGTTTTAGATATAAAATTGTGGTGACAAAGTGGCTCTTAGGCAACTTTGTCACTCGTCAGAAAGTCACTTCTAACGGAATGTTTTTGCGGTGTTCTGACAAAGTAATTGCATTTTGACATTAGAAATATAAAATGCTACCTTTGAAACTTTTTTTTGCAAGTTTATCGATTTTTTTTTTCAAATTCAGGTAAAGAGCAAGTACTTTAAAAAAATTAAATTTTAGTTTTTAAAAACTCAAGGGTTCTGGAAGTATCTTTATTGTTGGGCAAATCCCCAGGGATTCTTTTAAGAACTTCATTTGGGTCCATAGGGTGCAAACCTCTAAAGCCAGATTGTAAGTTTTTCTTTGCCTTGTATTGAAGTAATATAGGAAATTCCTCCTTATTGCCTGAATACCGCCTTTCTTTCCGCCATCTTTCAAATATTTCGCGCCTTTTTAATTTTAAGGGAGCAAACACTGCCACATCTAATGCCTGCATTAGGTGTGTAGCATTGGCTGGAAATAAACCCGTATAGATATTATGCTGCTTAGTTGTCTCGATAACGTTAGGGGAGAAATGACTGGCTAAATTATCGCCAGTTACGACTGTTTTGATCCCTGATTCTCGCGTTTCGTAGGGCAGCAGCACTCTAAAAAACCGCCTTTCAAATAAGTTCATGTCGAACCACCCTGGAACGCTATTTCCACGCACTGTTGCACGAGGACCACCAGTGTACCAGTTTTCGTTTAAGTTGGTGCTTTTATAAACTACCATTAGCGGAAGCAAATCGCCAGCAGCATTTTCAGCAACCATCAAATTGATGCAGGAGCATGAGTAATTTTGCACGCGTTCAACTTTTCTAAAACTCCTGGGCACGATGACTTTTGTTAACACCAGGATCGTCTGCTAAATTTGTTTCGTCGTAATAATAAATATTTACAGAACCCGAACGTAAGAGAACCTGCTCGATATTATTGAAAAACTCCACCACGTCGTCTTTGTCTACGGTACCCCGAGATCTTTTTATATTTGTAGCCATGCTCACTGATAGGTGATTCTTTTTAATAAAATGTTCAATAAATTCCTCGCCTGAGTAGTTGTCCTTAAATTGACTAAGAACTCTACCTTGCTTGTCAAGAAATTTCTTGACCACAACGCGTATATCAATCTTGGTCACCGGAAAACCCCAGCCGACCACCTCGCCAAGAGTCTCTGCAATAATTTCTTGCTCTTGCTCGGATAAAACAATTGGTCGGCCGCATTTTTGCATGTGCCTTCCACGACCACTTTTTTAACGTGTACCGCCTTTTCAATATCTTCCCCGGAATAGTTTTTGTACTTCCGGATTTCTGAAGTAGTTTCTCACCATTTTTATTAATTATTACCAAATTACAAAGGAACAGTTTCGAGAAAACTACAAAATATTAAAATAAAAAACGAAATCCAAAATGCCGCACAAGGTTACAAAGTTACCCGAGGATGACAAAGTAGCCGTGGTTGACGGTAATAAGTAAACTAGACTAAGTCCTCAAATTATCCTCCATTACGAATTTGACAATGATCCAATCGATTTACAAAATCCCGAAGAGAATTCTGTAAAAAATATTAGAGGAATTTCTTGTAGCGTTCTCGTAATACGAATTTTTAAATCTTCGATGTCACCGGGCTTATCTTTATAAACCTTATTTTTTACTTATCCCTAAAGAAAAAAATCTAAAGGGCTTAAATCTGGCAAACGGACTGGCTATTCAATATTTTCTCGTCTCCTCATCCATCTGTTAGGAAAGAGGTTGCCCACCATAATGTGATAGGCGCCATCTTGCTGAAATCAGATGCTATTATTAGGAATGTTTTCATCGGTTTCATCTGGATAGAGTGTAGCACAAGCAGGTATAATATCATTTTGCAATAACTGGTGCTCCAAAAACCGGAAGGATTTTCAAATGACTAGTATCTGCAGTTATTTATATTTACTGCACCAATAATGCAAAAAGTAGCATCGTATGAGAAAAGAAGATTGTTCACCAAATTATGATAAAATATTGAACATTTCTTCACAAAATTGAAATCTCCTGTCTACAAACGTCTTGTAAGCTTCTGCCCCTACCTCCATAATCTAGCATCATAAGTATTTCAATATTTGTTAGACGTCACAAATATTTTGCTTTTGTCTACCAACCGATAGGCTTTTTTGGAATATTTTTAAGCTATAGTGTTTAATTTAGTAGGCTTAATCACCACTTATAAACTATAATTTTTTTAACATTAATACCTCTCTTATTATGCAACTTTAGCTAAGATATTTCTAAGTTAATGACCTCATTTTAAGATCTTTAATCACCCCTTTAAAATAAAATCACATGACCGTAAACACCCTGTATATACACATGCCTATTTGTCGGTGACTTCGGTACCGCTAAAAAACAGCACTCAGAGCTGGTTCTCTTAAATATCTCCATATACGGATCCCGTTTAACAGGGTTGTGCCAGTACCTTCCAGACAAGAAACAATTCACATTATGTGTATGTACAATACCCATATAACAAAACACTAAACATTTATTGGCATACGTATTTTTATTTACAGGATTAAAGAGTCATATAGCTTATTAAACAAATAAGGTGTTTCAAAGGGGAGGACACCTCATACGGTCGACCAAGTTTATATTTATGACGTCGAGAACTTGAGAAAACCAATAACGGATAATTATCGTGAAGTGTAAAGCAATAAATAATTTAGTTACAAATCTCCAAGGTTCGCTAACGCGGTCGAACTTGTGCACTGCTGCTTGAATAACAAGTTTAAATAAATATTAAGTCTTAATAATATGTTTGCACATTCGTGTCTTAATAATGCGAGTACTTAACAACACGGTTAAAACAAACACTGATTAAAATATTCATATCGTTAAGGTTAAAGTCGTTTGCGTGGATGATATTTTTTGTAGCAGGTTTTGTAATCTATACGTATATATATACTATTAGGTATCTACCTAGTTTTTCGGACACATTTAGGGTAATTAATTATTAAAATTCATTCAGCATCCCAGAAAATAACTGTCATAATTTTACCTACTGAAGTTTGGGCCACAAACTTGCAAGGTGCTATTTTTTGCGTTGGTTTTAAATTCGACATCCAAGTGGTAAACTTTTCTGCTTCAACTCACTTCACACATAATTCGTGGCACCCTTGTGCAGCACACTTTATATATGCAAACCCAAATAGTAATTGCTTATTGTTCGTTGAATGGTTTGGAATGTTCGTTATTAATGCTAAAAGGCTCTAATGGTTAACTGATGATTAACAAGGTGAGAAATATAATAACGATTCTTCCACTAGGAAAACTTCAAACACAGGCATACGCAATATTAGATTGTGCATCCGAAAGGTTATAAAAACAAGATTTGTATTGCAACAGACAGCCAGTGAACTCCAGGATACAATCAAGACTGGTTTAGGAATGCATTCGAGAACTGAATAGTTTGGCAGACCGCAAGAAAGTCACTTTACTGTGGAAGGAAACGAAAAAGCCGATGAGTTTGCAAGAAATGGATCAGCGGCTTCATATATAGTTCCAGAACCGGAAATAATACCATCAAGCTAATTTATGCAAATACCTTTATTAAGGGACCATCAAAGAAGAGGACTGAAGAACTACTAAACCTCAGTATGAATCATCTTCGCGTACAGAACAAGATACTGTGTACTGAAAATACCCTACAGAAAATTAGCAATCCACTGACGATACCCAATCTAGACTGTATAATAAGATGACAGAGACCGCATACCACATCCTGTGGAAATGCAAGACACTGGACACTGGAGAATGGGAGATTAAATACAAGTCAAGAGGCTAACAGAGTGTTTTCGGAGGCTGCATGTCAGATGACTCTCATAACAAGAAAGAAAATGAAGTCACAGATAATATTTTCTTGAAAGCACAGAATTTCCAATAGGTAAATAAATACCTCCTGTATTTATCCCTAAGCATCCTAACAGCATGATGGCCGTTTTTCTCAGTTTCTTAAAATCTATGGGCAGCACGACTAATTGTAAGTAATTTTAGCGTGTGGAAGATTTACGAACTGATTCTTACTTTGTACGTTTGACAGTTCTGCACAGTCTCATTCTGGCTTGGTGGTTTTTAGCATGCGAATTTGATAAGTACATATTTTAACTTGCTCATTATTTTTATCATTTTAAATGTTGAAATAGCTTTTCTAGAAACTAATTAATATTATGCTTGTGTGGGTTGAAGGTAATCAATTTTTTAGCTTCAATTTTGCATAACAAGCCTTTTAGACGAATATCTTGCAGAATATTTCATAATGGTTCAGCATAAGTTTCTGAAAGATGATGTTGTGACCATTCTGAAAATTTTCTGAGTTTTGAGAGAAACAAAAGCACGTAGACCACTACATATTTTCTGTAGAGTAAGTTATTAAAAAAGTCGCTGCAATGACTGGTAAATAAACATAAATTATGTATACCATTGAGATCCCAGGTCGCAAAACCTGCCATAATTGCAGAATCTATAAAAGAAAGAATAACTTCGGAAATAGTATTGGGTAATGCACTACACTACACTACACTATTGGGCAATACCATATACATGGCGGGTGTTCATTTAAATACATTATTAAGCTATCTGTAATTTTTTGATAGAGCGAAAAAGGGTCCCAACATGGTCCTTGTAATTGCACATTTGGAAATTGCCAGAATTATTTCTGCTTTAGCGTTTTGAAACCAACAAGTTATGCATGATATCTTTTTTCTTTTCGATTTGTGTTGTGGTCTTTTATTGGACATTACATTACCAAAGCTTTCGACGCAATATCACATTAAAATCTTTTAAATAAGTTATACAAATATGAAATTAGTGGAGTAGCGTATAATTGGTTAAAATCTCATTTAAGTGAGCGGCAGCAAATTCTTAAAATATCAACTAAAGCCGGTGATATATGCTCTAACACAATGCCTTCAAATATAGGTGTACCACAAGGCAGTGTTTTCGGTCCGTTATTGTTCGTAATTTACTTGAACGATATCTACGCTATTAAGACCGGCGAAAACAAAAAAATAGTAGCTTTGCAGATGCTACTAATGTTCTACTTAAAAATATATACTACACTTACAACAGAAATCTATCTATCTATCTATTTTGAGTTTTGTAACTAGGTGGTTGACAGTAATAACATTGTTAATAATGTGTAATTATTACAAAGAATGATTTGGACAGATGAAGCATGGTTTCACCTATCAGGATTTGTAAATTCCCAAAACATGGAAATTTCGAGCCATGTAAACCCATACGAAATAACTCAACAACCGCTGCATACTAAGAAACTAGGTATATGAGCAGTTTTTGGTGACACACAAATAATTGGGCCAATATTATTACCAAGGTAACAAATGCTCGCAATGGTTCTTTTCAATTTATAGAAGTCTCGTGCTTAGACTAAAAGCTGAACGATTTCAAACAAACATTTTTAGACAATTGGATGATATTGAAACCCAGATTTGTTGCTTTCAACAAGACGAAGCTACTCACCATTGTACAATTGTGAACATTGGACTTGTTGAGAAAATTTTTTGACGATCTAATAGTTAATCGAAACACACGAATTCCGTGTCCTCCACGTTGATGTGATTTGGCACCATGTGACTTCCTTTTATGGCCTTACATATAAATTTTTGAAACACCTGTGGATAATTTAGCTAACTGGCAGCAAAGAATTGAACAAAAAAATTGTTGAAATTAATACTAATCCAGCGTTGTTGGACAAGGTTTACAGGAAATTTCGATCGCATAGTGCTGAAATGCATACAGACGGTGGTCAATATTTTTATTTGATTAAACTGTATGAGATTTGTACTGAGTTTTAACGTTTCTCATTTTGACCAATGAAAGATCTAATATATACATATCTAAAATTATTTTAAAAATTTCATTCGCTACTTGACGACGTTTTTAAATGAATATCCCATATAAATAATCAAAGCATCTACCTTTAACTGTAAATTTTGCTAATGCTTTTTCACTAGGCTTTCCAGATATGCAATATTCTCATATCGAATTGTTATGTATAACCCCCAATCGGAACGATAATACCAACAATTGCCTACTCCACGTCAATACCTATGCGTTCTTATTAATAGTACGCGCGCTTTCTTTTTTAATTTGATCCGGCCTTGATGTAATTGCGAAAGCTTAGCTGCACTCTTGCTTTTTATACAGCCGAACGTAAAAAACAATTCTAGAATACGAATAGTTAATCACATAAACGATTTGCTTCACATTGCTTTACGTAAGTATAAAACGAAATGTCACTACATATATACTTACAAATGATCAAATCCGTATGTTAATATACCGAAAAAAAAATCCCCAATGCAACGACGTAAATATGCGGAGAAAGTATTGTAAAATTATACTTAGTCGTGTAATATTAGAATGTCTGAATGAGTGCAAGAACAATTGCCTGTTGAGAAATCGCACTATAAAGTTACTTTAAAGAATATCTAACTAATCTAATAGATTTTATTTCCAATTGTATATAACATATTTTTAGGAGAAATAAATCAAAATTTTGACACCTTATTGTTGAAAAATAAAAAATTTAACAAACTGTTATCAAACACAACTTTAAAGTATGTATATATGTAAAAGTATAAGTTAGAAAAACAACGAATTAAGAGAATTAATCAAAGGTTTTCCAATAAAAAGTCTCATTTTAATTTTAAAAGAAACATTTATTTATTCTTAAATAATACAAAAATATTTATTTAAAGTGTCGGTCAATTATATGATCGGTTTCTACCCCACAGAGTAGTTCGTTGTGTGAATTACTTTTAGGAAGTTGCTTGATTGAATCTTATTAGTTTTACATGTATAAAGCGTTACGAATGTAGAGGTAAGTATTACTATTCTTAAAAAGATATGAAAATTTATTTAATTCAAGAATTACAACAAGAAATAAATATTTATCCTTGTATAAAGCGTTACGAATGTAGAGGTAAGTATTACTATTCTTAAAAAGATATGAAAATTTATTCAATTCAAGAATGCTAATGCATTTTGCTCCAAGACTAATGCTTTTAATGCAAGTAAATGATATCCTTAAGTGGGGACTAAAAGTAACTTCATCCAAAACTGCTAACCCGTTACGTTAAGATTATGCTGTTAAGGCAATTTTTTTCTTGCCTTTTTTTTGCCAAGTTTTTGTCTTGCGGATATTCAGAACGTAAATTTATTTAGTCCAAGACAAATTTATTTAAGGTAAGTACGCACTTTTCTGTGTGTATCTAGTAAATGCATACCTCGACTTCATTCATTCTTTTGAGGAAGTTTTGCATAACATTTTCTATAGCTTTATTTGGCGAATAGCAGCTTGAATATTGGCTTGTTTGCAGGTCATTAGCGTAAACCCTTTCCTTCACGTAGTCCCAAAGAAAGAGAGTTAAATAGCACCATCTAGCGGGCCAATTTATGTTCGCGGTTCGCGAAATAGCATTTACACAATAAATAATTTTAGCTAATTTTGCTGCAATTTAACAAACTACAAATAGTAATTTACGTACTTCTACCACTACTATATCGTCTTTGGCCTATAGCTTTAGCTGCTGAAATCCACTAGTATTGGGTCAAGAGCCAAAAATAAATTTGCATTATGGAAAATACAAAATGATATAGGCAGGTTGCTACAAGTATACATACATAAAGAATAACAAATCCGCCTTATGACTAAGGCTCGTAAAAATAATATTATTCTGTTCATTAACACCAATAGATAAATACACTGTGTTTCGCGAGTCATTACTACTGTTAGTTCAATATTATGATGACCCGAATTATGACACGAAATCTAAACGAAGACCACGTAGAAAAAACTGGCACGGTATTAGCAAGTCCTTATATTACCATACCCACACGAAAAAGCAGGACATCGCAAACAGAGGCAATAACAATGACTAGGTTTGTAAGCAATTTCAAGTAAATTCAAAAGTTTAGTTTTATTTTACATTAACATTAGTTATACAGCAAAAATTCAGAAACAGAATAAAAAAACCGTTTTTCAGGATTTTTAAATAATTAATACATTGCACGCACATCGTTTTTGCTATTGCCGGAAAAAAATGGGAGCCTCTAGACACATTGATGGCCATACTTAAAGAAAACACGTTTAAAAGAAACTTGCACATCGAAACTCCAGGTTAGGTAACTTTCCCTCTTGAATTTCACATGCTCCTAGGTGCAGGGCCCTTGAGGTGCATAGTGCAACGCAATTTGATAGGATGGATGTTCAAACCCGCGTTTCCTACAATGTGTCCCGGAACCCGCATAAGTGTTACCTTGTTCCTTTTGCCTAGCTCGTTTAATTTTTCTAGACACTACCAAACCATTCTGGAGCTGATTATATTTGAGCTCAGAACCCTAATGTCTGCTTGGCTATCGGACACTATGATAATCTCTTGTTTTTAATAGTTTCTGTAAATATTGTACTGGACGCATCTTTCAAAAGCGTGTGTTTCCGCCTGGAAAATACTCGAGTACATGACTGAACTTTCGAAATGTTTGATTCTAGGCCCATACACTCCTATTACAGTTTCCTCTGCCGTTTTAAAGCCATTCGTGTACCATGTGATGGCATTTCTGTTGAGTTTGAAGATGGTGTCTTCATCCCATTCGCGTCTACTACTAAATGTTGGAATGCTGAATTTCTTGGCATATTTTGCCGGGACATGTCCCAGGTTTGATCAATTTTAGGATGCCGGGGCCTATGCCTAACCATTCCTTCCCTAATCATTCTGCATATGTTCCTTTTGGCTATGTTTTCCATGAAAATGTGGAGAGGAGTTAGGTTTAGCTGCTGTTAGACAGGTTATCATTGGCCTAGTTCTGCATACACATGCTAATCATTGCACTTTAAAGGGATTAACTCATGTCGTAGCCACACTAGTTCTTTTACTCCAAACCACTGACTCATAAATGATAATTGGTCTTACTATTGCTGTATACATCCAGAGAAGTATTTTTGGGTTGCATCCCCAGTTATCACCAGCTAAGTTTTTATAAACCATTACGGCCTTTTTTGTTATTTCCGGCTCATATTTATTCCACAGAAGTTTACTGTCTAGGATAAAGCCTAGGTATTTCACCCGTCTATTTTTATGATCTTCAGATTGAGTTTTCTTTTTTTTGTGAACGCTACTAAGGTAATCTTAGTGGGGTTGTTGCTAAGTTGTAAACTATCGCACTCTTTGTTTATTCTTTTAGAAAAGGTCAAAGAAAAGGTTGTTTATTTTTTCTTTCTTTTAGCAATATAACGTCCATTTTGTTTTTTCCATTGTTGTTCTACTGACTCAATCTTGAATTATTCCAATTAATACAGACCCGATACATAAATTTAATTCTTCGACATTCCAATTTCTCTTTGTCATTAAATATTCCTTTAGATACCTCTTTTCATATGTAAACCAAACGTATACTAATGAAATAAATTAAATTTGATGCAAAATTGATTTCATTTGCACAGATTACTAAAAATAGTTATTTATGTATCAAGGCTGTAAAGTAACGTTTTGTCGAACGAGTTTGAAGATTGCGAGCAGCCAAACAAGTTCGACACTTTCCAGCTGTCGTACATATAAAGTTTTTTCGATTACATTACCACATGATTACCACTTATTGTTAGTAAAATCAATTTTCTTGCATTTGTAGTGTTTAAAATGCAGATCACTCATATTTGATTGACAGATCATTTGACAGCTATTTTGACAGCCGAAGTCAGAAAAACTTCAAAACCTTCACTTTCAGAGTAGATACGTTAAAGTAACGGAATTGACGCTTTAATCGTTCAATTCATAGTTTAATTCGGCAAACTGGCGCTTTCTATTCTCGAATGAGTCTAGTAAGGTTGTACTTTCGGATGTGGTAGGCGAAAAAACTTATTTTATTACGATTTCCTGTTAAGTAGTTAGATTTATAAACTAAATTTTGAAGAAATGTTACCAAAAAGTGCTTTTATTTATCAGCAACCGTGTAATTGTGGATGAAACGTCGGCCAGAAAAAGTAATAGGACGCGGCTTCAACCCGGAAACCAAGAAGTATATACCAAGTATCAACTCGTTTAAATAATACAATTTAAAGTGTATCATCCGCCAGCATGAGGTTCTTCCGAATATGAAACTGAACAGCCACAGTTTTACTGATGTTCTGCTTAAAGCCAACAAGAACACCAACCGGAAAACTGTTCAATCGCAATTTTTTCCAGAAGATGACCAATCATCATCTCCTAGTGGCACCCTTCAGGGCATATAAAATGGCTGTAAATGTGCAAGATTGTTTTTCAGTGTAGTTTTAATTATTGCCGTATTATTGGTCAAAAACGGCGCTTTATCGGAATAGAAAATATCTTTTTCGCATTTTTTATGTATATTATAATTTGGAAGACATAAAAATAATGTTCAAATCCCAAAATATTAAAATGAAATTCTGAAGTGAATTCAACCCACGGACGCACTGCATTTTAGCACCTACATTAAGTTGTTTAGATTAACACTCTGTCCTGTTGAAGACATATCGTCATGAAACAATCCAAAAAAATTATTGTGGCATCGACCAATTTCACACTGTAATCATTTCAACTTTGAATCAGACTGTATAAAAAGCGAAATGTATCCCGGAAAATCCGCAGCATTGAAATACTTACCATTAAAAGCCTATAGCATTTGCTCCAGTAAATCAAAAACTTGTGAATCCGTAAGTATACATTCAATCCTCGATTACTTAATTGATCTGTTCGACGTTTTTAGTATTCCAGCGTTTATCGATCGAAAATCTAACTATAAGCGAGAAAATCACCTGTATATACGCTATTCACACATCACAAACCGGAGCTAAAGTGTAGAAGTACGCGCGCGCACGCCAAGACAAACGCAAGATGACCACTATATCGCTCCAGGTACAGCGTTTGTTGTAACCTCGTAAGTAAGTCTTCCCCACCTTCCTTCCTTCCTTCCAGAGGTCACTAACTCACCGTATTGACTCTCAGTGACGGTAATGATGGTGCGCTAGATGCAGATAATCACAATGACGGAGCCGTGAACTTTTACTCGCGCACGAAGTTTACTTTCGATATGTTTTTCGCTCACAAATAACTTGACCAATACAAAGAAGACGAATGTATAAGACGAGTTCTGACAAACACATATTATATTAGTAGCGTTGCACAATTAAAAGCAATTCTTTGCAAACAAAAAAGAAATACCAAATTATCGATGACGTGTTCATACATTATAATGTTATTCTGAAAAATTTAACCATAATTTAATTTAAGTAATTTCAGTTAGGATACGTGCTTGGGCATAGTTAGGAAAATGCATAAAAATATGCTTTATTTCAACTTTAAAAGGAGAGGCTTTCGGATTTTTCATTTTCGATCCTTACCATGCCCAAATGCGATCGAATATACAGGATGGGTCTACGAATATCTTACATGTGGTTTCCCATATATAACGCGTTAAGATCGCCTCTTAATTTGATTACAGTGATAGCAGAAAAGCATCATTTCCTTTAATGATTTCACACTGTAAGAAATGCACAACTGCATAATTATCGTACTGTCGGCTTTCAAAGAACTGTATTTGATGTGATTCAAATCGTAAAAACCTGTTGTCCTGGTTGGCTCAATTGGCAGAGAGCTCGCCCGGTAAAGGAGAAGTGTCTGGTTCAAATCCTACACGAGGTAAAATTGTCCATATAAAAATTGCCTCTTAATTTAATTGTAGTGATAGGGCAAAAGCATTATTTCCTTTAATGATTTCACACTGTAAGAAATCCACAACTGCATAATTATCGTACTGTCGGTTTTCAAAGAACTGTATTTGATGTGATTCAAATCGTAAGAACCTGTTGTCCTGGTTGGCTCAATTGGCAGAGAGCTCGCCCAGTAAATGAGAAGTGTCTGGTTCAAATCCTACACGCGGTAAAATTTTCCATGTAAAAATTGCCTCTTAATTTAATTGCAGTGATAGGGCAAAAGCATTATTTCCTTTAATGATTTCACACTGTAAGCAATCCACAACTGCATAATTATCGTACTGTCGGTTTTCAAAGAACTGTATTTGATGTGATTCAAATCGTAAGAACCTGTTGTTCTGGTTGGCTCAATTAGCAGCGCGCTCGCCCGGTAAATGAGAAGTGTCTGGTTCAAATCCTACACGAGGTAAAATTTTCCATATACAAATTGCCTCTTAATTTAATTGCATTGATAGCAGGAAAGCATTATTTTCTTTAATGATTTTACTCTGTAAGAAGTGCACAACTGCATAATTGTTGTACTGCCGGCTTTCAAAGACCTGTATTTAATGTGATTCAAATCGTAAGAACCAGTCGAGCTTATTGGCTCAACTGGTAGAGCGCTCGTCAGGTAAACGAGAGGTGTCCGGTTCAAATCCTACAACCGGTAAAATTTTTCATATAGAAATTGCCTCGTAAATTAATTATAGTGATAGGCAGAAAAGCATTATTTCTTTCATTATAATTATAGCTACCGATATTTAAGAAATCTAAAATACTTATTGGATTATACGCCAATATAAAATTAGAACATTATAAGAATTTTTAGTTGATAAGTTATGTGTTCACGTAATCCAGAGCTGTGTTTTAAACAGACGACAGAAACCCGAATTTAAGCTGATGTTCCGCCAAAAGCACTCTCACAATAATAGCGAGGGAAATTAGAGTAAATCAAATAAGTATTGTTGATTAACGTATAACCTAGATAGTGCAGAGAAAAGCACAACCGCTATTTAAAAAAAGGTTTCATTTTGCAAGTTAATTACATGATAATTTGATATTTGTACCTAGTCTTTGCAGAAATAATTAGAAAATGTCACACCAGGGCAATTGAATATTATGATATTATAGGAAAACCATCAAATTGTAGTTCTGCTGCAGCCAGAGATTGATTCCAGGAGTATGAGAGGTAAAAAAGTTAGAACTACTTTAAACCGCGAGAAGGATCTTTCCACATTCCAACATGTTATTGGCGCAAATGTACAGTAGTGAGCCAAGGTAGACAATTGCGAAAGAGTATCAGCAATAGCAAATGTGCTTTTCGATATTTGCGGATGTCTTGTAATAATGGCATTAATTTTGTCTTGCAATTAACCTTGTGGTGACCATTCTACGCCGTTCAAATTTGCTAATGCAACATCAAACTTTTCGAGGGGGGTTGACAACAAATTGCATGGCTAATTCAATTAGGTGTAGGAAAAAATAATACGAGGAAAATATGTATATTTCATTATTGTTCAAAATTATTACAAACCTTTCTAAATAACGATTTTAATGATATCTTTGCAACGAGCAATGAATATTTTACACAATTAATATTATTATTATTTTCGCATAATTGCAAGATCCAACAACGAGTTATGTCTTGTCCTCCGATATGAAAACTTTATCCTTGGATTATTCCTATTCAGAGCACACAGACGATAAAATTCAAGAAACGAATACGTTGCAACCACATATGTGTATATCTATTTATTACTCCTTTTAAACATAACAACAGTGTGCATCCCTTTGTCGTTCACTTATTCTCTTTGGTTAAGTTTTTTATAATGTCACATATCGCCCTGAGGGGTATCGAAATATGGTGTTCGGAGCAGGATCTTACGGTCAATCCAACTAAGACACAGATGGTACTGTTTACCAGAAAACGTAAAATGGGATTGCTACGGGCACAAAAACTCATGAATGTACCACTGACCTACAGCCCGGAGGTTAAAATCTCGGTGTTACCTTTGACAAGAGGCTCACGTGGAACTCACATATTCATCAAAGAATAAACAAAGCTGAAATTGCGTTTTGGCAGTGCCGCAGGATGCTGGGGAGGACCTGGGGTCTTTCTCCTAGCGTAATGATGTGAATGTACACTGCTGTAATCAGACCGATGCTAACTTATGGTGCAATTGCCTGGTAGTCTAGTACCAGCAAGGTCACAATTTCTATGAAGCTTACCCAAATCCAACGAATCGCGGGTCTAAGTATTACCCGTGCACTAAGAACAACACCGACAGTTGCCATGGAAGTAATATTGTGCCCGCCGCCAGTAGGACTTTATGTCCGCGAAATGGCGTTGGTGACCATAATTAGACTGCTGTCGGTTGGCATTAATAGAGAAACTGTCGTGGGGCAGGGTGCCCATCCTGGAAGCTGGCAGACCCTACGATGTTTCTGCAAATGCAACGAGGAGTACTCACGCTGTGGACTCCATGTCCGCTTACGTGGACGGACCCAGGACACAAAAAGGGACGGGGGTTGGTATTTATTCCAGGGAACTCCACCTTAAGAAATTCTGGCCGCTTGGGGATGGGCTGTCTGCTTTCCAAACAGAGGTGACAGCACTTACTTTAGCGGCCAACAACATATCTGAACTCAGAATTGAGGACAGAAATATTGATTTGTATACAAATAACAAACAACTAGTATCAGCTTTCTAGACTCATGTTGGACTGTCACAGAGCTCTCGCACAGGTCTCTATAAGGAATAAAGTCACGATTAGGTGGATTAAAGGACACGACGGCAATCTGGGCAACGACGAGGCTGATAGGCTGGCCAGACGCGGGTCCGGGACAGTTCTGTACGGTCCTGGACCGTTTATAAGACCTACCATATCTACTTTGTGTGACAATTACAGCAAACGGCATCAAACTATCTGAGGATGTTCAGGGAGAACCTCCGCTTAGTGATGGAAATTCTAACCGTACACTGTTAGTTAAAAGCTTGTCTTTTTGAACTGCGATTAGAGCCCAGTTCAATTTGTAGGGGCTGCCAATTAGAGGATGAGACGGCTGAGCATGGTCCCTGTGACTGCCCTGTTCTATCATCTACTAGGAAAACCATACTTGAGGACCTTTGGCTCGACATCGCCAGCGTCAGGAAAACTTCCCTGGGGAATGTCCTAGCGTTTGTGAAGGCAATAGGCTGGTTGACAACTTAGGTGGAGCAACGTAAACGGAGGAAGCATAATGGGCCTAATGAGGAATCCAGAATGTCACATATCGCACTTTATTTGTCTTGTACCCTTATTATTTAGTGTGTAAAAGCTTTTACAACGTTGCCAATTGAATAGCCTTCAGGAATTCCTTGACAATATCCACTTTTACTACTAAAGGCACTACTTTACGGTTAACTTCATTATAATTTCTATTTCGTATATATAAACAGCAATTTTAACAATGAATACGACAATTATTGTTAAAATTGCTATTTTTTTAAAAAAAAAGGGAAACCAATAAAACCCGAACAGGGTTCTCTGGCGCCATATAATTTCTTAATAATACGTATTTTTTAGAAAGTCATTTGCAAGATTTTATCACCCCTCTCTTGACGCTTTCATAGAGATTCCTTGAGATCTCAATTTTATATTCTACAACAATAAGTTTAATTTAATTTTCATATCCAACTGTCTTTCCTTTATTATATGGTCTTTGTGAAAGTTTTATTCATGAGATTTAAAGATTTTTACTATTTCTCTGAATACTTAATACATATTACATTCGACTGTGAAGAAATATTAGATGTACTCAGACGATATATAAATATAAACCAATTTACCAATTTTAGTTGAGATTGTAACAAAAAAAAGACCATGTACGTCAAATATAAACCATGCAGTCATAAATTCCTTAATCAAGTTGTTATAAACTCATAAGATTAGTGTGTATATGTGTAACATGTAGCAGAAAGCGTGTTTCAGTCGACAACTATTGCCAATCACGTCATCATCTTGTGACTCGGTCATAATGTAGGAAATTACTTGTCGATAATTATTCGTGTGGTTTTAATTGTTCATATAACAGTACTGAGGGACGCCTCCGTACTCATACAAGGCAATGTATACGAAGTTCTTAGAAATCTAAGACGGTGTTCTGTCTTAAAGAACTTATTGTTATTACGATATATTCAGTGTCTGTGTTGTAATCTTTTTACTAATGCATGAGATCGTATATATAGGTGTAGCAGATCTATGGAAAAGGTATCGGCAGTTTCAGTTATCCGAGGTCTGATATTATGTCGAAATCGCCTCACGTGTTGACATGCCCTGATCGAGATTTGTTAAATATTGTCAACGCTTCAGTGCTTACTATATCAATGAATACCTTAAGAGTATTCCACACTATATGGTTGGTTGCTGGTTTTTTGTGAATTATAGTTTGCAGGTAAACAAACCTTTTCAAATTTTATTGCATTTTTTTTGTTTGAAATTTTCATATTAAAACCGAAAAGGTAAAATTAGGACTAATTTTCTAAGCATTTCTGTAGAAACAAAATTTATCATTTAAAATACAAAATAAAAAAAGTTGACTGTAAAGTTGTGCTTGTAAATTGTAAATAACTGGGATATATGACAATATAAAGAACTTAACCAAAGTTAATAAGCGATAAAGGCGGCATATTGTTATTGTCACGCTTGTGCCAGTTTCAGAAAGTGTAATAAATGGATATACACATATGTGGTTGCAGAAATGTGCTGCAACGTACTACAATTTTTTTTAAATTTGGTCGTCTGTCTACTCTGAATAGGAATGGTCCAAGGATAAAGTTTCCATATCGGAAGACCTGCCGATTTATAACCCTTTATTGAATGATGCGATCATTAGCTGTGTTTATCCACTGTACGGAATACATTCAGTTTAAGAAAGTACTGAGTACGTGAACTTATATAAAGCAAGAACCGAACATCACCAATTGTATGAAGGAGGTGTAAGTTAGTGCAACTATGATCAACAAAATGCTAAGAGCACAAATTGTGAACTCACATGTATTATCATTTCTCTTTCATTAATATACAGGCTGTTTCGATGCTGCCGCCGAACAAGAAAGTGTACGTATAGCGGAATCCATGCTGCACGAAATGTATAATTGCTGTTGTGCTAATGAATTTTGTTAGATTTAGATAAAACAAAGTATATGTTTTTTCATACTTCCCAAAAAAAAAATAAGTGCTTATCATAATCTGCGTTTGGACAATCATATTGTGCTTCATACAAAGACTGCAAAAATATTAGGAGTCACTTTTAATTCAAATTTAACGTGGGAAGATCATTGTAATAAGTTGATTTCGAAATTAAATGGTATTATTTTTAAACTTAGACAGCTTAAACATTCTGTAAGTGCACAGTCATTACGAACAGTTTACTACGCTACAGTTTCAATCTCAATTACTATATGGAATACTATTGTGGGAATCTAATACTGTTCCCATACGCCCGAATCCCCATCATACCCCCGCCATACCTCCGAATCAAAAAAATATTCGATGACGTGGAAGCATCGAAGTTCACCAACACTGAAAAAATTCAAAGTTCGGCAATCTGCAAAAAAAGATAATGGCAACTGCGTTCTGGGATATGCAAGACATTTTGTTCATAGCAAATTATGCTATTGTCAAGTTCTTGAAAAACTACACCAAGCCATTCGACGGAACCCAAGAGGAAAGTTGACGAAAGAAATCAGGTTGTTGAATGACAATGCAACACCGCACACCGCAAATCTGACGAAAGCCTGGCTTCATAAACATAGTAGTCCAGACCTGGCTTCTTCTGATTTTCATTAGTTTGGATCGTTCAAGGCTCACATGTCGGGTAAAAGGTTTGAAGACGACGAGGCAGTTCAAGACCAGGAAGAAGGTCGTCGTACTTCCAACACAACAGCGCACCACCTCATTTTATTCGAAGTGAAGGAATTATCTCAATGAGCTGCTACCAGAAAGATTAATATGGAGACACAGTGCATCTGAATGGTCTGCTACGTGACTGCTCAGAAGTCTATTGATGACCTAAAACAATCCATTAGGCGAGGCATCAACAGCATTACACCCGAGATATTAGAAAATGTTGTGTAAATCTATCGTCAAACGGATTCGGATTTTGTAGACTACAAAGAGGGCACCAATTGAAAATTTATGTAACTTTACAACAACATTCAAGATATTCAATTTTTTACGTTGACTAGAAACGTGTGCTTTTATTACTAAAACAATATTAAGTTAATATCTTTAGCTCTTTTTTTTACCAGTTCTTATTTAAATTATATACCTAACATTTTTTATTGAAGATTTTCAGCTTTTCCAAATTGTGTTAAAAGATACAGTGTCCTTTACGAAAATACCTGTTTAGTAACTACCGGGATATCTGGCAACACTGCAATGAAGTTATTTGTCAATTTTTCTTAGCTAAGTGTTTCTCTACAATTTTGCTTTTGGAAGTAATAGTCTATCTCTTAAAAAAGTTGGCTTATGTCATTACACTCATATTAATTTCTTCGGAAAGAAAGATATTCTTTTCTTAATTTTTGGACACACAATATATTATGGTCGAAAATGACAAGCATCTCGTTTTGACAGTTATCAACACCGTTCTCTTTATGGCATTTTAGATGAGTGCTTCGACCAATCCCACCAACATTTGCTCTAAAAAAATACACAATAATATGGAATATTAGGTTGGTGAAACCTTTTATTGAACATCCCACCTGTAATAGTTAATAATTTAACAAATGTGCAAATCATATTTTACTTTATAGAAACATATTGATTAGTATTTAATGGATGATTCTTACAAGTTTATTTGTTGATTGACGAATATTTATTAATAGAAATACATACATAAAAAAGCTACTTGTGTGTACGATTTTGATAAATTCACACTTTGCCATAAAAAGTATTTAAAAATTAATCATAAGTATTTCAACGCCTACTCTTTATACATATGCATGTATTTCACAATGTCACATATTGAAATATGTACTTTTGTACCTATCTAACTTACCTGAGTGTCACATCGAACAATCACTGCCAAAAAACAATTTTTGAAAACACAAAATATCAAAATACTAGTACATGTATTTTCCGCACAGTATTTCCAAAATATTTCTTTTCTTTCATATTATACAGCACGTATTCCATACGAATTACCGCTCTCTAAAAACGAGGTTTATATTTTAAAATTTAAAATCTCGCCAATCGCTACATTACAATGTAAATATATTAGATTTGAAATCAGATGTCGTTTTCCCGTACCGAGTATTTCAATATCCGTGGAAAACCGACGCAGATGTTCCCTTTGCACAGACGCTAAAGTAGCATTTGTAGTGTACGCGAGAACAACTTTCGCGGTGCGGTTAGATTGCCAACTAAATAGCGACAAGTTACGGCATATTGTAAGTCAGTCACCTGAACCTCCGCGGATAAAAACTAGTTACTGACGGTCCAGCAACGGTATTGATAAACAGTAAAAACTGTTCGAATTTATGTCGCTTATTTAATCAACGTAAATTAGTACACATCCTTGTGCATATACATAAGTAAGAGAATACTGATATGGAAGCATCTGTGTGTACACGTCATTCTTTTTTCTTTATATTAGGAACATTTACTGTCCGAGATGAAATTTATATTAAGAACGAGTATAAACATACTACAATTTAGTAACATGTATAAAATTTAGAACTGAAAAATATCCCTAACAGAAGGAATTTAGACTTAGCGCAATTGTTTTTAATAATTTCAAGAGAGAGGTATTAAAATAACTAACATAATACTGACTGCATGAGACATCTTCAGGGCTGCTTCTTCCGTCGATATTGACCTGAAACAGATCTAAGAGGCTACTCAATTAGCAACGTTGTAAAAGCAATTACACATTACTAATATTAAGCGCATAACAAAAACATAACCCTGATATCACCTAAAAAACGAACCATCAGTGGTAATGTAATAAATGTACAGGTTTAGCATTCGAGTGTTTTTACTTATTGCTAGTGAGATGAATCAAGTCAGTTTTATACAGATTTTCAGCGATCTTGTAAAGTGTAATTAAGTGCTATATGTGACATTATAAAGAACTCAACCAAAGAGAATAAACGAATCGATAAAGGTAAGCATATTGTTGTTATGTCTTTGCAATCGAAAGGTGTAGTAAATGGATTTACACATATGTATGTGGTTGCATAAATGTGCTGGCACGTATTATTCTCTTGATTTTTATCGTCTGTGTGCTCTGAATAGGAATAATAAAAGAATAAAGATTCTATATCGCACTACCTGTCAACATAATCCCTCATTGGATACTGCAATCACTAGTTGTATTTGATTAATGTACGGAACATATTCTGTTTAAGAAATGTATAAATTTGTGCTATACAAACTAACTAATTGCATTTGGTCTCAAGGTGTAAGTTAGTGCACCTCTGATCAGTTGTTTTTCACGTTTGTACCGGCAACAAAATGTAAACTCACACACATTAACATTGGGACCCCTTATCATCATTCTCTTTCATTCTCATCGTTAGATATAATAAAAGAAGCTACTATACCGACTGATACCGATCTTATACGTGCTTCTTATTTCATTAATTATACCTTACGTATAACAAAACCATACGATGCACATATGTCGTCACTATGGTGGAAGTCATTTTTATATGCCTATACATTGCAATGGAGATCTGAAGGGTCCGGATTCCGGCTGTCGATTTAATCAGCTGATATCGTTCGTTCTTAAGGTGTCGAAATGTAAAAAAATGTGGTTTTATTTACTCTCCATGAAATCTAACGAATGGCCGCCAATATCACAAAAAAATGACAACAATATATTAAAATGACTGCTAGAAAGAAACTTTAGGTATACTAAAAAAAATAAGATCAAAATTGCAATGAAAAACAACCCCATTTTCCAAGCAGGGTCCTTTTTTTCAAAACAACACTAACAGTAAAAAAACAGTTACGTAGAAGCGAAAAAATTCCTTCACTAAACGGTGGAAGATCTTGGCTATAACACGTGTTGAAGACAGATTACCCACAACGCACCAAGCAACAACAGGTAATATAACTTGTCCTATTTTTAGTTAAAAGCACAGAACTGACTGTTACCTTAAATTAGTATAGATATACTTTGTAGGTATCAGTGGCGGCTTGTCAGCGGAGGCTAAGTCTCCCCTATTATTTTTAATAAAATAAATAGTGTTATAATCCCGTTTATTATAAATTCTTTGTAAAAAAACGCTTTATTTTAGTATACAGTATGTCTCACATCTATTTTCCCACGCATTTACTCGGAAACTAATAGAGATAAAAAGTTACAGTAAAATCCAGTGGAAATTGGACGACATTGTACACAAAATTCTGCCATTATAACACACCCCGTATAAATTTACCCCTTCCACCACCTTATATTTTTTTAATTGCACCCCTAAATTTTTTCGCAAATTTTCGGTAGCTACCAGGCTTATAAATACTAGAATTATCTAGAATTTTTCTAATTTAAGAGAAGGAGTTGGAAGAAATAGACGAAAGAGGTGGTTTCCAGTCGCATCAGTTCGGATTCCGGAAAGGTATGTCCACGATCCGAACGCTTCAAACTGTGATGGAGACGGTCAACGAGTTTAGTAAGACCTGGTGTGTGCTGGTAACAATCGACGACGTGAGAAATGCCTTCAACACGGCTTCTCACTGACTGATAATGAAAAAAACTAAGAGGCAAAAGAATCACCAGGTACTTGGTTAATTTCATCTCAGGCTACCTTAAAAACAGAACGATCCAGTTGGGAGGATGCGAGCCTATCCCAATCGGAGTGGGAGTTCCCCAGGGCTCTGTGCTTGGGCCGACGGTCTGGAACGTGCTATATGATGATGTCCTTGGCATCGAGCTCATGAGGGATGCCACAACTGTGGCATTTGCTGACGACCTAGCGCTTATAGTTGGAGCTGCAGATTGCGACACGCTTGTGGCAAACACTAATGGATGCCTCAGTAGAATTAGTAAATGCATGCGCGAGCACAAACTGAGTCTGACGCCAGACAAAACAGAGGCGGTCATCCTAAGAGGGAGGAGAAATAGAGACACGATTTGGTTCAGCATGGAGGAAGAAATGATTAGCCCCCGCAGCTCGCTGAAATATTTTGGTATTACTTTAGATGACCGAGGAACGTTCAAGAAACACGTGATTAACGTAGTAGCTAAGGCCGAGGAGAGGGCAGCACATATCGCGAGAATTATGCCCAACATTGGGAAACCTGTGAGTGAAAAGGGTGCGGTATTATGCAGTGCCTTGCACAATATCTTATTGTACAGCGCGGCTATTTTGCACGACGCCCTGAGATTCCAGAAATACAGGCACATGCTAGTGAGGGCACAAAGAAATATGCTTTTACGCGTTGCGTCGGCGTATAAAACTGTACGCAAACATATTGAAGTACTTAACCTGCAATATTACATTTTTTTTGTAAAAGTAAATATCTTCTACCTACAAATTTACAGTAATATAACAGTAAAAAAACACATAACGCTGTAAGTCTCTCCATCTTCATAACGGTACAGTATTACATTATTATTGTATTTGTAAGAACATATAGTGATGTAATTTTACAGACTCCTGGTAATTTTACGATTCACTATTGTACTTTTACATACAGCTGTCTACCTGGTGTAAAATAACCAGTAATATTACTGTAATTTTTTTTTCTGTGCAGGAAATAATAAAGGCACAATGGACAAAACGGCTGATTGTCAATACAGGACCATGGCTTGAATGCAAACACCGGCAGCTGGATTACTACTTGACACAAGTATTGACGATTCTGTCTGCATTTACTGCTCTAGCGCAGACACCGTGGAACACACTGTGTTAATCTGTAATAAATGGAAAGCGGTCCGTGAGAAAGCACACAGGACATTGGGCTATGCGTTGACATATAGAACACTGATACCAAAAATGCCAGAGTCTTAGGAAAACTGGCACTGAATACACGGGATGATAAAGGACAACATGAGCGAGAAGGAGGACTAAGCAGAGAAGAAGGCGATAAATATACCGCTGGCATCCTGCCGTTATGTCTCATCGATGTTTCCAAGATGCCAGAGAAAGCCACAGAGGGGTTTTAGTCGGAGTAGCGCCCGGCACTAGCGATGCATTTTGTTTTTTTTTTTTCAAAATCAACCAAACAAATATTTTAGCTACAATATGACACAGTAGCTTACCAACTAACTCTAACACAAGATGGAATTTTACACCGCGTGCAGTATTTACGGTACAATTACATAAAACCAAATTAATTTAAGTTGATGATTTCAGAAATGATGCCAAGACTAAAATTTTGTTTTTTATTAGAGTGTTTTAAATTGATTTTTGAACAAACCGAGGTTACATTTTCAACACTGCGCAGAATAAATCGGCTGACATCAATTTTACGCGGAATCGTTTGTAGCTCTTATTTAAACTTCACAAGAATATAGAAATAATGATCGTTATTTTAATGATATATGAGGCGTTTACTGCCGCAGTTGCCTATCTGAGTTTATTTGAATTTTAGAACTATCTTAAGATTTAAATTTTAAGTCCTAAAAGCCGCGAAATTCAAATATACTCAGATATTCTCTCTCTCACTCTGGCAGTAACGCCTCGTATATAATAACTTACATTTTGACACAGCACTCACTCAGAAAAGACGTAGGTTGTCCTATAAATTGGAGAGTTACAAGAGTATAAACGAATTTTAAACGAAATTTTAGATACGGTTTATCAAAATATACACAAATTACGTTTCTTCGATTTATTGACTTTCAACAAATTCTTAATATACTCTTGTTTTGATGAAATTCAAATAAAATTGAATTAAAACTTGAATAGTTTAGACAAACGAGTTTCTAGCTTGGAAACTTACACCAATAAATTCATTACGGTATACCATTTATTGTAATCACTGCATTCAACTACTTATTTCAAAATTGCTTCTTATATTCACCGTGTTAGAACTACCTATGTATGTAGACAGCAAACAATATGTCCGTTACATAATACATCAGGCCTTTACAATTGAAAATAATAAATGAGCGCGATTTATCAATTCAACACACACCATTTCTATCTCCGGCTTAATTCGTTTGACAACCAGTCCAGTCCCTCATAGAGCCCATTTCCTTTCGTAGCGCACGTAGGCTGAATATACCACTTGTTATACAATTTATTAAATTGTAATTTCTCCTTTATTTCGTGTACCGACATGGCGGTCGGCAGATCTTGCTTGTTGGCGAATACCAGGAGCGCCACGTCTCTCAGTTCGTCATCTTGGAACATGTTGTGCAACTCCTTCCGGGCTTCTTCGATGCGATCTCTGTCGTTGGAATCAACGACGAATATGATGCCGTTGGTATTTTGGAAATAGTGTCGCCACAAGGCCCGGATCTTATTCTGTCCGCCTACGTCCCAAACAGTGAAAGAGATATTCTTATATTCTACAGTCTCTACGTTAAAGCCGATTGTCGGAATCGTGGTGACGATTTCTCCTAGTTTTAACTTGTACAAGATCGTGGTTTTACCAGCCGCATCCAAACCGACCATGAGAATTCGCATTTGCTTTTTACCAAAGAGTCTGGTGAGCGCACTTGATAGAGTCAAGCCCATCGGCTATGTTAATATTTTACTTCGTGCAACTGAACATTTAAAAAAGATGTCAATGACATGACAATGACATCTATTTGCATCTACTTATCATGCAATTTCATACACAAAGCTTGAAAACCGTGACAGTTATATTATATACAGAGCTGTGCAATAAAATCTGGGACAAATATATTTCAGTTTAGTTAAGTTGTCATGGAAAGTTGATTTCCTTAATATGCTGTCAGTGTCATGTCCACCCCCGTCCAATTCTTATTAGAAAACTTGGTGTCTTCCCCTCCGGAGGGGTAGCTAGTTTGGGTCTGGCTCCAGAGAGGGCTGTACGAGTGGCAGTGTAAAATACTATTCGTCCAATGGTTCTTTACCCATGACATCATAAATTTTGTACATCTGAATCAAGTCAGTACTTTATACTCAAGTTAAGTACATGAGTACTACACTACACTATGATATGGGTGACATTTCTAACCTATTGACAATTGTAAATGTCAAAAGATTCTGTTTACCTGAAGTTCTACTATACTAACTATAATCGGCCCACAACAAGCACATATTCTTACCGAGTTCAATTTAGAGATATTTGTTCGAGAGCAAGAATAAATACTGCAAAAATCGGTAAAAAAACCGAACTGTGAGTGGAAATAATGTTTTGATTGTAAGGCCTCGCACCTTATTAGAAAAGTGATTTACGTTTATCTCAAATTTTAATTACTAGTGCTATATTATTTAACTATCATCTTATATACAAATACAATTAGACACACAGTTATACAACAGTCTCTATTTTATTTTCAACACAATTGTTTGTGCTCTAAGAAAAGTATGAAATAGAAAATTCAAAACTCTAAGATATATATTTACAAATGTAAGTAACTTATTTTAAGAATTTAATCAGATTCTTATGTTCCCGAATCAGAATCTTCACCAACATTGATAATGACAGACGCAACATCTACGTCTGCTAGAAAGTGTTCTCTGGCGTACCATTTCTGAATTAGCTCATTTGTGTGTCCTACGCAATTGCTCCACACATTACCGTCCCAACACTATATCCATATCTGCCGATACATTTATTATAATATCATTATATGTTTTAGCCCTTGCCCAAATCAGTTCAATAGCATTAACGACATCACTAACGTCAAAAAGTTTAATGACAGATCCATAGACAAAACTTTGACAGAACAATGCAAGATGGTGTACTGATTTTGATTAGCGCCGTACAAGTGTAGCACGTTTAAGAATATATTATTTGGCTGTATTCTATCTCTTTTCTATTTGAATGACGCGCAATATTAGTACTTCCATTGCTTGAACCAACGACTAGAAGACGAACGTTTAAATTTGAATTTGCTTTCTCTTTCTTGTATCAAACGGAAATTGTACGAAATGCATTGAATAACATATGAGTATTATTGCTATATAAATCAATTACGCATGGGTAAAGATCCGTTGGACGAATAGTATGTTGCCTATCCAAAATTGGTATCTAAACTCCTCATAATATGACATATTTATTGTCTATGAATATGACAAAAGGGTGACATATAGTGCAGGTGCTTTCGATCACAGGCCGGAGGCGGTGATTTTTAATTATGTATTAAAAATCAGAACATGCCTTCTTCTCGGATAGGAAGTAAAGCCGTAGATCCCGTGTCAATGCGATGTTTGGCACAATCCCTACCGGAGGTTGGAATTCCTTTAGGTTCGGCAAAATTTCAGTGGGGTTGGTACAATACGTCAAATAGATGTCATTGCTTATAAGTGTCAAGGTGTATTTCACAACCCGAAGCTTCTCCTAGCAACAACATCCATACATACATACCTATTCAAAGTACGCGCGCTTTGAGATCACAGCGCCTCTATGAGCAGAGACCGTAACCTGCCAAATTCACCCCCACCACCTTCCCCACGCGTACCCACTTTTTAGTATTAAGTTTACTATCTCTTGTGTCTATTATCTCTGGTCATGTGTCTCCAAATATATTCAGAGATTAGTCAGCAATTAAACCAACTCATGGAAGCCCGACTTGTGTCCAAAATAGACGACGGTTCGTCAGTACGAAGAATTGCAACATATTTCCATTTAAATAAGAATCCGTCTTTAGTGTAAAAAAGTAGTGGACGCAAGACGGATCTTTAGCAAGAAAAAATGGTTCTGGATCTTATCGTAAAAGCCGCGTTGTTGCTGACGATGTGGCCTTTCTAAATTTCATAAGGGAAAACCCTTTTACCACACCCAGGAAAGCTGCTACGGAAACACAGTTTCCAGCGTCCAGATCAACAGCTTGCGGATGAATAGGTGCTTTAGATTTAAAAAATTCTATTGCATGTTTAAAAAATTTATTAACCGACGAAAATAAGCAGTCACGATTACTATTTGCGTTGAATAATATCAATAACGACGAGGGCTACTGGAACAGAATAGTATTTACGGATGAAAAATGCTTCCAATCGTTCCATGACGGAAAAGTTAGGGTATATAGACCGCCGCACTCTCGTCTTCATGAGAATTATATTTGTCGTTCACAGAAATCGGGGAGGTTTTCGTTGCTGATACATACGTAGACATCTTGGAGCATGTAATGCTTCCATCTGTAGCACAAATGTTTCCCAATAATGACTATATATTCCAGCACGACAATTGTCCCATCCATACTGCGTCTCATATTGTTAGAGAGTTGAAAACACTCTCTAACAATATGAGATCACAACATCGAAGTTATGACATGGTCACCAAAGAGTACAGATCTGAACCCTATCGAAAATGTGTGGGGACTTATGGTGAAAAGTATTTACAAAAGAAATTTTCATCGTAACGCGGAAGAACTGCGGAACATTATAGAAGAAGAATGGGGGGCACTAAATAATAATGACAAACTAACACGAAATTTAATCAATTCTATACCGAACAGATTAAACCAAGTGATTGCAGCAAACGGAGATATGATTAAATATTCAATGTACGGATTGTTCAATACCTGTATTTTATATTATGTTCTGTTAATAAAACAATCTTTTGATTTTGATTGTTATTTCAATTTGTGTTTTACTACACAGTCAAATTTTCATATATTTTACCATTAGACAAACATAAGTATGAAACCTAGTTCACGATATAACACGTCCTAGTTCTTTCTTGCACAACTCAACTAGAGATTGGCAGGTAGAGTTGTCCCAGATGGAATAGACCCCTGCTATTTTTGCTTATTGTAGATTGAATTAATCCATGACTGCTTAATAACATTGTTTATTAGCTGTCATACTTATGTCAAAATCACGTAGGTACGTAAAATGCCATGAAATTCTCTTACTGTTTTTCAAGAACGGGTAAATTTGGTACCGCTAGAAAATGGAGAGTCCAGCAGGCAAGTGACAGCGTTTTACAATGTAAGGCACTCATGCATTCTAAAAACAATACAGAGAAGGTTACAGACGCGTACAATGGAACGTTTAGGAAGATCAAGAGGCCGTGTTGCCTCAAATCCTGAACACAATGAAGCATGTTAGAGAAAACCCATTTCGACAACTGTAACAGCTCAAGGAATATCAAACTTTCCAGGAAGTATAAAAGAACCGCTCAAAATAGAATAAAGAAAGCTGGAATAGGCAATTACGCTGTTACCAGGAAACCATTTCTAACAGAAGAGAACGAATAAAGCCGGATAGAGTTTACGAATAAACAGGGAGTAATGGTATTTAGTGGACAGAAAAATGTTCAATCTTGTAATGACAGAATACGAGTTTATCGTCCGCGAAACACCAGATATGAGGAAAGATACATGCATTCAGGAGAAAAGAGTGGAGGAGTTTAGATTATGTTGTAGTTTTGGATTTTAGCTGATGGTAAAGAAGCTTTAGTATGATTAGACGATCGTTTAGAAACCTACTTGAAATCTGTTAGAAATAGATTTTCACAAAATAATTTTATTTACCAACATGACTTTTGCCCGATGCACACTAGAGCCGCGAGAGAATGGTTAGCAGATAACAATGTTAATGCGCTTCTTTTTCCCGCAAGAAATCAATATCTCAATCCCAATTGGGAATATATGAGGATACATTGTAAAGCAAGGTACTCTAGAGACTTCAAACCACGAACAACTATGGAAAGCCATGCATGGCAAAATTTAGACAACTATAATTTTTAAAACTTAGTTTTTCCATGAATAAACTTCCACAATGTATAATAGATGGTAACGGGGCTGCTATAAAACCTGTCAATTGTCATATCAAGGGCGACAACTTTTAATGACGGGCCTGACGATTTAAAATCATATTCCATCCTTAAAATTTGAATAGGGAAGTTGGCTCTTGTGCCACTCAACATTCAAAAGGTCTTTTAATTCTCTTTACGGCAACATGTATAAAAAAAGTAATTTTTTTTTAATCATTAAGCAAAAAATGCATAATTTTAAAATTAGAGTTTATTTTATTGCCTTAAATGCTAAAATTGAAAGTCATCAGTTCCAATACATAGAAAAAGTTGTCCATTAAGAAATCTTACTTTAAATTTCGCGGCATTTTTGATCTGTTGAATAGCAAGCTCTGAATCTTTGCTTCCGATTTAAGAAAATGGCTGTATACACGCTCCAACAATGTTATTATAGACATGGTGAAAATTTTGCCGAGATAGTTCGAAGAGTTCATAGTATTTTTGGTCAGTATAAATTACCTTCTGGCAAAATTTGAGCAAAATTGCGAAGTTACTGATGTAAAATTGCCAGTTCAAATTCGTACATCCTTCGCAGATCAGCCCAAAACATTGCCGCTGTCGTGGAAGGTGTCGTAGAAAATCCAGGTTTGTCTATCCCAACAGGTTCACAACAATTAAGGATCTCACAGACCAGCCTCTATTGCATTCTGCATAACAATTTTGACTTACGTGCTTATAAAGTGTAGCTGACACAGGAATTGAAGCCAGCTGATTATGAACAACGCCGAACTTTTGTTTATTGCATGCTGAAAATGTAGGCGGTTTCGTTTCATTTTTAGCGACGAAGCCCACTACCATCTGAGTGGGTTCATGCAATAGACAGAACTTCCGCATCTGGGGTTGCGAAAATCCAAGAACAATAATCGAGGAACTTCTTTATCCCCAAAGAATAACTATCTAGTGTGGTTTTGGATCGGCCAAGTTACTTTTTTGCAAATATGGATGGTGTTGCAATTACAATCAATGCGGATCGATACCGAAGAATTTTAACTGGCTTTCTTTAACCTATATTTGACAATATAGACATATACAATTTAGGAGCCAGAGAAACCGCGAAACACTTGCTGCGCCATAAATTGTCAGGGCGCGTTATTTCGCGAAATGCGAACATAAATTAACCCCCCGCTAGACTCCCCTACGCTTTTGTTCTTTGGGGCTACGTAAAGGAAACAATCTTAAATTTAATCTTTACATAGATAGGTAATACATAGCAAATCGTCCCATACCAAACTTACCTTTGCATCATTATGGTTCGCCCATCAAGTATATAGTGTAGGTAACTGTTCCAATTGATAAGCACTTGAGCAGCAGGAGGTTGAAAGTACTCCTGCGGCACTAGTACTTAGTAACAGGACAGTTTCGGCTCAATCGACTTAGAATATCGACCATCAAATTAATCCATTACCAAAAACCTGTAATTTAGAAACTTTGTAAATCTTTACATGCTTTTATCAAGAAAATTTAAACATTGAAACAATTATTTTGACCACAATATAAACTGGTTAAACTTTCGTTTAAATACAAGATATGTTGGAAACTTATTTACAGCGATGATTTGCACAATTTGACGGAACATAACATTTTCTTTTCATCAACATGATGTAAAGTAGGTACAATCCAGACTGACATTGAATTGTGTTTGATCGAGAACTGAATAGCCCGACAAACCGTTATAAAGTTACTTTACTGCGGGTGACCGGACATTCGGGAATCTAAGAAAACAAGGAAAAAGAAGATTGGTTTTACATATACGCCCAGGATCTGTCCTAGCAATATTCGAAAACACGATGACAGGTGAGGAGCTGGGTTCAAGACCAAGACAAAGAACGCTAGAACAATACAACTATGTAAATTCTTAAGAAAATCTTTCTTAAGGGACCATCGATGAAGAAGGCTATTGAAGCTTATTGTTAGTAGCAATGATGCTCGCACATTAAGGTAGGTTGGACAGAAGGGACCATCGATGAAGAAGGCTATTGAAGCTTATTGTTAGTAGCAATGATGCTCGCACATTAAGGTAGGTTGGACAGAAGGGATATCTACAGAAAATTAGGATCAACAGTGGAGATACTCACTGCAGACCGTATAATAAGATGACAGAAACCGCAATCACATCTTGTGTGAATCCGAGGCTCTGGACGCAAAAAAACAAAATTATTGCAAATTGAACAAATTGCAGACTACAACTGGGTATATTAATTGACAAGTAAGTAGGTGCAAGTCACAACTATGAATGTAATTAGTAGTTGTTGATGGCCAACTACATTTTTTAATTAAAGTAGTTGACTACACAGTCTCGAACATCTTACCATAAACTAACATACTACTAACATAGAAAGTGTGTGCTGTTATTGATGCCACAGTTTTGAGTATTTTTGTCAAAGTAGTTTAATTTCGAAAGTAAATAAATAAATAAATATACGTGTTATATTGTCATAGATTATTACAAAAATGACATGGATAATTGTTAATATCAATAAAATAATATGCCATAATAATAACAATAACTATAATAAAATTACAAAATAATAAAATAACTGCCACCCATTTCAAGTTTTGTTGGTGAATTTTATTTTAACAATTAAATTA
Organism: Cetonia aurata; assembly: GCA_949128085.1. NCBI lineage: Eukaryota > Metazoa > Arthropoda > Insecta > Coleoptera > Scarabaeidae > Cetonia > Cetonia aurata. The sequence goes on along the minus strand of OX421887.1, from coordinate 19,471,102 downwards.
AAATGTTTTTTTTTTGTTATCATACCTATAGCTTCATTCATGTAATTATTTGTTTTTTGTCATTATACACTTTTTTATGTGAATAGCATTTGTTTGCGGTTATCCTAAAATGTATTTATTTATTTAAGACTGAACAAAATTACTATCATAAGATGAGACATATAATTATGAGGAGTCAAATTATTTAACCTCCATGATACGTAGAATAGTAGATGAGGTGAGTTGTAAGTTCATTCACTTTTATTATTTGGGTATTTATTTGTAGATATCTCTTCTCAAATATTTGGACACTTTTACCTTCTTTTCAACAAGTTATGCATGGAAGAAACTAGTGCAAAATTTTGTCTCATTGTTTCTTTTTAAATGTCCAGAAGAAAGACGCAAATTGCGATAAGTTCTGAAATAGATTATGTGTGTCTAAATAAGTAAATTCACATCAGTAAAAATGATCTTAGACGAAGAAATGTCATTAAGATTTGATACATCCCTGCAATTACTTTACTGTATTTCTATATAGAATTCTAAGATTGTAGGATTAGTAAAAAAGTTGTATACATAGCAAAATATTGAATATAAGTGAATATAGTAAAATTTAGACTTAACATAAGCTAACGTAAGCTGACTATAACGAGTTAGATAGAAAAAAAAAGTGGCCTTCACTAGTCATTCTGTTCAATCAATTGATGTCAATAAAAATATGTATATAACATGTCTATAAGTATGTATTTTAAAATGTGGGTAAAGCGGTAAAAAGTGTAACAATTTGCCTAACATTCTAGCATAAGAAACCAAATTGGCTTTAAAAACGGAGTCCATTACGCAAAAAATTGACAAATAACTAATTTTCTATGTTTGTAAAAACAAATATATAGTTTAGAGAGACAAACGCCTTTTCGAATTGGATTCTTTTTTTTTTTTTTTTTTTGGAAAAAAGCATTCAAATTAAAATCAAAAGAAGACTTTTCAGTAAAATTGGTAGTGGTTTTTTAAGCATTTCTGTAAAAACAAAATTTAAAATATTGTAGTATTTCTTTCCTATAATTTACCCCTACGAATTAGCATGTATTCTGTTAAAATTTTGTTTAATAACATAATTAAAATTTTAAATGAATCAATAATTTCGCGCCTTTTACAACAAATTTCTTGACCGACGCAATGAGGTTTGGTTAAAATCAAATACACTATACCGGGTGATAATATGAAGTGGATAGGCATGGTAACTTTTTTATTATTTCAGGTAAAAATTTTGGGGGGTTTATAATAAATCACGTTATGAGTTTTTGGAATAATTCTGGGTATCCTAGTTACCTCCGGTTTTACCGGAAGTGTTCCTAACTTTTGATTTTTCAATGGAACAGCCTGTATTTTTTCACAATTTTTGAATCGGCATGTTATTCTATCTATATTATCGGCATGATGAAGCCATTTGCGGAATTGTTTTAAAGTAGGTATGTTTCATGTAAATTTTAAAAACAAAACTAGGTGGGTGTGACTCTCATAAATTGCTTCTGGTTTGCATTGTTATCATAAGGAATAATTCAAATCTGATCTTTTTTTTTCTATCTGTCCATAGATATTTTTCGTCAAAATTTCAAAACATTTTTTCTTAAAAACTAAATGTGTCTTCCCGATTTTTTTAAAGGATTTTTTTTTTTAAATTTTTGGTGCTAAAACTTTTAAAATCCATTAAGATATAAGACGCAGTTTTAGAAGCTTTTTATAATTTTTATTTGGGGAGTAAGGTAATTGACACCGAACACACAATATCATACCTAATAATTTCTAAACTTATTCAAAATGGCCGCCATTGTGCACAAAACATTCTCTTGCTCTTCTTACAGCCTTTTCTGCTACTCTTTCCAACATTTCTGGAGTTATTCCTTCAAATGCCTATAAAGTTCTGTGTTCCACCTCTTGCAGTGTAAGAATTGAAGTAATGAAGATAAGATCTTTAATGTAAGCCCAAAGAAAGAAATCAAGCGTAGTTAAATTCGGAAATCTGGCTCGCCACTTTATTAGATCGTTTGTTGATATCAGATTGTGTCAAAGCGTTTCATGTAAATATTGCGAATCATCTCTCGTATTGTGGGGTAATGGGACTGTCCTACTGGAAGTAAATATTTCGGTATACCTGTAGCGGTAGATTATCAAGATCATCATTGGATTTGATATCTTAAAAACTCTAAATAACATGCTCCAGTAAGCGCACCTTGAAACAAAATAGGCCCAACAATTCGTATGTCCGCCTAAACATTTACCAAATCATTCTTGAAAATGCCCAAGTCATAATCCTTCTATTATTTTGCAACTAATAACGAACATTTTGACGGTTTTATATAGAGCTGTTACAAAACCGAGATTCGTCACTAAATAAAATGTTTTTTATGAAATTGTTGTCTTTATTGTATTAATTTAAGAACCATATGCAATTTCTCTCATTGAAGCTGTGGGATCTAGTTAAACATTATCAACAATTACATAAACGTCCATATTTTCGTTAATCGCTAGACGATTTTAAATTAAAATCTTGCAGATAGTGAGTTATATAATTAATAAATATCAGAAACAAAACAGGTCCCAAAACACTACCTTAAGGAACACCCTGTTCAACCTGTTGATTTTATAAAATTGACTTTACCACACACCTTATGTTTAATATTAGTAAATTGAAACCTTCCTTTTAAATAACTTTCGAACCACTTCGTGATAACCCCACGTATACCACAACACTCAAGTTTAGCCAATAAAATATTATGATCTACACAATCAAAGGCTCCAGGCTTAGGTCACAGAAAATTCCAATAGGAAATTCTTTAGAATTCATTCATTCATCTAATTATAATCTTGTACAAAGCGTCTAGTGCTGTTAACGTCGAATGACCAACCCGATAACCATGTTAATTTTTTGATAAAATATTATTTTTATTTAAGTGCCCAAGCAGTCTGCTCAACATCGCGTACTCAAAAGCCTTAGACTAAACTTGAGAAAACTGTTAGTGGACGATAATTACGTATACTCGATTTAGAACCTTTTTTGTATAAAGGTATTACCATAGACTCTTGAAGTTTTTTTGGAAGAGAGATGGTACACCATCCGGACCAGCAGTAGACTTACTTTTTATAACACCTGTTGTTCCTTCACTGTACGACTTCGAGTTAATATATGTATGGAATAAGCCCGTGCTAAATTTCAAGCGTAGTTGCTGCTTGTCGCTATTCACTGGTTCACTGATTTCAGTGTATCGACACTTCCTGACGAACCTTTTAAATTCGTAATTATTATCTTTATTTTATATTTACGTGATCTTGTACTCTCTCAAGCCTTTGTTATTCATCTCCTTTTATTTAAAAATGTTGATATACGAATGAAAAAAGTCGTCAAATAATAAAATGGTAGCGCACAAGAGGTAGTTGGTCGTTTTATTTCTTGGAAAATAGACCTGTTCCCATGGTACCGAGAATTTTAAATGTTGAGCATTTTGCGAGTAGGTACGCTACATCTCGCTAATTTCTAGAAATGTAATGAAATGTTTAAGGGATCTGGAGTAGTTACCAAAGAAACAAAAATTGCGTTGCTTGTATCGCACCGTGCTCGTTTATTTTTCAAAGCAAGTTGGAAAGAGGCAAATCAAACAAGCGTCTAAAAAAAATTACAAAAAACACGGATAACGGTGTTACAAACGGCAGACTCGTCAAAAATTACGCTTCTTTGCTAATTTAACCAACTTCATAGTGTGAATAATAACACAGTTAGCAATAGTATAGTGAGTTAAATTGAAATAACCTGTATATAATTATGATGAAATATTACACTACAAGTACAATAGGAATATTTCCTCAACCACTGCTGTTTTTCTTCATAAATTGTAAAAGTAATAATTATCTAGTTTAAATAAATTGGATAGGAGCACAAATAAAGCTCTTCCTTATCGAACACACAAATATTTTGCCACGTTAAATATACTGCTATATAGACGCATATAACCGCACTTTATTTGGCGACAGTTTTACCAATTTACGCTACAAACAGTAAAAATGAATTCTCGACTTTAAAATGTGCGGGATTACTAATATCTATAGATTGATTGCATCCATAAGAAAGGAACATTTGAGAGGCTACTTTCCGCGTTTGTATATAGGTTGTATCAATAAATTAATCAGTTTTTGTATTGCTGTCTAATATTCACTTCAATGCAAACAGACGGGTATTCATTATAAACACATTTCTTGTCTTCGATTATACATGTAAGATACTTACATACACAAACAGATCTCACTTGAAATACATGTAAAAGATATATTAGCGAAACTAAAATAATATTTACCTTAAATTCCATATATTAACAGTATAACACCAGCCGATTCGATAGCGACTGTTTATTTAACGTTGTAGTCGTCTTAAGGGTCATAATAATCTAGCGGGTCATAGGTCGTTGATAATTATTCACATATACATGGGACTTAACAGGAGTTATTTTCGTGATCACATGTTTAGTTTCATTTTTAAACTAAAACCTATGAATGAATGAATAGGTTTTGTGTCGTATGTGTTAAGTACATACATATGTATACGGAATACTTTTTATAAAGTAGAATATCTATACATTTACACCCAAAAGTACGAGTTCTGTAAACAAACAGATCATGACACTCATCTTTAAAATAAAATGACTCTGCCTAATTTATCTGTATATAAGAATAGAAGTACAGTCAGCCGATGACACATGGACGAACCTCAATTCTTTTTTCTTTCAATGATAATACAGAATTGTTATGTCGTAAACTGCAGAACGAGATATTTTTGTGTGTAAAAATAGAATTAGATGCAGGTATTTGGTAATTCTTGTACTTGTAGACTTCAACACAATCAATTTCAAAGAACTATATCAGAGTCGTGCCATCCATTCACATTTAAACTTCTGATATATAGAATTTGACTCTCTATGACAGTTATTTAACCACCTAAATGAATGTGAATGTAATGAAATCAAATAAATTTGTTCTAGTGCATTACAAATATTATTTAAGAGTGAAGGATATTAGCTGATTCTAATATAACTGGTGATCACTTAAAAACGTCATCTAGTTGTAATTTGGTCTTTTTGTACACCTTGACGCAGAAGATATCCGATCACTCCTCGCAACACCAATTTTAAATTAATTCTTTTCATGAGCAAATTTGAAACTAAGTTAAAAGAAGAAGCTAATTACTTCCCAGGGATTTGGTTGAGATACGTGGACGACATATTCGTGGTTTTCGATACTACTAAATCCACCATCGCTTATTTTGTCACCGAAATAAATTCAAAATCCTATAGTATAAAATTCACGGTAGAAGAAGAAGTAAACAAACAACTTCCGTTTCTCGATACCTTAATAATTAGGAACAATAACAAAATTAGAAATAGACACTGATAGATTTATTATGGCAGATTCAAATCATTGCGGACAACATAAAATGGCCGGCATTAATTTCTTGATTAATAGATTAATAACTTTTTCACTTAATAAGATTAGATTTGACAGAGAATTACAAGACACTAAAAAGATTGCAATCTACAATGGTTACTTTTCTAAGGGATCTACTCCGCCGTTTAAAGAGAGTTCAGTATAAACATTATATGCGCAGTTTAACTTCATTTGAAACCAGCGATAAACAATTTATCAAACTACCTTTCCACCGAATTTCAAAAGGTATAAGCGGCATTTTTAAAGAACATAATATGAACACATGTTTCACTGCACAAAATCCATAACAAAATTTGTTAGGTATACTGCTAAAGATAAACCGACCTTCAGCGAAAGGTGGCGCATTTATAAAATTGGGTGTGGTGACTGCAATCAAATGTTGGACAAACAAAGAGGGCAATTGGAACTAGATTTAAAGGACACATTGCACAATATCGCTACGGGAGGATTGACTCGTCCAGCATATCACAGCATATTTCTTACTTTCCCCTGCATCTTTGTGTACAAGTGTTTAACTTTTGTTAGGCAAAACATACATAAATTCAACGAGTTTAGAACACCACACCAATATAACACAAGAAATGTACACGACATCATTTATCCGAGACACAATTTATCGCTGCATGAAAAGTCCCCCTTCTACATATGCGCAAAGTTATATAATAAGTTACCTGATACATATAAAATCTGCTCATCAGTTCATATGTTTAAAGAAAAAGTTAGGGACTACTTGTCATTGAATGCCTTTTACAGTGTTAACGAATATCTTAGTATGTAGACTTTTATGATAGTTGTAGTATGTTTCATGTATTTTGTCTTGTCTTTTTTTCTTTCTTTTTTTCTTTATCAATGTATTGACACGTACAAATATTGTACTAAATTAAATGTAAAATTGACGCATCAATCCAATTAATGTTGGCTTTATGAATAAAGTTCTTATTTATTAATGATACGGGCCATAAGATCAACATTGGAAACTTCAAACTACTAAAAAATTTAATATCTCCGAAAGAATTATACGCTTTTGAAAGTATTTATATTAAAAGAGAATCTAAAAATAATAATTTATTAAATCGTAAACAGGCCCCGCTCTACCATTCGGTGCTGATGCATTTATTAGGATAAAAGCACATTTCTTTCGCTGTTACTGCTTGTATGAGTTCAGAATTCACAGAATTCTTACAGGTCACCGTAGGCGGTAAAACGAAGAAAGCAATTGTAAATATAAAATTAGAGACAGTACTGTCAAATCACTGACGGAGCATATTTTGAACACCTAATTAAGTAGACATTACTTTAACAATTTACAATAATCTTTCAATTAGTATACGTTGTAATTTCGTTGAATAATAGTTTGCAATAAAGTTTTATTTATTTAACAATAAGACCATTCCGACTACATCAAACCTAAGTCTGAAATATGATTGAACTCGTATTGAAGGGTAGATTCCAAAAATATGCAATGTGTTGCATTAAAAAAAAAAAAATGGATGATAATATCAGGAAAACGGTTCATCTGGCAACAGTGCGCATATCAAATCTCGAATCTCAGTCACCTAACTGATGACATTTTTAAACAATTTTGATTTGATTATGAAATGTTCTCTTTTAGTTATAATAATAGTACTGATTTAGATTATAAACAAAATTATGGTTAGAGCCGAGAAATGCCATCATGGCGAGGCTCATAGTCTATTGTTGAAATCAGCACACCAGCAAAATCAATTGAATGGGAATAGCACTAAAAACGGAATCGAGTTTATGGTACTCATGGAAGACCTTAAGACACTTTTATTGCGATTTGCATTGAAGCAATATAACAAATATCTAATCAAATAAGGATTTGCTTAAGACCGCTTGAGATATAATTCTTCTATAAAAAAAAAGAAAAGGTATTTGTATTTTTATGCTTAAAAACGAAATCAAATTTTCCTAAATTAATTTTTGGAACGTCAACACACATCAGAAAAATGCATTTTGAGTTCAAAACAAAATATTGTTTTAGCACATTTTTTTTTTTTTTATAGAGAAAATGAAATAATTTTGTTTTAAGTAAATCTTTTACCACTAAGAAAATTGAAGGTTTTAATTCAAGAAACCTTTTGTTTCGATGAATTTTCTTAACTAGAAAATGTATTTGCTTAGTGCAAGTAAATAGAGAATGGGGCTTATTGTACATGAGCAGGAATACGTGGGATTTATTTAATATAATAAATAAATGTTAGAATTGTCGGTCAATTGTATGATCGTTTTTTATCTTACAAAGTAATTCGTTATGTGAATTTCTTTTAAGGAAGTTGTTTAATGGAATCTTATTAGTTTTACATGTAGCAATGCACTTATGCCTAATTACATGCCAAAAAGGTTGGTAAACAATTGGCGATAAATCTACCTAATAATATTAATGATGAAGTAGGTAAGTAAGCTGCCGCTCGAATTGGATTTGTTGGAGGATCTCCGAAAGATATTTCCACGCAAGTGTTTTTTCTTATTAGATTATAGTATTATCGGTATGCTGCTATGCCTATGTATAATAATATAATTATAAAACCGAAAAGATATTCAGGTAGTACAATTTCTAATGGCGTGTATTTTTCATCGCATTCAACCTATGTTTTATTAATTCCAAGTATTAATAATAAGAAACTACTTTCTTTTACGGTAATCTGATTGATGTAGCCGAGTTCATAAGCTTGGACGAAAATGGTATAAAGGAATTAATTCCTATATATGGGATAGTAAAAACATTTCCTAACAAGTATAATATTTACATGCAATTGTGCAAGGTAAGTTAGAACATACCAATAAGGCAAACAGATAGGGCATATTGCTCAGATGCATATTTTAGTGATCAGGCAGGGACATACGTACACCTCTCAAGAAAAGATTCGGGGGCACCAGCATTAAAAGCAACTCAGCGTTTACTTTAAATCATAGATTAGAAGACTTTGTAATGAGGAATATCTAAGCAGTCATTCATTTAATGCATTGTGAACTCATTGGTTATGTTGAAAAGACACCTGGATTTGAATCGATTGTAAGTATTTTGGTAGTTGTGATCTTTAAAGAAACTCTATTCTAAAATCATTGCATGTAAGTACATACATGTTGTAATGGAAACTTTTGCGTTGCTGTGCAATAAGCTATGTTAGTTCTTTTACTGAGATTTTTTTTATTTTTATGAACGTTCGTGAATAGAACAACTAAAGGGAACGAAAAAAATTGTTAGGTCTGGAACTCGATAATTTGTGTATGCACAAGGGAATGCATCTAATACTACTTTTTTGCATTTGAACAATAAAGGTGTATTTTTAAGTTTGATTTAAACATTTAGAAAGATAAAACTTAAGGTAGCTGCATTCATTTCATAAATGGTGCGGTGAATAATAAAGGGGAACTGAAAATATTATACCCCATATTTTAAAAATGATTAAAACTTCCTCCTTATCGGCAAATAAGGCACCGTTAAAACTACTTGTTGTTCCAAAAAAAAACCTTTTATTTGGTAGAAATAAATATTTATTCTTGTATAGAGCGTTATGATTTTAACGTAAGTATTACTATTTTTAAAAAGATATGGAAAGTGATTTAATTCAAGAATTCTAACATTTTGCTCCAAGATTATGCTGTTAAGATAATTTTTTTCTTGCCTTAAGAAATTTTTTTTTTTTAAAAACGTAGATTTATTTGGTCCAAGACAAATTTATTTAAGGTATAAGCATGCATTTTTCTGTGTGAATGGATATCAAGTTATATCATCAGACATAATTCATAATATCACATTTTTATGTTTAAGGCACTAAAAATAATTAAAATTAAATTTGAATTTTCATTAATAAGAACTTCCCTACTTTAAAAGGTAAACTTTAGTGCACTTACTATATCCGGCAACACATTATATTTACATCATACTTCTATTATACCACATTTAATTTGACTATCATCAAAATGGAACATAATCTCATTATTGCAAGCGATTTCGTTATTTTGGGCGTAGCTAACTATAGTGAAGAGTCATTATCTTTGCTAACCGTCATCTATGCTTTGCCTCAAGGTTCGTTCAAGGCACGCCAGACGCCCGAATCTTCCCGCAGCTTCGAAAAGATTTCATTTCGTGTATGTTTCATATCCACCGCGTGCATGCGCCTGATTGATGCATTTTATGAATTCGCGCGTTATATGATATAGCGATCGATTTGCAATCTTTAACCTACCTTCTCTCTTCGACGACGGAAAAAAATCTAGTAAAAAACCTGAATAAGAACACAAACAAACACGCGCGCCATACATATGCCGCTCCAGAACAGCACTAAACTAACGCTTAATGAATGTCAATTGAGTTTATATGTGAAGCCCACATCCTAGCGTTAATTTAACTTAAATTAAGAGATTATTTCCTTTGTACACGTTATTATTCTATTGTAAGCGACATTCGTGCAACAGATCGCCATCACTCACTCCACACACAGAAATGCCATTTTAGTTATTCACCGGGCGACTGAAGGGATGAACGTTTTAACGTACTTAAGCGTGCAAGAGCACAATAAAATTTAATGGAAATCAAACTACAATTGCCTGCGTTACATATATACATATATGTACTAATATATACAGACGAATATCAACTATAAAAAGATGGTAACGTTTTCTGATGGTTCACACTAGGCCTCCAAATTAAAATTATATAGGTAACATATCAGATGAGAAGTGAAAAAACTGATTATCTACGCCCACTAGTGTCGGCTATTACAGTATAAATTTGTAACATTTATGTGGATATGTATGTATTAAGCACCTTTAAAATAAAACCAAAAATTACAAAAAAAAATTCTATACCAAGACTTTTAACTTATCGATTGCCGTAATATGAGTAAAAGAAGGGTGAAAATATGGTTTCTATGAATTAACAAAGTCGAGAAATACGCACGCTGTTCTGCTGGGCGAATTTATCAGATATACCATCTCCACTCCGCAATATGTCGTCGCCGTTTAACGGCAGGCAGACACCGGTATTTTCTACCCTTGTCTAACTACTACAAAATGCTATCAACAGCTCCAACTTTTCAATTTGAAACGAATCAACGAAGCCCTCATTCCGTACTACTGCGGGGTGAGGGGAACCAATCGCTGGACATGCGTAATTTACTTCAAGCGAAGCCAGTGTCCGATTCACTCCGCTCATTTTTAATAAACCGTCGTGGGATATTGAGGGTGCACTGAGAGAAATCCTTGTAGTAAAAACTTACATGGCACAGTACTAACGATTTTGTAGAAATAAGTAATACAAACAAGTGGGCTCTAACGTACACGTTTATCATTTAATACTAGCCGTTGTAGGAAAAGTTCACAGCTGTTTGTAGGATCAATTTTGTTTGAAATAGTAACACAATTTTGTTAAAATTTGTATATATTTGGAAGTAGCAAAAATTTATATTCTATTGTAGGAAAACTTAGCACACATTCTGTAATTATTTTACAATGTCAGTATGTATTTTTACTAGTACCTTACTGTGATATCTACCATTGCACAACAATGTGCCAATAAATACCCCAAGATCATATAATAAAAAAGACTATATGTTTAAAACCCATCCTATTTCGTACTTAAAAATATACATATTTATATCAGGCAATTATAATTCCTAATAAAAATAATCTTCTATACACTTAACATATATACATACATGAATCTGGTGAATAAATATTTTATTCAATATTTTATACATTCTTTATTTTATATTAAGTTGGACATTTTCTACAGTGTACGTTGAAATTAATAATTCAAATCAGGTTTTTTTATGTTTATATTTGGAGAGATTCTAGTTGTTTCTAAGCTATGACGAATTTTTTACTGAAATCTGTTATTACTTACATTATCTGATGCTTCAACAGAAAAATAATTATGTAAACAACAAATTATTACTACACACCGTTATTGTGTGTTTTTAGTTAATCAATGGTTATTGTCTTATTTTTTAATCACCGTCGGATGGAATATTGTGAATCAATGATTAATAAATATCCGGAACATGATTATTTTTTCAATAATACGCTATTTACCGACGATTAGCTACTTCATTTACTATTGTTAGGATTGTTAGAATCTGTGTTTGTTATTTTATTTGATTATTGACTTTTAAAACTCCTTTTCAATCTTTTTTTTTTCTTTGATATTGTTTAGCTCCATCCTCCAGCGACCTTGTCCGTAGGTATAAGCCTACAGTTGAAGTCCCTCCCATTTCCAGTCGTCTAGAATAGAATCCGCAGCTCGCAACGTTTCTCCCGGTATACCGGGTGCGCCATTAGTGTGTCGGCGAAATTTAGCACAAAAACTACTAAAGATAGGAAAGTATGATTTTCTGTATATATATATATAGTTGATCAATGCGCATATGGTAAAAATATTTTCAAATATACAGGGTGTTACAAATTCCCACAGCTACGTTCAACTTTTTTTTTTAAATGGATTGGTATATTTTTTAGTTATTATTTCGATAGCCACCTAAAACACCTTTGCAATGATATATGGTTATGCGCGCTACTGACTGTTAGTTTAGGCTATATTGCAAATTTTGTCATAATTTTGACAGTTGCGATTTCTGAGATTTTAAGTTTTATCTTTAAAACGGTTATAGTGTCGCGCGTTATTCTTTGGTTATCAATTTAGCGGCTAACGATTTATATATTTCAAGGTGGCTCAATAGCTCAATAGCAATAAATGTGCTCATAGCACATTTATCGAAATTCAAACGCGTCCCTATTGATTATTTTAAATGGAACTTATATTCTTGAATTTCAGCAGCAAATTCCTCGTAAAATTACCTTTAAAATAGTACCAATAACGTAACACTTATTTTCAGTATTTTCGAAGATATTACAAATTTATGGAAAATATGTTGACAATATTCAATATATGGAACAACAGATATGGTTAGATAGCCATGATTTTCAAACAAAATCTAAGAATATAATGAAACATCAAATCTCTGCTTAAATGTCCACATAATATTGTTTTTTGTAGTTTATTTTTGGTGTCATAGCGTTTTACAATGTTTTATGATTTTATTACAATATTTGAATTATTTATTTGTGAATTATTAGTTATTACGTATTACTTTAATCTGGTTGTTAATTATATCGTCTTGTTCCTGTTTTTTACCTAAATTCATTTATTAAAAATAAATGTCTCCAAGGGGGAACTCAGAGACATGATATTTGCTCTTGGTGCTTGCAACAGAAATCCACTATCACCATCAAGGAATGTATGCAGCGGATTATCCTACCTGTAGAGCATCAAATAGTAAGCTTTGAGAATTTGTTGGTAAGGTTTCTTTGGTCGGGTTATGTAAATTATGATAGACATGGAAGGACAAAAACTATGGTTACAGAAAATCCGTTGTGAAAAATTCGCCAATCTCTACAAGGACAATTTCGAAACATCATGGAATTGCATCCACTATCACAAGGAGAATTGTAAAGAAACATAAGTTTCACCCTTATAAAATTAATATTCACCATGGCTTACTACATACGAATTTTGAAAGAAACTTGTGTTCGGTGAAAATATTCTAGATTATTGTGATTTTCACAGATGAAGCAACATTTGCCAATTCTGGAATAATGAACAGAAAAACTTCACACTACTATGATACACAACACCCATTTAGTATCAAGACAAACGAGGGGTGGGGGGCATCAGGGAACACCGTTGTGGATCCATTCTTCTTTGACAATACTTTAAATTGTGAGATTTATAGACTTTTTTAACATAATTTACCAATACTGCTAGAAGGCAGATAATAGAAACTTTATGGAGAGATTGTGGTACCAACACGATTATGCATTCACATATTACGGTGCTGCTGTAAAAGCGCACCCTATAAGGTATTTATTAATAGACGGACTGGGATTCATTAAGTTGATCACCGCATCACCAGATTAACCCCTTTTGATTTTTTTCTACGGCCTACTATAAAAAAACCACCATATGCATGACACCCGATACAAGGGCAGACAACATGCACAAACGCATAAGAAATGCTTCTCTTCAGTTAAATGTGGATAATATGATATTATGTATATTTGAAAATGTAAGGCAGACCATACACACGGAGCTGAATACAGACATATTTGAGCATCTTTTGATTTAAAATTATTACATATATCTAAAAGTGTAAAAAATAAAATAATTTTGTGTCACGTACGGTTTGTTTTTGTTACATTATAAATAATCTAAACAACTTACATAAAAAAGAACAAATGAATAGGGGTAAATTGCTATTATTAAACATATTTTCCATAATATCTTCGAAAATACTTAAAATAAGTAGGTATTATGTTATTGGTACCATTTTGAAGACAATTTTACAAGGAATTTGCTGATTATATTGGAAAATATAGGTTCCATTTAAAAAAATCGAAAGAAAAGCGTTTGAATTTCGAAAAATGTTCCATGACATATTTAACACCCTGTATATATTTCTAAGTTATACCACCTTGAAACATACTAACTGTGAGCCCCCAAATTCATAACAAAAGATTCACGCGCGACACTAAAACAGTTTTTAAGATAACAGTTAAAATCTCAAAAGTCGCAACTGCCAAAATATTGACAAAATTTTGACATAACCATATATCACTGAAAAGGTGTTTTAAGTGGCTATCGAAATAATTACTAAAAAATATAGCAATCCATTTAAAATAAAACAGTTGAGAGTGGCTCTGGGAATTTGTAACACCCTGTATATTTGAAAATATTTTTACCATATGCGCATTGATCAACTATATATATACAGAAAACCTCACTTTCCTATCTTTCGTAGTTTTCGTGCTAAATTCCGCCGACACACTAATGGGGCAGCCTGTATAAACAAGGGTCATCGATATGTTTGTTGTTATATTCACTTTTTCCACTAGAGGCACCACTTTATACGGTTAATTTTTTTCATTTTATATTTTAAACTGTCATTTTCATTTTGTTTTTTATATTGTGCTACTACAGAGATGCTTAAGAATTACCGCAAATTTAATGAGAAACGCTTTTTTGGTATTAACGTGAATGTGCAGTTTTCCAAAAACAAAAACAGAATATAACTGAAGAAGGTCTTTATTTACCTAAACTACATATAATTAACTTGAAAAATCTACATTATAAGAAATAATCTATTCTAGGCGTAATTTTATAAAACAAAACAGCAAAAATCAGGCAACCGAGAATGCACTATGTATAGAGTTCACTCTTAAATTGAATTAATCTCACTATTATTAGTGATTGACAACTTTTTAAACACCACATCCTATTTAACGTTATATATACACGTCTACACGTATGGTATATCAAACCAAACCTTGTACTTATATAACAATGGAACTCTATACATTGCACCGGAAGTTTGATTTATTACATCTGATTACATCTTGATCTATACGGTATTTTTCGGTATTCTTCTTTATATGCATATAAATTTAAATGTTGAAACGATCCGTACCTAAATGCATCTAATAATCTAATTTGTATCCAATTGACCGTCGGAATATCTCAAAGATTGGATGAATAAATAAAGGAGACACAAAATCTTGCAATCCCCTTCACAACTACTACAGATTATATAGGATAATTGCGCACCGTTTAATTTTTAACGGTTCCTATACGTATGTAGGTAGTTACACTTGTACGGTTATTTTTGGATCGTGGTTACACGCGCATCAAATTATGCAATGGTACTTTCGTTCATACGAATAAAAAGCTATACATATGTACACCTATGTATATATTACGTTATATAATTAATTATATTAATATTATATTGGTGTCCTGTACCAACTAACTTTTTAACATCTTTTGAATTTCTAGTAGAAATTTTATTTTAAAACTTTTACGACTTTATAACTTCCGCTGGCTGTTGGTATCAACGTTCTTACTTTGAGCGATTTAATTAATTTACGGCATAAATTGCGTATTAGGATTCTTATTTCCTTATTGAAAACAAATTTTAAGACACCTCTATATTATTTGGCGATAAACGCTATAGGACCTACGGAGTGATCAACTCAAGACGCCCTTTAGTGACAAAATTTTTACTATTCTATTATTGGCTAGCTTTACATATCCCCATTTGTGTTATTTCTGCGTTTTTTGTTGTATAGATTTTAATTCTTAAATAATTTTCCTATTGAATATCTGAAATTGAATTTTTTAATACAGCTCCAGCTCTAATTTTTGTTGTACGCCGGTAAGCATAAAGAATTTTATTTTGTACCTCATGTAATATTGGATTTTATTCAAAAGAGTAAATATTTCACGAAAGTTCTTTTTAGGTTTAAACGTCATTGATAGTAATATTCTATGTACCTAACAGTAACTTTTTGGTTTGTTTGCAAAACATTTTTAACAATAAACTAAAAGTCGGTTGTGTCACGCTATTTATTGGTTATGTTTCAAGCAGAGAAGAGAATAGCCACTCAGAAACTTTTTAAAAACTTGCTTCTTGCAGCCATCTAGACGTCTTGAGAGAAAGTATATACCTAACTAATGCCGAGAAAAAAGATTTCTGTAAAAGCAGAACTAGGATAGTAAGCGGCATATTTAAATTGGAAATTATTTTAGTAACAGACATTCCTGCGATGCGGTTACATCTACTACAATATTATTTACAATGTCAACAATTTAGGTAGATATATATATGCATTCCAGTAATATACAACATAAAACTTTAAGATATGTATTGACATTTTATGCCGTTTGCAGCAACACGTTAATTTTGGATTAATTTTAATTAACATTTAGAATTGTGACATTTATGTACACATCCCATGTGTGAATTAAAATTAAACCAAAATTAACTTGTCGCAAATGGGCATAACATTTCAATACATATCTTAAAGTTTTATGTTGTATATTACTGGAATGCATATATATTTACCTAAATTGTTGACATTGTAAATAATATTGTAGTAGATGTAACCGCATCGCAGGAATGTACAAATGTAACATGGTAGCCCAATGTTTTGAGAATAAATGGACTATCGTAGCACATCGTAGCAACAATATACTTTAAACCGCAAATCACACAATTGTGAAATAGTCAAACTAAATTTCTCAAAATATAAATCTCAAATAACCATCATAACCATCAACACAAAAGCATGATACCGAGGTGCCCATGCGTCCTCGGTATCATGTGCTGATGACGCGTTATGACGTATTGACATTGACCGGTCGAAAAACAATATTTTTGTATTGTGTTCAGCGCCATCGCAGCAGGCCTCAATCAATACATATAGTTCCTCTCAAGACGGTTAGATCGCAGCACCAATTCAATTGTTGGCGGTAAAGAGAGTGCCGGGGGTATGGTTTCAAGAGTATATTTTATCGGTAATGTAGAGCACATATCTTTGTTATACAACGCTGGCAACTGCATAATCTGTTCGGCAGAATAATTACTTTGAAAATAAAATGAAAGGACATAAATCACCATAAATATAACAAAAATCTTACATCACTAAAGAAACATGAAATAACTTAAAATCATTCGTTTGATTCTGACATAACAATTCTAAATAAAGAACAAAATTTAATACTGGTAATAAACTCGAAATAATCCAAATTTATAGACATAAAAATGCAGTTAATGATAAAACAGATGCACAATATTTTACCAAAGTATATAATTTAATTTTATAATTAAACACAACCATATTTTTTAGATCTCTACTTACCTATAGAGAATTTATACATATATACATATATTATATATATTTTACAACGCAATCTTTATATAATTTCTTATAAATGTAGTTGAAAAAGGTTAATAAAAACCGAAACGTCGTATATCTAAAGTGTTATCAATAATATTATTAAAACGACCTAAAAACCAAGAACAAATATCAAAATATAAAAATTATTTTATAGGGTTTTATTTTAAAATTCCCGCTGTATGTACTTATTTAGTATTATTAAGAAGTTGGTAGCGATGAGAGAAGATGCAGTGTTTCAATAAACGGAAATTTAAAAGTTTAGAGTGCTTTATTTAAGGCAAACCGACTATTTAATTAAGGGTAAGTTTCAATTTGTTCAATTACTTTTTTACGTTATTAAAAATAATCTAGGGATTTGATGAAAATCGTGTTTCTATAGTTGGATCAATGCTATTGTTTGCAGGGATTAAGGGCAGTTGACATTGCACTGCAATAAATTCCTTTTTTTATGGATGAAAATTATTTATTGGTTCATTTGATAAAACTTAGCATAAAAATTCTAAAAGTAGCATAAACATGACGCATGCGTAGTAGAATAATGTTTTGGACGTATGGGAACACTGTTATAATATAACAACAGAACTAAAAGCTAAAGATTATTGAGGAAAATTTAAAGACGTAATGCGTTTATACCTACAAATATTTTAACTTATAAATCACAATTTAAAAAGAACTGGACACTCTGAAATAGTTTTATTAGGTTTAAGCAAGAAAAACTTGGTGTACAGCTATGATATTCGAACAAAGTTATTACCTAGATCGTCCTCGGCGAATTTTCTTTTATAAATAACAAGTAGTCGAACCGAGGAGATTCGAATACATCACCTACGGCACTACTACTTAATATTTATAAAATTATAATATCCATGGGGCCTTCTTGATGGTTACTGACCTACCACCATCCGAAAGTCTTATTTATATGGACGGAACTGTTATCGGCAACGTTATAAGGTTCAATATTTTCAACAATGACAAATTCTCCATTTAATTTGTTTTAATGTTTGTTTACATAATCTGTAACAGAACAAATAATGTATCAATCTTCGAAATATTAGCATATTACTGAACGTTTTGTTTGAAAGCGATTTAAGAAAGTTATAGTTTGCTTAGGAATCGTAAACACGAATAAGTTGACAAATAATGTTAAATGATAAAATCATTTGTGCCGCATAAATGAAAACTATATGAAATATTTTGTTAAACCTCAAACCCAGAAATATTTATTTTGACATGCATCAGGTCTACCACCCATTAAGCAGAATTCAAATTTCTTACAATTATTCTTGTTAGCAACTTAGCATAAAACAACATGAGACATTACGATATGTGTGATTATTGTGTGAATGTAGTGCAAAATGCTATATAAGTCCATGCCTCAATGTTGATATAAATAAATATAAATATTGTGTCAGTGGAGCTTTTTTTAAATCGCTAATTCATTCGATACAAAATTTAAAGTGACATCCAGCGCTGAAATTCAATTATAATGCAAGAAGCGTTTTTCTATTAAATTTAAATCCGCAATTATGTTCAGTGACTTCAACAAAAAGATATTAAAATAACTTAATGTTACCTACATGAAATCGTAGCTAACTTCATGTTTCAATTTTGTAGAAATTATTAAAAATAATTGTGGAAAATTTATACTTTAGGATCATGAATAAATTATCGATATTAAACTGCATAGATATATGGCGTTCATATAAAATTTCCATATTTTTAATTGTTGGAATATATTATATTTTAGGCACTTATTAATAATTTGAGTTATAATTAAATTGACTGTTTCCAAATATTGCATTAAACAGATACAAATTGTCTTTCTTTTCTAAATATATTCATAATGAAACGTCATGTTCATTTAGTCAATTGATTTAAAAATTAAAATTTATAGTCGTCATTAACTACCCCTACATCAGTGTCCTAGCTTGATCAAATTTCTATTTAAAAAAATAATACGTCTCATTCACAAAAATAAATTTTTAAATTTAAATTTATATTTTAAGATGTTTTTAAAATAAGTGTTTTTTTAAAAAAATTGAGTCCGTATGACTTAATTTTCATACGATTCTATATCTCTAATAACCAAATACATATTTCTTTCCATTATTTTTATATAGCTTCAATTTTAAAACATGAAATTACCTATGACGTTGTAATATAGTTATTTTAATATATTTAAGCCTGTAGTTCCTTAAAACTATGCTTAAAATAACTGCGGGAAGTTTGAACTTGATTATTAAAATTTTAAACTTGTTTTTGTAATATACTATAGAAAGTTTTACTGATTTTTGTTAAGTTTAATTTGCCAAAATTATTTACTCTTATTCACATATGCACTGGACAAAGAACCTTGCTTAACCAGATAGGTACCTATATGTGAAAATTATCCATTAAACATATTCAAGCTTTTAACTTCCTAAAAACAGTTGATTATCTGACGCACCAAAATTTAAATTTTTAACAATATAATTGACCTTTGACAATAAACAATTTTCCACTTCATGTATAATTAATTAATTATTACATGAACACATTAGGAATTTAATACATATAGAAATCTAATTACTTCATCTTTAAACTATTTGATTTAATATTCATTTGGTGTAATACTGATTCAAACTTCACAAAAAACAGATAAGCATTTGTAAATAAATACTTACCACATAAATGTATTTTTTTTTAAGGAAAACATAAACATCACTTATAGGGTGTTAGAGCATTATATTCTCATTGCAGTACACAGAATTGAACTGAAAATCCTTAATTCTTCACACAGTTCTTTTAATCAAATATAGACTGAACGTTACCTTGATTTATAATATTCATTAACACGTGTATAAAAATGTTGCGGCAAAGAAACGTAATTGATATTCCCTACTTGTAATTAGATAAACATTGTATATAAACATATTATGCATGCCTTTATGCACTCTATATTTAACTACTTATTATATTAAGCTTGTTTGAAGAGAAATTAAATTATGATTCTGTGTGTATAGCAAATAAATATAGTATTTATCTGTAGTGCATTCGCTGATAAGATTCGAATGAATGTCTCTGACTATGGATTTTTTTACTAGGAATAATGACAACAGTAAGCTTTATGTTATACCATGTTATACACTGCAGCTACATTTAACAAAAATAAAGTAGGTATATTCCCAAATTAATAAATGCTACAGATGTTATGAAAACGTCATCCAATGTTTTTAAATATATAACAACACTTTTTCAAGGAATTTTTGTTTAAAAAGTTTAAAAAAAAGTGCAGTCAATTATAATTATGACCAAACCAGGGCATAATGTGTAAGTTGAATCATCTTTGATGACCTATTTTTATGCCGCTCAAGCAACACCTGTGTTCAATGAAGGCAAGTCGTTTTTGTTTTCGAAATAAACATTTCAGTACTTACTATCCACAGGAACTTATTTATCTACACTGAATAAAGGACAAATATAAAGATATTAAAATGTAAAATTCTATATTTTATCTGAAATACAACATACAACCCAAAGTCAGACCTAGTAACGAGCACCGCTGTGATGTATGCAGATGTGCTGTGTGACAGAGTTAGATAGATCTAAACAGAGAGCAGAACAAGAGGAAAACCTTGCACTGATTATGACAAATGGAACTCGCTATCTCGCACTGCAAGATTTATGTGGTAAGTTATTTATAATGCTGTCTCGCTAATAAGGGATTCCAAAGAAAAGAAAATTAATTGTATATTTAACAACTAGACTGGAAGTCCTAAATGATAATTTCTACTTTCTGAAATTAAACGAGTGCTTATGCAGAGGAAAAGCGCAGAAGAATGAATATGTAATATCATTGGTAATATGTATAATGTACAAAAATGGCTTCCTACATTTTATTCGAAATAATAACTTTTTTGTGTTATAGTAAGTGTTCTAAAGAATTGTTAGGTCTGGTGAATCTCAGTTTGTCTACTAAAGAAATAAATTGGAGACTTTTTAAAAATTAATTAAACAATGCAAAATACTTTATAATGGAATATAAACTTATTTTCTTGACGTGATTTGGGTAGTGGGTAGTGTATATTTCATAATGTTTTTTTATGAATAATGCGATATAATTATTTAATGTTCTTAATCTGCTTCATTCAGCTAGTGCTGCCATCTATGAACGAAAAGCGTTATTATGTCCTAGTATGGATTTATACCTATTCAATAAGGACGTGCAGAGGCAGGAAATCCGTTTTAGTCCGTCTTTTTCTTTCATAATAGATCAATTACTTTCCACAAATTTCCTTATTATCTTATTACTTCCTGTTAGAACCTATTACTTTCTGCGTTTATCTCATACTTTTAATCCTTAAATTCGTATCGCTGCAATATTTTTATGGCAGTTGAACAGGCTATCCTATCCCAGAAGAAGGCTATAACCGTTTAGTGAAGGAATTATAAAGAGACGCAACCGTATTTAGTTTGAGGAGTCTGACATCTCGGTAGCCCGTTAAGTTATACCGGGTTCTTATGGGCCTTGTTGCCAATCTGGGAGAAACTTGGGAATAATTTTTATGATGAACTTTTTAGGAGATATCTTTAATAGTTTATTGTTCAAACAATTGAATAACTGAAAAACGATTTTATTCTATAATATTTTTAAAAATAAACTTACATTTTCTTTTCCAATCTTTGTAATTTTTTAACCTTCAGCCCTATTTAGTGATATGCAACGTATCTACACTTCCAAAAACTTCAAATCCAACAATAAAATGCCATATTTTCAACTATTTGCTCTTTCATTTTTATTTAATTCTTTCTTCAGGATATGTTAAAATGGTGAATCTTTCTTCTTCAATGTATCAATGTACGACCATAAAAACCACATTGAAAGGGACTCGGCAGTAATTAATATAATTAAGAAACTTATTATTAGAGATTTTGTAATCAGTTCAAATTTTAAATATATAATCTTTTTTTGAGGGATGACGTATCTGATTTAGGGGAATTTAGAATCATCTAGGGGAAAGATGTGAAGTCACTTGGCAAAACTGCTGATTGGACTTGGTGCGCCATCTACACTCTGACTCCGTAAGTAGAAACTAGAGCTGTTATCCGGATCCGGATAATTTACTATCCGGATCTGAGTGCTATCCGGATCCGCTATCCGAAACTCCGGATCCGCTATCCGATACCTCAGATCCGGATCCGCTATCCGAAACCTCAGATCCGGATCCGCTTCTTGAATTCGGATATACTATTATTATTAATAATAATTTGTATGTTTTATGTATAGTTATCGGATCTAGATCCCAGCAGCGAATACTACCCACAACTAAAAAGTAGATTTTTAGTGTGACAGAAAAAGTGTTACAAGAAAACACTAGCTGTAAATAAACTTTACAAATATGTTTATAATTAATTTTATCTTTGATTGAAAGCAAGCAAAAAAATTACCTTGTTTTATTTTTGCTATATTATATATATTTTGTTTTGGTGAATAAACAGGCCTTTAAAAAAAAGGATATATTAATTATAGATACTATATAGGTATCAAGAGTTTAACAATTAAATATTAATGGAATAAATAATATAACTTTATAATAGTACAATATGTACAATAGTAAATCGTTCAACCGCGCTCACAAATAATTTCAACCACACTTGGTTCCATCAGAAGAGGATCTAGGCACCTATGTACTGCCGAACCCAAAATTTCATCCAGCAGGAAATGTACCAAACTGAAATTCGAAAAATAAGTAATAAATTAATATTAATTATTAAGGCAACAGTTATACAGTGATCAGCATAGATGTTTTTTTGTGAAGGGATACGACCAGTATGTTTGACAATCCTAAAATTTATTTTAATACATGTCACGTGATTACCAGAATCCGGATCAAATAACATTTATTAGGTACCAAAAAATCATAACCTTACTTTTTGCCGATTCATGACATTTTTTAAATTTACCGCCATACTAGTCACGTGGCATGTGTCAGAATATCATATAGCTATCTACCCTATATTTTAATAAAAAAAAAAAAGATCTCCATACATTTATATCGGTCACTGTATATAATACGTTACTTTTCATCAGCGACGAATCTCCACAAATACAATTGCAAATAATGCGTGTCGACCTGAATCTGCTGCAACCCATACTTGCTGTACGTTTTTAAGCGGACACATTCCATGAACGTCTGCAACAGTGAAGACGTTATATTTTATTGTACATGCGTAGAATGAAATAAAATTACTTTCAAGCTTATCTTAATAATTCCCGTTAGAATTGAGACTTTAGTGAAATCGATGGTTGAAAAAATTTCTATCCTTTCGCTGAATAACTTGTGCATGTTCGACACCAGTGCCGAATCTAAGTGGTTGGGTGTATAGCTCGACCAATTCGACCTGTACTGATGTCTCGAAACGGAAATGCTGAAAGAAATATAAATAAATTTAAAATCGATTCCGCGCCCAATGAGGGCCAGTTTCTGATCATTTCAAACTTTAATAACTTAGCTAAAAATAAACATACACTCGCTATCTTGGTCTCATTTAAAAGGGGAAAGATGAAAATTGTGCTAAATCAGTTTACTTAAATTTTATATACAGAGTGTTCATGATTTTAACTTTCTTATTTTAAATAAAATGATACAATTTTTTCCGATCTAGAGAATTTATGGGGTCATTTATGGTAAGTTTGTATGAATGTGCCCCGACTCGACTGTTTTTGAGATATTGTTGAATTTTTGACGTTTGTACTCTTTCAAATAAAATAAAAGATGTTTTACTAATGTGGATGAAACTACGAAGAGATAGGTAAGTATTCTGTATTATAACACGTACCACGAAATCATACACAGGATGTTTTCTTTTCTTTTTTTCAAATATAATAAAGTAAAATACTAAGTTACCTATGCGTTTTTCTACTTGAATCGCTGCTGTGTTCGGTTGTGGTGCCTTGATCTTCATACAACAAGGCGACAGTCGAATCTATCGCGGCAATATCTTCCACAACTCTCTTCATTACCGCTCTGACTGTCCTTGGTTCGATTGTGTGTAACCAATCACGTGTTTCCACGCTTTTTCGCAGCATCTGTAACGAATGTACTTATAGCACACATCCTAATTCAAGAAAAAAAAAACCTACCTGTGACACATTTAAGCCTTGCAGCCTAACATAATAGTTTAACAATTCTTGTGCTGATTCTTGCATGGAAGTATTGATTTCGCTCTCCATTGTGAGGGCGACACTCTCTTTTGGATTTATACCGAACAGCTCATCAGTTTTAGAGAGCTAATGAAATTCGAAAGATGAACCGTTATGCCGAATCTTAAACGTAGAAAAATACTTACCACGTAATGAACATTTCCATTTTGAAAATCCAGACAGAATTTAGAAATTAATAATATTAGAGTGGGAGGAACTTTCAGGTCTAACACGTTCGGTGAACAATAACTTCTTGCTGCGGCAGTTAAATGGTGGATAAAACACACGATGAGCCCTTCGCGAACATTGTCCACGCAAAAACTATCACGAAACTGCGATTTCTGAGCGAAATTTATATCTGGTTGAATAAAAACCTACAAAAATTAAATAAAGAATTTTTTAGTAAAAAAGTGTGAACCTAATAATACTGGCAAACCCCTGGCCCATTTTTACAGAAAAAAAATCAGTTCTTATAAGTTTTGCCTACTTGAAAAAGTCTTTTCCGATAATCGAAATGTTGATTAAACTTGCAGGGTAATTGAGAATTAAGAAATCTTATCAAGGATATTACAACAGATATTATTAAAATTCTGACAATACTTTTAAATTGTTTTACAGTGACGTTTTAGTAAGATAGTCTGAAGATGGCCAAATTGGGCCTCTAAAGATATTACTGTAATAGACCAGAATGAAATGAACTATATTCTTATTTATTTTATCAAGTACACCATCATTCATTTCAAGTAGAAAACAGCGACTAAATAATAGCTGCGTCACAAAAGCGTTCTTTCTTAAGAAAAACGAACCATAGCTAATTTTTAAATCTCGCGCCGCATTTTGTAAACGCCCCCTACCTCTGTACAAATCTTTCCCATTTATCAAAGACAAAGTTAAAACAAGATATACAAAAGATAATCTTTGATGGTGAATTTGAATCAAAGAAAAGCTTGGAATGCTACTACGTAATCAAAGTCAAGCGTCTGAGGTTAGCAATAGAGGATTTACGTTGGCAGCACTGTACAATTTGCTTATTGAATGACAAATGGCGCGATGAGAGATGCCAAATAGAGGTGTAGCCAATCTACAAAAGTAAATATGAACTAGTTTATAATAAATCTAGGCATCTTTTTGACACTAACTTCAGATACCTCTACATACGTTGGGAATGACCAATTAGTCTTACATCTTTCATGCTGAAGACTATGGAAAAAATTATACATCTTAATATTACAGAAGGAGCACTAGGTAGATCTCCCCTGCATCCTTTGCAATGGGCATACCAAAGGGGAAAATCAGGAGAGGCTGCCCTACATAGTTTGGTGGGAGGACTCGAAAGGAGCCTGCATCAAAAGGAAGTTGCCCTTGCAGTGTTTTTAGACATAGAGGGCGCGTTTGACAATACATCAACGCCCTCAATCAACCGATCCTTAGTGGACCGGAATATTAACCAAACGACCATCAGATGGGTTGACTGCATGCTAAAAAGCAGAGTGGTCAATGCCCAAATGCTAGATAAAGACATCGCCATGAGGACAACTAGAGGGTGCCCTCAAGGGGGAGTATTATCACCACTGCTGTGGAGCCTAGTCGTTGATGACCTCATCAGGTCGTTAAACGACAACGGAATATGGACGCAGGGATACGCTGATGACATTGTCATAGTGGCTAGGGGGAAGTTCCCGGGCGTATTGGCAGGCATCATGCGCAATGCACTGCGAAGTGTGGAGGAATGGTGTCTCTCACAAGGACTCTCAGTTAATCCACATAAAACTAAGTTGGTTGGTTTCACCAACAAGAGGAAACTCAATGACCTAGGCGGCATTAGACTGTTCGGGCAGGAGTTACAATTAACCAAAGAAGTTAAGTATCTGGGTGTAACCCTCGATGCGAAACTGAAATGGAACAATCACTTAGTTAAAACAACGACCAGGGCTACCCAACTGTTCTGGCGCTGCAGGAGAGTTGTGGGCAAAACCTGGGGACTGAAGCCGAGGGTAATCCATTGGCTATACACGGCTGTGGTGAGGCCGGCGATGACGTATGGGGCAGTAGTCTGGTGGAAAAGGATAGAAGTGTCCTCCGCAGTGAAGCTGCTGACTGCTGTCCAGAGACAGGCATTGCTGGGAATCACTGGGGCAAGTAACAGCACAGGGACCGCTTCTTTGGAGGCCATCGTGGGCCTCCCCCCACTGGAGCTCTACGTGAAGGCGGAGGCAATGAATGCGATCCTTAGACTGAAAACCAACAGCTTGTGGCATCCCAACATTAAGGTTGGAGGGCACACTGATACTACGGGTACGATACTGGACGGACCATTACTTCAAATGCCAACGGACAGTATGGCACCCGAAATTATCTTCACTGAAAAGGTGAAAACCTCTATACCAAGCAGAGACCAGGCACGTGGGGTTACTAATGATCCCAGTAACTGGTTTACGGACGGATCCAAATCCAGCCAGGGCACAGGAGCCGGTATTTGCGGACCGAGCCCACATCAAAGGGTATCCATAAGCCTGGGGAAGCATGCGACGGTCTTCCAGGCAGAGGTATTCGCCCTTGCAGCCTGCGCAGAAATGATTGCAAAGGGGGGGCTGCATGAGGAGGAAAATAAGTATATTGACTGATAGCCAGGCTGCTATCAGGGCAGTCTCGAGCCCAGTAACTAGGTCAAAACTAGTTAGAGACTGCAAACAATCCCTCAACTCACTGGCACAGGATCACACGGTGTCGCTGATTTGGGTGCCGGGACACGAAGATATAAAAGGCAACATAATAGCTGATGAACTAGCCAAGGAGGGCTCCAAGAGCCACTTCATAGGTCCAGAGCCCGTATGTGGAATTACAAGGGATTCTGCTAAAAGGGAGATCTGGACCTGGCTGGACAATGCAAGTACAAACAAATGGAGGACGACAGAAGGTCAACTCCAAGCTAAAGCGCTAATAGGGGATGGGGATGCCAAGTTCTCTGATAACTTACTTAGACGCAGCAAGAAAGAAGTTAAAACCATTACTGGGTTGGTAACTGGACACTGTCCCCTGAGGAAGCATCTCTGCAACACAGGCCGAGTAAGCGAACCGTGGTGCAGAAGATGTGAGCTACAGGAGGAAACGAGTTTACATGTAATCTGCACATGTGAGGAGTTGAAAACACTCCGGCAGGAACATTTCGGGAAGGCTCTATTGGAGCCCTCGAAGGTTCTCAAGTTCCCACTGGGCAAGATACTGGGCTTTATAGAGAACACCAAGCTGCTCGAGTGGAAGTAAGAGATTTAATAGGGATGGTACAATGAGCACCCAGCTCAAGTGCCTGGACTAAAGGTGTCCCCCTAACATTATGAATGAATGAATGAATGAAATGCTACTACGTAATCAAAGTCAAGCGTCTGAGGTTAGCAATAGAGGATTTACGTTGGCAGCACTGTACAATTTGCTTATTGAATGACAAATGGCGCGATGAGAGATGCCAAATAGAGGTGTAGCCAATCTACAAAAGTAAATATGAACTAGTTTATAATAAATCTAGGCATCTTTTTGACACTAACTTCAGATACCTCTACATACGTTGGGAATGAAAATGACCTTATAACCACATTGTACTGTTCTACTTTATAACTGATTGTTAATTTATTCAAGTAAAGCCACGTTAACTTATACTGTTTTATCACAACTTAAAATAAACATTGATGATTGATGAGAGTGACAATCAATAGATTGTCACTCTCAACACAGTTACTGAACTGTTACTCTTATATCTTTTGGCGGTAAATACAAAATATAAACTATACTACACGTTACATACTTCAGCACACTTGACGTTTCCATGTATTTTAAACGCAATTTAGCACACAAAATTAAAATTACACTCACCACCAAATCCTGCAGGACTCCTTTCACCTTTTCCACTATAGTCATTACGAGTGAACTTAACAATTCGCTAAGATTCTTATTAGAATCTTCTTGCGTTATTAATTTTGGCGTCGTTAGAGATTGCCTGACCTTCGTCAAGGACTCTGAAAAATGCATTTTTAATAGATTTAAGTGGGTTTTGCATTGTTTCCGTCCGGCATTTATAATAATTTCTATTCCTTTCCTGAAAAAAGTTTTATATTCAAAATATAAAAACTACATACTCTTGGATATAACGTTCTACCTACTCTGAGAAATCGACATTTCTACATAAAGTATTCATCGCTTGTAGGCGTCTGTAAAACCTATCGAGAGCTTTTACTAGCACACCAGTATCGCCTATATCTTGTTCCAAATCGACTTTATTCTGTACCAGTTCGAAATATTTTTTCATGTTTTGTAGGATGAAGGTGTTTAGCTCCTTCGCGGCGAAATTTTCAAAAATATCACTGTAAAAAGGTAAAGATCTCTTACGTTACAACATTTTTTCTGTTTTAAATATTACGTAACAACCTACCTATTTTCAATATCACCGCTATTAATCCTGTTTATGAACATATCGTGAAATGAAGCCACCACTAAACATAAATCACTTAAAAAGCCTGTGCAACCCAGATCAACAAAGTCCGTAATATCACGGTGTTCGCTTTGATCCCTCAGCATAACTAACTGCTCACTAAGTCTCTTTTCTGCACATGACAAAAATTCCATACATAACTCTTTCGGTGGTTCATCCAATTGCAATAATAAATCGACTGAAACAGCTAATTCTTTTGCTGTAGCGTCTGGATTGCTAAAACTACTTCGCAGTTCCGACTTGAGTTCCTTTAAGATGACTTCACAGTCACTTTGTATGCCTTTAAAGGAAGCCATATTTCCGTATTGTTGCAAAACCCTTTGGGCATGTATGTAGTCAGACACAGCCTGCAATGATATATGCATTTGATATATTTTTTTAAAATTACTTAACAAATTTTAAAAAAATGTATGTTTTGTAGTGAACATTTATTAAGCAACTGGCAACTTCAGTGTGCTGTGCTAGTGTGATTTGTAATAATTTGCATTTGTTGTCAATAAAATATATGTACACTGGCGGTATCTAATCTTGGTACACGCATCGAGCCCCGAATCTTTTCGTAGCTATAGCTGTCTCTCTCATTCCTCCTCGCCTAAGGCGAGACGGGAGCAATAGCTATGGAAAGGTTAGCCTTGATGTGTGTCCTAAGATTAGATGCCACCAGTGTACATATGATAGGTACTCCACTTCCCACTTTTTTTGTAAATGTATTCTTCTTTGGTAAAAAAATATGCATGAAAAGGGTCTTTTTAAGCAAATAAATTAACTAGTAGTCGTTTTTAACGGTTATTGGTCAATAAAAACTGATTTTTTTCAAGATTAACTGACATAACCTAAAAATCAAACCATTACTTTTAAAAAAATGTGCTTAATACGTAGTTTCTGCTGAAGGAAAGCTGTACTAGCATAATTCTGAAATCATTCTACGCCATATTAAACAAAAATTATGAAAAACAAGCTGCTGGGCTATTCTCACATTAAGCAGCAAAAAATATCACTATATTATAGAAAAGATGAAATAAGTATCACAAGTAAATTTTATTAAGTTAAATCGAAAAAATATCGATTTTTTCGGAGAATATATATTAAAGAATAAAAATTGCTGTAATAAATACCTGCAAATAATTCTTTTCTACCATCCTCATTTTCAAAGTCGCTGGTAATTTAAACAAGAATTGCAATCTCTTTAGCAAGGTGTGAACCCCAGCCAATTTATTGATTTGCTGTCTGGTACCTTGGAGGGTCGACGATATCTGGTCTGAAAACGAGGTAATCGATTCCATATTACCAGCTAAGAGATCCATCTCCGTTTCCATTTTTTTAAAATCTATTTTCATCTGAAACGCATTGATTAATCAGCATCATTATTTATTCATAATTTGCTCACTTTGCGAATTGTGTCTGTGGCCGAAATGAATTTATTGTAATTCTCATACACTAACGTCTGCATATCGGAATGTAAGGTCTGGGTGTCTTTTACGACTTCGGCCTCGTGGTCCATGATTTGTCGGAGAGAGCAGTCCTGCGGTGTTAAAATAAAAATATAAAATGAAAAAAAAGAAATTAAATACTTCATACTTTAAATAATTTTTCTAAATACATATTCGGGTTAAAATTTTGCCCATTGATATCCAAGGAATTAGATTTCGTTTCTTCCATCTTTTCTTTCCAATTTTATTATTACTTAAAGCGTTTTGAATAAATATTATTGGAAATAACAGATTGAACATAACCTAAAATTCTCACTTTGACGTTTCTCCTTACCAACACACCAATACTGCCATTCTATTATGTTCTCTCTCTCAAAGATGGCGCAATCTGGATTATATAAATCAAATTATATAAACAAGGACAATACTTATATTAATTTACAGTTAAAATTATTATTATACGCTTGTATCTATAAAATTTCAAATTTAGTATCTCTTGTATAATTCAAGAAAGTATGTTTATAACTTTCTCCATCTGTTAGGCAGAATGGTAAACCACATCTTAGCGTTTATCTCAGCGCGCCTGCGTTTTTGGCTAATTTGACAGCTAATTTCCTAAACAAGCAAAAAAGTTGTATCAGAGAAGTTTAAGTTGTATTTATAGTATTTATTAGGATAATTCAAATTTCTTCAAACAACGAGAATCATGTACGAGCAAGACGAAGGTAAGTGACTATTTTTAACAAGATTTAACTTTTATCGTCATATTAGGAAATGTAGGGTTAGCTTTGGCTTTAATCCAGTGGAAGCCACTAATAAATCTGTATTTACTTACTTTTCATCAAAAAAAATTATACTTGAAAGCATTCAGTGCAGTTATTTGCGTTCCTTTATATTAAAGCAATTAAGGTAACTAATTTGAATTTTGCAGAATTATTGCACAATTATGGAAGAGAGCTAATTTAAATTGTTTCCTTTATTATTATTGCTAACATTTACAGTTTTTACTGTTAGTATTATCATTGTAGTAAAATAAGTAGCAAAGCGTATGAAAGCAACATATTCAATTTAAAGAAATTCAGTTTACCACTGGATAAAAACAAATAAATGTCGTTTATATTAGTAACAAACTTACCCATGAAATTTGTTTCATACTTTAATATCAGATCAAATTTATTAATAAATAACACTTTTATTTGGTTATAAACACTGTTTTTATTTGATATTAGCAGCTAAAATGATTTATAACTTATGAGTTTTATAAAAATGTGTTGTATTCACAGAACTTGTAAAAGGACACAATAAATAATAACTTTTGAACAAATCCTTATACAGCCTTCATGACAGGAGCTACCATACTGTCTAGAAATAAATCTTTGTTGAAATCTACAGGTATTAGATAGGTAAATGCTAGGGCATGATTTTTCGAGACTCTAGTTATTTGGCTACCTGTCGATGTGGACTAGATAATAAAAATATTTCAAAGACAAGGAAGATTATTCTGAATATACATTAGGTACAATTAATTATATTAACAACAAATAATTTGGTCAATATAATGCAGTATAACTGTTAGAAGTTGGACTTGCAGGCTCAAATAGATGTTACAAACATACTAATTTTAGTAATGCATTTAATAATATATAGAGATCACATTATTTTGCTGCATAAACTCTCAACTTGCGACACTAGTCCAGCTCTGCTAAATTTGCTATAATCCTATTTAACCCTCCATTGGGCGCGTCTGCTTGAGACATACAAGAAATGCACAGGCATAGGTCCGCTGGGCCTATGCGCGACTAATGAAGGATTAATGGTGGATGCAACTATGTGTCTTACAATGGTTATCGTTCTTGTAATTTCTATCGTTTCTTTGGAGTTCCGTAAGGTTCGAATTTGGGACCTCTGCTCTTTGTAATTTTCATTTATTGGAGATATTATAGCAATATTTAATAATAATAACAATATATGTATTGCCCTTGTTTCAGAGCAATTTGATGATGAGGATGGGGAAGAAATCAGTTCAGAATTGTGGCAAGAAGCCTGCTGGATCGTTATCAACGCTTATTTTGACGAAAAGGGTTTGGTACGGCAACAACTCGATAGTTTCGACGAATTTATCCAAATGTCAGTTCAAAGGATCGTCGAGGATTCTCCTGCCATAGATTTACAAGCAGAAGCTCAACACACGACTGGTGAAATAGAAACTCCCGTGAGTTTTTACATAATATTCTTGGATTATAAAAAATCTTTTTCGTTGCAAACTATGCACTTTTCGAGAGATAACTGATTAAAAAGAAATGACTTTTGATACATGTCGCCGTAAAAAGAATTAAAAGACCTTTTGAATGAGTGGTCACAAGACCCATCTACCCTATTCAAATTTTAATTTTTTTTATTTTGAACCGTCAGGCCTGTCATTGAAAGTTGTCTCCCTTGACGTAACAATTGACAAGATCAGCATTTAATATGTATAATACACAAATGAATTTTTTGCAATTTTTATATAGTTTTTACAAATGTAACTTGACAAAGATCTTTTAAAATAAACCGAAAACACTAAAAAACCAAGAAAAATAAATATATCAAGATATAATATTGTCGAAAAAAAGATTTTTAACACGAAGATACTCGCTTTATTTTTTAATTTTCCAATTTTCCAGCCAAGATATCTGTTAAAATTTGAACAGATTTATTTATCAAAACCCACTCATTGGGAAAAAGATGGCGCTCCATCGCCGATGATGCCAAACGAGGCAAGATTACGTAACTTGACGTATTCGGCACCCCTCTACGTGGATATCACCAAAACTTCGATCAGAGAAGGGGAAGATCCCGTTGAAACGCAGCATCAAAAAACATTCATCGGGAAAATTCCCATCATGTTAAGATCCACCTATTGCTTGTTGAACGGATTAACCGATCGTGACTTGACAGAGTTAAACGAGTGCCCTCTAGATCCCGGCGGATATTTCATCATAAACGGCTCGGAAAAAGTACTAATCGCCCAAGAAAAGATGGCCACAAACACCGTATACGTCTTCTCGATGAAGGACGGAAAATACGCGTACAAAGCGGAAATACGATCCTGTTTGGAGCACAGTTCCAGACCTACGTCGACTCTATGGGTGAATATGATGGCCCGAGGTGGACAAGCGATAAAAAAGGCCGCTATTGGTCAGAGAATCATTGCGATTCTCCCGTACATCAAGCAAGAGATCCCTATAATGATCGTATTTAGGGCGTTGGGTTTCGTGGCCGACAGAGACATCTTGGAGCATATCATTTACGATTTCGAAGATCCGGAAATGATGGAAATGGTGAAGCCGTCTTTGGACGAAGCCTTCGTAATACAAGAGCAGAACGTCGCTCTGAATTTCATAGGGGCTAGAGGTGCACGACCTGGAGTCACCAAGGAGAAACGTATTAAATACGCCAGGGAAATATTACAAAAGGAGATGTTGCCACATGTCGGTGTGTCTGATTTTTGCGAAACGAAAAAAGCTTACTTTTTAGGGTGTGTTGTTTCCTATGGTTATTAAATGGATATTTATTACTTGTTGTTTAATTGTTTTAGATATATGGTGCATAGATTGTTATTAGCAGCGTTAGGACGGAGAGAATTAGATGACAGAGATCACTACGGGAATAAACGACTAGATTTGGCTGGACCACTGCTGGCTTTCCTGTTTAGAGGGTATGGATTTTTTTTTTTCGATTAAAGGAAACGTTTTCTCGTACAATTTGCTAGTGTTAGATATTAGAAAATTAGCCAACTTAATTATAGAACATTTAGAAAACACAATATTAGATTAAAATCAATTTTTTCTTCTTTTCTTGGTCTTAAATAAATGAAATTCAACAAATTTTGGGACAATAATAAACGCTAATTACAAAATCTGTGGAATCAATAATTATTTATCTTACAGTTTGTTCAAAAACCTAATGAAAGAAGTCCGGATATACGCGCAAAAATTCATCGATCGCGGAAAAGATTTCAGCTTAGATCTAGCCATAAAGACCAAACTCATTACGGACGGTCTGAGATATTCGCTGGCCACGGGAAACTGGGGCGACCAGAAGAAGGCGCATCAAGCCAGAGCCGGCGTATCCCAAGTATTAAATAGATTGACTTTCGCATCTACTCTATCCCATTTACGGCGAGTAAACTCGCCAATCGGACGCGACGGAAAATTAGCAAAACCCAGACAGTTACACAACACGCTGTGGGGCATGATTTGTCCCGCCGAAACACCAGAGGGCGCCGCCGTCGGATTGGTGAAGAACCTAGCCCTGATGGCTTACATATCCGTCGGTTCTCAACCGTCTCCCATCTTGGAGTTCTTGGAAGAGTGGAGCATGGAAAATCTGGAGGAGATAGCCCCTTCGGCCATAGCGGATGCGACGAAAATATTTGTCAATGGCTGCTGGGTTAGTAGTATCATTTTATTTTCTTTCCAGTTTGATTACACCGCATTTCAGGTAGGCATACACAGGGATCCGGAGCAACTCATGGCGACTCTGCGAAAATTGCGCAGACAAATGGACATTATCGTATCTGAAGTGTCGATGATCCGGGATATTAGAGACAGAGAAATAAGAATATACACGGACGCTGGGAGAATATGTAGGCCGTTGCTGATCGTTGAAAACGGCCAGTTACTCTTGAAGAAGAGACACATTGATATGTTGAAGGAGAGGGAATATAATAATTATGGATGGCAAGTTTTAGTTGCATCAGGTATGGCATTTTTTTATCCTCTGATCTTAAATATGAAGTTTTTACCGTTTTCGTTTCATACCATCAAAGGCACGCGGCAAAATTTCTGATAATATTTCTTCTATA
This sequence comes from Cetonia aurata, assembly GCA_949128085.1. Taxonomy (NCBI): domain Eukaryota; kingdom Metazoa; phylum Arthropoda; class Insecta; order Coleoptera; family Scarabaeidae; genus Cetonia; species Cetonia aurata. The sequence goes on along the minus strand of OX421887.1, from coordinate 19,435,934 downwards.
GCAACTCATATGTGCACCTGATTGCAATATATTTTATTTTTTAAATATCCAAACGAGAAAATTTAGCGGAACAAAATCATAATTATGGTATCTTGGGACCTATCTATCAGCTTAAACTGACAAGTCATACTATTGTATATAGTATGACTTGCAGTGTAACCACTAGCGTTGTAATGTCTACTGTTTAACGAAATTTATTGGTGTTGAGTATTAACCAAACACTGATATTTGAAGATCAGAAGTAGATTTGAACGACTTGGGCGACAAGAATCAGATAAACAGACTTACTCAACCGATGAACACGTGTAGCTGAAAGACATGGGCGTAAAGTTAAAATTACTAAATACGAAACGAAGAGCCTATGAAGTGGGCATGAATAAATCCGTTTTTTTATACAAAAACCTAAACCATTATTTATAATGCAAACATGACGTGTAGACATTTTGGAAATCGATAAAATATCGACGTTTGTCAACTTATACAAACTGTAAATTTCCAATATTACTGTCTAGGACATATGTGGGCAACAACCGGCCCGCTGTAAGATTTGATCCGGCCCACGAGACATTTTGAAAAACCCAATTAAAAAAAATATTACATTAGTTGCTCATACTCACTCCAAATGAGGAAGATCGGATGATATGGGGTTTGTCGCTTGCTCCTGCGGAATCAAGTGAGCGAGCAAGCCGAGTGGCGGCGATCATCAAAGAGTGAGGCGGCAAACATCAAAGCCTTCGATGTTTGCCGCCTCACTGGCGGCGCAACAAAAGATTATTGCTTCCCAAATGTTCTACACTCGACGATTCTAGATCATTCCTTCATTTTGCCTATATAAGCGGGTAGAACTTTAGTTCAGTGCTATTTGAGCTACCGAGGTGATAACTTCGACAAGCGATATCCTAGCGAACTGCAAGTGCCGTCAATTTGCTTTTTGACTTTGTGTGCATCTTCAGTGCTTACTAATTATATTTTGTTATTAAGTTTATTGAACGAAAAGTAAACGAAAATGATATCTGGTGGAAAGAAACGAAAAGTAGATGCAGAGGGTCGCCAGTTTCAAGAAAAATGGACTGAAGAATTCTTTTTTATCTTGCACAATGGTAAGCCTATTTTTTTGCTGTGTAATGAATCCATTTCAGTAATGAAAGAATTCAATATAAAGAGGCATTACTCAACTAAGCATCCTATGCTGCACTCACTGACAGGACAAATAAGAAAAGACAAAATCTAGAAGTTTACCGCAAATTTGGAAAAACAGCAGCAATGTTTCATAAACAAAGAACACAACTTCATAATGTTGTGAAAGCTAGTTTTATAGTTAGTTCAAAATTGGCAAAGTCATTAAAACCATTTGCCAAAGGAGAATTTATCAAGGAGTGTATGTTAGAAGTTTGCAGTGTTTTGTATCCTGAAAAGAAAAATGAATTTGAAAAAACTAGTTTGTCAAGACGAACTGTTGCCCGATGTATAGAAATGATGGCTAATGATATAAAAACAACTTTGACTGACCGTATGGCTGGTTTTGAATCATTTTCCATATTAGACGGGAGCACCGATTTGTCTGACACAGCTCAACTGGCTATATTTATTCGAGGTGTTGATAAAGAGTTCACTGTTACTGAGGAATTGCTTGCTTTACAGCCGCTAAAACGAACCACTACAAGAGAGGACATTTTTAATGAAGTTGAAAAGGTATTCACAAGTTTTGGCTTGCCATGGTCAAAAATAGTTGATTAGTATGCACAGATGGTGCATCTTCTATGGTCGGCTTACGTAAAGGTTTCATCAGAATTTTGTATGAAAAAGCAACTGAATTAAATGTGCAAAAAGATGATTTGATCGTCTTTCATTGCATTATGCACCAACAGAACTTGTGTTCTAAGTCCATTCGACTCCAGAATGTTATGAATATGGTAGTAAAACCCATCAATTTTATTCGATCCCGAGGACTTAACCATCGTCAGTTCAAGGCGTTTTTGGATGAAATATCAGCCGAATATGACGACGTAACATATTATTGTGAAGTCAGATGGCTAAGCAAAGGGAAAATGCTGAAACGGTTTTACGAGCTTAGAAATGAGATAGCAGATTTTATGCAAATAAAAGATAAACCACCATCTGAATTGAGTGACCCAAAATGGATATGCGACTTAGCATTTCTGGTCGACCTTACAGGCCATTTGGATGATTGAAATTTGAAACTTCAAAAACAAGGACAGTTAGTAAATGATTTGTACAGCCGTTTGAAAGCGTTTCAAAACAAAATCCACTTATGAGAGGCACAGATGCTGTCTGGTAACAGTTACCATTTCACCACGCTCTCTGCGTATGAAAATACTGCTGATGCTCAATGTGCTGAAGAACTCAAGTTACTGTCGGAGCAATTTCCGAACAGATTTAGCGATTTTAAAAACATGGAAGACAGTTTCAATTTATTTGCTACTCCAACAAAAAGTAATGTACAAAATGCTCCAATACACTTGCAAATGGAGTTGATCGAGCTCAAGAAAACTCACTCCTAAAATCTAAATTTGAAGACGTGGAGTTGTACGATTTCACAAAAAATACCTCGAAGAAGACCATTTTCCGGAGCTTAGAAAATTCGTAAGAAGATTGATTTGTGCGTTTGGCTGTACTTATAAATGCGAACAGTTCTTTTCAATGATGAAAGTTAATAAATCAAAACATAGTACAAGGCTGACCGACGATAATTTGGAAAATTCTTTACGTCTTTGTATCAGTGGAATTCATCCAAACATCGACGGATTAGTTTCCCAAATTCAAGCTCAAGTGTCTCATTGATTTCGTTGTCGCTATTTAACTTTCGTAGTTTGTAATAATTCCAAATTTCACGATTTAATTATAATGTTGTACCTATTTTTTTTCATTTCATTTTCTTATTTTAATAAATTGCATTATAATAACATTGTCGTATTATTTCATGTCTGATATCTATCGCTAAAAATTATGAACACTACTTTAAAATGCACTACTTTTAAACGCTGCCCGCGAACGAATTGCATACTAAAGTTTGGCCCACAACATGTCGAAGTTTGCCCATACTTGGTCTAGGATATCAAAATTTAATTCATTTATGCCCATCACTGGTTAATTTAATAGTAACCACTTATGGAATAAAATAATTTTATTCCATAAGTGGTTACCACACTGTATATTAACAGTTAGTAATATTACTGCTGTTAATGGGGAACATAAATTATTCGAAGAACTAGTTCAATATTTGCGTTTTCTTATGTTATTGTATGCTGTCCGCATCGGAGTGGCTACCTACATCATGTGATACACACGTACAAATATTACATAACGTCGAAATATCTTTCCCTATCTCCAATCATAACGAACTTTACGTTTTTGTTTCTTTAAAAATTTAGCAAAATGTGATTACAGGCGTGGTGGAATATATAGACACACTCGAAGAAGAAACTGTGATGATCGCCATGTCACCGGAAGATTTACGACAGGAAAAAGAATACGCCTACTGTACAACGTACACTCATTGCGAAATCCATCCAGCGATGATATTAGGTGTTTGCGCTTCCATTATACCTTTTCCCGATCACAACCAGAGTCCTAGGAACACTTACCAGGTAAATCACTTCATCTGACACGTATTCAAATTATTTTTTTGGCTTTGCTTGTTCATACAATCCCTATTTAACTGCAAAAACCGCAGACCCTTAGTTCTCAAACCTTTTTTTTTTTTTACAGAGCGCTATGGGTAAACAAGCCATGGGCGTCTACATCACGAACTTTCACGTTAGAATGGACACTTTAGCGCACGTCCTATACTATCCCCACAAACCGTTGGTGACTACCAGATCGATGGAATATTTACGTTTTAGGGAATTGCCGGCCGGTATCAATAGCATCGTCGCCATTTTGTGCTATACCGGATACAATCAAGAAGATTCTGTCATCTTGAACGCCTCCGCAGTTGAGAGAGGATTTTTCAGGTATTTATGATCTCTCCAATGTTAGACACTGCCGCTTCGGGATCCATTTATTTCATTTCTTACGCCATACACTCTTTGGCAAAACAACAAACACTTGGCGCACTTCACGCGAGCATATACATTGAAATAATATAAAATATAATGAACTTCGGAGTAGTGGCATGTAAAATAGAATACGCGTGAGACGCTTCCTCATCATTTTCAAATCAAATTACGCTTTTATAGCGTTGAAAAAAAAAATTCACAATACAAAACTTGCAGATCCGTATTCTACCGTTCCTACAAAGACGCCGAATCTAAACGCGTGGGTGATCAGGAGGAGCAATTCGAGAAACCCACCCGACAGACTTGCCAAGGTATGCGAAACGCCCTCTACGATAAATTAGACGATGACGGAATAATTTCTCCCGGTATTCGTGTGTCCGGAGACGATGTGGTTATCGGCAAGACAATCACTTTACCGGAAAATGACGATGAGGTAACGAAACACCGCTCTCGGCCATGTTGTCTTCTATGTGTATTTGTTTCTAAAATGGTCTTTTTTTCCGTAGCTCGAAGGTACAACCAAGAGGTTTACTAAGAGGGACGCTTCAACTTTCCTACGTAATAGCGAAACCGGGGTCGTAGATCAAGTTATGATTACGCTAAACTCTGAAGGTTACAAATTCTGCAAGATAAGAGTGCGGTCGGTGAGAATTCCACAAATTGGCGACAAATTTGCTTCTCGACACGGACAAAAGGGTACCTGCGGTATTCAATACAGACAAGAGGTTAGTAAATGACCGTTTGTACATGCAATGGTTTTAAAATCTATCTAGTAGAGTAACGTATAGAATCGATAGATCTTTATTTCCAATCGAAACATTATGATTAATAGGTTAGCTAGACCAACCAACCTAAGGTATGTTCTGAGATGAATTGGAGTCAATGTTGGGCATTAATCAATTACAAGTTACGTAATACACAAAACAAAATAATTGATTACCATTGTAACTAATTACATTATAATTCAATTACTTTGTAATTGAACCTATTTAATTATTATGTAATTATAGCCGCTGAATTGCTTTGTAATTCAATTATTTTGTAATTATAACCGGTGAATTACTTTGTAATTCAATTATTTTATAATCAATTAACGATGTAATTCAAAGTGTTCAAGTATTTTGTACTTGTAATCAATTACTTTTTGCTCAAGACTGGTTGGGGTGGTGTTTCTTTAGATTCTCATTGGCGTTAGTGAATTTGTTAAATCAATCTAAATAAAACGATTTTTCCTGAGGGTGGTACGTCTGCCGGGCTAGTTTGGGATAAGTTGGGGTGAATAATTTTCCTCCGATTTTTGGTTGGGGAATTTATCACACCAACCTGGAACAGTCTGAGATGGGTCTTTTTCTTTGGATTCTTAGTGGGATTGGAGAGTTCTGTAAAGCACTTTGAAGTAGATTGGGTTGGATCATTTTCCATCGGTTCTCAGTTGGGTTGAGGTATGTTCTGAGACTAGTTGGGGCGGTCATTTTTCTTCGATTCTCAGTGGAATTAATGGATTTGCTAAATCACACTAAACAAAACGACTTTCTGTGCGGTTAATGAATTTGCCAGGACAGTCTGGCATAAGTTGGCGTAGATAATTTTCCTCTGATTCTCAGTAAAATTGGTGGGATTATTAAACCAACTTGGAACTATCTGAGATGGGTCATTGTCCTTGGATTCTCAGTGGGATTGATGAGTTCACTAAATCACTTTAGAGTAGGTTGAGTTGGATCATTTTCCTTCTGTTTCTGTATTCTCTGTGTCTGGAGTAAGTTATAAGTAAAAAATAGTCATAAGGCGAAGGAAGTAAAAGTACTATAATAATAAATTCAGCGACTCGTTTCGTCTTTCAAGAAGACATCATCGGGCCAAAGTTACATCAACTAAAGTGGTCAAACATAAAATTCTTGCCTGGTAATGTGACTGGATGAAGCCGCTCGCTAGATTATTAAAGAATTTGTGAGGAATTAGACCATTTTTATTTACTTATCCATCCGTTCCTGGCCTATTTACCTTCGATTTTCCGTGTGGTTGATAAATTTGCAAAGCCAAGCTTGAGGGATTTACTAAACCGACCTCGTGCAATTTCAAACGGGCTATTTTCCTTCGATTCTTAGTGTGATTGGTGGGTTTAGTAGACTAACCTGGGATAAGTTGAGTCGGATCGTTTTTCTTATGTTTTCAATTGGGTTGGTAGGTTTGCTAGACTAATATAAGAGTAAATTATGGAGAATTATTATCCTCCAATTCACAGTGGGGTGGGATTGGTAGGTGCTAGATCAACCTGTGGTAAGTTGGGGTAGCCGATTTTCACCCGAATCTCAATGATGGGCGTGGGTGGGTTTGCTAGACCGGCGTGGAATAAGTAGGGGTGGATAATATATCTGCTTTGCTAGGTCAATCTAAAACAAGTTAGGGTGAATCATTTGATTTATTTGATTTTTGATTCTTAGTGGATTTGGTGAATTTGTTATACCAACCTCATGTAAGGTTTTTTTTTTGAAAAACTTTTTCTCTTAAAATAACAAATATTAATGAATCTGTACGGTTTTTTTTTTTTTTTAATTTACCCCCAGGCAATCACATGTGCTGTAAATGTGATGCCGATAAACGTGTCCAACGGAACATTAACACTGCCCTGAATGTTCCACAGAAATAATTTTGTAACAGGATCAGTAATTCTATTGGGCTCATGGGCATAATATATTATGCCTAGATTAGAAAACTTCACTTTTTTGTCGCATTCGATTCTCGTCTACTCATTTTAAAAAATAACAATTGCGGTCTGATTGCACCCCATCACTCATCCACACCCATTCCACACCTTAGAAAATAATACACATTGAGTGAGTCACGTTGCGGTGCTAGATTTAAGAAATCATGAATAAAAATTTCCACTTTCGTAATTTTTAATATTAATTATAGGATATGCCTTTCACTTGCGAAGGTTTAACACCGGACATCATCATTAATCCTCACGCTATTCCATCTCGTATGACGATCGGCCATTTAATCGAATGCCTCCAAGGCAAAGTATCATCGAATAAAGGCGAAATCGGCGACGCCACGCCCTTCAACGACGCCGTCAACGTACAGAAAATCTCCACGCTGCTACAAGAATACGGCTACCATTTAAGAGGGAACGAGGTCATGTACAACGGCCACACCGGTAGAAAGATCAACGCGCAAGTATTCTTGGGACCCACCTACTATCAACGGTTAAAACACATGGTGGACGACAAGATCCACTCTAGAGCCCGAGGACCGGTACAGATATTAGTCAGGCAGCCGATGGAGGGTCGTGCGAGAGACGGAGGTTTGCGTTTCGGCGAGATGGAACGTGACTGTCAGATATCGCACGGGGCGGCGCAATTTTTACGCGAGCGCTTGTTCGAAGTGTCCGATCCGTATCGCATACACGTCTGCAATTTCTGCGGCCTGATCGCCATCGCCAATCTGAGGAATAACACGTTCGAATGCAAGGGCTGCAAGAATAAGACGCAGATATCGCAGATCAGGTTGCCGTACGCGGCGAAATTGTTATTCCAAGAACTGATGTCGATGAATATAGCTCCGCGTTTGATGGTATTGTAAGAGAAAATATGTTGAGTGTGTTGAACCTAATTTTATATTAATGTAAAATAAAATATTTAGAAAATAGGGAAAATGTATTTTATTTACATACAACCCAAACATTAGTTTTGTCCAGTTTATTTGGTTTTCAATTTACATTAAAATGATTTTACTCTGAACATATAATTTGCCTATGTTCAGTTTTAACTAGAACAAGTCAATGCATTACAGAATATAAAGGTCGCTTCACAGTTCACAATTTTTCTTGCGTATAATAAACACGCTATTAATATCGCTTTACAGTTAGCAATTCGAAGTGCAATACGGTGCAATTAATTTAACAATCTGCTTTGCCAACTACAGCCACACAACATGGAACTATGCAACAGTATCTTGCTCACAAAAATGTGAAACAGGGCTCCACATAGGCAACCATGATTACGAACAAATCTCTATTTCTTTCACAAATTACGACATACCTCATGAAAACAAACGTCAAAAAACCTTGAAAAAAACAAATCTACAGTCGCAATCCAAACACATATACAAACATGAGATCAGATGAAATGAAACAGATATACGTCACGTTTACTACCATTGTTGGCTTCAACGCCTGAATATATTATTCAATATTTTATGTCAGATGTCATTCCAGTTCTGATCCAGTGGGTTATTCTATGGATCCAGTTCAATGCCACATAAACGCTTACTTAATAACCGGAACCTAATATATTGGCAGAATCCAAGACCGGGTTCTATGAGATTTTGGAGACCCCTAAAGTTCGAATTTGAAAGAGACCAGAATCAATACGAAAAGCGGTTGATAGAGTGGAAAGAGAAATTGCGGCTTTAAAGATGTCAAAAGTGATTGTCAATAATAAAAATATCAATATTCAACACCAACTACTCGAACTACTTTTTACAATGATAGACAGAAAAGTGGCACAGGCTGTCACAGATACAATATCCATGGCAGTCTGTTCTATATGCAAAGCATAACCATCGGAAATGAATAATCTGGAACTTCTTAAAACTAAAACTGAGTCCGATGAAGCAATGAAATTGGGAATGTCTTCGTTGCATGCACGCATTAAATTTATGGAGTGCATTTTGCACTTTGTTTATAATCAGTCACTTGAAGCATGGAGGGTGAATAAAAACACGAAAAAGCAGAAGGAAAAGAAAAAGAAAGACATTCAAGGAAAATTTACATGAATTTTGGGTCTCCACATCGATGTAAAGCAAGGCCACGGACGATGAAAACAACAAACAAAAGAAAACGAAATAGGCCCAGCATGAACTTCATTTCGGCTTTAATCTAAATTAAATTAGATTTACATAAAAATTTGACAAAAATCACCCCCATCCAGGGTTAAAAATAATTTTATTATTTGAAACATTTTTAATGCTTCCTTTACCCGATGTGTTATATATACATATAAAAATCACCCCCACCTCCTTCCTTAATAATAAAAAACGACACTTCCATGCAGCAATAATTTGTCAACGACCTTATTTATACCAAAATTTGGCGATCCATTTGTAGTTGAATTTTAGAATTTGATTTTAGTACGTTAAGTATGTAGGTTGGTATTATGCGTTGGAACCGGTTGGAACAAAGTGGGCGGTGGGTTAATTGCTCGTTTTATTAATGTTATTATAGCTGTAAAGATTGTGTAAACATTCATTTAATACAAGATCTTATTTTTCTACACATTCATTTTGTTATGGATAAAACTCTGAAATTACGATCCTAACTTAAGATGGCACTGGAATAAACAATATTGTTGATATTGCAAATTGTTAATGCAACAAATACATCAAAATGATTGATTGTATCATGATTTAATTTTATATGACTGGGAAGTGCAAAAAAGTACATGCTCCAGAACTAAAGTGATATTTTATTCCTTAGGTGGCTATTAGCCATCGAGCTCCACGAGTCCTCAGACAATATTAAAAGTGCAACTTTCTATGCTCCTTTTTTTATATACACAAAAAAACCATGTTGTATAAACGCAAACCATAAAATAGAAATAGGATTTGTGTGTTTATGGCATGTATTTACGAACTAGTATACAAAATAACAGCAACAGGTTTTCCTTTAACATAAAATAGAATATATAATATTGTATCAGCCTTTTCCAAATTTATATGTGTTTTAAAACGCGAAAAATGTGTACACTTAACAAATGTATTTCGAGAATTAATCCAATGCGTCCTCGTCCGCCGCGGTGGGCGGGGCATTCGAAGTGGGCTGATTGGCGCCGGGGAAACCCGCAGGAAATGCACCGGCGCCGGGGAATCCCGGAAAGTTACTGCCAATTTTCGACGACAACTTCTCCAAAACGGTCTTTATCTTCGGATTATTCTGATACTTAATGAAATTAGCAGGATTTGTAGATATATCTTGGAAGGCTGCGGCCACGTCGGGATCCTAAAAAAAATTACATTAAATTTTTTTTAAAATTAAATCACAAAATTTTTGAATATTCCGAATTTTATACGGCAAAGAATATAACGATGATTATTTTATCGAAATTTGTCCTTGAATGATGTCTGCTTTTTATGGATTTTATTTATTATGTTTTGTTTAACTACCTTGAAAGTTTCTTCAAAATATTTTTGTTTTCTTTATCCACAATTACTAATATTACCGATATTTTAATTTTAATCTGTTTTCTACACACATCGATATTTATTGTGTAAATTTAAAGTTCCAGTTAATACTCATTGTTTATTTATTAAAAATGTGGATGCACCCAACCATAGCCAGCAGAAACAATATGAATCACTATTCAGCGATTTTTATTATTTAATGTAGCCATATTCATCTTCAATAAGTTAAGATTAACAACACTGCAAATACTCAACATGACAACTGAATTTGTACAGTGATTTCAATAAAAAGAAAGAAATTCAGAAAACTTGACTTGTTTTAACAACTGGTAGTGTTAAATCAAGAAACTGTAATAAACTTGTTTCTGAGAATGAGGAAAATGAGATTAATGTTTTAGCGTATTTTGAAGCAACCTGCAGTTCAATACCTGCTGCTTCTGAAGATTTGAGCATTTCAAAAACGTCTGTCCATATAATTTTGAAATGCTATAAGATGCATCCAGTTTCAGAATTTTCAGTGCAAACTTTTCGGCACTTTTTTAGTGAAAACAATTTATTATAATGTCAAAGTCATAGCCTACTACGTAAAATATTATTCGACGACTTGAAAGCATTAATAAATAAAACGAGTATTTTAATATTTTATTGAATTCTGCATCAAACAATGTTAAAACATACCGGGTGTTCTATTTAAAAGAAATGAGTTTTACAACTTTAAATTTCTTTTATATATCTCTAATTTTTAGACATCCTGTATAATATAAAAGAAAAGTGTTACTACATTTTGGTGAAACAATATCAGTATGTACTATTTTGAAAATGTGGGATCTCTGGCGCATAAAACCAGTGAAAAACAATAAATTACGTACCACGCCATAAATGTCAAAATTTTCGCAAGAATCGTATTATCTTAGAAATAGTTGTGAAGGTAGGTATAGGAAACCCTAGTTGTTGTGATCATAATATTTTATACTGAATTCAAAAATGTAATGTGTTCCATTTAAAATAACAAAGTGGCTACATCCGGCTAGCTGGAATTGTAAAAAACTTGAAAATATTTTAAAAAGAAAATAAGCAAACTATTGTAAAATCTATAAATTTTAATTCTGAAGAGTTTTGTTAAGCCCAAACACTTCTAACTAGTTACTTCCATGAGAAACCCTGTATATCAATTAACGTTGATTATGAAACAAGTAAGCCCAAGTTTTAAAGGTAAAAAGGATTTTGAGATTAAATACTTAAATTAGATAGTAAACAGCATAAGATGTATAAAAGTATGCCAACTTTCTAAATATTGCAATGAATGTAAATTTTAACTTTTTGACTTGTGAAGTTAAATTAATTGTTTCAACAATAATTATTTTGAGTACACAAATTTTCATTTAAACTTTTTTAATAGTGATTTTCAAAACTTACCTGAAACGCAGTCATAATCTCTGGATCTTGTAATAACTTATAAATATCGCCCATTTCCGGTGGAGCCTCACTGCTAGCTTTTGCATGTGCTTCTTTTGCTTGACGAATCCTTTCTTGACGTACTCTCTCTGCCTTCTCAGCTTTCTTCCTTTCCACTTTCAAATTATGTTGCTCGATCTTGTGAGCGATCGGCTGCACTTCTTTTAACCATTCATCGCTCTGTTCATCATAATCAATTTTGACGGCCTGTCTCAAATCCTTCGCGGATTTTTCCCACTCACCTAATAACCTATAAGCGCGACCTCTGAATTTATAGGCAGGAGCCGAATCGCAATTCAATTCCAGAGCTCTCGTACAATCTTTGATACAGGCGTTCGGCTTGTTCAATTTCAAATACACTTGGCTACGTTTCGAGAACAACAACGCAGATTTTGGATTCAATTTTATTGCTTCCCCATAGAGTTCGACGGCCTTGTCGAAGTTCCCTTCGGAAAATTGATTCATGGCTTCCATTCGCTTCTCATCTGCTTGATCTTCTTCTTCTTGGGTCACTTCTTCTTTCTCTAAATCGCCCATCACTTGAGCTGCTTCGTTGATATCGTCTGGTTCAACGCAGCCTGTTGTGTCAAATTCTAAAACTGATTCTGGGTCCGATTCTACTTCTTCTAGAGTTTCACTTGGAGTTTCGACAGGTTCTGGGGCAACTTTTTCTTCGGGTGTACTCATTTTTGTTTCGGGAATTTTACCGCCTAATGATTCGATGTAATTCTTGAAAAAATTTAATTCGGGATTTTTAAACAACTCAGGTTTCGCATCGCAAATGTCAATAAATGCTTTCAATTTTGCAAGGCTCTCTTGGTCTAGTGAGAAACTCATTTTCGTTGTTTCGTATTTCAAGTTTACTCTGATTAAAATCACAAGTGCCTCGGTTACCTGTATTTCACTCTCTCGATATGATAAAATTCTATAATTAACTGAATTAACGCTTTTATGGCTTGTTTATGTATTTACGCCTTTGGCAGTACCATAGAATATACGTATATGAACACACACAACACACTATTACATCAACTTCTCGTCCTATGAAGTAAATACAAAATTTGTATTCTCTACAAATCGCACTTCCTCTTGTATACTAAATTTTCAGCCTAAAAAGCGGAAATACTGAGAAAACAAACTCGTTTTTATCAATTTTTCTTAAAATATTTCAAATATTTAGTAACTTTTCTCTATTAAAAAAGAATATTGACGCAGTCATTTTGATTATTCTGTAACATTTATCTTATAATTCTATGTTCAATTCAAACAAAATATAACTGTATTAAAAAGTAAAAATACTTTCTTATGCTGTGGATCATGTATGGATTCTATTTGCTAACCACCAGCGATGTAAATCTCTATTTTACTTTTTCTCCTGCTCTCTATTAGACATCTTCATGCTATTGCCATGTATTCAAAAAAGCACACAAACCACATCCTACTTCAATTTCCTATCGTATAAAAAAGAAAACAAATTTATTTTTACCATGAAATGAGAAAAGAAGCAGAATACTCATGCAAATAATTTCGGCTTTATCACCTTCCCTCTTTTTTCTTTTTGAAAGGACACTTATTTTTTTAGTGTTTTGCGTTTTTAATCCTGCCGGTTAAGAAAAATTTTTGCTAAAAAATATACAAATTGTTTGGTATAAAGTATAAACCATAGACATGATAGACTGCTGATATTGAACTCAAAACTGCCATCAATTGAAATGCGCCATATTGGAATACAGGCGTCATCAATGACGTCGGTACAATGGCGGATATTCAAATAAATAAAGTTAAGGATATCAATAAATTTTAATAGCACTTGCAATTTGTAATGATAATTGGTAGCATATGTTAGATTTTATCCTATGTATTTTATATGGCATTGTTTTTTTTATTAAAGTTGTGGACAACTTAGACCTATAAACAGTTTCTAAACTTACGATTAACTGGTAACATATATTTCATTCGTTGTCAGGTTTAATAAGAGAGAAAAGAAAAAATTTCTTTCAAGGCTATATAAAAATACGTAGGAAAAATCTAATACAAGTTTCATAAGATCTTCACGACTTGTCATAACAATCCAACATTGTATGTTGTCTTTAAGAGTAAATAATATACTGCAGTAGTTGTTGTATAATTTATTGATGATTAAATAATATTAGTTTACTTAATTCCTTCCTTATTGATTTACCTTGTATTTTTTCTGTAAACTTCTTGGCTAAATTATGAAATCTAATTTTGCTATAAGACGATATTATGGTTTTACTTAAAATTGAAACACGAGTTTCTTCCAGAGGTGACATATCTAACAAATGATGGGATAAACTAGGAAAAATGTTTTGGGGAATGTGAGTTGATAGTAAATAAACAAAAGTCGTTACGAAATTTTCTTCTTGTGGAATCTTGTTTCCTGTCAAGACCATTACTCTCCGAATTGGTTTTTCGGTGAACTGGCAAATATATCGTACCTCCTTTGATGGGCAGATTAGATTTACCTAAGAAATAGTACAGAAAATTTAAAGAAATATATATGTTATACATCATTTATTTACCTCTACCCTTTGTTTTCAGGAATATCAAGTGATTCTAAATAAAAATATACTTTTTTAGATTTTCTTTGTCTGAATTCAATGTTGGAATAACTCCCTCTTTAATTCGCACAATATGTCCCGCTCTATAAGAATCCTTTTCGAGGAAATGTAATGAACAAACATATGCACCCTTACTTTTGCTGGGATTTATGGTAGTCCCTGTAACAGTAATCCACACAAGAATGTTTGGGCAATCTACAAAAAAGTATTTCACATAGAAACACTAAGTATTATCACAATTTCAGAATATTTTTAAGCTGTGGCATTATTCTGCAACTTACATATGAAAAGTTAGTTCTCCGTCATCTTTGTAACTATTGCTTTTGCAGGATTTTACACGACACGATGGCATCACTTTTTTCAGGAAAAACTACCTGGATTAATTATCACATAAGCCCAATAATTAATGCTATAATATGCATACTTACAAATAAATCAAAAATATTCGGTGAATAATTTATAATATTAAGAAATAGTCCGGGAAATAATAACACAAACAGAGTAAATAAAACAATCGATCTACAAGGTTAGGTAAATACCAGTAAGACTTGTCAACTTGCATAAAACTTAACGTGGCTTAACACAAAAACTTCCTATAGAAAACTAACGTAAGCATGACGCTACATGAATCGTGACGCAAGTAATGACGCCTGTATTCCAAGATGTCCTGTCGATTTTTGATGGTGCGCCGTAGCGATGCGCATACGGTTCATTGGCAGTCTATCAGGTCTGTGGTATAAACCCATTACATAAAATTCAAATTATTTTTAGCAAAATCATAGGTGATTTTATGCTTCATTGTTCGAAAATTTGATTTTTACATGGTCAATAATTGCAAATTCTTATTCTAAAATAAACGTTGGTAACTAAATTAATCATTTTGCTTTATGTACAAAAGAAATTACATGGGTGGTTGCTTTGTTTATATTAGGTTGGTAATTAAAGTTTATTTGACATTTTTGACAGCATTTGACAATTGACAGTTAACTAACAAAATAAAAATTTGTCAAATAATTAGTATACATGTTATTGTATTCAACCGAAGGTAAACATTGTATAAGCATATAATTTTAAACGAAAATAAGTTTTGGTAAATGACTGAAGACGCTCCTCCAAGAAAAGTAAATATTTACTAGAATATGTACAATCTCGACCTAATTCTTCGTATTTTTTTATAGAAATACAGAAAAAATGCGGGAGATAATGAAAATTCAGATTCTGATGATAATTATGTTCCCTACATTCCTATTAAGGAACGCAAGAGGCAACAGTTAATGAAACTTGGTAGAATCGGTCAGGTAAGCAAGCAATTATGATGACAGTTGAATTTTCTATGTAATAACGGGAATGTAGTTGAAGGAGGATCAAAATAAGCCAAAGTCTTCTAGTGAAAATGAGACTAATGAGGAGGAAGAAGATGAAGAGCAGGTGTGGGGTCGTAAATATAATATATCACTCTTGGATCAACATACCGAGTTGAAAAAACTTGCTGAAGGTGAGTATTATAAAATTAATCAAAATTTCTCTTATAATAACATGAATCTTTTTACCAGCTAAAAAAGTAAGTGCAGTAGAACGTCAGCTTAGGAAAGAGGAGGAAATTCTTGAGAGCGTTGCAGAGAAAAAGGCACTTATGGGTGTTTCAGAATTGGCAAAAGGCATACAATATAGTGAACCAATAAAAACTAGGTAATGCCTCGTTTTGCTAATGTAAATTCAAATTTTATTGGATTTTCGAAGTCTCACTTTATTCTTCTGTCCATAGCTGGAGACCTCCAAGATATATACTAGAAATGCCTCTAAATCGCCATGAAATGATCAGAAATGAAATGAGAATACTCGTCGAGGGCGAAGAAATTCCAGCACCGCTGAAATCATTCAAAGAAATGAAATTCCATAAAGGAATTCTCAATGGCTTGAAAGAGAAAAACATACGGAAACCGACACCGATTCAAGTACAGGGTATTCCGACTGTGTAAATTATGTGAAACAACCAAAAATTCTTTGTGCTTAAATCTTATTCATTGCAGACTATCTGGAAGAGATATGATCGGTATCGCATTTACCGGATCTGGAAAAACCTTGGTGTTTGTCCTGCCATTAATAATGTTTTGCTTGGAGCAAGAGTTCAAACTACCATTTTTAAAGAACGAAGGCCCATACGGATTAATTATCTGCCCATCTAGAGAGTTGGCAAAGCAAACTTTCGATATCATCCATCACTTTTGTAATAGTCTGCTAAAACATGGGATGCCGCAGATACGAAGCTGTTTAGCTATTGGTGGGATTCCAGTTTCAGAAAGTATTGAAGTTATTCAGAAGTAAGTGCTTTTGTTTATTATTTTTCAGGAATCTTTGAGTGTCAGAGTTAAACAATGTTTGATTATTAACAATATGGGACCTTAGATCGTCCATTGTGGAACACCATTATTTGTATTATTTTATGTTTTGTGGGAGAATTGGAAATGATTAATGGCACATAAAGGAACCTAAAAATTGTTCAATGTAAATATCATTATTGTTTAAGCACAATTTATAATGTTTTCTTATTTCATTGCTTGTTTCATCGCCGCATTGTCTAAAAAATAACTCCAACTGACTAATAGTTTGAATTCCAAGGTACGAGTGACTTTTTTACCTACCAAATTATTTGAAAAAAATTAATATATTAATTAATTATTATATGTATACTACAGTTTCTGTGTTTTTACTTATCATAAATCGAAATACTAACATAGGGGTGTTCATATCATGGTAGCTACGCCAGGGAGGCTTATGGACATGCTCGAGAAGAAAATAGTCAAGCTTGGTATTTGTCGATATCTGTGTATGGACGAAGCTGATCGAATGATTGATTTAGGATTTGAAGAAGATGTGAGGACGATATTTTCGTATTTCAATGTAAGTTATCGTCAAAATGTATGGTCTCTCTTTATAGTCCAACCTTACAAAAGATAATGTAGTTCTGATTTTTTTATATAGTATTAAAAATCGAAATTTGCAGCTTTAAAAAATCTGTACGAGCACTAAAGTAACCGCTAAATTTTTCTTTTTTCTCACTTTTTGCTCAATATCTAAAAAAAAATTAGTCTTACAGTTAAAAGTAGATATCTTTTAAAATACAATATTGCCTAAAATTTTGTACTTTATTAGAGTCTGTATGTTCAATACTCTCCAATATACAGCTATACAAAGGTAAAAAAAAAAAGTATTTAGAGAAATTGATTTTGGGAACAGCAATGAAAATTTAAATGGTTTTATTCATTTGACAATTTTTAATTTTAAAAGTACGCCTTCTGAATGAAATTTGAAATGTACAGGGTTTTTCATATAAGTGCAACACAAAATAGATGATCTTTTTTAAATTGAACAACCTGTATATATTTGTTTATTTTTGAAGTCTCCTTAATGAACCGATTTAAGTGGTTAATTACATTAATTACAGGCATTACGGTTATGAGATTATGAAAAAAATTATTAGAATTGCTGTTACAGGTTAACGTATTAAATGTTCGAAATGTTCTCCATTTACTTGTTGGCAATAATCTAATCTATAATAAAACTCTTCTCTAACTTTTTCTAAAACTTAAGGTGAAATATTCTTTATTTCTGTTTGTATTTTTTGGTGCATTAATGTTATAATACTCACACAACAGGGCCAAAGACAAACGTTATTATTTTCGGCGACCATGCCAAAGAAGATACAAAACTTTGCTAGATCGGCCCTAGTTAAACCAGTAACTATAAATGTCGGTCGAGCTGGTGCGGCGTCCATGAACGTTATCCAAGTAAGTGAAACGTTCTATGTATCATACATTTATTTAGATTATGCCTTAATTTACAGGAAGTGGAATATGTCAAACAAGAAGCAAAAATAGTGTACTTATTGGAGTGTTTACAAAAAACTCATCCCCCAGTGTTGATTTTTGCCGAGAAGAAACAGGATGTGGATGCCATACACGAGTATTTATTATTAAAAGGAGTGGAGGCTGTAGCAATTCATGGTGGAAAAGGTAATACTAGCTTTATTCGTTAATGGCTAGCAGCTAATTCCGATTCGAATTAAATTTTCTAGATCAAGAAGAGCGGTCACGTTCTGTCGAAGCTTTCCGCAAACAACTAAAGGACGTGTTAGTCGCGACGGACGTTGCGTCTAAGGGTTTGGATTTCCCCGAAGTGCAGCACGTCATAAACTACGATATGCCAGATGATGTAGAAAACTATGGTAAAATATAAAACGAATATTAATTTAAAATCGGCCGTCATTTCATTTAAACATTTAGTCCATAGGATCGGAAGGACAGGCAGGTCGGGTAATCAAGGACTCGCGACCACATTTATCAACAAATCCAACGACGAATCCGTATTGCTAGATCTGAAACATCTGCTGATGGAGGCTAAACAGAAGATACCGCCATTCCTCGCTGATTTGTACTCGGAAAGTGAAAAATATCTCGATCTGGGAGGTACTGTCATAATCATCACTACAAGAAAATATAAAGATCTATGATATTCACGTTCTTATTTCAGACGAGCGAGGTTGCAGTTATTGCGGTGGTTTGGGGCATAGAATTACAGATTGTCCGAAATTGGAAGCGTTACAAAACAAGCAAGCGTCCAATATAGGAAGAAGGGATTATTTAGCAAACACGGCGGCGGATTATTAAGCGATCGAAATGTAATTTAAAATATCTAAATCTAATTTAAATAAAAACATTGTTTCAGCACGAAATTGTTCGTAATCCATCCATAAAATTGCATTTAAAAAAATTATATATAAACCGCGTCTAGCTGTAATACAAAGAAAATTTCCCCACATCGGGCGCTAAAATATATTGAATCGTTCCTTCAAATTGAAATGAACATTGTCTATGTCAATTTGACAGCGTCACATTTGATATTATCTCGCCAGAAAATAACTAACTGAAAAAGGAACAGATAAAAAACAATTCTTTCGATCAGTAAAGTTTATACGATACAAAAATAACTATTTCACATCTTTTATATATCACATTAATGAAATAAAACTGCAATATTACATTACAACATCACTTTACACAATAACTAATACACCAAATATGGAAGCATTCTGTATCAATAGGTCGACCTTGAAATTCCGAAATTTTATGTTTTATTTCTTCGTTATATTAGTCGAGAGTATATTTTGCAATATAGGCTCGTATATGAGAAGAGCCACTGGTTATACATTACGCCGTTTTGATACCTGAAATTTTGACTGAGAACTGAGCGGCACTTAGCGTATTTCAAAATAATCCGTTATTATAAACTGGTCAAAAAATCTATATCATCTTGGAATTTTCTTATTTTCTTGTTATAATTTAATCTTGATAAACATTTTGTACAATTTCCAGGTATTTTATGGAAAAATTTAGCTGCTAAAACTTAAAATTAGAAAACAAAATACATCATACCTGGAATTGACATGTATAACAGTTTTGAGGATATATTCGTGCCTTTTTGTTTCATTTGATACCACACCTGGATGACCTGGGCTTACTAACATGAGTACACGTCACAACATATCATAATTTCAAGGTGAAATAAAGTACACCAAATTATTTAGACTGGCATAACAGAATAAAGTTTTACTTTTTTTAAAAATGATTTCGTAATAATTTTTCTTCGGTTAGAATACCCGTTATATGATAATAAGTAGGTACAAAGTTCATACTATTTTACAAAATACCTATAGGTTCATCTACGACAACTGTATATTGTAAAAAGAACATTAAAAAATATAATTATTAACAGTAAAATAAATATACTGTTACTATTTTTATGAAAGTTATATATACTGTGAAAATATTAATGAAAAGTTCTTACATCGATAAAACCACTTTCCCATTTTTTTAATACACACACGGCTACTTTTGTTTTATTCCAAAAGCCGTTGCATTTAGAGTAAACTACCAATTATTGAAAAGTAAATTAAAAATATCATAAATAAAAGCTGTTTGTAATATCACCGAAACTTCAGATCTGAAATTTGCATGTTGTTCTTTATTGTGGATATTCTTACGTTTTGTTTTATTATCAACATTATGGTTGTTCCATGCATAGAGCAAGTGTATTTTCGTAATAAATGGATTGGATCACAAGGTCCCATAACGTTGCCTCCCAGATCTCCAGACATTATCTCGCACTGAATTTTATTTGTGGGGATATTTAAAGCAGAAAGTGTATGTTACTAATTTCCACGATAATTTGAACTTACTCAAACAAAAAATTACGGAAGAAATAGAAAATATTAATGAAAATTCAATTAATGCAGTTTAGGACGAATTCAGAATAGAAACTTTTTAGCAGTTGGGGGTCATTATATTGAGTAAATCCTACACTAAAAGTTATGAACATAATCTCTTAAAATTATATCTTAATTCCTTATTTGTTTAATAACGCCGTTAAAATAGGCCAAGCTATAACACATAATTTAGTAAGTGATGGGCATAATAACTTCTTTGCGATATTGGTTGCTTATCTTAAAGGCGTTACTAAAGACTAAAATCAAATCTAACAACGCAAAAATTACAACAATGAAGAACAACGTGCAAATTTCATCTCTAAAGTTCCGATGATAATCCAAACAACTTTTATTTATACTATTCTTAATTTACTTTTCAGTAATTTGTAGTTTACTCTTAATGCAATTTCACGTTTTCTTATTTTTTTTATCAGCCTATAAGTTTAATCAACATTTCGATTATCGGGGAAACGTTTCCAAAGTAAGCAAAATTTTTTATAAAGAATAATTTTTTCTGTGAAAATGAAAATTAATAATTTATAAGTATACTATAGTTAGGTTCATCCGGAGACACACTGTATAAACAAGGGTATTATATTAAAAAATTGCATCATCGAAATCAGCGGTCGATAAACTATTAACTAATATTAAAAACGTTTTTTTTTCTGCGCGAATATTGTTGTCGATAGGTAGTAATACTCCAGTATTTTCCCTAGCTTTGTTGCTTTTGACAATCACCCTTCAAAATGGCTGCAACCATTTCTCTTCCTATGGATTTTTTTTATATAATACGAAAATATATTTCAAAAATGGTGTTAAAAATCTTTCAATTCTACATTAAATTTAAGGGAATATCATAAATTTTATTTATAAAAAGCATATCACATTTCGTTCACATAATTTACAAACCATACAGTTTTTTTTTATCTTAAATTCGTATATGTATAATATAAAGACGTGTTAAAAATTTCATCTTAGGTATTTGATACCAATTTGTTAAGTAAAAAATATACACTATATAAATGAGAATAACAAATAGAACCCACTCTAATTTACACGCCTAACGAAACGAAAATCAAGAACCAAACTCCTCTGTATAAGCATCTATCGGTTTGAAGGTGTAATTCCCTCTGCCGTCCAAATATAAGACGTGCTCGTGATGTTGCCACAGCGATTTCCTATGTGATACCGTGAATAACGTGATGCCCACTTCGCGACAGTACTTATACATGCTCCCCTCCACGTCTACGGAAACCGCGCTGGTGCATTCGTCCAATATGGCGAATTGGGGCGCGTGATAGAACAACCGCGCCATAGCGATCCTCTGCTTCTCTCCCCCGCTCAAAACGTCCAACCAATCGGCCACGGCGTCCAAACCGCCTTCTCGTTTTAACAGATAACCCAACTGCACCAACTCCATGTACTCTCCCAGCATCGCATCCGTGGCTCCTCTCCTCTTAGCCTCGCCGCTGGAGTGGGGATAGGTTATTTGATCGCGTAAGCTGCCTAAGGTCATATAGGGTTTCTGGGGGATGTAAAATAACTTCCCTCTGGGCGGTTTCGTTAATACCCCACCGAACAGCGGCCATAATTCGCCCAATATTCTAAATAAAGAGGATTTTCCAGATCCGTTTGGCCCGCAAACTAACACATTCATCCCTGAACGTACTTCGAACGATAACACCCGGATCAGGACATCCCCGTTTGGGGTTACTAACGGAACGTTGTCGAATTTAATAATATTATCTTTAAATATCAATTTCCCGTTATTGGGGATCAAACTTTCCGAACCAGCGACCATCGTGCGGGTATATCTTCCCGCGTTTAAATCATCTAATACTTGTCTCAGCTGCGTAACGCGTGATGTAAAACCAGCCAATCGCGTCAATTCCCTCCCGGCTAGCACCAGTCTGCCGATAGCCTCAGCCAATTTCACTAACATCCTTCCGTAAGTGTAATACAGCCTAGATCGTTCCTGGTGACTGAACGTCACCAATTCGTGAGTATTTGATAAGAACGGACGGGATACGACCCAAAATCCGACGATGCTGGCGAAATATTTAGCGACGATATTATCGATGACGCCCATGAATACACGAAACCGTAAGAAATCCCTCAAATGATTGAGCAATTTCTTGAAACTGGCCAACAAGGTTATCTTCTCCCGCGAATTCCCACTATAAAAAGCTATCTCCTCCGAATACGTGATTAATCTAGCGTTAATGTGTCTATACTCGCCTTCAAGCTTCTGCTCTGTCGCGGTCATTTTACCCGTAGGTCTGCGCAGACGTGTCAAGAATACTCCCGAGATCAGCAGATATCCGAGCATTGACATAGGCGTTCGACCGCCTAAGCTAGTCCACAATTTATACACGTAAATACCGATGTCCAGGATAGGTTTAGCGGTATTGCAATAAAATTCGGCTATGCTTTCACAGAATTTATCCACATCCGTGGTCAGCAGCTGATCCGCATTGGCTATACGATTGTCCAGATTGGACATGCGATAGTAAGTGTAGTTTTTTAAGTATTCGTCCAGTAGTCTCCTCGTCATATTGTTTCTGAGTCGAAGCTTCAATTCGCCTATGGAAAACTTTAGCACGTTATTGACTAATGATATCAGCGGAATGGCGTATAGGAAGGTTAGCAATCGTTGCACGAACAGGTCCCTGTTACTCGAAACGATAGCACTGCAACAGAAAGAAATGAAATATTGTGGAAAACAAAATATATAAAAAGAAAACTAAGGTTTTTCAAGCTTATAGCAGAATCCTGAACGCAACTCCTACTGTCTGTTGAAATTTACGCAGTAAATAAATCGCTTGGTTTTCTATGACTATTATAGTTGAACTGTCTTTCGAAACGGTAGGCGTTTAAACATTATCTCGAAAGACATTATTTCTTCTTCTTAAAAATGGGAAAAAATGGTTTTTGTATGACGCTGGATTTTTCTTAAACCAGATACATAATTTATAATTCTTTCCACAATGAAAATATATTATTCAAATTTCAATATTTGCTTGAGACAAATAGTTATAAATTAAAATATAAATTTTGAAATTGTTTGGACAACCAAAAAAAGTTTCAGGAGTACCTAAGTTAAATTCTATTTGTATCTGTAGCAATTCGGAAAACGGAAACTGCACCGTGCCAACCCAAGGCCGGATGCTGTTTATAGCAGAGTGGAGAACATGTCAACTACGCCGTGTCCATCTTTAAACCAGCAACGATCCATACCTAACATGAAAATTATGCTGTGCTAACGCTTAAACCAACGGCGATCTTTAGCTCAACAGAAAACTGTAGCTACGCCGTGCCAACCATTAGGTCGTCTGTAACTAGTTGTGACCTAAATGTGTGTTTCAAATAGACTCGGTATATAAGATGAAATTATTCCCACCTTCATGAGAAAACAAAAAAAACGATGATGCAGCTGATTAGAACAAAAATTGTTTTTAGTGCAAGTGAGATAAAAATTCATTATATATTACCGTATTAGATTTTTTAAAGGATTTGTAAAAAAAAAAAGACAGAATTTCCATTCGCGGCAAAAAGACAATTGTAGTAACACCAAATGAATGAATTTGGATTTCTTAAAATGCAATACAGCAAAATTATTCTAGGGAGAACTTAAACATAATTAAGATAATTTCGAACCAACATACAAAACTAAAATGTTACTATAGATTTGTTTTTTAATTAACTTTAATATTCCAGGCAAGTCAATTATAGCTTATAGCATTATTTGAGTTGCATATCTTTAAGGTCAGCTTTCCGTACTAAACTGAGAGGCTGTATTATACAATTTATCATAGTCATCTGTTTGTGACTACTAGGAACGAGTTTTTTCTTATGCACTATTAAATGTCAATTATGAATACACAATCTCCTTAATTACCATACCTTTTAGAAGATAACAGCTACAAACTATTGAAATTCCTCATAAAATAAATCTAGTTAGTGCCAGCGCCATCTAGAAACTTTATTAATGTCTACCAGCTTCGCAAAGGGCAATAAGTTAAGTAGTTGGCATCCTGATCACAACTAGCTTCAGACCGATTCGGAATATTATTCACCTAATTTGGCGGTAAATTCAAATTTAAATTTATACATTACATCGTACTTCCAATTCATATATGTAATACTACTATATTGCGGGTCGCGTATAGAACCCGTGGCACAAATTTCCGCCGATGAAGGGGGATGGAAGATACACTTCTTTGTCTTACTTGGTTCTCTGACAGTTCTGGTTTTGTTTAGTCAAAAGTTAGAATATAGGTTATTTCTGGTGAGAATACACATGTCATATATGTATGTAAACAATAAAAATTATTTTAAACTATATTATTGAATATAACATGGTGCAGAATAATACGCACCTAGAAGAATATTGTTTTTGCAAGATTTTTGTGTTATTAAATTACACAAAAGGCGAATCAAACATTTGTCAGCTTCGTAACAATTAACAGAAAAGTCAGAAATTACGAATGCACAGATGAAGAAAGTATGATATGATGAGAGAGTGTGTGGTAATTGAAGTTTTTAAAAAATCTAGAGAAGTTGAGAAGAATATAAAATTAATGTTTCATATAAACAAAGCAATTGAAAGTAGGTAGCCGACAACTGGTAAAAGGTATACATGCAGAGAATTAAGTAAATGGAATATAAGGTAAAGCTTTAGTAATAAGCATGAACAAGTATTAAAAACATGTGGACATTCCTGAGAAAACAATTCCTTGAAGCCGTACCCTCATTGGCCAAACCACAATGAGCGTACCAAGAAAATTATTAGACTATGTATTAGATTAGCTTCGTTGAAGTAATGTAATTATATATTTCTAAAAGAAAAAAGGGACAATGTAGTATAATATATATAATATACCTAAATTTACCCCATTTAGGCGAAAGATTGGGGCGAGATGAAAATATATGTGAACAAAATTTTAATATGCAGGTGACATTATTTGGTAATCTATAGGAGTTTGTGACGGGACTATTTCGAATCTATAAGAACTAAACTTAGTTTTACATGCAAACTGCAGAGAATTAATGAGAATTTTGACTGTGTGCAGCTTTAGCACCTAGGTAAGAAAATTAACTGTTTCATAATTACTGAACGCTTTTAATTCATTATAAATACTGGTAAATAATAATACGTAAATGTTTATATAAAAATATATATTTCAATCTGTCCTATAACTAATTTAAACATGGTTTTCAAAATACAATTGTATGGATGTGATATTAAGGTGGTAGTACACTGCGACCCGAAATTTCTATTGTGTCCGCTATTCTCGCTGTATTTACAGCTGGCCGTCCAGTGTGATTCCTTTTAGAAAGTGCAGAATGCCAGAAGGCCCTAGATTAGGTAACTCTCCCTCTTCAATTTCACATGCTCCCAGGTGTAGCGCCCTTGAGTCGCACAGTGCATCGCAGTTTGTGAGTAATTGAATGGATGTTTCATCCTATTCCCCACAAAATCGACATTTGGCTTCCTCCGCTATTCCAAGCCTGCTTAGGTGTCGGTTCAGTTTACAATGGCCTGTAAGGATCCCTGTCAATATGCGAATATTATTTTTACTCAGATTGATGCATTCTGCAGATCTCTACTCGTTATAGGTTCCCAGTAGAGTTTTAGCTTGCCTCATTCCCTGGAGATTCTCCCAGTTTTTGATTTTCTCTGCTCTACTTCATTTTTGAGTTTCTCCAGTATTATGCTGCTACTTATACCGCAAAAAGGTTCTGGCCCTATAAATGGTATGGCTAGCCAATAACGTAGTTGGGTATTCCATACAGTCAAGTACGGCATTCGTTTATGTTACGAGTTACGAGGTTTGAAATGTGTAACTCGTTATAGGTTTATTTATCTGATTGCAAGTGATCCGCGAGGCAAATAACTTATACTATGTAACTTGGACGGATATTCATTGTTGTCTAGCTGTAGTTCCCAACACCACCGATAGCGGTGCCAGATATCATAGCTACAGCTATTTCCTCGATAGCTGCTATTTGACTAGTTATTAGAATAGCTAACCACCATCAGTGAAAGCTAAGCATGCAAAACATTCAACCACTGAGACGGTTACTATAATATACTCAATTTATTAGTATTTACATCTCCATTACCTATGCATAGAATTGCTTACATTTCTCTTTGATTGGAGATAGCCACACAAATAGCAATATCTAACCATTTTTATTATATTCCTAAAAACTAAATATTTGTACAGATTCTAATGTATGCCACAAATAAATAAAATAATGAAACGAGAAAATATGAATATGTAACCAAATATAACCACAATATAACCAAATAGACACCATAAACGCACTCGTCAAGACCATGTCAAGACTGGTTCGAACCGTCAACTGTCAACAAGAATTCAAGTTTATGGTTAAAATATACGCGTTTGCGCACTTTACGTCAAGAACCAACACGAGTTTCCGATATATATCCATCTCCCTTTGATTTCGGAATTTTTTCGGACATACTAGCAATATAGTAGTATTACATATATGTTCCAATTATATTAAAAAAAATAGGTAATACCAAGTTGGTAACTTGGTAATTGTCAAAAATGAATATTGAAATATTCATAGGATATAAGCATACAATGAATAAGTTCAAGAATGTTAATGAACTTACTCAAGCAGGATCAACAGTGTTAATTATACAATTGTAATCAAATTATATCCACTATTAAATAAAACAAAACAGTAAATAAATTACCTTTCTATTTTTGTCCCGTAACTAATTATCCAAAGATCACAAATCGATCTAGCCACAAGACTTCCAGCGATCATAAATAGGAAACCGGCTTCTGGTGAAACCCATGATGGTACAACAATTCTTAATAACTCGTATAGTCGTTTAAAAAATACCCTGTCTATGTGGGCTTTCGTTATAGTGTCTTTCTTATCGGTGATAAGATATTTAACTTCATCTTCGGCATTCCTGAAATAAAAAGAAATAGAATATATGCGTGTATCGATATCACCCGATACTTTACTGTGAAATATAAATTAAACCACCGAATGACATAATAAAATGAACATACCTGTTGATGGTGAATGATTTATGTTTTTTCCTATTCTTTATGATCCATAATAATGAGACGGCACTTGCAGTGAGGAGGATATTATTTTTTGTTAATAATTTACTAATTGTAGGTGCCATATTTATTTAATAGTGATATGTCATTCCTCTCTACACATTGATTGTTAAATAGGAGTTAAAATCTTTTCCCCACTTAAAGATTCGTCATTTATCGACCTTTACTACTGATAAAATGATCGATTACGAATTGTAAATCTTTATCTAAATGTAATAAAAATCTTGCCGTCGCGTAAAGCAATTCAGTTTATTGCACGTTTATTGAACACACACGTATTATGCAATTATACCATTATCTCATCTTCACATCATCATCTGGATACACAAAATACACACACACACACAATACAATACAATTAACAACGATGAAAATGGACCGCTGTTCATTATCAAATCATAAATAACAGGTAAGTGGGGACCTGGTGGGGACCAAACATTTTTTTAGCAAACACGAAACAAAATTTTCGTGTAGGAGCTTTTTATACGTTTCACAAAACTAGGCTACCCAATATACCAAATGCAAATGCTTCTCGTTATAATTTGTAACAATTTGTAATGCGTAAATATACAAGGATAAATATTTTGTAGTTGAGAAGAAAACGTGTGAAAGTTGCGATGTCATTTTAAATGTCAGTATGTCAGTCGAATAGAGGGTTTCCCCGCAATAAAACTTCAAATTTCCCACAATTTTTCAAGATATTAAAATGTTTATTGTATTACATTTCATGCTTTATTATTTAAATTGATATAATAATAGATTTGAATTTTCCTTAGCGGAATATAAGTTTACATTACACAAACACACAATCTTTAAAAATTTTTAAATTCTCAGACGCATTCGCATCTAAAGATTCAAAAATTTTAAAGTGCCTATGCATACGTCCTCCTGTTCAAACAAAGTTGTTATTTATTCTAAAAAAAAATTAATATGAAACCCGTTTTACATGATCGATAATAAATTATAGGTTAGGAATATCGATAGTGACAGGAATTTAAAATATCTATAAAAATTACCTAAAATTATAAGTAATTTCATGTTTCATTGATTGAAGCCCAAGTGAACGGTGATGACCAGACGGTGATTATGATGAAGGAATATCTTGACAATTTGTAACTGGATAACTGCAAGGGAACAAAAAAATGTATCAAATAGTGTCATGATGGTAATATTGTGTATATTATGAACGTGTAAGAAAATTTTGAAAATATTCATGAAAATGAACTACGAATTTGGAAGATTTATAGAAAATTATAAAACTATAGCACTTTGTTCATCAAAAGCTAATATAAAAACATTGTCAGGCGTGATTCACGTGAAGTGGTATTTTGTATACTTTTTTATTTTTATTTTCGAACCAGAACAAACAGTGCCATCTACGTCAAAGTACCTATACTTTGTCTACGTTTGAAAAGTTTGTTTTCGAAATTGTTTTGAAAGTCATTTTTATGTATATGACTTTAGCTAAACGATTTTAATTAAAAACATTTTATATAGTGTAAAAGAATAACGTTAACATGTTGATTTCAACTATCAAACAACAAAGCCTATATTTAACTTAAAAATCTTAAAGTACTCTCGGTCAAATTTACATGTATTCATTTAAGCAGAATAACTGAATAACAACTAACTGCTAAAGTCTAATAACTTGAAATAATTGCACACAAATAATTTTTGTTGTAAATTATGATAGATACAATAAATACTTTCATTTTGAATTGCCCGCCTTTATTGACTTTTTTCTGATTGGTGGATTACATTCCATTTCAAACTACAAATGCCTACTTTTAGCGTGATTTAAGGTTAGATTGCGGTAGATTGTTAAATCAATCAAATTACTGTTGATGCAGTTTTATCTATAAGAAAGTGTGTTTCCATACCAACAATCGTTAATAAATAAAATTGATTAAACTTGAACTGCCTTCTGTATAACAATAAGGCAAAGATGAAAGTCGAAGAGGTAAAAAGTACAGTAAAAACTCAGAGAATAAGTGCTCATAGTCACATCAAAGGTCTAGGATTAGATGAGAAAGGATTTGCAATTCCTATGGCAGCAGGTCTTGTGGGACAAGAAACAGCGAGAGAGGTGAGTGACTTTACACTCATGATTCGTATTATAGCAGCACTTCTATTTATGTACAAGAAATTATTTGGCACAATAGTTTACACAAAATCAAAATATTTCTGTTTGATCAGTTGTTGTTTAAATACTTTAATAAAGTTGTGAAATTGTCAGTTGTCGTAGGACATATTTTCAATTTGTAATGCACATGTTTCTAATCAATACTAATGGTTTTAACAGTGCTTTTTTATAACTAAAATACATCAGATAAGCACCTCTTAAATGAAATGTTAAATGCAGCAAGCTTCTATATCACTTGTTAGGCTGCGGGAATTGTTGTCGATATGATAAGAAGCAAGAAAATGGCTGGTCGTGCTATACTGTTCGCTGGACCACCTGGCACCGGCAAAACTGCAATTGCTCTGGCAATCGCCCAAGAGTTGGGAAACAAGGTGCCCTTTTGCCCAATGGTTGGTTCGGAAGTTTACAGTTCAGAAATTAAGAAAACAGAAGTTTTAATGGAAAATTTCAGGAGAGCCATAGGATTAAGGATACGGGAAACGAAAGAAGTGTATGAGGGAGAAGTTTGTGAATTAACGCCCGTAGAAACTGAGAATCCTGGTGGAGGTATTATTTTAAAGAACCTTGTTTTTGAAAGGTGGTTTTGTCAAATAAATTTTTGCTAATTTAATCAATGATATGTAAAATTGTGTAGCTGTAAGGAGTAATACCTTGTCTTTTTTATCTTTTTTAAGTTGTATAAGCATCTTTTTCTATTTTTTGCAATGTTGCCATCTTGTTCGTTGCCATCTGTCATGTAGGTTATGTTCACAATTTTCAAAATTACGTTTTTGTTTAATAGCCTTTTCGACTTAATGCACTTTTATCCACTGATTGTATTTCCATCTTATTTTAATACATAATATTAGTAAGCGAGATAGATATACTCCACGCGAAGAGTGCAATAAGTCGAAAACGCTATAAGAATTTGATGGTTTAACACTGTAAATGTGGAAGATCTGACAACAGCACAGACAACAGTTAAATAAATGCTTTGTTCGTTTTGTGCGTTTGCAATATAACGCAAAGCGCAAAACAACACAATGTTTTGTAAAGGAAAATTTTGCATTGTGATACAAAAATGTTAAACTTAAATAAAACTTAAACAATGTTAGTTATGAGCCACTTGCGTCAAGAAGGAATATTGTTCAGATCAAAAGAACAACAAATTTTGCTTATTACACCGCAAAAAAAAAGTAGTACACAAGATTTCTACGACGCATTCTCAAACATTTCGTTTTAACACAAAGGAACAAAACATAAACAAACCTAATGTTTATGTTGTATACTTTTTATGCAAATTTTTAGTAAAGTCAAGGATTACACTGATACGGTTTTTTTTAACTGAACGATTGTCTTTTGTTTTTAAGTGAATAAATATATTTCATGTGGAAATTTTGATGGAAGATATAATATGGTCCTTCCAAGATCTTGAATTTCCAATCTGAAAAAAATAAAAAAAAAACAAACCAATTTTCTTATGTTTTCATTGGAATAAGCATATTTTGTAAAGAATTTTATATAGAAGCTTAAATCTGGTGTTTTCAAGATGCTAAATTAAAATCTCAAAATGAACGAAATTGAATCTTATCGATTTTCTTTTGTTTTTAATTAAATAAATATATGTCGTGTGGGAAATTTTATGGAACTCTTAATGTGGTCCCCAAAAGACTCCTAATAAATATTAACCATAAAACAATTAACAATTAAAAAACATTTAAATTATTAGTGTATAAAAATTGGAAATTTCAAAATTTTTATGGATGCTATAATATGGTCCCTCCAAGATCTTGAATTTCCAATCTGAAAAAATAAAAAAAAAGACAAACAAATTGTCTTATGTTTTCAGTGGAATAAGCATATTTTGTAAAGAATTTTATATAGACGCTTAAATCTGGCCTTTTCAAGATGCTAAATTTAAAATGTCAAGAGGAACCAAATGAAATCTTATCGATTTTCTTTTGTTTTTAATCAAATAAATCTATTTTGTGTGGAAATTTTAACTATATCAAAAATTGTGAATTCTCGAGGTAAAATTAAAGACACTTGTGGTGTTTTGACTATAAAGGCACGCACCTGCCTTGAAATGTAAAATAGAGGGCGTAGTTATCTTTAAAATTTTAAATGGGAAGTAAGTTCCTATAAAAGTTCATTTGGAGGACATTTTCATTACCTTTATGATAATGCAAGCAGTTTTATGATTTTCTAAATTTTTACTAACTTACGATTAATGAAAGGTTTGACAACACTGTACGCATCTTCCATAAACTCCGCACTGCCACCTTGCGGTAGAGGTACTAAGGTAATCTTCGGTCAAACCACTGAATGCTAAAAATTATAAAGCATATCAAAAGAATTGATTTATACCTCACATTAAATTCAATGGTCTGCTGCAAATACATGAGAGTTGAATTCAAGAGTTCAATAGTTTTGCTTACAGCGAGTATTTTCTTGATTTCTATAATTGTCGCTAAATCTGATGTTATATCCGAGCAAGGTGAAGTCTCTGACAAGTCCCAGTTGTACTCCGACAACTATTTGGAAGCGAGCCACCTTTCAGAAACATCGATATCAATCTGAATACACCTTCGCGTTTTAGCATTAACGTATATATTTTTAAGGTTATGGTAAAACGGTTAGTCATGTAATTATCGGATTACGGACCGCTAAAGGAAGCAAACAATTGAAATTGGACCCCAGCATATACGAAGCCCTTCAGAAGGAAAAAGTCGAAGTGGGGGACGTTATTTATATCGAGGCTAATAGTGGTGCTGTTAAACGACAAGGCAGATCCGACGCATTCGCCACTGAATTCGACTTGGAAGCCGAAGAATACGTTCCGTTACCAAAAGGCGATGTTCATAAGAAGAAAGAAGTTGTACAGGTAGACTTTTATTTT
This sequence comes from Cetonia aurata, assembly GCA_949128085.1. Classification (NCBI taxonomy): domain Eukaryota; kingdom Metazoa; phylum Arthropoda; class Insecta; order Coleoptera; family Scarabaeidae; genus Cetonia; species Cetonia aurata. Next base: position 19,403,303 of record OX421887.1, on the reverse strand, counting down.
CTTGATATATCAGAAATAGCGTGGGATCCAACACTGAACCTTGTGGCACGCCAATAATTTAATTTAATTAAATTTATTCTTTTAAGGATGTCACTCTACACGATCTGGACGTTGCTAACGCGAAACCTCAGGGCGGCCAAGATGTCCTATCGATGATGAGTCAACTGTTAAAACCTAAGAAAACTGAAATCACCGACAAACTCCGAAAAGAAATCAATAAGGTCGTCGATAAGTACATCGATCAGGGTATCGCAGAACTCGTTCCCGGCGTCTTATTCATAGACGAGGTGCACATGCTCGACATTGAAACGTTCACGTATCTGCACAGAGCGTTAGAGAGCGCTATCGCCCCAATAGTGATTTTCGCAACTAATAGAGGGCGCTGCGTCATCAGAGGTACAGATGATATTATGTCGCCGCACGGCGTACCTTTGGATCTCCTCGACCGATTGGTCATCATAAGGACGCTTCCTTACGCTCGACCGGATTTGGAGCAAATTCTCAAGTTACGGGTCACGGTGGAAGGGCTGGAGATTAATCCTGAAGCTTTGGCGGCTTTGGGGGAAATCGGTGGCCGATCTACGTTGCGATATGCGGTGCAGTTGTTAACGCCTGCTTCGCTGGTGGCGAACACGAGTGGAAGAAATGTCATAACGCAGTCTGATATCGAGGAAGTGAGTGTTCTCTTCTTGGATGCGAAATCGTCAGCGAAGATCTTATCTCAGAATAAAGATAAATACATGTTGTAATTATATTGTAACTTTACATTAAATTAACTTTTTTATATTACCAAAATGCTCTTTTTATTGATATAAAAGTCATTCACTTGCGATTTATTCGAATAAAGTAAGGAGTATCAATGAAACTTAGATTTATTACCTGTCATGGATGAATAAGAGAATGTATTACTATTCGTAAACTCCAAATGAGGCTATCATGCGTTATCTATGACAACTAAATTTATTTATTGGTATATTTTTTATGAAGTAAATATCTTTAAACTATTGTAACGATTTTTAGAACATTCGAACGTTATCGGCGTCAAGGAAATAACACCGCCGATATATTGAATGAAATTCATTCATTTACGCACTTAAAGTCTATTTAACAATTAAAGAAATAATTTATTTTTACTCACCTTTTACCGTATTCGTCGCTTCGATTTGACCGTGTTCATTGTCTCGATTCAACTTACTTCTAGAAGCTTCTCATGTCATCTCGAGTCTCGACGCTTCTCGCATTAATCCCGATTTTTCTATATACGCGTTGTACAGAAAAACCATTCCGCCCTCTGATGACGCATACGTGAACGTTGTTTGTTCATTGGACGTTGGCGCCATCTGTGAGTGCATAATGTAATCTGGCTCTCAACAGTATAAACGCCGGGATTAGTATACAATAGGTTTGTTCCATCACGCTCGCAAACTGTCAGATGGACATCAGAGGCTTACGCATTGAGTAAATACGTTGCAATAAACGCCTTTATGTCTATCAAATTAAGTAATGCGCATGCGTCTGACGTCCATCTGACAGTTTGCGAGCTCAGATGGAACAAAGCTAATATAAACCATAAACAAAGATATAAGTTTAAATTTTTTGCCACAAAATGCCTATTTTTTATTTTCCTTCTTTACTTATTATTTGTAAGGGAAGAATGACGTTTAAAAGACAAACTTGGTAGGTCTTTGCTATAAGAACCTACAAAATCTAGCATCGACAAAATTTGAGGAAAAATTTGTTTTTAAAGTAATGTATTTTTAAGGTAACAAGATAGATTTGGTGCTTGTAACTGAATCTCATTAAGTACAACATTTTCAAAGATACAACCAGTGCCGACTTACAATGAAAATGGTTAAATCTTAACAATATTTCGAGCGGTTTTAAAAACAGAAATAAATTGAAACAAAATATTGATGATATTCAGGTAAGATAACATCCACATGGGTCGATTAATTGAAACAATGTTTCATTATTTTTGTGATTTGTGTCCTTTGTTCTACATCAAATTGAATTTTGGGCAATCATCATTCAAAATTTAAATTGTTGGTATATAAAATAATAGCGGCAAATTTGACAGAAAGAAATAAAATATACGTTTACTGTTATATAAACGTAGTACTTTTGTAATGTTGCTCGCAATACTTGAGTATTCACTTTTGAAATTTTTGTTTTTTGTTCGTTAAATATTAATATAAATTAAAAATATAATATTGATTTAATCAAGTAGGTACACGAAACAGAAGTTATTTACCTTTATTGTAGAAAAGAATGCTCAAAATTTAATGACTGAACAATTAAACTGAATGTGCTTTTTATTATTGTTGGGAACTGAATTTTTTCGAACTCTGCTTGGATTATTTTCGGTAATTTGCTTGTATGAAAAAAATTGCTATTTTCCCTAGATTTACTGTAAAAATTTAAACTGGGTAAGTGTTTCATATTTTATTAGTGTATGAGACATTCGTCCAGATTTTAGACTCCACACATAATTCAGAATTTTTATTTAATCTTTGATATTACATTCAAAAAACAAATTTCCAAACAACCATTCCCCGTTAGCCATTTGTATTTCCACTGATAACGAGCTTTTCCATTGGCTACGTATGAAACGTCACCTTGCGTGTGTACATTTGATTGGTTAGCAACATTACTATTTCTAGAACCTGTGTTGATTACCACAATTCATTTCGTATTTCGTGTAAAGGAGAAGCATATGTTGTTGTGGTTGTAGGATGTTTTAGAACACCGGTTTAATAAAAACGAGAAAAATACTGAAATACGTGAGACGAAAAACCTAACAAAAATGAAGCAACTCGCATTTCTGCTATTATGTTCATTTATTTTGTGCGGTAAGTTCCATTACAAAGTAAATATTACCACGTTTATTACACCTGTTATCCTGCAGGATATGTGCATGCTGATGGAGCAGACGGCGAAGGGACCGTAGAAACTATCGAGTTAGATTTGGGAGCGAGTAGAGAAGGTTCGAGAACAGGTGAGTCAAGATTACAAGTAGTCTCGTATTCTTTCATATGTCATTAAATGTTCCCGGATGAATGGCTTTTCATGTTTTCGAAAGTCTAAAATGTCGCTTAGGACATGATCTTTATCACAATTTGTTTCATACCATCCATATCTGTAAAGGGGATTAAATAATGTCATGTAGGAGTCCTGGGAATACTTACAGTTGATTTTGTGTAATTGGAGAATCGTATTTTTCCTTTGGGCTTTTCGACACTAATTTCTGCATGTTTTCTTGTATGTTATCAAAGAGTAATGTCTTTTTTGCATAGAATTTTGGTGTTACTATCGAAACTAAGTACCATTGATTATTAACCTTTATGTTATCTATAAAGAAAAAAACATTTACCCAAATTTAATGGTTTTCCTATTTGGATATTTGATCGACCAATTTCTCTCTTGTTAACGAAACATAACTTAAAAGGAGCTATTGGTGGTTTTTTCTGCTTTTGTTCTTCAGATGTAGAATTCATGATTCAGGAAGTTTGATCAATATTGTAGCTATGTAAGTTGTTTATTATGATGGAAATTTTATTCTTTAGACGATGAGGTTGTTAAAAGGGAGGAGGAGGCCATTAAACTTGATGGACTCAACGTGGCCCAGATGAAGGAATTGCGGGATAAAGCTGAAAAATTCCAGTTTCAGACAGAAGTTAATCGCATGATGAAGCTTATCATCAATTCTCTCTACAGAAATAAAGAGGTAATTTCATATCTTTAATATTAAAATGAACCGTTATTACCGAGCGCCATAGAATTTGGTTTCAACATAAGCATTTGAACATAGCTCATCTAAGTACATATCTAATTTTTCTTGGTGATTAAATTATTGCTTAAATTATTAAAATAAAATATAAATTTATTGCTTTAAAAGGATAATGTAAATGTGGGATACAAATCTCCTGAAATTTTAATGTTCAAAACTTCTATAGTAGGTTCCACTTAGTCTTGGCAGTACGGAGCTTATGGGTGTACATTGTTGTCAAATCTCGTTTTGTAGAAAATTTAAATGTATAGGGTTTAACCATGGGGTAGTAACTTAAATCTGATCAAACGTCCTCAGCGGTGCAAGACAAAGTGCACAGATGCAAAATTTCATTTTTATCAACAAAAATCCATTAAAAAGGAGATCTAAATTGTTGCAAGAATCTTCAAGAATAAAACATCTAAAAATAAAACGTCTAAAAATTACCGCCTTTGTGAATAGTTCCCGCAAAACTCATTAGATGGCGCGAACGCACGCGAACGTTTCTATATACACAAGATTCCGCTCTATACTAACCCTTCTCTATGGGTTTAACCCCCAGATTGCAAATGTCAGTTACAAATTTATAGAATTTAAGATAACCTAATAAACACACTTCAATCTGTCATAAGCATAAACTAATGTTTCTTCTGAATTTTCAAAACTTCTATAGCATGCTCGTTGTTGTCTTGACAATACAGAGCTTATGAGAAATGTGTACATTGTCGTCAAGAGGTAGAGAACGTACCTAATAAACACACTTCAAGATGGCATATGCATCAACTAATTCTACTAATTTCAATATTTTCAAAATGTTCGCGTAAAATAAACTTCTTGATTAGTTCCATTTAGTACATTTTAATTGCATTTTTGATACCTGTTTAAATAATATAATAATAAGTAAGGTAAATACGATAAAATTGTCATTTAAATTTAGTTTATGTAAGGATGTGAACGTTATTTCATTATTTTAGAAGTGAATGTTTTAATATAACATTAATTTATCGGAATAAAGAGAGATATATGATTCTGATAATTCTTGAATTAGTTTCTTCATTTAGCCAGTGCATAATTTCTACTCAGTATATGTATATCATTTTTCTTTGGAATATGGCGTGGTATAATAAAACACTGATTAGTTTGCAAGACGTTTCGGGGTTTTGACAACAAAATTATCTTTTTCAAATTGCACAAAGTTTTATTTTATTTTAGTTATAATATGAACGAATATTACCTTTGCATAAAATTATATTTATAACCATTTCTCTTGAGATATAAAACAATTTATAGATATTGTAAAATGATATAATAAAAAAAAACTAATATATTATTAAATAAAAAATAAATGCTTTTCTGCTATCACTGTAATTTAATATGAGGCAATTTTTATATTAAAAATTTTACCTTGTGTAGGATTTGAACCCGACACCTTCTTCTTGCCGGACGGACGCTCTACCAGTTGAGCTAACTAGGTGTTCGGGTCCTCACAATTTTATATAAAAACTGCCTCACATTAAATTGCAGTGATAGCAGAAAAGCAGGAAAGAAGTGCACAATTGATCTAATATATTCTTTACATAAAAAGATTCATATTGAAAAAGTTAACTGTACATTAACACCATACAAAAGTCTAAATAATGTTTTAATAATTTAACATCCAACACGCCCTTTAAAAAGAATTGTTACCTATAAATTCAATAATTGTAATGGTAAATAAATCGTCGAACTAATAGTTAGTTACGAACCAAGTACGGAGAAACGCATTTTGCGAATAAGTGAGTTTGAATGGACATGAATTTGCGAAATTCCTTCAATAGGTATAGTCACCGTCAGGGTATTTTAAAATGACCCCAATTCCTACTAATCGGATTATAAGGGTTCGCTATTGTGCTTACCTGTGAAGGGTAATCGTTTACGGTATTTATCGAATGAAGTTGTTTTCCAATTCATTCGACAGTGCTAATCTTCCTTTAAAGTCTTTTAATGGTCCCAGAGATGCCATAGAGAAAATAGGTTGTGTTTTGATCACAGAGGTTGAACGAAGGGACAAAGCTAAACAACATTACAATATTTCCCCACGTACTTTTAAGTAATTTTCATTTAATTGGAATCGAATAATTCCCTAATCAATTTTTTTTTTTTTATTATTGACAGATCTTCTTGAGGGAGTTGATATCAAACGCCTCAGACGCCTTAGATAAAATTCGCTTGTTATCTCTAACACAACCGGGCGTCCTCGATACGAATTCCGAGCTTAATATACGGATCAAAGCGGATAAAGAGGCCAACATGCTCCACATTACGGATACCGGCGTGGGCATGACGAAATCCGACCTCATCAACAATCTGGGCACGATAGCGAAATCGGGGACGGCTGAGTTCTTGAGTAAAATACAAGATGGCACCGCCGCCACCGATATGAACGACATGATCGGTCAATTTGGGGTCGGATTTTACTCGGCATTCCTGGTCGCCGACAAAGTTGTCGTCACCTCGAAGCACAACGATGACGTTCAGTACATTTGGGAGTCGGATGCCGGTGCGTTCAGCATCGTAGAAGATCCCAGGGGTGATACTCTAAAAAGAGGTAAGAATTATTAATCCTCAAAATTCTCGTCAAATCCCAATCTTTGGTTGAGTTAGAAGATCTTAGAGGTTTTAAAGATTAATATTACTAGATTAAAAATTATGTTAATTGAAGTGCTTAATACAATAATAAAAATTATAAATTAAAATCATTAAGATAAGATTAGAATTAATTTGGGCTATTCTAAGATTAAAATGATACCAGGAGCCCCGTTTTCTGTCACCCTTTACAAAACTGTGCGATTATTTATTACGTGTATGAATCAGTAAAAGAAAATGTTTGCAGTACAAGTCCTTCATTATCTTATCACAAATTATCATTTAAATAATGTAGCTCTAAGCTAACACCTTAGTTCTTACGAAATTGATATAAATAACGTTAAAAGCTTGATAAATTTATTTATAGCGGAAATAATTCAATGTTACTAGTTATTAATGTAAAATTATATACAGCATGAAACCGATTCATTTGATATGCTGATCGAAAACACTTACCTACTCCAGCGCAAAATAAACTTTATTGTATTAGGGTCAAGCATTTCTAGGCGACGTAATGTAAAACGTTACAAAAAATAAATGTATTTGCGGTTTAAGATAAAATTGAAAAAAGGCAGTATAGATGCCGCCTACCCGAGCGGCCGAAGATTATTATACATATCCACAACGAAATATTACGATGATAATCAAAACATACGGAAATTTTCGGCTTTTGACTAATATAAATATTCATAAAGCGTAAAATTTCAATCGAGAAATATGTAAAATGAAAATTACTTAAATCTACAAGAGGTAAGTAGATATGTATCCTAACAAAAGAAACTATATTATTTTACTATGGAGTAAAAGAAAAGTATACAAGAATTGATAATTTAAACTTCGAAACATCTGGACTAAAACCACGTGATTCGTGCAGACCAGTCTTTAAAATACTATTTTATGACATCTATATATTGGAAGCATTATGTTTTGTACATACAAATTTTGGTCAATTTTGTAATCCAATTAATCATACTTTTCATACTAGATTAGACAATTGCTCACATCAACTCTTAAAACTACAATATTTCAAAAAAGTATTCAGCATTAATGAAATACAACAATTTTCTACAAATATTCTGTCAAAAATGTATTATTAAACAAAAACTTATAATTTGGATGAATTTTTATGTAAAATTTACATTATTTCATTATACGTTCAACATTATTAGTTCCATAGTTTCGATTTTAAAGTATTGTTTACTACAGAGTGATAGGTATTGTATATTTTATGTAATTTCATATTGATTAATGGATTATTGAAAGTCAAGCAATAAATAAAATTTACTGCTTAATATAAATCAGTTCTTACAATTTAAATAGTGTGCTGAAACTCCTTTTTGATGATAACAAACTCTAAATATTCTATAAAAATACAAAGAAAAGTTTCATCATTGCTGTTCTTTCCATAATTTCATCAACTTATTTGCCAGTCGCACTATTCATAATTATCATCACTACTTCTAACTCAGCTGAAATGAGTAAACCTATAAATACGCAGAATATTTTTGTTTTCACGTTTTCAGTCCCATTTCCCCCCGGCTGCATAAACTGTAAGCGCCACCCATTTAACCCATCGAACTTATCACACCCTATCTTTGCCATCTTTCTCAGACGTGCGTGACTATTCTTTCGTTTCAGGTACGACAATTTCTCTACAACTCAAACCGGAAGCCAAAGACTTCTTGGAGCAAGACACCGTCCGAAACTTAGTTAAGAAATACTCGCAATTCATCAATTTCCCGATATATCTCTGGGCCAGTCGTACCGAACAAGTGGAGGAACCGATCGAAGACGACGCCGAGGAAAAGGAAAAGCCGCAAGAAGAGAAACCTGAAACAACGGAAGACGACGCGGCAGTAGAAGAGGAGGAAGCTGAAGAAGACAAACCCAAGACTAAGAAAGTGGACAAGACGATCTGGGATTGGGAATTGTTGAACGACAGCAAACCAATTTGGACTAGGAAGCCGTCGGAGGTGGAAGATAAGGAATACGACGAATTCTACAAGGCGTTGACGAAGGACACTACGGAACCGTTAGCGAAAGTTCATTTCGTCGCGGAGGGGGAAGTCACCTTCAAAGCGCTGTTGTTCGTTCCTAAAGTTCAACCGACTGAGAGCTTCAGCCGCTATGGGTCGAAAACTGATAATATTAAGTTATACGTCAGAAGAGTCTTCATTACGGATGAATTCAACGATATGATGCCTAATTATCTGAATTTCATCAGAGGTATTGTGGATTCCGATGATTTGCCTTTGAATGTATCGCGTGAGACGCTGCAGCAGCACAAATTAATCAAGGTGATCAAGAAGAAGCTGATCAGGAAAGTTTTGGACATGCTCAAGAAGATCCCCGAAGAACAGTATGAGAAATTCTGGAAGGAATATTCGACTAACATCAAATTGGGTACGATCGAAGATCCCAGCAATAGGACACGTTTGGCGAAATTGCTGATGTTCTTTTCGTCTAACACCGATAATTTAACCTCCTTAAGTGATTACGTCAAGCGGATGAAACCTAAACAGGAACGCATATTTTACATCGCCGGTTCGAATAAGGAGGAACTGAAAAAATCTCCGTTCGTCGAGAGGTTGCTGCGCAAAGGTTATGAAGTTCTCTATTTAGTGGACGCTGTCGATGAATACACGATATCGGCCGTTCCAGAATTCGACGGAAAGAAATTCCAAAACGTCGCCAAAGAAGGATTCAGCCTCACCGAAGCCGAAGGCGGGAAAAAACAATTAGAACAATACCAAGCCCAATTCGAACCTCTCATCAAATGGCTGTCCGACGATGCTTTGAAAGATCACATCGCCAAAGCGACGGTTTCAGAACGTCTCAGCGATTCCCCGTGTGCGTTAGTCGCCAGTATGTTCGGCTGGACCGGCAACATGGAGCGATTGGCCGTCTCGAACGCCCATCAGAAAGCCGAGGATCCCCAAAGGACCTATTATCTGAACCAAAAGAAAACGCTAGAAATCAATCCCAGACATCCGCTGATGCGAGAATTACTGCACAGAATTAACGACGATCCCTCGGATGCGACGGCCAAAGACATGGCGCTGATGCTCTTCAGGACCGCCACGCTCAGATCGGGTTACATGCTGAAGGAGACGCAAGATTTCGCGCAAAGTATCGAGATGATGATGAGGAAGACGTTGGGCGTGTCCTTGGATGAGCAGGTCGAAGAGGAGGAAGATATACCCGAAGACGGTATACCGGAAGAGGAGGCAGATCAGGAGGTGGAAGCGGAAAACGAGGAACATGACGAATTGTAGAGAATGTAGTTAGTCGTGAAGTTGTGTGTGTCTGTCTGTGCGTGTGATTTACAAGTATTTGTTGGTTTTGTATAGGTAATTCATGAAGACTGTTAATTTTGTACAATGATAATAATAATTAAATTATATTGATATATATATATCATAGATTCATTTTTTATAATGAGAACGTCCTTTTCACATTTTCGGTTTTACTGAAATAAAAGCTGTGATTCACTGTCTGTGTTTTTCTTATTTTTCGTGATTTATTGCATATTTTAGGTTAGGAAAATAAATTTCGCGCCTTGTGCGCATGAATAAACGCATCGCTACTTCTGCTTTTTGAAGCCACCGATAGGTGTCGCTACAACGTTCAATACAAACAATTTAAAACAAGAATAAAACAGTTTCAAAAACAAACAATCTTTAAATATGGATGGCATTATCTTTTAGAAAATACAAAATAAAATTAAAAAAGTATATAAAATATCTCGTCGCATGAATCACGTGTGACCATTTTTTTTTAAAATTGTGCTAATTTGGGTGCACTCTACATGCTTAATCAAATCTGCAATGACCTAGCAATGAAACTTAAGTGACACCCGTCTTCAAACATAAATACTTTTATATTTTCTATAAATCTTTTAAAATGGCCGTCCATTTTATTTCATACACAAGTGAATATTTTGAAAACATTGAACTGTATCCTATAGAACTGGAATGGCGTCTGACATAATAACATATTCAGGCGTTGAAGCCAACAAAGATAGTAAACGCGACCAGGTGTAATTTATCTGAGGACAATTTCTGGTGCGCAGAAAAATGGTGGATACTAATTATATTATATATACCTATTTACATTTCATTTCCCCCAAATACAACCCTGTGGAGCCCTGATATGATGCCTGATTCACATTTTCGTGAGTAGGATACCGTTCCAGTTCCCTAGGATACAGTTCAATGTCCATAATACACAAAATATTACTATTATAATGACACTATTGGAAAGGATAGCTTATCTCTGCTATTGGATCATTTTTATTTTGTTCCACGGCGGTTATCCAGTTACGTCGTGGTTACGTCCCCACGAAATAGACAATAGAGCGAGGAAAAGTATCAACGTGCAAGTGAAGGTATTTTGTCGCATTGGTATGCCCCATGGCCCCAAACAAACCGTGCCAAAAATATAAATAATTAAATAAAAATTATTATATGCGTGATACAGTAACATCTATAACCTAATAATGGTGCAATAACGTCTATTCCGGAAATCGAATCTTTTTTTATTGTAAAACGGTTACGCAACAACCAATCAAAGGAGTTGTTGTTGTTTACTAAATTCAACAATGTAGCAACATAACATAAGTCTTGGCACAAATTTCACAATCAAATTTAAAATACATATTTATATAATAACTGAATAATCTTTTAAAATGTTAATGTTTGTTTGAGGCATTGCTACGCAAATTATTTACTTTTATCTTTTCATACCTACCAAATCGAATGCCGGGGTGCGTCCGATAACGACGCTCGAGTGCAATTGAGCGCGCTCAAATCGTTCGAAAAATCTGAAAAGATTTTAGAATATTCATTCAAAAACGTCCAAAAAGTATATACGCTCGAGCGTCGTTTTTATCGTTCCAGAAAATATATCGACGAAAGCTACCCGACGCGCGCATTAGAGTATATATACATAATTGAATATTTAAATGAAATAAATATTATCCTTGAAGAGAAACATGCAACTTTTTCCACATCTATAATTAATATAGTTTTTACTACTTATAATATTTAACTTTCTTAAAATTTGGTTTATACTATAATATGTACTTTGATTGACCGTTTTAAACTTTGAACTGTGAAATCACAGTTATACTGAAATTTTCTCTCTAATCTGTAAAATTACAGTAGTATTCCTGGCGTACCAGGGAATGTTACTGTAATCTTTTTTTACTGTGCATTATATGACCTTTACTTTGAGGTGAAATAATTGGACCTATTTGACGTAAAGTATTTTCAAACGTCGAGTATAATTTACATCACATCGCTTAGGGCGTCCGAAAAGTTCACTCAAAATAAACGATCAGCTGATCGCTAGTCAGAGCGACGCTCTTGTTCGAGCGTCATTATCGGACGCACCCCAGCGCCTCCATGCTGCATAAAAGCGGGAATTTCAAATTGACATACTATAGAGATATCACTATAATTAACAATAAACATTGTAGGGATAGGGGTTTGTTCCTTGTAAGTATATATTTGTATTTATTGTTAGAAAAAATGTACTATTCGGGAATATACTATTTTATTTTTTGCTAATATATTTATCCATAACAGTATATAATATCTAACTACATACATAAGTATATACATGCAGTTACGTGCTTGTAACGTGGTAACAATAGTTAAATAATAAATATACTATATATTTTTAAAACGTACATCAATCAAGTTTTATTTATACCTATCTTACGTTATAGGCTAGCAAAGCTATTTAGTTCAGAATTTAGGAACAGCGAAATATTTTGCTAGTTTAAAGCTAAAAGTAAATATCACTTAGAATAAAACAGTGAAAATTGAAAATAGTACCAACATAATTAATAATCATTTGGGTAGATACATACAGAACGCATATGGAAAGATTCTCGAGATTTATTTGATCACCAAGTGTTCGTTGAACAAAATTCAAATATTCCGCGATTATTTTTAGTAACTTTTACATTTACAAACCGTGCAAAACTGTCGATACTTTCATGATTAAAGTTACTAAAAATTCAATTGCCGAAAATTTTAATATTTTATTTAATTCACATTTATTGTTTACATAACTATCATCTTGCGATAAATTTTAATCACTTTTATAGACAAAAATCTCAGAGACTATTGAATAATTAAAATCTCTATGACAAGAGTATGAACTAACATGATGAAATTAAATATTTTAAAAGGAAATCTTGAGAATTTTATTTTATATTCTATTATTATATAAACAATTCGAAGGTTATGGAAAGATACATTTCACACTTTTCGTGGAAAACTTAGTTTATAATGTTTAAATCCTTAATATTGAAACAAATTGCATCATAAAGATGGAGGTGATAGAATAATTGCGGAAAATTTAAATTATAGTTGTTAAAACAAACAAAAAAAAATTATATCTGCAATCTTGAACATCTCTTAAAACAAACATAATTTTTGTTTACATAATATAAAAAGCAAGATAATGTCAGCCGAGAATTCTGTGTGCGCGTGACAGCTGTCAAACATGTACTAACCACCAAACAATAGTTAGGGTTAAATGCGTTACCAACATAAAACTGTGGAGGGAATAGAATGGGTTCTTTCACGCAATTTAGCTCAAAATTTCTGCTTTACCTAAAATGTTGCACCTCTGTTTTTTTATATAAGCTCTTTATAATGTAATGTCACAATAATTGGCATTTAAATTATGGGATTACTCGAAAATTCTCAAGTTTGTTTTTTTTATTATAATATTAATTAGCGTTATTACTTGTTTTTAGAATACTGACTTTTACTTTCAATTTCGTTAGTCTTGCATCAAATAGAACTAATTTACCAATTAATTAAATAGGAAGATTTTATGTCGGCAGCCTTTCTAATATAAAATCACATTAAATAATAAAAACATTACGAGTGTCCCCAGCCTTTGGTAAGTCTTTTCCAAAGGCTCGGTTTATCCACGTTGGCAGAAGGTGGCTGGTCGGTGCGAATTTGTTCTAAGAAGCCTACGTTGTTTTCTGGTTGCGCCTCACTGGATGCATCTCCTATTTCGCGTAAATCTCGCATCATCTTTTTCCGTATGGTTTTTTTCATACTGAGGTGCCTTTCTAACGTTTTATATTTGTGCTTGATCTTTGTATCTGCATTGTTATCTAATGTCAGTTTCGTGGGTTCCTTTTCCTCCACACAACCACCCCATACGTCTCGAACATCGCGGATTTTCCGTTCATTATTTGCGGACATTTTTCATTATAAGGCCTGTAAATAGAAAAAAAAGAAACTTTAATAAAGTTAGTAACACGAATGGTAGCATTATGATGTTGGAGCATGTATTTTTCGCTTTGTCTAAAAATAATAAAGAATGTATCGCAAAACTTCCATAAGATGGCGCTATGGTGTTAATTTTCACTATAGTGAAAATTATCAAGGCGAACACAAAGGAACTATGTTTTTCAAATTTGTCATCAACTTAAAACAAACGTTCAAGATTCTATTAGAAAAAAATATTTTCCTAAAATATGCTTACTTCTTTTTTGATGAATAAATTTAGGTTTTGATTAGAAAATATTAATTTTTTTAACAAAATGAATTAACTTTTTGATTGAAATGACGTTATGGATTAATTAAAATAATTAGTTGAATCTGTTGAAAATTATAATTATGATAATAAAGTTGCGTATAAACTCGCAATTACTTAATAACGTTTTATCAATCTTATAAGTATTTGTCACTCGTTAATACTGAAGATGTAAAATATTAAGTATCGTGACGCATTACAACTCCATTATGAATGCAAAATTAATCATTATATCTTTTTTGATTTTATATTTCTTTTTCGCAATTTTGCAGAATCAGGAAGTAACACTTCAACATCAAACCGCGGCCGCAATATCCTGGGTTCTCATGTTATGCTTTCTATCGCTGCAATAATGCCCTAGACTTTAAAGGATGCAAAGAGGCTTATTATATACCATATTTATTATACAAAACTGTTTAGAGTTTTAGACGATCGAGATATAGTACTAATTATAATTTAAAAAATTAATGCTGTAAATATTCTGTAATTCTTCTCAATTAAACCGTAGACAGATTTGAATTTCCCGCGATTCTATTAAGAGAAGACATTTTGTTTAAAAAAGAATAATTTTTCTTGGCTAACATGATTGTGAAATCCTTTTTTAGGAAATTATAAGTTTAAGAGTGTTTAACTCCCTAACACTTCTTCCAAAAATGACATTTTAAAAACGGTTCTCATCGTCCGTAAGATATTAGAAAAACGGAAGCATAATTACAAACTTAAAGTCATAATAAAGTTAAAGCTCATTGTATACTATCAACTATATTTATCAATAATGATTATAATCATAAGATTTTCACGTGTTCTATTTTTATGATTAGAAACCTTCAAATATTTTCTGTTTTACACATGTTTATGATTTATATAATTATACCTAAACTAAAAAGAACTTAAAGCTATTAAAAAGAAAAAAAAAGCAATATTGTAATGTTAACAATTAATTCAAATATCGATTGATAGCCAGGGTTGCCATTAAATTTTTTGTGAGAGTGAAATCAATATTCCAAATGTACTGATTTTACATAAAAAAAACTACTGACACTTTAAATTTGAAAATGCGAGGTGCTCACAAAAACAAAATGATTACAAATATAAGCAAATTTATTTAGAAGTCACAACATGAATGTAATTATATTGTATTTAGATAAAAGAATGTTTATGTTAAGTTTACGTATGCACATTAGTTTTTTTGTTTGTCTTTATTTATCAGCCTATTTTTCATTTAACCGGTAATCTAACATTTGTCGTGAAGGTTCCCACTTTTTAATACCCCCACAACGTTTTAGTTTGTCTTCAATTATCAGGATTGCCCTTTCTGCTGTCGCAGAAGAATGGGGTAACAGCAATATAAGATTAAAGACTTGCATTACATTTACAAACATGGTTTTATTTAAAGTATTGCATTCACAATTATAATAATCACTTCCTGGAACGTTTGTATTTTATATGAATCCCATAAAGAATGCTTTCAAACATGTTTCAAACAATCGTTTTGACACAAAATGGAAACAAGAAATCTTAGTGAATTAGTGTGCTTACTGTTGGCTATGCTGATGGTTACGGACGTAAAAATCAAACTTTTCTCGCTTTTTATTTCTGATTCGCGTAAAAAATTAAATTATATTAACTGGAACATCCGTGAAAGGTACTGAAAAATACACAAACACGGAAAAGTGGTATTGACGTATTTTTAATTAAGTGTACTGATATTAGCACAATTACATTGACTGTTGGTAGTGTATTTAAAATATGTACATTAAACAAATAGTTGAGGTTACAGTGCTATCAACATAAATTGTGAAAAGAAAATACAGAAGGGACGTTATATGCATAAAGAATACAGATTGGTGATGATGTAGTCTGAAAGCCAAGTGATTAGTGATTTAAGAACTTATTGGTAATTTAGTTTTTAGTATTAATTAACGTAGCACACAAAATCACAATTGTAACCAACATAGATAATTTTTAATTTTCTACCTTTCTGTTGAGCTTACTCAAAATAATTGCGGAAAATTTGGGGAGATATATAAGAATCTAAACAGATTTGTGTCAGGTTCGCTAATAAAAAAAAAAATAAAACCACAGGAATGACAAAAGTTAGTGATTTTCTTTGACAATCCAGAGCAGCCAACTAACGTTATTTAAATTGCCTAATTTGGTGGTTACATGTGGTTTTTCGGCGAAAATAAAGACGCGAAATCATATTAATTATCTTTCAAACTCTAGCAGAATGAGGAGAGTATAAATAACTTTGGTGAAATTAAAAATATATTTTAAAACTATTTGAAGTAAAAAATAAGAAATAATTTTATTGAAGGAAAATCAATGACGTCACGACTAATTCTCCGAATAGTATTTCTTACAAAGTAATTATCAAAAAATAATGTGTTGAAATAGTGTTTTATTTTGTAAAACATTTTGTTCCTTTTATATTACCCACTGTTGTAATACAAGAACATATATTTATTATAAATACTGTTTTAGGGTGACAAGATATCAAATATAGAAAAAAAATGTGTATTCATAATCTATTTTTGATGTTGAGCAGCAGCGTTCACGTAAAAGTTATAAAACAAGCATTCAAAATCAATCATATACAAATTTTGCAATAATCTTTCTAACCTTTTGTTACGCTTTTCTCTCAAGAATTGTGCAATTCGCGGATAATTGATGCAATATTAATAAAAACAATATAAAGGATATTATACGATTTCTTACAACGAAAAAACTTTAATACAGTGTCGAATATTAATAAAATTATATAAGTATAGCATACGCGTATATGTTTTTTTGATTATATTCTTACCAATATCATCTTATCCCGATTTAATAACAGTAAAAGGAATATCACAGAACACAACAAATCGGAAAAGTAAGTTTTTTCAATTGAAATTGATCACAACCGGTCAATACTAAGTACTTCACTTTTGGCATAAATTCAATCATAGTGTAACTGGAAGTCTGCAACCGTTATCATTCTTCTTGTTCTACTCCTTCTTCTTAATAGTTTTTCTTGAAGTAACTGTCGGTGTTGTGCCGTCTTATACCATCATTCATAACACACCTGACTGTTCAACTCTATAAAAATCCCATACGTAATAAACATGTTCGCTTACATGCACCTATTATACGTGTATATATTTGAAACTGACTAACATTTATGAACTAATTTTGTTTCGAGTCAATGTAACAACAACAATCATGTCTTTACCAATTCAAGGTAAACGAGTTTCCGAGTTCTTTTATTTTTCACTTCTCTTCTTTATACAGGTGTCCTCCTACTAAAAAGTCGCTAAATTTGATGGTATCTTTCGAAATATTTTTTATTATATTTTCTTTTTTATACTATTATTGTGCCTGTAGGTGTTTATATAAGATTTTATAAACAATTCAATTCAATGTTTAGTGTGCAACCGCAGATATGAAGCAAGATCTGTCTTTTTAATTTATTGAAAGCGGAATCACTTTTATGTGCAAGTTTCTCTACTCCCACACTTTAGTACAAAAAATATAGTCATTTTGTTATGTATTATATGTATGTATTTATATATGTACATCTTGGTGCCAGCATACTGTCTATTAATGCATACATATTTAAAATCATGAAAACACCTAGCTTATTTGGAAAAAGCAAACATTGCAAGAAGCCTCCTTTGCAGTTTGCTCCCCTAATCTCCAAACTTAAATGCCCACACTTCTTTTTAGTACTTAGTGTCAATATAAAAATATTAAAATGTGGCTCTTAAAATCAATCCAGAATTGTAGATAATTTGTTTAATGATCCTTCAACATTGAAGTCATTACCAAATATTAACGTCACAATAGGAATGATTATATGAATCATTGAGATATAGAAAGGCAATGATTTATGTAACGGTAGTATTTGTTTAATTAATGCAGGGTATTTTAATAAAGTTGCATAACTCATATTACTATAGGATAGAACACCTTTATATTGGCTCATACATACATATGTGTGTTGGGAGGAAAAAAGTATTCAGAAAAGATCATTCTCCACCACAACTATAAAAGTTTGTGCGTGAAATTGAAATTAATGCTTTGTATATTAAAATTAATTTCGTATATTAGTATTTAAAAAAAAAATATATTTTAAAATTAAATTTAAAAAAAGTGCAATAAAGTTATATCGTAAATAATTTCTCGTAATACGAAAGATATTTTGCAGTTATAAGTTCGTTATGATGTGGATATTTATGGAAGATGGAGTAGATAACCACCTATGTAGATGTTATAGAGTTTCTGTATTAATATAAATATACAGAATTCTCATTTTTTGCTGAAAACCAAATGACTGCAAACATACATAGGTAATTCCAGGTAATTCAGAAAACGTAGGTTGGCTGTACTGTGAATTGCCAAATTAAAACATAAGTTTCGTAAAATGTGCTCCTCGCACGACAAATGCTTTTTGTACTCGCTTATCAAAACCTGTCATTTCACGATTCAATTTGCGTGCGTAAAAAGTCACTTTAAACACGAGTGCGTAAAAGTAAAGTTGGTACTTCCTGGAACTTGAGTTACGAATTTAGTATAAGTGTTTTTGTATACGTTTTTTGATTTTATGGGTAATAAATTATCCACTGCAATATTGGCAGCTTCGCGAATTTCAGACGGTGTACATTGCATTTCATTATCAGAATTCATGTTGTTGGTGAGGCTTTTATTTTGTATGAAATTTTTTGAATTTGACAATTTTAAATTAAATGTCACTTCAAATAATCAATACTGCCAACTCAATTTTTTTAATTAATATCAAGAGATTAGTAGTGTGTCATAAACAATAACGTATTTAACAATATGTATTATTATTATAGTTCTCGTACAAAAAATATTGTACAAACTTCGTGCGTGAAACATTTCGCGAATTCGTGTCCATAAAGCGCTCGCCTACGGCTCGCGCTTTAAACTGGTCACTCATTCGCGAAATATGATTTCACGCACTTGGTTCGTAAATAACTATTTTGATTTAGGGTTTCTTTTTATTTAATGCGTTACTTGCACTGACAGTTAAATTTGAATTTGACATTTGATTTGAAATTTCACGTTGTACGGATTCCAATAAACAAATTTGCAGGATTTTATAGATCTCACGCTACATTATCCTATTTCAACTTTCTTTTTAAATATCAATAATAAAACAAAACCTTTTTTTCTTTTATTTATCATTTTTAATTATAAACATCGATTTAATTCTGTTTATAGTGAATAAAACTATACAGCAAAGTAACCATGAAATAACTTTTGACAGATGACGTTTGCAAAATGGCACCAACCCCAAATTGAAAAAAATATTGAAAATAGTGTTGTAATGAGCTACATTATAACGCTATTAATTGTTGTAAAATTGTTAACACCGAAAAATGGAAAGCTTATGAGACGTAAAACTTACACAATGTACCAACCCCAAAATAAAAAATACTGAAAACAGTGCTATATATAATGAGCTTTATTATAGCTTTGTTTTCCACTATGAAATCGCTTTATTACAGCACCGAAATAGAAAAAAATTATTCCAAAATAAAGGAAGCAACTAAATTAACATATTGGTATGACTGTAGGAAACTTAATTTCAATAAAAACACCATATCAAATGATGTAAATAATTACACAAGATTGCAGTGGCTAAACTAAAAGAAAAGAAATTTACATTCTAATTATAGCATATTTCGTGCAGTAGCGCCACAGTAGCGCATTTATGATTATAAGTACATTCCTTGGAGTGGTTTTATAAACATGCATTTTTGACACTTAACTATCAGCGACCTTGGAAATTAGGTTTGAGGTGAAGTTGCATACACAAGTTATATACTTTGTTCCGTGTTTATAAACATGATCTTATCTTACAAACTGGCGCGTAATTGAACTTTTATAGCTTCAGCTATTAACTAAAGAGATCTATATAATACTACAGCACATCTTATGAAACATATTTATATAACTACAATCAATCGCTTTTTATAGGAAATTATAATGTTCAACACTTTCAAACCTGGAGTAAAAGTTACTAAAAATAATTGTGGAAAATTCGAATTTTTATTATAATAAAAAAAAACGCAAATAAACCAGCGTTAGTGACAGTTATTAATTAAAAAACAGGATGACAGCGAATTAGAACATGGAAACAAACAATAGTTAGGATTACATGCGCTGCCAACTTAAACTAAAAGTTGGATACGAAACGATAACATTGCCAACAAAGAAAAAGATGTATTTTATTTACACAAGTTAGTGAAGCTTGCATGCAAGTCTGTAATTTGAGGATACTGAATTATTAGTAATATCGATACTGACCTAACCTTAAAATAGTTAGTTATTAGTTTAGTTGTCAGGTTGTCAGCAATTGTTACAGCAAGTATTTACGGTGAGCCAACGTCTTTTTGGTTAAAGATGATGGTGTTATTGGTAATTTAATGTGATAATCATTAGAAATTAAACCCATCTTAATTAGAGAATTTTTACATACATATATACACCTCTTGAACTTCTAAGTATAACTAGCTGTGTATAAACGATAAAATTAATCGCACTATAATCAAATCTGCTCTAATTTATTTATGATTGCAATAACTGTAGAACTACCTACAATTTATTTATAGTAGCTATCAATCGGTTTAGCTTCATAAACAACGTAGGTTTTTAAAATTACACTTGAGATAAAACTTTGTTTAAAATACCTATCCAATATTTGGCGATCAATTTCTCAATCTTATACGTATTTATCATTTCCTTTTATGGTGTATTCAAAAACTTGCTTATGTACTAGGTCTACATAGAAGAGAAAAGATGGTTTGTTACATTTAAAATATATAGACTTGCCCTTGATGAATGTTTCATATAAAATAATTTAATTGTTCACTTACCCTTGAATGTCTTAAAACAGGAGGAGGCATGATGTGTCGGCTAAGAAATAGACACACTGTTTCAATTCACTAATCTCGATACTTTTACTTTCAAATGTAGGCGAACGCTGGTTTTGTTCTTTTCTGTTATAATAGAACATTTTACTTTCCTTGTGTTTTAAAAAGCGGCAGATTTGAAATCAGCAGTTTTATTGCCATGTTAAAATTCTTTAGAAATTTCGAAAAAAAAAAAAACTTGATTGAAGCCTTTCTTCACAGCTTATAGGTATATAAGTACCTACATACTTATAAATAAGTGCAGCATGCATTAAAGTTCCTTTACATACAGCGAGTTGAAATTAACAATTTTTAACGTCCATGCAAAGAGCATACCTATAAAGTATTTTATTATAAGCTTGATAATACTACTCATGATTAATTTCATTTTTAATAGAAAATATTAACGACTTTGTTTAAATTATTTTCTTCAATTGAAAATTACAGTATATGTCACAAAAAAGTGACTAGAGTGAAGTTTCTCTACTATAGACAGCTAAAAGTTTGGTTGCATAACTTTGGAAATATTTAAGCATGAAATTATCTACGAATTTATGCATAATTGCGGGAAGTTTAAATTTTTTTTCATAAATTTGATCACACAAAGCACAAAAATATTTATCATACTGTATATGATATAATATATTTTGATATTAATTATATTGTTATTTTTATTAATTAATGAGCAACAATATGTGTTGATTTAACACTTCCTAATTGAAGTCTTATCGCTCTTTTTGTATGATATTTAACATTTAACTGCATTAATCTCATGCACATATGAACAACAATAGATCTTTATCATAAAGTGGTCACAGAAACACTTATCGTAAAAAGCTGTTTTTTTCTGTTTATTCTTCTAATCTGGTTTATTGTCGAATTATTGCGATTTATTTGGAATGGAACATATGCGATCATTTGCTATATATAAGAAAAAGTTATAACCAATTAATTAAAGTCGTCTATTGTCAACGCTACTTAATTTAATACGAATGTAAATAGTTGGCTGACTTATATATACATAACTTCACCTCGCCTCTAAGTTTTAAGGTTCTTTTTAGTTATAATTCTGTCAATTTGGCCACCAATGGCACAATTTAAGGAATCTTTTCAAAGCTATGGAGTAGCCAGTAGCCACACAGAAATTCAGAATATGTTTTAAACTAACATAACCTCATCTGTCAGTAGTGCCACTAAACTCTAAGTTTATTATATATACTACCAACTTAAGAAGAATAGGCGGTACTTCTAATAGTGGATCATTAAAACGTAATTATTAGGTTATATTTCGGGGGTATTATTGCTGAAAACTGTTATAAAACATATATAAGTGAAAATTTCTACTAAATCATAAGTATTTATGACGCGTAGGTTCCCTTTTAGTTCGGTTCTATATCTATGTAATTAATAATTTAATTCTCTTTAACTCTTTCGCAGAAATCATTAAGTATAATAGAGACCTGTCCAAATATATGTAGGAATAGGAATAATAGTGTAGATGTTAATTAAATGTTAAGTAAACTTTCTATGTCGTTAACTGAGATTCTTATCGATTTTGTTTGTGTAAATTAGTAGTTAAACAACCTATTGATAAATATACCCTTTATTTAGGTTAAAACTAGCATGTCCACGTACCCCTTTTGGTGATATGCTAATTATAAACAATAAAAATCGCAGAGATAAATATAAGATAAATATTATTTGTATAATATAAATAACACTCACCTTCCAGCGTCTAGACAGAGAGATGGTGTAGGTCTATCTTATAGTAACAATTAATTTATAACTATGCGTATGTACGTTCATAATTTTTCATTATCATTTTCATTATATTTTGATATAGCAAATCCTCGAATTTCTAAATGAGATAATTTCCTGATAACAAAAACAAACAGATTAATACAGCTTTTATAACTGAAGACGTGGTACACATAGAATACATTATTATTGTTACGTTTATTTTGAAAATTATAAAAATTATTATGTTTTTATTTTTTATATCTGATCTCAAGGTCACGAGTCAAGACGCAAAGTTAATTGTCTCGCCACGATCTCTTATTTTGACAATTTTAACAAAAATTGAGGTAATTCCGATAACGTTTTATACACAGCATGTCTCAAAAGTAACGAAGCGTCCTATGACAACTGTTCAGTATTAAAGTTTCAATAAAAATGATGGGAAAAAAGTTGAAGGAAGGACTGAACAGGCGCGGGTCGTGCTTACGTCCGTCGGAGGCTATGACATTGATCGAACTTCTTCATATAACTTCGAACCATATAAACATATAGACACGTATTTGACGAGAGCATACGAATAACTACGATCATTGTTATAGCCTAAAACAAGATTATCTGCTCAATGGATGCAAGATGAAGACCGTGATCCTTGTTTAAATTCTCGGAATACTCTTTCTCAAAAGTAGGAGATTCTGTATGAAAAAAGCAAATTTATCTTCAAATGATCTTGGAACTAATCGGATTAAGTTCTTCATAACGTAGCCCTTTTAAGTCCTTACAACTTTCACTCAGACCAATTTTCTTAAAAATTCTGCACCGAAGTTAATAAATTAGAGTGGTCTATAACTTTTGTGGCAGCCCATATATACTAAAACAAATGTGGTCTTTTTTTCGGATTAAAATACACGTCAATTTACTATTTAGCTTTTTTATTTTGTAGTTGGCAAGAATGTGGTATAGAGAATAAAACGTTCGATTAAAAAGCGTGTTTTATTAAAAAAATAAAAGTGTGGCCTCAATTACATACTTTTTCGGGTTACCTCTAACAGTTATGGAGAATTTCAAGGTTTTATAGAAATACATAAATTCAAATTTCCCGCAATTACTTTAGTAATAAACGTATTCGTTAATACTAATTTGTTTCTTGCTGTTAAAACGTGGACTCAAATGGCGTAAATTTGCTTTATTTCTGCCAAATACAGTTAATACTCCACATACAAATCTATTAAAGCATGAAATTACGTAAGTTACTAGATAATTTTGATATCTTTTGGTTGAAGTTCCTGAAAATAATTGCGGGAAATTTGAATATTTCTTAGCGAGTTAGGTTATGTTTTATGCCGAATAACAAACAGAATTTATTTTTAGTAGCTTGACTGTTGAAGCACGAAAAGCTAACCACGATTTTGTATTACAGTAATATTTATTTTAATACGTTTCTGTTGTTCTGGTAAATTTTAGCTTTCCTATTGGGGACAATAATTTTATTTTAACGATCGAAAGCAAATTTTGGGAAAAACATTAAAGGAAATAATTATAGAAATATTCTGTATGTAAATTCCAGTGATCGCTTGAAATTTTAGATTATTTTAACTTTCAGATAGGTACTCATTATTGTATATATTGTTAGCAGAATGAAGAAATAAAATTTCGAAAGTAGAATAAACTCATCATAAATGTTTGTTGCACCAAAATTAGCAATTGAAAAACATTAACTCGTATTGCAACATTTTGAATGAATATTTGCAGTTAGGTGTAAAAATCTTTAAAGTGGCTATACCTACTTAAAAATTACGAAATTTCTATGTAATTTAGATGTGCAGTGTGTGATCAAAAAATTAGAAATAAGTTTGATAATAAAGGACATATTATAATTTAAGTTATTAGAAAATTCCAAAAATACGTTAATTTTTATTTTTAACTCTGTTTTTTTATGTACAACCGAATATACATGATGATTGATGCAATTTGAGTAATTTATTTAACATTTTGACGTTTTATCTATTTGTCGAAGTATAAATATTTCGACAGCTCGCAGGGAGAAATTTTTTTTTAAGAAAAACAACATTAATTAAATTATCAAAAAGAACTGTAGGTACGTTTCTTGATGTATCCTTTTATTGATTTGCTATTCCTTTGCATGTGTCTATTAGTAGGCATTTAATTTTAATATTATTTTTCTCAATTTTCTATATGTATAATATAAGCTATCAAAGTATTTATACTATCATTTCAATAACTAAATAAGGTCATCAAATATCAAAAAGAAAGTAATAATAAAGATTGTTACTTACAAAAGGAAGCAATGACGTCATAACGCTTGTATGAATCGCGCTGTATATTCAGATACTATACATCAAAAACTGCATAATATAAAATAGAAGTTAAAATGTTATTGAAAATTCCCAAAATACAATATTTAGGTTGTTATCCAATTTATTCCTTAGTTTTTGATCACACTAACCTATTTTTATGTTATAGTATTCTCATGGTTAATCATCTTTTGAAATATCTATAGATATTTTTAATAACTGTACAGAAATATATGCAATGAGAAACAAAACCCGTTCAACATCTTGAGATATTTCAATTAGTTTTATTATTAAAGTTACTTCAAGTTCTAAAACGCATTGTTAACAATATAATATATAATAATTATGTATAAAACAATTTGCATAAAAATGTTTTCAAGACGAAAATGAAAGCGAACTCATTCGAATAATATAAATGCTATTGCGAGTATTGGGCACGTAATTTGTCAGTTGTACAATGGTTGTACACTTGTTTGTGCTCATTATAGTCGATTAAAACGTATAAAAATAAATTAGAGTAGTATATGTGTTTATCAGCACTAAAGTAAATTTATTACATTTGTAAAAATTCTAACCTATCAATGACCACATTCTCATAAAATGTTTAACGTATTTTAGTCAACCTAAATGACACTATCAAAAATTGCGTTTACCCGCCTTTACTACTTGATACGATCAACCAATGAACGGTATCCAACTGTACACCGTATCGAGAATGCTACGACAGAAGTGCATTATTGACTTGGTAAAGTAAAGCGACGTTTCCATGAAAACAACTCCGCAACTGTTGTCCGAACTCTATCGATACTTCTGTCAGCCTAGCCAATGAAATTATTCCATCTGTCTTATCCTCTCTACAGTGCAGACAAGAAAACCTCATACTTCTTCCTCTAAACTGTATTTTATTTAAGGTAAGCGTGCTCGCCGTACGTCGTTCGCGAGCACATCAAAGCGGGCACTGTTATATACATCATTTCACATTTTGTCAGAATTGTAGTACTCGTGGCGTTTAGTGTACGTTAACTTCCATTTTTCATGTTAACCATGAGGAGTTATTTATTCTTAATTTCTCTATTTATCGGATGTATATATCGTACATCGGCAGAGGTATATTTAGAAGAAAAGTTCGGAGATGGTAAGTGGAATGAAACATTTAAATTTCTCATTCATATTCGACGATGAAATAGCGCCCGATGTGCCGGCAAATATTCTAGAATTTTTAGAACGTTTAATTTTTTAGACTCCTGGGAGAAGAATTGGATATACAGTAAACACACGGGAAAAGAATTTGGAAAATTCGTCTTGACAGCAGGGAAATTCTATCACGACGCAGAAGATAAAGGTACGTTATTAGAATTTGTGACGGTATGTCTCTTATTTTGCCTCTCTCAGGCTACTCTTTAAACCCGTTTAAATAGTTGTGAAAGGGCTTAAATTCATCAGTTTTTTCTTTATGATTTGTCTCATAGTTAATAATAAGTTAGTTATTTTTCATAGTGCAACATTTTTATGTAAAGAAGTATAGAAACCAAATAAGTATGTATGCTCATTAATTTATATCATGCATATATAATTGTTCAACTGCCTTATTAGAATCTTCTAATAAGAATTTGATTTTTAAACTTACAGGATAGTCATAGTATATACTATGATTTATTAGAAGATATTTTTATCTTCATATAGCTCCATCAGTATATATAGGGCGTTCATATCGACGTTCTTATTTTAAATAGAATAGTATAATTTTTATGAATGTAGTGAATTTCTCGCGTAATTTATGACCAGTTTGCATTAAGGCTCCTTATTCTAAAACTCAACAGTTTTTGAGATATTCGCAATTTTGTTGAAATACTATTATACTACAATATTAAAATATCATATTAATGTACATGCAAATACAAGGTGCTTTACAGTATTGTAGCAATAATCACTGGATGTTTTACAAAAGGGTACTTGTTATTTTTTGACTGGTTACATATCACAAAAGATACATAACTTAACAGGGTTGAAGTCAGTTCAATTTATTAGTTTAGCCTTAAATAGAGTTTCTTATTTTTATGCAAACAGATAGTAAATATTATGTAGCTTTAACTTTTATATTATTTTTTGTTTTTCTTATTGTATGCACGTTAAATGAATGTAAGATTATTAAGTTATGAAGGCAAGACATTCTTTTGGTCCAAGATTTTTCCTCTTTCAATTTCCTTATCATTAATTAATGACTTTCGATATGAGAGATATAGAAATGTTTTTTTTTTTATGGTAATACTGCTTAATTTAATGAAAAGAATTAAAAAAATAATAAATAGGCAGAATTCTCAATTTTATAATTTATATTTCTAATTTTGGAATTGGTACATTGTGTAACTGTTACCTCTCATAAGCTTTTCATGGTTGGGTGCTAACAACTTCGCAAACAGTGTTGTAATGTAGCATTATAGCACTTCAGTATCTTTGTAATTTTGGCATTATTACCATTTTGCAACCAAAAAGGGTTAGTGTTATTCTAATGCAAAATTTATTTTATTCTGGGGGAAAGCAATCAACCGGAATCTATAGCATCTAATAAGCCACTTTTTCAACTTAAACGAGCAAAGTATCGCAGACCGAGTAGAAATCTGTAATAAACTGATATTAGCGCCATCTACCAAGAATATATCCAATTAATGATCTTCCTTCCACCTTTTGTGTGGCAATATGGACGGTGACATGTTATCATATTGCCAAAACTCGCCACAGATATTTTAATTATATTTTGCATTAATGTTTATTAGATATACTTTCGTACCAGTTAACCAAAGCCATATCGATGAAATATACAACTGGAAATAAGTTTAACACAAAATAACAGCGGGTGGGAACTTATCGAACTCTATCGATGTTAGCTTCTAAATAAGCCTGGACTAACGTTACTTACATTCTCAATAAACGGAAACTACATGTTCCATAAATCAATTTTTATCTAAGTCTGAATTGATGAAAGGCTAATTTTGGCTTCAGAATCGCACAAGACATCTTAAAAATATGCTAAGGTACCTATATGAAAAAACAAGAAAATACTCGTCAAAACGTAGAAAGGCTTCTACAAATACCGTTGTATTTGATAAGCAACCTTCGAAATGGCTGCCACTACCAGTGTTGCCAAGACTGAAATATTCTATTCCACTAAATGCAAAAACAAATTCCCCCAGAAGCTCATGGTCAAATCAGATGTGTTTCGTTGCGTTTAATTTTTTTTTTTTTTTTTATTTTTTTCGGTTAAATTTCTATGGATTTTAACATGGGCAATTACAAAATTTGCATTTTGCAGTGGTCTCTGAGTCCAGTTTGCTGGAATTTTTTAGTTTTTATAAAATCGAATAGTTATTTCGTACTTTGGTCAAAAAAAAAATAATAATATGGTCATTAGAATCAAAATTAAAACTAAAATAGTTTACATCACGTTAAAAAACTTTAAAATTGAATACAAATAAAATAATTATTTACCAATATAAAACAGCAGACCATTAAATTTCACTGCAGATGGGACTTTTTCTATTATAATCCATCTTTGACTCTGTGTGAGTAATATAATTAGGAATGAAGGAATTGAAATAATGGTTCGATTTCTCACCAATTCTTTATAATTTCTATATAATCGAAACCGGTAGCATTACCGGTTTCGTCCAAACGGGCAAGAATCATTAAGAATAGTCAAAATTTCCATTATTCAATTCCTTCCCTCCTTTCTTTCCCTATTCTCTAATATCTCGGCGATGACTACTCTACAAGTTTCAAAATAAAATTCCAACTGAAACTTCGAAAAATTCTAATGAGCCAGTTCGGTGGGACACCTGTATACATACTCTAAGTCTAAAACAGGATGCGCTCTCTTCCAAACTCTATTTCTACTAGTGGAATTCACATTGATGCAATTTTTTATATCAATTTATCTTTTAACAGGAATTGCATGAGAAATTAGTATTTAGATTGTGCAATTTGTCGTGGAGAAAAAGTAGTAGCCATTAGAGCATATTTTGCTTTATAGAAAAGCTGCATGCGAGATATGCGATAAGATGGCTTATCATTGTTACTTAAGTAGGTTGACATTACCTACAAAAAAAACGTCTTTGCGAATTCTTAGATCACAGTTGCATTGGTAGAAATTGCATAAACGTGAACCCTACTTAACACACCACATTGTCTTCTTAAATGGTTTTCTATCTTAACATCGCAAACGAAAATAGTATAGGGCGGCATTTATGCCGCCTCGCGACCTATTATGTTATTTTAATATTATTGTATATGAAAGTATATTTTGTTTTAATTTGAGTTTAATTACAAAAAATGTTTCTCTCTAGGCGTTCAGACATCGCAAGATGCCCGCTTCTACGCTCTAAGCAGAAAGTTCACTCCTTTCTCCACCGAAAACAAGAACTTGGTGATCCAATTCACGGTCAAGCATGAACAGAACATCGATTGCGGCGGCGGTTACCTCAAAGTATTCGACTGCTCGTTGAATCAGGAAGACATGCACGGCGAATCCCCGTACAGGCTGATGTTCGGCCCCGATATCTGCGGACCTGGAACCAAGAAAGTCCACGTGATCGTCAACTACAAAGACAAGAACGTCCTGATAAACAAGGACATCCGTTGCAAGGACGATGTCTACACTCACGCCTATACTTTAATCATAAAACCGGATAACACGTACGAAGTGCAGATCGACGGGGAAAAGGTCGAAAGCGGCGATTTGGAATCGGATTGGGATCTCTTGCCTCCGAAGAAGATCAAAGATCCGGAAGCGAAGAAACCCGAAGATTGGGATGATCGTCCCACCATTCCAGATCCAGACGATAAGAAACCCGACGATTGGGACAAGCCAGAACATATCCCGGATCCGGATGCGACCAAACCTGACGATTGGGACGATGAAATGGACGGCGAATGGGAACCGCCTATGATCGATAATCCTGAATATAAAGGTGAATGGAGCCCGAAGCAGATTGACAATCCCGCTTATAAAGGTGCATGGGTTCATCCGGAGATCGATAATCCGGATTACACGCCAGATTCTGATCTATATAAGCAACCGGAAATCTGCGCCGTTGGTCTGGACTTGTGGCAAGTGAAGTCTGGTACGATATTTGACGATGTTCTGGTCACCGATGACGTAGAATACGCTAAATCTGCGCTATCTGACTTGAAAGCGAAACAAGATGGTGAGAAAAAAATGAAGGAGGAACAAGAGAAGGCTGAACGAGAAGCGTCTGCCAGTGAAAAGAAAGACGGTGATAATGATGATGACGATGAAGATGATTATATGGAAGACGATGAAGAAGAAGATAAAGTACCTCCAGTAGAAGTAAGCAGTTATTTTTATCTCTTTTATTTATCTCTTTTTTGATATGTCAAAATTTTAAGGTTATGTAATTTTGACGTTTAATTTCACATATAAAAACTTTCTTTTTGGTAAATGCAGCAACTTTTTTAAATAAAAGTTTATTTTTTCTAAGTAATTAACACAGAAGAAGGAGAAGAAGAACCATTTAGGTTTCAATTTTAACAAAATTAGAATCCATTTTCATATATCAAAAATTTAAGGTTATGCAACATTTGACATAAGAAAATATTGTTTATTTACAAGCTACATATTAATAAATACAATATTTTTTTTTATGTTGTTATAAGTTGTTATAAGCAACACTTTCTTCTTTAACTTTTAATAATTAATAGTTTGATTATTAAAATTTATTTTCGCATGTCAAAATTTTAATCTTATTCAATTGCAAACTGCAAATTGACTAATATGTACTAATGTCTTTTCATTTTTTTTATTCCAGGAGCCTGAACACGATGAACTCTAGGCAGTAAACAGTGAAATCACTAAGACATTTTTATATTAAAGTGTGAAGTGTTTTGTTCGTGTGATTTCTTTGACTGATTTTGTTACAACTATATTTCGTCTTATAATAAAACTGAAATAATCCATGAATGATGGTCGTAAATTTTTGTTATATATTTATTAAGATTTTTAAATAAATTATAAAAAAAATACGTGAAATATTTATAATAATTGTGGCTATTATTTGTACCTAAAGATCGTTAAATAAAAAACTTTCCATCTACATGTAAAATGCCCAACTGGAATCAACAAAATACCAAATAGATTATTTATATTTCATAATAACAACCAATAGTGTTATAATTGGTGAAAAAGATAAATCACGTTGGCCAGTGAACAAACGTTTATTTATAGTTTTTTGTACACTATTCACTCTCAAAAATGAGAGAGATGAATTTCTGAACGGAGCCCAAAATTAATAAAATATTACTTTTTGTTTTTGTTTTTTCTTTCAAATATGCATCCACTGCAGTGGTTACTGTATTACTTCATGTTACTTTGTCAATATTTTTGTTTGCCTATGAGTATTTTTTATAATGTGAATTATCAGTTTTGGAATTTGTGATTTTAATTTTATACTACAGTGAGAGAGCACTTTCCTAATTTCAATTTTTATTCGCATTATCAAATAATTATTTCTCCTGAAAAAATATTGATATTAACAAGCTAATTTAATGACCTTGTTTAAATAAGCATCTTTAAAACAAAAATTCAAATTTTGCCGCAAGTCTATAGTATATATTTCATCGAGTACCAACAGCGACCCATATCCCTTGTCTCTGACTGTGACAAATGTTCCTAAAAAAGCGTATTATGTAGAATACGAATGATTGATGTAATTCGTATATATGTACAAAACTATCGCTATTCCTTGTTATTACGAGACGATATCAGAGAGACAGCAATCGGCTTAAGCAGGTTTACATCAAATGGGGTCCTAAGGCTTATTATGCCCAGTTGCACCACCTTCCGTTAAAAGTTAACTACCAGTTAAAAAGATAATTCTGTTGCACCACAAGTTTTAACTTGGTTTAAGCGCATGAAAAAAGGGATTTGATATTGTTGATGATGAAGTGTTGAAAATAGACGTAATAGAAATATTATTTGTGGAGCGAACGTATTTTTTTTTATATAGTTTCATGTTTGGAAGTTTTAAATTTATTAAAAATAATTGCGGGAAATATAAATTACGCCAGTGGAACATATGTTTTGAAGCAAAAAATAACTAAAATAAGTTACCCTCTTTTATTTGATCATATCGTAATTCAACGTCTATTTAGAATAAAAAATCAAATTGACTCTGGGTTTATTTCTTATTTAGAAATTTTTGGTTTTATATATATGCTGATATATGTCAATATATTTGACAGTTTGAGGACTACTCATAACATTTTACGCTGGCGCTTGCGTTGACCGTATTTTCAATTTCACTCGCTCGCCCCATGGTATTGATTTTCTTACTGAATTTGTCAAGTCTGCATTGCAGGCAGGCAAAACATTGTATTTTCGGTCGGCAGTATTCTTGAACAACTTGAAGATGGTATGTATCTCGTATCATCCTAACCGATACAATCCCCGGTAATTATTGCATATCATTTTAGTTTAGAGCCACCAAGTGCCCCACAGAGGAGCTGTCATTATCTAATTGCGCCGTAATAAATGCCGATGACTTTGAAAGGGATGTTAAGTAAGTTAGTTTATGGCAAATCCCCAATATTTGTGACATTTTTTTCGTGTTGCTGCTGCAGATTTATCGATGTACACACAGGCGGTGAGCAGCATTTTGTGTTTTCTGTTAAAAGCCATCCCGATATCCCTAAGAAAAATGTAGGATTTAGTTTACCTCAAAGAAAATGGGCTGTTCTTTCTTTAAACCAGGAGATTGATGTGAAATCCATTAAGGTTGATGAGTATTTAACCACAATTGTTTTGGAAGTGGATTATATGCAAAAGAAAATGTAAGTTTTAGTTATTATTAAAAGCTGGTTAATCTCACAAAACTTTTCATGGTAGAACAAAACTACCACTTGTATATTATTTTCTATAGTATCTTGTATAATTTAAAAAAATCTATTATGTGATCCATAAAAAGTAATTTTGAAAAATTTAAAATATAGTTCCTTTAAAGATACAATCACCAGGTAAAGATAGGCAACCCAAATAACGTTCGTAGACAGGGCAGCCAACTGTCAAAATTTACGATATTTTTTTTTCAATCACTAATGAGTATAGTAACATTTTGTTGGTCTGTACCAGTACAGTATTCTTCTTCTTAAAAAGGGGAAAATGGTTTTATATTATATGTAATATTATACATAATTCCAAAATGAGATTCCAAATAGATTACTCAAATTTCAATGTTTGCTTGAGACAAATAGTTATAAAATATATAAAAATATAAAATAAAATATAAATTTTGAACGCAACCAAAGACGTCATATTATATGGAGGATTTGAAATTAATTTCCTTTCTTCCTTCTTTCCAAATCATATTTCCTGCATTGAAATAATCTATGATTGATATGACCTACTTGTTGGCACACTTGACATAGAGGTGAATCACCAATATCAATTCTATGTAAATGAGATTCAACAGCACAATGACCAATTCTTTATCTGTTAAAAGTAAATTTTCTTGAAATCCATGGAAAACAATATATATGCCAAATTGCCAATTGAATATGGAAATAATTTCCGACCTTTACTCGAACAGACTCGTCCCACCATCTCTGCCAATCCTTAATTATTTCCTTTTTAATAAAATAATGAAAACACCATAATACAATTTGAAATTGGAAGCAAAATTATTTCCAGCTATTTCTCGCTAATTAGTCAGCAATTTCATTACTCCTACATGACTATGAACCCATATGAAATAAATGTGTTTTCCATTTGTATATCTTTTAGCGCATCCCAAGATCAATATGATACGGATGAAATGTCCAAAGAATTTGTATCAAAATTTCCTAGGCAGGCGTTCTCTCGTAATCAACAGTTAGCTTTCTATTTCAAAAATAAATTGCTGTCTCTCCTCGTGAAGCACTTAGAAGGTATCTGCTTCCAAATTCCACTTCTTCCATATGAATTAAAATATTAAAAATCGTTTTAGCTGCCGACTTAAACGCAATACAAGAAGGCCGCAATGCTAAACCCCACAGGACCGAACGCGGGCAGTTATTGCCGGAAACTATTGTGATATTCGAGAAGGCAGAAAGTTCCTCGTTAATTTTGACGGGGAAGTCGAAGGGGTAATCCTATGAAAATATGCCACGTTTATTATTTCCCTATTT
Organism: Cetonia aurata; assembly: GCA_949128085.1. Classification (NCBI taxonomy): domain Eukaryota; kingdom Metazoa; phylum Arthropoda; class Insecta; order Coleoptera; family Scarabaeidae; genus Cetonia; species Cetonia aurata. The sequence continues at coordinate 19,369,203 of OX421887.1, read as the reverse complement.
ATTTTGCACGCAGGAAAATACAACGTCAGTCGATCATCAATCCGGATTGGGACTTTCAGAAAATGGGTATCGGTGGCTTGAATAACGAATTTAATGCGATTTTCAGGCGAGCATTTGCCTCTAGGGTATTTCCACCAGAAATTGTTGAACAACTTGGTAAGTATAGTACATACAGTGTGCACGCGGTCGACCTGTGGCTGTTCAAAAAGAATATTAGTAAATGGCTTTTTGAATTCGACTAATAACACATCCATTTAATTATGGTCGTCGCAAAGACATTTAAAAATGTTGGGAATAAACGTTTATGGAAGTTTATTGTCTCAAAGAATAAGGAAAATTGTGAGGAATGAAATAAGAAAAGGATTATTTGATTCCGAATGATACCTTCACTTTCTGTCTACCACCATCTGTTGTCTATTGTTTCCTAGTATGCTATGTAATTAAAAATAAATATTTGAAATTGTATAGTTCCTTTAAAGATATAAACGCCAAAAAATTAAAAAAAGCGCCATCAATCTCGAAAGCAACATGACCACAAGATAGACAACTCAAATAACGCGCGTTGCAAAAGCATTATTTAATGATTTCACACTGTAAGAAGTGCAAATTTGCATAGTTTCTTTTAAATAAAGTTTTTGCCGATTTGTAGAGTAACTTGTGAAATAGATGTTGCGTTCTAGGTTGTAAACACGTTAAGGGCATACTTCTTTACGGACCACCCGGTACAGGTAAGACTTTGATGGCTCGACAGATCGGTAAAATGCTAAACGCCAGAGAACCAAAAATCGTCAATGGACCTCAAATTCTCGACAAATACGTTGGAGAATCAGAAGCAAACGTCCGACGGCTGTTCGCTGATGCAGAAGAGGAGGAAAAGAGGGTAAATAATATTTATCCAGTATAACATATACATGGAACATAAAAACGACAACTATCGTCTTAGGCGGGCCCTAACAGCGGTCTCCACATCATTATATTTGACGAAATCGATGCGATATGCAAGTCCAGAGGTTCAGTTGCCGGAAATACCGGAGTACATGACACAGTCGTGAATCAATTGTTGTCGAAAATCGACGGTGTCGAACAACTTAACAACATCTTAGTGATAGGTAATCAATTAATCATCCCTTATTAATAAAACGAAAAGAACAATATTGAAGGATATGTGTTGATTTAGGTATGACTAACAGAAGAGATATGATTGATGAGGCACTTATGAGACCCGGTCGACTTGAGGTGCAAGTGGAAATTAGTCTTCCCAATGAAGAAGGGCGGATACAAATTTTGAATATCCATACTGCGAAAATGAGAAGTTACAACAAAATTAGCCCTGACGTAGACACTAAGGTTCGCTTCTCTTTGAATATATAACGAATAGTTGTTTGAGTACTCTTAATACAGTCTAATTTGCACTCAAAAGAGTCCCTAGCAGGAAAGTTGTGAAGTAGTGTCGATGTTTTTTTTTGGGTGCTAAATCCGAATCTGAGGTTTGCTAACAAAATTTCGTAACGCAGCACTGAAAAAAATGCAATTTTACGGTTTTTTGCTTGTAGCTCAGAAATTATCAACTTTTCGTAAATAATCACCCTATTCTAAATGGAAGTAGATAAAATTTCCTAGAAATTTTGTTATCTCAATTTTTTCTCCGATAAACCATTCGGGCTTGAGCACTATGGTTTGTTTTTAAAATAAGAGAAGCAAATAAAAAGCAAAAAGAAGCAAGAAAAAACAACATTTACACTTCAAATATTACCAGAGAAAATCTCTAGATTATTCTGGTGGTAAATTTGAAGCATTTTAAAGCCCGTAAATGTCACAGAACATTTTGATACCTATGTTCGAGGCAAAAGCAATTGAAAATGATCATTAATTCTAGTTTAATGTTGGTGAACTAAGCTTTTGGTTAAAAAGTTTGATTTATTTTGATAAATGTAGGATGACTCATTCGTAAATACAAATTAAAGGCAACAAATTCTATTCTCTGAAGGCAGTACTACATAAGATAGAAAATGTAATAAATACTTTTGTTTTTGAAGGAGTAGATGAAGCCTATGCATTTAGAATGCTTATCAGGCACCTAATCATCCTTACAACCCCAGAAAAAACCGGTTATCGTAATTGATCTGAGCGAGATTTGAACCCTGGACCTCACGACTGATAGCCAAGTGTACAGGCCACTAAACTATCAGCCAAACTTACAATCGCTTCCTGTGAAAGACATGCTCGATGGGCAGCTGGGGATAATATCCAGAGAATTATATATATACATTCTTGAATAAAATTAAGTGTAATAGATTATTGAAAGTTCATGCCTAGTGAAATTTTTTTTTGTCTGCTTACTACTTACATTAAAAAAAAAATCTTGAAAAATTATTACGGTGAATCTTTCTGTTTCTTCTTTGTGCGTGATTCCACGATGGATAAGAGATTCAGAATTGTTTACAGACAAATTACCGAATGCAGTTAATCAACGAGTACTCAAGTAATCTTATTCCAAAGCTAAGATTTGTATTGATTATACTTAATAATAGTAACTCTTCTTGATTTTATTTACAATTTACCACAACTTCGTCACAATACGTCTAAACAGATGTCCTCTTTATAATAACTCTTCTAAATTGTTCATGGCAGGAACTAGCAGTTTTAACGAAAAATTTTTCCGGGGCCGAGTTAGAAGGTTTAGTTAGAGCAGCCCAATCAACAGCAATGAACCGCCTGATCAAGGCATCGAATAAAGTCGAGGTCGATTCAGAAGCATTGGAAAAACTCTTGGTGACTCGAACTGATTTTTTGCACGCTCTAGATAATGATATCAAACCAGTAAGTTGGAATGAACTACTTCTTTTGTTTATCACGAATAGAATACTTTGAATTAAAATGTTGTTCTTATTCTAGGCTTTCGGTACATCGCAAGAGATTTTCTCACGTTTCTTAGCACGCGGTATCATTAATTGGGGCAGCCCTGTAAAGAACATTTTGGAAGATGGCATGTTGTATATACAACAGGCGAAGGCTGAAGATACTGCAGGTATATAATAATAATATTTGATTAGACCTTATTTTATTATTTAAAATTGCAGGTCTTGTTTCGGTGTTATTAGAAGGGCCGCCGAACTCTGGGAAGACCGCATTGGCTGCTCAATTGGCTAGAAATTCAGATTTTCCGTTTATTAAAGTATGCTCGCCGGAAGAGTTGGTTGGGTTTACGGAAACGGCTAAATGTCTCTATGTTAGGAAGGTAAATAACCTTATATTCATGTTGTTTATATTTCCTACCTTAGAATACTCTCAGTGAAAATTTTTGATCATTTCTCTCTAGATCTTCGATGACGCTTACCGTTCTACCCTCAGCTGCATCGTTGTTGATAACATCGAAAGATTATTAGATTACGGCTCAATCGGTCCTAGATATTCGAATCTTACTTTGCAAGCGCTTTTGGTTCTGCTTAAGAAGGAACCGCCTCCAGGACGGAAGCTTTTAGTATTATGTACAAGTAGTAGACGGTGAGTCAAAATTTATTACATATGTATCTAATAACTGACGCACTAATATAGGGTATATACTTAAAACTCTCTCTTAAGTTAATTATTTTGTCAAACTATGACGTATAAATAATCTTTCTTGTGTTCATTTTTTTTTTTTTTTCGTTTTAAAGCTAACTGCTTCATCCTGTAGACATATACTAAGGCCTATAGTCTATAGGTCGTGTTTCCTTCGTTATTAAACAACAAAAATTAAAACTGAACTTTGTTTTTTGTATATTCAATACAGACAAGTTCTAGAAGATATGGAAATGTTATCCGCTTTCACCGGCATTCTGCACGTTCCTAATATATCGAAAGCCGAGCACCTACTAGCAGTATTAGACTATGTAGACGTCTTCAATGCGGACGAACTGAAACAAATAACTAAGCACTTTCAAAGGCGTCGGTAAGTATTCGTTTTGTAATCGCAATAAGTAAGAAACGCTCATTCAACAAATTCTTTGGGTATCGTTAGGTTATTTATCGGTGTGAAGAAGTTGTTAGCTTTGATCGACATGGTGAAGCAGACCCGCGAAGGTCATCGAGTAATTAAATTCCTAACGAAACTGGAGGAAGAAGGGGGTATGGAAGACACCGGTGTTTGTTAAAAACGAGTACATATTTAATGAAATAGTAATAATATTATTATAAAGAGGAAGTTGTTATATACAGTTGTTACCGTGTCTAATTTAGCGGTAGATACATTAAAAGTCAATACAATTTGATTATTAGTAAAACTTCGATACAATGCTTCGGTAATAACCTATTACCGCACTGCGTCGTCGTTTGTTTTAGCTTTATTGTAACATCAAATTAGAAAAACAAATAAGCAATATTTCATTATAAATCGGTATTGATTGATTGAGTTAATAATAAAAACACAAATTAATGCCCGAGTTCTATTGCAATCTGTAAATTTAAGATGTTATTTACGACAGGTGTCTATAAATAAATGTTACTATTCGAAAGTGAAATAATAGACTAAACAAGTCAAATTAAACGTTAAAAAATTATATAAAGAGATTAGAGTGAAACTCGGCATTAATTTAGGTTTTTATTATATTCATATTAACTTTATTTATTGAATTAACATTACATATACACTCCGGGCTACACAAGTTTATTAATTTGGGACAATTGCTTCGGAATTTCGTGGATTTCCATTTTCAACCGAAGATCGAATGAATTAAGAAAAGAATATGTATGATTTATATCTAACCACGCTAAATCTTCACCGGAACTAAGATGATTACAACGAGTAAACTTTCTTAAAACTTTTCTTTCTTAAACTTAAGCATTATAACGAAGTTTTACTGTAATTAATAAGAAAAAAAATGTGTTATGCGACTTAGTGCAGATGTTAGTACGAAAGTACAAATATATACGAAATTCTTTTGCTACACACCAAATGTAAATTGTGTTAACGCTAATTTTTAATATCTTCCACAATTGTTATTTGCTACATAGTATTTATTATCTATAGAAATATTGTATACATTCCTTTAAGGTTTAATTAATTTCGAACATTTGTTATATTTAGGAGTGCTTACTTAAAAAATGATTTGATTATAAGGTAGTCAATAATAATATAATGCATTTCTGTATTATTGTCGATAATTTATAACAATGAATATAATGTGATGATTAAAAAGCACCATGTGACAAATTACAAAAATGGCGCCTTCAGAATTGAGTCATTTATTTAACATCTATTGACGCATCGAAGCAGCCTCTATCAGGTGAAAGGCGAACCGTTCAACCATCGGCTAGTCAGTAACTTGAGCTGATTATTGTTTGTGAAGAAACAATATTTACATGTTTCTCTCAATTCTGAAAGCACTATTCTTTAGGCTTCAAAATTCAGCCACAGCTAAACAGGTTATCTACTGTGCCTTCATTTTATCCTGAAAGCTACGTCATTACAAAATTGGCTGTTCTGGATTCTCAAAGTTACAAACTCATAATTTTTATTCATTTGTTTCGGAATCAAACCCAAATTTACTTGTCTGTTGATTTTGTACCCTCATGCCAACACTAAAATACTAAATTTCTCTTAAGTTTTCAAATCTTCGATCACGTGACTTTCTAGATTAAATGTAAGCACACTTCTTTTTATTAATTTTAAACTTTTTACAATAAATAGTTTCTTTCTGTATATTTTGATTTGCAGTATTGTCTTAATTTAAGTATATTAAATTTTATTCCTGGGTTCGTGAGCTATGTACTTTTAATTTATTTATTATGTTATTTGAATTGATTTTATCTATTTACAGATTTTTACTAGTCTTATCGGAGATCAGTAGGTATTATGATAAGTACTTTTTAATGATATTTTACTAGTGAGAATTTTCTCATTTGCATTAGCAGGAATTTATTATTTTTATAGATCGTTGCAATAATAAAAGAACACATAATTATCTTATAGGTCCGTAGTTTTATCTCGAATTATATTATAAATAAAGAAAGTTGAGAAATAAAAGTAATTTCATCTAAAAGATTTTATTTTCCAAGTCGTCATCTAGAATTTTTTTTTTAAATTACAAGTGCTGTAAGAGTTAAATACAAAACCAGCTCTTTGAATTTCAATATTAGAGAAAATATGCAACCAAAACAGTCTGTGAATTACAGAAAGAAATAATATCGAAGACACTTTCAACATTTTACTGAATCATATTATAAAGTAACTTACAACTTAAGTTACAGAACTCATTCTCTTGCATATCTGTTTGGTTACTTATATTTAAATAATAAATATGATATTCTTCATGTCCCACAAAAGTGAGTCCACTTTATTGGATTCTGGAGACCATAGGTGGCCAATGGTGGCCATAGCACTGTGGTTGTAATTCATGAAACATCTCCAACAAGAGATGACATGAAGAAAATAATAACGAATGAATGTCGAAATATTCTGAGATATGCAAAGACTGTAGCGTGGTAACAGACACACAAGATATCCGATCACTCCACCTACAACGATTTAATTAATTCCGGACAATTGTTTCGGAAATTCGTGGATTTCCATTTTCAACTGAAGACCGAATGAACCAAGAACCGATAAAACAAGGTTAATCATCCCTACCCTAAATTTATATTTACAAGTGCCTTTTACCGCCTGCGTTGACCTACCCGAATTCTGAGAAATCCAAACTCCTACAAAATGTAACTGGGAAAGAAATGTGTTTTTACACTAATAAATCCATCAGCATCGAATGGTGGAGAAGAGCAGGTTCCCGATTTAATAAATTATTATTTTAGATTCTCTTTTAATATAAATGCTTTCAAAAACGGATAATGTTACATTTTTTAGTAGTTTGAGGTTTTCAATGTTGATTTTGTGACCCATATCATTGATATGATCTGCCGTACCGATAATGTGCAATGTGTTCCTTAAATCTAGTTCCTATTGCTCTCTTCGTTTGCCCTACACAAATTTTATAGCAATCCTGATACCCAAATATTAGTGTACAAATGCCTCGTAATTTAAGTAATTTTTTCAATGACCGTTTCCAAACATGCATAGATATCTTGGAAGGTTATTTTGAACGCCTGCATTTAAGATTTACTATATTTTAGTAGTATAGTATTGTTTCTGCCAAGATTTATTTGTAAATTGTTAATTCTTGACAAATAAATCATGGCCAACATTTGTTTGCAAATGCTTAACAAAAATAAAAATATAACAATACCAATAGTACTTTACGATAGTTACATAAAATACAGGATGATCCATTAAAAAAAGGTGAGAAAGTAATGAATTGTGTTTTGACTCACTCTATTTAACGAATATTAAAAAAAAATCATTTTGATAAATTTTGACAACCTTTAAAAAGTTATAGCTGCAAAAGATCATTGTTATTGTACTCCTTTTAGATTATACAGGGACATTGAACTTGTTACGATACGATTTTTATGGAAAATTGATTATAACTTTTTAAACATCCTGCATAACATGTAGCTTTATATTTTCGTAATAAGAGAAAGCATCTTACACATAGCACAAAAGCGCGTTGGTGTCCTATAGAGACGAGCACAAGGTGGAATGAGCTTTGACGTTGTGCAGAAACGGGCAGAAGGGGCAAAATAGCCATTGGTGTTGTTCAGAAACGAACAAAAGACGTGGACAACACATCTGTGATGTTCAGAATATATTAGTGTAATTCAGAAACGAGCTGGGATGAGCACTTTTCAGCACAGTTGAGAATGCATTGTTCCCGAGACACGTATCCGCGTGGGAAACGTCAGTTTACCGTGGAGCTAAGAGGTTAAGTACCTAGGAGTCATCTTCGACAGACGTCTCGTCTGGACGAAGCAACGTAACGAGCTCAGAACTCGCTTTCTTGCTGCCCGCAACTCTCTGTTTCCCATGTTAGGTCGGGGGAGTCCCCTCCACCTAGCCAACAAGTTATTGATTTTCAAATCAATACTAAGGCCGGTCCTGGTGTATGGCTATGGCGCTTTTGCATGGGCGTCCATGTCACCGACAAACTTGAAGTCCCTGGAGGCACTTCAAAACAGGACACTCGGGCCAATCTTGAGAGCCCTTTGGTTCGTTCGGAACGCGCAGATTCATCGCGATCTGCAAATTCCACTCTTTCGTGATTTTCTGAAGCAGACTGTCCGCTGCCTAGGCGCGAACCCAAGACAGCGAAAATCTCGTCCCTCAGGATCGTCCACCTCCTCTCGCTCGAGTCAGCTGGTTTCATCGAAACAGCTAACGCATAGTGCCCTGACGACCGCTTTCTCTTTTCACCTAATGAGATGAAATTATTCATATAATTTATTGTTCGATACAAAGACGATCACCCAACTCCCAGGGTAATTTAATTTACTAACTTTTTCACACACACCCAGCGGCTTGATCGTGCCGCTCTATCAGAGATGAAAGGGTACAGGACCCCAGGTTCCCCACCCTAGATGAGAAGTTCCGACCTTCGCGAATGCATTGGTGTTATTCAGAACTCGGTAACAGGGGGTGTAGTAAGCATTGCTGTTGTTCAGAGACGAACAGAAGAGAAAAGGTGGGGGTTTGGTGTTCAAAATGCATGCCAATACCTATTCAACCCGCAAAAAAAGGGAGAGGTACAAAAAGAACAAGTTTTAAATTAGAAAATTTGATATTAAAATTAACCAAATCGAATATTACTTACCTACCTTTACTAAATTCCATAAGTTCATGAGTATCTCCATAATCAGAAGAAACGAACTCCACAACTATATTGTCCTATACATCATCATTCGATTATTATAAGTAAAGAAAAGAAGAAAAAATGAAAAATGATTGCTTTATTTTCTTTAATAAATAAGCTTAATAAATATAATAGTTTAAAACCATAAAGCTAGATCAACCACATAATTTATCACAAATATTAATTAGTTGTAATTATCGTTGACATAAATTAATAAAGTATATATAAAAATATACATGTTATTTAAATATACAAGAAGGAAAATGAGGAAAAAAAAAGAATTTTTCCTAACTGTACAATAATGTCTTAAAAAGATTTTGTATATTCGGAGGTAATGCCCCCGTACTTTCAATAAAATTGCATTTTTCTTGACTATATAAATATAATTTCCTAATTTTCATACGTTACTAAATCCCTATTTACATAAAATTATAAATAATGGAATCATTGTGGCAAAATAAATAGCTAAAATGGATTTAGCAGCTTATGAAAGTAGGATTCATTTAAGTATTACCAAGTAATTATGTACTTGTAATGTTTCATAATGTCGTGACAAAATGATAATCCCCACTTAATTACTAAATAATTACAATTATTTTTTATTTAAATTACTATTTCAAGAGCTAGGAAAAACATGTTAAATATAAGTTTTATTTATTTTACGATATACCGCGATAGTTACAAATAACTCACAAATTTCGTAAATTACCTTGGCTTAAACGTAACAATTTTTGCATAGAATAGTTTTTCTTAACTCTTCAAATTACATCTAAAACTGATATTGGCTGTGAATGCTTAAAACATAAATATTTGTAACGCGTTTGAACTATTTTTTTTTTATAAAATTAGAGTAGTTTCTTTCAAGAGCTGCTGATCTGCAGACGTTTGCGCAATACACATAATGAACCAGAAGGTGAAAGTTGATCCTATCGTTTAAGGAGTTTATATGGACAAGTTGAATGATCAGATCGGCAACATTGTAATTTTTAAGTGGTAAAAATGCATTTGGATAAAAATTAAAATATATAGAATGTTCCATTAAAAAAAATATATACGGGCTATTCCACTTGAAAGAAAATATATTTCTAATTTCCATAATACGCTACTCAATCTTTTTCTTTTATTCATTGTAGTAGAAACATTTCGTCTTTGCTAACTTTACCTACTTCGTACGGCTAATAATAACTCACCCTGTATATTCACAGAGTATGAAACTAAAACTTCTTGTTGTTGTGCCACAAATTACCTTTTCAACTGTTTTGTCTGTTCATAATAACAGCAAGTATTTACAAACTTAACGTGTCATACCTTTCGAGAACAGGGATAAATTAAAATTTATAAGTAAATATCTTAATATTACATAAGTATATAAATCCGTTTAAAAATGCTATTTAACATGACTAATCATTCGCGAAACAAAACGCTAATTTATTGCCTATGAATATGTTGTCATGTTTTGATGCCCTTTCATGTATGAAAATTCGAAAATGTACGTACGATAAAAAATATATTTGGTATTATCTAACAATGCCCGGTTGTTGATGGAATTCTATTTGGGGTATGGAAAATGTAAGCTCATGTATTCAAATGTATATATACGTACAGGGTCTTCATTTTATCTAGAACACCAGGTGATTACAAAATATAGGCAACTCAAACGGCCTCAGTTGATATTACCTTGTGAATGGTCCTCAATCACTTTTATGTTAACTACAAATGAATGGTCAGCATTAAAAATGTAAATCCCCCGTAAATTGCTCACGTGGCTTTCAGGATAAAATGAAAGACCTGTATATCGAAAAATTCATTTTGTCACTAAAAAACACACATGTTTCAATAACTTTGAAAAGGAAGTTAAGGCGATTTTGACTATTCAATATTACTAAAAAAAAAACAAATTATATAATAAACATATGCTATAGTTATATCAATAGATTAGTTTCGCCGTTTTGCTTGCATATATTATGCCAATTATAGACTTTTTGTAAGGGTACATGTAATAACTCCACTATCCTTGAATAATGCGGTTCTGCAACCAAATATAAATCAATTAGAAAGAAAAAAAAAAAATAAAAGCAGAAGATAATGTGGAGTTGAAGTATTGAACAATTGTATGGAATGTACTGGGTGTTCCACTGAACTGGCTCACAGTTGGAATTTGTTCTTGAAGCTTACAAAGCAGTAATGACCGACTATGATCTGTTTAAAGAAAATATTTTCACCTTTACAACCCATCCAGAAATAGTATACTTCATTTCAACTTGCTTATTTTAAATGGAATGGTAAAAAACTTATATGATTCTATTGTATTTCTTGGATCATTTGTGAACAATTTATATTCATATTCTCTATCCGTAAACCTAATAGTTTTAAAAGATATTTCCAGTTTTGTCAAAATGTTGACGTTTGCAGTCATTGATGTAGATGCAAGTTCATGATCATATGTATTAATCGCGACAACAGTAACCACAAAATCCTGTACAGGATGTTCAGAAACTCATGTCAAATATAGATGCCATTAAACTAAAAAAGCTTCATCGGAGACAGAGAATCACATAAGTTTAGAAATTTAGTGTTTTTTACTTGTAATAACACTAATAGCTTGCTAATATCTAATAACTATTGTATCTGTTCTATAATTAAGAGGACATCTTTAGAAATAACATTGCATAAGCAGGACGAAAAATTAATTATAGCCCCTTCTTAAACGACTTTTACTGATAATAGCGAAACTAGTTGCAATAAATATTTCAAGTATTACTACAAATGAATACAAGAAGATATGATGCATCATTTTGAAACATGGTATACAGAGTGTCTTGAATGAAAAAATCAGTTTTACTTGCATATTTCTGGCGGTTTTATGGAACATAAAATAGTTCAACATGACTATTCTGCAAGTTTCAAAATCAAATTCTAATTGGAACTTCGAAAAAATCTAATGAGCCAATTCGGTGGAACGTCTTGTACATAAAAACAATGAAGCTTTTCAGTAAATCTCTAAAAATTTCAAGTTAACATATATAGATATAAATGTTTTCAAATATGTCCAGTTACTAAAAAAAAATGTCTAATAAGTATGCATTTTTAATAATTCTTGTTGTTCTTTGTTAGAGCAAAATTCCAATTTTTGAAGATGCTAACATAAAAAATAACTAAAGAAACATTTTGTTTTGAAATTTTTCTAAAAACTCTACAGTTTACCCTATGTTCTAATTTTTCCTCAGAATTAATTAAATGAATACAAATTCACTTACCATTTTCCGGTGAGATAACACCATGACGAATTAAAAAATCTAAAGCCACTGGAATACTGGTCGTCTTAAATTCAGATGTGAAAAGTCGCTCCAAAAATTTACTAGCTGGAAGCAATTCGAAACGTTCCACTTCGCCGTCTGCATTCTTCGGCTCAAAATCGACGGGCAACTCCAAATCGAACACAAATTCGGTATTGGGGAAGAGCCCTTGATCGGATTCGAAATAGAACCTAGAGTCAGAGGCAATGAAGGTTTCCCACCGATACAATCCAAATTACTTACGAAACTGTTCCCACGCTAGTCATATTTTTCCTATATTCATCGGGGATAGAGGCTTCTTCGATCGCTTCTTTGTGTGCGGTTTCCAATATGCTGTAACCAACAGATAGGCCTCCTCCGACCATATTATCCCACATCCCTGCAACATGGTGCGGTTATTAATTTTGGCACTAAATTTAAAGAAGAATATTACCAGGCCACCTTTGTTTTGTAGCTGATCGTTGTTGTAACCATATGCACAATCCGAGTGTTGGATGTCGGATGTATCCGTTGATGTATATACTATAGTTTTTGATACCAAACAAACAGGTGGCTGACCTGTCCATTTTCAGTAGACTGTTGCAGTGATATTCTGTTTTGACTTCGTAACACTACAAGAAATAAGAAATTCATGCACAACTAATTATGTTATTTTAGGTCGTTGTTAAACTTGATGTATATTTTTAACAGATCTGATAGAAACATATTTCTCGGGTGATTGAAACACTCGCCTAACGGCGAATGTTGGATTTTTCACCCTTGTCAATTTATAATCGCTCGTTGAAGAATACAAGCATTAATTTCTCTTAAATTAGAAAGCTCTCTACAGATAAGAGAAAGAAATCCTTATTTGCAAAATATGTTTGAAATGACTGAGTATATTTAACTTTGAATTGAGATTTTTAAAAATCAAACAATAAATACAGAATAATAAGTTTTTGTTTTAATTTCATTCAATCTATATTCCTACAATTTGTTAAAATTATAAATTTTTAATAATTACTACAATTTATAATATAAGGAAAAAAATTACCAGTCTTTCCCATCAATATCTTGAAAATGATTGGAAATAGCAAAAAGATATATTAGATTATTTTTGTATGAAATTTACTATAATTTTTTAATATTTTCAAAGGCTCATCTACAAATCCCAATTAAAGAAAAAAAATTACCAAGGTCTCTCCCTTCAATATCTCTGGAACTATTAGACATCGCACAAAAATGTATTCAACCTTTTTGTAGGAAATTTCATGCACTTTAACTTTTAATAAAGCGATATAACCTCTACATTAGATGGTTTCTGAGATATTCGTGAAAATCTAAATAATTCAATCCTGGCACTCCTCTCCTTTTCCCTTCTTCAAACCCTACCTTTTTACCATGTTTAAAGCATGAACTAACAAACAATTTGTGACACAAGAATTGAGAATTATATTCACCTCATCTCTCCAGCCTCGCAAAGTGGAGAACTTATTTTCTTCTCTCATTTTCTGTAGAACCTCATTTATCCTATTGCTTCTCTCTTCATAATCCCTAAAGGCAGGATTCAATTCAACAAAGCCAGATGTAACTGTGAATACCTATAAAAGGTAAACAGAAATAAATTAGTGGTTAAAATTACACACAACATTTCAAATTACCTCAGGGTATCTGAGAAGTTCCTTCATGACATCTGATCTTATTAAACCCACTTGAAAACCTTCGACGATAAACGGTTTACAATCTCCGGAATTTAAGCCTAAAAGGGAGAAATTAACGTAATGAGATATTCTATGGGCGGGTATAAATATAATCAATATGAACTTAATTTCTTTCCGTAACGTAATTTTAAACGTTCCATAAATTAAAAAAGATCACTCGACTACCGATAAATAATATAATGCATATCTACTTGCCTGACAAATAAAAGCAATTAAATTTTTGAGCCAGTTTTAGTAATCTTGACATGTTCGTTTTCTCTTCTAGCTTTGACATATTTAAGCTTGACGTTTAATCACAGATTATATGTTGTCAACAAAATGAGTAGCGTATTCTCTATTGCTAAAATCAAAATTAAATCAACAGTTTAGAATAAAATATACAAATCTATTTATCACGACTTGCAAACTTGAGTTTTATCTTTGCACTCGATAAATGCCTTTTTACATTTTTTAATTATTTTAGAAAAAGAGTAGCAAAGAAAATCAAGTTCCTAGAGTGACCACGCGAACGTCGTGATAACAGAAATAAATATTTAAAAATGAATTATTCTTTTTGCATTGGAATATAGATTTTTTAAAAGCAAAGGAACTTTCTATGAATCAGTGTTGCCGCAATATATGTGCCTCTCGAAATTATTTTTTGTTATTTCCTGTTTTAGTTCTTTTATTTTATAAAGGTTTTTTGCACTACTGACATCACATTGGCTAAAATGATAATTAATGACAGTTGATGATGTTTAACAATATCGACGTGTCGAAAAATTCTAAAACCGTGTTTTCATTTCAAAAATGAGTTCTTTTAAAAGAGAAAAAAAGGAAGAGGAAGATGGTATAATTGTAAATTCATTTATTCAACGTTACACTAAATATGCCGCTTTTAGGTAGCGGAAATCCCTTCCAAAACATTGAGAAAACCACAGTTCTTCAAGAAGCTCGAACATTCAATGAAACCCCTGTAAATCCGCGAAAATGTACACATATCCTAACGAAGATCCTGTACTTGTTGAATCAGGTTAGTAATTTATAAGCAGTTAGTCACTCCAATTCTGGCAAAGCTCCATTTCATTAGGGCGAACAGTTTGGGACTACTGAAGCTACAGAGGCATTTTTCGCCATGACCAAGTTGTTTCAATCGAAAGATGTCATCCTACGGAGAATGGTTTATTTAGGGATTAAAGAACTGAGTTCAATTGCCGATGACGTCATAATAGTTACGTCAAGTTTAACTAAAGATATGACTGGGAAAGAGGATTTGTATCGGGCGGCTGCTATTAGGGCACTTTGCAGTATCACCGATTCCACCATGCTCCAAGCTATAGAGCGATATATGAAGCAGGCTATAGTAGATCGCAATCCAGCTGTTAGTAGTGCAGCTTTAGTAAGCGCTTTACATATGACGAAAATTGCTGGAGATGTGGTGAAAAGATGGGTAAATGAGGCACAGGAAGCTGTTAATAGTGACAAGTGAGTATTTATTTATTAATTTCTATAAAATTATTATGATGCAAGCAAAACTATAAAATTGAGTTTAAGAAACAAAAAAATTTTCACTTATTTTTTAAATGATGTAAAAACATTTGAAACTTTTCTAAGAATAGATAAAACCACATTTGAGAAACTAATAGAAAAAATTAGGCATCATATATGGAAATATTTATTTAAAAAGGATTGCAAATCACCCACAGATAAAGTCGTAATAACTTTACGATATCTAGCAGCTTTAATTATAGGTTGGCAACCATAAAATCACTAATCTACTAATTTTTTTTGTATTTTATTCATAATTTTGTATTTACCCCAAAAATTAAAACGAGAAGTTGTCCTTTCGCCGCCATAACACTGCATGAACTACTAGTGAAGCTCAAATCATAGTCTGCTTGTAATGTTTGTGTCTCCCATGTTGCCAAATCATGATTTGGTGATTTTTACAAAAGTTCACGAGCCTACATTTTTCTCTCATTTAATTTATGGGGCGATTCTATTTCAGCATAATGGTCCAATATCATGCTTTGGGTGTATTATACCACATCCGTAAATCCGATAGATTGGCAGTCACCAAACTAGTTGCAAAACTGACAAAAATGTCTTTAAAATCACCATACGTTGTCTGCATGTTGGTAAGTTGTTACTTTAAGCTGGAGATAAAAATCTTAAATCGATAAACGACAGATCAGGATCGCTGCAAAGTTACTGGAGGAAGAGGATTCGGGAAATAATAACAGTCAATTGTTTAAATTCATCGATTCCTGCTTAAGGCATAAATCCGAAATGGTAACATACGAGGCAGCTCACGCCATTGTTAATTTGAAAAGAACTACCAGTCGTGAGCTAGCACCGGCTATAAGTATCCTACAGCTTTTCTGCAGTTCTCCGAAACCGACTTTACGCTTCGCTGCAGTACGCACTCTAAATCAAGTAGCGATCTCTCATCCAGCTGCCGTAACGGCTTGTAATATCGATTTGGAAAATCTTATAAGTGATTCAAACCGTTCGATTGCTACTTTGGCTATTACGACATTATTAAAGACCGGTAAGCGCATCATATATGATATACAGGATACACACTAAAAGTGGAGATCGTCAATCCTTTGGAGGTTACAGCAATGCATTTTTTCTTATAACTAAAGTGGTAAAGGGAATTTAATGCAGATATTCTTAAATTTCGAACATGTCCGCTAGAGGGCGTAGTTGCTAGTGTCAACAGTAAACTTTGAATTGATGGGGAAATTATTACTGGACTGTTTTCGTTATTTGGAAAATGGAGAGAGATGTCACTGCCCTTAAATCTGTCAAATCAACATAAGAAAGAAGATTAGATTTGAATTTTTAGATACAATATAGAAAAACTCGTACATCTTGGAGTAACGACATTTTATACAGGGTCACACCTGCTTGAGATTAGCAGTAAGCAACGTCCTTGCTGTGCCCTTTCAAATATCAAACGGTTCAAAATTTTTGTTGAGTTTTAAAATTTTCCTTTTGCAACTTTAGTTATGGAAAACAATGTCCCATCATTATAGCTATTGTAGTTTGTAATATATGGTCGGTGTCCATTCTTATGTTAGTGGGAAAGCCCAGTATATAAATAATATGTAGATTTATGTATATCTCAACATATATCGTTAGGGGGCGAATCATCTGTGGAACGACTAATGAAACAAATCTCTATGTTCGTATCGGAAATCAGCGACGAATTCAAAGTGGTTGTGGTGCAAGCTATCAGAGCTCTCGCTTTGAAATTTCCGCGTAAGCATGGCGTGCTGATGAATTTCCTGTCGGCCATGCTGCGTGAAGAGGGTGGGTTCGATTACAAAGCTTCCATTGCTGATACCATCATCACTATAATCGAAGACAACCCGGATGCCAAAGAAACCGGTCTAGCTCATTTGTGTGAGTTTATCGAGGACTGCGAGCATACGTCCCTTGCGGTGCGGATATTACATCTTTTGGGGAAAGAAGGTCCACGGGCGAAACAACCATCCAGGTATGATACACACAAATTTTACGAGATATGTATCAGGTTTTTTATATTATTTTAACTACTACGTATTTCCGTTACGATTATAGATACAAAAAAAAAATATTTCAAATAGAAGTAGTAGTATTTTACCTCTAGCGATTAAAAATGTGAAAACTATCATATGACACGCTTAACAAAATATATACTTGCATTTCCATTGGGAAATCCTATATTTTTGTCTTTTGCATACCCTCTCATCTCCTAACTCCGAATATATTATATTATATCAAACTATTATAAATAATTGTAAAACCTATGTACACTTAATTTAAATTTAAAGAAATATTGCTCAAAGTGACCTCCATTCTTGTTTATAGTAGAGACAAGATAAATATCGATGCACATAATTATGGCATTTTTATGGCGCCACATTACCAACTGCGAAATGCAAATTTACAATTTTTTTTAAATACATATTAATTGAGTTGTAATCCGTACTTTAACTTAATCGATTTTACCAGTTTATCACAAATTATCACTTACAATAACTGATTAATTATATAAAGCGCCTCATTATGAATTAACATTAATTCGTTTTTCTTCTTAACTGTTGGTATGCAGATACACCGTTGGCTACATATGTTTCGGTCATTGTTAGAATTAGATATTGTAATACAGATAACTGGAATATAGTTATTTATCTACACGACCATTTTTTATGTATAAAACTCCGTTTTCCTGTTGTAACAACAAATAAAGATCGTTTCTTTCCTAACTTTACGTAACTAACGTTTACCTAATTAGAATTACCACAGTTTCAATGAAAAACTACAAAGTTGATTACTATACACTTCTTTGACAGCTAGCAAAAATTTAGTAATTGTTTTACTTTCTCCTTTCTTTGCAACTCAGAATACCTTCCAATCTTATTTAGGGCCGGTATTTCAATCTCCTAATAAGGGTATCTAATAACAATACAGCTAATATATTTAGGAAAAATGTAACGTTATTTCAGTTATACAACTAATAACTTTTATTAGGAGATTAAAATACTGGCCCTTACTAAAATACGCCAGTAATTACCTAACGTAGTCCTATATAATATATTTGAAATCAGAAGATGAAGATCTACCCAAAAACTATGCTTGACATACAAGATATTCGATCACTGCGCGCAATTGTATTACTTCGCGACAATTGGTTCGAAAATTCGTGTGGCACACATTAATAACTACTAATAATTGCAGATATATTCGATTCATTTATAACCGAGTACTTTTGGAGGATCCCCGCTTCCGGGCTGGCGCTGTTTCGGCAATGGCTCAGTTCGGCGCCACTTGCCCAGATCTTTTAGACAATATACAGGTCCTGCTAACTAGATGTCAAATGGATCCGGACGATGAAGTTAGAGATAGAGCGACGTACTACAGCAGTATTTTAGGTCGACAAGATAAGAGCTTGTATAACAACTTTATCATCGAACCAATGAAGGTAATTCATTTTTAATACCTAAACCCTTCAAGCATAGATGAATGATAGTTCATTCAATGTATTAATTTTGGTCTCGATTTTGGAAAGTTATTTTCGTCTACCTATTCGCAAATAAAATCCATCTCTCCCATTAGGGGAATGCAAATCGAATCCCAGCCTACCTTATCTATAATTGCCGTTTTCTTACGCTCAAAAAACATAAGAATTCAATATATATCTATCACTTTCATATATGTATCTACTTTTTTAAAACGTATATGATTCGATTATTGGAAATACAAACTTTAATCGTCGAGTGAAGAAATTATAAAGAGACGCAACTAATTGTTCTTCTCTTATTCTCTCTCATTGATGAGAATATTACTTAGGGAAACTGCAGCTAACTGAGTGAATTTATAAATTAACCTATGACATTAATTTCTATTACCATTGACAAAAAGACGAAATAATAAAGAGAAAATAACCAAAATATATATACATGGTATAAAACTCATCCATAAGTGAAGTCATCTATGCTTCATGTTTTTAAATATGCATTTCAGATCTCCATATCGGCATTAGAACGATCACTTCAAGAATATATCCAGGGAGATACGGAACAACCATTCGATATAAAATCAATTCCAGTCATATCGCCTCAGGCCGCTGAAGAGATGCAAACCGCAGGGCAGAAGACCGAAGGAATGCTTTCATCTACCGGTCCTAGTAAGCCGGTTCAGGCCACCAGAGAAGAGAATTACATCAAGGAATTGTCGTCCGTGCCCGAACTCCAACAGCTCGGCCCGTTGTTTAAAAGCTCTGACATCGTGGAACTAACAGAATCGGAAACTGAATTCGTAGTCAGATGCATTAAGCATAGTTACAATAAACACCTGGTGCTACAATTCAATTGCACGAACACCCTGAGCGATCTGCTCTTGGAGAATGTACGAGTCCAGGTGGATCCTAGCGAGGGATATAAGATTGAAAAGGAAATACCGTGTGCGAAATTGCCTTACAATGAAACGGGCACGTCTTATATCATATTACAATTTCCGGAGGATCTGTCGCAAAGTGTTGGGACATTCGGAGCCATTTTGAAGTTTATCGCTAAAGATTGCGATCCAACTACTGGTATACCAGACACAGATGAAGGTAGTTATTATTAAATGAAGTGCATAGTGTCTTTTACTCATTTATTCTTAAGCTTTTTTAACGTTAGGTAGGTGTCGGGCTGTGTTGGAGTTTGTTTCGTTATTTCGAATAAATCTTCTCCTTTTCCTATCTTATGCTAGCTTCTGGATTCTATTCGACAGCATTCCTCATTTTTCCCTCTTCGTCGTTGTTTTGCCTTTAATTTTCCCAAGACATCACATTCCCATTGCATTTATTTTCCTTTTTGAGTTTTCCTTCTTTCCAAAAAAAAAAAAATGTTTTTAAACTACTAAATAGGTATTGTTAGATAATTCAGTTTGTTAGAATTAAGTTTTAAATCCAATCAAAATGTTAAATCGGTTCAGTCGTCTTGCACATTTACCGTTACGATGGGAGTTCCGCAGGACTCGATCCTTGTCCGTGCACTTTTCTTACTATGTTATAAATGACATAACTAATATCAGCAATTCACAAAATTGCTCTTTTATAATTAATCTCACATAAAAAACAATACATGTATTTAAAACATTGTAAAACAATTCTAAAATTATACTAAATGCAAACAAAAACTGTAATCAACATATTTTAAAGTTTTATTTATTTTTTTATAAAGTAACATATTTTACACATATAATTACCAATCCATCGATGTTTTTGCCTTTTAAGTATTAATGACACATGAACTTCATCTGTAAGTATTCATTTAAAGTCCAAAAGGAAAAACGTTGGTCGTTTATTTTTATTACAATTTGTAAGCTATTTACAGTTTATATCGTTTATATGTATGTATTTTTATGTGGACAGTTTTGCTGTTTTCTTAGAAAACATAATTCGTCTAAGCTTGCGAGCAATAAAAAATTGTCTCAAAATTATTACTTTTGACATTTTTGTATGCTTTTTAAGTTAAACAATAGTTCTAATAGTGATGTAACGCATACTTCTATTATTTACGGTATTAGAGGCGATTCTTTACGCTGGTTTGAAAGCTATTTATTATTAAAACTTATATAAAAAGTAGTGATTAATGAACTCATCAAATATATGTATTATAGATAGAGGAGTACTCCGAGGCTCCGTTTTGGGCCCCACACTATTCCTAATCTATATAAATGATTTACCTTTAACTCTTTGATAACTTTTTCAGTAGTGTATCTCGGATATATTTGGCTCTCTATAATTTGAAAAGGTCTTGCAACATGCACTTAGTTTTCTCATTATGCATTAAGTGATTATTTATTACTAGCAAAGATTAAGGGGATTTTGAGTTTTATTCTTCTTCTGAAGTATCTGTTGGTTTTGTGATTCTCCAAGTTTGCAAGCATTCTTTCATTGATTTTTGCTTTCTACTATCTGTGTTCTTTTTCTTTACATTTTTCATATACGTTTTAAGGAGGAAATGGTCACATTCATATCTTTATTTACGCCATGTGCTACCACCAATTTTCTTTTTCTTCCATTATTTGCCATAAATTTCGCAGGGTATGGCGACGAATACATCCTGGAAGATTTGGAAATCACACCTTCTGACCAGATCCAAAGAGTCAGCAAGGTTAATTGGTCCGCAGCGTGGGACGAAGCCACTGAACCGAACGGATATTCCATGATGAACATTGTATTCTCACTAAGTTCGGTGAATACTCTGGAAGAAGCGATTAAAAACGTCGTACAGTATCTAGGTTTGCAATCTGCCGAACATTCCGATAAGGTTCCAGAAGGTAAAACGGTGCATACACTTTTATTAGCGGGTAAGAAATATTTTAAAGTCGGCTTTTTTTTTTATAAAGTTTGAATGATTAATCTAATGCAGGTGTGTTCCGAGGAGGAGCCGATATTTTAGCGCAAGCCAAGTTAGTTCTCGCAGACTCTGTAACTATGGAATTCACTGTAAAAGCGACGGAAGAGAGCGTCGCAGAATTAATAGTTTTTGCGATAGAGTAAATTAAATCATTTTTTTTAGAATGGTGTTATAAAGTATAATGTTTTCGGTAATAGATACAATTCACGGTGACTCCCAGAATGTTGCATGTGAAAGACACTAAAAGATTTATATCTATTACTGAAATTTATCTTAATTTTTATGTAACAAAAGTGTCAAAAATATATTTCCAAACCAACATGTTATATGAAACTACCCTTTCCTACTAAAATATCCTTTATTCAAAACATGAAAATATCAAAAAAAAAAAAAGGAAAAAATACTAATAAGCACTAGGCATTTTCAAGCGACACACTTCGCTTGATATTCGAGTCGATGTTTCTATATACTTCGTGAAGAGCTCTTTCAATTGCTTGTACTCCTAAAACAAAACAATACGCACAATGTATTATAACAATTATACATTGTAATTATTGTTTTAACCTTTTCAAACGGATCAGACACGTCGTTTTGATTTTGAAGTTCTAACTCGTGGAGCAAAGCGTCCATGACGTTGACTGGTAGGCAGAATGGAGGTACTTCAGGTAATAGGCGCTTCTCGTATCCGAAATATTCCCCGCCATAATTGAGAACGGCTGAAATATTCTCTACGGCTAATTGCACGGCTTCTATTAAGTAACCGTTGTAGTAATATAATCGTAGTAATTCGCTGGCGTTTCTTTTCTGGAAGAAGTAGTAAAATAATTATAGTGGCATCCCCTCCATGCTGTTGTAAATTATTTTATTTATTTTTTTTAATTAATCTCCCTCCTCTTTCACTGGTGCTAGGCGGAAATAATGCAAAAAATGCGTCTTAGGAAAGAAATTGTAATTTTTTCACTCCAAGTTTTGAAAAAATAAAAAAAAAATTTTATTTAAAAAAAAAGCGTACTCGCACTGAGTGCCCCAAAAATTTAATAATTTAAAAAAAAATTGTACTCCGTAGAGAGGTTTTGAAAAGAAAATATTAATTTAGTAGGTAAAAAAAAAAACAATCTCCAATCCTAAATGTTGCGAACCACCCAAAATTGACTAATTTAAAGACTTTCAACTCAAAAGAGGTTT
Organism: Cetonia aurata; assembly: GCA_949128085.1. Lineage (NCBI taxonomy): Eukaryota > Metazoa > Arthropoda > Insecta > Coleoptera > Scarabaeidae > Cetonia > Cetonia aurata. The sequence continues at coordinate 19,346,428 of OX421887.1, read as the reverse complement.
TGAAAAAATATTAATTTAATCATATTAAAAAAAAAGTTGGTAGCCCCTTCCTCTATCTAAATATTGCGAAAAAAATAAAAATGTAAGCATTAAAAAAATGCATCCGCACCCAGCCGACATACCTATATGTTTTGTAGATTTGGAAAAGGCCTTTGACAAAGTCAGAAGAAAAGATATATGGAAGACTTTAGAAAAAAGAGTAGACATTGAAACAATAGAGGTAATAAAGGCATTATACAGGAACAACAGAATCACAGTAAGAACAAATAATGAAGAGTCCAAAGTGTTTAAAACGGAAATAGGAGTGAAACAAGGGTGTGTGCTGAGTCCCCTGCTATTTTCGGCAGTAATAGACGATGCTATAAAACATATATGAGCAACCCTCGGGCCGGATCTGGCCCTCCACCAGTTTCAATCCGGCCCGGCAGAGATTCAGAAAATTGAAATAACGATATCAATTCAAATCAAAATGTTGCTTCTTTATTCACTACTACCTACTCTATATTCGACTGTCAAATCACCAGCATCAAGAATCATCAACTCTAGTTTTAGCATCAGTTCTATCGGTGTTTTTCTTCGAGAGAACGTTCGACTTGGGAGCGGAATATTACTTTGACACTGTCAATAAAGGGAAACTATACAAGGATATAAAAGAGAAGTATGCTAGCTAATAAAGAAACATATATTATAATGATAATAATTTATATACAGTAGTTAAATCGCTTGAATAAAAACTTATTTCTTCCCTACGGCCCGTGACCTGATTAAGTCCCGAAATTACGCCCTCAGCTAAGCAAAGGTTGCCCATACCTGCTATAAAGGAAGCAAAGAAAAGAACAAAAAGTTAAAATAGGCGAGACAATGTACGCAGATGATATGCTTATATTGGCGGATACATAGGAAAGCTTGCAACATAATTTCAACGTGTTTAACGAAGAAATGAAGGTACACATAACAAAAACAATGATAATTGCAAAGGACGATAAAACTCATAATATTAAACTAAATGGAAGAAAAATAGAACAAGTAGATAGTTTAAAAGACTTAAGCACAATAGTAGAGAAACATGAAAAGCTAAACTCAGAGATAAATGAAAGATTGAGTAAAGCAGGAAGAATTTATAATACAATGAAAAATACATTTTTAGAAAACGTGAAATAGAAAAGAGCGTTAAGACAGAAATAGTAAAGAAGATAGTTAGGCCCAAATACTTTACGGAAGCGAATCTTGGACATTGACAGACAAACAAAAAGCAAGAATTAATGCAATGGAAATGCGATTTCTAAGAAGGATAGAAGGGAAAACGAGAATGGGCAAGATAAATAACCAAATTTTTAGAGAAGAACTAGGAATTAAACCGATCCAAGACAAGATGGTGGAGGGGCAACTAAGATCTGGTATGGACATGTTTGCCGCATGCCCATGCCCGTTTCACTGGGTCTCTTCTACCCGTTCTTTGTTTTTAGTTGACACTAGCCTCCCGCCCGCGGCGCTGGTGTGCGGTTTCTCAGATCTCCCAGACGCTTAAAATATAAATTCTCTGGTTATCGAGTGCGACTCACTGGCAGTCGATTGTGTCGATTTATCGATTCAGTGATCTTGTGCGACTTTGCGAGTTTGACAGATAACGCGAGTGTATTTATCGGTCTTTTGTTTTGTGGAATTGAAATGCATTTTGATTTCAAGATGGTTTTCTATTGTTGTATATCAACTTGCACATACAGCAATAAAGATGTGAACATATAGCTTTCCATTATTTTGTTGTTTAAGAAATAGTATTTCTGTAACCTGTTGAGGGAATTTCTTACGACCAATAAATCAATCTTTCATTCATTTATTCGTTTATATAATTGTAAAGGTCGTTTTGCACTACGCTATTTATTGGTTAATTTATTAGTGTATTTCAATAATTTACGTCAATAATGCTTTGTATATACCTTATAAATTGTATATGCGAAGTATTATTTACGTGAATATTTGAAATACACTAAAATTCACCAAAAATAGCGCAGTGCAAAACGACCTTTATGTATTTCCAAAATTTAAATGGAATTTGCTTTTGCCGCCGGCATACTTCAACGCCTTCGGCGGGACTAGTCACAACTACGCAGCATATATTGTTCACATGAAGGCTTAAAGAGTTGCCCATCTGTAGGTATGTTATCTGTGCGCATGCCAGAGGAACGAATTGCGAAAAGGATATACGAAGCGAAGACGTTGGGAAAAAATGTAAGGGGTAGACCAAGGAAAACTTGGAATGAAGTAATAAAGGTGAAACTGGAAAAGAGAAATATAAGAAGGTAGGAAAGTAAGAAAATTAACCAAAATAGGAAGAACTGGAGAGAAATTTTTAAGAGAACAGAGTAACACAACCCAACATATCTTACACCTAACGGTAAAAAGGTTTTTGATTAAATAATAATAAATAAAAAAGTTAGTTGCAAAACAAAAATAAAATATTTAAAAAAAGGCATTCGCAGTAAGCGTTGTAAAAACAAAATAATGATTTCTCCCAAAACGTCACAAAAAAAATACAAACATTAAAAATATTGCATCCGCACCCCTAGATTGATATCCACAAAAAAAAAATTTTGCTTTCCATTTTGGAAAACAAGTTGGTTATTTAAAAAAAAAAAATTGCACTCGCGATTCCAAAAAAATGCACATAACGCATACAAAAAAAAAATTGTAGTCTTTGGAGCAACTTTGAAAAATTTATGTACGTGAATGTTAAAAAGAGAACATAATTGAACATTTTAAAAACTATAAGTTTACACTCAAGTTTCCCGCGTTGTAAAAAAGTTAAATCTTTTCATAAATCCGTCTACAATGTTGCAAAAGAAAAAAAACAATTAAAACATTTAAAAAAATTGCTTCTAGGTTGGTGTGAAAATAAATATAATTCTTCCACCTAGATGTTCTTAAAAAAAAAAATAAGTTAAAAAATTGCAGCTGTAGGTATCCCTCCACCCTACTCCGTGTTGATATAAGATTTTGAAAAGCGCTCGGTATAAATAAAAATTAGAATAGATAATTACCTTATAAGATGCTGATAACCAATAAGGAATATAAGCACCCATATTAAGCATTTTCTCACACACGACCCTATGTAAGGTAGTCATATGTTTTTCCTCATACTGATATAGGAGGGTCTCTAAGAGTTGCCAAGCTACATCCACTGGAGAATTTCCAGTAATAGGCAAATCTGTAAGCAAATAATACAATGTGGAAAATAATTTAATGGCACATCATTTGATTTAGCGTGGCAACTAAAACGCGTAGATAAGCACGAACAGTAAAAACATACAAATAAAATGTTTCTCAGACACGCCCACTTTTGTAAATGTCAGTGGAACTGTATCTAAAGGACTTACCGTGCAAGTCATTTTCCACTAACCAATTCCAAGTATCTCCGTCATTGCGATCCGATGCGTGAATACATTGTTGGGTGAAGATGTCGAAAACCGGTTCGTACGGCACTTCGAATATCGTACACAGGTTCAAAGCGCATTTATAGATACCCGCGCATGCTAAATACATAATTAACTCGACTGGGGCTAAAACACGAGATTTAATCGCAAATTTAACGATAATTAATATATTTTTCTAGTATTACATGTTGTATATTGCGTAACGAACTTCTTGTCGAATTTTGCCAGCTTTAATCTGGCGATCGACAGCGCTAATTCCTTCTTTATAGCAGGCAAGTCGATTACCTCCAACTGTTTCTTGAATGTTATAATTTCAGGTTCCTAAAGTCAATACTATTTAGGGTATGAAACAAAAAAACAACAAAGAAATATTACCGCCTCTGAACCAGCTTCGCTAGGTAATTCAACCACTTCCTCCTCCAATTCTGGATCGGTAGGTTTTAGGACCCAAGCGAATTTCGGATCGCAGAGGCTAAAGGAGTTCACCGAAGCCAGATAACACTTGACTTGCTTCTCTAACGCCTCTATTGTTCCGTATTGCGATAATCGGAAGGCTTGTTCGTGCATGACTGAACCAGCTGAAATACAATATTTAATAAATCTGTCATTACCAATTTATAAGCGAGGCGATACTCAATATATTCACAACTATATAGCTTACTTTCGTATTTTCAAAGGGCCACCACAATCGCGTCGGTTTATATACGAAAAGTGGTATATTTTCAAATATTTTTATTAAGGGTTATATAGATTCATGAGGAGCACGTTCTAAGATTATTTCGAAATATAAAGAGTAACTAAAAAAAAGTTACACCCCAATTTTATGAAAATTTCAATGGAACACCTATATATTATGTCATATTTTGATAGTACGGACTAAATAAAGTTATCAAGTGCGAATTTTGAAGTATATCATCGAACACACTAGCTTACCATCTTACCATTATGCCAATGTTCATAGCACAGTATGTTATGGAATCATAGTTTGTTGACCCACACAAAACTATTAGAAGTTTTTTTAGCACAACAGAGAATTATTATATGTATGGTGGGCAATAATAAATAATAGACAGTGTTGTTGATCTATTTTCAAAAATGGAATATTCTTCCTGTGCTTAATTTCCAGTTAGTGAATTTTTTGAATTGAATTGCACATCCAGCAATGCATGATTTTTATCATATTTGTTTTATATAATTTTAGTGTTGTTAATATTGTTATGAGCCCCAGGTTGCATTGTGCCAGGTTGCATTGTGTGCCAGGTTACAGATGGCGCCAACGGACAATAAACCAAACAACGAAGTTCCGGTACGCACCATCAGAGAGCAGAATGGGTGTCTGTATACAACGCGTAAATACATGAAGCATCTGGATTAAACGTCGAGATAGACGGCGAAGATTCTAGAAGTGATCGTGCGGTATTTAAATCACGCCTGTTTACCTTGTATTGTATTTTGGGGGTACGGTTTAGTACTTGCTGACTAACGCTTCGGCGCTAGTATCGATTTTTTGACTAATCAGATTGAAGTATGATGACGCGTCGTCAACGACAACAAATAAACATTTTTTGAAAATTTTATACACATCCGTCATTTTTTAATTTGTGTGTTTTCAATCTTTTGAAATTGCTTTTATCTTGGTGTGCGTAACAGTGAATATAATACGCATACTGGAATTTATCTTTGATGAGTTTTTGCACACCACCGTGGACGCCGCTCATAACACTTGCGCCGTCATAGCTTTGCGAAATTAGCTGATCAGATTTTTTTAAAACAGAATTTAAAACGTTTTTAATACAGCCAGCTAACGCAACAGCTTCATGATCAGAAGGTTTCAAAAAACCCCAAAATCTTTCAACAGGGGTACCGTCTGCTAAAGTATAACGGAAAACTATAACCATTTGGAAAATGTTTGAAATGTCACTTGTTTCATCACTTATCACGGACACGAATGGCAGCAATTTCTTTCTTAATGTGTGCATGACATACAGAAAGCATACAGTCCAATAATTCATTTTGAATGTCTTTGGATGTTCCTTTAAATAGTGTGGATTGATTCAAATGATCCCTGAGTGCTAAATCTAATTCTGCCGAAAAATTGACAAGACCTTTAAATATACCAGGATTTATCGAATCATTTCCTTCGTAATGGCCACGTAATGCTAATTCGAAAGCACCACAAAATTTAATACAGTTTATAATTTTCGATAAAATGTATCTGTTCTTTTTTACTTGCTCATTATGTTTCTCGATGTTCAAATATCTTGTTTACCTAATAAATTAAAACCTAATTTAGCAGAGAGGTGTGTCTTGGACCTTTGATGTTTTTTAATTTTTTCTTTTAAATGGATTAAATCCTTGACACCGAATGTGGTCCATTCTGTTTGAACATCACCAGCAAATAATAAACACCGAAAACAATAGAGACTGTTACTAATTTCACAACCACATAACCAGGCGGCTTTTTCATAAGTGTCTATCTTAAAGGTTCTTTTATAATCGCGTGTTTTACATTTTGTTACATGCGTGAACGATAAATTCGGTTTTGGACGACCGGTACTTTTGATTTTTTGTTTTTCTTCTAATGTCAGCGCAGAAAAACGAATTGTTTTTAAATATTGTACGCTAGTGCAAATCGGATTCTCCAAATTATCCGCCATAATTGCGCGCGAATACAACAAAAGTAATTTCCCGGTTCCCGGTATAAAACACCACACTAACAGACGACCGTGCACAAACTAAATGTTTACATATGGTAGTTAAGTACTGAGGACTATTACGGGAGGTGTGGGTGTGCGAGGGGTAGCTGCTGCTCCAATCACGGGCCAGTTCCCCAGCCCCCAACCAAGTTTTAATGAGCGAAAAACGTTACAATATTGTTGTTTCGTGTAATTTTATATGACAATTGCCGATATTCCTCGTCAAATTATGACAAATAAATGTATCTTATCATTAATTTTTTATTCAAAATTTAATCTGTAATCAAACTACAGCTTGATATAGCAACTACGACAACACCATCTTGTAACACTTGCCAAATACAAAATATTTAAACCTAAAATACTACATGTACTTACCTAATCGATAAAACGGCGCTCCACGTTGTATCTGGTAGGAATACAAGAAATCATAATACAAATTATCGATGGCGTCGGTCGCCCGGGCCCTCATGAACAGTATGCTCGAAAACAGCTCTTGCATTTCCGCGTACGTGAAAGACATAAGCGTACTTAGGTCCCTCTTATCCAGTAGCGTTTTGACCAGTTCGCGCAAATTATCTTTCCTCCTTTCCTTGTCAGGATTCGAATGCATCGCGTTGTATGCACTCTCATAATGGCCCAGCGTGAGGTAATGTTTGAACTTGATGGAGTATAGCGTGGCCTGTAGGGAATGAACTACAATATAATACGATGGCGTATAAGTCAATCCAAATATTGCTCTACCTTCAAGGGATCCTCATCGTGCGTGATGGTCAATGCCGTGTCCGCGACTAACGTGGCAAAATTTAAAGCGCCGTGTAATTCAAACAAATGGATTACCTTGTAACAGAAAAAAAAATGGCTGCAGCTTTCACATTATTGACCGTTTAAAGTGCGATATAAAGCTAATTACGGTAGACGTGCAAGTAAACAAGCTGCATGTGAAACTACAACAGGAAAAACTTAATGCACAAAAACCAAAAAATAATTATATTGCCGTCAGATTACTGCTCAAAAGTTAGTAGCCATTGGTGAAATTAAAATTATTATGATGTACAATAGTAAAAAAATTATAAGACAAGTTAAAATATGAAAAAAAAATTAGCAAACACAAAATTATTATAGCTGTCAAAGTATTGTTCAACAGTCTGTTTTTAAACTAAGAGATGCATTTTAAATTCTGCGCACCAAAACTTGCATTTGCCATAGGTGGCTTTGCAGACAAGTTTACACAACCAAAATGCGAAACAATATAAATTTCAACGGTTGTCAACATTCGTCTATGCTTTTGAGTTTTCCTTGTTCTATTGCTTTGTCAAACATAAACAAATAAGTGCTTTTGAGAAGGGAATAATCAGTAGTGTGTAGTTGTTTTTAATATGGATCGAGACCCGACAAGTTCAGTCATATTCACGTCAAAAAAAAACGCAAACGTTAAGATTTGAGACATTTAACGGTAGCTGAAAAGAAGTGTATTTTAAATATGTATAAGTAGCTGCGAACTGATGATGTACCGTCAAACAGGGGGTGAATCGTGACGGTTTTGAGATGCTTTTGTAAATAGCTTTTGTTGTAAAAAAGATAAAAGCTTCGAATCACTGTCAAATTTTAGGTCTCTGTTAAAACTTTAAAACAACATATCGATATCATACCTTTCACTTTGATAGATAATTAAATTTTTTTGTAGGTGTCCCGATTGACCCCGCAAATGGGATCAATCGGGACACCCTATTTATTTTAATAGAAATGATCGATTAATCCCCGTAATAGGGCGTATCGGGAAAAAAAAGTTTAAAAAAATGTTTGTGCAGAAAAAAAAACGAATTAAAACACCAAAAATCACGTGAAAGCGGTTTATTTATAAGCGTACTCTGACTGGTTGCTGCGTTTTTTCTAGAAAATTGTAGAAAGATAATAACTTCAACAGAATTGCCACAAACCTTTTGTATATTAAGTCAAATTATAGCTTTGTTTCAAGCTCCACTAATTTAGAATGCATTGCAAAGTTTAAAAATGCACCAATTGCGTCTGTGGATGTAGAAAGAAGCTCTTCAATTTCTAAATTCTGATAGAAGACAAAACATTATAACCAGCAGCTTAGTTCACGAACATTAAACTAGAATTAATAATTATTTTCATTTGACTTTGATTCTAACACAGGTATCAAAACATTCTGTGACATTTACTGGCTTAAAAATGCTTCTAGTTTACCACCAGAATGATCTAGTGATTTTATGTGATAATTTTTGTAAATGTGGCTTTTTCACTTGCTCTTCTTAGTTTAAAAACAGAGCATAGTAACCGTTTAAACAACAAAATAAAAATAATTATGGTACAAGTGCAAATTAACAATAAACACATTATAGAGAAGTTCATATAAGAAAAACAGTAAACACTAGAAAAATACTATAACCACAGAATAGGTAATATACAGAAGTGTCAGTCAGACAAGGAGTTCGTACCATATCTCTATGCCGTTTTAATGATATCGCAGGCAGTACAAATTTGTCGTTCGCGCAGGTAGAATTTCTTGGTGTCATTATACAGGGTGATTGATCGAGACCGTCCATTAGAAAGATTGGCCCTTCTAGTAATCGTTAATTTCTGTAAAGGTGCATACGTACATAGTGTAATAAAATCTATGCCGTGAAAATATTTTCAAGATGGCGGCACTGCCGGAAACACCAGAAATTGACATCAACTTTCTTATTTCAAATGGAATGGTATAGTTTTCTTTGCACTTTTGAAATCTAAACGTTATTCTAGAGGAACTTTTACTAGTATTACTATTTACTTTAAATTTTAAAATAATACGAAGACATTGATAATATATGTCGACACGAATGAAGAATTTATTACATATACATGAGGTTAAGCAGTTATTTACCAACTAATTGCCTTAAAAACATGTTTTCTAATAAAAAATGAATAGAAAACGTATTTTGCAAATGTATTTCTGAAAATTTTGCTTTGCGTACTCATTATTTATCTAGTTAATCCGGCTCTGCTGACAAAATGGGCCAATGGGGTCCTGCATCAAACCTGTGCGCAGAATCGTGTAGTCGTAGATAATTACCACAAAAAATAAAATCGCGACCATAGGGAAATGCATTGAGTGAAACTTCTGTATATTACCTATTCTGTGCTATAACTGTCAAATTAGTGCCCAAAAAATGGTAAACTATTTGAAGTACGAAATATAAATAATTATTACACAATGTTACAGAAAAGTTCCAATAAAAAAAAAATGTAAAAGCCGAAAAAATTACAATAGCTGTCTTGTAAGTTATTGCCAAACAATTATTAACAATTTAAAGTGCAAAACAAATGTAATTATGCGAAAGTTGACAGCAAAAATGTTACATGAGAAATGCAATAATAACGTTACTTACCTTAAGAAAATATAAAATACAATGGTTGCTATTCTCCCCTACAAAGTTTGAAACACGATCCATAAGAAACTGCTCGGAATATACACCTTTGGCGGCCTTTAGAAACAAATCATATGATTTTTGAAATTCCCCGCAGGTAAGAAAGGAGGCGGCCAATAAGAAATTACCTAGAAAACAATTACACCGTATCGTTACAACGCTATTGTTCTTCGGCCTATTATAACTCACGTGACAAATGATCCCATTCACACCAATCGTTCAAATATCTAACATATTGCTGAAGGCAGATATGCTGTCCGCTGCAGAGTAACCATTCTGCGAGCAATGGATTGCCGTTAATGGGCCACCTAATGTGGAAATTAAACGAAAAAGCGTTAGATAGTCGTTTTTAGGCCGATATCGAATTTGAAATGAACCTACAGTAGAAACGTTATTTTCTCCAGGTATTGAAGTAAAGCGACGTTCCAATGAGGCATGCTGTCCTCGTCGATGTCCATCTTGAATAACATCTTGTGAGCTTCGAAACCGCCGGCAGATCCGATAAATAAATCCATGAGAGATGTCCCGTTCAAGTTCATTTTTAAATTGAAAACGGGAGCGAGTTTTAATGGTGCCAATTTCTGTATAGCTGCATCGCTGTGAAAAATGGGTACATCTTTTTTTTAGATGCTTATTAAAGATTTATGAGTAAGAACAAAAAGTTTTGTTCAATTGAATTATCTTAACGCGTAAGGGAATTTCATAGTTAACAAGCCAAGACGCCGACGATATAGTGAAATTCTAGAAACTTAATTTATAACACGGATGTTGTATAAATGAGTTTCATTTGCAGATTATCTCTGGGGCCGATTTGGCAACAAAGTAAGATGAATATATTTTGTCGTGTTTGTCTAAATTAGTAAAAGGACTGTCAGAAGCAGTAACAAGTTTTATATTTGTAGTAACTCTTACATTTCATATTTTTAAATTCTTTTAAACAACGGAAAATGTTAATCGCTTCTATTTCTCAATTGAAATTCAAATACCCGTTATAATTTCTTCTGAAATGCTGTTCTCTGATTAAAAGCATTGACTATTCAATTCACAAAGGGATAATAATACAAAATTGGGTAGTCTACGTCACAATTTCATTTAATAATTAAAATACCGGGGACAAAGGAAATCAAATAGATCATATCTTGATATCAAGAAACAGATCCACCTTAGTGCATGACGTTAGAAGGTATAGGGGAGCCTGCGCAGATGCGGATCATTATTGAGTTATGCTACAAATGAAACAGAAACTCATAAACAGAGGTAATAAACGACCGAACAAAAAATGGAACTTGGCGGGCTTAATACAAGAAGACGGTGTGCGGCAATTCGAGGGAGAAATTAACAGAAGATTAGAAGGATTAGAACCTGTAATGGTCAATATAGATGAAGAATGGGAAAAACTAAAAACGACTATACAGGAAACCGCGAAAGAAACATTGGGGTTTGGAAAGACGCAAAGTAAAAATGAATGGTTTGATGAACAATGTGAAAACGCAATTCAACAAAAAAATGAGGCAAGACTGAAATGGATACATTCAGGAAAAGAAGAAGATTTAAGAAGGTATAAGTTAAAACGAAAGGAAGCGGAAAAAATTTGTAAAAAAAACTAAGAGCAACTGGTTGAACTCACTAATAGAAAACATAGAGTTGGAAAGTAGGCAAAACAACACAAAAGCCTTCTACAAAAACGAAAATTCCCTATAAGTGTGAGAGCGGTGAAAAATAATGAAGGTACTCTATTGTACAAAGAAGAGGAGACAAAAAGAACATTTTGAAAAACTGTTAAACTGCCCGGAAGAACAGATCCATGAAATACAACCACCAGTAAGAAATCAGAAAGAAGTTCCATGCCCATCATTCGATGAATTCCTAGGAGTAGTAAGAAGGCTAAAGAACGGAAAAGCTCCTGGTAGTGATTCTATCTGCCCTGAAATGATCAAAAAGAGCGGCGCGAACAGCAAAAAAGAATATATGATATTATTAAAGAAATATGGGAGACAGAAGAGGGAATAATAATACCAATCTACAAAAAAGGTGATAAAGAAAATCCTAATAATTACAGGGGCATAACCTTATTAAACACGGCATATAAAATACTGACATCCCTCATCCAAAAACAACAACTCCACAAGCAGACCAAGGATGTGATAGCCGACTATCAGCATGGGTTCAGACGAGGCAGGTCTACTACAGATGCACTACACATTATGAACCAAATCAGTGAAAAATCTTATGAGTACGATATCCCTTTACACTTCATATTTATAGATTATAAACAAGCATTTGACAATGTCGAGAGGGAAAGACTTATTTACAGAAATGAACAACATGGAAATACCACATAAGATCATAAAGCTGGTACAAATGACAATGAAGCAGTCTAAAGCCTATGTAAGGTTAAACGAGGGAGAAACTAATAAGTTCCAGTTCAACAAAGGAGTCAGGCAGGGCGATGCTTTATCAACAACCCTATTTAATCTTGCGGTGGAGAGTGTGGTACGGAGGGTGCAATGTACGGGGACGATACAAACGAGAGCGCAGCAGATCATAGCATATGCGGATGACATTGTCATAATTGAATTCCTCGCCTTGTGATTTCTTTTTATTGTACTTTTCTTTTTTTATTCGCTGCATTTATTTCTCTTTACAATCTGAAAAATTTTCTTGTTGTAAATGTAATTAAGATAAAAAGAAATAAAGACTAAAGACTATAACCGCAAGATCAAAGATAGCACTAACCGACACCTTTATGAGGATAGAGGAAGCGTCAAAACAAATGGGGCTGAAAATCAACGAAGCCAAAACAAAATACATGCAATTTCAACGAGGCAAAAAGAGGCAAGGCAGTGCTATCACAACGTATTCGATGAAGTCAACACCTACAAATACCTGGGCATGCATTTCAACAGCGATATGGACAGAACGGAAATGGCGAAACATCGAATCCAAGAATGCTATAGGGCACTGTATGCTCACAAAAAATTACTAATGCAAAAAAAGATCAGTCGAAGCACAAAAATCAAAATATACAAAACGCTAATAAGACCGGTAGTGACGTATGCAAGTGAAATAATGTGCTTATCTAGCTACGAGGGGGAAAAGCTTCGAATATTCGAAACGAAAGTATTAAGAACTATCCTAGGACCGAAAAAAGAAAATGATATGATGCGTAGAAGAATGAACCACGAACTAGCACATGAAATAGAAAATGGGGATATTGTTGAATTTATAAAATGTCAGCGACTGAGGTAGTTGGGGCCCTGCCCGCTCTCCCAGATTCTGTAGTACGTTATATTCTGTAATGTATTGACTTGTCCGTTAAACTTAACATAGGAAAATACTAACATTGTATGTTCAAAGTTAAAAAAAAAAAAAAAAAAAACTCACGGTATATTATAGTATTAAATATTATGGGGGACAATCATGTAGAGGAAATAATTCATACGTTCAAACAGATACTCACGAAACGACTGACGATTGGGCTGTCACATTACTCAACCAAGTCATCGCTTTGTACGCTTGGATGAGAACAACTGTTTCTGGTATGCATACAGATCTCACAGCTTCCACGAAATTCCACGAGTCCTTATTGATCTTCAATATCATATTCTGCAACGCTAAAAGATTTCGACACAGGGCAAATCTAAAACACAAAAAAAATTATTTATCAAGCGTTTTTTTTGCGCTCCTGTACAGTACTAAGAAATAATTTAGGTCATACCTAATGGCTAATTGCTGCTTTAAAGATTGCGTCACGAACGAAATACCCAACTGGGACGAAAACAAGTGATCTATAGATGCTTGAAGTTCCGCGGGATGCTTTTCATCGTTCGGGACGCATTGTTCCAATCGTAGAAGTTCTAGGAATTTGTGTAGAGCGTTGTATACATCGCGACAGTTGTTAAGTTTAGGTACTATGAAATAGGTGAACTGAAAATTTCTAAATTAAAACTAAAAAAAATCCATTAGTATCTACTGATACCTCCTCGCTCATTCCGGCCATCACTTCGTCCACTATAACTTCCATGACACGATCTGGCGATTTCAATTGGCGTGTTTCATTCTCGAAGGTCACTTTAAACAGATCGCTCAGCTGATTCTCCAGGTGTATTAAAATGTTTGTAAGTTCTATTAAGTCGTCGGTCTCCTCAAATGCTACAAGAAAATTGTGAAGTGTCCTTCATCGGTGAAAAGCTTACAACTTACAAATGCTAAGCTGAGGATGTTGCGTAAACTGATCTCTGGTAATATAGTTGGAGCAAGTAAATAAATGTTCCAGTATATCCAGAGGTCGCAAGATGGAATAGGTTGCTTTTTTCAAGAGTACAGCTCCGGCAACCGCTGGTAATAAGAGGATACCCAGAGGTCTCAATCCTGATACGTGATACTGGACACAGCAGGAGTAAAACCGCGACCAACACCTGAAAATATTAGTTTTTCTGCGTCGATCAATCAGATTTCACGCCTTGGTTTAACTTAACTTTGTTTAAAAATCAGACTAATATACAAAACATATTTGGCATTAATGATATTCCGAGCTATATACAGGATGTAGCGCCTAGACGCCTCGGACCATATCATACACCAATATCTTTTTTTATCGCTAGAGCATTTTCAAATTAATTTGTAAAAATTAAAAAGACCAGAGGGTCTAAGATCGATCCCTGCGGCACACATGTGCAAATCTTCCGAATTTTAACAACCAATTGAAAATTGCCAAAATAGCAAAGATGATTTTTCAATTGTAGCTTGATAAAGGCCAAAAAGTGGTTGAAACGAATACAAAAAATATATAACTGCTCAAACTGACCTAAACCTTTTCTTTAAAGCTGTATTGTTATTCTTTAACGTTGGCACTACATGTATGAATTGCTGTCAAAGTTGTTTTTTGGCGGAAATTTTATTAAAATTATTGGTTTTGATAGAAAACAATAACAGATATAAGTATATACTTACCAATCCGCACAATCTAAGTAGTCATCATCACTGACTTCTGATTCTTGCAATTCGGCCTGTATTTCGTTTTCCACTGCCATACAAACGCGTTGTTTTAACGCCCCAATCGACAGATTAATATCCCCAGTAACCGGTGATTTTTTATATATCTACAAAAAGTTTCACGTACTATTTTAAAGTAACAGTTTAAAAATGTACTCACACTCAACGCTTTACTGATTATATTCAACGAGAATCTTCCAGGATAAAAGATATGTTCCAAGTACATTTGTTTCGGATCGAAGTTAGGATTCGGGGATACTTCATTCGAGTCCGGCAAGGATTCCAGATTCACGGGGATCCAATGAGAACCCTTTTCACTACTGCCGGAGAGAGTGGCCGTATATACGCTACATTCTCCATCCTCCCCGCGCCATACCGACCAAATACGCTTCGATGTCAGCGCAAAATCGACCAAATCCACCTGGAAGAGACTCAAATGCTCCATGAACACTTCAACCTTACAGAGAAATTCAGTATATAACTCACTCCCGGGGAATAGAGAATATTCAGCTTAACTAATTTGATCTGATTTCCGTTAATGATCGGTTTCAGTATGTGGAACTGACATTCGGAGGCAAAATTTAAAACTGCCCCCAGTACGAAGTCGGTTTCGTTGTCATCTACCGCCTTTCTCAAGCTATGGTTTTGCGCTAAAACGTCAGTAAATTTAAATGGCGTCAAATAATCGTGTGAATAGCGTTCAAACTTATTTCAAAGCAGCACATACCTCCCAGAACGGTGTTACTATTCAGCGTTTCTGTTAAAATATCACTGACAGCAACACACTGGCACTTTGTGCACGACCAGATCCTTATATGACCGTTTCTACACAACGTTAAGGCATATGTTTCCAATCCTACGGCGTGAAGGACAACACTGGCCACTACATTTCCATCGCTGGTCTTTGATCTGCATTGCAAAATTAAAAAAAAAATCTGAATACGTAAAGCAATGGCAATAACATTATTTTTTGGTTTTTTAGTAATACCCCGAAGAAACAGCCTTTTAGTATAGATTTTGCAATTTTCTATGCCTTTTCTGTATATCTAGTTATCAATATAACCTTCCATATTTTAATTAACAATTTTGGTCGAGTTATGTGAAAATTAACCACTTACTGCACAAGTCGGAAATTGATGTAGGTAAATATATGTTGGCAGTATTTCTAGACTTTCGTAAGGCATTTGAGACAAAAGGCAGAAACATTCTAATAAATAAGTTAGAAGGGATCGCGGGATTTCTGGTATGAGTTTAAACTGGATCAAAAGTTATTTCAGAAACCGAACTCAACAAGTACAATACAATGATAATGTTGTATCAAAGACAAGTTGACAATCTGTTCTACGAATATTAAAGAGAAAATCGTTAAAATATATTACATCAGGGTTTTAAAAACGCTTAATAGCTACTTTTTTCTTACAAGGAAAAAACCTTTACCCGCCTTTTTATATAATTAGTTCACTAAAATTTATTTTAAAATAAAAAAAGAAAGTGGAATATTTGATTTTTGATTATTCTGGATCTTCTTGTTTGTATTACAGAAAATATTATTTATAGTAACTTTCATGTTGTAAATAAGCCACAGATTTTTCGACAAAAATAACTTAACTGATACTTGAAAGTTTATCTTACTTTATCCATTAAGCACTTAATCCATAATTAAAACATTAATATCAACATTTTTAAATTAGTTTTAGTGATAATTTGATAATGATTATAGATAATATTTAAGAAAGGCTCACCTAAATTTTTCAGCTAATCCATATAAAAACCTCGGCACAATCGATTCAAATTTCAACTCCACTGATACACAAGAACCAGTTTTTAATTGTTTAATTAATAAAAGATCACCAGATAAATATGATAGAATAAAATATGCCTCTTCTTCAGACCAGGTAAACCAAGAAGCAGCGCAATGAGGTAATTGCGACCCTAAGAGCGAATTTCACATTTATTTTAAATCACCTAACAAAAATTCACAACTCACCTGCGCTACTGGGATTCGTAATAATATGGAAAGTTGATGGATTTTTTGCTTGCGCAACTGAAGCTTCGGAAAAAATAGATGGTACTACCAAATCAGGATGTGTGCCTAATAATTCGTCCTAAAAGTTCATTCGTACTTCACTGACGAATAGATTTGATATACTTACTTGTCGATGCAATCTATCAGGATGTGGAAATACCAATCTATGTATGCTGCATACTGTCGGAACTAACACTATGATGTTGGTAGAAGTTTCATGTATCGATATCCCATCTAATATTGGTGTATCCACAAATCGATACCTAATTGCATTCCCAGCTAACGAAACATCCAAACTCTGTTCTATAATCTCTAAGACATCGTGTATTATTCGCCTAAAAAGATGAAGTATGAGCATACCTTCCTTCACATCTCATAACATAAATTCAAACCAATAAATGAATCTATTTCTTGTATAAGGTTTAGACGAATCACGATAACAATAGCCATTGGACCTTTCCGCAACTTTAATATCCTGTAAAGTACTTTGTCGTCCGCCTACGTACAATAAAAATAAAATCGTAAAGATTTAACCTAACCTATAAAGCAAATTATATACCGGTATTTAAAGTGATTTCCTTCCACTTTTCTGTTAAACTTTGATCGGTAATTACTTCTCTATAACTAAAATTATACTCAGCCATGCTTATTTACTATTTTAAACTAAACCACTAAACAACTAATATACACAATCGTAAAATGCCATCCCTGATATAAAATTGAAACCGCGTTTAAATTCCAGCATGTCCAACCGTCAAACTAATTAATAATTCAAACTCAAATGCACGCAAATCTTTGATGGAATTTATATCAAAGAATCAAAAATTTTCTTGAACTCTTAATAACAGCATTCTACATTATTCCTCTTGAATATATTTATAAATATTTATTAAAACAATAATTATTATTATTAATTAAAGGTAAAATAAAAAATATAAAGAAGGCAACTCGTTACCGCCCAACGTGCAATAAAAATTCCCTACAATTGGTTTATTCCACGCTTACCAACTCTGACCTCCCGCAATCGTTTGGATAGGTGAAGTCGAAAAAATATGATTTTTTTATTACAAATACAAAAAATACACATTATACGTGTATGTATAAAGTAGATTAGATACATTACTTTTGCTTTTGCATCAACAAATAACACATCCGCAGGAATATAAATGTTGTATATGATAAATAACGTAAATTAAAAATTCATAGTCGATATTCTACTTTATTCGCACACGTTTAGCAAACTTTGCCAGAAAAAAAAAATGGGTTTCTATGTTTGACGTTCCGAAGAACTATCGAGTTAAACAATTATAAATCCATGAGAATGTCGGCAATTATTTTTAAAAACTTTATAAATAGTTATTTTAATATTTCTGTGTTGAAGTGACTAAAAATAATTGCGGGAAATTTAAATTTGATAATTAAAGCGAGGAAGGAGGCACGATAGTGTAATGATTCTTCAATTTATCTTCTTTACATTAAAACAAAGTATATTAAAAAAACTATTATCAGAAAGTGCGATTTAAAGCTGAAACTGCCTAAATACTTTATGAAACGTGTTTTAATGCTATTTTCTATAATTAACGGAAGAAATTAAATCTGTGAATGAAAAACATCTATAAATTTTATTCGTTTCTTTATAGCTCTTTTCAAAATAAAAAAGTGTTTTTATCTGTTTAAAAAATATTTGCTGACGGTCAATTTACTCATAACCTCAAACTACTGCAATTTGTGATCCAATGTGACCAACCCAAAAAATAATCCACCAAAATGCGATTATCAAAACAGTCATATAAGTGATTTTATAATATGTGTACTGTATTAAAAACGCGAATTACAAAAATATTATATAATTTCTAGAAACAGTACTTTTTGAATTACTTCTTTCTCGGGAAATAAATTATTATTTTAATGAGATATGTATTCTACCCTTTTAGCGGGCCTATCTAAGTAAATAAAACAGTTTGCAATGACATTGATAGGTCAATTGATAGTGCGAATGGCTACACGATGGATATTTATGAATCAAATGTGTGATGTGTGTAAACACATTATCAAATTCATATGGTGTTCATGTATTGCTATGAATTCATAGTAGTTGCAGGAAAAATGCAGTCACATACACATAATAATAATAATAACTCCTCACGATTTTTGCTAGTTAAATTTGGAATTGATTCAGCTGGTATTTATTGTATATGTAGCTTTATGCTTTATGTATGTAGTATGCAGGGCCTAGTAGCCTTATTATATAAGTGTATATCGAGATTGGATCGTTATAATTCTGCCTCATATTTATGTATTCACTGGTATTCACAAAATACTTTGCATCAAGGGAGATCACATATTTATCTTTATTTCCGTATGATTATTTAGTATTTGTTTATGCTCGCAATGCAGCGTCCAAAAATGATTACGAGTTAAAACAAAAACGCTACCCCTCCTCACTCTCTCTTGACTGTGACAAACAAATATAAACATTTCAACTATATCCATGTAATTTATATTTTGCTTGTTTAGTTTTCGTCACATATCAAAATTAAAATGAATTTCTGCATGTTTTACTTTTCGTTTATTTTTGTTATAGTAAACAGCAGATGTGCCTTATTACATACGTCATTTTAATGTGGCACAAATAAATCAAATCCCTTGAAAATAGCGGGAATTAAACAATTATCTATACTATCACTCAAAGAAATTCGGACAAAAAACGCTCAGAAGTGGAGTATTAAATATTATAATTTTTTGCATGTTTATGACCATTCGGACACAATGAGAATCCACAATATATACAGAGTGTTTCAAAAACCACTCATCCGGTATCGCTTTTTTCGCGATGTGTTATATACGGAAAATTTTTGTAACAATAAAAGACCACCTATCACGTATCCTTTAATAATATTTCAATCTTATGAGCAGAAATTTTTAAGTTAGAATTTAATATCACTCTACTATAGCTATGAAAATGACAAAACAGTTTTGACAATTATTACAACATAGCATTAACGTTCAAGGCAATTATAAGTTCAAACAGAAAAAAAGATATAATATTGGATTGGCGAGAAAATGTGTACTTAGCATTACAAAATAAATTCAATAAATAAGTTCAACAAATTGAAAATTCATCAATCTACAGCATTTTTTACTTTACTTGGACCCACAAATGTGCTTATAAATACATTATTGATTGGTATGCAAGTAATTAATAGTTAAAAAAAAAACTATTGAATATAATCACTTAATACTCATACCCATGGAGAATCAGATTTTGTTATCAACATTTTTGTCGCATTAATCTAGCTGCAGTATAGATCGTCAGAAAAAGATAATGAACGAGTGATTTGAAGTGACAGTATAGGAAACCATGGGAAACACTGAACAGGGCAACGGATGATGTCAGTTGCAGTCATTTACCGCACTGTTGCTAACCCCAGGTAAATTTCTCTATTTTTAGAGAGATACGAAAACGTCTAGGGAAACAGGAAAACCACACTAAAACCACCTAAGAAAAAATTATCAAAAATTATTGTGTCGGAAAAAGCAATTTACAAATAACCGTAATTACTAAAAGCTAACAGCAACTTTATAGTTCCGTTATTTAAGCTTGCCAAACTGGATAAATAGTATATAAAAAGTCCCGCATAACATGCATTATTGAATTAGGTACTTTAAAAAAAAATTACGAATTAAAACTTTGTTTGGTAATTTATTGTTTTATGTTTTATATCTGGAGAAAATTAATTATCCTCGCTAGCATTCAGTTGACGATGTGGTAGATAGCATAAGTTGTAAGTATTATTTTTGAATTTAGAATTCGAAAATGAAATAATGCACGCAGTAAGCAAACGTTTAACTACTTTTGGGCCATCTGCATAAATAAGCATATTTTTGAATTATGCAGAATTATGAAATTTTCGTAGAAAAACATTTTCCTGTAATAAAAGTGGTAGGTAATAAGAAAATTTCTGGTTTCCTAGAGTAGGTGTATAAAGTCCACGTTTTAATTTTTATTTAAAATAAACAACAGCAAGTTGCACACTGTCGTAAAGATGACAAAATAAACTTTTTCTAATTGGATGTTGCAATAAAGCTAAAACAAAAGACGACGCAGTGCTGAAATGAATTTTACCGCACACTGTGCTGTAATGAGATATTAACGCACTAGATGGACTCTTACCGGAACGTAATATAGGCGATTAATGTACAAATTAGAAAAAAATACTGTAAAAAACGTGTGCCACAATGACTTGTAATGCTCGTACTTTTCAAACTTGTACACGCATTACATAAACGTCATTGTGACACTTGTGTTTTAAAATACGATTACGAATATGTATATGCAAGACACCCATATTGCTATTTAAAAGAATCAAAGATAGCGGCTTATGTCGAACGATATTTATCTTAGTGAAAATTTATTTATGTCAGAATATTCAGAAAAAAAATCTAGTTTCAGTGTACAAAATTTCAAAGTTGTGGATCAAGTAATCTGAGTGCTAGAGAATTGCGTCAAACTTTTTGACAACCTTGTATATCGATATAGTAATAATTTTGATTTACTAAATTACTTAAATATTTCTTTTATTGATATTATAATATTGGCTACTATGATATAAGACAATTGGCCACACTGCTTAGGTTCCCAAACACAACAAAACAGTCTAAAAACTATAGTTTTTTTTTAATAGTTACGATATTATTTGCAATTAGTTCCCGACATCCCTAAAATTGTCAATGAACGAAAACTAAACAAGAAAACCACACACGCGAAAGATAAAAGCGAAACAATAGTGATAAATATGTTAATTTTGTCATGGATCATTCGTGATTCGTGTAATACTGTTTTGTTTGGAAATATTTCAGTACTGCCAAATATCTATCGACGTCACACTTTTCTTCCCTTTGCCTGAAATTCTGCGGGTGGTAGTGTATATTGCTAATTATTTCGATTACACAGGATGCATACGTTGGAATCTATAAAGGAATAATTATTAATTGTTATTACGTTTTGTTTAATAGTAAATTAAGTATTGAATAAATATAGTATTAAAATTTCCCAACACAAATTCAACATCCACGTGTTGTAAATTTAACTAGCTAATTTACAGGAATATATGGAATCGACTAGGTCGTTTTATAATGGTATTTTACATTAAAACCTAGCGAATTGTAACAAATATTAAATGATAATTTGTGGCAGGATCTTATTTTAAATAAATCTTCGACTGCGCACGCGTCAAGTTATTCAGCCACCCTGCCGTCGCCGCACTCGCACAACCGAATACAAGTCAAACTCCGTTTTTGCCGATGGTAGGTTTGTCCTGTTTGTTGCGTGTTGATTCGCCGCTCTTCCCAAGGAAACAGTCTTTCGATTCTGCCGGAATGTGCGTAGTGAAAACTGTCTAAATTGATTCTAACGAACGCGGTAAGTAATTGTGCAAAAGTTCTCCGTACCGGCGTCACTTCAAAAGCGAAATAGCAGGTAAATTATTATAAGGTAATCGAGTCGTAGCGCCTGTTAGATGAATGCGTGTGTGATTTGCGACACCTCCGAATTGTCGTGCGATATTGTACTTCTTCTTCTGCATTCAAATCCGCTTTATTTTAATATTTCAATTTAGAGACGTGACAATGTGGGCGCGAATACGCGTATTCACGCAATTATATTCGTCGGAACTGGTTTGATAATACGCGATATAAAGCAATAAGTAAAATGCGCGTTGTGTCGCTATTATAATAGTTTTTCGTTTTGTAGGGAGCGGTTTGTAGTTTTCTCAAACAATCGCAAGTACTAGCCAGATACGTGCGAATTTTCTTTTATATTCGCGACTATTTACCACTGAATAAGACAAATGAGTGAGATTAAGTATCAAACTCATATTCTCGAGGCGATTGACCAGCTGAGGCGTCGGAAGGCCAGGCCTGACGCTGATCGAATATTTAATTCGCTAACGAGGCGACATTCGATAGGCTTTACCGATGCGAAAACCGCATTAGAAAAATGCGTCGAAAACGGCGTTGTACTGAAAGTGGAATATAAAGGGAACATCAGCTATCGGAACGCTGCGAAAAAATTCTCGCACCTTAAGCGCGACAGCCAGGGCGAGGTAATAAGAGACGTTACCAAACCGAATAAAAATTTCACCGGTCTTTTAACAAGAGCGATCGCGGAATTAGTATTACTAGAGCCCGATTATCTGGAGTTAGGCGTACCTGGTGGTGAATTGATTAAGAATATTCTGTCGAGAGATAGCGTACGGTACACCAAGAAGTATGTGTCCATATTATTAGACAAAGAGGTCGAGAGTGGAAGTTTGATAAAGATGGAAAATGGGAACTTTCTCGTGGGCCCTGCGAAAAACGACGTTCCAAAATTCGAAAATAATAAATTACCCTTGAATTTCACCGGCGAAAATCACGAAATAATATTCGGCGACGTGAAAATAAAAAAGAAGCCCGGACCCAAACCAGGAGTTAAAAAGGAAAGAAATATTGACAGTTTCGGTAATTTAGGTGGAAAACTTGACAGTTCGAAATTGCGTGTAGGAGGAAGGCGAAAGGTATTTATTTTATTAGCGTATATTTGACGTTTAACGCTTTTGATAAATATTTTATTTCATGTTGTGGGATATTAGACATTTGTTGAATTTTTAACAAATAATATGGTATTTATTTATAATAATTTTTGGTAAATATGTTTTTTCCTAATAATTATCTTAAAAATTTTTAGAGAGCAAAGAAGGTGTTTGATCCTTCAGATAATAACATTCCAAAGAAAAGAGGTCGTCCTGTTGGGTCATTGAATAAATCAACCATAGAAAAGCAGCTGGCCAAGTTAAGTGACAATGATTCTAGACCCGAATCGAGATCCTCGAGTAATAGCCATAGAGAACAAGGCGGTGTATGCTCAGTATGTCACTTGCAAAATAAAAAGGGACCAAATGATCGCATGATTGCCTGCAGAGAATGCAGTAATAAAGGTTAGTGTTTTAACTTCATTTCTTTAAAGAATTCTTTTAAAACTTAACCTACTTAAGATAATTATCCAAAACCAGGTAAGTAAATACAGTAGAATGCCGATTATATGTTTGCTAGCCGAAAATGAGGTCTTGAATGGTAAAATAAAAGCATGAATAAATGTTCTGAAATATATATTGCGGATAGAAAATATCTTGCGGTTTGAAAATAATTCATGTGATTAATTTCTTAGATAATTAGAAATTGATTTAAAGCTAATTTATAAATTACTATGCAAACAATAAACTAAATAGAAAAGAGCTTGTGTTTGTAAAGATAATTCTAATTGTAAATAATATACAGTGTGTTTCAAAAAGCATGTAGGATTTTACGAACTAATAAAATTGAAATAATGCAGAACATTTGAGCAACTTTAAAATCTGCCCCAAAATCTAATAAATATCTTCTAACTTGATGGTGATATACCTATATCAAAAATAATATAATTATATATTTATTGCTCCTGGAACATGCTTTATGCATTGCATATTTCTGCATTTACTTAATCTGCTTATTAAGGTTTTGTTTGATATATGGAACTAATAAAAATCGTAGATTAGTGGTACTCTTAGTTATTTTGAGTTCTTATCAAGTTTTATTGAAATTTACGTGAAAAATTCGAGCAATTTTGTTGCATTTTTGCGATCTGCCTGGTCAATTAGGACTTGAATTGAAACTATTCTAGAAATAACATTTTTAGATAATTAATACTTCAAATTAAGACATTTTTTTCATTTGATAATTGTCAAACTGAAAAACTAGTTATTGAAATTGATTTTTTTTTGTAAAGATGTTTTGTCGATAATTTTTGGTAACATCCAACAAAAGATTTAATCTGCCACCTTCACTACCCATTTAACGTGTAAAGCTTTCATAACCTAGTTTCAAAAGTGTCTTAAATTTTCGTAATTCTTGCTGCAATTGTATGGCTGATTGGAGTCATCCTAATGCCCCTATATAATATCGATTCACCACAAAGTAATATAATTTCTGTTTTATTTTGCAAAGAAAACACCTTAGCTACCTACATAATATTAAGTACACAAATCAGTATGAATAATACAGGGTATATCCTTAACACACTGATGAAAAATAGTGTTGCTAAGCATCTGTCACGCACTAAATAGTAATAGTCTATTAATCTAACAGACCCTTACAGGTATAAGATAGGTCAAAGAAAAACAATATATATAAATTATAATAATCTAAAAAAGTGAAAAGTTGGAAATTTGATAATATAATTGCTCATGTACAAAATTGCTATAATTATTAACTAATTATAATTTAGAATAAACTACCTATATGTACAACACGAAAGAGTCATCTAAATTATAAAATACGTTATTTTAAAGAAATTCTAATAGTTATTTCTTGAACAATCTACATACAAATGAAAATTACTGTTCTTTATAAAAGCATCCATATTGATTTTAAGACGTAGAGTGTATACAGGCCAGTTAAAGTAAGAATACGCAAGAATGAAAAGTACGAGGCGACATAAAGTACGCTTTAAAAGTCCATTCATAATTCTTAGAGCCAATTTCTGTAATCGAAATATCTTTTTACCACACACAGGACGCACCCCAGAGCGATATTATGTATTTTAATTTAGATTAAAAATTGGAGTCATCATAGTAACTCAAAGTGACATTTTAAATTCATTACTTTCTTTAGTGTGAATGTAGCAAAGCATGTGAATGGTAGGTACATAAATTTCCAACCAGTTTAACATATCTTGTTAATGTATGCCCAAAAATTAAACACTTTGTACCTGCTGGATGAATTGATTCTTATAAGGCTGAATTTGTGTGTATTGCTAATACTAGAGCTGAAATGCATAAATATAGTTCTTTCTTTATTTACGTAAAGTACTTGTTATGAAACCACTGAGAGAAAGCATCTAGCAAAACTTGTGTTCTTAAAAGAAACACACTAGGAAACTAGTATCATCCGCATACAATTCAACACTGTATTCCTTTTTCCCATTGTCATTAAGAAGTCGTAAGGTAAGGGATCAAGCACTGAGCGTTGAGGGACGCCTTTCTCAATTTTGTAATCTTTCCTTTCTTTCCAGTGAGAAGTAAGTCCTGTACTTTTCCACTTATTCCGTAGTTGTTCTCATCTGGTGGTCAACTAAATCAACAGCCTTGCTTAGTGAATTGATAAACTCAATCATTGCGGTTCCCGTTGATGATTTTTTTTTTGTAAAACTATGTTAATAGACGATCAAAATATTGGAGTTATTTAAAAATGATGTTAATCTTTCACATACAATTTTTTTCATTATGTTAGATGTTAATTAATTTAATTACTTTTCATTTTCAGCTCATTTCAGCTGTTTAAATGGGGAAGATATGATGCTCAGGATGTACCCTGACAACACTTGGCAATGTCCCCACTGCAAGACGTGTGTAGTTTGCTACGAGACATTGAAAGCTGTAAGTGTTTTTTTCGTTTTGTCTTTTTTTTTAAACACGCAAGTATTAATCGTATTGTTAGATTCTCGGATTTTAAATAAACCCCCTTTATTTTTTATCTGTATCGTATAGTATACGTGCTACAAAAATCATTAGCAATGATTTGGCACAATACACTAGATCAGTGGTTCTCAACCTTTTCTTCGCCTAGCGCCCACTTACTGGATTTTGTATAGATCCCAGCGCCCACTGCAGAAAATCGCGAAGGGACACGTCATGGAGTACGACTATGGATTATGGACTAGTTAACCTGGGCACAGTAATTAAAACAACGCCCACGTTGAGAACCACTGCACTAGATACATAAAAAAAAGTGTTAAGATCATTTTTAACAATTGAAAAAATAATTTAATAAATCTTATCAACAGTACGTGCAGATATTAAGACTTGTTTAAACAGATATAATATCAACGATAATTTGCAATATTATTGTCTTTTCATTATTCGAATTTTCTGCTTTATTTTAGGGATATCTCGCTGTCTGTTCCATATGCGCAGATGCATATCATATGGGTTGCCATCAGCCTAGGATCTTGGAAAAGATTAAACCCGGTTTAAAGTGGTTATGCATCAATTGTCAGATGCCCGAGCAATTGGCTGTCGATGATATTCAATCTGGATTTAGCAACTTGGATGCGTTGCGTAAAGAAAATCGTAAGAAATTTTTGCAATTTTAACGCAATTATTGTCAATCCTTTGTTTTGCATTTTGTCAAATAATTGGCATTACTTTTTGAATATGGAAATTCTTCATTTTTGTTAATTCTAAGACTAATGGCCATTTTAATAATAAACTTTAATTATTCCTCACTGAACTTTAATTTAAAATTACTATAAGAGGGGGCTTTAAAGAGGGCACTGTAATCGTTTATAATTAATTTTTCGTTCTCCTTATGCAATGTTATTCCTAAAGATGTCGCTTTTAATTAGATTAATCAGATCCTGTAAACTGTCTATCGTAACGTCTCTTTACATTTTCTTCACCCAACGGTAATTGGCTCAAATTTGGCAGCTGACTTATAAATGGTTATAAGATTGATTTTTGTTGTTCATTGTGATGCCGTTTTCTGCATTACCTACCTTACTTTTCGGACCCTAAAAGAATTTTAATCCATTATATCATTACAGGAGACAGCGTTAGTCCAACCTCCGCCTTTTCCGACCACTCCTCCGGCAATTACAGATCCTCACCGCTACTTCCTTCTCCCACCCCGCCTACCTTAAGCCCACAAGCGCATCTAAACGGGCACAGAGCCGCAAGTCCCGCTTACTCCATCAAATCCGAATCGCACAGCTTCAAAGATCTGGACTTAGACGAGAACATCGACCCTTCGATTCCGGACGCTTCTAATTGGACCTACGACGAGGTGTACAACTATTTCGCTCAATATTTTCCCGAGGAGGCGAAGGTCTTCAAGGAGCAAGAAATTGACGGACCGTCGTTACTTCTGATGAAGAGAATCGACGTGTTGACCAGCCTCAAGTTGAAACTGGGCCCGGCTTTGAAAATTTACAGGCACGTCGTGAAATTGCAAGTCAGACGGGATGATCCGAAATTGTATTGGCTGTAACGATTGTTTTTTCTTTTTCTGCATCTTTGTATTGATTCGTTTCTTTTTTCCACGGTTGAATGTTGTATATACCATTTTAACTAATTCATACTTTTAATGTTTTAATTCTTTATACAAATTGTTTTTTTTTTAAAGTTAATTGAATATACATATATACTTGTGATGATGTTGTATATAATATTAGTCTATTTGAAATATATAATATATTTATTTACTATTTCTTTTTTTCGTTTATAAATGTTGTAGATTTCGGCTAGTGGATTCAAATTCTGTCTCAATTTCAGTACACGATATAAAAATATATATCAAAAATTAAAAAAATAACATCTCATTCGCATTTTGAATATTCACTATTTGAAAATATACAGTGTAACGTTTTTCCGATGATTAAAACGTTATCGGAGTTCAAATAAACAACACAGGCGATATACATTAAAGTAAATTGATTTATTTGCACACTAACGACAATTTAAGTAAAGTCAAAGAAAACAAACTAAATAATCTGATTAAACACTTTAATAATTAATCAGTTTTTTACGTTTACTAATTATATTCACTATTTTCATTCCCTTTTATCTTGTACGAATCTTCGATTTAACCGGCTTTACTATTTCGAATCAACTAACTCCTGTCCAATGCTGCGCCGTATTCAAATTTCCCGCTACTATTTCTAGGAATTTCTCGGGCTACCTTGATGTTTCTCGCATTAACAACAAATCTATTTCATATTGTGTACAGAGCACCATTCTGCCCTCTGATGTTTCGTACCGGGGTAAAGCGCAAAATACCACGAAATAGGACTTTTCAAACACCGTTTTTAGTACTTTTTTTCATTTAATAAAACAATTTATGCCCATTTTGGAGTCAGAGAGAGATGCTCTATCCGTTAATATGCATATATCGGCGGGCTGTCTGTGGGAGTTTAGCCCTATAATATCCTTAACTGATACATTCTTTATACTAACCATGGATAAGGACGCTAAGGTAAGTCAATCAATTGTAAGTATAGTGTTTGAATCAATATCATCCATTCTATATATATATATATACTAGCTGATATGTTCAAATACATCGAATCCATTATGTATGTTAACCTTAAAGTTAAAGTGAGTTAAAGTACCATAACATAACCAACAAAACTATATTGTATGTGAATTATATTTGTATTATCGATGTTTACCGGCGTAAGATTATTGGCATTAACGTCTAGATGCTTAAATCAAACCTATAATAATTACGCGAGGTGTATTAGTCAGTATGGAAGATGTAATATGTTTACCATTTTGGAAGATCAAAAATCATCTCCTTACAAGTTACAATTCGTAAGGAATTACGCTAAATCTAAAGATAAGAAAAAGGACAAAGGTTTGTATAAAACTAGTTTAAATATGATTGATCTTGTTAAGAAAACCAGTCGCTGTAGGAAAAGCGAAAGTACATTTAAACGAACACCAATTGAACGAAGTGATCAATGTTGAAACATTAAGAAACCACTTCCAAAGACCACTTGATATTCTGAAGGAGGAATTCACTAAAAATTTGTCCATTAGAACTAGTGGTGGTATATATGTGTTTTATTAAATATACATAATATGTACAAAATGTTAGTTTTCCAGGTACTATTGAGAATTTAATTGTAAATTTTGATGGACAGGATTATACCTTGCAGGAGCTTGGTCAAATTGTTAGGAAAAATCCGTCAATGTTTGTAGTAAATATGTCGGTGTTTCCACAAGTGATTCCAACAGTTATAAAGACTTTGCAAAAGTCTGGTATGAATTTGAATCCACAACAAGATGGAACCACTTTGTATATACCAGTTCCTAAGTATGTTTAGTGAAAAAGTCTCAAGATGGCACTGTAGCACCCAGCCACCTAAATTTGCGAGCGCCATCTTGAGCCTTTCTGACAATTCTATATTTAATTTATTGTAATTGAATAATAATAATATAATAGAAGTAATTATTTTGTATTGCAGGGTCACTAAGGAACATAGAGAAACTTTAGCTAAAAATGCTAAGCAGCTATTTATTAAATGTAGAGATAACATTAAAGATGTACAAATGAAACATGTAAAAGATCTGAAGAAGAAACAAAGCATGTCTGAAGATATCATAGCGCAAACAGAAAAACAAATATTAGCCTTAGCTGATATTTATATAAACGAGGCTCAAATGGTATACAATAATAAGTGTAATGAATTGTTAAATAAATAATACAGAAGTAGTTAATCCTTCATTTTTATGCTTTATATTAATTCACAAATTCAACATTATATCCAAAACCAATTTGGAGTGGAGAAGTTGGAAAAATGAAATAAAAAAATTAACAGCATCTTAATTTTAAATTTAAATTCCCGCAATTATCTTTGGCGACTTTAGCCTTTCAACGTTGGTTGCACTACTTCATTGAAGTTACTAAATGTAAGTGCGGGAAATTTAAATTTGGTTCCTAAGGGATTTAATTTGGGGTTTATGCATAGAAGAATGTGTCTGAATCCAATATAACAACTTCAATTTTTTATAGATATTTGCAAGTAATCATGAAAGGCGAAACCTGTGTGAAAAAGATTTTTATTATTCTTGAATAAAAACGTCTCCTTTTTCCTGTTCTGCTAATTCCAGTTAACTAATGTAATTTATTATTTCAATACGTGGGTAAATGCGTACTTTTAATGACAGTTTTTAAAAAATTATGCAAATTGAACAGACCTAAAAACAACATAACCTCACCAACTAACCTAAATGTCAAGATTGTCAATAAGTAGTGTGTCAAATTTTGTATTTCTTTAGATATGTCTAAACCATTTAAACTAAGCTGCACTTTACTCGGACATTCACTGGACGTGCGAAGTGTGTACGCAACTAATAATAATTTTATTGTAAGCGGTTCTCGTGATAAAACAGCCAAATTATGGAAACCAAACGGGTACTTTTTAGGTTATGTCGATTACGAGGCACTTATTTACGTTATCTTCGCAGATTTAACACCGGATACACAGATACAGTAACGTACCAAGACCAGAAGAATTTCGTAGCCAGTGTGCTGTATTTAAATCCTTCGAAGGGATTTCCGGAAGGATTAATTATAACAGGCGGAAATGACAATATAATTCTGGTCTACAGGCCCTCAGAACCGTCTGCCATGCTGACGATCACTGAACACTCAAATACGGGTGAGAAATATGTAATTGACAGGCCATGATTTAATATTTCATTACTTTAGTTTGTTGTCTGGCCAAAGGTGTAGAAGAGAATACATTTTTAAGTAGTTCGTGGGATACGTCTGCCAAATTATGGAATTTAACCAACATGCAACATTCCGCCGTCACTTATTCTGGACACATAGCGGCTGTTTGGTCTGTCGTAGAGTTATCTAATAATAATATTGCCACAGCATCTGCTGATAAAACTGTAGCTTTATGGCTAAAAAACGGACAGAGATTTCAAACTTTGACAGGTATTTATTTATTTTTAGTGGATTAGGTGTCTTGACTTGTGTCTGCTAGATGGCGCATATCTGGGAATGACTGGGATGATTTGCAATAAGAACTCTGACGTAATAGCTATATGACTGAATGTAGTATTTGGAAATGTTTTTAATTCTTTTCATTGCTTTTGCCCTGTTATATATGATGACATTTATACAGACAATGTATTTGTAATTATTTAATTAGAAATTTTTTAGGTCACACTGATTGCGTTCGCGGTTTAACAGATTTCCCAGAACTCAATTATTTTGCCAGTGTCTCCAATGATGCATCCATTAAGTTTTGGACATATGCAGGTGAAAACATTGAGACGTTATATGGTCACACAAATTATATTTACAGGTAAAATTATACCTAATAGTAGTTAATAATGAGTAATTAGTTTATGAATAAATATATATACTGTGTAAGTATTTTAAAAGCTGATATACTTATACCAAACTTCTTTTATTTGAAGTTGATAGATTAAATAGAGAAATTAGATAATAGATGTAAAGGCAAAATTGTAGAAACTTAACTAAGGGTCGGTATTTCAATCTCCTAATAAGAGTATCTAATAACAATTCAGCTAATGTATATAGGAAAAATGTAAGGTTATTTCAGTTATTCAGCTAATAACTTTTATTAGGAGTTTGAAATACCGGCTCTAAGAAAAATTGACAAATAATTCCTTTACTGTGTTGCCAGATGTCCCGATAGCGACTGAAATAATAAAATAAATGGGAACACCAAATTTTTTTAATATAACTTGAGAGATCTCAACATTTTCAATAGAAAGATTCAATATTGTGTTATACGACTAAAAGAAAATCTATGCGTGTTCTAAACTCTATATGAGGCATGATCAGCTTCTTCCAAACCTGGAACTTTTATGATTTAATGTAGAAAAACAAAAAGAGGCAAATATGATGCTTCTGAAGAAAATATTGCTTTTATTGTAAAAAATTCTTATAAATCTATGTAAGCACAAAATTGCACATAAAGCAGGTTGTTCTCAGTGAAAGTTGTATAAAATTTTAAAAGGATATAAATTTAGTTCATGCAGAAAGGTGAGCATTTCAGGAATTACATATGACTGAAAAGAAATAATTTAACAATTTTAGCGTTTTTTTATTGATTGCCCTAAAAAGCTCTTTTAGTAAAAAGATTCGCGTATTTTTCATTAAGAATTTTGTCTCTTAATTGATGTATGTTGAAAATTCGGTGTTGTCAATTATAACCGTATTATTTCGTTATCGGGATATCTGGCAACACAGCAAAGAAGTGTTTAGTTATTGTCAAGTTATTTGTCAATTTTCTCAGTTAAGATTAATTTTTGTCAATGTTGCTTTTGCAAATACTGCTCTATCACTACAAAGTAGGCCTAGATCAGGTTTTAAAACACTACTACTGTACATATACGGGGTGGGACAATAGTATGGAAACACCTACATAACTCTTGAGTGAATCTAGATATAAAGTTGAAATTTGAAGACGTTGTATAAGGTCAAGAAAACTATACTTTCTGCAGGATGGAATCCATTCCCCACCTCCTTAGGGCAGAAGGGTGGGGGTCAAAAAATGTATCTTTAGTTTCCCCTTCCCTCATGTTGCTTCTATACAATTTCGTTTCAAGGCCTTTTAAAACATTGTCCGATATTATTGTAAACGGAATCGGGCTCAGCACTCCTCCTTGCTTTAATCTTACATTTCTTAATATGAATACAGTAATGAATAATAAGCGTCATAATCAAAATAAAAAATTTTTTTTAGCATAGCCAAAAATAAAAAAGGTGGCGATAATTGTTTCGTAACATCCGATGAAGATCGTTCAGTTCGTTATTGGAAAGATGGAGTCAACGTAGAAACAATTCACTTACCGGCCCAATCCGTTTGGTCAGTTTCTTGTCTCCCCAATGGTGATATATGTACAGCTTCGAGGTACGTACGAAGAATTATCCACATCGGGCGTTAAAATTACCACAATTTCAGTGACGGAGTCGTCAGAGTCTTCACTCAAGACGAATCTAGATATGCCAACGAACCGGCGTTGAGGGCGTTCGAAGAGGAAGTGGCGGCTCTACAGCAGCAGAGTTGCCAAGAGATAGGCGGATTCAAAGTGTCCGAGTAAATATATTTTGCAATAATACAGGGTTACGTTGCAAGCTTTATGTATTTAGTTTACCAGGTAAGGAAGCGTTGTACGATCCTGGGAAGAAGGCGGGGCAGATGAAAATGATCAGGGAACCGCAGGGTGTCGTCGCATATACTTGGGTCGAAGACGGCGATAATAGTCACTGGGAGAAAGTGGGCGATGTTTTAGGTGGCAGTGATAAGGCGAATGAAGGAAAGACTATGTTTGAGGGAAAGGTACGTAGTCTATTATAATAGCACTTTTATTCAAATCTAATTGGATTACATATTACGAAATAATATTTATGAATTAATTAGAAATTTCAGTAACTCGTTGCCACCCTACGTCGGAAAATGTTATGTTTCCGGACGATTGTAAAGCAGTGTTTCTTCACGGAGGCGCAAAAAAAGATTTTCTGACATAGATTTGAATGTGTACAGTCTGTCGGTGTTATTATGACATACCCTGCATATTAAAAACCTTTGTTTTTCTCTATTTTCGAAAAAACAGTTTTCAATAATTTTTTGTTTTGTGTGCAGATAATAATATAATTTCATTTGTCGCTCATGAATAATATACAGGGCATTCCAATTGAAACGAGCCACCTCAAATAACTCTTTACTTGATGTGATGGCGAATTAATATATGTGCAGGGCACATATATTAATTCGTCAAAAGTAACTTCTGCCGTAGCCATACGACTTCGTATTCTCAGTGGACGTTGAAGATGGAAAACCCGCTCTTAACTTACCATACAATAAAGGCGACGATCCATACAAAGCGGCTCATATATTCCTGTCGAAAAATATGTTGCCACCAGTCTATTTAGATCAGGTTAATGCTTTCACGTTCGGAGCATCGATCTGTTGCTAACATAAAAGATAGGTTGTAGATTTTATACTGAAAAATTCCCAAACGGAAACCCCCACTTCAAACGCCAACTACGTGGACCCCTTCACGGGCAGCTCGAGGTACACTCCGGGATCTAATTCTTCACAGTTCGGTCGAAGCGGTAATAATGTGGATCCATTTACAGGTGTGTCTCTTACTATTTTTACGAGTAAATATAATAACTAACTAAGAATGTAAATTATGTCTGAATGTACAGGTGAGTCTAAATACTTTTGCTCGTCAGTATAGGGCAGGTCCAGAGTAGATTTTAACAGTGGCGGCTCGTGAGTTATGAAAGAGGGTGGGCACAAAATAAAAACTTTCCATTTTTGTCGCACTGTACCGCTCGTTCAATAATTAAATTAAATTGAGGCGTGTAACAGTGAATATAATGTGCATGTGGAAATGTTCTTTTGACAATAGCTTGGACGCCATTAGTTTATTGTTATAAGATCCAGAAGAAGAACTTAAAATAGTTTGCAATTCATTCAGTTGTTTTTGTTAATACATCAGCATTATGTCCACAAGGCTTAAAAAAAGACAAACGCTAAAAAAAAAATGTCAATTAAACACGTATCGAATAATAACAACCATTTGCTGAAATAAAGATAATTATTTCATGATTTATAAAACCTGAAGAGAGTTCAGGGCCTAAGATGTTGCCTTGTGGTACACCTAATGCTAGTGGTAAACCAAGCGATCACGCTTAATTTGCAGGTCTCAATTTTTTTTTTTTTTTTAATAAAAAGAAGAGTACTTCAATTTTACCGTCCATTTTAAAGGATAGCAATATATTATTTTGCCGTTATGAACAATAGATTACTTCAGTCAATTAATAATAATGATTGATTGTAGTAATTTCAGTTACATATTTTTCCTTATTATAAAACTAAATCTCAAAATTATAACTATCTTATTTATTTGGAATGTTTTTTTTTTTTCACTACTTAATAATTTTAATATGCGCGTGTTATAATTATTGTTAATCTTTAAATTGTTTTTTACAATGTTTGTTGTGTTGAAAATAAAAATTTACAACTATTGTCTTTATTACTTCATTTGATATTTTCACATCTGAAGATTGACTTGTACAGGTCGAAACATGTAATGTAAGATATTAAAATAAAGAATTAGATTTCTTAACGGTGGCTCCACATATTGTGATCTATGGTTAAAGATTGATTAAACTAATTACATCTCTATTATCGGAGGTTGCTGTGGTTATCTGTATATTATATTATGTATACTTCCAATGCATATTTCAGGTGCGAGCAGTTACTCATCTAACATGAGTTCAACTACCAATGATACATCATCGTCCATAGTAAATCCAGGTACCAATGCTGACCCCTTTACCGGCGCTTCGAGTTACACAACTACAATTTCATCCACATCGGGAAAGTTCTTCCCTCACACAAAATATCGCAGCTTCGATATGGGGGATGCGAACGTCATTCTCAATAAACTTAAAGAGTTTAATCAAAAGACTGGTGATACTAACAATGGAATCGACGAATCTACGTTAGCAGACATCATTAAGCTGTGCTCACAATCATCTCCTGATCCTAAGTGTGTAGACGGCCTATTTAGGTTACTGTCATGGACAGACGGTTGGTTTCTTTCATATAGTTCGTTCGTATATTAACCTATTCGTTTTAGATATAATATTTCCTGTGATAGATGTATTTCGATTGGCTCTAAGGAACGAAATTAACAATAAAATAATATCGACGAGAGATAACGGTTCGATAATCAACAAATTGAAAGGTTATCTGACCGACACGAAGATGCAAAGCAATATCGTTGTAACCTTACGAACTTTGTGCAATTTCTATTGCCATTCTAGTGGGGAAGAATTGATTTTCAAAAATAGGGTGGAATTGCTGGAGGCTGTCATTGGTATCTCATTGCAACATAAAAATATCGAGGTGAATATCTAATTTCTCCTTGAGACGCTCAAAATATTTTCTTTTCCCTTTCCAGGTGGGATTAGCTACATTTTTAATGAATACCACAGTCGTATGTCAAAAAAAGCAAGATGAAATCGG
Organism: Cetonia aurata; assembly: GCA_949128085.1. Classification (NCBI taxonomy): domain Eukaryota; kingdom Metazoa; phylum Arthropoda; class Insecta; order Coleoptera; family Scarabaeidae; genus Cetonia; species Cetonia aurata. The sequence continues at coordinate 19,310,246 of OX421887.1, read as the reverse complement.
ATTATTTCTATTAGCCAACATCTTGCCAGATATAATTATCGTCCTGACGGATGCCGAAGCCCAGTTCAGGTCGATTATCGCTTTAGGAACCCTGGTATCCGGCGGAACTCAAACTGAAAAGCAACAAATAAAGAAGAGGGTGTTAGAGAACATTAAGTTTGTCGAGAAACTGAAAATCTTGGGTCACGATGGGGAGAGCGAGGTCGAGTTGAAGAGGAAAAGCTGTGCTCAGGAATTAGAGTACGAATTGAAACATTAAAAACAATATTTATGTAACTTTAATATTTAAGTTAAATATGTACAATTCTAAGAAATTTTCTATGCCTTTTACTTATTTTCCCTCTGTGGATGTCATTCCTCTTAAGCAGCTGCGGCTTCCAGACGTTTTTGTCGTTCCATGAGTCTTCTTTCCCTTTCGAATTCCTTCATCCGTAAAATGAAGCTAAAAATTTCAATATACAGTGTGAGTCGTTAAGAATGGGAAATCTGGAAATAGTAGAGCCTAAAACATGAGGATTGGGCGCAACATGCCTTATACAAATATTGCTCGTTTAAGACATACATATGTTCAAGTTAATTTCTAAATTTCGTAATAATTCAGCAAGTTTTCATAGAATCAACGTGAAAATTGGTATTACTACGTTTTTCAACATGATATATAGGAATTTGTCATCACTTTTATCGTGGCTCATAGAAGGCGCTAGTAGTATAATAGGTAAATCGAAGCTTATGTTTTTTGTGTATGCAGAATCACAAACCCAATAGAAAATTTTAAAGAGCAATTTTTTTTACACGAGTATTATATAAATTTATTCTAATTTGGTCCGTAGTTCTCAAATATGTCAGTAGGTACAGATTGTTCCATATAAAAAAAAAAGATAACTTTGTTATGAACGTATTTTTCCGAACATCCTATATAATTCAAAATGATTTTACATTGTATGTACAAAAGTTTAGCATTCAAGTAAGTAAAAAGGAGTTAAAAAAATCCTATGCTTTTCCATACAAAGCCCGCATTATCTGAGGTAGCCTATGCTGAATATTTTTTTAAAATTTTAACCAATTTTATGATGCTCGTCCCATGTTTCTCAAACTATGTTAGAACAACAAAATTTAATCTAATTATTCTATAGGTTTAATGACAGTAATATTCTGCGAGTAAACCATATATCAAGTATCGGTTTTATGTCAAATTATTTTATTTGAAAATATCCACTACTTTCGCATTTATTCTACACATTAGTAAACCATAATTTAACACTTACTCTTCATGCTGACAGTGTAAATACTCGTGTTTTTCATGTTCGCACTTCACAACCCACGGATAATTCTCCCTTCTGCATGACCGAAATTTCAATAGCAGGTGTGCACAATAGTCTCTATCCTTAAGGGGAATCTTAGCGGATTCTAATTCGGCTGGTGTCGCTTTCATAACTACGATTCGTCGAGGTTAAATAACCTCAAAAGTATTACATAAACCTACCTCTTTCCTTCCTGCCATTTGGAAAGCCTAAATTGGGATCGAATTGTGATTCTTTCAAGGGACTGGGGGTTACCTCGGGGTGGTAATATAAATTGACACCATTGCTGGGAATATTTCCGAATGCATTACCCATTTTAGAGTAAAATCGCAACAGCTACATACACAACTTTCAAATCGTGTCGAACTGTCAATTTGTTTGTAAAAGTCGCTTCTGTCACTGGATCATTCGATAAAAATAATAATATATGATTATTAAGTACAGTATTCTGTTTTCTATCATCAAATAATCAGTCCTACATCAACACAGTTTCTATAATTATCAGCAAAAAAGGTTTTTTGAGCATTTTTCCTTCTATGATTTTTAAATTTCCCGCTTTTTTTTTTTAGTAAGTTAAACAATAACATGAAATTACCCAAAATTAGGCCGGCCGCAAGTTTAATGCAGCACCACGCAGCACAGGCTAGCGCAGCTGAGGATTTTGCGACATACGGGATTACATGTTAAAGCCCAAATTAAATAGAGTTGCATTGCCACAGTCAATGTATAATTCCGTATACCGCAAAATCCTCGGCAGTGCTGCACTGTCTTCAACTTGCGGCCGGCCTAAGGTATGTTCCAAGGTGGTTCGAGCGTTTCTGCAAGAAGTTTACAGCCACATCTAGTAAATAATTAATTTACAAATATATTATGCAAATTATCTTCGAATTCATATAGCAAATTAGCGAGATTTGTCAAAACTATATGAAATGATACGAAAGAAGCATATTATGGGAAAAGATCGGGAAAAAATAAAACAATTATTTTATGAAACCCAGTAAACATTTTATGTCTATTAGATATTTTCGACGTAAATACTTTATTTGCCGTTACTCACTAACGAAAATTCAATTTTTCTACCATTGCATTTCCGCTTCGTTTAGAAAATTCCAAATCATAACCGCCACAAAACAAAATTCAAATATCCCGCAATACTCCTTCATAATTTAAACATTGAAATATGAAATTGTCAAGATATTGCAAAATAAAATTTGAATTTAAAATTTTACCAGTATAGATTGTTAAAATGTTTTGTAGAATCGTTTCTAATGTCCTGCTCATGTTGAAAAACCTACAAGTGGTAGAAATGCAAAAATAAATATATGTATAAAGCATAATTCAAATGATAAGGCAGTATCTGTCAGTCAATTTTCAGTACTGCAACTGTTAGGATGCGTTGGAGTGTCAGCGAATGAGATTATATAGCTTTTTAACGTTTAGTATATTTGTTATTCTGAAAATTTGTAAGGAATTAATAGGATATAGGATACATCAATAAAATAGTAAAGAATAACTAATTTGTACTTTTTATTGAAATACATTAGAAACACTTGTATATGTGATAAAAACAATTCGAAGTTTTTGTATAAATTAAATATCAGTTATCATTCCTGTAACGTGGAATTTTACTTTAGTAATATCAAAATAATGTTAATTCATGCATTTCGACGAATTATAAACTCATCAGGATTCCGAGGAAAATTTTAAGTTGTAAAATTGTGCTCAAAACAATCAGATATTTTCAATTCATTCTAAATAAAAACTGTTCACAATCATCGCATTCATCTGGTGTTATTCTTGTTTTTAGTTTCATTGTAATACATCTAAAGCTAATGTCACGAATTTTTTAACTGCTGAACAGATCGTCATGCATAAATCCCGAAGAATTTCCGTGGCAGTTAAAGAATATGAAGTATCGCATTCAATTATTAACCTATAAAGTTAATTGAATTTACAGCTGCTACGATATCAAATCGTCATTATATATTTTACTAGATTGAATCGGTTTAAATATGTGACCTAACGTTGGTGCTTCCTCTTGATCCAACCTCCACGTATTTTGCCTTCTGTACACGTGATAATTTTGTTTAAATAAACGCGCGACGGTTTCCGGGAATGAAGTTTGTCTTCGGAAAACGTTAGAATATGCTTTCATATCGGGTATTTCCGTACTCTGTGACGCAAAGCCTGAACTTTGACTCGAGGAACTGCTAATGTTAGCGCGTTCGTTGTGGATGTCTTTAACGTTATTCCAATAACCATCGTCCACGGAGAGCCAAGAGTTTCGGCTCAAACACGTTAATTTAGGAGGTGACAAAATAGGCCGCGGTGCGTTATTTTTCAACACTGTAATCGGTACCCTTTTTGGCGCTTTGATATCGTAACAATTCCTATCTAAGTGTAAATTGTGCAAACTCTCATTCAAATCGAAATTATTCGATTGATTGGTATTGGTTCTAAGCGGTTCACGCTTAGTCGTTCGACCGTTCAACTCCCGGAAGGACGTGCAATTCGATCTTTTTGAAAACGATTCGTTGAAACCGTTTGTGCCTTTCGGTTGCGCGAATAATTCCGGAGATGAAGCACCAGTCAAATTATAAACGAAATTCGGGGGTTTCCCGAAAGCGTGGTCCCTCTGGTTGGACGCGAGTGGCGATCTTACTCTAGGCAAAGGTTCCTTGAACGGGTTGTGAATAGATGTATATCTCGATGTAAATGAACCGTAAGAGCAGTCTGAATTGGCAGTGTCTGTTTCATTGTAGGTAGTCTTCGGTTTCAATGTGGAATTAAATGAGGGAAGTTGCATTGTTGAGTGGTCGTTAAAATAGTCGTCTTCCTTATCTGTTAAGTAGGTTTGGTACGACGGTTTATTTTGGGCTAGTATCTTGCTGGTCCTTTTCTTCTTGTAAATTACCTCAGTTCTATTAGTTTCGTTTTTCCTAACGTCTTTAAAGAAGGCGTATACTATGTAAGAACTAATTGTAATCTAAAAAAAAAAAATTACAAAAGTTAACAACTACTAAAATAAAAATAATTTAATTCGGCAATTTATTTTTACGAAAATGCCGAAAAGTGGATTTAATTGCTCAGAGCAAGAGCGTAGTTGCAAATCTGCAATACATATTTAAAACATGAATATCCAAAACAAATACAAAGTGAATGTTACTCAAAGACACTCCCTGTTGCGACAGAATTTTAACTTTGAGGTTCAATTTGACTTTGAAATTCGAGCCATATAACGCTCATCCAAAGTAACTTTTAAACAGTGCAAGATGGAGAATATCTTCAAATTCTCATAATTCTTCTATAGTTTCTACTGGGAAAGTAATGCATCATGTAATTGTAATTCACGGGGATCATTTTACGTTATTTATCATTATAATTGTATGGACATATTAACTGATGAATAATATTTGGTGGATTGATGTGAACTATGCTAGCTACCGACACTGCAAAACGCTATGAACTAAATTTACATACAAATTGACTTCTTACTATAGATTAAACTGAGCGGTGTCTGTGCCCAGTTTCCCTGGTCACCTTGTCCTGGATAAAATAAAAATATTTACAAGTGAGACGTATCCAACGCTAGTTAAATCTATCCGTAATTATTATTAGAAGTAGGCATTCACAATGATGGATTCGATACATTGAACTGTATCCGAATTGGAATAGCGTCTGATATACAGTTGTCTCCGGATGGTTTGAGGCGTATTTTGTAAGTAGAAGAAACAGCAACTGGAACGTTACAGAGAAATGTTTCCAAACAGAGAGAAGGTATCTTTTTACTATTATTTCGCAAATTCCCAGAGAACGAAAATGTTTTTGACAAAATCCGTACCAGAAAACGAAGTATTATCAGTCCGAAACTGGAAACTATCGTTTTGACTTACTTGAATTTGATAAAGTGGCGTTTTCTATCTTCGAATGAGTATAGTAAGGTTGTACTTTTGGATGTGGAAGCCGCAAAAAGCAATTTTCTTTCTACAGTTAAGTAATCTATTCCCGTAAATAATATCGAAAATATGACTTGTACTGACAAAAAATTTAAGTTCAATAAAAACATTTTGTAAAATTATCTCTTAGTTTGTATTTTATCCTTGTCTAAAACATGCTTAAAATCCCAAAATTGTTAATCATTATATAATTTATTGCTGTGAAAACAAGCAACCTCCATACTGCGGTTTGAATATCGCGCCTACAATTTTACAATTCACAATTTAGAGTATAATCTTTGATATGAATCGTTGTACACAGATGACAGCAAGGTCGGTTTTTATGTGGACATAGAACAAATCATGAAACCAATTCCAATCTATAATGCTTTTTTTGTTTTGCACAACGAGTAGAGCTATTGTTATAATTGTATAATGGCGCACTAACTTATCCAAAACTTTGAAGAAGCGACCTTGTTAAATAGACCGCGAAATATTATCGAACCAAATGCAAAATTGCCTGTGCACCTGCACCCTAGACCTCGTCAAAACTTAAAAATCACTAAGTTATGTTTTCAACCACCAACTGAGGAGACTACCGTTTAAAACCAGACCCAATATAAACTGCATTAAATTTTTTCATCGGTATTTATAAGATGAATAAACTTTTCTTAAATTTTAGTTGGTAATATGAATGGGATAAGCGATATCGTTGAGAGATAAGAGTGTTCTTATCTCTCAACGATCTCGCTTATCCGATTCTTAGCACCAACTTAAATTGAAGGGAAAACAGTCCACAGTGAAAGTTTATTGATCTCATGGATGATCAGTGCATATTTCCTGTTAAAGGAACTTTATAATAAAAACAAGACATAACAAATGTTTGAGGTGAGTTGTTTCATTTTGTATAATTATACATACAGAATATTAATGATATTTAAAATGTTTTTGTAATTTTACCGTACTTATAAAAGCGTTAAAAAGTTCCAATTATCAGGTTTGATGTTAATTTGAATTCCGTATTAACTGAGTTCAAGTATCATTGAGTATCATGAAACAAGTCGGATTACCCAAGGTTGGGCCAAAAATTTATCTGACTGTTAAATCGGGGATTGCCCTATTCATATCGTAAACGATGATAAAGCAGATCGATATTTGTCAATGTGTATTTTATTAATAGTTTACATATACAGTGTGAGTCCCGATTAACTTAACTAATTGAAGATACAGGTTCGATAAAATATAATAAAACGTAAACTTGTGTCAAAAGTAAACTGCCAATTATGGAAGAGTAAATTTAAAATAGTAAAAGTTGTTTGGAATATCTCAGATATGGACTTTGGATGTTGATCCTTCATTGCTCTATTGTTAGCTGGTTTTAAAGTTGATTCAATAATGAAATCCTTTTTTAGCCAGTAGAATTTACAATGAATCAAGAAAAGACGGTTTTTGAGAAACTAGTGACTAGATTTATTGAAATATTATATAATTTTGTAACTAGACTTATTTATTACTATTAATAGGTATATATAGATATCTTCTTCGCCCGTTTTTTCTTTAAACTACACTCCGCCAAAAAAGTATCGCATAAACTAAAAAAGGGCATTTATGAACCAAGATATTTTTATACGTTCACAAAAAGTTTGCCTCGTGTATGTGAACTATAAAAACACTAACAAAATAATGGAACTTAGCGTTTTTACTTTTTTTTTTCTAAAAGAACACATTTAGAAAAATGCATATGTGTAAGGTTTGTTCAGTTGTTGTTTATTGAAAGTCTTCCTATACGCACAAATTTTAAAGTGCGAAGTCAGAGTTCTGTACCAACGCTTTTAAAACTAAAATGAGCAATTTAACTTCAGAACAAGTGGCTGCTATAGTTGCTTTAATCGAAGATGGACGATCTCAAGCATACGTTGCTAATTTGATGAACATCAATCAGTCAAGTGTTTCTAGAGCCGTAGCCAGATATAGGGAAACAGGCATTTACAGTAGAAGACCTGTACCAGGTCGTCCAAGATGTTCTACTCGCCAAGATGACCGCTATTTACTACTACAAGCATTACGTCGAAGACATGTAACTGCGAGACAATTGCAGAACGACTTGGCTAGAGTCAGAAATACTCGTGTGAGTACTCAAACTATTCGGAATAGGTTACGACAGAGTGGATTAAGAGCTAGAGTAGCTGTAACAGCCCCTCGTCTCACTAGGAACCACCGAGTGGCTCGCTTAAGGTTTGCCAGGGAACATGTAAATTGGAACATTAATGACTGGGCCAATATACTCTTCACAGATGAGTCAAGATTTGGTCTTTACACCTCAGATAGGCGTATCTCAGTGTACAGACGAGACGGTGAGCGCTATTCGCAGTGTAATATCAGACCTAGACCTAATTTCGCTGGTGGCTCTATTATGGTTTGGGGAGGCATCTGTTTAACAGGTCGTACAGAGTTAGTACCAGTAGACAGAGGTACACTGACTGCCCACAGGTATATAACGGACATTTTAGAAGAACATGTAGTACCATATGCGCCAATTATAGGAAACGAATTCATGTTAATGCACGACCGCATGTTGCAATAATCGTCCAGGAATACCTTAACGATGTTGGTATTCCAGTTTTAGATTGGCCTGCGGTAAGTCCGGACATGAACCCTATCGAGCACGTGTGGGACCTCCTTCACAGACGGATACGAACCAAAAATGTTGCCCCAGCGGACCTGCATGGACTAGCAAATGCTCTCCGTGACGAGTGGGAGAATTTGGATCAGGCTTATATACGGAGGTTAATCGAATCTCTGCCAAACCGTATGCGAGCGGTCATAAGAGCCAGAGGTGGCAATACTCAGTATTAAAAGCTACTGTTATAACATTTTTCTTTCCAAAATTATAATTTCTTGTTTTAATAAAAATCTCAAGTATGAGTTCTTGTTTTTATTTGGCCTGTATTTTATTTAAACAATCATAGAAATTATATCTTAGAGCGCATTAAAGTATATTTACAACTTTATGCTACAAACAAAGATTATGCGATACTTTTATGATTCAAAACTAAATTATGCGATACTTTTTTGGCGGAGTGTAGTTAACTTTGAATCTATTTTAAAATAGAAAATGAAAAGTTGCAGTCAAAAGGTTATTCTAGATATTGTTGAAACTATTAAAAATGGATATAGGATAACCTAATACAAATTGATGCAGAATGTTATAATATACACAGTGTGCCATCTACCAAAATAAAAAGAAAAACATTTTGAAATTGGTAAAGTCAATGACCACTCGGTACATTTAATAGTAACCTTTCACTGATATGTCTCATCTAATCTCAACCAAACCACACTAGTTTTTTAAGTTGGTCACATTGGAGCAATAAGGTTAGGTCTAAATTGACTGCCAATAAAATATTATATGGGGTGGATAGCGTTACGAACGTCGGAGATCTAAACTAATACACTAAAGTTAGAACGGTGAAAGATAACATATATGATATTATCTTGTGACTGTTTACTGTTTTAAGATTTGTTATATGTGAGTTAACCGAAGACTGAATGAAACAGTAAAACCTAAGTTTGATAATAGGAGGAAAAGAGTTTATGTCATTTTCTGACGTTGAATCATTTATTAAAAACGTAAGGACAACTGTTTTTGAAACTAAGTATTTTATTGCCGAAACTGTGGTGTCATAAACTTTAGCTTTCGAATAATTTCCCTCAAAATTTGGAGCCAACGTGAACGGATTTCAAATTCGTTGTTTTCATTTACTATGTAACTCGACTAATACTAATGTTGACATTCACAATACATAGAAACACTTCACTTTAAACAGCCTTTGTATATTATTTTACTTACTTGTAGCGAAAGAGTGACCGCTGGATCGAAAGCGACGTATTCACTCCTTGACATTGCCAGTAAGCAGCACCACAAGAAAAACAGTTTAACGTTTTGATACGTAATCCTTTCGGAGAAAAACAACGACGTCGTTTGAAAAAATAATCCGGTTACACATAACATGTGTACGTCTGGCCTAGGAAGGTTAAGCAAGGATTTCAAAAGCGCTGTATCAAAATTACCAGTTAAATTGCCGAACTTCGAAATATTTTCGTCGAATAAATTTCCAAAGAGCGCGCTAGGATTGGCAACGTGTTCGCTTAGGCTCGGCACGCTGATATTCAAATACTTATGAAACCCGTTTACGAAGGCGATTCGGCTGTTATTAAAAATAGTAAAGAACGGATAATCGAACGACATAATGTAATTTACAGTACGTTTAAAATTCTGAGGCATGAAGTCAACATTACAGACGGTGAATAAAAATATCATAGACGCGAATAAAATCAACATGAGGTTGAGGAATCTTAGGAATATAGATTGTTTCGATTTCTTGGATAAGGAACTACTGGATTTGTTGAGATCGAGTAAGGACAGGCCTTTCGTCTTCAGATTGTTGATTCTCGCACCCAATAACCATCTGTTCTGTTTCGAGATGACTTTTTTTACCAACCCATCACACCGAGGGCACAGTTTGTAGGCTTTTTCTAGTTGTTTCCTAAAAAATAATCGTAAAATGCCTATATATTCCAGATGAAAACATATAACGTGTGTCCTCTAAGTTTGAGACAAATTGGGAAAATTATTAATGATTTTACAAATAAGTTTATATAAAATAATGGTGCTCCACCACATTCAATGACTATATACTCTCTTTTCCATGTATTTTTAAATTGTTAACTATGAAAAAATATTTTCTCTCTCTCTCTCTTTTATGTGTTGTTTCAAAACTAGAAGACGAATTTCTGAACACACCACTTTTATAGTGAATTCTGATTGGTCGAAAGCAGCACCAAATGACACTGCAACAATCCTGCTACAATCGAATTGTGCAATGTTTTGACATTTGTTTATTACCACTAGCTATTGTCGTGTTTATATTTCCTGTTGTCTCTTCCTCTTTCTCTCTTTCAAAGTATAAACGTACATATACAATTAAAACTTAAAAATTAATCCTCAGCCTCATATATTTTGCTGATCTGAAAATCGCATTAATTTTGCCAGGTAAATTTTATTAAAGATTTTATAGTGTGTAATTTGGGCTTGGAGCTTGTTCAGAAATTCGTCCTTCTATTTCTGAAACAAGGTATAGTTGATATTTTGATATATCTTTTGACAAAATCAATAATCAGTCAAGAATAGGTTTTAGTTAACTTTACTTTATGGCAGATAAAATGACAACTTCAAAGTCAGTTGTTAAAAATATTTAGAATTGTACTTATAATTTACAGCGCCATCAATTGAATGTGTCTAAAATTAATATCAAAAAGGCCCCTAGATTGGTTATATTTACTTCCGTGGGTTGGCTACACCTTTGTTTGTCAAATGTCATCCCGCCATGCTGTCTGATTCACATGTCAACATTAAACATAACCAATAAAAGAAGAAATTCAAATAAGCCAACTGCTGCCAAGTTAAATTTTTTATTGCCAACCTCAGATACTTGATTTTGAACAGGTTGTACTATCAGCCTTGTTTATATATCTTATAGTTATTCAACCGAGCTGCGTAAGGTGCTGATATCTGGCGGCGATAGTATAAAAGTACTGACGAATGAAATTAAATACCGCCAAATATTCATTAGAATGCGAGCTATGTTTGTTGCAGATTCTGAAATAAACTTGGCAGTTAATAACAAAGTAGAACCAATCAAAATTAAGAAATTACAATGCAACATTATTAAAAAAAATGAATGGGCACGCCACACCTGACACGCCATCTGAACGCCACCCAAAGGTACTTCAAACCGGTTGAATAACTATAAGATATATAAACAAGGCTATCAGGTAACCTTGTAGATATAGAAACTTCGAATAATGTAAAAAAAACGTTAAATTTTTGAAGTTTACACTTTAGAATTCCATATTTAAATACAAAAAATTTGGAATAGTTTTTTTAATCGACATTTTTGATATATTCAAAAATAAGAATAGTTTAATCTTAAGAAACTCTTCTTTTAATTAATTAATAATTTAATTTATATCTAAACTAAGCATCTGCAGAAAACCTTTTGAGTATAAATTACGCAATCTGTTTCTAAACAGAGATTTACTTTTATTTTACATATTTGTGCTGCAAAATCAATAAGAGATCTTCCAATTTGTCTCAGTGGGCACAGTGCATAGTTGCAAAAAAAAAAAATTATTCCAAAAAAAAATTAGTAGTGAAAGATATCCAAAGAAAATCAATTTATATGCAGACTGTATAAAATTCAGTTGTTGTATTGACCAAATCAGATATATAGTATGATTTTCTCTGTCAGGAGACAGAGGAAAATCATATAATTATCTCTACTGGTTTATGAAATATGGAAGATTGTTGAAAGTTATGCAAGTGTTAAAATTTTAACAAAATTGCAAATGTGTCAAAAATAATTAAATTTAAATATAAAAAACCTGTTCAAACTATCTTCAACTAATGTGTAATTTATTAATGCAAAGACAAACATTCGTTAGATGGTGAAAGGTTTGGAACACCCAGTATATGTTTCTTTACTGTTAAATTATGACTGTTTTCATATAAACAATTTGTTTACTCACTGAAAATGTTCCACTTCTACATCAAAGGTATCATCATTTAAAGGAACAAAGTTGGCAAGTTGATAAATTTTCAATTTTTGATTATTATTGCAAATATGGCACAATCCATTTGATAACTTAAACCCATTATTCTTTTGTATCAATGGCACTTGTTGGTTTAACAATTCATCATGCTGTTCTGACAAAACTTTATTGTATCCACCTTCCTAAAAATTATATAATTAAGGATTAATGATTGATCCTTAAATACCTACATATAAAAAACAAAATGTTAACCTCACTAAATCCGTTATACTGTGAGCACTTGGGGCAGTAAAAACTATTGTAATTATCATAATGTACTTTCGTCCACTCGTTGCAGAACCAGCAGTTGACGGCAATCGGAAATTTTCTCCTAAAATTTCAGATTTTGACGCTTTGTATTTTTAATCCGAATAACGTGCTTAGTGCTTACCTGATCTTAAGATAAATGTTGACAGAAATCACGCTTAAAACACATAGCGTTGCTATTACCGGCAAAACGAAAGCTAAAGTTTGCAGTAAGTTACTCATTGAAATGAAAAAGCGATACGAAATAGCTACTGTTAAGAAATGAATTAGTTTATAACCTCTCTCTACAACAAATAGGTACACTACTTCCACCTTCCACCCCCAACGAAAAATACAAACTGAAATACCGACTGCTTGGCACCATGAAAGAATTTTCACTCTATCGATAACTTCGATCCCTGCACAAGCAGTACTTTTGCCTCACCGCACCTCTACTTCAAAATTCAAAGTACCATTCTGCCCAAAATGGTCCAAAATAAGATCAGAATTTTCAAAAGAATCTTTTTCAACAGTTTGTTATCTCTTAACCTTGAGCGACGAATAAATATGTAAATAAAAATTTATATTTGCATTTTTTTATCCAGCTATTATTTAAAAGAAAAACTTATATTGTTTGCATGCCTTTTAGGGCCAAATTCATAGACGCGACTTAAGGCTTCCTCATCCTCACCTCACACTCATAGCGCCGATTTCTCACATTTCGGAATTCATAAACAGTTTTAATAGTATATCAAAAAATGTATTTTATGAAACACGCTTTAAGAAAAGAAATTCATGTTTAAAAAGAGTGTTATTATGATGAATGAGCGTTTTAATATCTTCCAAAACGTGCTCTTTATTGCGTCAAACTTTGTAATTATATCGCTTTAGTTTTCTCTTATAGGCAAATTTAAATTTCCCACAAATATTTTAAGGAAACAACAAAAAGTTGTTACTACAAAATTTAAACGCTTTAAACGTTAAAGATTGCAAAAATTAAATGTAAAACTTAAATCTCTCCCTTAGGTTTTCCTTTTTCATAAAAAAAAAGATATTTATTTTAGGGAACTATAGGATGTGTTACAACAATCTTATAAATAAATTACCAATATGAAAATTGATGTGATGGCTAAGCTGTGCTATTATTATAGAAAGAAAGAAACACTTATTTAAAATAAATTTGGATTATAAGAATAATGAGATAAGAAAATAAAGAAAAACTGTAACCTGTATGTAACAAATTATAATGTTCAAACAGAAAATATATTTTGTTTTGCTTCATTTCTCAACCTATACCTGTCAAATCAATGCATCCGCAACATAACCTATTTAAATACTTGAAACATAAACATTGCTTAATATACAAATTGCACTTCTACAGTAACTTATACCAGTTTATATTTATCGTAAATAAATAGTAAATAAAATAGTGTGTAGTAAATGAAATGAGTTTACCTACTGATTTTGGCCCCGATTCTGGTGGTAGGATGAAAGTATGTGTGTTTTAACAATTGAGCAGTATCTTTAAGCATTTTCTTGTCACTTACAGGGAGTTTACATCGTAAAACCTATAGTTTATGGCAATATAGCTAGATATTTCGGTAAGAAGAGGGAAGAAGATGGCCATACACACCAATGGACGGTCTATGTAAAACCATACCATAACGAGGATATGTCAGCATATGTCAAAAAGGTGCATTTCAAATTACACGAAAGTTACGCCAATCAAAACAGAATCGTAGTGAAACCTCCGTACGAAATAAGCGAGACTGGCTGGGGTGAGTTCGAAATCGTAATTAAAATTCATTTTCACGATCCAAACGAGAGGCCAGTTACGATGTATCATATATTGAAGCTTTTTCATACCGGCGGTACGACTGAAGTCGGTTTGGACCAAGGTAAAGGTTTAGTATCTGAAAGCTACGATGAAATCGTATTCCAAGACCCGACACAACTAATGCATCACCTCTTAACTAATACGAAACAATTAACATTGGGACCCTGGGAGCACCACACCGATTTCGAAGAGAAAAAAGAGAAAACCGCAAAAGCGATTGTAGAGGCCAAACAGAAAGTGCGTGCTGAAATTGTCATACTGAAGAATCGTTTGAAGCTAGCCCGGGAGACGATAGCCCAATTCAAAGATGAGATAGCAAAAACTCAGGACAATCAGTACATTATTTAAAATATCTATGTAATTTTATTGTTTTTGCATTCGTTTTATAACTTTAAACTGCGATTTACGTATTGGCATTAGAGGATCGGGATTGGGACAATTTTGCCACGTGATAGGATTACATCTGGGTTCTCTAGGAATCACAACGAGGTCTTCATTCGGAGGAGCGCTGTTGATGGGTATGTCGCGTAGTTTCAATGCAATTGTATCCAAATTAACCGAACTCATGCTCGAAGAGTTTGACCTAGAAAAGTACAATGTAAAAATCTAATTTGGATTATGTATAAAAAAATTATTCCAAAAGAAGGGTGTAAGTAAAGTATTTCAAATAAACTGTGCTTCTGCTCTTTCCTACTTGAAAATGTTTCTTTTTGTTTTTGGTTTAGGACTCTCTGTTGTACCTCATCGGGTATTTTCTTTTCCGGTTTTTTTTTACAATTCTTTAGTTTATCGTGGTTTAGTGGAAAATTATGAATAAAATTCTAAACATAGAATTAAAATTTTATTAATGTTTCGCCAATGAACAGTAATAGTATTTTAAAACACAAGTGTCACAATGACGTTTATTGTGTAAGTCATTGTGACACGAGTTTTTTACAGTATTTTATTCCGGTAAGCGTCTCACCAGTGCGTTAATATCTCATTACAGCACAATGTGCGGTAATAACCATTTCCGCACTGCGTCGTTGTTTGTTTTAGCTTTATCCGATTAGAAAAATATTTAAAATGACAAAATTTACTTAATTTAAAGAGAAACCAAACAATATTTAAAAATGATGATTTCATAAAATTATGTATACATAATTATGTTGAATTTTTCTAGGCAAATAACACTAACTTAAGTACTTGTTGCTAACTTAACAACCACCGCGTTTGGCGAGAAGAATAAAACGTTTAGAAAATCGATTAGTCGTTTCTTTTAGTGGTTTCAAGAATAATTCGACATCCTGGTTAGCAACACTACTGTGTACTATGACAACAAATACATAATTGCTTAATTTTGATTATATTATTCTACAGAAATAAAATGTTAAATTAAAAAAGCAATACAGTGAAACCTCATCTTGCGGACACCCCCTTCAAGCGGGCAAATGTTCTGGAACCAAACTTTTTCCTATTTCTTTACATGTAAAACTAACTCCCGTTAACCGAATACTCTAATAGTCAGCCGCGGACAATTTTGATTCAAAGAAATTTTGAGACCTGCCCGCTAAAATAATGTAAGTATATTGGGGACACTGCACTATGAAACCAGGGAATTACGTATTTCCGTTTTAGTGCGGAACTAAATCTTTTTCTGTCGTATTTATTTAGTTCCGCGCGACTGCTGCTTGTTTTCTTTTTATTGTGCAAATAGTGTGTGCTACAGGTTTTTGAAATGGCGCCTAGCAAAAAAACTTCTTAGTTTGCGTTAAAAAATGGAAGTTGTTAACGTTTCGGAAAAGAAACATTTGTGGGAAGCTCGGCGAAAAATTTAATATCATTAAAACTCAAGCCCCGGAAATTGTTAGAATAAAGACAATATTCGTCTACAGTGGGAGTCAAGAAGCAATATCAACCAAAAGACGAGTTTTTTGAAAACTGACGGACTTCAAATTCACAACGTGTGTTTTAAAGGGTAAAGCAAAGTAGATGTGCATATGTCGGTTTTATGAATCATTAACTGATTAAACTCGTATCTCTGACACGGTATGTAAACAAATAAACCTACTTATGTAATTCTTACCTTGGTATTCCCCAACGTCTAAATATCATATCTTCTACTTTAGGCGCGACATAACTATCTTGATAAGTAGTAGTAGCCGTTATTCTCGGATCCTGCTTGGCATTGTCCCATAAATAGTTTTTGTACTCACATATCCCATATTTCGTGATATTTCCCTACAACATATCACAAGTTTTATATAATAACATCTGATCGTGTGTTGTTGTATTTTCGCTGTACAAAATTTCGAGCGAAATCTTGTTCCGGTTCCCATCTGTTGTATCGAAACCGCCAATGTCTCCTGGAGTCTTTATACCACTTTGGAAAATGGTTGTAGGATAAGTCAGTGGTGGTCGACATGTTATTCATGTAATTATCACCGTCGTGATCAAATAACAATCTGGCGCCACCTCCCTAAAACCGTACTAAATTCTTTTTGTATGAACTACTTAATTTGATTGGCATTTGTTGCAGTACTTCGCCAGTAAATATTGCGTTCCACATGACTTCGGGTTCATCTTTTGAAGGCGGTTTAGGTACGAAATCGGCCATGTATACGGAGATATGATTGAATTTTTCTTTTTTATATTCACAGCGGTCTTCAAACCAATTCCCAACATAGACTCTGTTGTCGTAAGGGGAGGGTTTCTAGAATCAGTGTTAAATAATTTATGCGTCTATACATTCTCGAGTAGTTTACAGTTTTACCTCATACTGCATGCGTCCATAGTCCATTTTGATATTGGCGATACGGTTCTAGAATTTTTATGATAGTGTATTGAGAAAAATTGACATTTTTCAAAAATTGTATCAAATTAATAATAGTGTAACTATAGCAGCATCCGTACCAGCTATATGCCATAAATATTCTCTATTAACTGAACTATGATTACTGAATATAAGTACGTATTCATTAATCATATCAATTGAAGTAGATAATAAATTGATAATATTTAAGATGTAGGTAGTAAAATTATCGATATTTATAAAGATGCCAATGATATCTGATTGTTGGCCCTGTTAAGATGTTTAGAATAAAACTATTTGTAACATTTATTATAATTATTGCAGTATCTTGCAACAGAAAATCTACGTTTTAGTTTTAGCTGTATTATGAAAGAATTTGCAAAATTGTTTGAGTAACAAACAAATTCACAGATTTTTTTTATTATCTAATCTCCCTTTTTGTCGCCGCATTCCCATTTATTAAGCGTACGTTTTTAAGATGTCTTGAGCAGATCTGTATAAGGTTTTTATGAGTTTTCCTGTTTTATGGTTTAAATACATGTAGGATACATATATATAGTACATAATTATATCCTCTATTATAGCTCAAATTGAAAGAGATGTTATAGGGAATTATAGAAAAAAGAATTTTTGACAATCCTTGTTTTTGCTTTCTTGATTCACTTTTCTATCCTTTGTTTTTTGACCTTTTTAGTTGAGGAATCGAAAAGGCTCAAATGAATTTTATAGTTGAATGAATAAAGTTAGCTAATGTAATACAATGTGCATTTTTATTTTGTTGTGTATGTAACCTAATATACAATAACTTCCTGAAACACATATTGGTGGTAGTTAATTTATATTTCTTTATTATAAAAAAATTATTTTATTTCTACAAAATTACAATATTCAAACAATACTGATTTGTTCTTTAAGTTGAAAACTTTTTAAAACTCTACTTGTTTCATCAGATGCAATACCGATTCGTGTAATTTTATAATATCCTTGGTCGCATAAATCAACTACCGTTGAAGCACCCCTATTTGAATCCCCGACACCTAATTTACCGCCATCGATTATTCCTGCCAATTTACTCCACAAAGTCCTAAATTCATTAATATCCACTGAACTAGGATCCCCACTTAAATTAGCGCTGGTAAGAGCTAATGGAACATTCAACCCGTTACATACTTCTCTTATGAAGTCGTAATCCGGTATCCTGATGCCGATTTTTCCATTGCAATTTAACGATTTATCTAATTTGCTCGCGCACTTCAATACTAACGTAACAGGGCCTGGTAATAAGGATTCCAGCAGATTTTCCGGCAAATGACTCACTTGCGCCCATTTCTTGATATCGCACACTTTTCCGACACAAATAGCAACGGGTTTATTTTCGTTTCGCGTTTTGATATCGTAAAGTTTGTTGATTGAGGCGATATCAGTTGCGCAACAGGCTAAACCATAAACTGTATCTGTTGGTAAAGCTATAACACCACCGGTCTTTAATTTTTCTGTTGCAAAAGATACGGCTTCAGCATTTTCCAGTACCACTTGAGGAATCATTGCAACAACGTTAAACTTCGTAACAAATCGTTTTGCACAAAAAGAAACTCTATGACGGATAAACATATTCAATCCCGCCAGTTGTGTGAACACTGATGGTTGCAGCATCTATAGAAAGTTGTCATAGGTTCATCAGCGGAACGAATTTGGAGTTGCATGAAATACGCTTTATTATGACTACACCTGGGGCAAGTGACTTCTGTAGAGTCGACGTTTTTCCATGCTTCTTCACCCCCTAGAACGTCGTCGATTTCCTGAAAAGGTAATTGAAATTTGAGTATTTTTAAATACATATATCTTACAGTGATTCAGTTACTTTCAATTTGTAATAGCTTCTGCTCGAAATCGTCTTGTTAATATTTTGGAACACGGGACATATATTACAAACTAATTGAATGCGTCCATTAGGACCTTCTTGAACGAATAGTAAATTTCCACACAGTGAACAAAATGGGATCATTTCAGTCGTTGATAGTCGCCAGAAGTTATTAAAACATATTTGCTATGAAGAGTCACATTTGTTTGACATACGCATAACCTTACTTTATAACATATGATCTATAATCATAACTTTCCTCAAGAGAGGGCACCAGAAGCGATAATCACAGATTAAATATGGCAATGCTTGTTACCCGATCTATTTTTAAATTTTGATCTCAGGTAATCTTCATTGCAATTCTCATCATATATAGATTTGAGCTTACTCAAAACTGCTTTGTACCATCTACCTCTAATCCGTAAGGTCGAGTAACAGACCATATACAGATGAATAAAATTTTAAATATCTAATACCCTCTAATACCTATTTTAGTTTGAATTTTATATGAAATGAATCCATTATACGGGATTTAAATCTGATTAGGTCGAAAGCAATAAATTTATGCTATTAAATACAATATTTCGAGAACACGATTATAAAATCACAGAATATCCCATGTAGTGGTGTCTCTAAATTGTAATAAACTTTCTAGAATGTCTGCTTAGGGAAACTCGAAAATGAAGCAACATTGACTTACTAAATTTCCCGCAATTATTATATTTTATTAGTAATTACAATGTTAAGGCTTATGAAAGTTCATGATTCGATATTAGGGTCATAAAATAATCCTCTTGTTGGAAAATGTGATTTTTCTCAGAAATAAATTATAAATAGAATAAATATTAATAATTATTTCCAATTTGTTTTGTTTTTTTTTAAATATATTTTTGGCAAAATGGTTAAAGGTATAAACAATATAATTGGCGGGGTTACATTTCCCTCCACATTCATTTGCGCCTCCTAAATACTCAAGGATGTAATTATATCAATAAAGAATATATGGGTCATAATCCCTAAAACGTGATAGGTATACAGTAGGATATTTATAGGAAGAATAGAGTATAATTTATTAAAAGCAGGGATAAGTCCATTTACATAGCAGATTGAAAATATGGATAATAAAAATAATATTTATTTTTTATGTTATGAAATTTGAGGCGTTTGCGCAGAATCGCCAGTACCTTCGTAATGTGGTTTGTTCAATCAGCTGTGTTTCTCGATATCTGATTGTTGTATTGTAATGTGAATAACGGGTTAATATATTTTGTCACTTGTTTTAAATATAAATTTTAAATCGGTAGCAAAGGTGACAAGTACGAAACGCAATGAAAATAGTGCAAATTTTCCAAGGACATTGATAAATGTTAAAGTTCTTCGTCGCTTATGTAAAACGTCCTGAGGGTGCACCTATTCTGCTGTTCGATTATCCAAGTTTTCGTACCTTAACACGATGACCACCTTTAACTTTGTCAAATCCGCATCCCTCATTAAGTCCAATCTGTAATGCAGTATAGCCATGGATAACGACGAAATGTACTGCAATACAACAGCGGAAGAAGTTACATGTTCTGCCAGTAATAATAAGGACGAGAATGTGGGAAATTCAGATCCATCCAGCCAGTTTTTGAAATGTAAACCCAAAGAAAAATCTATTCCACTCGACTGTGATAATAAGACGAATAAACATAGAGTTTTAGAAAGGACAACGAATAAATATTTTAGTGATAGTGATTGTTCTAGTCATAATGATTTCTTCGATGTTGTTGATGAATCGAATGATAACGGTGCTTGCGGATCTCGCGATTTTATCGAAACGTATTTGAATAAAAATGATGGGAGGGTGGTCACATGGAACGTCCAGCATCCGCAAAACGGCGATTTTATTGCGTTATGTTGTGTAGGTAAGTGAATCTGTGCACATTTATTTTTTTGACTTTTTCATATTTTGTCCACTATTTCTTCGCAGTTTTTTTTTTAACTACGTTAATACCACCAATAAATTTGATAGAGAAAACTTCACCTGAAGAATTATTTAAAAGTTATTTCACCTTTCCGAAACGTTTTATTATACCGGAGTGGATAACCACTTGTTTATTTTAAATGGCATAATACGTATTGTTTTTTAACTAATAAATTTTACATATAAATTAAAAAAAAAACATTATATGAAAGTGTCTTCCCTTTAAACTCAACGGTTTTTTGAGACATTTACAATTTTTTGAAAATTTTGACATTTACATGTACACCTCTTATGCTGACAATCTTCCCTATTTTAGAAGTCGATATAATGGGATTTTATTATGACGCACTAAATAAAAGTCATAAATATCAAATTTTGTCCAAACAACAACGTCAAATTGTTCATATCTTTAATATTAGAAAACTGATTTTTTTTCCAAATGGAAAACAGCATGTGGATAAAAATTCGTCTCCGATAATTTTTTAGCGGTTTTCTAGATATTATTTACTTCACTATGAAGATTTGTATGTTTTTTTTTTCGAAGTAGGCTATGAAAAGTAGTCTATAAAGTGCCGGTTCTGGACCACATGAGTTTGAGCGAGCAAATTTAGTGATTTTTCATCGATTTTTAACACTTTTTATTAAATTTTGTCCATTATTATCCTTATTTTTAACACATCACCGTACAAATCAAAAATCAACATAAATTGATTTTACAGTATACCAAGTTGTAAATCGGGATTATGAGGGTGAAACACCATCTTCTCTAAATTTTACTACTTCAGTTTCTATACCTACTATATTTTACTATAAGGCACTCTAAATGTGAACATATACGTGAATGTAGAACGTTAAAAAAAAACAAAAATTAAGAAAAATTGAAAAATTATGAAATTGCAAATCATTTTGCAGTGAGACCCGGAGCGTCGAGTCTTTTTAAAAGTGAGAGGCATTTGAAAAAGAAATTTGAAATTAAAAAAATTAAAAAATTAAATATATTTCCAGCGAGAATTAAGAATAAGGAATCTACAGGGTGTACCGACGATCCCAAACCTATCACAGGTGTAGATGGGGGTTAGCGGAAAGTGGTGCGTTCAGGTGGAGCGCACTTTCTGCTTTCTGTCGAGTTGGGGTGTAAGCGGTCATCAAGCGACTAATTAGTTGGCTGGCTGAACGGGCCCGGCTTTCTAGTTTTTTTTTCTAATTGGATGTTACAATAAAGTTACGGCGCAGTGCTGAAATGATTATTACCGCACACTGTACTGTAATCAGATATTAGCGAACTGGTGGGACTTTTGCCGGCACGTAATATGGCCGCTTAATGTGCAAATTAGAAAAAAATACTGTAAAAAGTTCGTGCCACAATTATTTGTAATGCTGATACATTGAATCACTCACCGCCATGCGACTCGTGATTCAAACTTGTATTCGCATTACATAAACGTTATTGTGATACTTGCGTTTTAAAATACTATTCCTGGCTGGCCGGAAAGTAATTTTTAAGGTCAGTGCAGTAAAGTTGCAGTAATGACGTACTTGCCAACCATTCATATGATACGTAATTGATTCATTACAACTATGATTGTGAATAAGATTATTTTAAAAAGGTTTGATTATAAACTCGAAGATATCATTAACGAATCCAAAAGATAATTTGTATGTATAGATATTTAATTTCAAGGATTGATAAAATAAATGAATAATCTGTTCCGGTGCCGCAAGATGGATCCGGTTGTTGTTAGGAATATCAATCAAATAAGGATGACCTCTGTGACTTCGGTGTTGGCAAATGGGTGATGTGACAGCGTGTAATTGAAAATTCACAACAAAACGACACACGTATGTATGCTATCTACGTGTTACTACACACGTATTATTATGTTCTAGCGCAACGTTTCGTAGAATTCGGCCAACACTAGCGATACATCAAGTCAGCACAGTGTATAATTTGTGAAGTAGAAGGAATCGTATAATCTAATGTTTTCACTCCTCAAAAGAATTAAAGAGACATTTGTTTATATTTCAAGAGTCGAATAACAGTATTCGAATTTACAATGCTCTACCTGATGCTCTGAAACTCTGCTCTCATGCAAGGTTTAATAAACAATTGAAATTACACTTAAAAACCAAAAACTATTACTCATTCTCAGAATATTTCAAACAAGAATGATGGATTTTGCTCTGGATGTTGATTTATGTAGGTATTCTATTCATAAATTTATTTAAATTATTTTATGTATATTTATTATTATTATAATCTTAACTTACATTTTATTTATATATAATAAAATTTTGCATATACCTATGCAATTTGTTAACCGATAATTGCTAATTACGATTACATATAGTAAATTAATTGAAATTGGCAGATTCAATTTCAATTGCACAGTAATTGTAATTACAGTTATAGTTACGATTGCTGTAATTAATTACTTTTTGTCCAACACTAATTGTAGCTTTGTTAAAGGGTCTTAAGATTTTTATTTTACCTTTTCTTCTTTGTTCTTTTGTTCGTTTTGTTTGAACCCTCTGACGTGGAGTTTCCGGAAACACAGCAACCTCCTGTTTTTTATATTTACTTTTATTATAATCAAAAATGTTACTTACAATTAAACGAAAACAAGTTATTGTGCGCAAATTCTTACGCCGAACTCAAATAGCGTCATCAAACTTTATTTGTAATCTTAAGATGTTTCGAGATTTTTATTAAAACTTATGAAATTTAGGGATTTCGTAGATATATGTAAGTATATGCAACTTGCTTTTTGCTTAAAATCTTAAGCTAGCAGAACTAGATCGTTAATACCGTCATAACATGACACTACACTTGCGGAATAAACCTTACCCGGTATTTTACAAGCCCGATATTAAGCGGTATTTCAAAAACAAAACAAACAAAAAACAACGAAAAATTCCAGTAACACCAGTTTTTTTTCTAAAATATTTTTCGGCAACTGTATACTATGTGACGTACCAGGGCTAACATTCAACGACGTAAAAAGCGTATAGCGATGCGCATATTGCATGTATGAAGGTATGTGCCCATGCATATGTTACAAGTTTAACATATTTTTCGTTGTGAATAGTTCACAAGCAGCGTTCTGAAAGTATTTGAATGAGAATCGCGTAACAATCGTGCTTTCATGTTTCCCGCAAACTATTATAATATGTGTACCACAGCCGGTTCTTTGCGTATGGATCGCGATTAAAACATACCATTCACTACATTGTGCTTTGCAGGGTCGGATTCTGCTATAGATTGAGTATATTTTCTTTTCGATTCAATGTAGCTAATATGTTCCATAAGGTAGCTGTGCCAAATTCAATTAATTGCCGTCATAAATCTTGTTATTTATAATTTACGTTTTTAGTTTTTGTGCAATCGTAAACTTTGTTTATGCAGGTAGCATGGCAGAAATTTTAATCTGGACGACTAGCAAGGGATGAGAGAACTTTATGCGCATTTATCATTTTCTTTTTGATATAAAGGCAGCCGACAGAAAGCATAAAAATGTACATGATATGCTTAGTTAGCTTCAGCAATTTTTATAAGGGGCACCTTACTTTCAGCAATTACAAATTTTACATTTTATTTATGTCCAAAATATGAAGCATCATATCTCCCGTTTATGCAGGATATTAAAACAAATACAGTAAAACTTTTACATCACGTAGGTACGTGAAGAGTGTAAATAACATTGTTTGCTTTATTGCTTTAAATTGGTCTATCTACTAGACCGATTTTTTCGAAAAAATCAAATGGATGGTGTCACTATAATCAATCCAGAAAAATATAACGCAATGACAGTTTACCTACTTTATTTATCTACCGCAAATTGATATCTGTTGCGGTTGTGTAATAGTATTTTAAAACACAAGTGTTACAATGACGTACTTTTTCATTAATTCATTCAAACTTGTACTCGCATTACATGTCATTGTGGCACACGTTTTTTACAGTATTTTTTCTAATTTGCATATTAATCGCCTATATTACGTTCCGGCAAAAGTCCCCCCCACCACGTTAATATCTCATTACAGCACAGTATGCTGTAATAGCCATATCAGCACTGCGTCGTCTTTTGTTTTAGCTTTATTACAACATCCAATTAGAAAAAAATATTTTTAAGGATGTCTTCATGACGACACTAGTATGTACCTATAATTGTTTGCCCCAAGCTCTAGGACTATAGCCCGTTGACGATAGCAAGAGGTGCACGTCATTAACTATGTTAAAACAATGTTGCAAAATCGATTTGTTTACATTTTAAGTTAAGGTAGTTAGTGCTCATGTCAAACGTAGAATATTTAGGTAATAACCTTCAAAATCTGAAATCTCCTTTTAAAAATAGTGAATTATAATAAAAAATGGGAACTGTGAAGTAATTTTTTATTGATAAATAACCTATTTATTAACTCTTTCAAAGTAATCAAACCTAATAAAAACACATGAAAACGTTCTACCTATTTAATTATAACAGAATATTAAAAAGACATATTTGTATCACACCCGACTATTGACAGACCGGTGTGTGTCAACCATAGAATAACTCGACCTGTCAACAGTGTACATTCGCACCAACATAAAAATACATTCGCAATGATGTTGAATATAATATTCGATAGATATTGTATTGTATTTATGTTGGTGATTCCGAAAATTCTATGAATGACGTGCACGTCTTGCTATCGTGAACGGACTTTAACCGTTACCGGGATATGGTACCCTTAATGAATCGCCCTGTACAATATGTGGAACCTATTTTGACAAGGTGTCAAGCAACACCTTAATATGTGCTGTCCATGAATATTGCACGCAGAACTTATATACATACATGTTGGTACTCAATGTAACAAGTAACAAGTTGGTATAAAATAAAAACGGATACATATAGTCCTTAGGAGCAATATCTACACTTCTTTCAAAAGGTGAACCGCATGGAGTAATGCATTTGGGTTATAAATTTAATGAATCAACTTAAACAGGCATTTATTATCAGCACGAAATTTCGGCGGCCCATTTGATCACCAATCCCCCCCTGATAGCTGTTTATTACTCTGGCACTCCGATGAGGTACAAATACCGGATTTTCCCCCACCACGTATCCTTCTTTAAGGTCGTCTGATTATGAATGAAACCGCCACCCAGCCCCGCGCACCGCGCTCTCGCCATCCCCACCACACGCGCCGATTCCCGTTCATAAGTGTCCCCGGTGCTATCCGAAGTCGTTGCGTATGATCAGTTGTAAAATTAGATGTCGTGATGTCGTAAGTGCGCCTGTCATTTCATCGCGAATCTTACGGTTCTTATAATACGTATATTCTCGCGAAAATCGTTTCCCGCAGGAACATATACCAGAAACCTACATCCTTTTGCGCTATACACCGTGCGGTGTTACAAGCCGTAAGTTAACTTTTTTCGTTTATATACCTACTATTTTTATTTTACCGCTTTCGGTATCCGCACCAGTTGAAAATAGGCTGTGAAAGTATCGTATATAAAGAAAGTCGTGAATGAATGAATTACTGCGAACCGACTCGAAGGACGTAGGAGGAGAATCCGCGACTTGCATTTATAATTTCATTAAGTAGAACTCGCGCTGACGTTCTTTGTATACAGGGTGATCCAAATTAAAGAGGCAATTAATTTGACAGCTGTAGCATGCTTAACTATTAATGATTTTTACGAAGATTTTTCAATATTCCAATGCTGGTAAATATCTCATTTAATTAAAACATAATTTAGAACTTAAGGGTGGAATTATTTTATATCGTCAGCGCCGTTATTATAAGTTGTATCAATTGATTAGACAAATCACAGGTTTCGAAATTTTATATAAATCAAAGCAGGTAGAGTTATTTAAGGTGCCTCGTTCCAATTGAAGTGGCCTGTATAAACCAATAGACTGTAAAAATTGTTATAGTTTATATATTGGTGAAACCACGCAATATTTAGAAAATAGAATGAAAGGACATAAATGTAACAAAAATCTTACAGCCCTAAAGAAACATGGAATAACTCAAAATCTTTCTTTTGAGTTTCAAAATATAACAAATCTAAATAAAGAACAAAATTTAGAAACACGCAATATCCTACTTGAAATAATCCAAATATTTATGAACATAAAAATTCAGATACTCAATATTTCACCAAACTGTATAATTTAATTTTATAATTAAATACAACAATATTTTTTAGAAATCTACTTAAAATTAACTTAACAAATTTAAAAACGTTTTTCATATTTGACCAAAAAAATCAAACCAACAAACACATTTTACAACGCAATCTTCATATAAAACACAAATTAAAAATTTTTATATTAAAATAAAATAATTTTATCGTATTATTATACAGGCTGGCCCAACTCATACGGCGCGGGCTCTATATGGAAAAGCATATGATTTTTTGAAATTTTTTTTCTTTGGTTGAATGCTAGACCTTTGTATGTACAATTTAAAATTATTTTCAATTATACAGGGTGTTCGCAAAAAAAAAGATCCATAGCAAAGTTACCTTTTTTTAAATGGAACACCCTATATATAATGCTTAGTAACTATTTCTAAGCCAACTGAATTTAAATAAATTGTATTAAATGTAGTCCTCGAAAAAATGAAATGCTAACCAGAAGAAAACTATTCATGTTCGGTATAGGGAACCCTAATATATTTTGAAAGGGAATTAAATTCTACGTCGGATAGTATCATCAGACATAGGCTGTTCTATTTAAGATAAGAAAGTTAATTTTCTGCAAAAGTCATCAAACTTAAGCAAGCGTTTTTGAACACTCTGTATAACTGTGTGACTAAAATTCCACTTCATTTCATTGCTTAACCTCTTAGCTGAATGATGAATGTAGGTAGCTGTGTTTAATTTTGGATTACACAGTAAAAATCAAACTTACATTTTGTACTGCAATTTCATAAATTTTAAAATATCTCGAAAACCGATGGTTTTAGGAATATGGAGTATTACATAAACTTGCCCTAATTTGGTCGTTAGATACCAAATATGTCATTATATATAGGGTGTTCCATTTAAAAAAAGGTAACTTTGTTATGGATCTTTTTTTTCGAACACCTGTATAATTCAAAATAATTTTAAATTGTACATACAAAGGTCTAGCATTCAACCAAAGAAAAAAAAATTAAAAAAATTATATGCTTTTCCATATAGAGCCGTATGAGTTGGGCCACCTGTATATGAAAACAGACCAAAAAAAACTATGAAAAACAAATAAGATTTTTAACATATTATGATTTCATTTACTGTCGATATTTGGGTTGGTATTATGGCAATTTAATTTAATAGCACCACTTTTTCTTCGTCAACGATTGAGCGGGAAAATATTTTGAAATTTTATTGAAAATTAATTTGGTTTATGCGCCAAACAATATTTCACATTATTTCGGATATAAGCTATAATGTCTGAGTCGACATATTAAACAATTTAATTTGGTGGTTGTACAGTAGAGATTTATTGTTGGAAGGTCCCGAATCCATAAACATCCTGGCACTGGAACAATTTATAAATTAGTTTATTATGTGTATATCCCGCCTAAAAATAGCATTATAATGTAAACGAAGTGGAAAGTGGCTGGAACATGTAAGTACCTAGAATTTTAGCACCTGCAAATTATAATATCTAGCTATAATATAAGCACCCAAGAATTGAAAGGAAGCCCGGATTGATTTACTCTTACAACCTGCCGAAAGTAGAAACGAACGTCTCGACTTTGAGAATATTACATTTTAATGCCCCTGCATGCGAATGAAATTAGATCCAGTAGCTCTTTGAATTAATAATATTGTGTTGAGTGTGTAGGTGTTACTACTTACTACTCAGCAGGCTCGATTAATTCAACTCAATTTAAACAATGCTCTAATTTAAGTGATGTTAAAACCGTTTGTTAGTGTCTGTAATATTCCCATGATATTATTAATATTATACTTCGCTATATGTACAAGAACGTGTAGGGGTATGTATGTACATATGTATATTCGAACATACAATACAGGGTGTGTAGATATTCACGAAAGACCTATGCACGTGCGGGATCTTCTTTATTAAGTAAGTTTTTATATAGTTGTCTTAATTGAGAAGATTTCTAAAGTACTGAAAATTTCAATGTTCAGTTAGTCAATATGCATTTTTATCTAACCCTATCTATGCTTCTTAACAGAAGCAGGAGAGTTGTAGTATTGTACACCATTTTCGATATTATATACAGTGTGAACAATTTATAGACAACATGGGAAAAGAAAGAAACTGAGAAAAATTATGAATATAATTGTTAAAGAAAAGATATTACCAAACGATTAGAAAACGGGGATAATTCTGCCCTTGTATAAAAAAAGGAGACGTGCGAGACTGTACAAATGACAGGGGAATAACTCTCTCAAGTATGGTGTGCAATGTATTAAATAGGATTATAGAAGAAAGGCTAAAAACAGAAATCGATGACACTTTAGAGGAAATACAATAGGGATTTAGAAAAGGTAGGCACACAGGATCGCATATTCATAATAAGACAAGCAACAGACAAAGTAATAAGTAGAGGGAAAATCATCACTATTGATTATAAAGTCAAAAACTTCATAGTTATATTAATTTCGTTTTATGTAATTGAACCGTAAATACTGCACGCGATGTCAAATTCCATCTTGTATTAAAGCTATTTGGTAAGCTCCTGCCGTATATTATTGTATTTAAAATGTTAGGTCGTTTGGTGGCTTTTGAAAAAAATGTAGTAAATCCGCTTAAATTAGAAAAGAAAATTCTTTGTTTATATTACAAGCTTTACTCAAAACTGAATTTAAGGCATGAGCATGTGAATGTACAAAAAGAGCTTGAGGTGCAATTCTTTTTATTTTACTTTGTAAATGCCCTGTCATAACAGATGCACCATCATATGTTTGAGCGACTAATTTTTTTTTAAAATCAAATTTTTCGCTGTTATTTGATAAAAGGTTAAATAAATCTTCAGCTGTTCGACCGGATGATACGTCAAAAACCCCCAAAAATCTTTCAATAACTTCACCGCTCTTGACAACGTAATATGATTGATAATTGAGACTTGCAGGAAATATCTGTGGTTTCATCTACTTGCCAAGAAAATTTAATTTCTGTATCTATTTCTTGTTTTAATTCAAAAGAAATCCAATCTATTAAATCATTTTGTATAGATTTAGATGTACCCGAAAAAATATTACTACTAACAAATTTATTAAAACTATAGGTTCATATTTACTAAAGAGTTCAAGTAATTCTTTATAATTTCCACCATTAAAAGAATCAGAATGAAGTCTCATTGTATTCCCGTAAAGCTAAATCTTGAAATGCTAAAAACATTGTTGCGTCTATTAATTTTTTTAATTTTTTGCGTTTTTCTCTAACTTAATTATTATAGGCAATAATTGCATCTTTGCGCGCGCTGTCTACAGCAGTAGCAATATTTTGTTTTTTAAATAATTTAAATTTGCACAAAGATGAGATGTGTGCTTTAGACTTAGAATGCCGTTCAATAGCGCGCGGTAGATTTTTTAAATCTATATAACCAAATTTCGACCACGTTTCGGTTTGGTTACAAAAAAGTAGACACGGCCAACAAAATAATCTTCCTTTAATTGAACCCGTTAACCAACCACATTTAATGTACCGTAATGAACTAAAACTTTGCCGGTTAACGTCGTTAGATACTACAGATAGATTAGGCCGTGGTTTCTCAACGTTTTGTACGATGTGTAATTTCGTCTCTATGTTTAAACAACTAAAAGAATTTCTTACCAACCAGTCTACAATATCTTGGCAAATTCTAATTTCGTTCTTTTATCCATTTTGTGTGCGTAACCTAACAAAATTCACCCAACGCTAGGAGCTAGGAGTCGTATGGGCGGGCAGCTACGTACCAACGTTTTACGATCGATAACGCACGATAACATGCCGATCGGGTACGATCTCACCACGGCGGCAAGCCTCCAACCATACGTATTCGCCGTATAAAGTGCATGTGCACTTACGGAGACGCATTGCTTTCAGCCATGGCATTAATCATCGGCGCGGAACCAAATCTATGGCTAGCCTCCTCGCTTGCTGTTATAGTATTGGAAATTTGTTTGAATTTTTAAATTAAGTAATGAATAAATATACTATTGATTGTTTTTTTTTGCAAAATTGCTTTATTTTAGTATATAGCCGATGCTTAAACATTATTTTAATACATAATAAACGCTACTTATTTTATGTTGCTACATGTTTTTGGCTACTTATTTTATTAAAAATAATGGGGGAGGCTTGGCCTCCATAGCCTCCCCTGACGAGCCGCCACTGCTTTAAGAGTAAATTAGGCGTTTCTAGACTTTTCTTCCACATTGTATAGCGAGTAAGGAGTTGCCAAATCGTATTGACGTAACATACATACGTGCATGCGTCAATTTATACATAATTTTGTTGTTTATCCTTAAATTCCTCTCTTCGTTATTATATTTCTTTTTAGGAAGACTTTTTACAAAAAAGAAATTAAAATTTAAACGTGTCCATACGAATATCATTGTTTCTTTCTGGTTTCAACAAAACTTTTCTGGTTCTAGATATACTCCATTTTTAATTTTTTTTTAAGGAAATCGGTATTAGAGTTTTTCACCACCTGCTACTCGCTATTTAAAATATGGGATGACTGTGTAAATACTATAGGTGCACATATACAACACTGCACTACAATAACAAACCTTAAACCGTGACAAACGAATACGTGGTTGCTTTTGAAACTATTTTTTATTAGTCCGCCCACTAACATCCTGCCCAGTAGTGGACAATCAAACGTACGTACTACGTCAAGCAGCATATACACATGTGTACCTAACATTTAAGAACGTCAAGTGTTATTACTAGAAGATTATGGCATCCTACCACTAGAAAGAAATCCTGCAAAAGTTTTCAAGAAAGATATTTTTAATGCGAATCTCAAAGCGAATTGATATCATATGAATGAAATAAGTTTTATTTGACCGTTGTATACTCTATCGTTTTTTAATATTTAAAAAAAAAATACCTTTGCGATTCAAAACTTTATTCAATTTCTCGTTTTCCACGTGTTTGGATTTATCAACATGCTATCCAATACTTTGGTCGAAAATCGAATTATTACAAACGTTCTGATTATATCTAACAATTACCCCGTAACTTTCCTATTTATTTTTCAGAAGAGGCCCTCGCACAAATTCTAATAAAGCAACAACGTAATTCCTATTTATTTGACGCACAAATGCAATAGCCAATCAGTCATGAGCGGTATTCTAGCTCTAATTTATCTACTCATCAAGTATCTGCAAATAATAATATGGATTATCTAGATGTCATGCCGGTTTTTTTTTTTTAGATATAATGTTTTCTTTTTATCGTAGCACACGTTGTGTCCTATAGCAAACACTTATATATACCTATACTGTATTTATAGATTGTTGTTGCTGAAACCTGTCAATTGTCATATCAAGGGAGGCAACTTTTAATGAATACCCTCACGATTTAAAATCATCTCTGTGGGCGCAGCAGCCCCACCAGATCAAATTTGAATAGGGAAAATGGGTATTGTGATCACTCATTGTCGTCTTTCTTTCAAATTGGTACCAGCGGTGTACCCCAATCTGAATTTGGTATCGGTGTAATGATACCAGCTTTTTCTAAACGCTGCAATTCAGCCTCAACTTTTGTTTTATAAGCAAAAGGAATAGTCCTAGGTTTCAAAAATTTTGGTTTAATATTGTCTGAGATTGAAAGCTTAATTCTTTCATATTTTAATAAACCAATATCATCTTTAAATAGTTCACCATATTTTGCTAACAATTTGTTTAATTCATTTTGTATATTATGTGTAAATGCAGTACTAGTTTCTAAAGAAAAATTATTTTTAACTTGAGGCAAAGATATGTTAAAATTGTTTAACAAATCTCTTCCAAAAAGTGGTGGACCTCCGCCTTCTACAACCAATATTTCTACCTTTTTTACAACATTATTAATTTTCATTAACATATTTAGAAGACCTTTCGGATATACACTCCGCCAAAAAAGTATCGCATAAACTAAAAAAGGGCATTTATGAACCAAGATATTTTTATACGTTCACAAAAAGTTTGCCTCGTGTATGTGAACTATAAAAACACTAACAAAATAATGGAACTTAGCGTTTTTACTTTTTTTTTTCCTAAAAGAACACATTTAGAAAAATGCATATGTGTAAGGTTTGTTCAGTTGTTTATTGAAAGTCTTCCTATACGGACAAATTTTAAAGTGCGAAGTCAGAGTTCTGTACCAACGCTTTTAAAACTAAAATGAGCAATTTAACTTCAGAACAAGTGGCTGCTATAGTTGCTTTAATCGAAGATGGACGATCTCAAGCATACGTTGCTAATTTGATGAACATCAATCAGTCAAGTGTTTCTAGAGCCGTAGCCAGATATAGGGAAACAGGCATTTACAGTAGAAGACGTGTACCAGGTCGTCCAAGATGTTCTACTCGCCAAGATGACCGCTATTTACTACTACAAGCATTCCGTCGAAGACATGTAACTGCGAGACAATTGCAGAACGACTTGGCTAGAGTCAGAAATACTCGTGTGAGTACTCAAACTATTCGGAATAGGTTACGGCAGAGTGGAATAAGAGCTAGAGTAGCTGTAACAGCCCCTCGTCTCCCTAGGAACCACCGAGTGGCTCGCTTAAGGTTTGCCAGAGAACATGTAAATTGGAACATTAATGACTGGGCCAATATACTCTTCACAGATGAGTCAAGATTTGGTCTTTACACCTCAGATAGGCGTATCTCAGTGTACAGACGAGACGGTGAGCGCTATTCGCAGTGTAATATCAGACCTAGACCTAATTTCGCTGGTGGCTCTATTATGGTTTGGGGAGGCATCTGTTTAACAGGTCGTACAGAGTTAGTACCAGTAGACAGAGGTACACTGACTGCCCACAGGTATATAACGGACATTTTAGAAGAACATGTGGTACCATATGCGCCAATTATAGGAAACGAATTCATGTTAATGCACGATAATGCACGATCGCATGTTGCAATAATCGTCCAGGAATACCTTAAGGATGTTGGTATTCCAGTTTTAGATTGGCCTGCGGTAAGTCCGGACATGAACCCTATCGAGCACGTGTGGGACCTCCTTCACAGACGGATACGAACCCAAAATGTTGCCCCAGCGGACCTGCATGGACTAGCAAATGCTCTCCGTGACGAGTGGGAGAATTTGGATCAGGCTTATATA
Organism: Cetonia aurata; assembly: GCA_949128085.1. Lineage (NCBI taxonomy): Eukaryota > Metazoa > Arthropoda > Insecta > Coleoptera > Scarabaeidae > Cetonia > Cetonia aurata. Next base: position 19,276,385 of record OX421887.1, on the reverse strand, counting down.
CGGAGGTTAATCGAATCTCTGCCAAACCGTATGCGAGCGGTCATAAGAGCCAGAGGTGGCAATACTCAGTATTAAAAGCTACTGTTATGACATTTTTCTTTCCAAAATTATAATTTCTTGTTTTAATAAAAATCTCAAGTATGAGTTCTTGTTTTTATTTGGCCTGTATTTTATTTAAACAATCATAGAAATTATATCTTAGAGCGCATTAAAGTATATTTACAACTTTATGCTACAAACAAAGAGTATGCGATACTTTTATGATTCAAAACTAAATTATGCGATACTTTTTTGGCGGAGTGTATATGTATCTGTCGGTTTGCAGTAGAAATTGAAAAGAGAGCCAACGCAACGTTAAAAAAGAGAAAGGTAGCGAATTCCTAAACCCGAACCGGATATGCACTTTAGCAATTGATACACACATAAATAAACACAGGAAGTTTCATTTGCATACCCAGAGATAATTAACAATCGAGCCAGTTGTTTTGAGAGAGTGCGTGCCCTCCCATGTGCATATGCATACACATGTTAATCGCTCACGTGGACAATTCAACCAGCCGGCGCACGGCACACGCAAAAAAAAAAATAAAATAGATATAGAGTCCAGAAAGAGCGAGTGCATAACATTGCCTTGTTAAAGGTGCGGGTATTTATTCGATCACTTGAAATGTTTGTAGATAGTAAATAGGTGAAGTAAGGTGGCCTTCAAAGTTTTCTTGCGAAAATTCATTTTAATATCGTTTTGAACAAATAATAAGGAATCCGTATTTAGGAGTGGTTATCAATGTGGGTGCCGCAGTACCTCGTTTACAACAAATAAGGTGCTTTTATTTACTTTTATGTTACACGAAGTTTATTAGTTGAATTAATAGTAGTTTTATTTATATTTGTGCGAATCAACAGATTTCTATTCTAGTCTGTTTTTCAGTGCGTCAATTAAAAAATCTGTTGAATTTTGAAAATGATTTGATAGTGTTGCCATCTGTGAATGATTTCATATTTTGAGGGTATAATATAATGTTAATTATGCTTCTTTAGAGAATACATACAGGGAATTACATTTGAAACAAGGCGCCTCAAATAACTCTTTACCTGTTGTGATTTATATAAAATTCCAAAACTTCTCAATTGTTATATCAAGGGGGACAACTTTTAAAGACGGGCTTGATGGGTCTTGTGACCAGTCATTCAAAAATTTACACAGCAAGCAAAAAGTGCGGGGAAAATGCTTAATGCACACCAGACCTGGATCAATGGCCTGGTAGTGTGGGACTCCAATATTTGGTTACCCACTAAAAACCCTCCTATCACTCCCAGTAAACAAACGCTGCCGGAACCGCCTAGGCATCTACATCAGTCAGCGTCAGTGGGTGTCTAAGCCTAATCTCATTATATGGGTCCATTCCTTTGTCTATCGAACTCCTTAGATTCTTTTCTGCTCATGATGTTGTCTATGTGGCCATGAATCAACCGCCACTTTTCCCTGGACGAAATCATACACGGGACAAAGTTGTCCGGAGCCAGTGTGCCAACTTTCGCCTGCACCATCCGCCTCAGATCTCCCCATCGAGGATACTCGAAGATGGTGTGCTCGGCGGTATCGATTTTTCCGCAGTATATGCATGTATCCGTAGTGTCCTTACCAAAGCGCTTCACGAAGGATATGAATGCGCCGTGTGCCGTGAGGGCGTGCGTCAGGTAATACCCGCCTTCCCGATGCCTGCATTCGGTCCAGCTTTTAATATCACTAATCACCTGTTTAGTCCATTGCGCCTTAACTTTCCCCTTGTCCAGGCGTTCCTGCCAGATCTTGTAGGACAACTCCCTGGTCTCAAAGCGCCGAGCATTTGCATCACCAATAACGGATGACATGGCATTCCTTTCATGTACTAACATATCTATTGGGACAATGCCAGTTATAACCTGCAATGCAACCGCCGACACAGTCCTATAAGCCGACGCCACCCGCAGTAGCATATTTCTCTGTGCTCTGAATAATAAATATACTATAGTATCAAACCAAATAGGTGCCCTGTAGAGAAGTATGTTGTGTAGCGCTCCACATAGGACCGCTCTCTTTCAACTCCTTGGTCCACCTACATTTGGTAGAATCCTGCTGATTGCAGCCAATCGATCGGCCCTGACCGTCACCTCCCGGATGTGCTATCCAAAGTTGCGCTTCTCATCGATCGTAATGCCCAGATACTTAATGTCCTTTCTGGGAAATAATTGACGCACCGTCCAGCTTGAAAATAACATGATCCCTACTTCTTGCACCCTTAACAATCACTGCCTCAATCAGTACCCCATCTTAAAGCACGTTCCAAAGCGTCGGACCAATGATCAATCCTTGCGGCACGCCAGAACCACATTCCAGCAGCATGCCTTTATCAAATTCTATTTTCCGGTCCCTCAAGTAACTCGATATGAAATCAACGAGATAACCAGAAATGTTTTTTTTATCGTAGCTGTTCAATTATAAGCCTCTGACTGGCCGAATTGAAGGCATTCTTGACATCGATCGTTATGAGAGCACACCATCTGGTATCACATACCCGTATCGCCTCTACAGCCGCTTTCAAGGGCTGAATAGTAGACTTTCGCTTCCGAAAACCATACGAAAACCATCGTGAAGGTTCTCACCATCTTCCAGTTCTTTGAACAGTCTATTTCTGATTAGAATTTCCAACAGCTTGCTAATAGTATTCAACACGCAGAGAGGCCTGAAAGAGCTAGGCAGTTCAGGAGATTTTCCACTTTTTAGGATTAAAACAGCTCTTGCTATTTTTCAGCTGTTTGGGAAATTTTGGGATTCTAGAAGTTCATTCATGGCATCCAATAGCAAGTCTGACCGATCTTTTGCCATTAATATAATATAATATATTCAATTGCCTCAGGCGGTATCCGATCAATTCCCGGAGCTTTGCCACTCCTCAAACTACTGGCCGCGCATGACAGCTCATCCATCGTGAATTTCTGAACATCAGTGACAACTTTTCCTTCTGCCCACTGCCCGCGTGCAGATGGAAAAAAGAATGAAATGGCTTCAAATGCTCTCCCCCAATGTGCTCTCCTGACATTTCGCAATTTTTTTGCGGCAACCAAGGTAACTCCTACTTGTTTTTGTCACATTCACTTATCATTTTTATTGTCGGTTTTCTCCACTTTTTTGCTTCCGAATTTTGCTTCATTTGTCTAATCAAATCATTAGATTCGTCGAAGGGGGCCTATAGAACCGCCAGTTCGTTGCATCTTACACCGCTTGATTTGTTTTTTCTGGGGCTATCTTAAGCCTTTAATTTCTAAATATGCTTTGATATATCCAATTCAAACAAGTGCTAAAGTAAAAAATCATTAGACACAAATGTTGTTAAACAAGAAATAGGAAATCAACACACACATTTCACCTATATCTATAGACATTAATAATTAGTGCCTGTTCCCAAAGTTCCATAAGTTTTTGAATATCCAGGATTCAAGGTCGTTCCTTGTTAGTTAGGGTTCACATATGAAAGGACAAATTTAATAATAAAAAATAAGAAATAAGCAACTATTGCTTACAAACTCTATGCTTTACACATTCTAAGATTTCAAATTCGCTTTTAAATAAATATTAATTCTCCCAAAAAACTTTGGGCTACTGTGAAAATTATTCATAAAACTTCAGTCCATTAGTCCAAAAGTTTTAGGGAGACAAATCTTGAATTTAGAAATACAAAGAAATATCGTATATATATTCACATACATATATGTAAGCCATGTTTTAAGTGTTATAGTTACTACTAGTTTTATACTTGCTATTAGTTAAATACTTTGTTTAGGCAATCGTTTTTTATAACCTTTTTCTCTTTCGTTCAATAAACTTTTACTAAATTTTGGCTGGTTCCAAACTTCCATCAGGCTGTTACTAAAAGCACCTTTCTACTTTGGTTGATTCTAAATATAGCGGGAGGAAGTTGCCAAACGCGTATCATTCAAAACACATATGGTATCTTGTAATTAAAGCGATACTGGTGATTACGAATCAAGGTTCAAAACAAATATACACTCAAATCAAATCAACAAGTATTGGAAATGTCGGGCATAGTGAGATAACACAAATACTGAAGCAAAACCAATAACAGGAAGCTGTTTTTTAGTTTTACTGACTCCGAATATCACTATGTAAACAATATAAGTATGGCCGTAACCATATCAGAGAATAAATTTGTGTATAAAGTTTCTTAATTAAGAATACTGGAACATAATGTATTTGTTAGCAAGTATATTAGCATAATTTTATAACTCCACGAAGTTCGGCACCGATTTTTTGTCTACTAAGAGAAGGAATATTACATATTTTGCTTTCCTTACTTTTTGTTCCTGTTACATACTTGTAAACTTCAAAGCACTCGTTTAAAAAGTTAAAAATAAGTTAAAGTTTTAATAAAAGTAGAGCAATAACAAAATCTTGTGTTTAAATCTTCTTTTCTTGACCTTTAAGTATTTTGATATATTTTCTTGATTTTTAGGTCGTTTTAATAATAGTTATACACTTCAGATATACAACGTTTCGGTTATTTTTAACCTTTTTCAAGTACAGGTGTAATAAGTTATATTGTATAAAATGACAATGTTAAATTAATTGTAAATACACTTTTTTGTTTTATAAATGATAAAATCATTATTTTTTTTTAATATGAAATTTTTTGGGCAAATATGAAAAACGTTTTAAATTATAAAACTGGATTTCTAAAAAATATTGTTGTGTTTAATTATAATTATTAACTTATATAGTTTGGTAAAATATTATGTATCTGTTTTATCATTAACTGTATTTTTATGCTTATAAATTTGGATTATTTTAACTACCTATATTATACGTCCTTTTAAATATTGTTCTTTATTTAGAAATGTTATTTTGTCAAAATCAAACGAATGGTTTTGAATTATTCCATGTTTCTTTAGTGCTGTAAGATTTTTGTTATATTTCTGTCCTTTTATTCTGTTTTCTAAATATTGTATGGTTTCACCAATATATACACCATTACAATTTTGTCATTCTATACAATATGTTATAATTTTTTATACATGTACCTACTTGAAAAAGGTTAATAATTAAAACGACCTAAAAAACCAAGAAAAAATATCAAAATACTAGTCAAGAAAGAAAGATTTTAAACATAAGCACCCTTATTGGTTGAATAAATAAGGTTTACGAAACATCAAATACAATATGATTTAATAATAAATACTTTGTTCTATTTGAAACATTTTGAGTGATTAATCTGTTGACTTGAAAGTTGTCAAGTAAATGTCAAAAAAATATTCAAATAAATAATATGTCAATGGCTTGTCAAATACAAAGCCGACCCTAATCCAAAGAGTTTTTGATCATATGATATTTTTTTTCTTCACAAATATACCAGAAAATTTGACCTCCGTCATCTATATACTAAGTAACTATGTTTTTTTAGAATTTTATTACTGGAGTTAATAAAATTTCCTTTCAGAATTCATTGAATCGTTTATTTTCATGTTATCATAATACGCTATTTATAAAATATGCCTGTGATATGTATATATACGCATCAGAATCCCTATAAATTTTAGGAATATGCGCGTTCAATTATCGCACTGACGTCTTTAATGATTTAATCGAAATAATACTGTCAAGCTAACATCAAGTAAATCAGCCTTACTTTCGCCATATAATGGCAAACTTAACGCTACTTGTTTAATAACTGTTTATTCAACTTTCAACGGCATTTAGAACCGGATCTATTCGCAGGATGTGTACAGCACTTATTGCTACCGTTGCCAATAAATTCGGCGGAAGTGGGAAGTATGCTTCTGGTAATTTTACGGTCTTCTTTCCCCTGTTAAAATTAGCGACGCAAGAGTTTCTTCCTTCATCGGTTTGAGACGCAATTTATTTCTATGCGTACGATAAATAATAAATGGGACCTCAACGCACGCATAACGTAATTGAATGACATACATAGATAGTGTTAACGTTAAAAGACGTTATCCTCATTGTTTATTCGCTCATGCGTCTAATTGTAAGTGGGGCACAACAGTCCAGGGCCGGCCAAAATTTCTTACCATAGATAATAAATATATATACGTATAATAGATATGTACCTGCCATGTAATTTCACGCGGCACGAGCAAAGTTTCAAACCTTTTAAGACTGGTGGCGCGTAGCGTTAGTCAGCAAGAACTATTTCCAATACGCGGGAAATTTGATATTATTTCCAATTAAGAAATTTATTGTTTAATTTTTTTTTGCACTTAAATAAATGGGCATAGAAAATAAAATAAAAATTAGAACGAAATCGTTTATTGTGCGCACATAAATACATAACTATACACTACAAATATTTGCAATACATAACCACAAATTAAAATAAATCGCTTATTTAATACTACTTAACTAAATATATAAGTAATAATAAGGAATAATTATTATAATAATAAATAGTAATCATTGTAATTTAATTAAATTAAGATCATGTGATGAAATTTGTAAATCACCTGTCACATTTTGTATAAAATTTATTCCAATCTAAATATAAAACATACTGTTTAATTAGACATTCATCTCTTTTTTACTTGGCTTCAAAAATATCCTAATGCATCTCTTCTATATACAAAGTATACACACCTAACATTTTTTTGCAATAAGTGCGCTTCATATTTTCACCATTAGCATTGTCGATTTATTTATGTCGAACATTTACATACGTAATCCAGTAATTGGGTTTTGGAATCTAATGTGATAGTTATTTACATACGTGAAACTTTGTGGCCTATAACATATCGTTCCTTTTATTTTCGCAAGTTCAATTCGGTCAAGTAATACCTTACCAACTACCATGTGCGTATGTACATCTGTAAAAAATGCTTGCGAAAAACGGAAGTTCACACATGTAGGTATAGACGCATCATCACCAACATCCGACCACCGGAAGTCGGTCTCATTAGAATGCCAGGACAGGCGTCGATTAATGGAAAGATGGTAATTGTGTTATTGAGAAGAAGGTCGCGTTAGCACTTGGAGAGCAAAGGTTATTATTGCGTTCGGTCGATTGGCTAAAGAGCGTTACACGTCTTGTTGACCGTTCCACGAAAACATAAATATATGCATGGGAACATTTAGTAAATTGTGAAAATAGATAAATAAATACTGTTTATAAAAACTTCCTGAGGAAATAATCAATTAATTACATTTCTTTCACTGTAAAGAGGATAATGTTGAGTTTGCAGAATTCATGGAGAATTTAATTTCTATATTTGCAAAAATTTATTTCATTAATGTTATTTCTGGAACCCCTTTCTAAATTTTTTTTCAATATTTCTCAAGATCTGTTAAAAAATTAATTGGATTTTTGCTAGCAGAGCATATTTACAATGTAGTTTATCGTGCAGCATATTTCAGCAAATTATGTGCTATACAGTTCGTCAGATATTGCTACTTCTTGGTACCATTACCATTCAGTAATGCCACAGTTTTTCCCGTATTTCTTAAACTTTATTAAATGCAAGTAAATTTTTGCTGGCAGGATGTACTTATAATGCCATTCCACAATCGCGTACCAAATTTCAGCAATTTTTCTGGTGCAGTTTCTGAGATATTCCTACTTCTTGGTACAGTTTTTCCAATATTACTCCAAATTTGGTAAAAGCAAATGGATTTTTTAGCAGGGTATAGTTATAGTGCTATTTTTCAATCGCGTACCGAATTTCAGCAAATTTTGTGCTGCATTTTCTGAGATATTCCTATTTCTTGGTACTGCTATCATTCATTGTTGTTGCAGCTTTCCAATATTTCTCCGAATGTATTAAATCCAAATGGATTTTTGCTAGCAGGGTATATTCATAGTGCCATCCTTGGATCGTGGATTTCTGCAAATGTTATGGTGTAGTTCGTGAGATAACGCTATACTTCTTAGTATCATCACCATTCTGTCATGTCACATATTTGACGAAATCCCTATCTTTTTGGATCTATGGTATAAGGTTCCCACCTTTTAATACTTTTTAATATTTAATTTTCTTTTCCGTTGCGTCTTAGTAACTTTTATAAAATGTGCCTGTCTTTTATAATATTTGATTTTTCATCCAATATTCAATATTTTATACATCGGTGATTTGTGAACGTAATTATTATATCAACTGACATCATCGACATTCCTCAAGATTTATGTGTTGTCATTTCTGAAGTCGATAAACAAACCCTCAAACTTATAAAAACTCCTAAATACTTTGCAGTAGATATTGCCTCTAGTGTGACATTATTATAAATTACCGAAAAGTGTCTAGAGTAACTAGGCCTTGGGCAAAATCTAATAAGGGTTGTTTTATTTATTAGTATCTAAAACTAGTTGATTTTTATTGCACCAATTTCTAAACTGCTCAAATCCATGATATGACTTTCAGATACAGCATCTCTGAATGTAGCAACGATATTTCTATTTCTTTTGTACGTTTCTATATGTTATATTTTATTTTTACAAAATATAATTGCAAAACATACATTACTTTACATTCAGTCATCGATATGCAACACAAATTTAAAATAAAAAAATCTTGGTAATTTGTGTGTTTACTGTTGGCTATGCTGATGGTTACACCAAAGTATAGGTAGACCAAGTAGCGTCACTAACGTTTTTATACATGGGTTTTTACGGAGAGTTTTCGGTGACCTTCTACCATTTTGTTTTATCCATTGCGCGAAATTAAAAAATGTATATGTAAGTAATATCCTTGTAATATGTCTAAAAACAAATTAAAACGTGTTTTTTTAGCATTAGAACAAATTCGTTATTTAAATGTTAAACATGTCGATCAGGTAAATTAAACAACTATTTACAAATGTAAAAGATTTATTAATTTTCTATTTTGTCGTGGCTTTGTTTTCAACAATCTATTGTAAAATTTTAACAAATAAAAAATGTTCGTTCTAAAAATAATTTTATTAAATATTCCACTGGGAAAAGGCCAATTGATGTTTTTCATGAGCCTATCTAATTCAAGTTTAACATTTTTTTTTTTGCAAATACGTGTTGGAAAATACGAATCCATTTCATTAATAAAGCGATAAAAGCCGCTGTCAGGCAACTTTAAATTACCAAATAAATTATCATCATCCTGGTAATGGGCTCTATAGAATGCATTAATTTTGGAACTGCTATCAAAACGATATCCTTATACGTTTGAAAATTCAGTGTATTTCACACAAGAATATTTTTCCAGACATATTTTAATTAAATATCCTCCGATATAAGTAAGACCATTTTCTTCGGATATATCTATGTGTCTATAATCAACTGGAATGTCGTAAAATTTATTAATTTTATTTGACTCTATCGGGGTCGGGTTTAGACAGTTTCTCCTTATTGTCGCACAGTTCCGAAGAAATTTTCCAGACAATCTTGATTTATTCTTCTGGTGTATATATATTCCATTCCTTCTTGACTTAATTCTTCATACAGTAAACGTAGAGAAGATATACTTTCAAGCGACCACAATTTCCCATCTCTAAAATGTCTCTCCGGTCAGTAAGCAATGCCCAGAATGACATCCTAGAAGATATGTATATTATTTACCATGTACAGATTGTATGTTACAACAGTAACCTCGTAACATCTTTTGGAAATCCAAAGAAATGAAGCCCCGAGGAATCAATATTATTGCTCCTACAATTTCTCACTGCACAGTGATGTGGTACTTTCCTTTAAACTTGGACAACAGTTCAAACTTATTCCAAAATCATAATAAATACAAAACACAAATGTTTGTTTACAATGACCATTCACACGTGACATAAATCATATGGGATATAACAAAATGGCGGCGCAATTTTGTTTTACCAAGAGAGTGACGCTACTTGGTCTACCTATACTTTGGTTACACAAAATGCGCCCGTAAAAATTAAATTGTGTTAACTGAAAGTTGTTATCAATGAATAATGAAACGTACTGAAAAAATGCACAAAACATGGAAAAAGGGTACCGACGTACTGATTTTTAGTAAAATGTACTGATTTCAGTATTATTGTATATACTGACAATGACAACACTGGTTGATAGATATCTGCGTGGAGGAACAATTTTTGTCAGTAGCGTGCACTATCTAAATTTCTACACTGATAATGTAATCTTTATTAATTATTGTTTGTTTGATGTATATCCCATTTAAAATATATAACACACAAGGAAACAATCATGAATAAAGTAATATTTTAAAGCTTTCTCCACTGTTTAAAACGGACGAGCTTATATGAATTATTGACGAAACAGTATCCAGAACGGCTACAATTTTATTTTAAATGCAAGTTTGCTATAGGTTGCAAATCTTTCGGCAATCAATTTTACATTTGTGCGCATTCTGACGCGTCCTGTTCTCATCTTGGACGCACTATATCAACACGTTTAATTCAATTTCTAAACAAAGATATGTACGGGACTGTAGCGTAGTAATAGACATACAAAATAGACCGGTTCAAAATGGAAATCCACGAATTTCCGAAACGATTGTTCCGAATTAATTTAAAATGGATGTTGCGCGGAGTGATCGGATATCTTGTGTGTCAATTTCTAAAAGCAGATTATGGCACGCCAAAATCTTATAATAGACATTTATAAATAACTGCGTCACAACCCTCTGACGTATAGACTAACGTATTGCCGGAAGCTTTAGGAAACACCCCGCCAACCAGATGGCCAAGTCCGGCATACCATTGGCTTGTAATATCGCTGCGCCCGCGGGCCGGAACTGGTATTGTTTGTCGGGTTGGTCGGACGTCCTATTTCCGGCCTCCGAAGATACAATGCGACCGGAACAGTTAGGAATGTGGACCAAATTCAGAAAACTCACAATCGCTTCTGATGCGAACTGGGTATACACCTTTACGTTGCATTTTTCCGTCTGTAATACCTACGCACTGGTTTTGTGTTACAGAAAGGCTGAATTCTCGGAGCATTTCAAAATAGTAGTGCAAGTTTCATAAACCGTAAAGTTATAATCCGGGAAAAAATAATATTGAGAGTAGTCAGTCGATTGTGTCGGTGGGAATTCTCACAGTCGCTATTGTAAAGTGCTGTTAGTTAATGCTGCATATATTTTGATATGTCGCTGAATTAGATCGGTGCTAATTAACTGCGTTCGTATAGTTTGTATAATTGGTTGTTTGTCCTGTAAGTTTATAAAGATTTTGTAAATTCAAAAAGTATCACATAGATATACATATGTATGTACCGGCCAATAGTTTTTTCTGAGGTAAAATACTCTAATTGCGAATGGATAAATTGAATTTTTTAAAACGGGAAATTTGACATTCTGTCTATACGCATAATTCAATAAAATTAGGAGATAGAGAGAAAGTTTTGAGACAAAAATTGTTTGTTTGAATGGGTTTTACTAAGCAAATAAGAAAAAAAAATTAAGTACAGTTAAACGCAAAAGCACGTCCACTTACGTGTCTCTGGTAATCAGGATTAATAACTTTATAAACTGCTTATAACGTGAGTTTATTTGTAATATAACCACGAGCTTTGATGACGTTTCGTCATAGATGTCACAATTTTTTCTGTAAAATTCGGTGGACTCTACCTATTTTCGATAAAACTTTTTTTTTAAATCTCTGCTTTTAATTGGCTTTGCCTTTAAACGACGTTTGATTTCTCCTGAAAGGTGCTCTATTGAGTTTATGTCGGGGATTTGGAGTGGTGTTTCCAGTGCATGGGATGGAACACTATGTATGACCCATTCTTTAACGATCTTAGTTGTGTGCTGCGGGACATTATCTTGTTGGAAAATGATAATGAAGTGTCAGTCGCAACATTTCGAGCATCTGTTTTTAAGTGTTCTCTTAAAATATTCGAGTACACGCATTGATCCATTATTCCATCAATTTTATTTAATTCTTCGGCATGTTAATTTTTGAAATTAATTTCAATATTGTAATTACAGGCTTGTTATAAAAAATCGACCGATTCCTGTTACTTATTGTTAATCTCAAAAATCTGTCGAATTTATTCATTCACACAAACCGTCTTGAAACTTTTTCTCTACCTCTGACTCTGAATGAATTATGCGCATATGCAGGATGGAAAATTTCCAATTTTCGAAAATCCATTTCACCCACAGTGTGTTTTCACAGAAAATAACTTTAATGGTTTCATAATTTTTTAGGTTCCTAAATTAGGTTTGCCGATCTTAAATAATAATTTCTTGTATTCTTGTAAATACTAGCTATGGCTTTGCAACGTTTAATGTGTTCCTATCTCTAAGACTTCTATGCTTATTTCTTGGTATACTATCGAGTCTAGAAATGCTACATATACAGGCTGTTTATTAAACATACGGCGGAAATTGTAGGGGCCATTCCCTGGACTATTGTAAGAATATTTTGTCCTTTGATGATTTTTGGAAAGTCGCCTTGTTTCGAAGATACAGGGTGAAAGAATTTTCGACGAAAACAATTTTGATATTTTTAATATTAATTAATATATCTAGCCAAAATAGAACTATGGCCTAATTTAAGATAAATTGTGTAGAATACATAGAGTAGTTTCATTATTTCAATTTTTAATTGTAATCATTTTTCTAGTATTTTTCGTATATCCTCAGTTTAATACTAAAGACCTGTGTAGTCTCAATATTGCCTAAGGAGGGAACTCATTTGTGTATGGCGATCAGTATTCCAATTTTCCACTCTTATGATATCGTTTGCTCGGCCTCATATTTTGTTAAATAAGCATCTTCACAAAATACAAAAATTATAGAAAATGCATCAGGAACATCCAGTGGTTTGTTAATTTTGAACATATGTAAACAATTAATATGATATTGTTATGTAGCATATAGTCCTAACAATTTTATTAGAATATGTAATACCCAACACCATAGATAAATAACAACAAATATCTTTGTTACAGATAGCAAAGACTCAACAGACTGCTTGGGTCGTCAACCGGTAAAGGAGGGCGAAACCACGACAATGTGGCTACTGGACATACCCACACATCATGCCACAGGTAACGCAATTCCTCGATCCGAATCTTCACTTTTTTTTAATCATCAGTTCTTCCTTGTAATTCCAGAAAAGTTGCTCTGCTTTCGCTACTACAGCGGTTCGACACTCGACTGTATCGCACAGACCGAACCTCTCATTACCAAAGCGCCACCGGATAAATTAAAAAAGTACGTCAAATACAAGACGAAACACCACACTAACGGCGTGGAAAACGGGGGCTTCCAAGACGAACCAGACGAAGCGGTCACCTTGAAGACGTCGAATTCCTTAGAGGATTTATCCACGATACACAAAAACGAGGAGAATCGGACGGGGGTTAAGAAAAAGTCGCCTAGAGGTTTGACCAGATCGGAGAGCACCAACGTGAACGGCGCCAAAAAGAAGATAAAGAACTCCAGGAGTCTTAATAAGGAGTATTATCAGCTGTGGGCGGCTACGTCTTCTTTGGAAGCGGAAACTGCGAAATCGGAAGATGGTTTTGAAAAGGACCTGGAGGAAAAGGCGCCACCCTTACCACCTAGGAGTTTGCATAGGCCGTTGGAGAGATCGCATGCCTTAAGTTCCAGCTTTAAACCTCCAATAGTTCTGCGACAGAATAAACCAAAGGTATGGGAGTAAGTTTAACGTGTTTCTTTTTTGTCATTTGATATCTCGAATGAAAAATGTTCATTATTTTTCTTAGTTCAAAATGCTGTAGATGTATTAGTGGCACTCCTTGGATGTTTTGAGTTGCTATCGCGTTTACGTTAAAAAGAATCGTGGATTTCAAATAACCCCACAGGAAAGAATCCAGTCCGATCACGTGCGGAGATCTATGGTTAGAGAAACGCCTAATCCACTTACTACCCAACGTTTGTCCAAAGAAACTTTTTAATTCTAAGATAATGTTAGTGTTCATCATATGTTTAAAGTCATTTTATGTGTACGCCACCAAGTTATTGTCCTTCTTTGTTTGTTCGTTTTTGCCACCAGCAATATCATTCGCGAGGTCAATCACTGACACCTCACCCGGCAATTCAGTTTCCAGAAAGCCAATGTACATTGCGTATCTAGCAGCTATCTGCTTTTAGGTTTTTTAAGCAGTAGGAACCGAATCCGTGGGATGTGAATTGGGCTCTTTCTCTCTCTTACTTCTCAATACTATTCAAAGCACAAATGATGTATCAATTGACCCCCATTATATTGTTCTGGATTTTCATTTTAATGTTTGGCCTTCTTACAAGCAGAATGCCTAGGTATATACATATACCTTCCAACTTCTTCAAAGCTATACTCTCTACGTCTACTGGTTGTTATTGCTAGGAATTTAATTAAATCTAATACTTTATTGGTATTTCTAGGTGTCCACTAAGGATCAAACTTGGGTCCGCTACTGTTTAACATGTATATTAATCATCTTTTCACAATTCTCGATTGCAAGGTTGCTGGGTATGCAGATCATTTGTGATTTGAAAAGATGGACACTATGAATCTTCAGAAGAACCACAATTCAGTTGTAGTTAGAAATAGTGAATTGAAAATAAAATTTGACCAAACATTAAAATCTATTTTCAAAAGCTTTATGATTCATTATTTCCAAACAATTAATTCTCTTTACGGAAACACTTTTGATTTGAAATACTTATTACTGATATTTATATTAATGGGTGCTGCGGACAGTTCAAAGATTTTTTTATTCATATTCATATTCTTTATTGGTCATAAAAACATATTACATGATATGGACCTCGTCAGACAAGTATATGGGTACATCGGTAGAAGATACATGTTAGAATAAATTACAGTGTTAAAAAATTCATACAATGCATGAGCTTCATAATTACAAATGTCAACTTAATGCAAGCGAGCACTGCGATGATTAAAAGAAGTCAAATATTCCTAAGTAAAATAATGAAAATAGTCAAAATAGATTTAGTAAAAGATACATGTTAAAAGTCGAAATATTCCTCTTCGGAATAGAAGGCTTGATCGATTAAACCATAATGATACACAGCTAGGCTGACCCGAGTATAAAATGGAAATTACAAAACAAAAAAAAATATATATTGTTTTATATTATTTTTTAAAGAAATCGTCAACAAGTTTTCATGAGTAGCAATGCCTTTAATTTCCTTTTGAAATTATACATACCTACTGGCTAGTTTAAAATCATTCTGTAACGTGTTATACAATCTGCAACCGTTATAGAAAATATTCCTCTGATATAAAGTAGTTGTGTGCCTATCTGAGCGTAAAAGAGATTTTGTTCTTGTATCGTGTACATAGTTATTTTCGTTTTTACTAAATATACTGTAGTTTCTATGAACGAAACAGCACACACTGTAAATATAGGTATCAAAGACTGTCATTATTCCGAGTTGTTTAAACGACTCTCTACGTGAGTCTCTTGCTTTTAGTTTGTTTATTAAGCGGATGGCATATGTTTGAAGAACAAAAATCCTCTGGACATGATTCCATAGCGCATACGTCCGTGAAAGCAAGAATGATAAACTGTTATTAGGATGTCCAGGTTACAAACATCTCTAAGTGTACGCAAAGCAAAACATTGTTTCCTCAGATTGACCGCGAGACCATGAATATGTGTTTCCCAAGTCAAACATGAATCGAACGTTACACCAAGCAGCTTAACTGTTGTGTCCAATTTGATATTATTATGTACATGAGTTACTAAATTTAAATTTGATCTTAAACTTTTGAAATGTACCGCCACCGTTTTGCTCTCGTTTAATTTTAAAAAGTTGTTGGTTGACCACAATAATATTTGATTATACACACATACAGCTAGGTTTACCACGTCTGTTAAAGAATTTGTTGTTAACAAGAAGTTTGTGTCGTCTGCATAACATATAACTTTTAAATTGGGTATGTTTGATTTTTCTAAAAATTGAAATAAATCATTTGTATATATAATGTATGAAAGTGGGCCCAAAATAGAGCCTTATTATATATATTAAACTGAGACTCTAGTTTAATTGAATGTTTGCAAATTAGAATACCTAAGGAGCTACTTTACTTTTGAGCCTCTTTCAATGTTAGGTGTTTACTCTGTATTGACTAGAAGATAAATTGCGTTCTGTGAATCCTAATTTGATTTGAAAAGTGCTTAAAACTTCTGCATTATTCCAATTTTAAGTTCGTTACAAAAGTTGACACTCTTCTGGTGTTTTACTTGATTATGTATCATTTTAGTTTTCAAATAATGTCTTTGGAATGCGTACATTTATAGTTTAATCTTCTTTCTTGTAGGTACCTCAAAAAATAGAAGACACGTTCAATTTTGAATTGATCGATACAGACGATCCCTTAAAATCTTTACCTGTAGCCGATCAACCGTGCACTCAATTCGAACTGATGGAAATGCCAAAACGTAAACCCAGCTCGGATAGCAGAAAGACGATAGACAGCGATAATTACGTAAGCACTGTTCTAACGAAGAGTTTAGATACAAACAATTCTAGTCCATGTGAGATTGTAACCGAGAGCCACCTAGTATTGGAAAATCGTGATAGTCAAAGCTCAGCGTCGACCTACACTAGTTCATTAGATGGTAGCGAAATGGAAGTGATCAGTAGTAACGCTAGTCTGAAACCGCACAAACCCTTAACCAGGCAAAGTTCCGGCAAATCGACTCATGAGGTAATTAATAAACATTAAACTTAAATGCTGAAACAGACCTTACATTTTAATATGAAAGCAACTTGATAAGTTTAAACCTCTTTACATTCATATATAGAACAACTTTCACTTTTCTTAAACTTTAGTAAACGAACCTTGCACTGAATATGTTGAAATTGACTGTTTTTTCATGTTTGATTTTTTAAACAGGACGTGTTTTTTGTTTTGTTGTCAAAATTGCTGTTTCTTAAGGTATTAAAACCCTAAGAAGGAACCGTCACATCAAACTATGGTTTATTTGAAAGCATTATATTAAAAAAAAAGTTTTTTTTGCCAATTTTTTGCTTAAATTGATATATAAGGGGTTCATTTGAAAACGTCATCAAGCTTCTAGAGGGTAAATTTAATTGATCATATTGTATTTTAATTTTTCCAGTTGATACCCGATAATAATGATCCTAAAACACCCGTACACATTCCGTCCAAAGAGCAAAGAGAAGTAGTGAAACCACAACAGAGGGCGCTGGCAAGAGTCGCCGGTTTGTCAGACAAATTACCGATATGTCCACCGACGCCCACTCATCATTCGAGGAGAAGAAGCGCGGACTTAAGACCGCCCTGTTTGAAGGCCGACAATTCGGATGAAATTACTTTCTCGACCGTGATGAGAAAAGTCGACAGTAGAAGTCCGGACGTCGTAGACGGCTTGAGCGAAGCTTCGAGCAATTATGAGATTAACCAAAGATTGGAGCCGATCCGCAAAGACGCCAGGTTAACACTGAGGGCCTTGACGGAGTTGCATGTCGCTCCAACGTCCTCGCAGGCCTACGGGGAAGAATTAAGGAGAACTGAAACTGACGGGGAAGCTAGCGGTGGATTGCCTTTGTCTTTGAGGCACCTGACCAGTACTAGATTGCCGTCTATACCGGAACGAACGCATAGGATATTGACGGTCGCGGAAATTCCCGGAACGGAACATGAGGACCCACTTCCGCCATGTAAGTAGTTGTTTTTTCTCTCATTGTTTAGATCTAGTACGTTTCTGATGAAATTCAGGGTTTGATATGGATTTAGTTCATTTAGTTTAATCTGCTGGTTCACATCGGGTCTACAAAAAAGAAATATTAAAGAATTTTATAATTTCACTGTCGCCTGTTTTAGTAATTGCCTCTATTTATTCGATAGTCAAATTATCGGTAGTTATTGACGCTACTAGAAAATTGTATATGTCCAATTAGCCGCCGCGTTTCGTTTTTTCCTTACTTATCAGTCTACTAGGTGACTATTACATTATACGGCAGTTGAGTCTAACTATAAAATATGTTCTAAATTTCTATATGATACTAATAGTGACTACATGTCGATACGCTAATAATTAAGCCTAAAATGCATTATTCTGACGTGTTGTGACCGTTAATAAGTTTATATAAATCATACAGCTTTTTTCCTGGGCCATTTAAAGGATCGGCGTTCATATTCGCCGAAAAATCAAACAGCGTATTGAAACACATCAACATAAAACATCAAACCGATGTGTTTCCGGCTTTATTCAAATGTAGTCCGCCACTTAATCATTCACTATTTCGCATAATGAAATGAATGTCACCTAGTAGACTGATGAGCATGGGTAAGTAATTAACAATTAATTAGCCTCAATTGACACGATTCTAGTTGCTTAACCCTTTATAGGTCATGACTCCTAAAGTAATTGATTTTTTTCAATCTGTCTTCTCGGATGGTCATGTTTTAAAGGAAAAAAAAAATTAATGTGTTTATCGGTCGAAATTTCGAACGTTAAATGGTTAACTTCGACTGTTGTTTTACATTGTATAGACCATATTGTAGAATTGAATTCGTAAAATGTAGCAAATTCTTCATTAATTCACAAGTTTTCGTATCTGAAACTTTCATACGTAAGTACATATTTCTTCACTGGCTGCTTATACTCATCTATAGATGGTTATCGATTTTGATTAATAATTTTGTAAAAAATGAGACACAAAAAGTGATTTAATTGATAGAATTATAGGTGGACTTCAGCTCATGCATTGTTACTATATACTGTTTCTTTATTTTATTCCGAAAGCTACGTGATTAGTGATTTAGAAACCTATTTCTAGGTTATGTGGCAATTTTTTTATGCAGTAAGTAATATAACCAGCAATTTAGATAAAATAGGTATATGTGTATGTGTAAAATAAAGATGCAAGATAGAGACGTTGATATCAGGTCGTGTGCGTCGACACGGTATACATATATTTCAGTACTCTGTAACAGAATATTCAGATGATTATTGGGTTGCCTAGTATTGTGCTCGATTCTTTTAAGTTTAAGCGTTGGTTACCCGCGTAGGCTGTATCTTTATAGTTTTCAAAATATACATGCCCTGTTTTATTTAAGGACAAGAAATACAATATATTTTAAGAAATACTCTTAGTTAGTACCTAAAATACGAATACATAGAATTATCGATGTTTTCAGCTTGGGAAGCACGCATGGACAGTCACGGACGAGTATTTTACATCGATCACGCTACTAGGACGACATCGTGGCAGAGGCCATGCGGGAGTAGTATGATAGCCACTGCTGGAGGAGCAGAGCAACAGAGAAGGCAGCTAGATCGTCGCTATCAAAGCATCAGGCGCACCATAAGTTCTAATAGATTAGAAGTGGTGGATTATTCCGCTGCACCACCAGGTTGTCGATTATTGACCAGGCCGGATTTTTTTACCGTTCTACACATGAATCAGGTAAATATAAAGTACACATTTGCTTTAGAAAATATTATCAAGCGGAGATTTGCAACGTGGTAACGGCGAAGGCTCTATTATGGAACCTTGCGGTACACCAATGCGTTAATTCAAACTATTTGACCTGTAATTGTAAACATTGTAATAGTAATCATATTTGTTTACAGGACGCCCTATCTTTATACAATAGAAACACCACGTTGAAGCATATTATAGGGCGTATAAGAAGGGACCCACCAACCTTTGAAAAGTATCAGCACAACAAAGAATTGGTCGCCTTGGTGAATATGTTTGCCGACACCTCGCAAGACCTACCGACTAATTGGGATACGAAGAAGGATCGCAACGGAAAAGTAATTATTATTACCATCTCAATAACTCTTCTTACACCTCCATCACATCTAAGGACAACTTCCATTCAATGCATATTTGGTTAACCTTACAAATACTTAAACTAATATTCGTAACAAAACTCTAACAACGTACTAACATTTCCTAGCAATTCTTTATCGACCACACGCATAAGAGGACTTCCTATATGGATCCCAGATTACCTACAGAACCTATCTATTCTAACCGTAGAATATCAGACGATGAAGGGGTAAGATAGATGCATGGCTGTTGTATTTTTACCTCTTATTGTTGCATTTCAAATTACCTGCTTATACTCTATAGTCTATAGCATTCTTATTTATCTTCCAGGCGCCTGTACCACCACCAAGGCCTACTACTGCTGGTGGATTCGTGCCGTCCAGTGCAACTGTCGACGTACCCGTTGCTTACAACGACAAAGTCGTCGCTTTTTTACGTCAACCGAACATCTTCGATATACTTCGTGAAAGGCACGCCCCCGTAGGTACATCGTCATCGTTACGGGATAAGATTAACGCCGTACGGGTTGATGGAACCGCTGCTTTGGACCGACTTAGCCACGACATACACTTAACGATCCTACTGAGGTAAGTGGATATGTTTAGCCAGCTGTATTATTTAGGTTATGGACGTTTCGGGACATATTTTGAGCATTACATTTGAGTTTCGTTATTATTTGGTTGAAATGTCGTTGGATGGTTGTAACTTATTATATTTCCAAGGCGAAGTATGAGATCGTATATGCATAATATATTTATTTCCTTTTGTCTTTATTAATTTCTAGGGGGTACAGACTAATTCATTGCAAATCGGTATAGATTAAAAAGAGGAGAGGACCGAGGGTCGATTCCTGCGGTACACCTCTGCGACTCTTCGCAATTTAAATCTATTAAAAATTGCTGTACTAAGGGGAAAAATAAAATAAATAAATATATATATACAGGGAGATTTCCCTGTATACGGACACCAACGGGACCAACTGAAGATGTCCGTTCAGGAGGGGTGTCCGCAGAAAAGAAATATGTAGTAGATACAACAAAAATCGTGTTTTAACGAAAAATGAATATATTAAAGAAACTGGGACATTTAAATCGTATATGTATATAAATGTTTTTAAAATAAATAAGAAACTTTAAACTTAAGAAAAAAGTTTATTTCCTTTAGATATATACAAAGTATAATATAATATGTACATAGATACATAGATGTAGTATGTAATACAAAACAGTGAAATGAATAGTCACTTTAAGGACGCAAAAATTCATATATTGTTGTTTGTCTTCTCTTTTTCTTTAAAATGGCGCCTTGAAATCGTATTTCTAATTTAGAAAGAAGATCCAAAGACTCTGTATCTCCGTGATTTTCGACAAAACTGTTGAGCTGCTTGGTCAGGGTAATAGCTTTATCATAATTTGGGCTAGCTTCTGTTGGCACTGGAACCTCATCGACATCAGAATCTTCCGAAAGTTCTTGTATTTCAACTGGATTTGTAATTTCTTGTTCTGAATCTGGATCTTCAACATACAAATCTTCATCTACGTTCAAAAAATCATTAAGGTTTTCATTATCCGTCAATTTCAATAAATTCTTATTTTTGAGGATATCTGAAAGTACACTAAGAGGCAAATCATCTTCTAGGCCAGATATATCAGCCTCAGTTAACTGGTCTTCACTTTGCATATTTGCATGATTAAATCCTGCTTTGCGGAAGCAATTTTGAACTGTCTCTTTGGTTACTTGGTCCCAAGCGGTTTTTGCCAAATAAACTGCATCCAGTGGTGTAATTTTCTTTATTAACTCAAAAGCTGTACCAGCAGTTTCAATTTTTACTAGCAGATGTTTGAGTATTAGACTTCGATAATAAGTTTTAAAATTCTTTATAATCCCCTGGTCAAGTGGTTGATAAGCTGATGTACAATTAGGGGGTAAAAATAATATTTTTATATTATTTAAGCGAACGTCTTTTGGATGAGATCCCGCATTGTCTAAAAATAACAAAATGTTTCTTTTTTCTTTAGCCATTTTCCAATCAAGGTCTGTCATAATTTGTCCTGTCATCCAAGCTTTCTTATTGTATTTCCAAGTTACAGGCAGGTTATTTATGTTAATGTTTTTAAAAGCTCTGGGTTTAGCTGCCTTACCAATGATAAGGAGTTTTTCTTTTTCACCCGCCATATTTGCACAATGCAAAATTGTAAACCTTGCATTGGGATGCTTACCCCCAATACATTTTTCCTTCTTTAATGTGAGCGTTTTGTCGGGTAGAGCCCTAAAATACAGACCTGTCTCGTCGGCATTATAGATGTCTCTCGGTGAATATCCCTTAATCAAAGAAGGACATTTTTTTAAAAACGATGAAACATCTTCAGCATTAACCGAAGCTCCTTCTCCCGATATCGCTTTAAAACTTATATTGTGACGGATTCTAAATTTATCGAGCCAACCAGAAGAAGCACTGAATGTAGGATGTCCCAAAGAAGCGGCTATTTCTCTTGCTTTACATCGTATTAGCGGACCTAAAAAAAAAATAAGTTTTTTGCGTTTTTGTTACGACAAACCTATTGGTAATCTCACTCTTTTTATCTACATACATATTTTAGAATTTAATATGAAAAGAAAATCAACGCATTAATACAAGAAAACCTTATCTAAAAAAATCATATGCATACCTTGTAAAGGAATCCCCTTATGGCGAGCTGCTGTAAACCAATCATAACACAATTTGTCAATTTTAGTACCATCACCCGTCAAAAAGCTTCTTTTTTCATTCAAATTGCTGCTCGACATCCATTTGTTTAGAAGGATTTCTTTATGTTTAATTATATCTGCAGCTTGTGTTTTTCCAATATTAAAACGCTTGGATAAGTTCCTTACACTTAATTTCTCTTTATTGTAAACTTCAACAATCTCAATTTTTTGTTTAAGCACAATCGTTCCTTTGACATTTTTCACCTGATGATGATTATGTAATTGTAATCGAAACATGTTGTGAAACGAAAATAAATATTATAATATACAGATTAGAATTTTGAACATAATTTGTCTATTCATTATTTATTTATTTATTAATACATAAAAAAAGCGTCGCCACCTCTCTCCGGGGTTTTAGGCATTAGTTGACGAAAAAAAAAAAAAAACAAGAGCAGAGAATTTATTCCTGTTGAAAGAAATGACATTGCAATTAAAAAAAAAAAGAAATAATCAAGTCATAACTAAAAAATTTAAATTTTCTCGTCAACTATAGAGTGTTCCAGCCTTAGTATTCAGTACGTGTCTTATGGAACGAATTATTGCCACGACTAACTTAGGTTGGCAACTGATAATGAATGACAAGACATTTGAAATACTTTTTCGTTCGAATTTTATTCCAAGATTAAATTTATGAAATGACAAGTTTTGTGACGGAACGTCTTGTATAATTTGAATCAAGCGCCACAAGGAAAAAGATTATAGAAGTTGGGCGCCACCAAAAAATGGAATAAAATAACAACTAATATATTTTGAATTTAATTGAAATAAATTGTAGATTAATAACTGTTTAATAATTGTTTAAATTTTCTCTTTAATCAATAAAAAAAAAAAATACGAGGAATAAGTTGCACGAGGAGCTCTCTTACTTTTCTCCAGGCGTGCGGTTGATAAGGGGTAAGTGTGATTTAAATATTTTAATAAAACAGTTCCACGTCCAGGATTGACAATAGTTTCACAAATTTTTATTTACACAACTTTAAGAAACCAACAAAACAAAGGAACATTACTAGATTGGTCTAAAATAACTGATTTCTCTTGGGAATTGCTGGCCAGCCAAAACAATTATAACAAACTTCGACATTTACAAGTTAATTTAGATAAGTGTCTTAATATATTTATTTATTTATTTATTTTTTCGTTTACGTACGCGTACGTCCCCATTCTCCTGGTATCACCTGTGGTATCTTTTTTTTTTTCAAGCGAGTATGTCCGCTGCTAACGAGTGATCTAGGGAGAGTCCCCCGCATATTCCTGGCACTCTCTTTACCGCCAACAATTGAACTGGTGCTGCGATCTAACCGTCTTGAGGTGAACTATGTGTATTGATTGAGGCCTGCTGCGATGGCGCTGAACACAATACAAAAATATTGTTTTTCGGCCGATCACTACGTCATAACGCGTCATCAGTACGTGATACCGAGGTGCCCATGCGTCATGCTTTTGTGTTGATGGTTATTTGTGATTTATATTTTGAGAAATTTAGTTTGACTATTTCACAATTGTGTGATTTGCGGTTTAAAGTATATTGTTGCTACGATAGTCCATTTATTCTCAAAACATTGGGCTACCATGTTACATTTATACATTTCTGCGATGCGGTTACATCTACTACAATATTATTTACAATGTCAACAATTTAGGTAGATATATATGCATTCCAGTAATATACAACATAAAACTTTAAGATATGTATTGAAATTTTATGCCGTTTGCAGCAACACGTTAATCTTGGATTAATTTTAATTAACATTTAGAATTGTGATATTTATGTACACATCCCATGTGTGAATTAAAATTAAACCAAAATTAACTTGTCGCAAATGGGCATAACATTTCATAACATATCTTAAAGTTTTATGTTGTATATTACTGGAATGCATATATATCTACCTAAATTGTTGACATTGTAAATAATATTGTAGTAGATGTAACCGCATCGCAGGAATATCTTTTACTAAAATAATTTCCAATTTAAATATCCCGCTTACTATCTTAGTTCTGCTTTTACAGAAATCTTTTTTCTCGGCATTAGTTAGGTATATAGTTTCCATCAAGACGTCTAGATGGCTGCAAGAAGCAAGTTTTTGTCCCCCGTTCTCCCGGTGCGTTGTTCTCCTTCTTACCGTTTTGGCCTCTCACGTCCTGACGTGTTCGGTGACGAAACCTAATTGTTTGTTCCGGATTGGCCGAAAACTATCGTGCTATGATGCGTAACTCCTGGCTTGCCCTTAGACCGGGTTTTCCCCTAATTCTTTTTCTTTTTTCTTTTTACATATAATATTTAACACATATAACATACATTGAGAAATAAAGTACTTTTTTAACCATAATCAATCCTTTCTTTTTGCTTCTAAATAAAAATTAAACTAAAAAAAAAAAACTATTCAAATGGAGTTATTGATTAAAATAAGGCGTTCCATTACAGTTTTCACATGGAATTTAACGTCAAATAACTAAATGACAATATGACATATGACAAGATTATTGCACTACGTTGTGGAGTTACACCAGTACTGCCAACTGCAAATATATTAATTGATCTAACATCATTGCTTTGAAATAAAAGAAGATAATTTATTACAAATTGCTTAAGGCAGTAAGAGATGTATATATCCAATAAAACACAGTTCTGCATACTAAGGTTGGAATGCTCTATAGTACCTTTTCAAGGAAGCACTTAGAACGAAATTATGAATATTGTGCGTTATTTGATCAACACCCTCTGTAATAATACATACATATATATGTTATGGAATTTGGTGCCTCAGATTTAATATTCTTCCACATCATGGAGAACTAACGAAATGCATGATTATCTAAATAATGTGAACACAATTTTAAGATTCCATTCATATGAATAATTGGTACCTCTTACATAATTTAATTTCTAAGACTCTAAGTTTTGTATACCTGCATATTCAACTCACATTAATTGTACTTAAATTACCGGAGCTTATAATTAAACGTTAGTTAAAATAATAACAGTATATTGGTATAAATATATCCTAAATAATGAAATAAAGATGCCAGTATGAATAACACATTCTTACATGTATTAGCAAAAATTACACAATAACAGTATTTATGTATTATGTAGTATTAATGCTGACACAGTTTCCTATTCTTTCCTAGCAAATTGTATTTAACGTAATTATTTTGTTTTCATACTATTTCCTCTGCAATGTTAGTTAACATCTGACCTTTCTTCCTGTTTAAAATATGTATGTATGGTGCGCACATTTCAGCGATACAATCATCATTTACTTCTATTCCTTTATTATTCGTGGTAGTAGGAATATAATATGTATAAACAATTGTTATTATGAAATAAATTTCCGAATATTACCTGTATGTTGTAGCTACAATAAAGATTACTTTATATTGTTACGATCATAATGTTTAACTAAAGAAACCTATGTTAATGCTACCGTAGTTTTCTTCATCTTAACATTTATTTAGATTTCCTGTTATTAATCGTACAATTATGTTTCTCTGTAACAGTTCTGGCATTGCTATATTTGCGTGCAGTTGAGGGATCGTTTTTTAATTTAAATATACTTTTCTTGTTTCTTATGTGTCGGTTAATTATTAATTTGGCGGACGCCCTATACACATGTTGTGCCTACATACATACGTTGTATGTATTTGCGAGTATGTGCCAATATGCACGAGAAAAACTAAACATTTCCGGCAGGTGCGCGGCTATGCTATACTATTACCATTATATCCAGCGTTTCCCTAAAAGCGTACTTCAAGGCTGAGAAAACATGCGAAGAATTGCCATTATAACGGATATTTTCGTATTATTTATTACACTGCACGCATGTATCAACATCTGCTTTAATGTAATGTTAATTTTATAACGGTCTAACTTCGAGTGAAAGTGTAAATTGTAATCCATATTTAAATATATTGAGTCTGGAACTACAGCCACCTTACGTAATTGCAAGTTTTATATTTTACAGGGATGTATTAAAATAGAAAAAAAACTGTTGACAGTTCTATTCTGATTAAATAATAATAATAATAATGATAGCAGCTGCTGACATTCCATTGAATTTTATGCATATGGCGATGATGCTTTTAGAACACTTCAATGGTTAATTTTATGTATATTTATGTATTAAAAAGATGTGTTTCTTTTTAATACATGAGATAAGTCAGAAGTGGATTTTAGAAAAAATGCTTTTTTGTTATTAATTAAGGCAAATAGCTACACATATATTTATACCAATATTTGTATAGCGTACGGTATACTTAATCGCCCGCCGGTGAGAGAAGTAGTTTCCGCCCGGACTACCGGCGCATAGTGGTCAATGAGAGGAAAAAAACCTATAATTTTTTATTTTCTCTAAATATGTTTCTATTTTCAGTACGTCTTACTTAATAGTCTGCTACTATATTTACAACAAAAGCATATCAAATTTTGCTATACATGATTTACAATCAGGGAAATAATGTCGATAATTGATCCGTGTATTATTTCCGCCATAGCATTTATAAATGGCCTTATCTCTCTATTTACTGCATAAAATTGAATATAAATTTGTTTATTTATGTGTATACTCATTAGTATTAGCGTTGAATAGAGTCAGTTCCCCCTTGATTATAATTAACAAATGAAAATCTTAAAAGAAGATACAAAATTAGCTTTTAAAATTTAAATAGGGCACAAGTTTTGAGCGCCATCAAGCGCCGTGTCGGGAATGGTTTTGAAATATCCTCTAGGCTTCTAACTAAAGATTAAAGTCATTTTCAGGTGCGGAAACCTGCGGAATGCCTTCTTAGTTCACATTTTTTGGTAAGATAAATCTCAGTGACGCACAAATTTAATTTGTTATGAATAGCATCTCTTCACGTAGGTACAACATACAGTTTGGTGTGAGCTCGGATTTTCATGAACAAGAAATTTAACAAATACCGGCCTATATACTTAAGAAATACTTATTTAGAATTACAGACTTTGTTTTTAATCCATTGAGCCTTAAAATTAAAAAAAAAAAAAATATGTTTTTGCATCAAATTTAACTATAGTTATAATTATTTCCTTTAGTTTTCCTTTACTTTTCAATCGGGAAATACCTTCTATTTTTCATAAATTCCAAATTAGTGTTTTTAATGTTTCTTACCAGGAACTAGTGAGCGTTTTATTAGAATATGACCGTAATGTAGAGAAATGTTTAGAATCCATTTTTGCAAATAATCTTTACTTAATACCAGCCAACTTGGATTGCATTCGAAAGGACCTGACCAAATATTTTAATAAAAGGTGGAAACAAAAATCAAAAGCGCTCGATTTACACGATGATGTTAAAAAATTATTGTTTTAAGTTATTGGCCGATTTAAGTAGTAAATGAATTAATTTTAATTTGAATACTTATATAGTAAAAAGAGTGTAGTTCTGTCCAATCTACATTTATTTATTTAATATTTTTTTGCGAAATGTTTTGCTCGTTAATCGAGCATCTTCAGGCAAAAATTCACAAAAATGATAAAACATCAAAACGTGTAAAATGATGTATGATAAAATTTTTGTAATACTGAATGAACTATAAAATATGATGATATATAAATTAATGTTGTCCATATTTCAAAATTATATATATATATATTATTTTTCTTAAGAAAGTGTCCCTTTACATTTAATTAATGACCAAAAATTATCTGAACTGTTCTTAATTAAAACGGGTTTGCTGCATATCATTTTCTATAATATATTCAAATATATTGAGAATAATATGAATGTCTATATAGATCCTATAAACGTATGAAAGTACAAAATATCGAAATTTGTTGTAGTTTTTAAAGGCAAGTAGTTTTTTCCCGCATTTGTCGAGTTCCAGACCAGTGTGCGCCGTATTTTATATTTAATCTTTTTCTCTTTTATGTAATCCAAATCCCTTATATTTAATCCCATTACACTGAAAAAATTATTTAAAAATTCCAATTCTATAAAAAGTTACAGGTTTTTTTTCTCGCAAAAGCGCGACTTTAGACCACTGTGCGGCGTCGACGATTCCTAATTTTTCTTCCGCTCAGTTTTTTTTCTCGGGTGTGTGTTATATTTTCTTGTTTTTAATCATCTCCGTAATTCTTTTTTCGAAGTCGAAAAATTTAATTTTTTTTTAATTTCTATAGGTAATTTAATGTAGGCGTGTGCTGTTATTGTTGATGGTACTTGAGAGTGTTTATAACATTTAATTCTTTCTGTTCTTATACTTGATTTTCTTCTTGTATGATATTCATATACATGTTTGTTCCCTTTAAGTTTAATTTCACTGCGCAACAAGTTGTTTTCAACTTTATATAATAGTAGTAGATCCTTTTGCTGAATCGGTTCTCCTATTTATAATCGAATGTTCTTTTGTCGATAGAGTATATTATCGTCAAGATTTTGTTTTGCTGTATTTGTAGTTTGTTCAGGTTCCTTTCTGTAGTTTCTCCCCCAATATTTATCAAGTAACTCATAAGCGAAGTAAAGAGGCTGTGATAAATAGATCTTCTCATATGTTTGGGTGATATGATGCTCTTTCTTTTCCATAATACAGCTATTAATTTTGTGTTTTTGTTTGATAGAATATCAACGTGTTCATCCCATTTCAGATTTTGTTGAAGTGTTAGTCCTAAATAGCCCACTTTCTCTACTCCTGTTATTTTTTGATTATTAATGGTTATAGTAAAATTTGATGGCATAATCGTCCTTGTGAATACCATATATATTCTGTTTTTGCTTCGTTAATTGCAATTAAGTTGTTACAGCACCATTGCTCAATTTTCAGCATATCTTCGTCTATATTTCTCTGAATCTCTTGATAATTTTTACCTGTGTATATGATGCAAGTATCATCCGCGTAAACATATACGGTGGTATAAAAATAGGTACAATGGTTCAACAAGTTATATATGCAATAAATAATCCAAGTTATTCTACTTTCATAATAGTTTTAATTGTTATACTCTTAAACATAGAATAATCCATAATAAAAAAACCCCATTAAAGGCTGATATCACAAAACTTAACCGACAACTAAGACAATATTAAAAAACTGTGTGCACATAATAATAGGGACGCATGCTATAAAGTTTTTTCATCGGGTAATATAAAAAAATGGGTAACCGAAATTTATTCAGTGATTTGTACGAGTTTAATACTTGATAACGTGGCCTTTATTGCTAATTATTGCCTTACATGTGTTAGGCAGTGAGTTCACCATACGTTGACATGTTTCCACTGGTATGGCGTACCAACTATGCTGGACCGCTTCACACAATCGTTTTAATTTTGATATTTCTATGTCGTAATGAATCCTTAACACACTTCCATAAGTTTTCAAATGGATTAACGTCTGGCGATTGTGCCGGCCAATCTAAAAGTCGTACGTTATGGTCACGCAACCAATTTTGATAACACTTGGAAGTGTGTTTAGGGTTAATATCTTAGTGCAGTTAGTGTACATAATATATAATGTTGGAGGTAGATTTCCACCTTGTGGTTACTCCATATTCAGTTATTGATTTTGCGCTTTCAGTATTATTTTTCAGTATTATTTACGATCGTCGTTCATGTTTTATTTAATAAATACGTTTTTATTAGACTTAATTCTTTTCCTGTTACTTTACCAAGAAATAAATTCGTGTTTTTTAATGTAATGAATGACACTGGCTATTGTCCAATCCCAATTTCGATAACAGTATAATTCTGGTCCAAGCTCTGGTTTTATTATGGTTCGTACAAAAGACTTAGACGGCTTAGATGCAAAAACATATTCTTTTTCAGAGTGTGTGAATGATCACTTTGATACTGCAATCGTTCATATAAATCTAGATATATTTGAATAAGTTAAAAATAAAGTTGTTGTTTGTAAATTTGAACGGCAGCACCTTTTAAAGTACTTGATCCTCGCCTTTTAAAGTTCCTTCTTAGTTCAACTGTCAGTATTGCGAAGCTAATAAGTGAAAATTCTGAATTTTAGTTTAATATAAAAAATTAAAACTCATAATTATCGAAATAGAAAAGATATAGTATTATATACATATTTCTCCTATTTTTCGGTTTGCTGACTAGAATGTTTTTACGCTATATAACGGTACAATCTGCATGCATTCTACGATATACACATGTTCCATTTACCGAGGTACCTGGAAATGTTTTTAACATTCTGCAAAATAGCATTCCGTAACCTTCTTCTTAGTTTCTATTGTAAAAATGACATTGAATGCTCTGGTGAAAGATAGCAGCACTCGGAAAAGAGTTATCATATTTCTGTCGAAAATGTGGTATATAGTATTATAGATAGAGAAAGTAAAACTGATCTCGTTTTATTGTGTATATTCGGTAGGTACCTATTCCGCTATACAATTCGATAGTTTACCGTTAGGACCTGCAAGTGAAACGGTCTTCGCCTGTTGTTGAAGGGAAGCTAATTGAGTAGAAGAGGGATGAAGCAGGTATACTGCTTTTTTTCCTCGAATAAAGAATGATTTGTATTACGGATGGGTTGTTGGTTGATCATTACACTGGACTAGATAATTTTCGTAAATACATAGCCAAAAAAGGACTATTTGTGCGGTACCCATTTACTGGGTTTATTAAAATTTTAACTCTTTATTAAAAATATACGTATACATACATATTAAGAAATTGAAATCTGATAAATATGTAGGTATACGTTATTTAACTAAAAAAAGGTGTGCAGAAATTGCTACAGGGCATAAAAGTGAAGCAGAACTTTGATGAAAAACCTTGCAAAGAAGAAACAAAAAACACAAACTATTCTAAGAAGAAAGGCATTGATATCCCAAATTTAACATTGTTTTCATTTCTCGTAATTTTAGATAGGTATCTGTATACGGCAATTCACGATCTTGAATTTGCATCGATATCTTGATTTTCAATCTTTGACGTAAAGCAATCAAATTAACGATTTCTATTATTGACGCGCACCACAATA
The DNA here is from genome assembly GCA_949128085.1 of Cetonia aurata. Lineage (NCBI taxonomy): Eukaryota > Metazoa > Arthropoda > Insecta > Coleoptera > Scarabaeidae > Cetonia > Cetonia aurata. The sequence goes on along the minus strand of OX421887.1, from coordinate 19,244,924 downwards.
TGTATTACTTTATTTATGGCTGTACACTTTTTTCAATAATAAAAATTTTACCTTCTCAATTACAATAACAATATTTCAATTTTTTTTTTGTAAGTACTCGGCTTCTCAAGAGTACCACAAGGATCAAAACTTGGACCGATATTATTTTTAATTTACGTAAACGATTTCTGTGTTCACATAGTATATGCTTGGTTGTTTCTGGTTCTCTCCCACAGAATCTGCAGTTTGAGTTCCCATTATGCACGCCAATTTTACACAGGTGTTCCTTCACGATAGCATATCCGATCATCAGACCTATATAATGATACCGGACTGTTTCCTGCTCACCTGTAGCAGTTCTCTAGCTCGCTTTCCGCATGGATTCTCTATGAAGATTTTATCATGTATTTTACCAGGAGTATTCTTCCAGTGTTCATGTTATTGCGTCCGAACCCAATCTCCGGTATATTTTCAGGCCATTTGTTTTGTTATCCCAAAAAGCGGTTCTGGCCCGTACATTCCGGTCTTAGCGAGGCAGTATTTTCATTGTCCTCAATTTCCTGATGCCTTGTTTCCCAGATTAGACTTACACTGGTCAGACAGTTTTATCAGTTTGTCAAGACAATTCATCACCACCTGAGACGACACTTTTCGACTTGATAGAGCTATATATACCCATGTACTCGTTCTGGTTATAAATCGCACAAAGAGGCGAAAGGACTGCCTTTCCAGTGTTAATAAAGTGCGCTACCATCAACATATCGACAAAAGGTTGATTGTCGGATTAACCACTGGGATATCCTTCATTTGTCATAGTGGCCATAGATAATAAACCACCTAGAACGCACCGCTTACGCCCCAACTCGGCAGAACAGCCAAAATAGTGACTATGTTATGAAGGTTATCGACACCAACCATACGTCAAGCTTTATTAGAATTATACCGGGTGATTCAGTAAGGGTGGCGACCGGCTGTATCTCGGAAACTGCTATGCCTAGAGCTTCGGGACAAAAAAATACATAACCAATGTGGCCACCAGAAGTATCTGAAAATTATTTTAATGTTTGAAATTTCACCGCTAGGGGGCGTATCTGCTATGTTCAATTATTAGTATGTTCCAACACAAGTCCCGAACTGTAATTCGGAAGAATATCGAATTCTAAAATTCCGATTTCCTAAAATCCCTAGCAAATAACGAATTATTAGAGAATTATTTGAATTTAAAATTTGCCTTTTACTTGGAACAATTTTTCTAGTGTAGTAGAGTTTCAGTAGATGGCGTATAATTCACATGCAATGCGTGCCGGTACAAATATGCTTTGAATTGTCGTAGAGGTTATGGTTATAAATTACGATAGTTATTACTGGATACATTAAAAAACCACAGTGTGAAACTGAGTTAATTCCAATTTTTTTGGAAGATGGATAGTGAGTATCAGATATCTTAGATAGATATTTGTGTGTTTAATAATCAATATTATCTAGCTGTTGCAGATAATCCGCACATAAGATCGTTTACAATTAATGAGTGCAATACGGGCGCTAATAGTAAGTTTTTCTACATACACATATTTTGAAAATAGTATTATCATTACTACATTGATTTACGCTTACCTCATTAATATTTTCCTATATACGTACTTGCAGTTGTAGGAGTTTCTGAATACAAGAAGAAATACACTGAGTGGTCACGGAATGCCACATTAAAATTACTAGATATGTATAAAATAAAACGCAAAGATCCAAAGCTAAATAGAAAAAATATGTGGAAGATAATTTCCAATGAATTCAAAAAAGGTAATGAAGAATATGATGAATATCATTGCGAAAACAGAAAGAATTATAAAAAACATTTGGCTGAACAAAAC